>CM069071.1:29133332-30383332 GCA_035220775.1 Malus fusca
GTCAGAATGCAAAACTTGAATATCAGAGTAATACTAAGTTTTAACCATATGATGAAACAGACGAAAAACATCACAAACCTCACTTTTATTTTTCAACACATACAACCATTCCTAGTGCAATCATCCACGAAAGTAGCAAACCACTTAATTCCCGAAGTAGTACTAACAGGGGAAGGCCCCCACACATCAGAGTGTACTAGCGCAAATAAAGAAGATCTTCTATTCATACTTGGAGGGAATGAAGCACGATGACTTTTAGCTAAAATACATACTTCACATTTCATTTCTGAGTCTTCAATACCACTGAACAAATCAGGTAATATATGTCTCAAATAACCAAACGATGCATACCCCAAACGAGGATGCAATAACAATACCTTCTATAAATTATTATTACGTGACACATGAACCAAATTAGCTCTTCTAGGAACCACGTCATCCACATAATATAGCCCCTCTCTCTTAGTGCCACAGCCAATAATCTCCTTTGTCTAAATATCCTGAAGCAAGAAAAATGAAGGATACATTAATACAACACAATCCAATTGTTCAGTGACTTGGGGTACATACAATAAGTGATGGGACAATGTCGAAACCAATAAACAATTATGTAAGGGAAGAGATGGTGTAAGAGACACTGTTCCAACTCCAACAACAGCATCAGTAGTACCATAGGCAGTTGCCACACACATTCTATGAGGATGGGTCATAGATTGAAACAAAGTCTTATCATACGTCATATGATCCGTTGCACCGGAATCCAAAATCTAACGACAAAAAAACAACCAACTCAATATGTGACAACACTGCACACCTCACGGCAAAAAAACAACCAACTCAATATGATGCAATCCAAGGTAGCAGCAAAACCACAAACAATAGCCACACGACATAAAAAATCCAAAGGCCCAAACTAAATGCAGTAGCAATTATCGAAATACAGTTACTCAATGCACAATTGCTACAATCAGTACAACAAAGCAGCACCAAAGTCCCTCTTTCTTGTTTTCTTTTTTCTTTTCTTTTTTATCAACAACAATTGCAAATCACTACCCGGCACAACCAACAATTGCTAGAGTACAGCAATTACCACAGGAACACACACTCGCAGCAGCACAATACACGACAAAACTGCACATCAGTTAGTTTTTTACGGCAGGGATGCAACAAAAGAACAACACACTAGATATTTTTTCTTTTTCCTTCCTCACGACACAAGTAGCAAAGGAAAAAAAAGACAAAAAATTCCAAGGTCCCAATACAAAACTCCAAGATCCTAATAGTACTCACGGCAAAGGCAGCACGCACAGCCTTCGCAAATTTCTTGGCAGCATAATGGCACGGGATGGGTATAGTCAAATAGAATTTTACGACTTAATTCTCATTGTATTACATAACTGAAAATATGTACAAGACACAATCCTTGTTCCATAAGGAAACTATAGTCAATAAATGACACAAACATATATCCTTCCTAGTAAAGGACTCCTAATATTTACAATATATTTACATCCTCTTTTTAATATTACTCATGGTAATACTTTATGCTTCCATTGAACACATGAACACTGATGTTGATCCAACATAACAACAAAAGAGTTCTTATCCCCTCGAACCTCAAATACATCATTAGATGACCTACTAACAATCCAATGACTACCTTATTGAAAAAAACCTCTAAGATCATCTTTTTTTTTTCGGACATAACAAAGAAAACCATTTAGTCTGAAACACGCCTCCTATCGGACATCATAACCATCAACCTTCCCCTAATTGATTAAATCAAATCAAGAATAGGCATGCGACGCTCTTCAAAAACCATTGCTTTAAATGATTTTGCAGTTGCATTACTCATTTCGCCCTACTGATTTTCCTGAAAATGTATAATAGAATAATGCTTTGTAGGAAGATCATCTAAAAATGAATCAGAAATATCTCTGCCAACACTTCTCATTTTCTCAATATTCCTATCCAAATCTTCAACACTACATGCATATGCACAAGTTTTGAAATACTCACACAACTGATCATTCAAACACTTATTACCCGCACATTGCCTCCCTAAATTTTTCCTCAAATGTATAATGCAGAAACCATGAGAAGCAGTAGGGAAGTACTTCCGAATAGTATTCAAAAGCCCATGATGTCAGTCGGTAATTGATAAGCTCATATTTATATATATTTTACATCAAATTCTCTTGTCTTTTGTTAGTTATTTCCTAATATTTTTGTGCTATTTACTTTGTTTTTGTGTTTTATCGAATTTATCTAGCTAAGAAAATAAAAATAGCATAAGTGTGATTTTATGTAATAAATTCGTGTCAAAACTGTTTAGCTTTTAAATTAAATAAAATATCTATATATATATATAATAATAATTCATATCATGGTTTGTTTTATATAAAATAAGAAAATAAGAAGAAATATAATAAATAGGTGGGAGTGCATGATAGAATAAAAAAATAAATAAAAGAGTGGTAATGGTGCTGGCAGCTTGAGGCACTAACGTGAGCTGCCCTTTGCAGCTGTAAATATTAAAAAAGGAAGGAATAAAGGGAGTGGAGCTCCCATCATGCAGCCACTGAGTGAGGAACCAAGAAAAAGAAATAAAAGGCTGCCTTTAGGCAGCTGGCAAAGGGTGTGCTGCTCGGGCAGCTTGAGGGGGGAGAAGAACGAAGGCAGCAAGCTGCCTAGCTAGGAGCAGGAAAGACGGACGAGGGCAGCAAGAAAGGCTGACGCGAGGGAAGATACGGGTTGAGGTGAGGGCTCTGCCTTGGGGCAGCAGGAAGTTAGACGTGAAGATGTGGAACTTGGAGCTGCCCATGAGAGGTGCGCGGAAGGAGTGAAGCGCAGGAAGGCAGACGTGCTGCCTTGTCTTGGCAGCGAGGCAGAGCGCAGGAGGATAGGCGGGGGAAGAAGTCAGCAGGAGTGCTGCCCTCGTGCAGCAGCAGGAATAAAGAACCGAGAGAAAGGGGGCAGAAGAGCACACCAGCGTGAGGACAGGTCAGAGGGAGAATAACGCTGCCCTTTGGCAGCGAGGTCAAAGAGCAAGACGCGGAAAACCAAATGCAGAAAGGTCAGCACGGGCCTAGAGGTCAGCACGCAGCAGTGTGTGAACAGAAGTCAGAAGCAACACTGCAATCCTCATTCGGTTTAATATTCCTAAACTCACGTTTTATTTCTGTTTTAATTTATGAATAATGTGTAACTAATTTTATTTTGGCTAGAGTTTAATTCAAAACCATGAATATATTTGTAATATGAATTGATTACCTTCAGTTGTGATTTCTGAGTTGTGATTTAATTTGTTTAACTGCTTGATTGATAACTTATTTTTGTATGTCGATTAAGGATGCATACTTAATTTACATGCATGAATTTGATGCTAGAATATAAGTGAATTTCACCTAATCGTTATGAACTTATATTCACAAGTAGTGAAGGTCGCTTATAAACGATCGCGTTAGGTAAATTCTTGGCATAAGTTTCATGCAATTCATAGTAACAAGTGCCTCGTCAATGCTTATGATTTTCATAAAACTTAATGATTCTTGCTTGTATCTCTATTATGCAATTCATGTAGGGAACTTGTAGGGAATGTTTTGGGTTGTCGTATGCAATCATCCAACCTAATAAAAGTAGGAAAATCTGAAGGTTAATTTAAGCGGACCTAATTAACTTGGGGCGTTGAGAATTTACAATTTATTAAAAGAACAACTGAAAATCAATTTAGGTTGCATATATGTCATGTGTGGAGAAGAACCCTCTAGCCATCCCGTCATTTATCATTTTACCTTAATTTTATGTTTTTGTCAATTCTGTAATTTATTTAAGTTTAATTTACTTTTCATCAAAAATCAATCCCCCGTTTATTTTAAAGTGTTAGATTTGTTAGAAATAAATTTAGTTTGTGTTTTCTTGAGTTTTGAATTATTTTGAGTCTTTTGATTTGTTTTAGTTTATTTGTTAGTTTTATTTTGAGTGTTTCTATTTAAGTGTTTTGAGTCTAGTTTAATATTTTAAATTTTGTTTTTACGTTTTTAATTTAATTTTACGTTGGTTAGCATCCCTAGTTAATCCCCGGCCTAGAACGATCCCTACTTACATCATTACTACAACTGTCACAAATAGGGTTTAAATTTGTGCGTGAATTTATTTTCGCATCAAATTTTTGGCGCCGTTGCCGGGGATTAGCAAATTTGCTAATCCTTTTATTTTTGTTTTTTTTTGCTTATGTTTATTTGTGTTTGTGTTTGTTACTTTTGATATTTGATTTATTTTTCTTTCTTTGAATTGAGGTACAAATGGAGCAAGACCTGGATTCTACTAGCATTCAAGATCTATTGGCACAGCTCACTGCTAAATTAACTCATAATGCCGAACGGACCACAATGCCAAGTGTCCCTACACTTGATGTGCCCTATGGGCAAGGATATCAAAGTCCTCAATTTTCTGCCAATGAAGATGTTTGGGGATATCAAGGCTATAACCAATCAAGGGGCAACATGTTTTCCAATGCTTACAATTCAGATTGGAGAGATTATTCAGATTACATGTGGGGAGAACCTCAACAAATCCAACAAGGTGGATATTGGCAGCAAGAAGACGCGTTCTATTCAAGACCTATGCAGCCACCACAGTATCCCCCACAACAATTCCAATCGAATCAAAGTATGCCCGTGGATTATAATCAAATGCTTGAAGAATTAATTTCTTCGGTACAGGGTTCACAAAAAGAAGAACAATTGCCGCCATCGGAAGAGTTCTATCAATGGCCATGTGCACCACCACATCCACCACAACAATCTCCCCAATTCAATTCAGGTACATCCTTGGATAATGATACACTTAATAATTTACTCACCTCTTTGAATCAGGGAGTAGAAAATCAAAACCAGGAGATGCAAGACCGAGTCAGAAGAGTGGACGAATTGGATGAGCAAGTTGGGCAGATTTTGGAAATCATGGCACAAATTCAAGATCAAAGAGAACTCTCCAACTCCACATTTGCAAATTCAAGGGGAGAAATGGAAATCGATGAAGCCATCACTTTGGGAAGTGATATGGAGGATGAAGTTGTTCCAGAACCATCCAAACATGGCCCGGACATGGATGAATTGCCGCTTCAAGAAGAAGATGAGGATGACGACTTGGGCAGTTTAGAAGAATTCTTATCGCAAACCCCTCAAGTCTTTATGCCGTCCAACTCAGGTGAGGAGGTTCAAAATTTAATTCATTCTAACATCGTTCCACCAAATGTCCTTTTTCCTTGCAGGTTTTTAAATCTCAAGGAAGAAGTGAATGAAAAAGACGTTGTGGAAGATATTCCAGAAAAGGAGGTGGTCGAAGAATTTGTTGAACTTATCAAAGAGGCTGTGCATGAGACAAATGCCAAGGAAGTTGAGTTTGATGACACGGGACAAGCCACAACCATCATAGTAAACCTGGCCAAGTTCAAAGTCCCGGAAACGTTCAAAGACGTGGTGTTTGTAATTGAGTTTGAATGTGACTGTAAGCCATCTTCTCCATTTTTAATTTTAATTTATACTAACTTGTTTCTAATTTTGATGATTCAGGCACCGTCATTAGAACTTAGACCGTTGTCGGATCATTTCAAGTACCACCGTCCGTTCAATGATAAGCCCATGCATTTGAATAATGAAGGGAGGCCTAGGAATCACCCACAATCAGATTTGCATTCCTAATCCCTTCTCTTTACTGAATTTATTTTACTTTGTTTAGTTCTTTCATTGTTTGTTTGCTCTTGTGTGAATTTATTTTACGTTGATTTTTTTTATTTTACGTTGATTTTATTTTGTTGTGTTTATTTAGTAGTGATTTTTGTTTAGGAGATTAAACTTAGTTTTTTTTACTTTGATTTACTTATTTTTACATTTATATAAAAAAAAAAAATAAAAAAAAAAAAAAAAAAAAACTTAAAAACATAAACATTCATATAAATAAAAATAAAAAAAAAATAAAAAAAAAATAAAAAAAAAAAAACTTAATTGCATAAATATTTTACAATAACTTGTAAATTAATCTCGTTCATTGGTCGTTGGTTGGTGGTGCCTCGGAGATCGACGGAGCCCCAGAAAGACGAAGCGCCAGAGTTGGATCATTCGGAGCATCAATACTTGGTGCTGCTCCCGATGACGAAGGCAACACAAACCTCGGGAGTAACGCCATAAACCGTTGATGATCACTCTGAATCCGCACTTCGGACTCCTGCATCTGATCCAGCTTCCTCTTCATGCTTGTGGAGTAATTGGTTGCAAGCATGTGCAAATCCCTGTTCTCATGCCTAAGCACTCTGACCTCCTGCCGAAGACTAGCCACTTCAGCCATCAACGACTCCACCTGACGGGTTCGTGCAAGAAGGCGCTGGCCCATGTTTGATACGGAGCCTGCGCATCGGACGCTGTAGGCCATAGAGTCCTGGACAGCTAGTTCGTCGGACCGCCTAGAAAGTATCCTAGTGTCTCTAGGAGTGAGCAGATTTCTGGCCACCACCGATGCGGTTGTTTCGTTCATCATCATGGAATCCCCAACTGTAAGAGGACCATTTGGGGATATGAAGGATGGCTGCCAAATGTTGGTTGGAGAAGATATATCACTGTCTTCCCCAACATTCAAGTTAAGGCGACGGTCAGAGGGGCAAGACATATTTGAAGGTGTTGAGAATGAAGAGTCGGACTGATCAAGATTAAAGAAAATGCAGGAGGAAGTGTTTACAGAAGGGAGCGTAAGTTTGTTGTGGAACAAAAATGAGCGTTCTTATAAGAAGAAGAAATCAAGAGGCATCACTCAGCAGTCGAAGAGGCGCCCTCTCGCAAATCGAAGAGCCGGGCTCATTTCTCAAAAGCCGGATTCTTTTCTCAAAAGCGGCGTCGCCGTTCTCAAAAGTCGGACTCCGTCTCAAAAGTCGGTTCCTTTCTCAAAAGTCGGTTCCTTTCTTAAAAGTCGGACGCCGCTCTCTCAAAAGTCGGGCGTCTTTATCAAAAGTCGGAGCGGTCAGGAATCACGAGGCGAACAGCTTTTCCAATTTTGTCGTCACTCGTCACGCGCGCTGTCAGCTTTGCGCAAATTACGGGTGGCTTTTTCAGAAAGTGCGTGACCTGTACTGTTCATCCATCCACCGGCTGCCGACAGGGGTAAAAGAACAGTTTCGGTTGTGAAGAAAAGTTCTATAAACGTCTACCTTCGCCTTCAACAGCAAAGGCACACTCTCAACACTTCTTCATCTCCGAAATTTTTCATCTCCCAAAATGCCTTTCCAACAAACCCTCTCGAGTTTCTCTGTGTTTCTCATTCCCTGGGATACCTTTGCAAATAAGTCATCTAGAGCTAGAGTATTTCATATCATGAAGGTTGAAAGCAAGAGTATCTCATATCACGCTTTCTCCCTGTCCTTGTCCTTGTCTTTGTGGCAAGGAGAAAGCGGGCAATCAGCCAGCACTCGGTGTCAATCTTCCAATCTAAGAACCGACTGCCTGGAAATCCTTCCTGATTGCTTACCTAGCATTGCTCTCGAGTGCTCATCTTCAACCGCTGATGTACCTCCGAAGAAGTCGCCACATCTGCCTGGAGAACAGCCAAGGCAAGTGAAAATGTTACTTGAAGCATGTGGAGACAAGGTGCTGCTTCATCTTCAAGATCAAGTCTCATTTTCCTTGCTAAGAAGTTCTCCAGCCCAGTTCAAGCATACACCTGTGGAACGATACTTCTTCAAAAGCAAAAGTATCCCATATCATCAGAGTCAGAGGCAAAGATTTCTCATGGCATGCTTTTCCTTTACCCTTGCTCTTGGCTACGGGGCAAGGTGAAAGAAAGGCAATCGGTCGGCACTTGGACAGATTGAACAAAGAAGCAGACCACCACCTATTCCTCGTGCCTACCTGCCATGCAGAAGAACAAAAAGAGAAGAATGTAGCCTGCAGACTCAATCAACCCGGCAGAAGGAGTCTGAGTTGAAACCAAGAGCTCGAGAAGCTTCAACAACACCACCAATCAAGTCTCATTTTCCTTGCTAAGAAGTTCCGAGGCCAGTTCAAGTTCAAAGCTGTGGAAAGTCACCAAACAGGACCAATGTTCTTTTATTAGTTTTATTCATTATCTTTTATTTTCATTTTCAATTTTTCGTTTGTTTTCTTTTATATTTTCTTGCGTGCGTAACTGTTTTATTTCTTTTCTTTGCAGGAACTTTTGGTTATTTCCACCCTTGAAGTTGATTGCAGAATTTTAGCTTGGGGGTCATCGCTTGATTTTTCTGCAAATTAGGGAAGTTTTCAGTCCTATTGCTTTATTTTGTTTCTTTGTATTTATTTATTTTATTTTTATTTTTATTTGCATTCTATTATATTTTCTGACATTGGGGACAATGTCTAGTTTAAGTGTGGGGGTAAAGAGTATAAAAATGACCAAATTGAAATTTTTTGTACCTTCGACTTTGAACTGGTTTCATTTGTTTCCATGTTATTGCTTTGTGTTTTCTTAATTAAGTTGTTGTTTTTAAAAATAAAAATAAATAAATAAAAAAATAAATAAATAAAAAAAATAAATAAAAAAAAAAATCCAAAAATATTTCCTTGTTTTCCTTATTGTTTTGAATTAGAATTTTTTTTGTTAGTTTCCCGACCCAATGATATAATTGGATAAAATTTGAACCATGATGATCAAGAACTTAGTTAACATGTGTTGTGTGAAATTCCTTATTCTCGTGTTAGTTTGTACATTTTTGTTCATCTTTGAAAAACCAAATGCACATAGCCTTGTTGATGTGAAATTAAAGCATGATTTAAAGCTCCATATGTGAATTTAGTGACCATATACATCCTATGTGAGTTTTTGAGCCTATTGAAAGTGTGTGCATTTTTCATACACTCCTATTCTTTCATGTGTGATGAACTTATGTGAGATACATCTCTAGAACTTGCATAACGATCTTTCGAAATATTTGTCATTGATTGCATGAACTTGAAAATGATAGAGGCATTAGGTTTACCACCATGGCCCAAATAACCTTGTTCCCCAAAGAAAAATGATATCATTAGATTGCCAATTTGAGCCGTTTTTGTGAGCCTTTTATTTCTTATCACCAGATATGTCTACCCTTATGCCTGAAATAATTTTCCTTACCCTTTCCAAGCGAGCTAGTGAGCAATGTGAGATTGTCTTATGAGAAATGTTTGTGAAGTACTTTGAAGGTGTTTGGCAAAAGAATAAGTGTGGGGGTTTTTCATATTTGTTTCTGTTTGAAAAAAAAAAAAAAGAAAAAAAAAAAGAAAAGAAAAGGAAAAGAAAAAAAAAGATTGTATACAAAGAAAATAAATTTTTTTTTAAAGTTTCAGTTTAAGTTTGTGGTTGGAGATGTCAGAAGAATCGTTGGAGAGCTTGAGTTCTTATAAATCTAAAGAAAAGAATTGCTTGCAATGTAGCTTGGAACTTGTGTTTTCCTATTCTTTCGTTTCAATAACCCTATCCCTAATCCTCATTACATCCAATAAAAGTCCTCTTGATTTAAGTTTTGCAATTATGACTGTGGAGAAGTGATCTTTATGCAAGCTTATGGTAGAAATTTCACATTTGATTCTTTGAGCGAAACACAGTAAAACTAAACACATGTGTGATTGAGTGTGTTTCCAGTGAGAAGGTCGCTAGTTTGCATATGGTGATTTTAAAATAAAAATTTTGAAATTGCATTAACATGGCTATCTCACACACTACACTTCAAGGATGTTTCAAAGATTACTGCTAATATTTGAATAAGGAAAATGAACTTGGATTAGCTTGTTTGGTGTTAACTATGGTTCTTGATGATTTGTGTTCTCGAATGAAATTCTATGAGGGTCATATAGGGGGAAACTAATAATTTTCATGTTATTACTTTTTCTGTTTTCGTTTGTTTTGCTCGAGGACTAGCAAAAGCTAAGTGTGGGGGTATTTGATAAGCTCATATTTATATATATTTTACATCAAATTCTCTTGTCTTTTGTTAGTTATTTCCTAATATTTTTGTGCTATTTACTTTGTTTTTGTGTTTTATCGAATTTATCTAGCTAAGAAAATAAAAATAGCATAAGTGTGATTTTATGTAATAAATTCGTGTCAAAACTGTTTAGCTTTTAAATTAAATAAAATATCTATATATATATAATAATAATTCATATCATGGTTTGTTTTATATAAAATAAGAAAATAAGAAGAAATATAATAAATAGGTGGGAGTGCATGATAGAATAAAAAAATAAATAAAAGAGTGGTAATGGTGCTGGCAGCTTGAGGCACTAACGTGAGCTGCCCTTTGCAGCTGTAAATATAAAAAAAGGAAGGAATAAAGGGAGTGGAGCTCCCATCATGCAGCCACTGAGTGAGGAACCAAGAAAAAGAAATAAAAGGCTGCCTTTAGGCAGCTGGCAAAGGGTGTGCTGCTCGGGCAGCTTGAGGGGGGAGAAGAACGAAGGCAGCAAGCTGCCTAGCTAGGAGCAGGAAAGACGGACGAGGGCAGCAAGAAAGGCTGACGCGAGGGAAGATACGGGTTGAGGTGAGGGCTCTGCCTTGGGGCAGCAGGAAGTTAGACGTGAAGACGTGGAACTTGGAGCTGCCCATGAGAGGTGCGCGGAAGGAGTGAAGCGCAGGAAGGCAGGCGTGCTGCCTTGTCTTGGCAGCGAGGCAGAGCGCAGGAGGATAGGCGGGGGAAGAAGTCAGCATGAGTGCTGCCCTCGTGCAGCAGCAGGAATAAAGAACCGAGAGAAAGGGGGCAGAAGAGCACACCAGCGTGAGGACAGGTCAGAGGGAGAATAACGCTGCCCTTTGGCAGCGAGGTCAGAGAGCAAGACGCGGAAAACCAAATGCAGAAAGGTCAGCACGGGCCTAGAGGTCAGCACGCAGCAGTGTGTGAACAGAAGTCAGAAGCAACACTGCAATCCTCATTCGGTTTAATATTCCTAAACTCACGTTTTATTTCTGTTTTAATTTATGAATAATGTGTAACTAATTTTATTTTGGCTAGAGTTTAATTCAAAACCATGAATATATTTGTAATATGAATTGATTACCTTCAGTTGTGATTTCTGAGTTGTGATTTAATTTGTTTAACTGCTTGATTGATAACTTATTTTTGTATGTCGATTAAGGATGCATACTTAATTTACATGCATGAATTTGATGCTAGAATATAAGTGAATTTCACCTAATCGTTATGAACTTATATTCACAAGTAGTGAAGGTCGCTTATAAACGATCGCGTTAGGTAAATTCTTGGCATAAGTTTCATGCAATTCATAGTAACAAGTGCCTCGTCAATGCTTATGATTTTCATAAAACTTAATGATTCTTGCTTGTATCTCTATTATGCAATTCATGTAGGGAACTTGTAGGGAATGTTTTGGGTTGTCGTATGCAATCATCCAACCTAATAAAAGTAGGAAAATCTGAAGGTTAATTTAAGCGGACCTAATTAACTTGGGGCGTTGAGAATTTACAATTTATTAAAAGAACAACTGAAAATCAATTTAGGTTGCATATATGTCATGTGTGGAGAAGAACCCTCTAGCCATCCCGTCATTTATCATTTTACCTTAATTTTATGTTTTTGTCAATTCTGTAATTTATTTAAGTTTAATTTACTTTTCATCAAAAATCAATCCCCCGTTTATTTTAAAGTGTTAGATTTGTTAGAAATAAATTTAGTTTGTGTTTTCTTGAGTTTTGAATTATTTTGAGTCTTTTGATTTGTTTTAGTTTATTTGTTAGTTTTATTTTGAGTGTTTCTATTTAAGTGTTTTGAGTCTAGTTTAATATTTTAAATTTTGTTTTTACGTTTTTAATTTAATTTTACGTTGGTTAGCATCCCTAGTTAATCCCCGGCCTAGAACGATCCCTACTTACATCATTACTACAACTGTCACAAATAGGGTTTAAATTTGTGCGTGAATTTATTTTCGCATCAGTAATGAATGTGATCTTTCTTCTTTGGTAATTTAATATTCGAGTCAAATGTTCAACAAACTACGTCCAGTTGTCTTCATTTTCTATGTCAACAATACCATAACACACAGGAAAAATCTTTGTTTAAAAAAAATTAATAATTACATCACAAAACAGGTTCTGCACATAAACATAACTGATGCTGCACATTAATAAACTAATGCTGCACTTTAATAACAAAATCTACATAGAAAGAATAAACTGAGTCATTAATAGTTTTTCTAAAACTGATGTTGCACAAATGCTAATCAAAAAGTTGAAATTCTTAAACGTATATGCCCCCTTCCCATAAATTGATTCATAATCCATTAACTGTTTCCTAATTCATTGCACATTAATAAACTGATGCTGCAATTTAATAAACAAAATCTACACAAAAAGAATAACTTGATTCTCCAAAATAAATAAATATTGAAATTCAAAACAATATCACAAATCTGTAATTTATAATAATTAAAAAAACTTAGCATTATTTGCATTTTTAGCACAACAACTAAGAAGAGTACCGGTATATATTCGCTTAAAAAATGTACCATCAAGGAATAACATTGGTCTACACCATCAAAATCCTTTAACACAAGCTTCAAAAGATATGAATAACCTTTCAAACCGATTACTATCATTATCAAGTTCTAGTGCATAAAAGGATCCATCACTGGCATGCACAAACTCATCAAGATACCCAGTCAAATATCAAAAAGAGAGCTTCATCACCATTAACCTCGTTATACACAATTTCTTTACCACACCAAGCTGCATGGTATTTAACATCAAGACCGTAACTCTCCTTCATTTCTCTCATAACATTCTTTACCTTGATAGATGGATTCGAACGAACATTTGCAGCCAACAAAGAAGACAAAACAAAAAGACAAACCTTTTATTCTCCTTTTGACGAATACGTCCACTGCAAGTATGAATTTTATTTAATATTTTAATAATAAAACAACCACTAGGCTGTTGCACAACAACATGAACATGCCATTGACACCCCTCTAACAAATTTTTTGAGCAAACAATAATAACACGCTTTCAATCATTCTTAGTGTACTTGAAAACAAAACCAATCTCAATAGAGTATTGTGTACATTTTCTACGAAACTCAACTTCACCGTCTTCATAACTTTGACCCTCATAAGAAATATAACTCTGCCACTCATTTGTTGCATAATGGTGAGGTCCATAAGAGCCATACTTACCCAAATATTGGTTCTCATATCCATTACTAGTAGTTTCACTTAGACAAGAAGACGACACACTACTAATAGAAATAATAGACATCTCATTCTTAACATGAACATAAACATCAACAACTAGATTTGAAATCAAATTATTCACCAATAGAAGTGTCTGAATATCTTCATTGCACTACAATAAACAGTTTGGTTCGCCTCCATATAATGAGTATTTCAACAAAAAGCCTCCTGATGACAAACTTTAAAACCTAGAAGTTAATTGCCCACACAAATCCTCATAACTAGAGTGTGGATAAAGCGGCACAACTACTGCACAATTTTTCTATACACACTTCAACACCTTAACAACGGACATGATCTACACACAAAAAAAATAATAATAAACATAAAATTAAATTGATGCTGCACATAAATAATTAAATATATACATGCATTTGAAAATGTAAATCTAATAATCAATAAAAACTAATGTTGCACAAAGGTTTCAAAATGATAAACTTCAGAAGATTCTGTAAAACTGATGCTACACAAATATTATGTAACACTGATGCTGCACAAAATGCCAAATGATTAATAATCCATTGTCCTTTTAATAAAATAACGTAAAATTAATCTTTATGATTTTGTAAAACTGATGCTGCACATATTGTAATCGAAAATTGAAAATTATTAAATGTTTATGGGGAGGGGGGGTTCCCTCCAACCCCCCTAAAACTTATGCCAACTAATACTACATGATTCTAAAATTTGATGTTGCACATGTCACAGCCCGTCCCGAATTACTACTATCGAAGATGTAAAATGACGGACTTATCTTTGGACGTTGAAATTGTAGTGTGTGTGTGTGTCATACTTTGGGGACTTAGATGTTAAATTTTGTGACTTTGGATTGGTGACCCACGTGGACCACACACTCACACACACTATCCTTCTCTCTCTTCTCTCCCGTACTCTCTCACCCTCGGACTCACTCTCTCTCTTTCCCTCACGTACGGACGAGCACCAAACTCACACTTCACGCACGGATCGACGTTTTTAAGGTGATATTCTTATTCCCTACAAGCTACTGAGTTCATATATGTCATTTTTAGGACTTGAAACCATGAAAAACCCGAGAAACCATAACCTCCGATTTGAGGTACTATTCATGTAAACGTAAAATCTTATGTTTTTAGGGATTTCAAGCTTAAGAAGGTCCTCAAGAGGCTAGGAGTGGTTCATTCGAAGAATTTGGACTTCGGAATAGCGAGAACGACGAGTTTTAAGTTTGGCCGGATTATCGAGGCTTTTTCCGGTGGGTTTTCGGCGGTTTCAGGGCTCGACTCAAGTATGGTTCGATTCATCTTGGTGAGATCTTTGAAATGGTTCAAATTTCATTAAGTTTGGTGTTGAAATGAGGGAGAAATAAGGATTTGAAGTTTTTCCAGAAACCGGCGAACAATCGCAGGCGTCCGGTGACTCCTCGGGGAAGAAGGGGTATATTCCGTCAGTTTTGACGGAATATGCTAACGGTGTCACCTTACGCCGTTAGTTTTTAGACGGAATATTCCCTAACGCTGTTACTGCCACCGTCAATGTGCCAGGCACGTGCCCGCGCGTGGGCGGTGCGTCTGGCCGTGCCTTGGCCGGCATATGGCGGAGCGTGGGTGGTCGGAAATTTTTTCTAAAAATATGAGGATGTTCGTGGAGCTATGTAGATCACATTGGTATATTCAAACACCCCATTTGAGCATTGTTTGAGAAGTTATTAGCTAGTTTTGTCTATGTGCTTTAAATAACATTTTTATAGTTAATTCGCATATAGGTTAGACTTATCCCGAGGACGAGCGCGTTCAAGGGCAACTTGGGGGCTACGACCCTTCGACATACCAGTGAGTGGGCTTTTGGTTTTCAGTATATATTTATATACTTGATATTTTCCCAGAAAATATGTTTAAATGAGATTATGCCTTGAATGCCATGCATATGAATTTATATTTCGTATATGAATTGGTATATGATGCATTATATATATAATTGTGGTACAGTGGACGCCCAGGTAAGCTCCGGTGAGTTATGTTTGGTTATGTGAATTATCGATGATGTCATATGTGATTGAATAACTTTGAGCTCATAAAACTGCACCTAGGGTGATTGTTATTTAGCCAGAGATATGGCACATGCCTGTTTATAATGTCACATCCCGCACCATATGCTCATATTGGATCCAATTTCGGTGCACAGTCTTGTCGTACAGACCTTTACTATGGTTCCGACTCATAGGTGACTAGCGATTTATCGCCCAGCTATTATGTGAGAGTAGTATTGAGCATAATAAAGGAAATCGTTCCTATACGACTCAATTGAATCATATAACATGGAATAATCACATTAGGGGTTTGACATAATATATCCATACCCTAATAATGTGATTGAGAGTATTGTTTTAGAGAAGGATCGAATTACATCGTAATTCCAACTGAATAGGTTCTCCGAACAAATTCTACATTAGCTTGGGTAGCCATGATATATGGTTAGATGTCACTCATGGCTTGTGAGTTCTTCTAGATGATTAAATAAGTAGTCGTCAAAGAAGAAGGAGAATTAAAAGTAAGTTTTAATTCACTAAGTGATTGGATTAAATATAATCAATTGGATTGGTGCCAATCACCTCACTGCCTTGCTAATTAGAACCTAAAATGATTGTACACCGATACACTCTTGTAGTGAGACAACTAATGTGTTGGAAGTATGCCCACAAAGCCACTCATTTGATGTAATAGCTTTTTGGAATACTTAATATGTTAAACTTTTATATGTTTAACGGAAGGGCAATACTTATTGTTAATCACTATTTATTGAATCATGTGTTTAATCAATAAGAGAATCCAAGGGATGTATTTGACATAAGAGATAAGTGATCTAATGAGTTAGATTAAGGAGACCTTTCTCTTATGTTCATTCCTAAAACGTTCATAGCCATAGGATTGCCAATTGGGCATTGACAATCCGCTAAGGTTAGTATGTGTTATGTTGACTCAAACGTGAGTATGAACTAGTCTCAAGTCATTTGGTGTTGGACACTAAGACAAACACATAGGTGCTCGAAAGAGTAATCGAGTACACTGAACTGCGATTAATGAGAGTTCAAACATACATGTCATGTACGAACTCTAAGGTTACAATATGCAAAGTAGTCCTTAGACCTGAGGCATCATAGATGTCTAATGGTTAGGTCCTTGATCTTTGATCATGACAAAGGCATTCCCTCGGATTGTCCACGGCATTGTTGGGGTCATGTGATCTAGTCATGTAGGCATATGAATGCACAACAAGGGATCTCTAACCTTCCATGGTGGAAGGAGTATACTCTAAAATATGATTCTAAAGTCTTTGGCCAAAGCAAATGAATATGACTAAGGAAGATGTTCCAAATCATATTCAAGGGAATCATATAAGAAAGTATCACATTGGATAGTAGACATGAAACAAACTATCACTTAAAACAATGTGGTTAAGAGTATTGTATTAGAGAAGGACCGTATTGCATTGTAATTGTAACTGGATAGGTTCTCCAACCAATTCTACTTAGCTTGGGTAACCATGACATACTGCTAGGTGTCACTCATGGTTTGTGGAAGCCCTATTGATTAGCAAACACTAATCATCAAAAAGGGAGAATTGAAATGTGGTTTCAATTCACAATCGATAGTTAAGAGTAACATCGCCCACTGCCTCGCTAATTGGAACCTAATGGATCGCACACCAAATAAGGATATATGTGAAGCAATTAAATGAAATGGATAAGCAATTAAATGGTTTAATTGAAGAATGGTCAAGATTAATTAATTAGTTAATTAATTATACGAAATGTTCGTATTGGGCTTTTAAGTTGGTTTTAGGGCTTCGGGGCCCAAAAGTGTTTTGGTCCACAAGGCCCATTATGTTTAAGTTGTATGACAACTAAAACAAAATGGGCAATAAGCCCAATAACCATATAGGCCAACCATTTAGGGTGAGGGTATGCAAGTTTGCTTAATTGCAAGTTTGCCACTCACCTAAGAAATGAAGTATAAATTCATCTTTATAGCTTTGTTTTCAATTAGGGTTTTCTAAGCTACTTGGGGATAGTTATCTAGCAAATTTACTTCCCTAAGTGATCCATTTTCATCCTCACAAATTACATCATTGGTTAAGAGACATAGAGACATCAAACTTTTGGTGTTTTGGAGAACTAATCCTCAAATCCTCAAAGAAGCAAAGGAGCACTAAAAGGAGGAAAATCACAAGGAAGATCCAAGGAGCAAGGAGGTGACTTGAAGGCCCTCCACTTGGGTGAATCCCTTGTGTAATCAAGGATGAGCTTCAAGGGTAAAGAATCTCTAAATTCTTAATTATCTTTAATGTTGTTAAAGAGTCTTTTGGTTCACCATATACTAGGCTTTGAAAGTCATGGGTTTCATGAATTGTTTTTGGATGCATGCCTACTTTAAAGAGTTAATTGTTAGCATATGTATTCAAATGTTCATACATGTTCTTAGCTAGGACAAAATTTTTCCTTCACATGTCACATGAGAACTCATGGTTGGGATAATGCAAAGTAGTCCTTTGACCTGAGGCATCATAGTTGTCTTGTGGTTAAGCCCTTGATCTTTGACTATGTCAAAGTCACTCCATTCGGGGTGTCCACGGCATCGTTGGGGTTAAGCCACTTAGCCATGGAGGCAATTAAATGCGCAACAAGGGATCTCTAACCTTCAAACCGTTTGAGGGAGAATACTCTATGATATGATTGAAAATCTCTGATCAGAGTATGAATGAGATTTAGGAAGGCGTTCCAAATCACATTCAATGTAATCATATAAGCACACGAATCACATTGGATAGTAGACATGAATAAACTATCAAACCAAACAATGTGGTCAAGAGTATTGTATTAGAGAAAGACCGTATTGCATTTGTAATCCTAAACTGAATAGGTTCTCCACCTCTTCTGATTAGCTTGGGTAACCATGATATGCTGCTAGGTGTCACTCATGGTTTGTGGAAGCCCTAAACGTGTATAATCAC
Source organism: Malus fusca (assembly GCA_035220775.1). Classification (NCBI taxonomy): domain Eukaryota; kingdom Viridiplantae; phylum Streptophyta; class Magnoliopsida; order Rosales; family Rosaceae; genus Malus; species Malus fusca. The sequence goes on from CM069071.1 coordinate 29,151,566, forward strand.
TAAAGGGAGAATTGAAAGTAAGTTTTAATTCACAATCGATTTGAAATGGTTTTAATCGCCCACTGCCTCGCTAAAAGGAACCTAATGGATCGTACACCGTGTAAGGTGGAGATTGAAGAAACAATGGAGATGAGTAAGAATAATTAAATGGTTTAATTATTTATGGCAAGGATTAATTAATATGTTAATTAATCAAACGAATAAGTTCGTTAAAAAGACCACGGGTTAGTTTTGAGCCTCAAGGCCAAATGGGCTTCGAACGTCAAGCCCATTGACTTAAGTTGTATGAAAACTTAATTCACAAAGGCCCAAAAGCCCAATAAAACCCTTATCGCCGGCCATGTTAGAAAGAAAGGCTTTTTGGTTCTTTAGGTCACTTATTTGAAGGGACTATATGTTGGAAATGTGCCCTAAAGCCAATCATATGATGATACTTTACGGACATTTCACATGTTAAACTAATTTAGTTTACATATAAAAGGGCAAACATTATTGTTTGAGCCGTCTCATATAAATGTTATATGCTTAAACGATAAAGTCCAAGGAATATGTGATTGGGAGAATGCAATCTAATGAAGTTAGATTAATGAGACCATTCTTTCGTAGACACATCCTAAACGTTCCTGATCATAGGATTGCCAATTGGGCATTGACAGTCCGATAATATCAGTACGTACTGTGCCTTCTCTCAGGGAGAGTGACTAGTCTCGAGTCATTGGTGTGTGTGACATCAAGACAAGTACGTAGGTGCTCAATAGAGAATGAGTCCACTGAACACGATCAACGAGGAGTTCTTGATAAGCTCATATTTATATATATTTTTACATGAAATTCACGTGTCTTTTCTTAGTTAGTTCCTCATTTTTTGAGCTTTTTACTTTGTTTTTGTATTTTATAGAATTTATCTAGCTAATATTTTGATTCCATTTCTGTTTGTTTCAGTGAACTTAAATTTTGTCTATCTTGTTCTATTGTGGTTATAGTATGTAAAATAAGAAAGTTTGATTTGTGCTATTTGATTTATTCTTATTCATGTCTGGTGTAACTTTCTTTTAATAACGGACTCGTGCATCCTAAAAATAGTAGAATAACTGTAAAGGGAAGGAAAGCTGCCCTTGGCAGCTGGAAAGAAGAAACCAACCAGGAAAACAGTGGGAATAAAGAAATAAAAAGGAAACCAAAGCTGCCCTTGGCAGCTGGCAAAGGAAGACATGGTGCTAGCAAGAAAAAGCTGCCTTGGAGCTGGCAAAAAGCCTCGGGCAGGAAGGAGAGCAAACAGGTGAGAGAGAGAGAGCTGCCTTTGCAACTCTAAAGTCGCGCGGAAAAATAGAGGGAAGAAGTTGCCTTGAGGCAGCGGGCAGAGTGACAGCTCGCAGGACAGCGAGGCACTAACGTGAGCAGGAGACCAAGGACATGACGTGCTGGCAGCGAGAGGAGAGACGAAGACGTGCCAGCGAGGAAGGTGCGGAAATAAGAAATAAAGGGGAATAAAGGAATATATGAGGAGGAAAGCCTCGGGGGAAGCGGGGAGGTCAGTGGGGGGGACGGACAGCGTTTTCGACTTGAGTCTCATAAAGTCAAGGATGAAAAGGGGAGAAGTGAACGCGGAGGGAAGTCAGTAGCACAGCAAACCAAAGGAGGAGGCACAGCAGGGAGCGCTCCTCAATTCGTTTTATTTTTCTTAAACTCATGTTTAATTTAATTTGCTTTTCAATTATATTAAACATGTGTAATTAATTTCTGTTTGGCTAGAGGTTAATTCAAAGCCATGGATATATTTGTAATATGAATTGATTACCTTCAGTTGTGATTTCTGAGTTGTGAATTTAATTTGCTTAACTGTTTGATTGATAACTTATTTGTGTATGTCGATTAAGAATGCATACTTAATTTACATGCATAAATTTGATGCTAGAATATAAGTGAATTTCACCTAATCGTTATGAACTTATATTCAAGAGTAGTGAAGGTTGCTATCCACAATCGTGTTAAGTAAATTCTTGGCATAAGTTTCATGCAATTCATTGTAACGAGTGCCTCGTCAATGCTTATGTTTTTCATATAACTTAATGATTCTTGCTTGTATCTCTATTATGCAATTCATGTAGGGAACTTGTAGGGAATGTTTTGGGTTGTCGTATGCAATCATCCAACCCAATAACTGGTGGAAAAACTGAGGGTTAATTAGTGCAATTCACGGTTAATTTGGAGTATTGAGATTTACAATTTATTGAAAGAACAACTGAAAATCAATTTAGGTTGCATTTGTGTCATGTGTGGAGAAGAATCCTCTAGCCAGTCCGTCGCCCATCCATTCACCTTAATTTCATGTTTTTGTCAATTCTGTAATTTATTTAAGTTTAATTTACTTCTCGTCAAAAATCAATCCCCCATTTATTTTAAAGTGTTAAATTTGTTAGAAATAAATTTAGTTGGTGTTTTCTAGAGTCTTGAATTATTTTGAAACTTTTGATTTGTTTTAGATTATTTGTTAGTTTTATTTTGAGTTATTCTAGTTAAGTGTTTTGAGTCCAGTTTAGTGTTTTAAATTTTGTTTTTACGTTTTTAATTTAATTTTACTTTGGTTAGCATCCCTAGTTAATCCCCGGTTAGAACGATCCCTACTTACATCATTACTACAATTGTCACAAATAGGGTTTAATTTGTGCATTAGTTAATTTTCGCACCAGTTCTCATACTCATGTCACATGAGAACTCATGGTTGGGATAATGCAAATTAGTCCTTTGACCTGAGGCATCACAGTTGTCTTGTGGTTAAGTCCTTGATCTTTGATTATGTCAAAGTCACCCCATCGGGGTGTCCACGACATCATTGGGGTTAAGCCACTTAGTTATGGAGACAAGTGAATGTGCAACAAGGGATCTCTAACCTTCAAATGATTTGAGGGAGAATACTCTATGATATGATTAAAATCTCTGGCCAGAGTATGAATGAGATTAGGGAATGCGTTCCAAATCACATTCAAGGTAATCATATAAGCAAACGAATCACATTGGATAGTAGACATGAATAAATAAACTATCAAACCAAACAATGTGGTCAAGAGTATTAGATTAGAGAAAGACCGTATTGCATTTGTAATCCTTAACTGAATAGGTTCTCTACCTCTTCTGATTAGCTTGGGTAACCATGATATGCTGCTAGGTGTCACTCATGGTTTGTGGAAGCCCTAAACGTGTATAATCACTAAAGGGAGAATTGAAAGTAAGTTTCAATTCACAATCGATGTAAAATGGTTTTAATCGCTCACTGCCTCGCTAAAAGGAACCTAATGGATCGTACACCGTGTAAGGTGGAGATTGAAGAAACAATGGAGATGAGTAAGAATAATTAAATGGTTTAATTATTTATTGCAAGGATTAATTAATATGTTAATTAATCAAACGAATAAGTTCGTTAAAGACCTCGGGATAGTTTTGGACCTTAAGGCCCAATGAGCTTCGAACGTCAAAGCCCATTGACTTAAGTTGTATGACAACTTAATGAATAAAGATTCACAAAGGCCCGAAAGCCCATATCCATTTTGTGTAGAATTAGGGTTTTTTGGTTCTTTAGGTCATTTAAAGAAGTGACTATATAAAGAACTTTATAGCCTAAAATTCATAAGGGTTTGTTTTAGAGAAAATTGGTGAGAACTTGTTTCTTCATTTTCTCTCTAAGAGGCCAACCACCTTGGAGGGTGAATCTAGCAATCCTACTACTCCAAGGTCACTCATTTCTTCTTCAATCTAACCTTGGTGTAGAATCTTTAGAGGTTCTCTATTTTGGGAACTTGGAGAATCCAATTCTTTCAACCAAATCCATGGAGCTAAGAAGCAAGGAATGAAGGCCCTATCTCTTGGGTGATTATCCTTTGCATATGCAAAGAGGAATCTACAAAGGTAAATATTTCTCAACTAACAAATGTTGATTTAAGTTGAGTCAAGGTTCACCAATCTACTAGGCTTTGAATTTCATGGTTGATGTTTTGTTTTGAGTGCATGTAAGCATGATTCCGCCTTTAATTTGTTAATTGCATGCTATTGATGTTGCTCAAATGAACATGTTTTTCACAAAATTTCATTCAAGTGGTATCAAGAGCCTAGGTCTAGTAGTTGGTGAATCATTTTGGGTTTTGTAGTTCATAGTTTTTGATTTAAAAGTTGTAATATGTTACAAGCTTTATTCTTGTTTCTTTGAATGTAAATTTTGTTAGAAAATTTGCCATCTCAAATGTTGTAGATGTAGTTCATATGAGCATGAATTTTGGAGCTAAAATTTGGTGCCATGTTTTTGGGGAAATTCGACCAAATCCAAAGGGTGATTTTTTGGGTTCATGTTTGTCTTGTTAAAATGGTTTTAAAGTGACTTTTGGAACCCCTAAGTACCCTAGGATGTTAGCCCTCTTTTGAGTGGTGAAAATTAGAGTTTTGGTGAGTGAAAACATTCATGGAGCTATTATGAGTTTTCATGAGTGTTCTTCAATGTTCTTGAAGTTCTTGCCAAGAACAAAAAGTTTTGAAGTTTTGATTCAAAAGTTTTATGTTTTTACATAAAGTTTTGATTTAATTTTAGTGGGTGATGGTTAATGGTAAAGTATTTTTAATGGGAGACAAACTTTTTTAAAGATGTGACATAAATCATTTCTTACAAACTTTTCATTTCATCTTTACCTCACCTAACAAAACCCACTTACAAAAACTTTGTAAAAATCTTATTTTTTTTAATCATGGCCGGCCACCCTAATAGAATAGGGTATTTTTGGGCCTTTTGTGCAATTACATAAAGTTTTGATACTTTTGTGTATTTGTATTTTAGCCCAAAAGTTTATGTTTTTACGTTAAGGCCCAAAAACGCTAAAGGACAAATTGTTTTGCTCCTTTAATGAAGTTTTTTGTATTTGATGAAATTTTTGGGTTCTAGTTGTAATTACATGAAGTAGTGGACTTTTGTGTTTTTACAAAGTGACCCCAAAAGTTTGTGTTTCGCAATATAGCCCAAAAAGTTGTGGTTATTGCATGATGGCCCAAATTAAGTAGGGAACAAAAAATTGTTTTGTCTCTTTAAATGAGAATTGGATTTTCATTTCATTTAGCTCCATTTAAATCAATTTTATGGATACAAAAATAAAATGAAAATGTTGCATTCAAGTTTAATTAGTTAAAGTGTTAATTAATTAAAGGGTGATTATGAACCTAAGCCTACGATAATTGAGCTATGTGAAAGGCCGTTTCAAATTTGTTTGAACCATGGGAATGTGTAGATTAATTTTGGTTGTAATTTGATTTGATCAAATGTTGTAAAAGAGCATAAGCTCTTCTTTACTTTAAAGTAATTTGTTTTATGCAAATGTTGTAATGAGCATAAGCTCACCTTTACTTTAAAAGTACTCATTTTCTTGTTTTATTTGATATGCATGAAAATGGAGTAGTTGGGTCCAACGCCCCTAGGAACAACACGCCTTAATGTGATTAAACGCGTAACTAAAATCAATCTCCATCCCTAGTCCGAGATTCAACACTAGGCTCGTGTTGAATCTAAACAAAGGTTCATAGTCATCCTAAGGCCCTAAGGCAACTATATAGTCCATCAAATGAATGCAAACCTTATGTTAGTAGTATCATATACTCTTGCTTTAAAAAACCGTTTTATAAGTATAGTGGGAGTATTATATACAACTAAATTGAATTAAATGGACCAATAGTTGTAATAGGACCAAAATTGTTTTAATGAAGATTAAAATGAATACTTATATGTGATGAGACCTAAAACCCTCAAACAAACCATTATTAAGTTGAAAAGCGTGAGAGTGCTTAGAACACTCTTTCGTGGCCTTCCACCGTGGTAGCTCCGATCGTTTGTGACTTGTACACCGGCTTCACCCTATAATGGGGGAGTACAAAGTGCATGCTTACACTCAGGAGGAGTTCTATATACATACATGATGAAGTGAGGTAGGCAACGAGTTTAGCCAACATGATATAATTTTGAGGCTATGCTTAAACCCCTACACGAACTAGGCATGGTGGGAATGACTTAACTAAGTGCAATGACGCCAACATGATATAATTCTGAGGCATCATTCTCTAGAGGCCAAATTGATGGGTACTTGCATTTGTTGCAAATGAGTAAGCGTACTCTCTCATTATTATTAACGCTAGCCAACATGATATAATTCTGAGGTGGGCTTGGTAATAGTGAGTCTCCCATAACCTACTAAGAGTTTCCTCCAAAACTCTCGAATTCCAATGAGGGATATGGAATTTGCCAAAAATAGTGGGTGGTGCTATTTGATTTAAAGACCCAAATCAAATGGCTGAAAATCAATCAATTTATATTCGTTATGTATTTGTTTATCAATATATATTTGCAAACGCTATTCAAAACTTGACAAAGAAAAGCCGAATGTTTTAGTTTCCGGACTTGGTAACACAATCCCAAAGATTGTCTTAAATGGATTGTGCATGTACCTAAGAAGTCTCATCCTCACAATCTTCCTATTGATAATGTATCATTGGAAGAACATGTTAGAAATGTCTATCATGAAGAGGACAACACAAACAACCAATGCTTATTCCTTCGTTATATGAACAAAGGAACTTACGAAGATTAGCATAAAGACAAGGACACTTTTAGTGTCATAGTTCTTCACTTACAAATTGTTGTATGAAGAAATAAGAGTTGCCTTGAACAACTCTTGAAAGTTTGTAATTATGTTTAGAACATAATGGTTGGTTGACAAAAATAGTCCATCAACATGGACTTATGATGATTTTGAATCATTGAGTGTTGAAGTGATAAACCACTTAACGAGACGGAAACTAGGCTAGGACTTCACCTTTATGTCCCTATCCTAATGGTTCACTAAGTTTATTGTAAACTATGTAGTGAACAATAACCACACACTCTCCAAAATGTTTGATGTGTATAACACAATTGAAAAAGGTTTCAAGAGAGATAGTGGGAGTTTAGGGACCATGACTATTGTAGTCAAAGGAGAAGTCAAATGAAGAAAATAAAATTAACTCCAAGGGAACAAACTTTCTTTATGAAAGGATGGACATTGAAAGGGGTATTTGCAAGAAATGTCTTGCAAGTGTCAAGAACACACCTTTCGAAGGTGTTGTAAATTGTTCTTGAAAAGTTCAAAATAGTTGGTTCTTCTACTTGAATGCTTGATTCCGTATTAGTAACTATGTTTTACAATCGTTGTAAAAGTGTGGCTAATAAGAAGTAGAAGATTAATGAGAGAAGAGAAAGTACCTCACATTCGGAACGTGAATAAAATATAGATCTCTGCGAAAGCAGATGGTACTAACTTCCTCATATGAACTACCAAAGAAATTGGAAAAACCAAAGATTGTCTTTACATTCCAATTTTAAGGAACTTAATTCCGTCACTATAGTAGAGATGGATAAATGTTTTGTTTGACAAAACATTGTTCTTTATTAATCACTGATTGGATTATAGTAATCTAATTGATTGTCTCTATAGTAGAGATGATATGGTAGCGTTAACTGTTTAGAATATAATGATGCTTAAAACCCAAAAGGTTGCAAGATAGTGACTAATCCCAACTGAGTTGTGATACCTCTAAAACATAAATTACGAGTTGGTCATAGATGGATGCTTTGGATCGTTAGATCCGGATCCAATACCTTCTTGTCAAAATTGTATAGAGGCGAAATGTTCGAATCTTTATTCTTTTGGAAAGAATAAAGAATCACAAAGTTGTTGAGGTTAATTCACTTAGATGTTAGTGGCACTTGTCCACAACATAATACTACTCATGTTGTTTGACATTCACCGAAGATCACTCTCGGTTGGACTATAGTTTATTATGAATACAAGTCCGAATACTTTGCAAAAGGTTTCAAAGAATTCAAGAAATGTAAGTTGATGAGTAAGACGTCTAAAGTACTTACCTCCTTAGATTTGATCGAAGGAAAGGTAACACTTTAGATGAGTTTCCTTGAAAGATATCAAGGAAATTAGCATCATAAGATAATGATTTTCTCCATTAGGAGAAGAACGAACTCGAATAAGATTTAGTTCGTTGGATGTTATCAATTACCCATATATATAGGATATATACTTCTAAAACAATATGATTGTCAATTAGAAGATCTTCCAAAGTTTTCATGACTCCATAGGATGTAGTTGGAAAGAAAGACAAATCTTAATCATGTTAAGATTTGGGGTTGTGTGCTAATGAGCAATATTTGTTTAAAAATTATCTTGTGGATATCCTTAAATTAACCTTTGGATATCACTTCTATAAACCAACCAACAAATGTTGTTTGTTGAGTAGTTCATTGTAATCCTACAATGTGATTTGCCTTAGAGCAAATGAACTAGGAATAGAACTCAAAAGAATGGGTTCTTTGAGAGACAAGATGATAATCAACAAATATAACAACCTAGTTCCTATACCACGAACTCCAAGGTAGTCAAAAAGAATTTTAAACCGTCTTAGTTGAATGGTTTGAACTTTATGACTACATTGAGTGTATATACAATATATACTCAAGGAAATGGTAAAGTACCATTTGACCCGAAATAATGAAACCTTCATAGCTAATTGGTAGCTTAAGGTGACTACAATCAAAGAGAATGGTTGACTTTGAAGGAACCATTTTTGACGTAGTCTTAGTTTCAATTAATTCGAAGATAGCTAGCTACAACTAAATGTTGATTCAATGTTTGGACATAATATAGGTTTCCGAAACCATTATTAAGATAGTCCTAATAATATATGTCTAAAACTATGAATCACAAAACATGTAAGTTGTAGAGATCCAACCATCATGGATCTTAGCAAGCTAGTGGGAGCCATAAGCGTCTTATGAGAGAAAGATCAAAACGCTTGATTTCTCATAAAGATGTAAATGAATCTTTTGTTTACTAGGTTTACAAAAGATTAGTGGGAGTTAATCATATTCCTAAATTTAAATATATGTATGATATATTAATTTTGGAAATGAAAAGAATACTTCATTGTTAAAGTTATGACTTTAAACTTTCTATAACGATAGAATGTATATGGGAGACGTAGTCTATCTACATGGGATGGAAATCTATAATGATAGATTTTAGGATATAATTGGATTATATCATGCCCTAATAATAGACAAAAGGATGCTAGGAAGTTTCTCATATGATGATAAACTTCAATAAGAAGAACAACTCTAGTGAGACTAGGAGGTAGCTCTTCTCAAAGGGAACGTACCCTTTGACTCCCAAAGAAATAATGCGTAAATCGAATCCTTTATGCATACGCAGAAAAGTGATTTATGTATTTCATATTGTATGAGAAACATTGATATGAGTTGTACCTAGAAAGGTACAAGGCGATATCAATGCAAGCCCAGGATCAGAATCATGGCAACTGTCAAGTGAGTCCTTAAGTATTTGAGAAATACTAAAGGATAGATTCCTCGAAGAATGAGGAAGAATCAGAGTAACGTAATGGAAGCGTAAATGTATTAGATTGTGAATCTAATCCATCATTGGATGTTTCTTCATTATGAATGAAGAAATAAACAGATATCTCTTTATTATGACTAAAGAGATGTTTGGATGGAAACATTAAAGTAATGACTTTAGTGTGTTCCATTATAAATGAAAAATATATTGCCATATAGAAGTTTACAACAATGTTGTTTGGATGGGAAAGTTCATTTATGAACTCTCTATTCGGTTCCAACCAGAAAGTGTATGACACTAATGGGGCGATAGCTCAAGCCAAGGAATCAAGGTCTCATCAAGATCCGAACTCATATGACCTGAGAACTCATGGTTTGGATAATGCAAATTAGTCCTTTGACCTGAGGCATCACAGTTGTCTTGTGGTTAAGTCCTTGATCTTTGATTATGTCAAAGTCACCCCATCGGGGTGTCCACGACATCATTGGGGTTAAGCCACTTAGTTATGGAGACAAGTGAATATGCAACAAGGGATCTCTAACCTTCAAATGATTTGAGGGAGAATACTCTATGATATGATTAAAATCTCTGGCCAGAGTATGAATGAGATTAGGGAATGCGTTCCAAATCACATTCAAGGTAATCATATAAGCAAACGAATCACATTGGATAGTAGACATGAATAAATAAACTATCAAACCAAACAATGTGGTCAAGAGTATTAGATTAGAGAAGGACCGTATTGCATTTGTAATCCTTAACTGAATAGGTTCTCTACCTCTTCTGATTAGCTTGGGTAACCATGATATGCTGCTAGGTGTCACTCATGGTTTGTGGAAGCCCTAAACGTGTATAATCACTAAAGGGAGAATTGAAAGTAAGTTTCAATTCACAATCGATGTAAAATGGTTTTAATCGCTCACTGCCTCGCTAAAAGGAACCTAATGGATCGTACACCGTGTAAGGTGGAGATTGAAGAAACAATGGAGATGAGTAAGAATAAGTAAATGGTTTAATTATTTATGGCAAGGATTAATTAATATGTTAATTAATCAAACGAATAAGTTCGTTAAAGACCTCGGGATAGTTTTGGACCTTAAGGCCCACTGGGCTTCGAACGTCAAAGCCCATTGACTTAAGTTGTATGACAACTTAATGAATAAAGATTCACAAAGGCCCAAAAGCCCATATCCATTTTGTGTAGAATTAGGGTTTTTTGGTTCTTTAGGTCATTTAAAGAAGTGACTATATAAAGAACTTTATAGGCTAAAATTCATAAGGGTTTCTTTTAGAGAAAATTGGTGAGAACTTGTTTCTTCATTTTCTCTCTAAGAGGCCAACCACCTTGGAGGGTGAATCTAGCAATCCTACTACTCCAAGGTCACTCATTTCTTCTTCAATCTAACCTTGGTGTAGAATCTTTAGAGGTTCTCTATTTTGGGAACTTGGAGAATCCAATTCTTTCAACCAAATCCATGGAGCTAAGAAGCAAGGAATGAAGGCCCTATCTCTTGGGTGATTATCCTTTGCATATGCAAAGAGGAATCTACAAAGGTAAATATTTCTCAACTAACAAATGTTGATTTAAGTTGAGTCAAGGTTCACCAATCTACTAGGCTTTGAATTTCATGGTTGATGTTTTGTTTTGAGTGCATGTAAGCATGATTCCGCCTTTAATTTGTTAATTGCATGCTATTGATGTTGCTCAAATGAACATGTTTTTCACAAAATTTCCTTCACTATATAAAGGACTTTATAGCCTAAATTCATTAAGGGTTTCTTTTGGAGAAAATTGGAGAGAACATGTCTCTCCCTTTCTCTCTAAAGAGGCCGGCCCCCTTGGAGGGATTAGCTAGCAATCCAACTCCTCCAAGGTCACTCATTTCTTCTCCAATCTAACCTTGGTGTAGAGACTTAGAGGTTCTCTATTTTGGGAACTTGGAGAATCCTATTCTTCCATCCAAATCCATAGATTTAAGAAGCAAGGAATGAAGGCCCTCTCTTTGGGTGATTAGCCTTTGCTTATGCAAAGAGGAATCTACAAAGGTATAAATTTATCAACTCACTTTGATTTGAGTTGAGTCATGGTTCACCAATCTACTAGGCTTTGAATTTCATGGTTAATGTTTTGTTTTTGAGTGCATGCAAGCATGATTCCGCCTTTAATTGTTAATTGCATGCTATATGATGTTGCTCAAATGAACATGTTTTCACAAAATATTCCTTCAAGTGGTATCAGAGCCTAGGTCTAGTAGTTGGTGAATCCTTTTGGGTTTTGTAGTTCATAGTTTTGATTTAAAAGTTGTAATATGTTACAAGCTTTATTCTTGTTTCTTTGAATGTAAATTTTGTTAGAAAATTTGCCATCTCAAATGTTGTAGATGTATTTCATATGAGCATGAATATTGGAGCTAAAATTTGGTGCCATGTTTTTGTTGGAAATGTGCCCTAAAGCCAATCATATGATGATACTTTACGGACATTTCACATGTTAAACTAATCTAGTTTACATATAAAGGGCAAACATTATTGTTTGAGCCGTCTCATATAAATGTTATATGCTTAAACGATAAAGTCCAAGGAAAATGTGATTGGGAGAATGCAATCTAATGAAGTTAGATTAATGTGACCATTCTTTCGTAGACACATCCTAAACGTTCTGATAAGCTCATATTTATACATATTTTACTTCAAATTCTCTTGTCTTTTCTTAGTTATTTCCTTATATTTTTGTGCTATTTACTTTGTTTTTGTGTTTTATAGAATTTATCTAGCTAAGAAAATAAAAATAGCACAAGTGTGATTTTAAGTAATAAATTCGTCATTTCTACCTTGCTCACTTATTTTATTGTTGTAACTTAAGAAAACATTTTGGCAGAAAACAAAGGAAGTGGCGAGGCAACGGACAGAAAACAAAGGAAAAGAAAAAGAAAGGAAGCTGCCTTAAGCATCTATAAAGAGAAGACAGTGGGCAGAGAGCACTGCGGAAAAAGCAAGAAAAAAATATAAAAGGGCAGAAAGAAGGAAGCACTGAAAAAACAAAGAAAAAGGAGAATAAAAAAAAAAAAAAGTCAGGAAAGGCAGCTGCCTTAGGCAGCTGGCGTGCGGAAAGAAAGGAAAGAATAAAAAGCAAGGAGAGGAGGACTGACAAGGGCGCGGATTAGAGAGAGAAGAGAGAAGGGCGTTTAGGAGAAGGCGCTGCCTTGGCAGCGAGGAAGTCAGCAGGAGAGACGGGGGGAATAAAAGCTGCCTTTGGCAGCGTGAGAAAAGGGGAGCGAAACGTGGGGGAACGAGGGGAGCTGCTCTCCATGGGCAGAAAAGGAAACGAAAGCTGCGAGAGCAAGGCAGCTTGGAGTGAGCTGCCAAGAAGAGCAGCTGGCGAGAGAGTAGCGGGAGGACTGACAGGGGAGAAGCTGCGCGACCTTAAGGACAGTAGCAGCGCAGTGAGGAAAGCTGCCCTTGGCAGCTGAGAAGACACCGACGCGCAGAGAAGAGGAAGGCAGGCAGCTGCCTCGGACAGAAGCACAGATCCTTGCGCATCCTCATTTGGTTTTATTTTTCTTAAACTCATGTTTAATTTAATTTGCTTTTCAATTATATTAAACACGTGTAATTAATTTCTGTTTGGCTAGAGGTTAATTCAAAGCCATGGATATATTTGTAATATGAATTGATTACCTTCAGTTGTGATTTCTGAGTTGTGAATTTAATTTGCTTAACTGTTTGATTAAAAACTGATTTGTGTATGTTGGTTGAGAGTGCACGCTTAATTTTCATGCATGAATTTGACGCTAGAATATAAGGGAGTTTCACCTAATCGTTATGAACTTATATTCACAAGTAGTGAAGGTTGCTAGTCACAATCACGTTAAGTAAATTCTTGGCATAAGTTTCATGCAAATCATAGTAACGAGTGCCTCGTCAATGCTTATGTTTTTCATAGAACTTAATGATTCTTGCTTGTATCTCTATTATGCAATTCATGTAGGGAACTTGTAGGGAATGTTTTGGGTTGTCGTATGCAATCATCCAACCCAATAACTTGTGGAAAAACTGAGGGTTAATTAGTGCAATTCACGGTTAATTTGGGGCGTTGAGATTTACAATTTATTGAAAGAACAACTGAAAATCAATTTAGGTTGCATATGTGTCATGTGTGGAGAAGAATCCTCTAGCCAGTCCGTCGCCCATCCATTCACCTTAATTTCATGTTTTTGTCAATTCTGTAATTTATTTAAGTTTAATTTACTTCTCGTCAAAAATCAATCCCCCATTTATTTTAAAGTGTTAGATTTGTTAGAAATCAATTTAGTTTGTGTTTTCTTGAGTCTTGAATTATTTTGAGTCTTTTGATTTGTTTTAGTTTATTTGTTAGTTTTATTTTGAGTGATTCTAGTTAAGTATTTTAATTCTAGTTTAGTGTTTTAAATTTTGTTTTTACGTTTTTAATTTAATTTTACTTTGGTTAGCATCCCTAGTTAATCCCCGGTTAGAACGATCCCTACTTACATCATTACTACAATTGTCACAAATAGGGTTTAATTCGTGTTGAATCTAAACAAAGGTTCATAGTCATCCTAAGGCCCTAAGGCAACTATATAGTCCATCAAATGAATGCAAACCTTATGATAGTAGTATCATATACTCTTGCTTTAAAAACCGTTTTATAAGTATAGTGGGAGTATTATATACAACTAAATTGAATCAAATGGACCAATAGTTGTAATAGGACCAAAATTGTTTTAATGAAGATTAGAATGAATACTTATATGTGATGAGACCTAAAACCCTCAACCAAACCATTATTAAGTTGATAAGCGTGAGAGTGCTTAGAACACTCTTTCGTGGCCTTCCACCATGGTAGGCTTCAATTGTTTGTGACTCATACACCGTATTCGTCCAGTTCTGGGGTTGCAAAGTATGTGCTTACATTCAGGAGAAGCCTATATACATATGATGAAGTGAAGGTAGGCAACGAGTGTGGTCAATATGATATTCTTCTGAGGCCATTCTTGAACCCCTACTTTAACTAGCATGGTGGGAATGACTTAACTAAGTGCAATGTGCCAATATGATATTCTTCTGAGGCATCATTCTCTAGAGGCCAAACTAGATGGGTACTTGCAAGAGGTTGTTGCAAATGAGTAAGCGTACTCTCTCATTATTATTAACGCTAGCCAATATTATTTTCTTCTGAGGTGGGCTTGGTAATAGTGAGTCTCCCATAACCTACTAAGAGTTTCCTCCAAAACTCTCGAATTCCAATGAGTCCACTGAACACGATCAACGAGGAGTTCTCATACTCATGTCACATGAGAACTCATGGTTGGGATAATGCAAATTAGTCCTTTGACCTGAGGCATCACAGTTGTCTTGTGGTTAAGTCCTTGATCTTTGATTATGTCAAAGTCACCCCATCGGGGTGTCCACGACATCATTGGGGTTAAGCCACTTAGTTATGGAGACAAATGAATGTGCAATAAGGGATCTCTAACCTTCAAATGATTTGAGGGAGAATACTCTATGATATGATTAAAATCTCTGGCCAGAGTATGAATGAGATTAGGGAATGCGTTCCAAATCACATTCAAGGTAATCATATAAGCAAACGAATCACATTGGATAGTAGACATGAATAAATAAACTATCAAACCAAACAATGTGGTCAAGAGTATTAGATTAGAGAAGGACCGTATTGCATTTGTAATCCTTAACTGAATAGGTTCTCTACCTCTTCTGATTAGCTTGGGTAACCATGATATGCTGCTAGGTGTCACTCATGGTTTGTGGAAGCCCTAAACGTGTATAATCACTAAAGGGAGAATTGAAAGTAAGTTTCAATTCACAATCGATGTAAAATGGTTTTAATCACTCACTGCCTCGCTAAAAGGAACCTAATGGATCGTACACCGTGTAAGGTGGAGATTGAAGAAACAATGGAGATGAGTAAGAATAATTAAATGGTTTAATAATTTATGGCAAGGATTAATTAATATGTTAATTAATCAAACGAATAAGTTCGTTAAAGACCTCGGGATAGTTTTGGACCTTAAGGCCCAATGGGCTTCGAACGTCAAAGCCCATTGACTTAAGTTGTATGACAACTTAATGAATAAAGATTCACAAAGGCCCAAAAGCCCATATCCATTTTGTGTAGAATTAGGGTTTTTTGGTTCTTTAGGTCATTTAAAGAAGTGACTATATAAAGAACTTTATAGCCTAAAATTCACAAGGGTTTCTTTTAGAGAAAATTGGTGAGAACTTGTTTCTTCATTTTCTCTCTAAGAGGCCAACCACCTTGGAGGGTGAATCTAGCAATCCTACTACTCCAAGGTCACTCATTTCTTCTTCAATCTAACCTTGGTGTAGAATCTTTAGAGGTTCTCTATTTTGGGAACTTGGAGAATCCAATTCTTTCAACCAAATCCATGGAGCTAAGAAGCAAGGAATGAAGGCCCTATCTCTTGGGTGATTATCCTTTGCATATGCAAAGAGGAATCTACAAAGGTAAATATTTCTCAACTAACAAATGTTGATTTAAGTTGAGTCAAGGTTCACCAATCTACTAGGCTTTGAATTTCATGGTTGATGTTTTGTTTTGAGTGCATGTAAGCATGATTCCGCCTTTAATTTGTTAATTGCATGCTATTGATGTTGCTCAAATGAACATGTTTTTCACAAAATTTCCTTCAGTTTTTGGGTATTTTCGGCCAAATCCAAAGGGTGATTTTTTGGGTTCTTGTTTTGACTTGTTAAAAGTGTTTTAAGGTGACTTTTGGAACCCCCTAAGTACCCTAGGATGTTAGCCCCATTTTGAATGGTGAAAATTTGAGTTTTATTGAGTGAAAATGTTCATGGAGCTCTTATGGGTTTTCATGGATATTCTTCATTGTTCTTGATGTTCTTGCCAAGAACAAAAAGGTTTGGTGTTTTGATTCAAAGTTTTGGTTAATTTCATAAAGTCTTTGTTTTGTGTTGGTTGATGTGAATTTTCTATCACCAAAACATTTATTTTGAAAGGTGATAGAAATGGTGATGGGTGTGTAAGACTTACACACGCTTACACACCACTTGCATGGTTTTATCACAACAACCAAATTCCACTTGCAAGGCTTTATGATATTGTTGAAAAAATTTCCAAATTTTTATGGACTTATCTCCATTTCTTTTCTCCCTAAAACCGCCCACCCTATTAAAATAGGGTATTTTTGGGGCTTTTATGCAATTACATAAAGTTTTGATACTTTTGTGTATTTGTATTTTGACCCGAAAGTTTACGTTTTGACGTTAAGGCCTAAAAACGCTAAAGGACAAATTGTTTTGCTCCTTTAATGAAGTTTTTACATTTGGTGAAATTTTTGGGTTCTAGTTGTAATTACATGAAGTAGTGGACTTTTGTGTTTTTACAAAGTGACCCAAAAAGTTTGTGTTTTTTTTTGCAACATAACCCAAAAAGTTGAGGTTATTGCATTATTGGCCCAAATTAGGTTGAGAACAAAATTGTTTTGTCTCTTTAAATGAGAATTGGATTTTCATTTCATTTAGCTCCATTTAAATCAATTTTATGGATACAAAAACCAAATGAAAATGTTGCATTCAATTTAATTAGTTAAAGTGTTAATTAATTAAAGAGTGATTATGAACCTAAGCTTACGATAATTGAGCTATGTGATAGGCCGTTTCAAATTTGTTTGAACCATGGGAATGTGTAGATTAAATTTTGGTTGTAATTTGATTTGATCAAATGTTGTAAAAGAGCTTAAGCTCTTCTTTACTTTAAAGTAATTTGAATTATTCAAATGTTGTAATGAGCATAAGCTCACCTTTACTTTGAAGTACTTCTTTCTTGCTTTATATGATATGCATGAAAATGAAGTAGTTGGGTCCAACGCCCCTAAGACAACACGCCTTAATGTGATTAAACGCGTAACTAAAATCAATCACCATTCCTAGACCGAGATTCAACACTAGGCTCGTGTTGAATCTAAACAAAGGTTCATAGTCATCCTAAGGCCCTAAGGCAACTATATAGTCCATCAAATGAATGCAAAGTTTATGTTAGTAGTATCATATACTCTTGCTTTAAAAACCCTTTTATAAGCGTAGTGGGAGTATTATATACAACTAAAACAATCACATGGACCAATAGTTGTAATAGGACCAAAATTGTTTTAATAAAGATTAAAATGAATATTTATATGTGATGAGACCTAAAACCCTCAACCAAACCATTATTAAGTTGATAAGCGTGAGAGTGCTTTGAACACTCTTTCGTGGCCTTCCACCATGGTAGACTCCAATCGTTTATGACTTGTACACCGCCTTCACCCTATCATGGGGGAGTGCAAAGTGCATGCTTATACTCAGGATGAGTCTATATGCATACTTGATGAGGTGAGTGTAGGCAACGAGGATGGCCGACATCGTATCATCGTGAGGGTATTCTTGAACCCCTTCACGAACTAAGCATGGTGGGAATGACTTAACTAAGTGCAATGGAGCCAACATCATATCATTGTGAGGTGACATTCTCTAGAGGCCAAATAAGATGGGTACTTGCAAGAGATGCAAATGAGTAAGCGTACTCTCTCATTATTATTAATGCTAGCCAACATCATATCATTGTGAGGTGGGCTTGGTAATAGTGAGTCTCCCATACCCTACTAAGAGTTTCCTCCAAAACTCTCGAATTCCAATGAGGGATATGGAATTTGCCAAAAATAGTGGGTGGTGCTATTTGATTTAAAGACCCGGATCAAATGGCTTAAAATCAATCAATTTATATTCGTTATGTATTTATTTACCTATATATTTGCAAACGCTATCCAACACTTGACAAATAAAAGCCGAAAGCTTTAGTTTCCGGACTTGGTACTACAAAACCATAGATTGTCTTTAATGGCTTGTAAATGTACCTAAGTAGTCTCATCCTCACAATCTTCCTATTGATAATGTATCATTAGAAGAATATGTTAGAAAAAGTCTATCATAAAGAGGACAACACTTTTAATGTCATAATTCTTCAATTACAAATTGTTGTATGAAGAAATAAGAGTTGCTTTGAACAACCCTTAGTCAATGCAAACACTAGTGCTTGTTTCTTTGTTAAATGAACAAAGAACTTGAGAAGAAAGCACAAGGGCATGGACACTTCATGTGCCATGATTCTTCACTTACAAATTGTTGTATGAAGAAATGAGAGTTTCTTTGAACAACTCTTGAAAGTTTGTAATTATGTTTAGAACATAATGGTTGGTTGACAAAAATAGTCCATCAACATGGACTTATGATGATTTTGAATCATTGAGTGTTGAAGTGATAAACCACTTAACGAAACGGAAACTAGGCTAAGACTTCACCTTTGTGTCCCTATACTTATGGTTCACTAAGTTTATTGTAAACTATGTAGTGAACAATAAACACATGCTCTCCAAAATGTTTGATGTGTATAACACAATTGAAATAAGTTTCAAGAGAGATAGTGGGAGTTTAGGGACCATGACTATTGTAGTCGAAGGAGAAGTCAAATGAAGAAGATAAAATTAACTCCAAGGGAACAAACTTTCTTTATGAAAGGATGGACATTGGAAGGGGTATTTGCAAGAAATGTCTTGCAAATGTCAGGAACACACCTTTCGAAGATGTTGTAAATTGTTCTTGAATAGTTCAAAACAGTTGGTTCTTCTACTTGAATGCTTGATTCCGTATTAGTAACTATGTTTTACAATTGTTGTAAAAGTGTGACTAATAAGAAGTAGAAGATATATGAGAGAAGAAAAGGTGCTTCACATTCGGAACGTGAATAAAATATAGATCTCTGCGAAAGCAGATAGTGCTTACTTCCTCATATGAACTACCAAAGAAATTGGAAAAACCAAAGATTGTCTTTACATTCCAATTTTAAGGAACTTAATTCCGTCACTATAGTAGAGATGGATGAATGTTTTGTTTGACAAAACATTGTTCTTTATTAATCAATGATTGGATTATAGTAATCTAATTGATTGTCTCTATAGTAGAGATGATATGGTAGTGTTAACTGTTTAGAATATAATGATGCTTAAAACCCAAAAGGTTGCAAGGTAGTGACTAATCCCAACTGAGTTGTGATACCTCTAAAACATAAATTACGAGTTGGTCATAGATGGATGCTTTGGATCGTTAGATCCGGATCCAATACCTTCTTGTTAAAATTGTATAGAGGCGAAATGTTCGAATCTTTATTCTTTTGGAAAGAAGAAAGAATCACAAAGTTGTTGAGGTTAATTCACTTAGATGTTAGTGGCACTTGTCCCCAACATAATACTACTCATGTTGTATGACATTCACCAAAGATCACCCTCGGTTGGACTATAGTTTGTTTTAAATAAACACAAGTCCGAATACTTTGCAAAAGGTTTCAAAGAATTCAAGAAATGTAAGTTGATGAGTAAGACGTCTAAAGTATTTACATCCTTAGATTTGATCCAAGGAATGGTAACACTTTAGAATAGTTTCCTTGAAAGATATCAAGGAAAATAACATCATAAGATAATGAATTTCTCAATTAGGAGAAGAACGAACTAGAATAAGATTTAGTTCGTTGGATGTTATCTATTACCCATAGATAGGATATACACTTCTAAAACAATCTGATTGTCAATTAGAAGATCTTCCAAAATTTTCATAACTCCATAAGATGTAGTTGGAAAGAAAGACAAATCTTAAGCATGTTGAGATTTGGGGTTGTGTGCGAATAAGCAATATTTGTTTGATAACAATCTTGTGGGATATCCTTAAATTAACTTTTGGATATCATTTCTATAAACCAACTAACAAATGTTGTTTTGTTGGGTAGTTCATTGTAAACTTACAATATGATTTGCCCAAGTGCAAATGAATGAGAGATAGAACTCAAAGAATGGGTTCTTTGAGAAACAAGATAGTGATCAACAAAATATAACAACCTAGTTCCTATACCACAAGCTCCAAGGTAGTCGAGAAAGATTTATAAACCGTCTCAGTTGAATGGTTTGAACTTTATGACTATGTCATAGAGTTGCACCTCTTAATTCGAAAGAAATAAGAATGAAAATCCTTATGACTACATTGAGTGTACATACGATATATACTCAAGCAAATGGTAAAGTACCATTTGACCCGAAATAATGAAACCTTCATAGCTAATTGGTAGCTTAAGGTGACTACAATCAAAGAGAATGGTTGACTTTGAAGGAACCATCTTTGACGTAGTCTTAGTGTCAATTAATTCGAAGATTGCTAGCTACAACTAAATGGTGATTCAATGTTTGGACATAATATGGGTTTCCGAAACCATTATTAAGATAGTCTTCATAATATATGTCTAAAACTATGAATCACAAGACATGTAAGTTGTAGAGATCCATCCATCATGGATCTCAGCAAGGTAGTGGGAGCTATAAGCATCTTATGAGAAAAGGATCAAATCGTTTGATTTCTCATAAAGATGTAAATGAATATTTTGTTTACTAGTTTTACAAAAGGATTAGTGGGAGTTAATCATGTTCCTAAATTTAAATATATATATGATATATTAATTTTGGAAATGAAAAGAATACTTCTTCGTTAAAGTTATGACTTTAAGCATTCTATAAACGATAGAATGTATATGGGAGACATAGTCTTAAAGTTATGACTTTAAGCATTCTATAACGATAGAATGTATATGGGAGACATAGTCTATAAACATAGGATGTAAATCTATAATGATAGATTTCAAGATATAATTGGATTATATCAATCCCTAATAATAGACAAAAGATGCTAGGAAGTTTCTTATATGATGATAAACTTCAATCAGAAGAACAACTCTAGTGAGACTAGGAGGTAGCTCTTCTCAAAGGGAATGTACCCTTTGACTCCCAAAGAAATAATGCGTAAATAGAATCCTTTATGCACATGCAGAAAGGTGATTTATGTATTTCATATTGTATGAAAAACGTTGATATGAGTTGTACCTAGAACGGTACAAGATGATATCAATGCAAGCCCAGGATCAGAACCATGGCAACTGTCAAGTGAGTCCTTAAGTATTTAAGAAATACTAAAGAATAGATTCCTCAAAGAATGAGGAATAATTAGAGTAACGTAATGGAAGCGTAAATGTATTAGGTTATGAATCTAATCCATCATTGGATGTTTCTTCATTATGAATGAAGAGATAAACAGATTTCTCTTTATTATGACTAAAGAGATATTTGGATGGAAACATTAAAGTAATGACTTTAGTGTGTTCCATTATGAATGCAAAATATATTGCCATATATAGAAGTTTACAACAATGTTGTTTGGATGGGAAAGTTCATTTATGAACTCTCTATTCGGTTCCAACCAGAAAGTGTATCTAGTGTACTGACACTATGACACTAATGGGGCGATAGCTCAAGCCAGGGAATCAAGGTCTCATCAAGGTCCGAACTCAAATGAGAGACTGAACCATATGATTGAGAATCATGTATAATGGTGACGTCGTGATTCTCAAGGTTGCTTCTATGTATAACATATAGATATCCATTGTCTAGGCCTACTACTCAGCCATTTATGAAATGACTACAGAAGAGGTATCATCACTGATGACCAAGCTGATTGGCTCTAGTGCAAGTGGGAGATTGTTGGAAATGTGCCCTAAAACCAATCATATGATGATACTTTACGGACATTTCACATGTTAAACTAATCTAGTTTAATATCAAGGGCAAAGATTATTGTTTAAGCCGTCTCATATAAATGTTATATGCTTAAACGATAAGTCCAAGGAATATATATGATTGGGAGAATGCAATCTAAAGAAGTTAGATTCATGAGACCATTCTTTCGTATACATATCCTAAACGTTCCTGATCATAGGATTGCCAATTGGGCATTGACAGTCCGTTAAGATCAGTACGTGCTATGTCTTCTCTCAGGGAGAGTGACTGGTCTCGAGTCGTTGGTGTGTGTGACATCAAGACAAGCATGTAGGTGCTCAATAGCGAATGAGTCCACTGAACACGATCAACGAGGAGTTCTCATACTCATGTCACATGAGAACTCATGGTTGGGATAATGCAAAGTAGTCATTTGACCTGAGGCATCATAGTTGTCTTGTGGTTAAGCCCTTGATCTTTGACTATGTCAAAGTCACTCCATTCGGGGTGTCCACGGCATCGTTGGGGTTAAGCCACTTAGCCATGGAGGCAATTAAATGCGCAACAAGGGATCTCTAACCTTCAAACCGTTTGAGGAAGAATACTCTATGATATGATTGAAAATCTCTGCTCAGAGTATGAATGAGATTTAGGAAGGCGTTCCAAATCACATTCAATGTAATCATATAAGCACCAAATCACATTGGATAGTAGACATGAATAAACTATCAAACCAAACAATGTGGTCAAGAGTATTGTATTAGAGAAAGACCGTATTGCATTTGTAATCCTAAACTGAATAGGTTCTCCACCTCTTCTGATTAGCTTGGGTAACCATGATATGCTGCTAGGTGTCACTCATGGTTTGTGGAAGCCTAAATGTGTATAATCACTAAAGGGAGAATTGAAAGTAAGTTTCAATTCACAATCGATTTGAAATGGTTTTAATCGCCCACTGCCTCGCTAAAAGGAACCTAATGGATCGTACACCGTGTAAGGTGGAGATTGAAGAAACAATGGAGATGAGTAAGAATAATTAAATGGTTTAATTATTTATGGCAAGGATTAATTAATATGTTAATTAATCAAACGAATAAGTTCGTTAAAAAGACCACGGGTTAGTTTTGGGCCTCAAGGCCCAATGGGCTTCGAACGTCAAACCCATTGACTTAAGTTGTATGACAACTTAATTCACAAAGGCCCAAAAGCCCAATAAAACCCTTATGGCCGGCCATGTTAGAAAGAAAGGCTTTTTGGTTCTTTAGGTCACTTATTTGAAGGGACTATATAAAGGACTTTATAGCCTAAATTCATTAAGGGTTTCTTTTGGAGAAAATTGGAGAGAACATGTCTCTCCCTTTCTCTCTAAAGAGGCCGGCCCCCTTGGAGGGATTAGCTAGCAATCCAACTCCTCCAAGGTCACTCATTTCTTCTCCAATCTAACCTTGGTGTAGAGACTTAGAGGTTCTCTATTTTGGGAACTTGGAGAATCCTATTCTTCCATCCAAATCCATAGATTTAAGAAGCAAGGAATGAAGGCCCTTTCTTTGGGTGATTAGCCTTTGCTTATGCAAAGAGGAATCTACAAAGGTATAAATTTCTCAACTCACTTTGATTTGAGTTGAGTCATGGTTCACCAATCTACTAGGCTTTGAATTTCATGGTTAATGTTTTGTTTTTGAGTGCATGCAAGCATGATTCCGCCTTTAATTGTTAATTGCATGCTATATGATGTTGCTCAAATGAACATGTTTTCACAAAATATTCCTTCAGTTGGAATAATGTGAGTAATCCTTTGACCTGAGACATCATAGTTGTCTTGGGGATACGTTGCTGATCATTTTGATAATGAGACGTAACCACACCTCATCTTGGGTGTGTTATATGCATTGTTAGGGTCAGTGATTTATTCTCAGAGGCATGTGAATGATCAACAAGGGATCTCTAATCCTCGTTATGAGAGGATGAATACTCTAAGATATGATTCGGGAATCTTCGGTCGAAGTATCGAGCGTAATAAAGGAAAGCGTTCCTTTACGACTCAATTGGATCATATAACATGGAATAATCACATTAGGGGTTTGACATAATATATCCATACCCTAATAATGTGATTGAGAGTATTGTTTTAGAGAAGGATCGAATTACATTGTAATTCCAACTGAATAGGTTCTCCGAACAAATTCTACATTAGCTTGGGTAGCCATGATATATGGTTAGATGTCACTCATGGCTTGTGAGTTCTTCTAGATGATTAAATAAGTAGTCGTCAAAGAAGAAGGAGAATTAAAAGTAAGTTTTAATTCACTAAGTGATTGGATTAAATATAATCAATTGGATTGGTGCCAATCACCTCACTGCCTTGCTAATTAGAACCTAAAATGATTGTACACCGATACACTCTTGTAGTGAGACAACTAATGGATGAAAGTCTAAAGAAATCATAAAAGCGATAAAAGATCGTTTTGGGCTTAAAGAAAAGTTCGGATTCATTTGGGCCCATTGGGCCCAAACCCATTGGGTCCTTTTATTCAAGCATAGGATGACTTAAAATGATAAAAGCCCAAAAGCCCAAACAACACAAAGGGGCCGGCCAAATAAAGGGAAAGGGAGAGAGAGGGAGTCAAGTTGTTGCCTAACTTTCTTTGAGATATAAAAGGAACTTTTAGTGAAAAGTTTTATGAAGGGTTTTTGTGAGTTTACTTTAACCAAAAATAGAGAAAACACAATCTCTCTCTCAACTCACAAGGCCGGCCACCAAGAGGAGATTTTAGCTAATCATCTTTTCTCCTTTTGGTCATTCCTCAATCCATCTCACTACACTAGTGGGTGTGGATCTTTAGAGGTCTTCAACCTTGGAGACTAAAGGAGAACCAAGGAGCACTCATTCTAGCAAGGGGAGGAAGCAAGGAGGAAAGCTAGGCTCAAGGAGTTCCAAGAACAAAGAGCTTGGAGGTGGTCAATCCTTGGTCTCAAGTCAAGATCAAGAGGTATAAAACTACACCTTCACTTTGTTCTTCAATAAAATGTTTTGATGCATCTCACATAAACCTATGCTTCTTGAAGGGGATTTGCATGACTATAGCTTTGATATTATGTGCTAAAATGCTTCCGTTGCTAATGTATATAGATTTTGAATTGTATATGCATGCTAGTCACTAGAAATCCCATATAAATCTCATTATTTCCCTTCATTTTGTGTACAAGCTTCCTCGTACACATAATGGATATGACGGCATTTGGGTAGTAATTGATCAGCTTACTAAGTCAGCACACTTTACTAAGTCAGCACACTTTATTTATATCGAAGGTTGTGAAGTACCATGGTGTTCCAGTTAATATTATCTCAGATCGGGATCCTAGATTTACTTCCTAGTTCTTGGTAGCATTCCAGGAAGCTCTTGGTACGAGATTACTTTATAGTACGGCATATCACCCTCAGACAGATGGGCAATCTGAGAGGACTATTCAGACACTAGAAGATATGTTGAGATCTTCAATGCTGCAGTTTGGAGATAGTTGGCATGATTGTTTGGATTTGATGGAATTCGCCTACAACAATAGTTACCATTCGAGTATTGGTATGACACCATTTGAGGCACTTTACGGGAAATCTTGTCGTACGCGTCTATGTTGGTCAGAGGTTGGCGAAAGAGTTTTAGTGGGCCCTGAGATTGTGGACGAGACTACTCAAAATGTTCAGGTAATTAAGTCTAACCTGAAAGCGGCCCAGGATCGACAAAAGAGCTTAGCAAACAGGCATGCCACTGATCGGAAGTATAATGTAGGTGATTGGGTATTTCTGAAGTTATCACCTTGGAAAGGTGTTGTGCGATTTGGAAAGAAAGGCAAGTTGAGTCCCAGGTTCATTGGACCTTAGATGATCACCGAGTGAGTCGGTGAGGTTGCTTACAGGCTTGAGTTGCCTTCAAAGTTGTCCAAGGTACACGATGTGTTTCATGTTTCGATGCTTTGACATTATGTCTCAGATCCTTCTCATGTGATTCCTCCTCAACCTTCAGAAATTAATCCGAATTTGACTTATGATGAGGAACCAATGACCCTTTTGGATTGGAAGGATAAGGAACTAAGGAATAAGACCGTGCGTTTGGTGAAAGTATTATGGAGAAATCATTCAGTGGAAGAAGCTACTTGGGAGACAGAAGACCGGATGAGAGAGATGTATCCACGTCTATATTATGATTATTAGTGGATGTATTTGTTGCGTGTAATTTCGAGGACGAAATTTTATAAGGTGGGTAGATTATCACAGCCCGTCCCAAATTACTACTATCGAAGATGTAAAATGACGGACTTATCTTTCGACGTTGAAATTGTAGTGTGTGTGTGTGTCATACCTTGGGGACTTAGATGTTAAATTTTGTGACTTTGGATTGGTGACCCACGTGGACCACACACACACACACATTATCCCTCTCTTTCTTCTCTCCCGTACTCTCTCACCCTCGGACTCACTCTCTCTCCTTCCCTCACGTACGGACGAGCACCAAACTCACACTTCACGCACGGATCGACGTTTTTAATGTAATATTCTTATTCTCTACAAGCTACTGAGTTCATATATGTCATTTTTAGGACTTGAAACAGTGAAAAACCTGAGAAACCATAACCTCTGATTTGAGGTACTATTCATGCAAACGTAAAATCTTATGTTTTTGGGGATTTCAAGCTTATAGGTAGCTTAAGGAGGTCCTCATGAGGCTAGGAATGGTTCGTCGGAATAGCGAGAAATACGTGTTTTAAGTTTGGCCGGATTATCAAGACTTTTTCTGGCGGGTTCAGGGCTCGATACAGGTATGGTTCGATTCGTCTTGGTGAGATCTTTAAAATGGTTCAAATTTCATTAAGTTTGGTGTTGAAATGAGGGAGAAATAAGGATTTGAAGTTTTTCCAGAAGCCGGCAAATAGTCGCCGGCGTCCGGTGACTCGTCGGGGAAGAAGGGGTATATTTCGTCAGTTTTGACGGAATATGCTAACGGCGTAAGGTGACGCCATTAGTTTTTAGATGGAATATTCCCAAACGCCGTTACTGCCACCGTCAGTGTGCCAAGCATGTGGCCCCGCGTGGGTGGTCGGAAAATGTTTCTAAAAATATGGGGATGTTCATGCAGTTGTGTAAATCACATTGGTATATTCAAACACCCCATTTCAGCATTGTTTGAGAAGTTATTAGCTAGTTTTGTCTATGTGCTTTAAATAACATTTTTATAGTTAATTCGCATATAGGTGAGACTTATCCCGAGGACGAGCGCGTTCAAAGGTGACTCGGGGGTTACGACCCTTCAACATACCAGTGAGTGGGCTTTTGGTTTTCAGTATATATTTGTATAATTGATATTTTCCCAGAAAATATGTTTAAATGAGATTATGCCTTGAATGCCATGCATATGAATTTATATTTCGTATATGAATTGGTATATGATGCATTATATATATAATTGTGGTGCAGTGGACGCTCAGGTAAGCTCAGGTGAGTTATGTTTGGTTATGTGAAATATCGATGATGTCATATGTGATTGAATAACATTGAGCTCATAAAACTGCACCTAGGGTGATTGTTATTTAGCCAGAGATATGGCACAGGCCTGTTTATAATGTCACCTCCCGTACCATATGCTCATATTGGATCCAATTTAGGTGCACAGTCTTGTCGTACAAACCTTTACTATTGTTCCGACTCGTAGG
This sequence comes from Malus fusca, assembly GCA_035220775.1. Classification (NCBI taxonomy): domain Eukaryota; kingdom Viridiplantae; phylum Streptophyta; class Magnoliopsida; order Rosales; family Rosaceae; genus Malus; species Malus fusca. The sequence continues at coordinate 29,179,347 of CM069071.1, forward strand.
TGACTAGCGATTTACCGCCCAGCTATTATGTGAGAGTAGTATTGAGCATAATTATATTACACCCAGTATTGTCGTACAGACCTTTTCATTTGGTTTCGACTCTTGTGCAGTATTGTGTTGTATAGGTCATTGATAGGAGCATATTTATGCGACTTAGTTAGCTTGTTTTCTTGCATTTTCATAGTTTGTTTGTGTTTATTATAGTGTTTTAAGCTATTTTCGTGTGTTTGTAGGTCCATATGACAAAGTTGGCAAGAAAGTGCAATTTGGAGCATTTTGAGGCAGTTTTAGGCACCAAATGGATAGCTTATGAATGGAGCAAGATGGATGGACGAATTTGAAGTTCAAGAGGCTAGGAATGTGCTGAAAAGAGTGAAGAAATAAATCCAAGTCAAGGAAGATAAGAAATCAGCTCAAAAGAAGGAACATTATCCAAAACCTTATCCAACCTTATCTTATCTTATCATTGCCTAACCTAACCTTATCTTATCCTATCTTATCCAAATCAATTTTTGCCTTAATTCTAGCTATTGCTAAGGGATAATTATGCATTTAAACTATATTTTCAGATTCTAAAACCTTTATCCTTCTAGAACCCCTAAATTGGTGCTAAAACATCTTTTCTAGAAGCACCTAAAAATCTGTCGCCTAGACCCTTTCTAGAAGCCCTAGAACCTGCAATCCTTTTCCCTTAGGATTGTGCAATCCTTTTCCCTTAGGATTGTACAATCCTTTTCCCTTCAAATTTTGGTGAACCCTAGTCATTTTCCTTCATGAATTGTGCCAAATACACATTCCTTTCCTGCAGAAATTTGTGGGTTTCCCTAGCCCTATAAATACAAACCTTTGTGCAGCAATTAATTCACCACCCTCTACCATAAATCACCTACATCCATCCACCACACCATCCACCACAATCCTCTTGTGCCGCAACCAAGGAAGGAGAAGAATGAGCCATCTGGAGTGTTTCTAGGTGTATTCTATATTTGTTTTCAATGTTTAATTCAAGTTATCTTTGTTTAATTGCGAACATGAGGAACTAATTTCTTTATAGTTAGAAGGGAATTCGAAACCATGATTATACTTGCAATATGAATTGATTACTTTCAATTGCGATTTGATAAATTGTGAATGCAATTCGCTTAACTGTTTTATTCAAAACTTATTCTTGTATGGTTATTAAGGTGGCCAACTTAGTTTGCATGCATGAATTTGATGCTAGAATGTAAGGGAGTTTCACCTAATCGTTATGAACTTATATTCATAAGTAGTAAAGGTTGTTAGTCACAATCATGTTAAGTAAATTCCTGGCATAAGTATCATGCGCTTTCATAGTTACGAATGCCTTGTCAACACTTATGATTTTCATAGCACTTAATGATCTTTGATTGTGTCTCTATTAAGCGCTTTCATGTAGGGAACTTTTAAGGAATAATTTGATTGCGATGCGCTATTTCCATTCAATTCAATGATTTAAGGAAAATCTTAGGGTTAATTTAAGCGTACCTAATTAACTTGGAGTGTTGAGGTTCATGGTTTATTGAAAAGCAATTGGAGATTGATTTGTATGCAAGTGTGTCATGTGTGGAGAAGGACGTTCTAGCTAGACCATCACCCATCCAATTTCCCAATTTCGTCCAAAATCTGTTTTAGTCTTTAATTTGTTTGTTTTACTTTATTTTCATCCAAAACCCAATCCCCCTTTACTTTGAAGTGTTAGATTAGTTAAAATCTGTTTTGGTTTGTGTTTTTAAGTGTCTTGAGTCAAGTTAAAACCAATTTTCGTCCAATTTTACTCTTAGTGGCAGATTTGAGTCTATTTGGTTGTTTTGTGCTGTTTTTAGTGTTTAAGTTTGTTTTGAGTCTTTTAAGTCTAGTTAAGTGTTTTAAAGCTTAGTTTTATCTATTTGAGTCAGTTTAGAGTGCTTAGCAATCCCTCCTAATCCCCGGTTTAAGAACGATCCCTTTATTTATATACTACAATTGTCAAAAGAGGGTTTAATTTGTGTGTCAAGTTAATTTTCACATCAGTCATCGTAGTGACTCCGGCTAGTTTAACTTTTGAGCTATGAATTCAGCCGTACAGACTACCACAGGGGTTCCGGCTAATATGTTATATTTTTATGAAGTTAGTCTCACCTGAATTACTTACTCTGTTATATCTTGGCATGGCATACATATGAATATGATTATGTGAAGCATGAATTGAATTGATATATTTACATATATATTTATGTATATGCTTATATTCTGATTATGGGAAAAATTATACTTGTTTTACAACGAGGGGTTAGAAATGTTGATAAATGAAATGGTTTTGTAAAACATTTGTTTTTGCCCACTCACGTTTTCTGTTTTGTGCCCCTTCAGGTTTTAGGAAAGCTTGCTGTTGGTGGCCTTGAGGACTTTGGCGGTTCTGACATAAGAAAATAATTGTAGGACATCTTATGGTATTGTATAACTAGTACTTGTCCTACTGGACTGCACCTAGACTTTCTATGCTTTGATTAGGAGTATTTACTTTTGTATCTTACTCCTAACACTTCCTGTTTACTAGTGCACTCTAGTAATTTCGGTTTTTAATTATTCATATATTTCTTATCTTTATTGCTTCTGCACTGTGCACATGGCTACATCACCCTCACGTGATGGCCAGCATGCCTTGATTTCAGTCGGGGTGTGTCAGCACAAGTATTAAGTTGAAAATTATTAAATGTTTATTGGAGGAGGAGGGGAGATTCCCCCCAACCCCCCTTCAAAATTTATGCCAACTGATTTTGCATGATTCTATAAGCTTATGCTGCATAAATATTATTAAAAAAAGTTTAAATACTAAACTAATTCATAAGCCATTCGTATTCTAAGTAATATACATGATAACTATACTGCAAAAAACAAAAGCAACTCAATGAAAACGAAAGCGACAAAACAAAAAATCACCTTCACCAACACTTGATCAATAAAAACTAAATCAAAATCTTCAAAAACTAAAAAGCGTGCCTGCAAAAAACAAAAACAATCAAAAGAAGCTCAATGCGAACAATAAAAAACTGAAAAATTAGAGACTCGTTTTCAAAATCTAAATCAAAATAAATTCAAAAACACACAACTCGTTCAAAATTGGAGCAGATAAACTTGCGAAAAGAAAATTTAAATATAAAACCAAAAGAACAACTTACCTTTGAATAAATTTGAGAGATAAACTTCGGAGATGAAGAAAAATAGCAGAGAAATGAAAAAAGAAATTCAATTATTCAAAAAGAAGAGAGTAAATTTGAAGTGATACAAGTCATGACCATCAGAGTGACTTCAATCGAGGAGCAACTAGCTCAAATGAATGAAGCGATCACAAAATTCACACGGACTGTGGAGGAGAAAGACTTGCAATTCACCACACTCGTCAACCAACTGAAGGCGCAGCATGACGTGAAAGTCGACCCAAAGGTTGATCCGCTAAAAGAGAAGCCAATAAAGAATAGGAGCTTCTAGTGGAGAAAGTCGAAGAGAAGTTGGTGCCAAACTAAGCAGCGGCACTCATGGGATCTCTCTCTATCCAACAGCTGCAGCAGATGATCGCCAGCACCATCAAGGCGTAGTACGAAGGGAGCTCACATACCTCCGTGTTGTACTCAAAGCCCTACTCCAAGAAGATTGACGCAATGAAGATGTTGAGGGGTTATCAACCACCAAAGTTCATGCAGTTTGATGGAAAAGGGAAACCCAAAGCAGAACGGCACCCATTTCGTTGAAACTTGCAACAATGCGGGGATGGAATGAGACTCCCTTGCAAAACAGCTTGTCCGCTCTCTGAAGGGGAATGCATTCGACTGGTACACGGACCTAGAGCTTGAGTCCATCAACAGTTGGGAGCAATTGGAGTGGGAGTTCTTGAACTGCCTCTATAGCACCCACTGTACTATAAGCATGCTAGAGCTGACAAGTACGAATCAATGGAAGGATGAGCCAGTCGTTGATCAACCGATGACGCACTCTAAGCCTCGACTGCAAAGATAGGCTCTTGGAGATCTCCTCAATCGAGATGTACATCCAAGGAATTCAATGGGGATTACACCACATCCTTCAAGGCATCAAACCACGGACCTTCGAAGAGTTAGCCACCCGCACCCATGACATAGAGTTGAGCATCGCCCATCGTGGAAAAAATAAGCCAATCATCGACTTCAAGAAGGACAAGGTGTTTGGTCCGAAGGTGGACAACCATGGGAAGAAGCCCGCCAATGAAGCTTTTACCATCAACACTACCCCCATCATGACCTCCTACGCACCCGTCAAGATCTCATCCAAGAACAAAATGAATGAGATGAAAAAAGGTGAGCCTCCTCGCACCCAAGATAGGTACAAAAACACCTTGAGGGACCCAGAGCAGAAGACATACCCTTTTCTGAACTCTGATATGGCTGCAATGCTAGACGACCTATTAGAGAAAAAGGTAATCGAGCTGCCTGAATGCAAGCGTCCCGAAGAGATGAATTGCATTGACGATCCCAGGTACTGCAAGTACCATCGTATTGTAAGTTATCCCGTTGGCAAGTAGTTCATCCTCAAGGAACTCATCATGAAGCTCGCACAACAAGGGTGAATTGAACTCAACCTAGAAGACACAGTCACAACGCACACCACTACGATTGTGTTTGGATCCTTTAATCTCGTGCCTCTTCAAGTGACGCATGACCATTCCCATCAATGTTCAAATCACATGGCACCTTCTACACAACCATCACTGGGGGCAAGCAACCAAGATGCACCTACTGACGATGACAAAGGATGGACATTAGTGACCTACAAAAAGACAAGGAAACCAAAACCACAAGCCACAAGGCCAAAGGTGGAACAAGGGAGAAAGCATTGTTGCCGCAACAGTAGGAAGCCTAAAAGAAACGTAAAAGATGTTATGCCAACCTATGTTGGGGAACCTATGGAGCAAGAGCCACGCATTCCTGTCTCCTTGCAGGAGTACTTCCCGAATGGCTTGTTCCAACAATGCACTACCGCTGCATGTCACATGGTCGAAGTAGAAAATGAAGAACCCTCAAAAGGCAAAGCTAGATGTGAAAAGCACTAATATCGGTTTTGGCGAGTCCCGACGACCATGAGGGACAAAAAAGCAAGGACGAAGGCTTGAAGCTTTGGCCACATGTTGTGCCACCCATGACGTAATCAACTTCACTGACGAAGACTTACTGCTAGGATCAAAGCCTCATAACAGTCATCTATTCATCTCAGGGCACGTAAGGGAGCACAAAGTCAACTGCATGCTTGTGGATGTTGAATCGGCCATAAACATCATGCCAAAGTCAACAATGACCACAATCGACATCAAGGTGGATGAACTATCCCTAAGTCGGCTACTGATCCAGGGTTTTAACCAAGGAGAACAAATAGCGATGACCATGATCTGAGTGGAGATGACCAATGGTGAACTCAAATCAAGCACGATATTCCACGTGATTGATGCAAAAACTTCCTACAACTTGCTTTTATGAAGGCCTTGGATCCATGAAAATGGAGTAGTGCCATCCACCATCCACCAATGTGATACCAAGCCATTCACTGAAGTTGAAACACACTTCGCAGACGCCAAGTTCTACATACGTAAGACATGGTGACGGAAGTTCTTCCAAAAGAGATCAAATCCACGGGCAAAGCAACACTTAAAAAGTAGGAGTGGCAAGCCATGCCCAAGAAGCAAGAAGGAGAAGTCGTGCCATCTTCAAGCAAAAATAATGATGAACCTACTAAACCTACAACAACCAAATGGAGTATGACGCCCTCAAAAGGACCAAACACACCCGTCTTCCGATACATCCCTGTGTCGAGAAGAAAGAATGGTCAATCCTCGTTCGAAAATGGAGCAAGTAAAGCCGACACACAGCTGCACAACGATGATGTAAAGTTGCTCAAGACGAATGAAATTTTTCCTCTGACACAGCTAGGCGACGCTAAGGTTGCAAGACCACCACAAGGCTTCATAAAAGCTTTTCCAAAGGGGATAGAACCAAGCTTTCTTCCAACCAAGAGGACCGAATAAGGTTTTGATCCAAACACCAATAAACTTATGTCGAAAGCTGGGTACAACTTCGCTTCATCTTCGAATCTTGGAAAGAAGGTTTCAAACACCATCAAAGACAAAAAGCGTAACCTTATCGAATTCTAAACTAAAAAGACTCAGAATACTAAATGGGTTGTTGTTTTGAATGAAATTTAAAACTCAAACTAAATAACTTGCAGAAAACAAACTAATTGATACGAAATTAGGGTAAATGAAAGGGTGAAAGGCTAGCTAAAGGGTCATTCTCCACACATGACACATATGCATACAAATCGATTTCCAGTTATTCTTCCTATAAACCATGAATGACAATGCCCCAAGTTAACCGTGAACTGCACAAATTAACCATCAGATTTTCCTAAATTCATTGAATTGGACTCAGCGATGCAACCAAATTATTCTTATCAAGTTCCTTACATGAACTGCATAATAGAGATACATATTAAAGATCATTAAGTTCTATGAAAATCATAAGCATTGACATGGCATTCATAACTACGAAACGCATGATACTTCTGCCAGGAATTTACTGAAGGAAAAATTTTGTCCTAGCTAAGAACAAGTATGAACATTTGAATACACATGCAAGCTATTAACACTTTAAAGTAGGCATGCATCCAAAAACAATTCATAAAACCCATGACTTTCAAAGCCTAGTATATGGTGAACCATTAAACTCTTTAACAACATTAAAGAGAAGTAAAGATTTAGAGTTTCTTTACCCTTGAAGCTCATCCTTGTTTACACAAGGGATTCACCCAAGTGGAGGGCCTTCAAGTCACCTCCAAGCTCCTTGGATATTGCTTGTGAATTCCTTCTCCTTTTGTGCTCCTTTGATCCTTGAGGATGTAAGGAAAGGATCTCCAAAAACACCAAATATTTAGTGTCTCTAAGTCTCCACACCAAGGGTTAAGTGTGAAGATGAAATGGATGACTTAGAGAAGAAAAGATTGCTAGATTAATCTCTCTAAGTGGCCGGCCTCCTTTGTGTAAAATGAGAGAAAGTGTTTCACCTCATTTCACCAAGAAAAACCCTTATGAGAAATAAAGCTATAAAGTTTATTTTATACTTCATTTCAAGTGAGTGGCAAACTTGTAATTAATCCAAGCTTGCCCATTCACCCTAATGGCCGGCCATCATATTGTTGTTGGGCTTGTTGCCCATTTTGTTTTAGTTGTCATACAACTTAAACATAATGGGCCTTTTGGACCAAAACGCTTTTGGGCCCCGAAACCCAAAACCAAGATATAAGCCCAATACGAACCTTTCGTAAAATTAATTAACTCATTAATTAATCTTGACCATTCTTCAATTAAACCATTTAATTGCTTATCCATTTCATTTAATTTCTTCACATACATCCTTACTCGGTGTACGATCCATTAGGTTCCAATTAGCGAGGCAGTGGGCGATGTTACTCTTAACGATCGATTGTGAATTGAAACCACATTTCAATTCTCCCTTTGATGATTAGTGTTTGCTAATCATTAGGGCTTCCACAAACCATGAGTGACACCTAGCAGTATGTCATGGTTACCCAAGCTAAGTAGAATTGGTTGGAGAACCTATCCAGTTACAACTACAATGCAATACGGTCCTTCTCTAATACAATACTCTTAATCACATTGTTTGAGTGATAGTTTGTTTCATGTCTACTATCCAATGTGATACTTATCTATATGATTCTCTTGAATATGATTTGGAACAAACTTCCTAAGTCATATTCATATGCTTTGGCCAAAGACTTTAGAATCATATCTTAGAGTATTCTCCTTCCACGATGGAAGGTTAGAGATCCCTTGTTGTGCATTCATATGCCTACACGACTAGATAGCTTGACCCCAACAATGCTGTGGACAATCCGAAGGAATGCCGTTGACATGATCAAAGATCAAGGACCTAACCATTAGACATCTATGATGCCTCAGGTCAAAGGACTACTTTGCATATTGCAACTTTAGAGTTCATACATGACATGTATGTTCGAACTCTCTTTTGATCGTGGTTCAGTGTACTCGATTACTCTTTCGAGCACCTATGTGTTTGTCTTAGTGTCCAACACCAAATGACTTGAGACTAGTCATACTCACGTTTGAGTCAACATAACACATACTAACCTTAGCGGATTGTCAATGCCCAATTGGCAATCCTACGGCTAGGAACGTTTTAGGAATGAACATAAGAGAAAGGTCTTGTTAATCTAACTCATTTAGATCACTTATCTCTTAGACCAAATACATCCCTTGGATTCCCTTATTGCTTAAACACATGATACAATAAATAGTGATTAACAATAAGCTTTGCCCTCCATTAAACATATAAAAGTTTAATACATTAAGTATTCCAAAAAGCTATTACATCAAATGAGTGGCTTTGTGGGCATACTTCCAACATTTACTTAACGCGATCATGACTAGCAACCTCCACTACTTGTAAATATAAGTTCATAACTATTAGGCGAAATCCCTTATATTCTAGCATCAAATCCCTGAATGCAAACTAAGTATGCATCCTCAATCAACACACAAGAATAAGTTATCAATCAAACAGATAAGTAAATTACATTCACGATTTATGGAACAATAACTGGATGTAATCAATTCATATCACACATATGTTCATGGCTTTGAATTCACCTCTAGCTAAAACAAAATTAGTTCCACATGTTTACAATTAAACAAATACAATTAAAATTAAACATTGAAAACAAAAGATAGAATACACCTAGAAACGTTCCAGCAATCTAAAAGTCTTGAATGGCAGGCACAGCTCCAAGCTTCCTCTCTCCTTCCTTGCAAAGCTGCGACACAAGTATGTATTTGTCTGATTTATGCTTCTTCTCTCCTTACCTTCGAGCTCAAACTTAATCGCAGTCACCACTCACTAGCTCGCATTTAATCAATTAAAACAATGTTTTGAATGTAGTAACATGCCTTAGAGAATTCACTCAATTCCTCACCATATATACTCTCTACTTTCACACAGATTTTCTAACTACACTCCCTATACTAAGTATATGTGAGAAGATTTATGTAAACATGTAGACTAGCACTCACATATGTTATAATCAAAGCAGGCACTTTCTGGAATTATTAATGCATGTATATATGATCTCATGAACGGAATGCCACTACTTAGACGCGAGAACTAGGGATTCCATATGCTCGTACCAATTTCAAACTCCACATATTGAAACACATAACAACCAAGATAAAAGTCTAAGGGTTGTAACGGGGCTAGGGTATTGGCTAACAAAGAAAGGTTAAGGATAAACAAAGGTTCTCAAAGTGATAGTAAGCAAAGTAATGAAATCAACACTTAGAATTCAACTTTTGAATGCAGCAACTAACTTTAAACACAAGGGAAAGATTCTTACAACACTTAGGGACAGATTCAAACTTTTGGACCCTTTCTTCAACAACCAATACTTGTGAGTTCATTCTCACTTATTACTCAACTCTTTCTTCTTCTTTTTTCTTTTTTTTTTCTTTCTTTCTTTGGCACACTAAACGTACAACCTTATAGATTTCCAACGAAAAACCTTCCCCCACACTTGTTTTTCTACATAATGTCAATCAAAAGGAATTCCCTCTAAGTCATGCTCCACTATTCTTTAAAAACAAGGGTATGGACAGTTCTATGCTAGGCTAGGTAGGGATAATGTAGGCTAACAAAGAAAATAGGCTAAATAAGGCTCAAAGGGGTTAAACCTACAAAACATATGCAAGGGAATAAGGCTTTTTGGCTCTGGTTTAACTAAACACTTCATCTTGTCTTCGTTATGCAATCAATTTTAAGCTTTGAATGAAACGGGCATGAGTTCTAGTATTTGGAACTAAAATGATGAAAAAGCATTCTAAGTAGCAACCAAGCAAAGAAATAATGAGATCATGCAACGACTTTAGAAAACAAGAATATCACATATTAATAACTCTCCAAACAAAGAATAGGCTCAAGTCTCTCAGGGTTGTAGCGTTAGTTTGAGTTTGTTCCTTCAAGCATGTTACAAAAACTGATTTTTTTTTCTTTTGTGATTACATGTGAATTCGTAAACGTCAACTACAACTAAGTATAAACCAAAGAGCATATCAAACTTCCATCCATGTTTGTACTTTTCTTTAATAGTCAAGCAATTAAAAACCAAATCCTCATCATTGTGTTGGAAGGTACCCTAAGACACAAACACACAAAAATGACTCTTTTTGGGTTTTTCAAAACTTTTTCAAATTTTCGTATTTTTCTTTCAAAACACTTCAAAACACAATAAAAATACTTAAAACAGTGAGTAACAACTCTAGAAGTGCTAGGTGGTGAAATCCAACGAACATTCATGAAAAACACTTTGTTTACCCCCCCCCCCCCGCACACTTAAACCAAACATTGTCCTCAATGTTTCAAACATAGACTCACATGCAAGCAATCAAACAACACAACGAACAAACATGACAATTATGGCAACGTAAAAGCAATAAAGAGTAGGGTTAAGGAACGCAAATTTGGTTTTGGAGCCGGAGAGTCCTAGGTCTTCTTTATTTGAACGCATGGGTTGCCTCCCAAGAAGCGCTTGCTTTAAAGTCTTCCAGCCGGACGACACCTCCAATTAATCCTCACTAGGACCCACGACATGGAGTTGATGTTTGAGCGGAAGGTGATACTTGAAATGATTCGGTAATGGTTTAAATTCTAGAGTGGGTGCCTGAATCATTGAAATCAACATGTTAGTAGAAAACGAAATTGAAATTTGAGGAGGTAGCTCACCTTTGTCCTGCGACAAGAACTCAAGGACAAATACTACTTAGAAAGTTTTAGGCGGCCAGAGTTGGTATGAGGGCAGTGACTTGTCCTATTTCACAAAATCCAACTTCTTTGGGGATGGTTGTCTTAAGTACATCCTCTTTGATGAATTCTAGATATTCTCCAGCCACTTCTTTCTCTGGAATCTTTGGAAAGATTTCGAAGATGTCTTTCTTTCCCTCTTCTTTCTTGGATTGCAAAAACTTGCAAGGAAAAGGTACATTTGGTGGAATGGGGTTAGAAAGAATTGAATTTGGAACAACCTGACTTGAATTGGTTGGTGGTGGAGCAAGGGTGGCTGCGGCACTAGGATTAGAGATGATTAGGTGATGCGGCAAGGCTTCTTCTAAGCTTGTTGTGGCTGAGTCTTCCTCATCCTCTTTGGATAACAGCTCTTTGTCCACTTCTAGGCTATGTTTGGACATCTTGGGTTCAGCTCCAACCTCCATGCCACTTCCCAAAGTGATAGCTTCAGCGATTTCAAAATCTCCCGTTGAAATAACAATAGTTGAGTTGGAGAGTTCGCTTTGTTCTCGAATTTGTCCCATGAATTCCGCCACTTGCCCCATTTGATTCTTCAATTTGCCCATCTCTTTGGCTTGAGTTTGTAATCCCTACGTCAATGAAGTTAGTATTTGAAGAATTTTATCGCTATCCATTGACGAACCTGAATTTGGTTGGGAAGGTTGTGGGGGTGGCTGTGGTGGTGTAAATGGCCTTTGATAGCACTCATCAGATTGCTGCCAATATCCTTCTTGTTGAACTTGTTGAGGTTCCCCCACATAAAATTTGAATGATCTCTCCCACCTGGATTGTAAGTGTTGGAAAACAAGTTGTTCCTTACTTCATTATGGCCTTGATAACCCCAAGCAATGACACTTTCCCAACCTCCATTCTCAATTAATTGAGGATGTTGATTAGTTTGACTCAAAACTTACCAGATTGACTCCAAACAGCACAAAACAAACAAATTGACTCAAAACAGGAACTAAAGGGTGATTTGGATGAATGCTAAACTAAAAAGACTCAGAATACTAACTGGGGAGTTGTTTTGAACGAAGTTTAAAACTAAAACTAATTAACTTGCAGAAAACAAACTAATTGATATGAAATTAGGGTGAATGAAAGGGTGACAGGCTAGCTAGAGGGTCCTTCTCCACACATGACACATATGCATACAAATCGATTTCCAGTTATTCTTCCTATAAACCATGAATGACAATGCCCCAAGTTAACCGTGAACTGCACAAATTAACCATCAGATTTTCCTAAATTCATTGAATTGGACTCAGCGACGCAACAAAATTATTCTTATCAAGTTCCCTACATGAACTGCATAATAGAGATACATATCAAATATCATTAAGTTCTATGAAAATCATAAGCATTGACATGGCATTCGTAACTATGAACCGCATGATACTCCTGCCATGAATTTACTTAACGCGATCGTGACTAGCAACCTCCACTACTTGTAAATATAAGTTCATAACTATTAGGTGAAATTCCCTTACATTCTAGCATCAAATCCCTGCATGCAAACTAAGTATGCATCCTCAATCAACACACAAGAATAAGTTATCGATCAACCAGATAAGTAAATTACATTCACGATTTATGGAACAATAACTGGATGTAATCAATTCATATCACACATATGTTCATGGCTTTGAATTCACATCTAGCTAAAACGAAATTAGTGAAGGAAAAATTTTGTCCTAGCTAAGAACATGTGAGAATATTTGAACACATATGCAAACTATTAACACATTAAAGTAGGCATGCATTCAAAAACAATTCTAAAACCCATGACTTTCAAAGCCTGGTGAATGGTGAACCAGGAGACTTTTTAACAACATTAAAGAGAAGGAAGGATTTAGGGATTTACTACCCTTGAAGCTCATCCTTGTTTGCACAAGGGATTCGCCCAAATGGAGGGCCTTCAAGTCACCTCCTAGCTCCTTGGATCTTCCTTGTGATTTCCTTCCTTTTTTGTACTCCTTTGCTCCTTGAGGATGTGAGGAAAGGATCTCCAAAAACACCAAAGGTTTGGTGTCTCTAAGTCTCCACACCAAGGATGAGGTGTGAAGATGAAATGGATGACTTAGAGAAGAAAAGATTGCTAGCTAAATCTTCCCTATGTGGCCGGCCTCCTTGTAGAGAAAAGAGAGAAAATGTTTCACCTCTTAGCCTCAAAGAAAAACCCTAATGAGAAAATAGCTATAAAGTTGCTTTTATATCTCTTTTCTTAGGTGAGTGGCAAACTTGCAATTAAGCAAAACTTCCCACTACGAACCATAATGGGCCTTGTGGACCAAAACACTTTTGGGCCCCGAAACCCAAAACCAACTTAAAAGCCCAATACGAACCTTTCGTTAAATTGATTAACTAATTAATTAATCTTGACCATTTTTCAATTAAACCATTTAATTGTATATCTATTTCATTTATATTTCTTCACTTTCATCCTTACTCGGTGTACGATCCATTAGGTTCCAATTAGAGAGGCAGTGGGCGATTGTTACTCTTAACGATCGATTATGAATTGAAACTACATTTCAATTCTCCCTTTGATTAAGATTAGTGTTTGCTAATCTTCAGGGCTTCCACAAACCATGAGTGACACCTAGCAGCATGTCATGGTTACCCAAGCTAAGTAGAAGTGGTTGGAGAACCTATCCAGTTACAACTACAACGCAATACGGTCATTCTCTAATACAATACTCTTAATCACATAGTTTGAATGATAGTTTGTTTCATGTCCACTATCCAATGTGATACTTCTCTATATGATTCAATTGAATATGATTTGGAACAAACTTCCTAAGTCATATTCATATGCTTGGGCCAAAGACTCTCGAATCATATCTTAGAGTATTCTCCTTCTACCATGGAAGGTTAGAGATCCCTTGTTGTGCATTCATATGCCTACATGACTAGATAGCTTGACCCCAACAATGCAGTGGACACTCTCAATGGAATGCCTTTGACATGATTAAAGATCAAGGACCTAACCATTAGACATCTATGATGCCTCAGGTCAAAGGACTACTTTGCATATTGCAACTAACGAGTTCTTACATGACATGTATGTCCGAACTCTCTTTTGATCGTTATTCAGTGTACTCGATTACTCTTTCGAGCACCTATGTGTTTGTCTTAGTGTCAAACACTAGATGACTTGAGACTAGTCATACTCGCGCTTGAGTTGACATAACACATACTAACCTTAGCGGATTGTCAATGCCCAATTGGCAATCCTATGGCTAGGAACGTTTTAGGAATGAACATAAGAGAAAGGTCTCGTTAATCTAACTTACTTAAATCACTTCTCTCTTAGATCAAATACATTCCTTGTTGGAAGTATGCCCACAAAGCCACTCATTTGATGTAATAGCTTTTTGGAATACCTAATGTATTAAACTTTTATATGTTTAATGAAGGGCAAAGCTTATTGTCAGACGCTATTTATTGTATCATGTGTTTATGCAATAAGGGAATCCAAGGGATGTATTTGATCTAAGAGACAAGTGATCTAAGTGAGTTAGATTATCGAGACCATTCTCTTATGTTCATTCCTAAAACGTTCCTAGCCATAGGATTACCAATTGGGTATTGACAATCCGCTAAGGTTAGTATGTGTTATGTTGACTCAAACGTGAGTATGACTAGTCTCAAGTCATTTGGTGTTGGACACTAAGACAAACACATAGGTGCTCGAAAGAGTAATCGAGTACACTGAACAACGATCAAAAGAGAGTTCGAACATACATGTCATGTAAGAACTCTAAAGTTGCAATATGCAAAGTAGTCCTTTGACCTGAGGCATCATAGATGTCTAATGGTTAGGTCCTTGATCTTTGACCATGTCAAATGGCATTCCATCGGAGTGTCCACGACATTGTTGGGGTCAAGCTATCTAGTCATGTAGGCATATGAATGCACAACAAGGGATCTCTAACCTTCCATGGTGGAAGGAGAATACTCTAAGATATGATTCTAAAGTCTTTGGCCAAAGCAAATGAATATGACTTAAGAAGTTTGTTCTGTTGGAAATATGCCCTGAAAGTCAATCTTTGGAAGAAACCTTTCAGGACAAATGAATGGATGTATAGATGATTCTTATACATCATATGGCAAAGACACGAATTAGGACTATCTCAATAAACGATATATGTCTTAAATAGTGTATCCATGGACAATGGATCAATTGAAGAAGTAATCTAATGATGTTAGACTACAGAGACCTTCTTCACATAACCAAATGTCCAAAAGGTTCCTGGTCATAGGATTGTCGGAGGGATACTGACAATGCATGGACCGGTACATACTGTTCCTGCTTCAAATGGAAGGATGGAAAGTCTCATCCCATTCGTGTGGTGACACTAAGACAAGTATGTAGGTGCTCATTAAGGGAATGAGTTCACTGAACACAATCGAACGAGAGTACTTGCATGGAGGTCTACTCACATGTCAAGCAAGTAACTCTAATGGTTGGAATAATGTAAGTAGTCCTTTGATCTGAGGCATCGTCGTTGTCTTGTGGTTAAGTACTTAATCTTTGATTATGTCAAACGTCACTCTATCAGAATGTCAACGGCATAGTTGGGGTTAAGTGATAAGCTCATATTTATACATATTTTACATCAAATTCTCTCGTCTTTTCTTAGTTAGTTTCTTATATTTTTGAGCTATTTACTATGTTTTTTTGTGTTTTTTAGTATTTATCTAGTAAATAAAATAAATATTGCACAAGTGAGATTTTAAGTGATAAAATCGTCAAAACTGTCTTGCCCACTATTTTTGGCTAATAAAAATAAGATAGTATTATAAATATATATTTATATATATTTATATATATTTATATATTTATATATATTTATATATTTATATATATTTATATATTTATATATATATATATATATATATATATATATATATATATATATATATATATAAGATGTGAACGTGAATGTGCAGGGGGATGGCAGAAATAATTTAATAGAGCAGTGGGAGACAAGGAGGAGGGGGGATAAGAAAAGAATGAGGCACTAGGGAATAAGGGAGCTGTCAGTGGGGAGCCTCGGGCAGCTAGGAAGAAGTTGGTGAGATATATAAGAGCTGCCTTGGAGCAGCGTGTAAAAGAAAGAAAACCGTGAGGGGAGAGAGACAGAATGTTGCTGCTTTGGCAGCTTGGAAAGAAGGGGGAGCTGCCATAAGGCAGCTGCGAGAAAGCAGGAAACAAGTCCAGGGGGAGCACGGAATTTGGAGGAAAGCTGCCAGAGGCAGCAAAAACTGCACGTGGGCAGCAAACAGGTCAGTACGGGGAGTCTACCGAGAAGCTGCGAGGAGGACGAAGGCTCGGGATTTGAAAGGGAGGAAAGAATAAGCAGGGGAGAGTGGAACGGAAAGAAGAGACGGGGGAGTGAGGAGCCTCGTGGAAAGGACAGCTGCCTAGGCAGCTGTGTGAAGCTGGCGAGTGTGACGTGTTGGGCAAGTGTGAAGCTGAAAAACTCAGAAATCACTAGGGGGAGCTGTCTGGCAGCAGCTTGTGAAGCTGCCCGAGGCAGCAAGTCAGGGAGCAACACAGTCAGCGTGGAAAGATGTGTATGCACGCTGCCAGGGAGTTGGTGGTGGAGCTTTGGTTGCTGACAAGCAGCAGGAAACAAGTCTGCTTTGGGCAGTCAGCACGAAGAGAATAAGGCGTGCAGTGCATGCATGTTTGGCAGCGTCAGAAGCAGCAAAGTTTCACTGCAATCCTCTCTCGGTTTATTCTTCCTCAATTTATGTTTTATTTTTCTGTTTTAATTTAAATAATGTATAACTAATTTTATTTTGGCTAGAGTTTAATTCAAAACCATGAATATATTTGTAATATGAATTGATTACCTTCAGTTGTGATTTCTGAGTTGTGATTTAATTTGCTTAACTGCTTGATTGATAACTTATTTTTGTATGTCGATTAAGGATGCATACTTAATTTACATGCATGAATTTGATGCTAGAATATAAGTGAATTTCACCTAATCGTTATGAACTTATATTCACAAGTAGTGAAGGTCGCTTATAAACGATCGCGTTAGGTAAATTCTTGGCATAAGTTTCATGCAATTCATAGTAACAAGTGCCTCGTCAATGCTTATGATTTTCATAAAACTTAATGATTCTTGCTTGTATCTCTATTATGCAATTCATGTAGGGAACTTGTAGGGAATATTTTGGGTTGTCGTATGCAATCATCCAACCTAATAAAAGTAGGAAAATCTGAAGGTTAATTTAAGCGGACCTAATTAACTTGGGGCGTTGAGAATTTACAATTTATTGAAAGAACAACTGAAAATCAATTTAGGTTGCATATGTGGCATGTGTGGAGAATAATCCTCTAGCCAGTCCGTCATTTATCATTTTACCTTAATTTTATGTTTTTGTCAATTCTGTAATTTATTTAAGTTTAATTTACTTTTCATCAAAATCAATCCCCCGTTTATTTTAAAGTGTTAGGTTTGTTAGAAATCAATTTAGTTTGTGTTTTCTTGAATTTTGAATTATTTTGAGTCTTTTGATTTGTTTTAGATTATTTGTTAGTTTTATTTTGAGTTATTCTATTTAAGTGTTTTGAGTCTAGTTTAATATTTTAAATTTTGTTTTTACGTTTTTAATTTAATTTTACTTTGATTAGCATCCCTAGTTAATCCCCGGCCTAGAACGATCCCTACTTACATCATTACTACAACTGTCACAAATAGGGTTTAAATTTGTGCGTTAGTTATTTTCGCATCAAATTTTTGGCGCCGTTGCCGGGGATTAGCAAATTTGCTAATCCTTTGTTTATGTTTTTGTTTGTGTTTTATTTTATTTTATTTTATTTTATTTGTGTTTATTTTATGTTATTTTATTTTTGGTTTGTTATGTCTTTTACTTTTGATATTTGATTTAGTTTTCTTTCTTTGATTTTAGTTACAAATGGAGCAAGACCTGGATTCTACTAGCATTCAAGATCTATTGGCACAGCTCACTGCTCAATTAACTCATAATGCCGAACGGACCACAATGCCAAGTGTCCCTACACTTGATGTGCCCTATGGGCAAGGATATCAAAGTCCTCAATTTTCTGCCAATGAAGATGTTTGGGGATATCAAGGCTATAACCAATCAAGGGGCAACATGTTTTCCAACGCTTGCAATTCGGATTGGAGAAATTATTCAGATCATAGGTGGGGAGAACCTCAACAGGTTCAACAAGGTGGATATTGGCAGCAAGAAGACGCGTTCTATTCAAGACCTATGCAGCCACCACAGCATCCCCCACAACAATTCCAATCGAATCAGAGTATGCCCGTGGATTACAATCAAATGCTTGAAGAATTAATTTCTTCAGTACAGGGTTCACAAAAAGAAGAACAATTGCCGCCATCGGAAGAGTTCTATCAGTGGCCATATGAACCGTCACATCCACCACAACAATCTCCCCAATCAAATTCAGGTACGTCTTCGGATAATGACATGTTGAATAAGTTACTAACCTCTTTGACCCAGGACGTAGAAAATCGAAACAAGGAGATGCAAAATAAAGCCAACAAGGTGGATGCATTGGAGGAGCAAGTTGGGCAGATTATGGAATTCATGGCACAGATTCGAGATCAAGGTGACCGGGAGGATGAAGCTGTCCCAGAACCATCCAAACACAGCCCGAACATGGATGATTTGCCGCTTCAAGAAGAAGATGAGGATGACTACTTGGGCAGTTTAGAAGAATTCTTATCGCAACCCCCTCAAGTCTTTATGCCATCCAGCTCAGGTGAGGAGGTTCTAAATTCAATTTATTCTAACATCGTTCCACCAAATGTCCTTTTTCCTTGCAGGTTTTTAAATCCCAAGGAAGAAGTGAATGAAAAATATGTTGTGGAAGATCTTCCCAAGGTGCAATGTGATATCCAAATTCTTGGTGTACCAAATCAAGTTCCCGATGGTATTGAAACGTTCAAAGAGACTTGTGCACCAAGAAGAATTATTCCAGAAAATGAGGTGGCCGGAGAATTTCAAGAATACATCCAAGAGGCTGTGCATGAGACAATCAAGCCTAAAGCAGTTGAGTTTGATGACACGGGACAAGCCACAACCATCATAGTAAACCTGGCCAAGTTCAAAGTCCCGGAAATGTTCAAAAATGTGGTGTTTGTCATTGAGTTTGTGTCGGAAAAAGATAGTAAGCCATCTTCTCCATTTTTAATTTTAATTTATACTAACATTTTTCTGATTTTGATGATTCAGGCACCCACTCTTGAATTTAAACCATTGCCGGATCATTTCAAGTACCACCGTCCGTTCAATGATAAGCCCATGCATTTGAATAATGAAGGGAGGCCTAGGAATCACCCACAATCAGATTTGCATTCCTAATCCCTTCTCTTTACTGCTTTCATTTTGTTTTGTTATTTAGTTGTGATTTATGTTTTGTTATTTAGTTGTGATTTTTGTTTTGTTTATTTAGTTGTGATTTTTGTTTGGGAGATTAAACTTAGTTTTTTACTTTGATTTACTTATTTTACATTTATATAAATAAAAAATGAAAAAAAAAAAAATTAATAATAATAATAATAAACATCCATATAATTAAAAAAAAAATAATAATAAAAAAAAAAAAAAAAAAAAAAAAAAACTTAAAAACATAAACATTCATATAAATAAAAATAAAAAATAAAAAATAAAAAATAAAAATAAAAAAAAAATAAAAAAAAAATAAAAAATAAAAATAAAAAAAAAAAAAAAAAACTTAAATGCATAAATTTTTTACAATAACTTGTAATTTAATTTCGTTCATTGGTCATTGGTTGGTGGTGCCTCGGAGGTCGACGGAGCCCCTGAAAGACGAAGCGCCAGAGCTGGATCATTCAGAGCCTCAATACTTGGTGCTGCTCCCGAGGACGAAGGCAACACAAACCTCGGGAGTAACGCCATAAACCGTTGATGATCACTCTGAATCCGCACTTCGGACTCCTGCATCTGATCCAGCTTCCTCTTCATGCTGGTTGAGTAATTGGTTGCAAGCATGTGCAAATCCCTGTTCTCATGCCTAAGCACTCTGACCTCATGCCGAAGACTAGCCACTTCAGCCATCAACGACTCCACCTGACGGGTTCTGGCAAGAAGGCGCTGACCCATGTTTGATACTGAACCTGCGCATCGGACGCTGTAGGCCATAGAGTCCTGGACAGCTAGTTCGTCGGACCGCCTAGAAAGTATCCTAGTGTCTCTAGGAGTGAGCAGATTTCTGGCCACCACCGATGCGGTTGTTTCATTCATCATCATGGAATCCCCAACGGTAAGAGGACCATTTGGGGATATGAAGGATGGCTGCCAAATGTTGGTTGGAGAAGATATATCACTATCTTCCCCAACATTCAAGTTAAGGCGACGGTCAGAAGGGCAAGACATTTTCTGAAGGTGTTGAGAATGAAGAGTCGGACTGATCAAGATTAAAAGAAGTGCAAATGTGAGTGTTTACAGGAGGGAGTGATTACGGGGGAGCTTAAGTTTGTTGTGGAACAAAAAATGAGCGTTCTTATAAGAAGAAGAAATCAAGAGGCATCACTCAGCAGTCGAAGAGACGCCCTCTCGCAAATCGAAGAGCCGGGCTCCTTTCTCAAAAGCCGGGCTCCTTTCTCAAAAGCCGGATTCTTTTCTCAAAAGCGGCGTCTCCGTCTCAAAAGTCGGACGCCGTTCTCTCAAAAGTCGGGCGTCTCTCTCAAAAGCCGGAGCAGTCAGGAATCACGAGGCGAGCCGCTCCCTGATTTGTCCAGACGTGTCACATGCAATTCCTTTCTCAAAAGTCGGGATTGCTCAGAAACCACGAGCCGCTCCCTGATTTTTCCAATTTTGTCGTCACTCGTCACGCGCGCTGTCAGCTTTGCGCAAATTACGGGTTGCTTTTTCAGAAAGCGCGTAACCTGTACTGTTCATCCATCCACCGGCTGCCGACAGGGGTAAAAGAATAGTTTCGGTTGTGAAGAAAATACCTATAAACATCTACCTTCGCCATCCAGCAAAGGCACACCCCCTCTACACTTCTTCATCTCCGAAATTTTTCATCTCCGAAAATGCCTTTCCATCAAACCCTCTCGAGTTTCTCTGTGTTTCTCATTCCCTGGGATACCTTTGCAAATAAGTCATCTAGAGCTAGAGTATTTCATATCATGAAGGTTGAAAGCAAGAGTATCTCATATCACGCTTTCTTCCTGTCCTTGTCCTTGTCTTTGTGGCAAGGAGAAAGCGGGCAATCAGCCAGCACTCGGTGTCAATCTTCCAATCTAAGAACCGACTGCCTGGAAATCCTTCCTGATTGCTTACCTAGCATTGCTCTCGAGTGCTCTTCTTCAACCACTGATGTACTTCCGAAGAAGTCGCCACATCTGCCTGGAGAACAGACATGGCAAGTGAAAATGATACTTGAAGCATGTGGAGACAAGGTGCTGCTTCATCTTCAAGATCAAGTCTCATTTTCCTTGCTAAGAAGTTCCCCAGCCCAGTTCACGCATACACCTGTGGAACGATACTTCTTCAAAAGCAAAAGTATCCCATATCATCAGAGTCAGAGGCAAAGATTTCTCATGGCATGCTTTTCCTTTACCCTTGCTCTTGGCTACGGGGCAAGGTGAAAGAAAGGCAATCGGTCGGCACTTGGACAGATTGAACAAAGAAGCAGACCACCACCTATTCCTCGTGCCTACCTGCCATGCAGAAGAACAAAAAGAGAAGAATGTAGCCTGCAGACTCAATCAACCCGGCAGAAGGAGTCTGAGTTGAAACCAAGAGCTCGAGAAGCTTCAACAACACCACCAATCAAGTCTCATTTTCCTTGCTAAGAAGTTCCGAGGCCAGTTCAAGTTCAAAGCTGTGGAAAGTCACCAAACAGGACCAATGTTCTTTTATTAGTTTTATTCATTATCGTTTATTTTCATTTTCAATTTTTCGTTTGTTTTCTTTTATATTTTCTTGCGTGCGTAACTGATTTATTTCTTTTCTTTGCAGGAACTTTTGGTTATTTCCACCCTTGAAGTTGATTGCAGAATTTTAGCTTGGGGGTCATCGCTTGATTTTCTGCAAATTAGGGAAGTTTTCAGTCCTATTGCTTTATTTTGTTTCTTTATATTTATTTTATTTTTATTTGCATTTTATTATATTTTCTGACATTGGGGACAATGTCTAGTTTAAGTGTGGGGGTAAAGATTATAAAAATGACCAAATTGAAAATTTTTATACCAAATTGAAAATTTTTATACCAAATTGAAAATTTTTATACCTTCGACTTTGAACTGGTTTCATTTGTTTCCATGTTATTGCTTTGTTTTCTTAATTAGTTTTGTTTTAATAAAAAATAAAAAAAAAAAAAAAAAAAAAAAAAAAAAAAAAAAAATCGGAAAATTTAAAAAAAAAAAATCCAAAAATATTTCCTTGTTTTCCTTATTGTTTTGAATTAGTTTTTTATTAGTTTCCCCGACCCAATGATATAATTGAATAAAATTTGAACCATGATCATCAAGAACTTAGTTAACATGTGTTGTGTGAAATTCCAAATTCTGTGTTAGTTTGTACATATTTGATCATCTTTGAAAAACCAAATGCACATAGCCTTGTTGATGTGAAACTAAGCATGATTTAAAGCTCCATATGTGAATTTAGTGACCATATACATCCTATGTGAGTTTTTGAGCCTATTGAAAGTGTGTGCATTTTTCATACACTCCTATTTTTTTTATGTGTGATGAACTTATGTGAGATACTTCTCTAGAACTTGCATAATGATCTTTCGAAATATTTGTCATTGATTGCATGAACTTGAAAATGATAGAGGCATTAGGTTTACCACCATGGCCCAAATAACCTTGTTTCCCAAAGAAAAATGATATCATTAGATTGCCAATTTGAGCCGTATTTGTGAGCCTTTTATTTCTTATCACCAGATATGTCTACCCTTATGCCTGAAATAAATATTTTTCCTTACCCTCTCCAAGCGAGCAATGCGAGATTGTCTTATGAGAAATGTTTGTGAAGTACTTTGGAGGGTGTTTGGCAAAAGAATAAGTGTGGGGGTTTTTCATATTTGTTTCTGTTTGAAAAAAAAAAAAAAAAAAAAAAAAAAAAAAAAAAAAAAAAAAAAGAAAGAAAGAAAAGAAAAGGAAAAGAAAAAGAAAGATTGTATACAAAGAAAATAAAAAGTTTTTAAAGTTTCAGTTTATGGGTGTGGTTGGAGGTGACTTGTAGAATAGCGGGAAATGTTGAGTTCTTATAAATCAAAAGAATTGCTTGTAATGTAGCTTGGAACTTTTGTTTTTCCTATTCTTTCGTTTCAATAACCCTATCCCTAAGCCTCATTACATCCAATAAAAGTCCTCTTGATTTAAGTTTTGCAATTATGACTGTGGAGAAGTGATCTTTATGCAAGCTTATGGTAGAACTTTCACATTTGTTTCTTTGAGAGAAACACATTAAAACTAAACACATGTGTGATTGAGTGTAAATCCCGTGAGAAGGTTGCTAGTTTGCATATGGTGATTTTAAAAAAAATAAAAATTTGAAATTGCATTAACATGGCTAACTCACACACTACACTTCAAGGATGTTTCAAAGATTACTGCTAATATTTGAATAAGGAAAATGAACTTGGATTAGCTTGCTGGTGTTAGCTATGGTTCTTGATAATTTATGTTCTCGAATGAAATTCTATGAGGGTCAAATAGGGGGAAACTAATAATTTTCATGTTATTACTTTTTCTGTTTTCGTTGTTTTGCTCGAGGACTAGCAAAAGCTAAGTGTGGGGGTATTTGATAAGCTCATATTTATACATATTTTACATCAAATTCTCTCGTCTTTTCTTAGTTAGTTTCTTATATTTTTGAGCTATTTACTATGTTTTTTTGTGTTTTTTAGTATTTATCTAGTAAATAAAATAAATATTGCACAAGTGAGATTTTAAGTGATAAAATCGTCAAAACTGTCTTGCCCACTATTTTTGGCTAATAAAAATAAGATAGTATTATAAATATATATTTATATATATTTATATATATATATATTTATATATATTTATATATTTATATATATTTATATATTTATATATATTTATATATTTATATATATATATATATATATATATATATATATATATAAGATGTGAACGTGAATGTGCAGGGGGATGGCAGAAATAATTTAATAGAGCAGTGGGAGACAAGGAGGAGGGGGGATAAGAAAAGAATGAGGCACTAGGGAATAAGGGAGCTGTCAGTGGGGAGCCTCGGGCAGCTAGGAAGAAGTTGGTGAGATATATAAGAGCTGCCTTGGAGCAGCGTGTAAAAGAAAGAAAACCGTGAGGGGAGAGAGACAGAATGTTGCTGCTTTGGCAGCTTGGAAAGAAGGGGGAGCTGCCATAAGGCAGCTGCGAGAAAGCAGGAAACAAGTCCAGGGGGAGCACGGAATTTGGAGGAAAGCTGCCAGAGGCAGCAAAAACTGCACGTGGGCAGCAAACAGGTCAGTACGGGGAGTCTACCGAGAAGCTGCGAGGAGGACGAAGGCTCGGGATTTGAAAGGGAGGAAAGAATAAGCAGGGGAGAGTGGAACGGAAAGAAGAGACGGGGGAGTGAGGAGCCTCGTGGAAAGGACAGCTGCCTAGGCAGCTGTGTGAAGCTGGCGAGTGTGACGTGTTGGGCAAGTGTGAAGCTGAAAAACTCAGAAATCACTAGGGGGAGCTGTCTGGCAGCAGCTTGTGAAGCTGCCCGAGGCAGCAAGTCAGGGAGCAACACAGTCAGCGTGGAAAGATGTGTATGCACGCTGCCAGGGAGTTGGTGGTGGAGCTTTGGTTGCTGACAAGCAGCAGGAAACAAGTCTGCTTTGGGCAGTCAGCACGAAGAGAATAAGGCGTGCAGTGCATGCATGTTTGGCAGCGTCAGAAGCAGCAAAGTTTCACTGCAATCCTCTCTCGGTTTATTCTTCCTCAATTTATGTTTTATTTTTCTGTTTTAATTTAAATAATGTATAACTAATTTTATTTTGGCTAGAGTTTAATTCAAAACCATGAATATATTTGTAATATGAATTGATTACCTTCAGTTGTGATTTCTGAGTTGTGATTTAATTTGCTTAACTGCTTGATTGATAACTTATTTTTGTATGTCGATTAAGGATGCATACTTAATTTACATGCATGAATTTGATGCTAGAATATAAGTGAATTTCACCTAATCGTTATGAACTTATATTCACAAGTAGTGAAGGTCGCTTATAAACGATCGCGTTAGGTAAATTCTTGGCATAAGTTTCATGCAATTCATAGTAACAAGTGCCTCGTCAATGCTTATGATTTTCATAAAACTTAATGATTCTTGCTTGTATCTCTATTATGCAATTCATGTAGGGAACTTGTAGGGAATATTTTGGGTTGTCGTATGCAATCATCCAACCTAATAAAAGTAGGAAAATCTGAAGGTTAATTTAAGCGGACCTAATTAACTTGGGGCGTTGAGAATTTACAATTTATTGAAAGAACAACTGAAAATCAATTTAGGTTGCATATGTGGCATGTGTGGAGAATAATCCTCTAGCCAGTCCGTCATTTATCATTTTACCTTAATTTTATGTTTTTGTCAATTCTGTAATTTATTTAAGTTTAATTTACTTTTCATCAAAATCAATCCCCCGTTTATTTTAAAGTGTTAGGTTTGTTAGAAATCAATTTAGTTTGTGTTTTCTTGAATTTTGAATTATTTTGAGTCTTTTGATTTGTTTTAGATTATTTGTTAGTTTTATTTTGAGTTATTCTATTTAAGTGTTTTGAGTCTAGTTTAATATTTTAAATTTTGTTTTTACGTTTTTAATTTAATTTTACTTTGATTAGCATCCCTAGTTAATCCCCGGCCTAGAACGATCCCTACTTACATCATTACTACAACTGTCACAAATAGGGTTTAAATTTGTGCGTTAGTTATTTTCGCATCAAATTTTTGTCCATCACACTTTGCAGCAGCCTTCCTTCACCTTTCACCATATTTTCTGACCCAAAATCATCCCTAGCCGTACCCCCATCAACCCTAAACCTTCCCATACCATTCCACATCCATTCTACACCACAAATAACCCCAAAAAACCTGTTCTAAAGTTCTCTGCCGCAGCAAGGAGGAAGGAGAATTCGTTGATGAGCTTGCTGCCAAGTTGGAGCGTTCTAGGTGTTTTCTTCCTTTGGATTTTAATTTCTGATTCCTTGCTGCCCATAATGATCCCATTCTTCCATGCTTTAATTTCTGATTCCTTGCTGCCCATGTGGTGTGTGTGTTGCTGTTTTAATTATCAAATTCGTCCATCCACATGTCTTCATGTTTGCACCATCCAATCTTGGCCCAAAAATGCTCCAAAATGCTCCAAATTGGCTCAAAATGCATACTTTGCCATATGAACCTGAAATTGCACGAAAATGACCTTAAACACTATAATAAGTTATAACTAACTACGAAAATGCAAGAAAACAACATAACTAAGTAGCATAAATATGCTCCTATCATTAAGCCACTTAGTCATGAAGGCAAGTGTATGCGCAACAAGGAATCTCTAATCCTCGATAAGAGAGGAAGAATACTCTAAGATATGATTCGGGAATCTTCGGCCGAAGTATCGAGCGTATTAAAAGGAAAGCGTTCCTATACGACTCAAAAGAATCATATAAGAAGGAATAATCGCATTAGGGGTTTGACATAATATATCCATACCCTAGTAATGTGATTGAGAGTATTGTATTAGAGAAGGATCGAATTACATTGTAATTCCAACGGAATAGGTTCTCCGAATGAACTTCTACATTAGCTTGGGTAGCTATGACATATGGTTAGATGTCACTCATAGCTTGTGAGTTCTTCTAGATGATTAAATATAGTCATCAAAGAAGAAGGTGAATTAAAATAAAGTTTCAATTCACTAAGTGATTGAATTAAATATAATCAATTGGATTGATGCCAATCACCTCACTGCCTTGCTAATTAGAACCTAAAAGATTGTTCACCAATACACTATTGTAGTGAGTAATTAATGGATGATGGAAACAATTAATTGGATTAATTAAGTGTTGTGATTAATTTAGAAAGTCTAAATAAATCATAAAAGCGATAAAGATTGTTTTGGGCTTAAAGAAACGTTAGAGTTTAATTGGGCCCATTGGGCTTTTATTCAAGCATTGGATGACTTGAAATAATAAAAGCCCAAAGCCCAAACAAACAACAAAGAGGCCGCCCACGTACAAGTGGAGAGGAGAGATATTTGGCTAGGTTTCTTTTGTCTATATAAGGAACTTTATAGAGATATTGTTCATTAGGGTTTTTACGAGTTTTGAACAACAAAGAGGCAAAAGAAAATAGCTCTCTTGAACCACAAAGGCCGGCCACCTTAGGGGTGTTTTTACTAACATATCTTACACCCTTTTGGTTATTCCTTCATCTTTCTCACTACACTAGTGGGTGAGGATCTTTAGAGGTTTCCTACTTTAGAAACTTGAAGAGAACCTAAGAGCACTCATTCTAACAAAGTGGAGGAGGCAAGGAGGGAAGCTAGGCTCAAGGAATTCAAGGAACAAAGGGCTTGGAGGTGGTCCATCCTTGGTCTCAAGTCTAGATCAAGAGGTATAAGACTAAACCTTCACTTTGTTCTTCTTTATAAAATTGTTTATGATGCATCATATATAAACCTATGAACCTTGAAGGGGATTTGCATGACTATAGCTTTGATAATATGTTATAAATGCTTCCGCTGCTTTCGTATATGAAATATGATTTGTATATGCATGATAGTCATATTGAAATCCCATTCTAGAATCTCATAAATTTCCCTTCATGTTCCAAATCATATTCAAGGGAATCATATAGAGAAGTATCACATTGGATAGTAGACATGAAACAAACTATCACTTAAACAATGTGATTAAGAGTATTGTATTAGAGAAGGACCGTATTGCATTGTAGTTGTAACTGGATAGGTTCTCCAACCAATTCTACTTAGCTTGGGTAACCATGATATGCTACTAGGTGTCACTCATGGTTTGTGAAAGCCCTAATGATTAGCAAACACTAATCATTAAAGGGAGAATTGAAATGTGGTTTCAATTCACAATCGATCGTTAAGAGTAACAATCACCCACTGCCTCGCTAATTGGAACCTAATGGATCGTACACCGAGTAAGGGCGATAGTGAAGAAATTAAATGAAATGGATATGCAATTAAATTGTTTAATTGAAGAATGGTCAAGATTAATTAATTAGTTAATTAATTTTACGAAAGGTTCGTATTGGGCTTTTAAGTTGGTTTTGGGCTTCGGGGCTCAAAAGTGTTTTGGTCCACAAGGCCCATTATGTTTAAGTTGTATGACAACTAAAACAAAATGGGCAAATAGCCCAATAACATTAATATGGCCGGCCATTAGTGTGAATGGGCAAGCTTGGATTAATTACAAGTTTGCCACTCACTTGAAATGAAGTATAAAATCAACTTTATAGCTTTATTTCTCATTAGGGTTTTTCTTGGTGAAATGAGGTGAAACATTTTCTCTCATTTTACACAAAGGAGGCCGGCCACTTAGAGAGATTAATCTAGCAATCTTTTCTTCTCTAAGTCATCCATTTCATCTTCACACTTAACCCTTGGTGTGGAGACTTAGAGACACCAAATCTTTGGTGTTTTTGGAGATCCTTTCCTAACATCCTCAAGGACAAAAGGAGCACAAAAGGAGAAGGAAATCACAAGCAATATCCAAGGAGCTTGGAGGTGACTTGAAGGCCCTCCACTTGGGTGAATCCCTTGTGTAAACAAGGATGACCTTCAAGGGTAAAGAAACTCAAAATCTTTACTTCTCTTTAATGTTGTTAAAGAGTTTATTGGTTCACCATATACTAGGCTTTGAAAGTCATGGGTTTTATGAATTGTTTTTTAATGCATGCCTACTTTAAAGTGTTAATAGTATGCATATGTATTCAAATGTTCTTACTTGTTCTTAGCTAGGACAAAATTTTTTCCTTCAAGTGGTATAAGAGCCTAGGCCTAGTTTATGGTGAATGCTTTTGGGTTTTGTGATTTTCATGATTTATGATTTAAATGTTGTAAATGTTACAAGCTTTATTCTTGCTTTTGAATATATAAATTTTGCTAGAAAATTTAGCATCTCAAATGTTGTAGATGTATTTCATTTAAGCATGAATATTGGAACTAAAATTTGGTGCCATGTATTTTGGGAAATTCGGCCAAATCCAAAGGGTGATTTTTGGGTTCATGTTTGTCTTGTCAAAATGGTTTTAAAGTGACTTTTGGAACCCCTAAGTACCCTAGGATATTAGCCCTCTTTTGAGTGGTGAAAAATTGAGTTTTGGTGATTGAAAACATTCATGGAGCTATTATGAGTTTTCATGGTGTTCTTCAATGTTCTTGAAGTTCTTGCCAAGAACAAAAGGGTTTTGAAGTTTTGATTCAAAAGTTTTATGTTTTTCATAAAGTTTTGGTTTATTATTTGATGGTTGAAGGTTATTGGTGAGATGTGATGAAATGGTTTTAATGTTTTGTCATAGACTTTAAGTTTTTCTTACAAACCATCAATTTCACCTTTAACTTCACCCACCAATTCCACTTGCATATTGCACATGCATGCACAACTTGCACCAAATCCCTTTCACACTTCTTTTACTCTCTAAAACCGGCCACCCCCTAGTGGGGGTACTTTTGGGGCCTTTTGTGCAATTACATAAAGTTATGATACTTTTGTGTTTTTGTATTTTAGCCCAAAAGTTTACGTTTTTACGTTTAGGCCTAAAAACTCTAAAGGACAAATTGTTTTGATCCTTTAATGATGTTTTTACATTATTAAAATTTTGGGTTCTAGTTGAAATTACATGAAGTTGTGGACTTTTGTGTTTTTTCAAAGTGACCCCAAAAGTTTGTGTTTTTGCATTATGGCCCAAGTGTTGTGGTCATAGTTTCCTTTTAAATCAATTCTATGGATCCAAAAACCAATTGTTTAAAGTTGTTTTCTTAGTTAATGTGATTGATTAAGAAAAGGGTGATTATGAACCAAAGGCCTCGATAATTGAGCTATGTGATTGGCCGCTTTACATTATGAATGTTTGGGTTTGGTAGTGTAGAATTTGAATGTAATTTGATTAATTAAATTTGTTGTAAATGGACATAAGTCCATCATTTCTGTTGTAAAAGGGCATAAGCCCTTATTATTATTTCATGTATTCCTTTTGTTTATATGTATGCAAAATGGAATAGTTGGGTCCAACGCCCAATAGGAAATAACGGTTTAATTAGATTAAACGCGTAACTAAAGTCAACAACTATCTACCTTAAACCCAAGGTCCAACACAAGGCTCGTGTTGGATCAAATCTAAAGGTTCATAATCATCCTAAAACCTAATATGACTATATAGTTCATATAGTCTCGCTTGTTTCAACGAAACAGTGGGAGTATTATATGCTACTAATTCATATTAACTTGGACCAATAGTTATGATAGGCCCAAGTTCTTTTAATAAAGATTAAAATGATTTTGATGTAGCCCAACACTACTCCCTCAAAACAAATATTAAGTTGATAAGCGAGAGATGTTTTGAACATCTCTTCGTAGGCCTTCCACCGTGGTGGGCTCCAATTGTTTGTGACTCATACACCGGCTTCACCCTATAATGGGGGGGTTCAAAGTATGTGCTTACATCCAGGAGGAATCCATAAACATATGATGAGGTGAGTGTAGACAACGAGTATAAACAACATGATATAATTCTGAGGTTGTGCTTGAACCCCTACACAAACTAAGCTTGGTGGGAATGACTTAACTAAGTGCAATGATGCCAACATGATATAATTCTGAGGCAATCATTCTCTAGAGGCGAAACAAGATGGGTAATTACAAGAGTTGTAAATGACTAAAGCGTTATTCTCTCATCATTATGTTTGCTAACCAACATGATATAATTCTGAGGTGGGCTTGGTAATGGTGAGTCTCCCATACCCCGCTAAGAGTTCAATATAACTCTCGAATTCTATTGAGGGATGTGGAATTTGCCAAAAATAGTGGGTGGTGCTATTTGATTCAAAGACCCAATCAAATAGTTTTAAAACAAACAATCTAATACGATTTCTGTTATGTTATGTAGTTAACGACATGCCTAAAATTATACCCACCTTTATACTTGACAAAAAGGGCCTTAGTGGCCAACGTTTCCTTGCTTGGTATCGCCACATTGAGAATGTCTCAAAGGTGAAAGACATATTGTATGTGCTTAAGCAATCCCCTCCTCATGTACCTCCTACGAAACTAGCTTCAAAACAGGAGTGTCAAAATTATGTTAGACACTATGAGGATGATTTACAAGCCAAATGCTTAATCCTTACTTCACTTAGTAAGGAGCTTATGAAGCTACATAAGCACATGGACACTTCTTGTGCCATGGTTGAAAGTTTGCATAAGATGCAAGACATTGAGACTAGTAATGTACGATTCTCAAATGTTTGTAGTCTAATGAATGCCAAAATGGCAAAGGGGACATCGGTCCATAAACATGGACAAAAGATGGAAAGGATCTTTCAAGATCTTCAAAGTTTGGGAACTTCCATCGATGGGAAAATGGCCCAAGACTTTTTCCTTGCATCTCTCTCGGATGATTTGACTAAGTTTATTGTAAACTATAAAGTGAATAAATTCGATCATTCTTTAAACGAGATGATTGACATGTGCTGTAAATTTGAAAAAGGTTTCAAAAGGGACAGTGGGAGTGAGAATGCAATCACAAGGAAAAGGTTGCATAAGAAGAAGGCAAAGAAATCCAAAGGAACATGCTTTCATTGTGGAAAGGATGAACGTTGGAAGAAGAAATACAGGGTGCGCATTGCGAGCCTTATGACACGAACTTTTGAAGAGACTATTTCCGTCATAGAGAGTGCTTTTACAGTGAGCTCCAATTCCTGGATATTTGATTCAGGCGCTAGTCAACATATCTGCAATACGTTGCAGGGACTAGCTGGGAGCAGGTCACTGCGCAATGGGGAGATGGTTGTGCGAGTTGGGAACGGCACTAAAATCTCTGCAAAAGCAATAGGCACCTACATGCTTAAACTACCCTCTGGGGAAGTCCTGGAACTTAAAAATTGTTTATATTTTCCTTCATGTATAAAGAATTTGATTTCTATCTCTAAGCTTTTACGAGATGGGCACTCAGTGTTGTTTGACAAAATGAGTTGCACTTTATACTTGAACGGTCGTATTATCTCTCATGGTAATATGATAGAGGGACTTTTTCACCTAGAGACGAATAGTGGGATGCACTGTATTGAAAGCGGGAATACCTCAAAACCCAAA
Source organism: Malus fusca (assembly GCA_035220775.1). NCBI lineage: Eukaryota > Viridiplantae > Streptophyta > Magnoliopsida > Rosales > Rosaceae > Malus > Malus fusca. The sequence continues at coordinate 29,211,589 of CM069071.1, forward strand.
AGGGCTAGAGAAGAAGTTAACCAAGTTAGACTTTGGCATCTTAAACTTGGACATGTAAACCAAGATAAGATTCGCAAGATGTCGAAAGACGGATATCTTAGCCCATTAGGTAATGACCTCATGGGAACTTGTGAACCTTGTCTACTGGGGAAGATGACCAAATCTCCATTCACTGGGAAAGGAGAGCGTGCCAATGAAATTCTAGGGTTAATCCACACTGACGTATGTGGACCTATGTCTACCACGTCGAGAGGAGGCTTCTCCTACTATATCACATTCACCGACGATCACTCTCGGTTTGGCTATGTGTATCTTATGAAGTACAAGTCAGAATCCTTTGAAAGGTTCAACGAATTCAAGAATGAAGTTGAGAAGCAAACTGGGAAACAGATAAAGACCCTAAGATCGGATCGAGGGGGTGAATATCTGAATAACGAGTTCCTAGATTATCTCAAAGAGTGTGGAATTGTATCACAGTGGACTCCACCAGGAACTCCTCAACACAACGGAGTTTCTGAGAGGAGAAACCGAACCTTGATGAACATGGTTCGTTCTATGATGAGTTCCGCTGATCTACCAATATAATTCTGGGGATATGCACTACGCACAGCAGCTTATTTGTTAAATGCAGTGCCTTCTAAATCTGTTCCACAAACACCATATGAGATATGGTATGGGAAAAAGCCAAGTCTTAAACATCTTAAGATTTGGGGTTGTCCAGCATACGTTAAGAAACAAGATGCTGGAAAGCTTGAAGCGAGATCCGTTAAATGCTATTTTGTGGGGTATCCTAAACAAACCTATGGATACGAATTCTATCACCCTGACGACCAAAAAGTCTTTGTCGCCATAACTGCTATATTCATGGAGGATGAATTCGTTCTTAATGGAACTAGCAAGATAGAATTGAAAGAAATTAATGAGATTAATGATGAACCACAAACAAGCACTCGACAAGTTGACAACCCTGTTCCTGAACCCCTAGCTCCACGTAGATCTGAACGGGTTAGTAAGCCACCTAAGAGGTATGGCTTAGACAATGACTTTGCGGAATTGCACCTTCTAGGTGACAATGACACAAAGGAGGACCCTAAGGACTACACTGAAGCAATGTCCGACATTGATTCAAAAGATGGCAAGAGGCCATGAAATCCGAGATGGATTCCATGTATCAAAATTAGGTCTGGACTCTTGTAGACCCTCCAGAAGGTATAGTACCTGTTGGAAACAAATGGGTCTTCAAGAGGAAGATAGGCGTTGATGGGAACGTGGAGACTTATAAGGCTAGACTAGTAGCCAAGGGTTACAGGCAAAGAGAAGGGATTGACTATGAAGAAACTTTCTCTCCTGTAGCCATGATTAAGTCCATTCGGATTTTGCTTGCTATAGCTGCGTACCATGATTATGAAATCTGGCAAATGGACGTGAAGATGGCCTTTCTGAACGGCTACCTAGAGGAAGAGCTTTACCTGGCTCAACCCGAAGGTTTCGTGTCCAAGTCTGAAAAGACTAAGGTATGCAAGCTTCAGAGGTCCATTTATGGACTTAAGCAAGCCTCCAGGAGCTGGAACATCCGTTTTGATACTGAAATCAAATCGTTTGGTTTTACTCAAAACAAAGACGACAATTGTGTTTATCAAAAGGTCGTTGGGGACACAGTTGTATTCCTAGTGTTGTATGTAGATGACATATTACTATTCGGGAATGACACTGCAGTACTTCCTTCTGTAAAAGTGTGGTTGTCCAAAACCTTCCACATGAAATATTTAGGAGATGCATCTTATGTACTTGGGATAAAGCTCTATCGTGATAGATCCAGAAGACTAATTGGATTATCCCAATCTATGTACATTGATAAGGTGCTAAGTATGTTCCAGATGGAACAATCTAAGAAAGGTTTTCTTCCTGTTAGACATGGAATTCACCTTTCTAAATCCATGGAACCTAAGACTCCTGAAGAGATACGGCAAATGAATGCTATTCCTTATGCTTCCGCCATAGGGAGTCTCATGTATGCCATGATATGCACAAGGCCGGATATCGCATATGCTGTGAGCATTACTAGTCGATATCAATCTAACCCAGGATCAGAACACTGGGCAGCTGTCAAGACGGTCCTTAAGTACTTAAGAAAAACTAAGGACATGTTCCTCGTTTATGGAGGAGCGGCAGAGTTGCGAGTGGAAGCCTATACAGACGCAGATTTCCAATCTGACGTCGATGATAGAAGTTCCAACTCCGGATATGTATTCACTCTGAATGGTGGGGCTGTCAGTTGGAAAAGCAAGAAACAAAGTGTAATTGCTGATTCCACGACAGAGGCTGAATATGTCGCTGCAGCTGAAGCAAGCAAAGAAGCGTTCTGGATGAAGAAGTTCATCACTGAACTTGGAGTGGTTCCAACCATTACATCACCAGTAACTTTGTACTGTGATAATAGTCGGGCGATAGCTCAAGCCAAAGAACCAAGGGCACATCAAAAGAACAAGCATTTTGACAGGCGCTTTAATATCATTAGAAGATATGCTGCCGAGGGGAAAGTCAACATCCTCAAAGTTGCTTCAGCCGATAACGTAGCAGATCCACTGACAAAGCCAATGTCTCAAATCCAGCTTGACCGTCATATGGAAAAGATGGGTATTAGATACATGGGAGGATGGCTTTGAGTGCAAGTGGGAGATTGTTGGAAGTATGCCCACAAAGCCACTCATTTGATGTAATAGCTTTTTGGAATACTTAATGTATTAAACTTTTATATGTTTAATGAAGGGCAGAGCTTATTGTCAGACACTATTTATTGTATCATGTTTTTATGCAATAAGGGAATCCAAGGGATGTATTTGATCTAAGAGACAAGTGATCTAAGTGAGTTAGATTATCGAGACCATTCTCTTATGTTCATTCCTAAAACGTTCCTAGCCATAGGATTACCAATTGGGTGTTGACAATCCGCTAAGGTTAGTATGTGTTATGTTGACTCAAGCGTGAGTATGACTAGTCTCAAGTCATTTGGTGTTGGACACTAAGACAAACACATAGGTGCTCGAAAGAGTAATCGAGTACACTGAACAACGATCAAAAGAGAGTTCGAACATACATGTCATGTAAGAACTCTAAAGTTGCAATAAGCAAAGTAGTCCTTTGACCTGAGGCATCATAGATGTCTAATGGTTAGGTCCTTGATCTTTGATCATGTCAAACGGCATTCCATCGGAGTGTCCACGGCATTGTTGGGGTCAAGCTATCTAGTCATGTAGGCATATGAATGCACAACAAGGGATCTCTAACCTTCCATGGTGGAAGGAGAATACTCTAAGATATGATTCTAAAGTCTTTGGCCAAAGCAAATGAATATGACTTAGGAAGTTTGTTCCAAATCATATTCAAGGGAATCATAAAGAGAAGTATCACATTGGATAGTAGACATGAAACAAACTATCACTTAAACAATGTGATTAAGAGTATTGTATTAGAGAATGACCGTATTGCATTGTAGTTGTAACTGGATAGGTTCTCCAACCAATTCTACTTAGCTTGGGTAACCATGATATGCTGCTAGGTGTCACTCATGGTTTGTGGAAGCCCTAATGATTAGCAAACACTAATCATTAAAGGGAGAATTGAAATGTGGTTTCAATTCACAATCGATCGTTAAGAGTAACAATCGCCCACTGCCTCGCTAATTGGAACCTAATGGATCGTACACCGAGTAAGGGCGATAGTGAAGAAATTAAATGAAATGGATATGCAATTAAATTGTTTAATTGAAGAATGGTCAAGATTAATTAATTAGTTAATTAATTTTACGAAAGGTTCGTATTGGGCTTTTAAGTTGGTTTTGGGCTTCGGGGCTCAAAAGTGTTTTGGTCCACAAGGCCCACTATGTTTAAGTTGTATGACAACTAAAACAAAAAGGGCAAATAGCCCAATAACATTAATATGGCCGGCCATTAGTGTGAATGGGCAAGCTTGGATTAATTACAAGTTTGCCACTCACTTGAAATGAAGTATAAAATCAACTTTATAACTTTATTTCTCATTAGGGTTTTTCTTGGTGAAATGAGGTGAAACATTTTCTCTCATTTTACACAAAGGAGGCCGGCCACTTAGAGAGATTAATCTAGCAATCTTTTCTTCTCTAAGTCATCCATTTCATCTTCACACTTAACCCTTGGTGTGGAGACTTAGAGACACCAAATCTTTGGTGTTTTTGGAGATCCTTTCCTAACATCCTCAAGGACAAAAGGAGCACAAAAGGAGAAGGAAATCACAAGCAATATCCAAGGAGCTTGGAGGTGACTTGAAGGCCCTCCACTTGGGTGAATCCCTTGTGTAAACAAGGATGAGCTTCAAGGGTAAAGAAACTCAAAATCTTTACTTCTCTTTAATGTTGTTAAAGAGTTTATTGGTTCACCATATACTAGGCTTTGAAAGTCATGGGTTTTATGAATTGTTTTTTAATGCATGCCTACTTTAAAGTGTTAATAGTGTGCATATGTATTCAAATGTTCTTACTTGTTCTTAGCTAGGACAAAAAATTTTCCTTCATTCCTTGGATTCCCTTATTGCTTAAACACATGATGCAATAAATAGTGATTAACAATAAGCTTTGCCCTTCATTAAACATTTAATAGTTTAATACATTAAGTATTCCAAAAGCTATTACATCAAATGAGTGGCTTTGTGGGCATACTTCCAACAATCTCCCACTTGCACTCAAAGCCACCTTCCCATGTATCTAATACCCATCTTTTCCATATGGCGGTCAAGTTGGATTTGAGACATTGGCTTTGTCAGTGGATCTGCTACGTTATCTGCTGAGGCAACTTTGAGGATGTTGACTTTCCCCTCGGCAGCATATCTCCTAATGATATTAAAGCGCCTGTCAAAATGCTTGTTCTTTTGATGAGCCCTGGGTTCCTTGGCTTGAGCTATCGCCCCACTATTATCACAGTACAAAGTTACTGGTGATGTAATAGTTGGAACCACTCCAAGTTCAGTAATGAACTTCTTCATCCAGAACGCTTCTTTGCCTGCTTCAGCTGCAGCGACATATTCTGCCTCTGTCGTGGAATCAGCAATTACATCTTGTTTCTTGCTTTTCCAGCTAACGGCCCCACCATTCAGAGTGAATACATATCCGGAGTTGGAACTTCTATCATCGACGTCAGATTGGAAATCTGCGTCAGTATAGGCTTTCACTCGCAACTCTGTTGCTCATCCATAAACGAGGAACATGTCCTTAGTTCTGCTTAAGTACTTAAGGACCGTCTTGACAGCTGTCCAGTGTTCTGATCCTGGGTTAGATTGATATCGACTAGTAATGCTCACAGCATATGCGATATCAGGCCTTGTGCATATCATGGCATACATGAGACTTCCTATGGCGGAAGCATAAGGAATAGCACTCATCTGCCGTATCTCTTCAGGAGTCTTAGGTCCTATGGACTTAGAAAGGTGAATTCCATGTGTCACAGGAAGAAGACCTTTCTTAGATTGTTCCATCTGGAACCTACTTAGCACCTTATCTATGTACATAGATTGGGATAATCCAATTAATTTTCTGGATCTATCACGATAGAGCTTTATCCCAAGTACATAAGATGCATCTCCCAAATCTTTCATGTGGAAGGTTTTGGACAACCACACTTTTACAGAAGAAAGTATTGCAGTGTCATTCCCGAATAGTAATATGTCATCTACATATAACACTAGGACACGAAACCTTCGGGTTGAGTCATATAGAGCTCTTCCTCTAGGTAGCCATTCAGAAAGGCCGTCTTCATGTCCATTTGCTATATCTCATAATCATGGTACGCAGCTATTGTTGGAAGTATGCCCACAAAGCCAATCATTTGAGGTAATAGCTTTTGGAATACTTAATGTATTAAACTTTTATATGTTTAATGAAGGGCAAAGCTTATTGTCAGACACTATTTATTGTATCATGTGTTTATGCAATAAGGGAATCCAAGGGATGTATTTGATCTAAGAGACAAGTGATCTAACTGAGTTAGATTATCGAGACCATTCTCTTATGTTCATTCCTAAAACGTTCCTAGCCATAGGATTACCAATTGGGCGTTGACAATCCGCTAAGGTTAGTATGTGTTATGTTGACTCAAGCGTGAGTATGACTAGTCTCAAGTCATTTGGTGTTGGACACTAAGACAAACACATAGGTGCTCGAAAGAGTAATCGAGTACACTGAACTACGATCAAAAGAGAGTTCGAACAAATATGTCCTGTAAGAACTCGATAGTTGCAATATGCAAAGTAGTCCTTTGACCTAAGGAATCATATATGTCTAATGGTTAGGTCCTTGACCTTTGATCATGTCAAAGGCATTCCATTGGAGTGTCCACGGCATTGTTGGGGTCAAGCTATCTAGTCATGTAGGCATATGAATGCACAACAAGGGATCTCTAACCTTCCATGGTGGAATAAGAATACTCTAAGATATGATTCGAGAGTCTTTGGCCCAAGCATATGAATATGACTTAGGAAGTTTGTTCCAAATCATATTCAATTGAATCATATAGAGAAGTATCACATTGGATAGTAGACATGAAACAAACTATCACTCAAACAATGTGATTAAGAGTATTGTATTAGAGAAGGACCGTATTGCGTTGTAGTTGTAATTGGATAGGTTCTCCAACCACTTCTACTTAGCTTGGGTAACCATGACATACTGCTAGGTGTCACTTATGGTTTGTGGAAGCCCTGAAGATTAGCAAACACTAATCTTAATCAAAGGGAGAATTGAAATGTAGTTTCAATTCACAATCGATCGTTAAGAGTAACAATCGCCCACTACCTCGCTAAATGGAACCTAATGGATCGTACACCGAGTAAGGATGAAAGTGAAGAGAATAAATGGAATGGATATGCAATTAAATGGTTTAATTGAAAAATGGTCAAGGTTAATTAATTAGTTAATTAATTATACGAAATGTTCGTATTAGGCTTTTAAGTTGGTTTTGGGCTTCGGGGCCCAAAAGCGTTTTGGTCCACAAGGCCCAACATGTTTGAGTTGTATGACAACTAAAACAAAATGGGCAATTAGCCCAATAACAAAGGTAAGGCCGGCCATAAGGGTGATGGTTGCAAACTTAGATTAATTACAAGTTTGCCACTCACTTGAAATGAAGTATAAAATCAACTTTATAGCTTTATTTCTCATTAGGGTTTTCTTGATGAAATGAGATGAAACATTTTCTATCTTTTTCTCTATAGAGGCCGGCCACTTAGAGAAGTTTTAGCTAGCAATCCATTCTTCTCTAAGTCATCCATTTCATCTTCACTATACATCCTTGGTGAAGAGACTTAGAGACATCAAGCTTTTGGTGTTTTGGAGAACATATCCTCAAATCCTCAAAGAAGCAAAGGAGCACTAAAAGGAAGAAAATCACAAGGAAGATCCAAGGAGCAAGGAGGTGACTTGAAGGCCCTCCACTTGGGTGAATCCCTTGTGTAATCAAGGATGAGCTTCAAGGGTAAAGAATCTCTAAATTCTTTATTCTCTTTAATGTTGTTAAAGAGTTTATTGGTTCACCATTCACTAGGCTTTGAAAGTCATGGGTTTTATGAATAAGTTTTTGAATGCTTGCCTACTTTAATGTGTTAATAGTTTGCATATGTGTTCAAATATTCTTACATGTTCTTAGATAGGACAAATTTTTTGCTTCAAGTGGTATCAGAGCCTAGGTCTAGTTTATGGTCAATCCTTTTGGGTTTTGTGATATTCATAATTTGTGATTTAAATGTTGTAAATGTTACAAGCTTTGTTCTTGCTTTTGAATATAAATTTTGCTTGAAGATTTAGCATCTCAAATGTTGTAGATGTAGTTCATTTAAGCATGAATATTGGAACTAAAATTTGGTGCCATGTATGTTGGGAAATTCGGCCAAATCCAAAGGGTGGTTTTTTGGGTTCATGTTTGTCTTGTTAAAATGGTTTTAAAGTGACTTTTGGAACCCCTAAGTACCCTAGGATATTAACCCTCTTTTGTGTTGTGAAAATTTGAGTTTTAATGAGTGAAAACATTCATGGAGCTCTTATGAGTTTTCATGTGTGTTCTTCATTGTTCTTGAGTTTCTTACCAAGAACAAAAAGGTTTGAAATTTTGATTCAAAGTGTTTGGTGTTTTTCATAAAGTTTTGGTTTATATTTGATGGGTGATGGATTATTGGTGAGGATGATAAATGCTATTAATGTTTCACAAAACATTTTTCTTACAACCCATCCCATTCACCTTTATCCTCACCCACCTATTGCACTTGCCTATTCCACTTGCATGCACATTTATCACCAAAACCCTTTCACACTCATTTTCACTCTAAAAACCGGCCAACCCCAAGTGGGGGTGATTTTGGGCCTTTTGTGCAATTACATAAAGTTTTGATACTTTTGTGTTTTTGTATTTTGGCCCAAAAGTTTACGTTTTTACGTTAAACCCCAAAAACTCTAAAGGACAAATTGTTTTGCTCCTTTAATGATGTTTTTACATTATTAAAATTTTGGGTTCTAGTTGTAATTACATGAAGTTGTGGACTCTTGTGTTTTTACAAAGTGACCCCAAAAGTTTTTGTTTATTAAATGATGGCCCAATTGTTGAGGTCATTGTTTTGGCCCAAATAAGATGAGAACAAAATGGTTTTGTCTCTTTAATGAGAATTGGATTTTCATTTCAATTAGTTCCATTTAAATCAATTATATGAATCCGAAAACCAATTGTTTAAGTTGCTTTCTTAGTTAATGTGATTGATTAAGAAAAGGATGATTATGAACCAAAGGCCTCGACAATTGAGCTATGTGATTGGCCGCTTTACATTATGAATGTTTTGGTTTAGTAGTGTAGATTTGAATGTAATTTGATTAGTTCAATTTGTTGTAAATGGACATAAGTCCATCAAATGTGTTGTAAAAGGGCATAAGCCCTTCTCTTTATTTCAAGTATTCTTTTTGTTTAAATGTATGCAAATTGAAATAGTTGGGTCCAACGCCCAATAGGAAATAACGGTTTAATTGGATTAAACGCGTAACTAAAATCAACAACTATCTACCTTAAACCCAAGGTCCAACACAAGGCTCGTGTTGGATCAAATCAAACGGTTCATAATCATCCTAAAACCTAATATGACTATATAGTCCATATGAGGATGCAAAGCATTCGTTAGTAGTTCCATATAGTCTCGCTTATTTCATCGAAATAGTGGGAGTATTATAAACTACTAATTCATATTAACTTGGACCAATGGTTGTGATAGGCCCAAGTTCTTTTAATAAGATTAAAATAAATTTGATGTAGCCTAACACTACTCCCTCAACAAAACGAATATTAAGTTGATAAGCGAAAGATGTTTTGAACATCTCTTCGTAGGCCTTCCACCGTGGTGGGCTCCAATCGTTTGTGACTCCTACACCGGCTTCACCCTATCATGGGGAAGTTCAAAGTATGTGCTTACATCCAGGAGGAGTCCATAAACATATGATGAAGTGAGTGTAGGCAACGAGGATGGCCGACATCGTATCATCGTGAGGCTATTCTTGAACCCCTACACGAACTAAGCATGGTGGGAATAACTTAACTAAGTGCAATGGTGCCGACATCGTATCATTGTGAGGCAACATTCTCTAGAGGCCAAACTAGATGGGTAATTACAAAAGTTGTAAGTGAATAAAGCGTTATTTTCTCATCATTATTTTTGCTAACCAACATCGTATCATTGTGAGGTGGGCTTGGTAATGGTGAGTCTCCCATACCCCGCTTAGAGTTCAAAATAACTCTCGAATTCTATTGAGGGATGTGGAATTTGCCAAAAATAGTGGGTGGTACTATTTGATTTAAGACCCAATCAAGTAGTTTTAAAATCAACAATCTAATACGATTTATGTTATGTTATGTAGTTAACGACATGCCTAAAATAATACCCACCATTATACTTGACAAAAGGGGCCTTAGGGGCCAACGTTTCCTTGCTTGGTATCGCCACATTGAGAATGTCTCAAAGGTGAAAGACATACTGTATGTGCTTAAGCAATCCCCTCCTCATGCACCTCCTACGAAACTAGCTTCAAAGGAGGAGTGTCAAAGTTATGCTAGACACTATGAGGATGACTTACAAGCCAAATGCTTAATCCTCACTTCACTTAGTGAGGAGCTTATGAAGCTACATAAGCACATGGACACTTCTTGTGCCATGGTTGAAAGTTTGCATAAGATGCATGACGTTGAGACTAGTAATATACGATTCTCAAATGTTTGTAGTCTATTGAATGCCAAAATGGGAAAGGGGGCATCGGTCCAAAAACATGGACAAAAGATGGAAAGGATCTTTCAAGATCTTGAAAGTTTAGGAACTTCCATCGATGGGAAAATGGCCCAAGACTTTTTCCTTGCATCTCTCTCGGATGAATTCATTAAGTTTATAGTAAACTATAAAGTGAATAGATTCGATCATACTTTAATCGAGATGATTGACATGTGCTGTAAATTTGAAAAAGGTTTCAAAAGGGACAGTGGGAGTGAGAACGCAATAACAAGGTAAAGGTTGCATAAGAAGAAGGCAATAAAATCCAAAGGAACATGCTTTCATTGTGGAAAGGTTGAACGTTGGAACAAGAAGTACAGGGTGCGCATTGCGAGCCTTATGACACGAACTTTTGAAGAGACTATTTCTGTCATAGAGAGTGCTTTTACAGTGAGCTCCAATTCCTGGATATTTGATTCAGGCGCTAGTCAACATATCTGTAATACGATGCAGGGACTAGCAGGGAGCAACATATCTGGATATTTGATCTAAGAGACAAGTGATTTAAGTAAGTTAGATTAACGAGACCTTTCTCTTATGTTCATTCCTAAAACGTTCCTAGCCATAGGATTGCCAATTGGGCATTGACAATCCGCTAAGGTTAGTATGTGTTATGTCGACTCAAGCGTGAGTATGACTAGTCTCAAGTCATTTGGTGTTGGACACTAAGACAAACACATAGGTGCTCGAAAGAGTAATCGATTACACTGAACTACGATCAAAAGAGAGTTCGAACATACATGTCATGTAAGAACTCGATAGTTGCAATATGCAAAGTAGTCCTTTGACCTGAGGCATCATAGATGTCTAATGGTTAGGTCCTTGACCTTTGATCATGTCAAAGGCATTCCATTGGAGTGTCCACGGCATTGTTGGGGTCAAGCTATCTAGTCATGTAGGCATATGAATGCATAACAAGGGATCTGTAACCTTCCATGGTGGAAGGAGAATACTCTAAGATATGATTCGAGAGTCTTTGGCCAAAGCATATGAATATGACTTAGGAAGTTTGTTCCAAATCATATTCAATTGAATCATATAGAGAAGTATCACATTGGATAGTAGACATGAAACAAACTATCACTCAAACAATGTGATTAAGAGTATTGTATTAGAGAAGGACCGTATTGCGTTGTAGTTGTAACTGGATAGGTTCTCCAATCACTTCTACTTAGCTTGGGTAACCATGACATACTGCCAGGTGTCACTCATGGTTTGTGGAAGCCCTAAAGATTAGCAAACACTATTCTTAATCAAAGGGAGAATTGAAATGTAGTTTCAATTCACAATCGATCGTTAAGAGTAACAATCGCCCACTACCTCGCTAAATGGAACCTAATGGATCGTACACCGAGTAAGGATGAAAGTGAAGACAATAAATGGAATGGATACCCAATTAAATGGTTTAATTGAAAAATGGTCAAGGTTAATTAATTAGTTAATTAATTATACGAAATGTTCGTATTAGGCTTTTAAGTTGGTTTTGGGCTTCGGGGCCCAAAAGCGTTTTGGTCCACAAGGCCCATCATGTTTGAGTTGTATGACAACTAAAACAAAATGGGCAATTAGCCCAATAACAAAGGTAAGGCCGGCCATAAAGATGATGGTTGCAAACTTGGATTAATTACAAGTTTGCCACTCACTTGAAATGAAGTATAAAATCAACTTTATAGCTTTATTTATCATTAGGGTTTTCTTGATGAAAAGAGATGAAACATTTTCTATCTTTTTCTCTATAGAGGCCGGCCACTTAGAGAAGTTTTAGCTAGCAATCTATTCTTCTCTAAGTCATCCATTTCATCTTCACTATACATCCTTGGTGAAGAGACTTAGAGACATCAAGCTTTTGGTGTTTTGGAGAACATATCCTCAAATCCTCAAAGAAGCAAAGGAGCACTAAAAGGAAGAAAATCACAAGGAAGATCCAAGGAGCAAGGAGGTGACTTGAAGGCCCTCCACTTGGGTGAATCCCTTGTGTAATCAAGGATGAGCTTCAAGGGTAAAGAATCTCTAAATTCTTTATTCTCTTTAATGTTGTTAAAGAGTTTATTGGTTCACCATTCACTAGGCTTTGAAAGTCATGGGTTTTATGAATAAGTGTTTTAATGCATGCCTACTTTAATGTGTTAATAGTTTGCATATGTGTTCAAATATTCTTACATGTTCTTAGATAGGACAAAATTTTTCCTTCAGCTATAGCAAGCAAAATCCGAATGGACTTAATCATGGCTACAGGAGAGAAGGTTTCTTCATAGTCAATCCCTTCTCGTTGCCTATAACCCTTGGCTACTAGTCTAGCCTTATAAGTCTCCACGTTTCCATCAACGCCTATCTTCCTCTTGAAGACCCATTTGTTTCCAACAGGTACTATACCTTCTGGAGGGTCTACAAGAGTCCAGACCTGATTTTGATACATGGAATCCATCTCGGATTTCATGGCCTCTTGCCATCTTTTGAATCAATGTCTTTTGAATCAATGTCGGACATTGCTTCAGTGTAGTCTCTAGGGTCTTTGTTTGTGTCATTGTCACCTAGAAGGTGCAATTCCCCAAAGTCATTATCTAAACCATACCTCTTAGGTGGCTTGCTAACCCTTTAAGATCTACGTGGAGCTAGGGGTTCAGGAACAGGGTTGTCAACTTGTCGAGTGCTTGTTTGTGGTTCATCATTAATCTCATTAATTTCCATCGTTCTACTTATAGTTCCTTTGAGAACAAATTCGTCCTCTAGAAACTTAGCAGTTCTGGCGACAAAAACCTTTTGGTCGTCGGGATGGTAGAATTCATATCCCATAGTTTCTCTAGGATATCCCACAAAATAGCACCTAACTGATCTCGTTTCAAGCTTAGTAGCTTCAAGCTTCTTGACATATGCTTCACAACCCCAAATCTTAATGTGATTAAGACTTGGCTTTCTTCCATGCCATATCTCATAGGGCGTCTGTGAAACTGACTTGGAAGGTACTCTATTAAGCAAGTAAGCTGCTGTATATAGAGCGTATCCCCAGAATGTTACTGATAGATCGGCGGAACTCATCATAGAATGAACCATGTTCCTCAAGGCTTGATTTCTCCTTTCAGAAACTCCATTAAGTTGTGGAGTTCCCGGTGGAGTCCACTGTGATATTATTCCACACTCTTGGAGATAATCTAGGAACTCGGTGCTTAGATACTCTCCCCCTCGATCTGATCTTAGGATCTTTATCTGTTTCCCAGTTTGCTTCTCAACTTCATTCTTGAATTCTTTGAACCTTTCAAAGGATTCTGACTTGTACTTCATAAGATACACATAGCCAAACCGAGAGTGATCGTCGGTGAATGTGATATAGTAGGAGAAGCCTCCTCTCGACGTAGTAGACATAGGTCCACATACGTCAATGTGGATTAACCCTAGAATTTCAGTGGCACGCTCTCATTTCCCAGTTAATGGAGATTTGGTCATTTTCCCTTTTAAGCAACATTCACAAGTACCCATTTGGTCATTACCTAATGGGCGGAAATATCCGCCTTTCGATATCTTGCGAGTCTTATCAAGGTTCACATGTCCAAGTTTAAGATGCCACATCTTTTCTTGGTTAACTTATTCTCTAGCCCTTTTGGGTTTTGAGGTATTCCCGCTTTCAATACAGTGCATCCCACTACTTGTCTCTAGGTGAAAAACTCCCTCTATCATATTACCATGAGAGATAATACGACCGTTCAAGTATAAAGTGCAACTCATTTTGTCAAACAATACTGAGTGCCCATCTCGTAAAAGCTTAGAGATAGAAATCAAATTCTTTATACATGAAGGAAAATATAAACAATTTTTAAGTTCCAAGACTTCCCCAGAGGGCAGTTTAAGCATGTAGGTGCCTATTGCTTTAGCAGAGATCTTAGTGCCGTTCCCAACTCGCACAATCATCTCCCCATTGCGCAATGTCATGCTCCCTGTTAGTCCCTACAACGAATTGCAGATATGTTGACTAGCGCCTGAATCAAATATCCCGGAATTGGAGCTCATTGTAAAAGCACTCTCTATGACCGAAATAGTCCCTTCAAAAGTTCTTGTCATAAGGCTCGCAATGCGCATCTTGTATTTCTTCTTCCAACGTTCATCCTTTCCATAATGAAAGCATGTTCCTTTGGATTTTCTTGCCTTCTTCTTATGCAACCTTTTCCTTATGATTGCATTCTCAATCCCACTGTCCTTTTTGAAACCTTGTTCAAACTTACACCACATGTCAATCATCTCGGTAAAAGTATGATTGAATCTATTCACTTTATAGTTTACAATAAACTTAGTGAAATCATCCGAGAGAGATGCAAGGAAAAAGTCTTGGGCCATTTTCCCATCGATGGAAGTTCCTAAACTTTCAAGATCTTGAAAGATCCTTTCCATCTTTTGTCCATGTTTATGGACCGATGTCCCCTTTGCCATTTTGGCATTTAATAGACTACAAACATTTGAGAATCGTACATTACTAGTCTCAATGTCATGCATCTTATGCAAACTATCAACCATAGCACAAGAAGTGTCCATGTGCTCATGTAGCTTCTTAAGCTCCTCACTAAGTGAAGTGAGGATTAAGCATTTGGCTTGTAAGTCATCCTCATAGTGTCTATCATAATTTTGACACTCCTCCTTTGAAGCTAGTTTCGTAGGAGGTACATGAGGAGGGGATTGCTTAAGCACATACAATATGTCTATCACCTTTGAGACATTCTCAATATGGCGATACCAAGCAAGGAAACGTTAGCCCCTAAGGCCCTTTTTGTCAAGTATAATGGTGGGTGTAATTTTAGGCATGTCATTAACTACTAACATAACAGAAATCGTATTAGATTGTTGATTTTAAAACTACTTGATTGGGTCTTAAATCAAATAGTACCACCCACTATTTTTGGCAAATTCCACATCCCTCAATGGAATTCGAGAGTTGTGTTGAACTCTTAGCCGGGTATGGGAGACTCACCATTACCAAGCCCACCTCACGATGATACGATGTTGGTTAGCAAAAATAATGATGAGAAAATAACGCTTTAATCATTTACAACTCTTGTAATTACCCATCTTGTTTGGCCTCTAGAGAATGATGCCTCACAATGATATGATGTCAGCACCATTGCACTTAGTTAAGTTATTCCCACCATGCTAGTTCGTGTAGGGGTTCAAGTATAGCCTCACAATGATATGATGTCGGCCATCCTCGTTGCCTACCTCACTACATCATGTATGTATATATGGACTCCTCCTGAATGTAAGCACATACTTTGAACTCCCCCATGATAGGGTGAAGCCGTTGTAGGAGTCACAAACGATTGGAGCCCATCATGGTGGAAGGCCTACGAAGAGATGTTCAAAACATCTCTCGCTTATCAACTTAATATTCGTTTTGTTGAGGGAGTAGTGTTGGGCTACATCAATTTTAATTTTAATCTTATTAAAAGAACTTTGGCCTATCACAACCATTGGTCCAAGTTAATATGAATTAGTAGTATATAATACTCCCACTATTTCTATGAAACAAGCGAGACTATATGGAACTACTAACGAATGCTTTGCATCCTCATATGGACTTTATAGTCATATTAGGTCTTAGAATGATTATGAACCGTTTGATTTGATCCAACGCGAGCCTTGTGTTGGACCTTGGGTTTAAGGTAGATAGTTGTTGATTTTAGTTACGCGTTTAATCTAATTAAACCGTTATTTCCTATTGGGCGTTGGACCCAACTATTCCAATTTGCGTACATATAAACAAAAAGGAATACTTGAAATAAAGAGAAGGGCTTATGCCCTTTTACAACACATTTGATGGACTTATGTCCATTTACAACAAATTTGAACTAATCAAATTAAATTCAAATCTAAACTACTAAACCCAAACATTCATAATGTAAAGCGGCCAATCACATAGCTCAATTATCGAGGCCTTTGGTTCATAATCACCCTTTTCTTAATCAATTACATTAACTAAGAAAGCAACTTAAACAATTGGTTTTCGGATTCATAGAATTGATTTAAATGGAACTAATTGAAATGAAAATCCAATTCTCATTAAGGAGACAAAACCATTTTGTTCTCATCTTATTTTGGCAAAAAATAATGACCTCAACAATTGGGCCATTATTCAATAAACATAAACTTTTGGGGTCACTTTGTAAAAACACAAGAGTCCACAACTTCATGTAATTACTGTTGGAAATGTGCCCTAAAACCAATCATATGATGATACTTTACGGACATTTCACATGTTGAACTAATCTAGTTTAATATCAAGGGCAAAGATTATTGTTTTAAGCCGTCTCATATAAATGTTATATGCTTAAACGATAAGTCCAATGAATATGTAATTAGGAGAATGTAAGTTAAACAAGTTAGATTCATGAGACCATTCTCTTTCGTATACATATCCTAAACGTTCATGATCATAGGATTGCCAATTAGGCATTGACAGTCCGTTAAGATCAGTACATGCTATGTCTTCTCTTAGGGAGAGTGACTAGTCTCGAGTCATTGGTGTGATTGACACCAAGACAAGCATGTAGGTGCTCAATAGCGAATGAGTCCACTGAACACGATCAACGAGGAGTTCTCATACTCATGTCACATCAGAACTCATGGTTGGGATAATGCAAAGTAGTCCTTTGACCTGAGGCATCATAGTTGTCTTGTGGTTAGGTCCTTGATCTTTGACTATGTCAAAGTCACTCCGTCAGAGGGTGTCCACGACATAGTTGGGGTTAAGCCACTTAGCCATGGAGGCAATTAAATGCGCAACAATGGATCTCTAACCTTCAAACCGTTTGAGGGAGAATACTCTATTATATGATTAAGAATCTCTGGCCAGAGTATGAATGAGATTTAGGAAGTCATTCCAAATTGCATTCAAGGAAATCATATAAGTAAATGTATCACATTGGATAGTAGACATGAATAAACTATCAATGCAAGCAATGTGGTCAAGAGTATTGTATTAGAGAAAGACCGTATTGCATTGTAATCCTAAACTGAATAGGTTCTTCACCTCTTCTGATTAGCTTGGGTAACCATGACATACTGCTAGGTGTCACTCATGGTTTGTGGAAGCCCTAAACGTGTATAAACACTAAAGGGAGAATTGAAAGTAAGTTTCAATTCACAATCGATTTGAAAGTGTTCTAATCGCCCACTGCCTCGCTAAAAGGAACCTAATGGATCGTACACCGTGTAAGGTAGAGATTGAAGAAACAATGGAGATGAGTAAGAATAATTAAATGGTTTAATTATTTATGGCAAGGATTAATTAATATGTTAATTAATCAAACGAATAAAGTTCGTTAACAGACCACGGGTTAGTTTTGGGCCTCAAGGCTCAATGGGCTTCGAACGTCAAGCCCATTGACTTAAGTTGTATGACAACTTAATGACAAATAATTCACAAAGGCCTTAAAAGCCCAATGAAACCCTATGGCCGGCCATTTAGAGGAAGGGTAGTGAACTTGCTTTAATTACAAGTTTGCCACTCCAATGAATAAAGGTATAAATATGACTTTATAGCCAAAATTCATTAAGGGTTTTTTGAGAAAATTGGAGAGAACACAAAGCTCTCCTTTCTCTCTAAAGAGGCCGGCCCCCTTGGAGGGATTAGCTAGTAATTTTGAGAACTTGGTGTGGAGACTTAGAGGTTCTCATCCAAGGTCACTCATCTCTTCTTCACATCTTACCTTGGTGTGGAGACTTAGAGGTTCTCTATTTTGAGAACTTGGAGAAACATATTCTTCCATCCAAATCCATGGATCTAAGAAGCAAGGAATGAAGGCCCTCTCCTTGGGTGATTAGCCTTTGCTTATGCAAAGAGGAATCTACAAAGGTATAAATTTCTCAACTCACTTTGATTTGAGTTGAGTCTTGGTTCACCAATCTACTAGGCTTTGAATTTCATGGTTAATGTTTTGTTTTTAAGTGCATACAAGCATGATTCCACCTTTTAATTGTTAATTGCATGCTATAGATGTTGCTTAAATGAACATGTTTTTCACAAAATTTCCTTCAAGTGGTATCAGAGCCTAGGTCTAGTAGTTGGTGAATCCTTTTGGGTTTTGTATTTTCATAGTTTGTGATTTGAATGTTCTAATTGTTACAAGCTTTATTCTTGCTTCTTTGAATGTAAATTTTGTTAGAAAATTTGTCATCTCAAATGTTGTAGATGTAGTTCATATGAGCATGAATTTTGGAGCTAAAATTTGGTGCCATGTTTTTGGGGATTTTCGGCCAAATCCAAAGGGTGGATTTTTGGGTTCTTGTTTGACTTGTTAAAAGTGTTTTCAAGTAACTTTTGGAACCCCTATGTACCTTAGTTTGGTTATATGTTATTTCCCTTAAGTTTGAGTGGTTTTGGGATGTCTTTGGGTGAAAAATGTTCATGGAGATTTTTTGAGTTTTTCATGAATGTTCTTCATTGTTCTTGATATTTTAGCCAAGAACAAAAAGGTTTGATGTTTTGATTCAAAGTTTTGATTTATTTCATAAAGTCTTTGTTTTGTGTTGGTGGGTGTGACTTATCTATCATCAAAACATTTATTGAAATTTTTGAAAGGTGATAGAAATGGTGATGGGTGTGTAAGAAGTACTTCTCTTACACACACACCACTTGCATGGCTTTATTCACACCAACCTATTTCCACTTGCATGGCTTTATGACTTAGTTGAAAAATTTTCAAAATTTTTGTGGGTTCACACCTCTCTAAAACCGGCCACTCCCTCAATGGGAGTGCTTTTGGGGCTTTTATGAAATTACATAAAGTTTTGGTACTTTTGTGTATTTTGTAGTTTGACCCAAAAGTTTACGTATTTACGTAAAGGCCCAAAATCATTAAAGGACAAATTGTTTTGTTCCTTTAATGAAGTTTTTGAATTTATTGAAATTTTTGAGTTCTAGTTGTAATTACATGAAGTAGTGGACTTTTGTGTTTTTACAAAATGAGCTCAAAAGTTTAAGTTTTGCAAAATAGCCCAAAGGTTGAGGTTATTGCATTTTGGCCCAAATTAGGTTGAGAACAAAATGGTTTTGTCTCTTTAAATGAGAATTGGATTTTCATTTCATTTAGCTCCATTTAAATCAATTCTATGGATACAAAAACCAAATGAAAATGTTGCATTCAAGTTTAATTAGTTAAAGCGTTAATTAATTAATTAGTTAAAGCGTTAATTAATTAAATGTGATTATGAACCTAAGCCTACGATAATTGAGCTATGTGAAAGGCCGTCTCAAATTTGTTTGAACCATGGGAATGTGTAGATTAGATTTTGGTTGTAATTTGATATGATCAAATGTTGTAAAAGAGCATAAGCTCTTCTTTACTTTAAAGTAATTTATTTTGATCAATTGTTGTAAAAGAGCATAAGCTCTTCTTTACTTTAAAGTAATTTATTTTGATCAATTGTTGTAAAAGAGCATAAGAGCTCTTTACTTTAAAGTACTCCTTTCTTGTTTTATTTGATATGCATGAAAATGGAGTAGCAGGTCCAACGCCCAATAAGACAACACGTCTTAATGTGATTAAACGCGTAACTAAAATCAATCACCATCCCTAGACCGAGATTCAACACAAGGCTCGTGTTGGATCTAATCAAAGATTCATAGTCATCCTAAGGCCCTAAGACAACTATATAGTCCATCAATGAATGCAAACCTTATGTTAGTAGTACCATATACTCTTGCTTCAAAAATCGTTTTACAAAGCATAGTGGGAGTATTATATACTACTAAATCAATCACATGGACCAATAGTTGTAATAGGACCAAATTGTTTTAATAAGATTAAAATGTATGCTTATATATATGATGAGACCTAAAACCCTCAACCGAACCATTATTAAGTTGATAAGCGTGAGAGTGCTTTGAACACTCTTTCGTGGCCTTCCACCGTGGTAGGCTCCTATCGTTTGTGACTCGTACACCGGCTTCACCCTATCATGGGGGAGTACAAAGTGCGTGCTTACACTCAGGAAGAGTTCTATATGCATACATGATGTTGTGAAGGTAGGCAACGAGAATAGCCAACATCATATCATTGTGAGGTTGTTCTTGAACCCCTACCCGAACTTGCATGGTGGGAATGACTTAACTAAGTGTAATGGAGCCAACATCATATCATTGTGAGGCTTCATTCTCTAGAGGCCAAATAAGATGGGTACTTGCAAGAGATGCAAATGAGTAAGTGTACTCTCTCATTATTATTAATGCTAGCCAACATCATATCATTGTGAGGTGGGCTTGGTAATAGTGAGTCTCCCATACCCTACTAAGAGTTTCCTCCAAAACTCTCAAATTCCAAAGAGGGATATGGAATTTGCCAAAAATAGTGGGTGGTGCTATTTGATTTAAAGACCCGAATCAAATGGCTTAAAATTAATCAATTTATATTCGTTATGTATTTATTTACCAATATATTTGCAAACGCTATCCAAAACTTGACAAAGAAAAGCCGAATGCTTTAGTTTCCGGACTTGGTACCACAATCCCAAAGAATGTCTTAAATTGATTGTATATGTACCTAAGTAGTCTCATCCTCACAATCTTCCTATTGATAATGTATCAATGGAAGAACATGTTAGATAAGTCTATCATAAAGAGGACAACACTTTTAAATGTCATAATTCTTCAATTACAAATTGTTGTATGAAGAAATAAGAGTTGCTTTGAACAACCCTTAGTCAATGCAAACACTAGTGCTTATTTCTTTGTTAAATGAACAAAGAACTTGAGAAGAAAGCACTGTTGGAAATGTGCCCAAAAACCAATCATATGATGATACTTTACGGACATTTTACATGTTAAACTAATCTAGTTTAAATATAAAGGGCAAAGATTATTGTTTAAGTCGTCTCATATAAATGTTATATGCTTAAACGATAAGTCCAAGGAATATATATGATTGGGAGAATGCAATCTAAAGAAGTTAGATTCATGAGACCATTCTTTCGTATACATATCCTAAATGTTCCTGATCATAGGATTGCCAATTGGGCATTGACAGTCCGTTAAGATCAGTACGTGCTATGTCTTCTCTCAGGGAGAGTGACTAGTCTCGAGTCATTGGTGTGTGTGACATCAAGACAAGTACGTAGGTGCTCAATAGAGAATGAGTTCACTGGACACGATCAACGAAGAGTTCTCATATTCATGTCACATGAGAACTCATGGTTAGGATAATGCAAAGTAGTCCTTTGACCTAAGGCATCTTAGTTGTCTTGTGGTTAGGTCCTTGATCTTTGATTATGTCAAAAGTCACTCCATTCGGGGTGTCCACGACATCGTTGGGGTTAATACACTTAGCCATGGAGGTAATTAAATGCGCAACAAGGGATCTCTAACCTTCAAACCGTTTGAGGGAGAATACTCTATGATATGATTGAAAATCTCTGATCAGAGTATGAATGAGATTTAGGAAGGTGTTCCAAATCACATTCAAGGTAATCATATAAGTAAACGAATCACATTGGATAGTAGACATGAATAAACTATCAAACCAAACAATGTGGTCAAGAGTATTGTATTAGAGAAAGACCGTATTGCATTTGTAATCCTAAACTGAATAGGTTCTTCACCTCTTCTGATTAGCTTGGGTAACCATGATATGCTGCTAGGTGTCACTCATGGTTTGTGGAAGCCCTAAACGTGTATAATCACTAAAGGGAGAATTGAAAGTAAGTTTCAATTCACAATCGATTTGAAATGGTTGTAATCGCCCACTGCCTCACTAAAAGGAACCTAATGGCTTGTACACCGTGTAAGGTGGAGATTGAAGAAACAATGGAGATGAGTAAGAATAATTAAATGGTTTAATTATCTATGGCAAGGATTAATTAATATGTTAATTAATCAAACGAATAAAGTTCGTTGAAAGACCACGGGTTAGTTTTGGGCCTCAAGGCCCAATGGGCTTCGAACGTCAAGCCCATTGATTTAAGTTGTATGACAGCTTAATTCACAAAGGCCCAAAAGCCCAATAAAACCCTTATGGCCGGCCATGTTAGAAAGAAAGGCCTTTTGGTTCTTTAGGTCACTTATTTGAAGGGACTATATATAAAGGACTTTATAGCCTAAATTCATTAAGGGTTTCTTTTGGAGAAAATTGGTGAGAACATGTCTCTCCATTTCTCTCTAAAGAGGCCGGCCCCCTTGGAGGGATTATCTAGCAATCCTACTACTCCAAGGTCACTCATTTCTTCTCCAATCTAACCTTGGTGTAGAGACTTAGAGGTTCTCTATTTTGGGAACTTGGAGAATCCTATTCTTCCATCCAAATTCATAGATTTAAGATGCAAGGAATGAAGGCCCTCTCTTTGGGTGATTAGCCTTTGCTTATGCAAAGAGGAATCTACAAAGGTATAATTTCTCAACTCACTTTGATTTGAGTTGAGTCTTGGTTCACCAATCTACTAGGCTTTGAATTTCATGGTTAATGTTTTGTTTTTAAGTGCATACAAGCATGATTCCGCCTTTAATTGTTAATTGCATGCTAATAGATGTTGCTTAAATGAACATGTTTTTCACAAAATTTCCTTCAAGTGGTATCAGAGCCTAGGTCTAGTAGTTGGTGAATCCTTTTGGGTTTAGTAGTTCATAGTTTTGATTTAAAAGTTGTAATATGTTACAAGCTTTATTCTTGTTTCTTTGAATGTAAATTTTGTTAGAAAATTTGTCATCTCAAATGTTGTAGATATAGTTCATACGAGCATGAATATTGGAGCTAAAATTTGGTGCCATGTTTTTGGGGATTTTCGGCCAAATACAAAGGGTGGATTTTTTGGTTCTTGTTTGACTTGTTAAAAGTGTTTTAAAGTGACTTTTGGAACCCCTATGTACCCTAGTATGGTTATATGTTATTTCCCTAAAGTTTGAATGGTTTTGGGATGTTTTTGGGTGAAAAATGTTTATGGAAATTTTTTGAGTTTTTCATGAATGTTCTTCATTGTTCTTGACATTTTTGCCAAGAACAAAAAGTTTGGTGTTTTGATTCAAACTTTTGATTTATTTCATAAAGTCTTTGTTTGTGTTGGTGGGTGTGACTTATCTATCATCAAAACATTTATTAAAATTTTGAAAGGTGATAGAAATGGTGATGGATGTGTAAGAAGTACTTCTCTTACACACACACCACTTGCATGGCTTTGTTCACACCAAACTATTTCCACTTGCATGGCTGTATGACTTAGTTGAAAAAAATTTCAAAATTTTTGTGGACTCCTCTCCTAAAACCGGCCACTTCTCAAAGGGGGTGTTTGTGGGGCTTTTATGCAATTACATAAAGTTTTGGTACTTTTGTGTATTTTGTAGTTTGACCCAAAAGTTTGCGTATTTACGTTAAGGCCCAAACTATTTCCACTTGCATGGCTGTATCTAGTTGTAATTACATGAAGTAGTGGACTTTTGTGTTTTTACAAAATGAGCTCAAAAGCTTGAGTTATGCAACATAGCCCAAAGGTTGAGGTTATTGCATTATTGACACAAATTAGGTTGAGAACAAAATGGTTTTGTCTCTTTAAATGAGAATTTGATAAGCTCATATTTATACATATTTTACATCAAATTCTCTCGTCTTTTCTTAGTTAGTTTCTTATATTTTTGAGTTATTTACTTTGTTTTTGTGTTTTATAGAATTTATCTAGCTAAGAAAATAAAAATAGCACTAGTGTGATTTTAAGTAATAAATTCGTCATTTCTACCTTGCTCACTTATTTTATTGTTGTAACTTAAGAAAATATTTTGGCAGAAAACAAAGGAAGTGGCAGGATAAACAAATGGAAGAGTGGAAAATGAACGGAATGGTGGGAGTGCATGATGAAAGATATAAAAAAGAGACAGAAAGAAAAAATAAATAAAGAAAAGCTTGGAAAGTAGAGAGCACAGCAACAAAAGGAAAAAGAAAAGAAAGGAAGGCAAGCTGCCAGCTTGGGGCCTTTGCAGCAAAGAAACGAGAGGATTAAAAGACAGTGCGTGAAAATAATAAAGAAAAAAAGCTGCTTTGCAGCTGGAAAGAGGGGATAGCACGGCAGAAGAGAGAGGGAGTTCCTTGGGGCAGAGTGACAGCTCGCAGGAGGTCAGTGGGGGCCTGTGCTGGAAAAGAAAAAAATAACATAAAGCTGGGGGGGAATAAATGGAGCAAGAGGGCAGTCAGTAAGGAGGAGGTCAGCAGAAAAAACGCTGCCCTTGGCAGCGAGGAGAAATACAGACAGGACAGCTGTCAGCTGGGAAGAAGAGAAGGACGCGCGCTGCATGGAGTGACGCACGGAAAGAGACAGCGAGACAGCAGAGAGCTGGGACGTGACTGACGCAAGGAGGCAGCTGTGCGCGGAATACAAGGAAGAAGTGAGGAACTGGAGTGCAGGCACGCTGCCCTTGGCAGCTGATGGAAATAATTAGACAGGAAAAGCCATGCGCAGAAGGCAGCTTAAGCACAGCACAGCAAGCTTCCTCATTTGGTTTTATTTTTCATAAACTCATGTTTAATTTAATTTGCTTTTCAATTATATTAAACATGTGTAATTAATTTCTGTTTAGTTAGAGGGAAATTTGAAACCATGGATAAATGTTTATTATGATTTGATTTACTCCAGTTATGAATTCTTGAACGTTGGATGTGGTTTACTTTTCTGTGTTGATTAAGAACTTGTTTATGTATGTGGGTTGAGGGTCGACACTTAATTTACATGCTTAGACTTGATGCTAGGATATAAGGGAATTTCACCTAATCGTTATGAACTTATATTCATGAGTAGTAAAAATCGCTAGTCACGATTGTGTTTAGTAAACCCTAGGTTGGATTAACATGCGTATTCCATAGTTATGAATGCCTAGTCGATGTTTATGATTTTCATAGAACTTAATGATTCTTGCGTGTTTCTCTATTATGCAATTCATGTAGGGAACTTGTAGGGAATGTTTTGGGTTGTCGTATGCAATCATCCAACCCAATAACTTGTGGAAAATCTGAAGGTTAATTTAAGCGGACCTAATTAACTTGGAGCATTGTCATTTATTCGTTTGTTGAAATCATAACTGGGAATCAAATTATATGCATATATTCATGTGTGGGTAATGACCCCTCTAACTAACGTCTCATCATTTTAATTCTATAAAATATATTTTCTTTGAAGTTTGTTTTTAAGTTTCTGTTTTAAGTTCAATTTCATCAAAAAATCAATCCCCCATTTATTTTAAAGTGTTAGATTTGTTAGAAATCAATTTAGTTTGTGTTTTCTTGAGTCTTGAATTATTTTGAGTCTTTTGATTTGTTTTAGTTTATTTGTTAGTTTTATTTTGAGTGATTCTAGTTAAGTGTTTTGATTTTAGTTTAGTGTTTTAAATTTTGTTTTTACGTTTTTAATTTAATTTTACTTTGGTTAGCATCCCTAGTTAATCCCCGGCCTAGAACGATCCCTACTTACATCATTACTACAATTGTCACAAATAGGGTTTAATTTGTGCGTTAACTTATTTTCGCATCAGAATTGGATTTTCATTTCATTTAGCTCCATTTAAATCAATTTTATGGATACAAAAACCAAATGAAAATGTTGCATTCAATTTAATTAGTTAAAGTGTTAATTAATTAAAGAGTGATTATGAACCTAAGCCTACGATAATTCAGCTATGTGATATGCCGTTTCAAATTTGTTTGAACCATGGGAATGTGTAGATTAAATTTTGGTTGTAATTTGATTTGATCAAATGTTGTAAAAGAGCTTAAGCTCTTCTTTACTTTAAAGTAATTTGAATTATTCAAATGTTGTAATGAGCATAAGCTCACCTTTACTTTGAAGTACTTCTTTCTTGCTTTATATGATATGCATGAAAATGAAGTAGTTGGGTCCAACGCCCCTAAGACAACACGCCTTAATGTGATTAAACGCGTAACTAAAATCAATCACCATTCCTAGACCGAGATTCAACACTAGGCTCGTGTTGAATCTAAACAAAGGTTCATAGTCATCCTAAGGCCCTAAGGCAACTATATAGTCCATCAAATGAATGCAAAGTTTATGTTAGTAGTATCATATACTCTTGCTTTAAAAACCGTTTTATAAGCATAGTGGGAGTATTATATACAACTAAAACAATCACATGGACCAATAGTTGTAATAGGACCAAAATTGTTTTAATAAAGATTAAAATGAATATTTATATGTGATGAGACCTAAAACCCTCAACCAAACCATTATTAAGTTGATAAAGCGTGAGAGTGCTTGGAACACTCTTTCGTGGCCTTCCACCGTGGTAGGCTCCAATCATTTATGACTTGTACACCACCTTCACCCTATCATGGGGGAGTTCAAAGTGCATGCTTATACTCAGGAGGAGTCTATATGCATACTTGATGAGGTGAGTGTAGGCAACGAGGATGACCGACATCTTATCATCGTGAGGCTATTCTTGAACCCCTTCACGCACTAAGCATGGTGGGAATGACTTAACTAAGTGCAATGGAGCCAACATCATATCATTGTGAGGTGACATTCTCTAGAGGCCAAATAAGATGGGTACTTGCAAGAGATGCAAATGAGTAAGTGTACTCTCTCATTATTATTAATGCTAGCCAACATCATATCATTGTGAGGTGGGCTTGGTAATAGTGAGTCTCCCATACCCTACTAAGAGTTTCATCCAAAACTCTCGAATTCCAATGAGGGATATGGAATTTGCCAAAAATAGTGGGTGGTGCTACTTGATTTAAAGACCCGGATCAAATGGCTTAAAATCAATCAATTTATATTCGTTATGTATTTATTTACCTATATATTTGCAAACGCTATCCAACACTTGACAAATAAAAGCCGAAAGCTTTAGTTTCCGGACTTGGTACTACAAAACCATAGATTGTCTTTAATGGCTTGTAAATGTACCTAAGTAGTCTCATCCTCACAATCTTCCTATTGATAATGTATCATTAGAAGAATATGTTAGAAAAAGTCTATCGTAAAGAGGACAACACTTTTAATGTCATAATTCTTCAATTACAAATTGTTGTATGAAGAAATAAGAGTTGCTTTGAACAACCCTTAGTCAATGCAAACACTAGTGCTTGTTTCTTTGTTAAATGAACAAAGAACTTGAGAAGAAAGCACAAGGGCATGGACACTTCATGTGCCATGATTCTTCACTTACAAATTGTTGTATGAAGAAATGAGAGTTGCTTTGAACAACTCTTGAAAGTTTGTAATTATGTTTAGAACATAATGGTTGGTTGACAAAAATAGTCCATCAACACGGACTTATGATGATTTTGAATCATTGAGTGTTGAAGTGATAAACCACTTAACGAAACGGAAACTAGGCTAAGACTTCACCTTTGTGTCCCTATACTTATGGTTCAATAAGTTTATTGTAAACTATGTAGTGAACAATAAACACATGCTCTCCAAAATGTTTGATGTGTATAACACAATTGAAATAAGTTTCAAGAGAGATAGTGGGAGTTTAGGGACCATGACTATTGTAGTCAAAGGAGAAGTCAAATGAAGAAGATAAAATTAACTCCAAGGGAACAAACTTTCTTTATGAAATGATGGACATTGGAAGGGGTATTTGCAAGAAATGTCTTGCAAATGTCAAGAACACACCTTTCGAAGATGTTGTAAATTGTTCTTGAATAGTTCAAAACAGTTGGTTCTTCTACTTGAATGCTTGATTCCGTATTAGCAACTATGTTTTACAATTGTTGTAAAAGTGTGACTAATAAGAAGTAGAAGATATATGAGAGAAGAAAAGGTACTTCACATTCGGAACGTGAATAAAATATAGATCTCTACGAAAGCAGATAGTACTTACTTCCTCATACGAACTACCAAAGAAATTGGAAAAACCAAAGATTGTCTTTACTTTCCAATTTTAAGGAACTTAATTCCGTCACTATAGTTGAGATGGATGAATGTTTTGTTTGACAAAACATTGTTTTTTATTAATCAATGATTGGATTATAGTAATCTAATTGATTGTCTCTATAGTAGAGATGATATGGTAGTGTTAACTGTTTAGAATATAATGATGCTTAAAACCTAAAAGGTTGCAAGGTAGTGACTAATCCCAACTGAGTTGTGATACCTCTAAAAACATAAATTACGAGTTGGTCATAGATGGATGCTTTGGATTGTTAGATCCGGATCCAATACCTTCTTGTTAAAATTGTATAGAGGCGAAATGTTTGAATCTTTATTCTTTTGGAAAGAAGAAAGAATAACAAAGTTGTTGAGGTTAATTCACTTAGATGGTAGTGGCACTTGTCCACAACATAATACTACTCATGTTGTATGACATTCACCGAAGATCACCCTCGGTTGGACTATAGTTTGTTTTAAATAAACACAAGTCCGAATACTTTGCTAAAGGTTTCAAAGAATTCAAGAAATGTAAGTTGATGAGTAAGACGTCTAAAGTATTTACATCCTTAGATTTGATCCAAGGAATGGTAACACTTTAGAATAGTTTTCTTGAAAGATATCAAGGAAAGAAGCATCATATGATAATGGATTTCTCCATAAGGAGAAGAACGAACTTGAATAAGATTTAGTTCGTTGGATGTTATCAATTACCCATATATATAGGATATATATATTTCTAAGACAATATGATTGTCAATTAGAAGATCTTCCAAAATTTTCATGACTCCATAAGATGTAGTTGGAAAGAAAGACAAATCTTAAGCATGTTAAGATTTGGGGTTGTGTGCTAATTAGCAATATTTGTTTAAAAATTATCTTGTGGGTATCCTTAAATTAACATTTGGATATCACTTCTATAAACCAACCAACAAATGTTGTTTGTTGAGTAGTTCATTGTAATCTTACATTATGATTTGCCTTAGAGCAAATGAACTAGGAATAGAACTCAAAGAATGGGTTCTTTGAGAGACAAGATAGTGATCAACGAATATAACAACCTAGTTCCTATACCACAAGCTCCAAGGTAGTCAAGAAGGATTTATAAACTGTCTCAGTTGAATGGTTTGAACTTTATGACTATGTCATAGAGTTACACCTCTTAACTCGAAAGAAATAAGAATGAAAATCCTTATGACTATATTGAGTGTATATACGACATATACTCAAGGAAATGGTAAAGTACCATTTGACCCGAAATAATGAAACCTTCATAGCTAATTGGTAGCTTAAGGTGACTACAATCAAAGAGAATGGTTGACTTTGAATGAACCATCTTTGACGTAGTCTTAGTTTCAATTAATTCGAAGATTGCTAGCTACAACTAAATGGTGATTCAATGTTTGGACATAATATGGGTTTCCGAAACCATTCTTAAGATAGTCTTCATAATATATGTCTAAAACTATGAATCACAAGACATGTAAGTTGTAGAGATCCATCCATCATGGATCTCAGCAAGCTAGTGGGAGCTATAAGCGTCTTATGAGAGAAAGATCAAATTGTTTGATTTCTCATAAAGATGTAAATGAATCTTTTGTTTACTAGTTTTACAAAAGATTAGTGGGAGTTAATCATGTTCCTAAATTTAAATATATATATATGATATATTAATTTTTGAAATGAAAAGAATACTTCTTCGTTAAAGTTATGACTTTAAGCATTCTATAAACGATAGAATGTATATGGGAGACATAGTCTTAAAGTTATGACTTTAAGCATTCTTTAAACGATAGAATGTATATGGGAGACATAGTCTTAAAATTATGACTTTAAGCATTCTATAAACGATAGAATGTATATGGGAGACATAGTCCTAAAGTTACGACTTTAAGCATTCTATAACGATAGAATGTATATGGGAGACATAGTCTATAAACATAGGATGTAAATCTATAATGATAGATTTCAAGATATAATTGGATTATATCAATCCCTAATAATAGACAAAAGATGCTAGGAAGTTTCTCATATGATGATAAACTTCAATAAGAAGAACAACTCTAGTGAGACTAGGAGGTAGCTCTTCTCAAAGGGAACATACCCTTTGACTCCCAAAGAAATAATGCGTAAATAGAATCCTTTATGCACATGCAGAAAGGTGATTTATGTATTTTCATATTGTATGAAAAACGTTGATATGAGTTGTACCTAGAACGGTACAAGATGATATCAATGCAAACCCAGGATCAGAACCATGGCAACTGTCAAGTGAGTCCTTAAGTATTTAAGAAATACTAAAGAATAGATTCCTCAAAGAATGAGGAAGAATTAGAGTAACGTAAAGGAAGCGTAAATGTATTAGATTATGAATCTAATCCATCATTGGATGTTTCTTCATTATGAATGAAGAGATAAACAGATTTCTCTTTATTATGACTAAAGAGATATTTGGATGGAAACATTAAAGTAATGACTTTAGTGTGTTCCATTATGAATGCAAAATATATTGCCATATATAGAAGTTTACAACAATGTTGTTTGGATGGGAAAGTGAAGGAAATTTTGTGAAAAACATGTTCATTTGAGCAACATCAATAGCATGCAATTAACAAATTAAAGGCGGAATCATGCTTGCATGCACTCAAAAAACAAAAACATCAACCATGAAATTCAAAGCCTAGTAGATTGGTGAACCTTGACTCAACTTAAAACAACATTTGTTAGTTGAGAAATATTTACCTTTGTAGATTCCTCTTTGCATATGCAAAGGATAATCACCCAAGAGATAGGGCCTTCATTCCTTGCTTCTTAGCTCCATGGATTTGGTTGAAAGAATTGGATTCTCCAAGTTCCCAAAATAGAGAACCTCTAAAGATTCTACACCAAGGTTAGATTGAAGAAGAAATGAGTGACCTTGGAGTAGTGGGATTGCTAGATGCACCCTCCAAGGTGGCCGGCCTCTTAGAGAGAAAATGGAAGCTTTGTGTTCTCACCAATTTTCTCTAAAACCAACACTAGTGAATTTTAGGCTATAAAGTTCTTTATATAGTCACTTCTTTAAATGACCTAAAGAACCAAAAACCCTAATTCTACACAAAATGGCCGACCATTTAAAGGATATGGGCTTTTGGGCCTTTGTGAATCTTTATTCATTAAGTTGTCATACAACTTAAGTCAATGGGCTTTGACGTTCGAAGCCCATTGGGCCTTAAGGTCCAAAACTATCCCGAGGTCTTTAACGAACTTTATTCGTTTGATTAATTAACATATTAATTAATCCTTGCCATAAATAATTAAACCATTTAATTATTCTTACTCATCTCCATTGTTTCTTCAATCTCCACCTTACACGGTGTACGATCCATTAGGTTCCTTTTAGCGAGGCAGTGGGCGATTAAAACCATTTTACATCGATTGTGAATTGAAACTTACTTTCAATTCTCCCTTTAGTGATTACACACGTTTAGGGCTTCCACAAACCATGAGTGACACCTAGCAGCATATCATGGTTACCCAAGCTAATCAGAAGAGGTAGAGAACCTATTCAGTTTAGGATTACAAATGCAATACGGTCTTTCTCTAATCTAATACTCTTGACCACATTGTTTGGTTTGATAGTTTATTTATTCATGTCTACTATCCAATGTGATTCGTTTGCTTATATGATTACCTTGAATGTGATTTGGAACGCATTCCCTAATCTCATTCATACTCTGGCCAGATATTTTAATCATATCATAGAGTATTCTCCCTCAAACCATTTGAAGGTTAGAGATCCCTTGTTGCACATTCACTTGTCTCCATAACTAAGTGACTTAACCCCAATGATGTCGTGGACACCCCGATGGGGTGACTTTGACATAATCAAAGATCAAGGACTTAACCACAAGACAACTGTGATGCCTCAGGTCAAAAGACTAATTTGCATTATCCCAACCATGAGTTCTCATGTGACATGAGTATGAGAACTCCTCGTTGATCGTGTTCAGTGAACTCATTCTCTATTGAGCACCTACGTACTTATCTTGATGTCACACACACCAATGACTCGAGACTAGTCACTCTCCCTGAGAGAAGGCACAGTACGTACTGATCTTATCGGACTGTCAATGCCCAATCGGCAATCCTATGATCAGGAACATTTAGGATGTGTCTACGAAAGCATATAACATTTATATGACATTTATATGAGACGGCTCAAACAATAATGTTTGCCCTTTATATGTAAACTAGATTAGTTTAACATGTGAAATGTCCGTAAAGTATCATCATATGATTGGCTTTAGGGCACATTTCCAACAATCTCCCACTTGCACTAGAGCCAATCAGCTTGTTCATCTGTTATGATTCCTCTTCTGTAGTCATTTCATAAATGGCTGAGTAGTAGGCCTAGGCAATGGATATCTATATGTTATCCATAGAAGCAACCTTGAGAATATCGACGTCACCATTATACATGATTCCCAATCATGTGGTTCAGTCTCTCATATGAGTTCGGATCTTGATGAGACCTTGATTCCCTGGCTTGAGCTATCGCCCCATTAGTGTCATACACTTTCTGGTTGGAACCGAATAGAGAGTTCATAAATGAACTTTCCCATCCAAACAACATTGTTGTAAACTTCTATATGGCAATATATTTTGCATTCATAATGGAACACACTAAAGTCATTACTTTAATGTTTCCATCCAAATATCTCTTTAGTCATAATAAAGAGAAATCTGTTTATCTCTTCATTCATAATGAAGAAACATCCAATGATGGATTAGATTCATAATCTAATACATTTACGCTTCCTTTACGTTACTCTAATTCTTCCTCATTCTTTGAGGAATCTATTCTTTAGTATTTCTTAAATACTTAAGGACTCACTTGATGATCGGGTTATATTTATACATATTTTACATCAAATTCTCTCGTCTTTTCTTAGTCAGTTTCTTATATTTTTGAGCTATTTACTTTGTTTTTGTGTTTTATAGTATTTATCTAGTAAATAAAATAAATATTGCACAAGTGAGATTTTAAGTGATAAAATCGTCAAAACTGTCTTGCCCACTGTAATTGGTTAATAAAATAAGAAAGTAATATATATATATATCTATTTATATATATATATATCTATTTATATATATATATATCTATTTATATATATATATATCTATTTATATATATATATATATATATATATTTATGATATTAATGGAGACAGCAGGAACACTAAGGAATGGGTGCAGAAAAATAATGAAAGTGGAGGACATTAGTGGAAACGGCAGAAGGCATGAAGAATTAAAATGAAGGCAGCACATGCTGCTAGTGGAGGAATAAAGTGAGCTGGGAAAAAAAGAAACATAGGGCAGCGCTGAAGGGAGAGCAGGACAGCACGACACGGGGGATTGGAGGGCTGACAGGGTGGAGTGAAAGGAGCGCTGCCTTTGGCAGCGCGACAGAGAAGGAACGAGAAGCTGCCAGGTGCAGCTGTCGCAAGCAGCGAGCGAGAGAGAAGGGAGTTCCTCGGGGAGAAGGAGCTGCCAAGAGGCAACAGGAAACTGAGACGCAGAAAAGAAGAGGAGATAGGCGCGGGGGGAGGTGAGAGAGATCAGAGCACAGCGCCAGGGAGGACAGGAAGTCAGCGAGAATAGAGAGACAGGGAGCATGCTGCCTTGAAGAAGGCAGTGGGCAGCGAGGAGCTGAGGGAATCAGCTGCTGGTGCAGCGGGAGACGAAGGACAGGCGGAAAAGCTACCTGCCAATGCAGCGTGAGGTCTCGAGCGTGCCAGTTGCAGCGAGAGATAAAACAGCGAGAGGGGCAGCACGAGCAGGAGGTCAGCACGATGCAGTGCTGACTTGGGCAGCACCGAAGAGATAATGCACAGAAACTGCGCAGAAACAGATCCTTGAACATTTCATTTGGTTTAATTTTCCAAACTCAAGTTTAATTTCTGTTTTACTTTATAAATAATGTGTAACTAATTTTATTTTGGCTAGAGTTTAATTCAAAACCATGGATATATTTGTAATTTGAATTGATTACCTTCAGTTGTGATTTCTGAGTTGTGATTTAATTTGCTTAACTGCTTGATTGATAACTTATTTTTGTATGTCGATTAAGGATGCATACTTAATTTACATGCATGAATTTGATGCTAGAATATAAGTGAATTTCACCTAATCGTTATGAACTTATATTCACAAGTAGTGAAGGTCGCTTATAAACGATCGCGTTAGGTAAATTCTTGGCATAAGTTTCATGCAATTCATAGTAACAAGTGCCTCGTCAATGCTTATGATTTTCATAAAACTTAATGATTCTTGCTTGTATCTCTATTATGCAATTCATGTAGGGAACTTGTGGGGAATGTTTTGGGTTGTCGTATGCAATCATCCAATCCATTAACTTAAGGAAAATCTGAAGGTTAATTTAAGCGGACCTAATTAACTTGGGGCGTTGAGAATTTACAAAGAACTGAAAGAACAACTGAAAATCAATTTAGGTTGCATATATATCATGTGTGGAGAATAATCCTCTAGCCAGTCCGTCATTTATCATTTTACCTTAATTTTATGTTTTTGTCAATTTTGTAATTTATTTAAGTTTAATTTACTTTTCATCAAAATCAATCCCCCGTTTATTTTAAAGTATTATATTTGTTAGAAATCATTTTAGTTTGTATTTTCTTAAGTCTTGAGTTATTTTGAGTCTTTTGATTTGTGTTAGATTATTTGTTAGTTTTATTTTGAGTTATTCTAGTTAAGTGTTTTGAGTCTAGTTTAGTGTTTTAATTTTTGTTTTTACGTTTTTAATTTAATTTTACTTTGGTTAGCATCCCTAGTTAATCCCCGGCCTAGAACGATCCCTACTTACACCATATACTACAACTGTCACAAATAGGGTTTAAATTTGTGCGTGAATTTATTTTCGCACCAAATTTTTGGTGCCGTTGCCGGGGATTAGCAAATTTGCTAATCCTTTGTTTATGTTTTTGTTTGTGTTTTATTTTATTTTATTTGTGTTTATTTTATGTTATTTTATTTTTGGTTTGTTATGTCTTTTACTTTTGATATTTGATTTAGTTTTCTTTCTTTGATTTTAGTTACAAATGGAGCAAGATCTGGATTCTACTAGCATTCAAGATCTATTGGTACAGCTCACTGCTCAATTAACTCATAATGCCGAACGGACCACAATGCCAAGTGTCCCTACACTTGATGTGCCTTATGGACAACGATATCAAGGTCCTCAATTTTCTGCAAATGAAGATGTTTGGGGATATCAGGGCCATAATCATTCAAGGGGCAACATGTTTTCCAATGCTTACAATTCAGATTGGAGAGATTATTCAGATTACATGTGGGGAGAACCTCAACAATTCCAACAAGGTGGATATTGGCAGCAAGAGGACGTGTTCTATTCAAGATTTATGCAGCCACCACAGCATCCCCCACAACAATTCCAATCGAATCAAAGTATGCCCGTGGATTATAATCAAATGCTTGAAGAATTAATTTCTTCGGTACATGGTTCACAAAAAGAAGAACAATTGCCTCCATCGGAAGAGTTCTATCAATGGCCATATGAACCACCACAACAATCTCCCCAATCAAATTCAGGTACGTCTTCGGATAATGACATTTTGAATAAGTTACTAACCTCTTTGACCCAGGACGTAGAAAATCGAAACAAGGAGATGCAAAATAAAGCCAACAAGGTGGATGCATTGGAGGAGCAAATTGGGCAGATTATGGAATTCATGGCACAGATTCAAGAGCAAAGTGAGGTCTCCAACTCAACTCTTGAAAATTCAAAGGCAGAAAGTGAAATCGATGAAGCCAATACTTTGGAAGGTGACATGGAGGATGAAGTTGTCTCAGAACCTTCCAAACATAGCCTGGACATGGATGAATTGCCGATTCAAGAAGAATATGAGGATGACGACTTGGGCAGTTTAGAAGAATTCTTATCGCAAACCCCTCAAGTCCTTATGCCATCCAACTCAGGTGAGGAGGTTCTAAGTTCAATTCATTCTGACATCGTTCCACCAAATGTCCTTTTTCCTTGCAGGTTTTTAAATCCCAAGGAAGAAGTGAATGAAAAATACGTTGTGGAAGATCTTCCAGAGGTGCAAAATGAGATCCAAATTCTTGGTGCACCAAATCATGTTCCCGATGACGTTGAAACATTCAAAGAGATTTCTACACCAAGAAGAGGGATTCCAGAAAATGAGGTGGCCGGAGAATTTGTTGAACATATCAAAGAGGCTGTGCATGAGACAATCAAGCCCAAAGCAGTTGAGTTTGATGACACGGGACAAGCCACAACCATCATAGTAAACCTGGCAAAGTTCAAAGTCCCTGAAACGTTCAAAGACGTGGTGTTTGTAATTGAGTTTGAATGTGACTGTAAGCCATCTTCTCCATTTTTTATTTTAATTTATACTAACTTGTTTTTAATTTTGATGATTCAGGCACCGTCATTAGAACTTAGACCGTTGTCGGATCATTTCAAGTACCACCGTCCGTTCAATGATAAGCCCATGCATTTGAATAATGAAGGGAGGCCTAGGAATCACCCACAATCAGATTTGCATTCCTAATCCCTTCTCTTTACTGAATTTATTTTACTTTGTTTAGTTCTTTCATTGTTTGTTTGCTTTTGTGTGAATTTATTTTACGTTGATTTTATTTTTTTACGTTGATTTCATTTTGTTTTGTTTATTTAGTTGTGATTTTTGTTAGAAAGTTAAACTTAGTCTTTTTACTTTGTTTTACTTATTTTACATTTATATAAAAAAAAAAAAAAAAAAAAAAAAAAAACTTAAAAACATAAACATTCATATAATAAAAAAAAAATAAAAAATAAAAAATAAAAAATAAAAAATAAAAACTTAAATGCATAGATATTTTACAATAACTTGTAAATTAATTTCGTTCATTGGTCGTTGGTTGGTGGTGCCTCGGAGGTCGACGGAACCCCTGAAAGACGAAGTGCCAGAGCTGGATCATTCAGAGCCTCAATACTTGGTGCTGCTCCCGAGGACGAAGGCAACACAAACCTCGGGAGTAACGCCATAAACCGTTGATGATCACTCTGAATCCGCACTTCGGACTCCTGCATCTGATCCAGCTTCCTCTTCATGCTTGTGGAGTAATTGGTTGCAAGCATGTGCAAATCCCTGTTCTCATGCCTAAGCACTCTGACCTCTTGCCGAAGACTAGCCACTTCAGCCATCAACGACTCCACCTGACGAGTTCGTGCAAGAAGGCGCTGGCCCATGTTTGATATGGAGCCTGCGCATCGGACGCTGTAGGCCATAGAGTCCTGAACAGCCAGTTCGTCGGACCGCCTGGAAAGTATCCTAGTGTCTCTAGGAGTGAGCAGATTTCTGGCCACCACCGATGCGGTTGTTTCGTTCATCATCATGGAATCCCCAACTGTAAGAGGACCATTTGGGGATATGAAGGATGGCTGCCAAATGTTGGTTGGAGAAGATATATCACTATCTTCCCCAACATTCAAGTTAAGGCGACGGTCAGAGGGGCAAGACATATTTGAAGGTGTTGAGAATGAAGAGTCGAACTGATCAAGATTAAAGAAAATGCAAGAGGGAGTGTTTGCAGGAGGAAGTGTTACAGGGGGAGCTTAAGTGTGTTGTGGAACAAAAATGAGCGTTCTTATAAGAAGAAGAAATCGTTGAGGCATCACTCAGCAGTCGAAGAGACGCCCTCTCGCAAATCGAAGAGCCGGGCTCCTTTCTCAAAAGCCGGATTCTTTTCTCAAAAGCGGCGTCTCCGTCTCAAAAGTCGGTTCCTTTCTCAAAAGTCGGACGCCGCTCTCTCAAAAGTCGGGCGTCTTTCTCAAAAGCCAGAGCGGTCAGGAATCACGAGGCGTGCAGCTTTTCCATTTTTGTCGTCACTCGTCACGCGCGCTGTCAGCTTTGCGCAAATTACGGGTGACTTTTTCAGAAAGCGCGTAACTTGTACTGTTCATCCATCCACCGGCTGCCGACAGGGGTAAAAGAATAGTTTCGGTTGTGAAGAAAAAACCTATAAACGTCTACCTTCGCATCCATTGCAAAGGCAAACTCTCTCAGCACTTCTTCATCTCCGAAATTTTTCATCTCCGAAAATGCCTTTCCAACAAACCCTCTCGAGTTTCTCTGTGTTTCTCATTCCCTGGGATACCTTTGCAAATAAGTCATCTAGAGCTAGAGTATTTCATATCATGAAGGTTGAAAGCAAGAGTATCTCATATCACGCTTTCTTCCTGTCCTTGTCCTTGTCTTTGTGGCAAGGAGAAAGCGGGCAATCAGCCAGCACTCGGTGTCAATCTTCCAATCTAAGAACCGACTGCCTGGAAATCCTTCCTGATTGCTTACCTAGCATTGCTCTCGAGTGCTCTTCTTCAACCACTGATGTACTTCCGAAGAAGTCGCCACATCTGCCTGGAGAACAGCCAAGGCAAGTGAAAATGTTACTTGAAGCATGTGGAGACAAGGTGCTGCTTCATCTTCAAGATCAAGTCTCATTTTCCTTGCTAAGAAGTTCCCCAGCCCAGTTCAAGCATACACCTGTGGAACGATACTTCTTCAAAAGCAAAAGTATCCCATATCATCAGAGTCAGAGGCAAAGATTTCTCATGGCATGCTTTTCCTTTACCCTTGCTCTTGGCTACGAGTCAGGGTGAAAGAAAGGAAATCGGTCGGCACTTGGACAGATTGAACAAAGAAGCAGACCACCACCTATTCCTCGTGCCTACCTGCCATGCAGAAAAACAAAAAGAGAAGAATGTAGCCTGCAGACTCAATCAACCCGGCAGAAGGAGTCTGAGTTGAAACCAAGAGCTCGAGAAGCCTCAACAACACCACCAATCAAGTCTCATTTTCCTTGCTAAGAAGTTCCGAGGCCAGTTCAAGTTCAAAGCTGTGGAAAGTCACCAAACAGGACCAATGTTCTTTTATTAGTTTTATTCATTATCTTTTATTTTCAATTTTCAATTTTTCGTTTGTTTTCTTTTATATTTTCTTGCGTGCGTAACTGATTTATTTCTTTTCTTTGCAGGAACTTTTGGTTATTTCCACCCTTGAAGTTGATTGCAGAATTTTAGCTTGGGGGTCATCGCTTGATTTTTCTGCAAATTAGGGAAGTTTTCAGTCCTATTGCTTTATTTTCTTTCTTTGTATTTATTTATTTTATTTTTATTTTTATTTGCATTTTATTATATTTTCTGACATTGGGGACAATGTCTAGTTTAAGTGTGGGGGTAAAGAGTATAAAAATGACCAAATTGAAAATTTTTGTACCTTCGACTTTGAACTGGTTTCATTTGTTTCCATGTTATTGCTTTGTTTTCTTAATTAGTTTTGTTTTATTTAAAAAAAAAAAAAAAAAAAAAAAAAAAAATCCAAAAATTTAAAAAATCCAAAAATATTTCCTTGTTTTCCTTATTGTTTTGAATTAGATTTTTGTTAGTTTCCCGACCCAATGATATAATTGGATAAAATTTGAACCATGATCATCAAGAACTTAGTTAACATGTGTTTTGTGAAATTCCTTATTCTCGTGTTAGTTTGTACATATTTGATCATCTTTGAAAAACCAAATGCACATAGCCTTGTTGATGTGAAATTAAAGCATGATTTAAAGCTCCATATGTGAATTTAGTGACCATATACATCCTATGTGAGTTTTTGAGCCTATTGAAAGTGTGTGCATTTTTCATACACTCCTATTTTTTCATGTGTGATGAACTTATGTGAGATACTTCTCTAGAACTTGCATAACGATC
Source organism: Malus fusca (assembly GCA_035220775.1). Classification (NCBI taxonomy): domain Eukaryota; kingdom Viridiplantae; phylum Streptophyta; class Magnoliopsida; order Rosales; family Rosaceae; genus Malus; species Malus fusca. Next base: position 29,251,535 of record CM069071.1, read on the forward strand.
TTTCGAAATATTTGTCATTGATTGCATGAACTTGAAAATGATAGAGGCATTAGGTTTACCACCATGGCCCAAATAACCTTGTTTCCCAAAGAAAAAAATAATATCATTAGATTACCAATTTGAGCCGTATTTGTGAGCCTTTTATTTCTTATCACCAGATATGTCTACCCTTATGCCTGAAATAAATATTTTTCCTTACCCTTTCCAAGCGAGCAATGCAAGATTATCTTATGTGAATGTTTGTGAAGTACTTTGGAGGGTATTTGGCAAAAGAATAAGTGTGGGGGTTTTTCATATTTGTTTCTGTTTGAAAAAAAAAAAAAAAAAAAAAAAAAAAAAAGAAGAAGAAAATGAAAAGAAAAAGAAAGATTGTATACAAAGAAAATAAAAAGTTTTTAAAGTTTCAGTTTATGGGTGTGGTTGGAGGTGACTTGTAGAATAGCGGGAAATGTTGAGTTCTTATAAAAGAAAAGAATTGCTTGTAATGTAGCTTGGAACTTTTGTTTTCCTATTCTTTCGTTTCAATAACCCTATCCCTAAGCCTCATTACATCCAATAAAAGTCCTCTTGATTTAAGTTTTGTAATTATGATTGTGGAGAAGTGATCTTTATGCAAGCGTATAGTAGAACTTTCACATTTGATTCTTTGAGAGAAACACATTAAAACTAAACACATGTGTGATTGAGTGTAAATCCCGTGAGAAGGTCGCTAGTTTGCATATGGTGATTTTAAAAATAAAAAAAAATTTGAAATTGCATTAGCATGGCTATCTCACACACTACACTTCAAGGATGTTTCAAAGATTGCTGCTAATATTTGAATAAGGAAAATGAACTTAAATTGCTTGTTGGTGTTAGCTATGGTTCTTGATGATTATGTTCTCAAATGAAATTCTATGAGGGTAATATAGGGGAAAGCTAATAATTTTCATGTTATTACTTTTTCTGTTTTCTCTGTTTTGCTCGAGGACTAGCAAAAGCTAAGTGTGGGGGTATTTGATCGGGTTATATTTATACATATTTTACATCAAATTCTCTCGTCTTTTCTTAGTCAGTTTCTTATATTTTTGAGCTATTTACTTTGTTTTTGTGTTTTATAGTATTTATCTAGTAAATAAAATAAATATTGCACAAGTGAGATTTTAAGTGATAAAATCGTCAAAACTGTCTTGCCCACTGTAATTGGTTAATAAAATAAGAAAGTAATATATATATATATCTATTTATATATATATATATCTATTTATATATATATATATATATCTATTTATATATATATATATATATATATTTATGATATTAATGGAGACAGCAGGAACACTAAGGAATGGGTGCAGAAAAATAATGAAAGTGGAGGACATTAGTGGAAACGGCAGAAGGCATGAAGAATTAAAATGAAGGCAGCACATGCTGCTAGTGGAGGAATAAAGTGAGCTGGGAAAAAAAGAAACATAGGGCAGCGCTGAAGGGAGAGCAGGACAGCACGACACGGGGGATTGGAGGGCTGACAGGGTGGAGTGAAAGGAGCGCTGCCTTTGGCAGCGCGACAGAGAAGGAACGAGAAGCTGCCAGGTGCAGCTGTCGCAAGCAGCGAGCGAGAGAGAAGGGAGTTCCTCGGGGAGAAGGAGCTGCCAAGAGGCAACAGGAAACTGAGACGCAGAAAAGAAGAGGAGATAGGCGCGGGGGGAGGTGAGAGAGATCAGAGCACAGCGCCAGGGAGGACAGGAAGTCAGCGAGAATAGAGAGACAGGGAGCATGCTGCCTTGAAGAAGGCAGTGGGCAGCGAGGAGCTGAGGGAATCAGCTGCTGGTGCAGCGGGAGACGAAGGACAGGCGGAAAAGCTACCTGCCAATGCAGCGTGAGGTCTCGAGCGTGCCAGTTGCAGCGAGAGATAAAACAGCGAGAGGGGCAGCACGAGCAGGAGGTCAGCACGATGCAGTGCTGACTTGGGCAGCACCGAGGAGATAATGCACAGAAACTGCGCAGAAACAGATCCTTGAACATTTCATTTGGTTTAATTTTCCAAACTCAAGTTTAATTTCTGTTTTACTTTATAAATAATGTGTAACTAATTTTATTTTGGCTAGAGTTTAATTCAAAACCATGGATATATTTGTAATTTGAATTGATTACCTTCAGTTGTGATTTCTGAGTTGTGATTTAATTTGCTTAACTGCTTGATTGATAACTTATTTTTGTATGTCGATTAAGGATGCATACTTAATTTACATGCATGAATTTGATGCTAGAATATAAGTGAATTTCACCTAATCGTTATGAACTTATATTCACAAGTAGTGAAGGTCGCTTATAAACGATCGCGTTAGGTAAATTCTTGGCATAAGTTTCATGCAATTCATAGTAACAAGTGCCTCGTCAATGCTTATGATTTTCATAAAACTTAATGATTCTTGCTTGTATCTCTATTATGCAATTCATGTAGGGAACTTGTGGGGAATGTTTTGGGTTGTCGTATGCAATCATCCAATCCATTAACTTAAGGAAAATCTGAAGGTTAATTTAAGCGGACCTAATTAACTTGGGGCGTTGAGAATTTACAAAGAACTGAAAGAACAACTGAAAATCAATTTAGGTTGCATATATATCATGTGTGGAGAATAATCCTCTAGCCAGTCCGTCATTTATCATTTTACCTTAATTTTATGTTTTTGTCAATTTTGTAATTTATTTAAGTTTAATTTACTTTTCATCAAAATCAATCCCCCGTTTATTTTAAAGTATTATATTTGTTAGAAATCATTTTAGTTTGTATTTTCTTAAGTCTTGAGTTATTTTGAGTCTTTTGATTTGTGTTAGATTATTTGTTAGTTTTATTTTGAGTTATTCTAGTTAAGTGTTTTGAGTCTAGTTTAGTGTTTTAATTTTTGTTTTTACGTTTTTAATTTAATTTTACTTTGGTTAGCATCCCTAGTTAATCCCCGGCCTAGAACGATCCCTACTTACACCATATACTACAACTGTCACAAATAGGGTTTAAATTTGTGCGTGAATTTATTTTCGCACCACTTGACAGTTGCCATGGTTCTGATCCTGGGTTTGCATTGATATCATCTTGTACCGTTCTAGGTACAACTCATATCAACGTTTTTCATACAATATGAAAATACATAAATCACCTTTCTGCATGTGCATAAAGGATTCTATTTACGCATTATTTCTTTGGGAGTCAAAGGGTACGTTCCCTTTGAGAAGAGCAACTACTTAGTCTAACTAGAGTTGTCCTCCTTATTGAAGTTTATCATCATATGAGAAACTTCCTAGCATATTTTGTCTATTATTAGGGCATGATATAATCCAATTATATCCTAAAATCTATCATTATAGATTTCCATCCCATGTATATAGACTATGTCTCCCATATACATTCTATCTTTATAGAATGTTTAAAGTCATAACTTTAACAATGATGTATTCTTTTCATTTCCAAAATTAATATATCATACATATATTTAAATTTAGGAATATGATTAACTCCCACTAATCTTTTGTAAACCTAGTAAACAAAAGATTCATTTATATCTTTATGAGAAATCAAACGTTTTGATCTTTCTCTCATAAGACGCTTATGGCTCCCACTAGCTTGCTTAGATCCATGATGGTTGGATCTCTACAACTTACATGTTTTGTGATTCATAGTTTTAGACATATATTATTAGGACTATCTTAATAATGGTTTCGGAAACCTATATTATGTCCAAACATTGAATCAACATTTAGTTGTAGCTAGCTATCTTCGAATTAATTGAAACTAAGACTACGTCAAAAATGGTTCCTTCAAAGTCAACCATTCTCTTTGATTGTAGTCACCTTAAGCTACCAATTAGCTATGAAGGTTTCATTATTTTGGGTCAAATGGTAATTTACCATTTCCTTGAGTATATATCTTATATACACTCAATGTAGTCATAAAGTTCAAACCATTCAACTGAGACGGTTTATAAATCCTTCTTGACTACCTTGGAGCTTGTGGTATAGGAACTAGGTTGTTATATTTGTTGATTATCATCTTGTCTCTCAAAGAACCCATTCTTTTGAGTTCTATTCCTAGTTCATTTGCTCTAAGGCAAATCACATTGTAGGATTACAATGAACTACTCAACAAACAACATTTGTTGGTTGGTTTATAGAAGTGATATCCAAAGGTTAATTTAAGGATATCCACAAGATAATTTTTAAACAAATATTGCTTATTAGCACACAACCCCAAATCTTAACATGATTAAGATTTGTCTTTCTTTCCAACTACATCCTATGGAGTTATGAAAATTTTGGAAGATCTTCTAATTGACAATCATATTGTTTTAGAAGTATATATCCTATATATATGGGTAATTGATAACATCCAACGAACTAAATCTTATTCGAGTTCGTTCTTCTCATAATGGAGAAAATCATTATCTTATGATGCTAATTTCCTTGATATCTTTCAAGGAAACTCATCTAAAGTGTTACCTTTCCTTAGATCAAATCTAAGGAGGTAAGTACTTTAGACGTCTTACTCATCAACTTACATTTCTTGAATTCTTTGAAACCTTTTGCAAAGTATTCGGACTTTTGTTTATTCAAAAATAAACTATAGTCCAACCGAGAGTGATCTTCGGTGAATGTCAAACAACATGAGTAGTATTATGTTGTGGACAAGTGGCACTAACATCTAAGTGAATTAACCTCAATAACTTTGTGATTCTTTCTTCTTTCCAAAAGAATAAAGATTCGAACATTTCGCCTCTATACAATTTTGACAAGAAGGTATTGGATCCGGATCTAACGATCCAAAACATCCATCTATGACCAACTCGTAATTTATGTTTTAGAGGTATCACAACTCAGTTGGGATTAGTCACTATCTTGCAACCTTTTGGGTTTTAAGCATCATTATATTCTAGACAGTTAACGCTACCATATCATTTCTACTATAGAGACAATCAATTAGATTACTATAATCCAATCAGTGATTAATAAAGAACAATGTTTTGTCAAACAAAACATTCATCCATCTCTACTATAGTGATGGAATTGAGTTCCTTAAAATTGGAATGTAAAGACAATCTTTGGTTTTTCCAATTTCTTTGGTAGTTCATATGAGGAAGTTAGTACCATCTGCTTTCGCAGAGATCTATATTTTATTCACGTTCCGAATGTGAAGTACTTTCTCTTCTCTCATTAATCTTCTACTTCTTATTAGCCACACTTTTACAACGATTGTAAAACATAGTTACTAATACGGAATCAAGCATTCAAGCAGAAGAACCAACTGTTTTGAACTATTCAAGAACAATTTACAGCACCTTCGAAAGGTGTGTTCTTGACACTTGCAAGACATTTCTTGCAAATACCCCTTCCAATGTCCATCCTTTCATAAAGAAAGTTTGTTACCTTGGAGTTAATTTTATCTTCTTCATTTGACTTCTCCTTTGACTACAATAGTCATGGTCCCTAAACTCCCACTATCTCTCTTGAAACCTTTTTCAATTGTGTTATACACATCAAACATTTTGGAGAGTGTGTGGTTATTGTTCACTACATAGTTTACAATAAACTTAGTGAACCATTAGGATAGGGACATAAAGGTGAAGTCCTAGCTTAGTTTCCGTCTCGTTAAGTGGTTTATCACTTCAACACTCAATGATTCAAAATCATCATAAGTCCATGTTGATGGACTATTTTTGTCAACCAACCATTATGTTCTAAACATAATTACAAACTTTCAAGAGTTGTTCAAGGCAACTCTTATTTCTTCATACAACAATTTGTAAGTGAAAAATCATGGCACTAAAAGTGTCCTTGTCTTTATGCTAATCTTCGTAAGTTCCTTTGTTCATATAACGAAGGAATAAGCATTGGTTGTTTGTGTTGTCCTCTTCATGATAGACATTTCTAACATGTTTTTCCAATGATACATTATCAATAGGAAGATTGTGAGGATGAGACTTCTTAGGTACATGCACAATCCATTTAAGACAATCTTTGGGATTGTGTTACCAAGTCCGAAAACTAAAACATTCGGCTTTTCTTTGTCAAGTTTTGGATAGCGTTTGCAAATATATTGGTAAACGAATACATAACGAATATAAATTGATTGATTTTAAGCCATTTGATTCGGGTCTTTAAATCAAATAGCACCACCCACTATTTTTGGCAAATTCCATATCCCTCATTGGAATTCGAGAGTTTTGGAGGAAACTCTTAGTAGGTTATGGGAGACTCACTATTACCAAGCCCACCTCAGAAGAAAATCATATTGGCTAGCGTTAATAATAATGAGAGAGTACGCTTACTCATTTGCAACAACCTCTTGCAAGTACCCATCTAGTTTGGCCTCTAGAGAATGATGCCTCAGAAGAATATCATATTGGCACATTGCACTTAGTTAAGTCATTCCCACCATGCTAGTTAAAGTAGGGGTTCAAGAATGGCCTCAGAAGAATATCATATTGACCACACTCGTTGCCTACCTTCACTTCATCATATGTATATAGGCTTCTCCTGAATGTAAGCACATACTTTGCAACCCCAGAACTGGACGAATACGGTGTATGAGTCACAAACAATTGAAGCCTACCATGGTGGAAGGCCACGAAAGAGTGTTCAAAGCACTCTCACGCTTATCAACTTAATAATGGTTTGTTTGAGGGTTTTAGGTCTCATCACATATAAGTATTCATTTTAATCTTCATTAAAACAATTTTGGTCCTATTACAACTATTGGTCCATTGGATTGTTTTAGTTGTATATAATACTCCCACTATGCTTATAAAACGGTTTTTAAAGCAAGAGTATATGATACTACTAACATAAACTTTGCATTCATTTGATGGACTATATAGTTGCCTTAGGGCCTTAGGATGACTATGAACCTTTGTTTAGATTCAACACGAGCCTAGTGTTGAATCTCGGACTAGGGATGGAGATTGATTTTAGTTACGCGTTTAATCACATTAAGGCGTGTTGTTCCTAGGGGCATTGGACCCAACTACTCCATTTTCATGCATATCAAATAAAACAAGAAAATGAGTACTTTAAAGTAAAGGTGAGCTTATGCTCATTACAACATTTGCATAAAACAAATTACTTTAAAGTAAAGAAGAGCTTATGCTCTTTTACAACATTTGATCAAATCAAATTACAACCAAAATTAATCTACACATTCCCATGGTTCAAACAAATTTGAAACGGCCTTTCACATAGCTCAATTATCGTAGGCTTAGGTTCATAATTACCCTTTAATTAATTAACACTTTAACTAATTAAATTTGAATGCAACATTTTCATTTTGTTTTTGTATCCATAAAATTGATTTAAATGGAGCTAAATGAAATGAAAATCCAATTCTCATTTAAAGAGACAAAACAATTTTTGTTCCCTACTTAATTTGGGCCATCATGCAATAACCACAACGTTTTGGGCTATATTGCGAAACACAAACTTTTGGGGTCACTTTGTAAAAATACAAAAGTCCACTACTTCATGTAATTACAACTAGAACCCAAAAATTTCATCAAATACAAAAAACTTCATTAAAGAAGCAAAACAATTTGTCCTTTAGCGTTTTTGGGCCTTAACGTAAAAACGTAAACTTTTGGGCTAAAATACAAATACACAAAAGTATCAAAACTTTATGTAATTGCACAAAAGGCCCAAAAATACCCTATTCTATTAGGGTGGCCGGCCATGATTAAAAAAATAAGATTTTTACAAAGTTTTTGTAAGTGGGTTTTGTTAGGTGAGGTAAAGATGAAATGAAAAGTTTGTAAGAAATGATTTATGTCACATCTTTAAAAAAGTTTGTCTCCCATTAAAAATACTTTACCATTAACCATCACCCACTAAAATTAAATCAAAACTTTATGTAAAAACATAAAACTTTTGAATCAAAACTTCAAAACTTTTTGTTCTTGGCAAGAACTTCAAGAACATTGAAGAACACTCATGAAAACTCATAATAGGTCCATGAATGTTTTCACTCACCAAAACTCAAATTTTCACCACTCAAAAGAGGGCTAACATCCTAGGGTACTTAGGGGTTCCAAAAGTCACTTTAAAACCATTTTAACAAGACAAACATGAACCCAAAAAAGCACCCTTTGGATTTGGCCGAATTTCCCCAAAAACATGGCACCAAATTTTAGCTCCAAAATTCATGCTCATATGAACTATATCTACAACATTTGAGATGGCAAATTTTCTAACAAAATTTACATTCAAAGAAACAAGAATAAAGCTTGTAACATATTACAACTTTTAAATCAAAAACTATGAACTACAAAACCCAAAATGATTCACCAACTACTAGACCTAGGCTCTTGATACCACTTGAAGGAAATTTTGTGAAAAACATGTTCATTTGAGCAACATCAATAGCATGCAATTAACAAATTAAAGGCGGAATCATGCTTGCATGCACTCAAAAAACAAAAACATCAACCATGAAATTCAAAGCCTAGTAGATTGGTGAACCTTGACTCAACTTAAAACAACATTTGTTAGTTGAGAAATATTTACCTTTGTAGATTCCTCTTTGCATATGCAAAGGATAATCACCCAAGAGATAGGGCCTTCATTCCTTGCTTCTTAGCTCCATGGATTTGGTTGAAAGAATTGGATTCTCCAAGTTCCCAAAATAGAGAACCTCTAAAGATTCTACACCAAGGTTAGATTGAAGAAGAAATGAGTGACCTTGGAGTAGTGGGATTGCTAGATGCACCTTCCAAGGTGGCCGGCCTCTTAGAGAGAAAATGGAAGCTTTGTGTTCTCACCAATTTTCTCTAATACCAACACTAGTGAATTTTAGGCTATAAAGTTCTTTATATAGTCACTTCTTTAAATGACCTAAAGAACCAAAAACCCTAATTCTACACAAAATGGCCGGCCATTTAAGGGATATGGGCCTTTGGGCCTTTGTGAATCTTTATTCATTAAGTTGTCATACAACTTAAGTCAATGGGCTTTGACGTTCGAAGCCCATTGGGCCTTAAGGTCCAAAACTATCCCGAGGTCTTTAACGAACTTTATTCGATTGATTAATTAACATATTAATTAATCCTTGCCATAAATAATTAAACCATTTAGTTATTCTTACTCATCTCCATTGTTTCTTCAATCTCCACCTTACACGGTGTACGATCCATTAGGTTCCTTTTAGCGAGGCAGTGGGCGATTAAAACCATTTTACATCGATTGTAAATTGAAACTTACTTTCAATTCTCCCTTTAGTGATTACACACATTTAGGGCTTCCACAAACCATGAGTGACACCTAGCAGCATATCATGGTTACCCAAGCTAATCAGAAGAGGTAGATAACCTATTCAGTTTAGGATTACAAATGCAATACGGTCTTTCTCTAATCTAATACTCTTGACCACATTGTTTGGTTTGATAGTTTATTTATTCATGTCTACTATCCAATGTGATTCGTTTCCTTATATGATTACCTTGAATGTGATTTGGAACGCATTCCCTAATCTCATTCGTACTCTGGCCAGAGATTTTAATCATATCATAGAGTATTCTCCGTCAAACCATTTGAAGGTTAGAGATCCCTTGTTGCACATTCATTTGTCTCCATAACTAAGTGACTTAACCCCAATGATGTCGTGGACACCCCGATGGGGTGACTTTGACATAATCAAAGATCAAGGACTTAACCACAAGACAACTGTGATGCCTCAGGTCAAAAGACTAATTTGCATTATCCCAACCATGAGTTCTCATGTGACATGAGTATGAGAACTCCTCGTTGATCGTGTTCAGTGAACTCATTCTCTATTGAGCACCTACGTACTTATCTTGATGTCACACACACCAATGACTCGAGACTACTCACTCTCCCTGAGAGAAGGCACAGTACGTACTGATCTTATCGGACTGTCAATGCCCAATTGGCAATCCTATGATCAGGAACGTTTAGGATGTGTCTACGAAAGAATGGTCTCGTTAATCTAACTTCATTAGATTGCATTCTCCCAATCACATATTCCTTGGACTTTATCGTTTAAGCATATAACATTTATATGAGACGGCTCAAACAATAATGTTTGCCCTTTATATGTAAACTAGATTAGTTTAACATGTGAAATGTCCGTAAAGTATCATCATATGATTGGCTTTAGGGCACATTTCCAACAGAAAGTTCATTTACGAACTCTCTATTCGGTTCCAACCAGAAAGTGTATCTAGTGTACTGACACTATGACACTAATGGGGCGATAGCTCAAGCCAGGGAATCAAGGTCTCATCAAGATCCGAACTCATATGAGAGACTAAACCACATGATTAAGAATCATGTATAATGGTGACGTCGTTATTCTCAAGGTTGCTTCTATGGATAACATATAGATATCCATTGTCTAGGCCTACTATTCAGCCATTTATGAAATGATTACAGAAGAGGTATCATCACTGATGACCAAGCTGATTGGCTCTAGTGCAAGTGGGAGATTGTTGGAAATGTGCCAAGACCTTTAGTCAATCACGTGGCTTTTATGAAAAAAATTTCCAATGCCTATTGCCAATGCCTATTGCCAAGACCTTTAGTCAATCACGTGGCTTTTATGATTTTGACTAGCCATGTTTATATATATATATATATATATATATATAAATAACATCCACACATTTTTTTTTTAATTTTTTTTAAAATTTTTTTTTTAGGTACTCAGCATATTGGTGGATTTCCTTGCTGTTTTGACGGAGGTTCTTTCGCCCATGCTTGCAGTTAGTGGCGGCTTCCTGCAGTTAGTGGTGGCTTCCTGCAGTTAGTGGCGGCTTCTTGCAAGTTTTTGCAATTAGTGGCGGTTTTCTGTAGTTAGTGGCGGCTTTCTGCAAGCTTCTGCAATCATGGTGTTTTTCAAATGCTTCAAGGCGGGCACTGTCACCATTCTTGCAAGCGACAGGGAATCTCAAGACAAAGGCACCACTTTGTTGCTACACGAGTCTTTGACTGACCCTAACGCGTCCAGCCTTCTGAAGGGGAATCTTCCTGGGCACATCGAGTTGTGGACCCAGAAAGTGTCTTGCAAGATAACCGACTTCGAGTGGTTGAAATCTCGAGATAGAGGGTGTTCCTCCGATGTTTTGATGTTGAATGTTGCTCATCATGATTGCGGGAACTCACTTGCCGCTTTTCAACTTCTCGGCGATTGTATCAGCAACGGGATGGTGAATTGGGGCTCCAATCTTCTGACAAACGGAGAGTTCGTATTTTCAGATTTATACTGGGAGTGGCTCGAAGATGTTTTGAGCATAAATGATGAGCTTCTTACTAAAGCGGGCATTTATGGAGCTGTGCTTACCTCATTGTTTAGCTATGATCGCCATCCTCCGGTCATTCGCGCCTTTCTGGAATATTGGTGCTCACAACTAACACTCTTCATACTTCGCAAGGGGAGCTATCTATTTCATTTCTGTTTCACTTTTGGATTTGCATAAGATTGGCGGCCTTCTGGTTCATGGGAGGTTTTATAACAAAGTCGTTCCTTGTGTTGAGTTTTCTCACAATAATGGCAGAAACTCATTTTCCATGCCTGTTAGTTGTCGATTATTGTTCTTTGCTTACCACAAGCTTTTCCAAGAGGTCAAGGCAAGTCGGGGGTTAAGATGACTTCATGGATACGTTTCTGGTACCGAGATACAAAAAACCTCCCAAGAAGAGTGGTAGAAACAAAACGACAAAACCAAGATGCAACTCTGAGCCGTCGGGCATCATTGGTGCAACCAGGTGGCGTACCTATGCTGAGCTCAAGGTCTTTGACGAGTTGGGCATAGCTCCCGAGGACGTAGAGGGATCATATTTGGCTGCCTTCCTTGCTTGCTGGCTTTACTAATTTGTATTTCGTAAAGACAATCCCTATCTCATCCACCCTGGGGTGTTTAAAGTTGCTAGTAAAATGGCCACGGGCGCGCTCTTTAGTCTTGCTATTCCAATTATGGCCAATATTTATGATGGTTTGAATGTGATTTCAAATTCAGAAACCCCTGGAGATTGTGCAACTGTCATTCCTTTTCATTATGTGTACGGTTGGTTAGGTGAATACTTTGACACTTATTTTTCATTGTCGACTTTCAACAAGACCGCACCTATGATGACTAAGTATTCTGGAGTTCTCTCAGCAAAGAGTCTTGACGATTCATACACGCGTGCTTTATTTGGGAATTGCGAGTCTCCGGATTAGTCGTTTAGCGAAAGTATCTTTGGGATGTCAAAAACTTACTGACAACTTGCGGCTAGGTCATTCAGATTCAGCCTATTTTGTAAGTCTCCGTTCTGGGTACATCTCTCTGAGACAGGAGAACCATTGCATCATTAAACCTTATAGTCCGCATCGGTTTAGCAGACAGTTCGGTTATACCCAACATGTTCCTGGCAAGATCAAGTATGATCTCCGCCAGGGTTCGTTGTCTTTTGTGTATTTTCATTGGGAATCTTGCACCCGGCTCGGCACCAACTCTGTGATCACCTTACCAGCTAAGGACAAGTTGAAGAAAAATTCGGTTACACGTGACTATGCCATCTGTCGGTCGAAAGTGCATTGCTTTGATCCGACAAAGGTGACAAGCGACTCGACTCCTTCCTGTTTCAGATATGATATGTTGAGAGAAGATCCCCCTATTGCTTCCGCTAGGCCAGCGCCGCTTGATTGTACCAGTGTGGCTCCTGCCCATTAGCCTTGATTCCCCAGCCTCAACGTTTGTCTTCATGCTCTACTCAACTGATCGGTGGTTCTGAGGAGGAAGGGGACGTGGCTGATTCACACGAGGATCACGTCGTGTCGGGGAAACGACAGAAAACTTCGCATGACCAGCGACAGCTTCGGGATGCTCATGAAGACAGCGGGATTAATTTGAAGCACATAAAGTAGGCGTTGAGACCCTTCCAATGTGACGATCGCGGTTTGTTTCTGCTTGGTGACTTGGTCTTTGGTGGCATCTCTTCGTCTTCGCAACCAATTCGTGGGGATGAGGTACTCCTTCTTCAAAACCTCCGTTTTTATTTTTATTTATTTATTTATTTTGACATACACCCTTGTCCAGGTTGTGCCTATCGGTTCAAGGGATTTGGCAGGCGTAACTGTTCATACCTACGCTGAGATGTTGTTCTGGCGCAACCTTCCTACAGAGGATGAGATTGGTGACCCACCTACGACAGTAGTTGTTCTAGGCCCAAATATCAGTTTGAGAGGGCTTAACCTAGGTGACTTGCCTTCAACCTTATTCTTGACTTCGTTGTCGATGACTTATTTGCTTACTTTACAAATTACTCATCGTATGTTCAACTGGTCGATTCTGAGATCTCGATTAAAGGGCCTAACCCAGATGCTACGAAGCAAATCATCCACTGCATCAGCTCGCAAGCAGCTGCTGACATCGGAAGACGTATTGAAGTGTCCCTTGGTAGACCTTTCGTTGCTCAAATGAGACCTGGCTAAGTTAATTTCTGTGATCGACAGTCTTGGAGTTGATTTTTCGCTATTGAGGGTCCGAATTGCCGAGCTTATGTGTAACATCCCACATTGCCCAGGGGAGTGAATCGTGTAAGCTTTATATGTATATTCCCATCTTTACCTAGCACGAGGCTTTTGGGGAGCTCACTGGCTTTGAGTTCTATCAGAACTTAGAAGTTAAGCGAGTTCGCGCGAGAACAATCCCATGATGGGTGACCCATTGGGAAGTTCTTGTGTGAGCTCCCAGAAACAAAACCATGAGGGTGTGGTCGGGGCCCAAAGCGGACAATATCGTGCTACGGTGGAGTCGAGCCCGGGATGTGGTGGGGGCTCAGGCCGGGATGTGACAATTTGGTATCAGAGCCAATCCTTGGTTGGAAGTGTTGGAGAGTTTCTAGGTGTTTTCTATCTTTGTTTTTAATGTCTAAATTTATGCATCTTTGTTTTGTGAGTATGAGGAACTAAACCCCTCTTAGTTAGGGGGTGATTCGAAACTATGTTCATGCTTGCAATATGATTTGATTACATCCAGTTGTGATTCATAAGTTGTGAATTCAATTTACTTATCTGTTCGTATAAAAACTGATTTGTGTATGTTGGTTGAGAGTGCACGCTTAATTTTCATGCATGAATTTGACGCTAGAATATAAGGGAGTTTTACCTAATCGTTATGAACTTATATTCACAAGTAGTGAAGGTTGCTAGTCACAATCACGTTAAGTAAATTCTTGGTATAAGTTTCATGCAAATCATAGTAACGAGTGCCTCGTCAATGCTTATGTTTTTCATAGAACTTAATGATTCTTGCTTGTATCTCTATTATGCAATTCATGTAGGGAACTTGTAGGGAATGTTTTGGGTTGTCGTATGCAATCATCCAACCCAATAACTTGTGGAAAAACTGAGGGTTAATTAGTGCAATTCACGGTTAATTTGGGGCGTTGAGTATTCATAGTTTATCGAAAAGCAACTGGAAATCGTTTTGTATGCAAGTGTGACATGTGTGGAGAAGAACCTCCTAGCTAGCCTTCCATCCATAAGTTTCATTCAAATTCATTTACAATCCGTTTTGTTTTACAAAGTTTGTTTTGTTTTCAAATTCGTCAAGAACCAATCTCCTATTTATTTCAAAGTGTTAGATTAGTTAGTAATCACTTTAGTTTGTATTTTTAAGTGTTTTGATTCACCTAAATTTGCCTAAGAATCTGTTTACTTTGTTCATGTCTTAATTTAATTATTTTCGTCAAAAATCAACCCCATCTTATTTCTTGAGTCATATTAATTAGAACTTGTCTTAGATTATGTTTTTAAGTGTTTTAGTTCATTAGAAAACCAAAATTCGTCCAAGTTTGTGTTAGAGTCCCAAAACTGCCCAGAAAGTGTTTTTAAGGCAGTTTTGAGTCTTTGGTTGCTGTTTTGAATTTTTTTTGTTTATCTTAGTATTTTAAAGTATAGTTTTGCATTCTTTGAGTCTAGTTTAGTGTTTTAAACTTTGTTTTTACATTTCCAAGTCAGTTTCCAAGTGATTTAGCAATCCCTCCTAATCCCCGGCCTAGAACGATCCCTACTTACATACTTTACTACATTTGATAAAAAGAGGGTTTAATTTGTGTGCTTATATATTTCGCATCAAATTTTTGGCGCCATTGCCGGGGATTAGCAACTTTGCTAATCCTTTGGATTGTTTTATTTCAGTTTGTTTTAATTCGTTCCAGATTCTGAGTTTGTTTTGTTTTCTTGTTTTTAGGTACTAGTTTATGACTCGGAGTTCTCATCCGGTTCGTGAACACATCTTGGACTTTGACGACGATTTTGAGCGAGAATTGAGACGAAAAAGGAAGAATCCAGAGCCTAGTGAATCAAGTTCAAATTCAGAAGCCGAAGTTGAGTTTGAAGAAGAGGAACCCACAGCAAGAGTGGGTGAAGTAGAGTAAGCCATGGCACAAGACAATCGTACAATAAAGGAGCTTTCAGCTTCGGGATTAGACAATGCCGCACCCTTATGCATCCAATACCCCAGGCTGCCCTAGGGAAGACGGATGAGTTCGAATTGAAGTCAAGTTTGCTACACCACATTCCGAAGTACCATGGGTTGTCCATGGAGGATCCTAACAAGCACTTGAAAGAGTTCGAGGTGGTGTGTTCAAGCATGACTCCAATCAATGTTGACGGGAGCATATTGAAGATGAAGGCTTTTCCCTTTTCTCTCATGGAAAAGGCGAAAGATTGGTTGTATGAATTTGCTCCCGGAACGGTCACATCTTGGGAGAGCATGAAACGGGCTTTCTTGGAGAAGTTTTTCCCAACTTCTCGAGTCATCCTCCTACGAAAAAGGATAAGTGGAATTCAACAAGATGAAGGTGAATCTTTTCCTACGTACTATGAACGTTTTAAATCTCTTGTTGCTTCATGTCCACAGCATCAGATGAAGGAGGAACTTCTTTTACAATACTTATACGAGGGGCTACCAATCGAACGTCAAATGCTAGATGCCTCGGCGGGAGGAGCCTTGGTAGACAAGACCCCCACGGCTGCAAAGACATTGATAGCCAATCGAGCGTTGAACGCTCAACAATACGAAAGTGTTGGGCAAATGAGCAACCCACGTCAACACCAAGTGAATGAGGTAAGTGCCATAACCGAACTTCAAAATCAAATGGCTAACCTTACTACTTTGCTTTCTCAGGTGGTGGAAGGTCCAAAAGTGCAAAACGTGGCAGCTTGTGGCGTATGCTCCATGCAAGGACACCTTACGGACAAGTGCCCACAATTGATAGAGAATGGAGGGTGGGAGACCCTCAATGCCGTGGGATTTGGCAACCAATACCAACCGAGGAATGACCCATTTTCTAATACTTACAATCCCGGTTGGCGTGATCATCCAAATTTCAAATGGCGAGAACCCCAACAAGGCCAACAACAAAGGACATTTAGGCAACAACCCCCGGGTTTCTATCAAAAGCCGTTGGCACCCACACAACCTCAAGCACAACCTACCCAAACCAATTCAGGTTCGTCCATTGATAATGATCAGATTTTTCAGTTACTAACTTCAATGGCGCAGGGTATGCAAAATAGAGATAAAAGGATGGATGAATTGGAGAAGCAAGTAGGGCAGATTGCGGAGTTCATGGGCCAATTTCGAGAGCAAGGCAAGTTGCCAAGTTCAACCGTTGTCAATCCAAGGGGAGGATTCGAAACTGCCAAGGCCATCACGCTAAGGAGCAGGAAAGAAGTAGGAACTGAGCCACAACCATCGAAATCTGCCCCCAAGGAAGACGAGAAGTTGCAAATAGAAGAGGATGAGCAATCCTTGCCGCAACCACCCAAGCATTCCAATTCGGCCACCCTAGGTAAGGAAGGTCCAATTCAAGTTAATTATAATGTCATTCCTCCGAATGTTCCGTTTCCTAGCAGATTTTTGGAAGCCAAGAATGAAGAAGAGGAGAAAGATGTCCTCGAGACGTTTAGGAAGGTGCATGTCAATATCCCACTCCTTGATGCTATAAAGCAAATCCCGAAGTATGCTAAGTTCTTGAAGAAGCTTTGTACAACAAGGAAACGGATTCGGGAGAAAGAGGTGGTACACGTAAGTGAGAATGTATCTGCAATATTGCAAAGAAAGCTACCACCTAAATGCAAAGATCCAGGTAGTTTCACTATCCCTTGTGTTATTGGCAATGCGAGGTTTGATCATGCTATGCTAGATTTAGGTGCATCCATTAATGTCATGCCATATTCTGTTTATGCATCTATGAATCTAGGAGAGCTTAAAAATGATGGTGTTATTATTCAATTAGCTGATCGATCTAATGCATATCCGAAATGAGTGTTGGAAGATGTTTTGGTGCAGGCAGACCACTTAATTTTTCCTGCAGATTTCTATGTGCTTGATATGGAGGATTCAGGACACTTTTCACCATCACCACTCTTACTTGGACGACCATTCATGAAAACGATTCAAACCAAGATTGACGTGGCCAAGGGAGCAGTAACTATGGTCTTTGGTGGTGATATGATTAACTTTAAGATTTCTGAATCGGTTGAGAATACTAATGATGTTCGTTCTTGTTGTGCCATTAATATAATTGAAAATATAGGGCAAGACATTTTTGAAGTTGTGAAGAAAAAGAAGAGGTCGGACAAATCAAGTTCTTAGAAGTGCAGGTAAGGAGCTTTTACAGGCGGAAAATTCAAGTGTGCTTTGGAATGTGATGCGTGCCTCTCTTTAAAAATCAGCACTCGACGGAGCTTCAGAAATTGAAGAGGCGAGTTCAGAGATCGAAGAGACGTTTGCTTTCTCAAAAGATGGGCTGCTCAGAAACCAAGCGCCGATTCCAGATATCGAAGAGGCGCCAGTCTTTTTCAGCCTCGTCAACATCTGTCACATGCAGCGTCAGCTTTGAGGAAATCACGGGCAGTTTGTCGAAGCGTCGATTCCAACCATCTGCTTTTCCAGACGTGTCAACATCTGTCACATGCAGCGTCAGCTTTGAGGAAATCACGGGCAGTTTGTCGAAGCGCGGATTCCAGATATCAAAGAGGTGCCAGTTTTTTTTCAGCCTCGTCAGCATCTGTCACATGCACACTCAACCTTGCAGAAATTACGAGCAATCTGTCGAAGATTTCTGGTGAAGTAGAAAGCACGTGAAGTTTACTGTTCAATCATCCAACGGGAGCCGACAAGAGTGAAAGAATAGTACCGGTTATTAATTCCTATAAATGTCGTCCTTCACCCCCCATAGCAAGGCAGATATACATAATCCTTCTTCATCTCCGAAAATGCATTCCCAACGAAGCCTCTCGAGTTACTCTGTGTTTCTCATTCCTTAGGGTACCTTTGCAAACAAGTCATCAAGAGCAAAAGTATTTCATATCATGAAGGTTGAAAGCAAGAGTATCTCATATCATGCTTTCTCCCTGTCCTTTTCCTTGTCTTTGTGACAAGGAGAAAGCGAGCAATCAGCCAGCACTTGGTGTTAATCTTCCGATCTAAGAACCGACTGCCTGGAACTCCTTCCTGATTGCTTACCTAGCTTTGCTCTTGAGTGCTCATCTTCAACTGCTGATGTACTTCCGCAGAAGATGCCACATATGCCTGGAGAACAGATAAGGCAAGTGAAAATGATACCCTGAAGCATGTGGAGACAACGTGCTAATTCATCATCAAGATCAAGTCTCATTTTCCTTGCTAAGAAGTTCCCCAACCCAGTTCAAGAATAAACCTGTGGAAAGATACTTCTTCAAAAGCAAAAGTATCTCATATCATCAGAGTCAAAGGCAAAGTTATCTCATGGCATGATTTTCCTTTACCCTTGCTCTTGCCTGTGGGACAAGGAGAAAGAAAGCAATCGGTCGGCACTTGGACAAATTGAACAAAGAAACAGACCACCACCTCTACCTCGTGCCTACCTGCCGTGCAGAAGAAACAAGCAGAGAAGAATGCAGCCTGCAGACTCAATCAACCCGGCAGAAGGAGTCCGAGTTGAAACCAAGAGCTCGAGAAGCTTCAACAACATATGGACGCATCAGTCGCCAAAGAGCAAAGCCTCGTCGTACAAGGCCATCAAATCACCACCACCAATCAAGTCTCATTTTCCTTGCTAAGAAGTTCCCTAGCCCAGTTCGAGTTCAAAGCAGTGGAAAGTCAACAAGATCATCTCTCCATAACCAGATTTGCGTTCTTAAACTCTTCTCTGTCTGGTTTTTACTTTGCCATACTTGTCATGTTTATTCGTTAATTGTTTGTTTACTTGTTTTTGTGTGAGTTTATGCTTAAAACATTGAGGACAATGTTTGATTTAAGTGTGGGGGGGTAACCAAGTTGTTTTGCATGAAATTCGTGGGAGTTTATCACCCATTACTTCTAGTGTTGTTCCTTGCTGTTTTTAAGTGTTTTTATGCTGTTTTGGAGTGTTTTAGTGTGTTTTGACATAAAAATCCGTAAATCTCATAAAAATTTGAAAAAATTGTTTTGAAAAACCCAAAAAGAGTTGTTTTTGTGTGTTTGTTTGTGTCTTAGGGTACCTTCCAACACAATGATGAGGATTTGGTTTTTAATTACATGACTGTTAAAGAGAGTTATAAACATAGATGAACATTTGATTTACTCTTTGGTGTATGCTTGGTTGTGGTTATAATTTATGAATTCACATGCAATCATAAAGGAAAAATTAGTTTTTGTAACATGCTTGAAGGAAGGAACTCAAACAAACGCTACAACCTTGTGAGACTTGAGCCTAAACGTTATTTGGAGAGTTGATAATCTGTGCATTATTTGGAGAGTTGATAATCATAAAGGAAAAAGTCGTTGCATGATCTCATTATTCTTTGCTTGGTTACTACTTAGAAGGTGTTTCATCATTTAGTTCCAAATGCTAGAACTCATGCCCATTTCATTCAAAGCATGCTATTGATTTGCATAACACATATTCAAGAAGAAGTTGTGTAGTGACCACCACCTTAGCCAAATTGCCATGTATACTACTTCATTATATGTTCAAGTGTAAACCCCGTTGAGCCTTGTTTAGCCTGTTTTTCTTTGTTAATCACATCATCTCCACCTAGCCTAGATTAGGACCATCCATACCCTTGTTCTTAAAGCATAGTAAAGCATGATTCAAATTGAATTCCTGTTGAGTAATGTTTGGCAGAAAACAAGTGTGGGGGAAGTGTTTCTCATGTAAGTAGTGAGCCATAGGCACGGGTGGAAAGAAAAGAAAAGAAAAATACATTCAAAAAAAAAAAAAAAAAAAAAAAAGTTGTGAAAATGTATGAAAAAGAGTTCTAAAGTGTTGTTTGTTGAAGAAAGGGTCCAAAACATTGAATTTGGTCCTAAGTGTTGCTCAAATCTTCCCTTTGTGTTAAAAGTTGATTTCTGCATTCTAAAGTGAATTCTAAGTTTCAATTTCATTACTTTGCTTGCTATTGCCTTAGGAACGTTTGTTATCCCTATCTTTCCTTTGTTAACCATTACCCTAAGCCCGTTACAACTCTTGACTTCTATCTTGAGTGTTATGTGTTTCAATTTGTGGAGTTTGAATTTGGTATGAGCATATGGTGTCACTGGTTCTCGCATCTAAGTAGTAGCATTCCATTCATGAGATCATATCTGAACATGCTTATTAACTCCAGAAATTGCGTTCTTTGTGATACATATATGTGAGTGTTCGTTTTCATATCTACATCAATCTTCTCACATATGACTAGTATAGGGTGTGTAGTTAGAAAATCTGAGTGAAAATTGAGTGCATACTTTGTAAGGAATTGAGTAAATTCTCTAAGGCATGTTACTACATCAAAAACATTGTTTTAATCGATTAATTGTGAACAAGTAAATTGTGACTATGATTAAGTATGTGCTTAAGTGTAAGATGATTCAAATCTGTGGGGGATAATGATTTTTAACATGTCATGTGCTTTGGAAATCCCTGAGGCAAATGTTGGAAGGTTTAGGTTGTGTTTTATTTGTTTTGTTTCGTTTTATTTCTTTGTTTTGCTCGAGGACTAGCAAAAGCTAAGTGTGGGGGAATTTGATAGGAGCATATTTATGCGACTTAATTGGCTTGTTCTCGTGCGTTTACGTTGTGTTTCCTTAGTTATTTTAGCGTTTAAAGTCGTTTTCGTATGTTTGTAGGTCTTAATAACAACGTTGGCAAGAAAAGTGCATTTTGGACCAAAATTGGGCTGAAATGGATTGCATGCATGAGGATGGACGTTTTGGGCAGATGTGTGTGCAAGTGTAACAACTAGGATGAAACATGGCAGCACACACATGCAAAGAGGAGTTGGAATCATCCTTCACACAAATGCAGCAACAACCCCTCATCATTACACAACATTTCTGCCACAAAACACATGCAAAGACACCCACATGCAAAGTGGAAGAAAGGCACGACAAAGGGGAAGGAATTGTGCTTGTTTTGTGGTTGAAATGATGCAAAGAACATGTGTGTGTGCAAGTGTAATAGCTAGGATGATAACATGGCAGGAAACACATGGCAAAGAAAAGAACATGGCAGCAAACACATGGAGCACATGGCATGGGCAGAAAATGTGTGTGCTTTGTGGTTGAAATGATGAAGCATGTGTGTGTAAATGTAAAGGGGAAACATGACAACTCACACCCACACAAGCTGCACATGCAAAGGAAATGGAGTGGTCCTCTCTCAAGCCTATAAATACCACCTCCCATATTCATCAAGATTGGATCCTTGCTTCTTGCCGTGAGTTCTACACCACCATTCTCTCCAAATTCAGCCAAAAATCACCCCTAGCCACACCACCCATCAACCCTAAACATTTCCATACCATTCCCCATCCATTCTACACCATAAAAACCACCCAAAACCTCGAGTGCCGCAGCTTGCAAGGAAGGAGAAAGAAGAAGAAACATGGTGCCGTGCCTAAGCCCAAGCCTTGGGAGTGTTGGAGCGTTTCTAGGTGTTTTCTATCTTTGTTTTTAATGTCTAAATTTATGCATCTTTGCTTTGTGAGTATGAGGAACTAAACCCCTCTTAGTTAGGGGGTGATTCGAAACTACGTTCATGCTTGCAATATGATTTGATTACATCCAGTTGTGATTCATAAGATGTGAATTCAATTTACTTATCCGTTCGTATAAAAACTGATTTGTGTATGTTGGTTGAGAGTGCACGCTTAATTTTCATGCATGAATTTGACGCTAGAATATAAGGGAGTTTCACCTCATCGTTATGAACTTATATTCACAAGTAGTGAAGGTTGCTAGTCACAATCACGTTAAGTAAATTCTTGGTATAAGTTTCATGCAAATCATAGTAACGAGTGCCTCGTCAATGCTTATGTTTTTCATAGAACTTAATGATTCTTGCTTGTATCTCTATTATGCAATTCATGTAGGGAACTTTGATAGGAGCATATTTATGCACCATAGTTAGTTAGTTCTTGTGCATTTAAGTTGTTTTTCCTTAGTTAAAGTAGTCTTTTAAGCTAGTTTTATGTATTTTCAGGTTTTAAGGGCAGAGTGTGCAAAAGGATGCATTTTGGAGCCTTTGGGAGCAAATTAGAGCTTGGAATGGACATCATATGCTTGGAGCCAAAAAGATGGACGAATTTGAAGACTTAAAGATGATGATTCCTACTTGAACAAGGTTTCCTAGTTGAAGTAGGAAAGGGCTTAAAGGAAGGATTCCTAAATAAAGAAGGATTCCTAATCAATGGAGGAGTCCTAGTTGAAGATGGATTCCTAGAAGAATGAAGATTCCTACTCAAACAAGGTTTCCTACTTGAAGAAGGAAAGTTAAAGCCAAAGAATCAGCTCAAGTGAAGAAATCTTATCCAAAACCTTATCTTAGCTTATCTTATCCAAACAAACCTTATCCTATCCTATCTTATCCTAATCCTAATCTACCTATATTTTGGCTGCAAGGGAGGTTTCCTAACTATATTAGGATGCTTAAAATCAGATTTTTAGAAGACCTAATCCTTTCCTACAAAGGTGGCGCCTAGAACCTTTCTAGAAGACCTTTGCCTTGCATTGCAATTCAGCCACTTTCCCTCCAATTCTTGCCGTGAGTTTTCACCCAATTCCTTTGGGATTTTGGTTTCTAGAAGCCCTTATCCTCTCCTAGTTTGATGCCGCACCTTATCCTCCCATTCCCTTTTGATTTCTAATTTGTTTTCCTTCAAGGATTGTGTGTTATTCACCTAATCGTTATGGACTTATATTCACAAGTAGTAAAGGTTGATGATCTCAATCGCGTTAAGTAAATTCTTAGCATAAGTTTCATGCAATCATAGTAACAAGTGCTTCGTCAATGCTTATGGTTTTCATAGAACTTAATGATTCTTGCTTGTATCTCTATTATGCAATCATGTAGGGGACTTGTGGGGAATGCTTTGGGTTGTCGTATGCAATCATCCAATTCAATAACGTTAGGAAAATCTGAAGGTTAATTTAAGCGGACCTAATTAACTTGGGGCGTTGAGAATTCATGATTTATTGAAAAGCAATTGGAAATCGTTTTGAATGCAAGTATAACATGTGTGGAGATGAACCCCTTAGCTAGCCTTCCATCCATTGTTTTAAGCCAAATTCGTTTTAAAATCTGTTTTGATTTACAAGTTTATGTTTTGTTTTCAATTTCGTCAAAACCAAATCCCCCTTTGTTTTCAAGTGTCAAATTAATTAGAAAGTGTGTTAGTTTGTGTTTTTAAGTGTTTTGAGTCAAGTTAAAACCTATTTTCGTCAAAATCTTGTTTAGAGTCCAAAACTGCCCAGAAAGTGGTTTTAAGGTAGTTTTGAGTGTTTTTGTGTTATTTTGAGTCTTTTGGTTTGTTTTGGTGTTTTAAGTTATAGTTTTACATTCTTTGAGTCTAGTTTAGTGTTTTAAACTTGTTTTTACGTTTTTGAGTCAATTCCAAGTGATTTTGCAATCCCTCCTAATCCCCGGCCTAGAACGATCCCTACTTACGTATTTTGCTACAATTGATAAAAAGAGGGTTTAATTTGTGTCCTTATATATTTCGCATCAAATTTTTGGCGCCGTTGCCGGGGATTAGCAAAGTTTGCTAATCCCTTGGATTGTTTATTTTCGTTTGTTTTCTTTCATTACAGATTCTTACTTTGTTTTTGTTTCTTGTTTTAGGTACTAGTTTATGACTCGGAGCTCTCATCCGGTTCACGAACATATTTTAGACTTTGACGACGATTTTGAGCGTGAGTTGAGACGAAAGAGGAAGAACCCGGAACCTAGTGAATCAAGTACAAGTTCCGAGTCCGTTTCTGAATTTGAAGAGGAAGTGGAAGATATGGCAGCGGACAACCGAACGATCAAGGAGCTTTCCGCTTCGGGATTGGATAATGCCGCACCTCTATGTATCCAATACCCTAGGGCGGCTCCGGACAAGACTGCCGAGTTCGAATTGAAGTCAAGCTTGTTACATCACATTCCGAAGTACCATGGGCTGTCCATGGAAGATCCGAACAAGCACCTGAAGGAGTTTGAAGTCGTTTGCTCAAGCATGACCCCGGTGAACGTGGATGAGAGCATCTTGAAGATGAAGGCCTTTCCCTTTTCTCTCCTAGAGAAGGCGAAAAATTGGTTGTACGAATTGGCTCCCGGAAATGTCACATCATGGGAGAGCATGAAACGAGCTTTCTTGGAGAAGTTTTTCCCAACTTCTCGAGTCATCCTCCTACGCAAAAGGATAAGTGGCATTCAACAAGATGAAGGTGAATCATTTCCTACTTATTATGAACGTTTTAAATCTCTTGTTGCTTCATGTCCACAACATCAAATGAAGGAGGAACTACTTCTACAATACTTCTACGAGGGACTTCTACCAATTGAACGTCAAATGCTAGATGCCTCAGCGGGAGGAGCATTGGTGGACAAGACCCCTACGGCTGCAAAGATGTTGATTGCTAATCGAGCGTTGAACGCTTAACAATACGAAGGTGTTGGACAAAGGAGCATGCCACGGCAACATCAAGTCAATGAGGTAAGTGCCATAACCGAACTTCAAAATCAAATGGCTAACCTTACTACGTTGCTTTCTCAGGTGGTGGAAGGTCCAAAAGTCAAAACCGTAGCTTCTTGTGGCGTATGCTCCATGCAAAACCACCATACGGACAAGTGCCCACAATTGATCGAGAATGGAGGGTGGGAGACACTCAATGCCGTGGGATATGGCAACCAATACCAATCATGTGGTGATCCGTTTTCCAATACTTACAATCCCGGTTGGCGTGATCATCCGAATTTCAAATTGCGAGACCCCCAACAAGGCCAACAACAAAGCGGATTTAGGCAACAACCCCCGGGTTTCTATCAAAAGTCGTTTGCACCCACACAACCTCAAGCACAATCTACCCAAACCAATTCAGGTTCGTCCATTGATAATGATCAGATTTTTCAATTACTAACTTCTATGGCGCAGGGTATGCAAAATAGAGACAAAAGGATGGATGAGTTGGAGAAGCAAGTAGGGCAAATTGTGGAGTTCATGGGCCAATTTCGAGAGCAAGGCAAGTTGCCAAGTTCAACTGTTGTCAATCCAAGGAGAGGAGTCGAAACCGCCAAGGCTATCACGCTAAGAAGTGGGAAAAGAGTAGGAACCTAGCCAAAACCATCCAAATCTGCCCCCAAGGAGGACGAGAAGTTGCAAATAGAAGAGGAGGAGCAAGCAAAGGCCACGGCAAGGATTGAGCAATCCTTGCCGCAACCACCCAAGCCATCCATTTCGGCCAATAAGGGTAAGGAATGTACAATTCAAGTTAATTCTAATGTTATTCCTCCGGATGTACCCTTTCCTAGTAGATTTTTGCAAACCAAGAACGAAGAAGAGGAAAAAGACGTTCTTGAGACGTTTAGAAAGGTGCATGTCAATATCCCTCTCCTCGATGCTATAAAGCAAATCCCGAAGTATGCCAAGTTTTTTAAGAAGCTTTGTACAACAAGGAAACGGATTCGGGAGAAAGAGGTGGTACATGTAAGCGAGAATGTCTCTGCAATGTTGCAGAGGAAGTTGCCACCTAAATGCAAAGATCCGGGTAGTTTCAGAATCCCTTGTGTAATTGGTAATACAAGATTTGAGCATGCTATGCTAGATTTAGGTGCATCAATTAATGTCATGCCATATTCTGTTTATGCATCTATGAATCTAGGAAAGCTTAAAAATGATGGCGTTATTATTCAATTAGCCGATCGATCTAATGCATATCCCAAGGGAGTGTTGGAAGATGTTTTGGTGCAGGTAGACCACTTGATTTTTCCTGCAGATTTCTATGTGCTTGATATGGAGGACTCAACCCACTCTCCACCATCACCACTCTTACTTGGACGACCATTCATGAAAACGGCTCAAACCAAGATTGACGTGGCCAAGGGAGCAGTAACTATGGCCTTTGGTGGTGATATGATTAACTTTAAGATTTCTGAATCGGTTGAGAATACTAATGATGTTCGTTCTTGTTGTGCTATTAATGTAATTGAAAATATAGGGCAGGAATGTTCACCACTAGTCAAGAAGAATGTACCACAACCCACCATCGAGGAAGGAATTGGAGTGAACAACAAAGAGTGCACTACCCCAACCTTGAAATCACCAAATCTGGCCGAGTGCACCCCTTGTGCATCTGTCCATAGTGCTACCACTTCTTTGCCGTACAAAGGTAAGCCACCTATTCCAATTTCGATTCCCATTACAACTAATAGGTCGTTACCTTGTATGGTGCAGGTACCTAATCGAAGTCAACGGGGTGGGAGAGTTCGTGTTGATTTAGAGAAGCAAAACATGACAATAAGAAAGGATCATTATCCCATACCATTCAAGGACCCAAATAATGAAGTATTTCGTAGGACATGTTGTGGAAAAACCCCTCCATGCCGTGGGGTTCCATAAACCTTCAATGGAGCATCGTCCGGCTGTACGACGTTAAAGCAAGCGCTACTTGGGAGGCAACCCATGCATTCAACAAAGGAAGACCGAGAAAGCACTCCAATTCCAGATTTGCGTTTCTAAACCCTTCTCTTTGTTGCTATTTCGTTTCTGCCATGTTAGGTTGTTTAGATGTTGTTTTGTTTGTTTGTTTGTTATTTGTGTGAGTCTATGCTTGAAACATTGAGGACAATGTTTGATTTAAGTGTGGGGGGGGGGGGTAACCAAAGTGTTTTGATGCAAATTCGTAGGGTTTATCACTCATAACTTCTAAATGTTGTTCCTTGCTGTTTTTAAGTGTTTTTAAGCTGTTTTAGTGTGTTTTGATTCAAAAATCCGAAAATCCCATAAAAATTTGAAAAATTGTTTTAAAAAACCCAAAAAGAGTTGTTTTTGTGTGTTTGTTTGTGTCTTAGGGTACCTTCCAACACAATGATGAGGATTCGGTTTGTAATTGCATGATTGTTAAAGAGAGTTATAAACATGGATAAAAGTTTGATTTACTCTTTGGTTCATGCTTGGTTGTGGTTATAACTTATGAATTCACATGTAATCATAATGAGGAAAATTAGTTTTTGTAACATGCTTGAAGGAAGGAACTCAACTAACGCTACAACCTTGTGAGACTTGAGCCTAAACGTTTATTTGGAGAGTTAAAAATCTGTGCATTATTGTTTTCTAAAGTCGTTGCATGATCTCATTATTCTTTGCTTGGTTACTACTTAGAAGGCGTTTCATCATTTAGTTCCAAACACTAGAACTCATGCCCATTTCATTCAAAGCATGCTATTGATTTGCATAACACATATTCAAGATGAAGTTGTGTAGTGACCACCACATAAGCCAAATTGCCGTGTGCCCTAATTCATTATATGTGTAAGTTTAAACCCGTTGAGCCTTGTGTAGCCTATGTTCTTTGTTAACCCACACTATCCTCACCTAGCCTAGATTAGGACCATCCATACCCTTGTTCTTAAAGCATAGTAAAGCATGACTCAATTGAATTCCTTTTGATCGATGCATTGCAGAAAACAAGTGTGGGGGAATTGATTATTATGTGGGTGTGTGCCAAGGTCTTTAATGAGGCACGAGTGAGAAAAGAAAAAGAAAAGAAAATTCGTGGAAAATAGAAAAATAGAAAGAAAAGTTTGAAAAAGAGTTGAAAAAGATGTGAAAAAGAGTTCTAAAGTGTTGATTGTTGAAGAAAGGGTCCAAAAAGTTGAATTTGACCCTAAGTATTGCATGAATCTTCCCCTTGTGTTTAAAAGTTGATTTCTGCATTCTAAAGTGAATTCTACATTTTGATTTCATTACTTTGCTTGCTATTGCTTTAAGAACGTTTGTTTTCCCTATCCTTTCGTTGTTAGCCAACTCCCCTAGCCCCGTTACAACCCTTGACTTTAATCTTGAGTGTTGTGTGTTTCAATTTGTGGAGTTTGAATTTGGTATGTGCATATGGTGTCACTGGTTCTCGCATCTAAGTAGTAGCATTCCATTCATGAGATCATATTTATATACATGTCATTTACTCCGGAATTTGCTTTCTTTGTTATACATATATGTGAGCGTTCGTTTTCATATTTACACCAATCTTCTCACATATAACTAGTATAGGGTGTGTAGTTAGAAAATCAGTGTGAAAATTGAGTGCATATCTTGTAAGGAATTGAGGGAATTCTCTAAGGCATGTTACTACATTCAAAACATCGTTTTAATTGGTTAAAAGTGAACTAGTAAGTAGTGACTATGATTAAGTATGTACTCAAGTGTAAGAATGACTAAAATCTGTGGGAATGGTGATTTTTAACATGTCATGTGCATTGGAAATCCCTAAGGCAATTGTTGGAAGGTTTAGGTTGTGTTTTGATTATTTCGTTTCGTTTTTCTTTTGTTTCTTTGTTTTGCTCGAGGACTAGCAAAAGCTAAGTGTGGGGGAATTTGATAGGAGCATATTTATGCACCTTAGTTAGTTAGTTCTTGTGCATTTAAGTTGTTTTTCCTTAGTTAAAGTAGTCTTTTAAGCTAGTTTTATGTATTTTCAGGTTTTAAGGGCAAAGTGTGCAAAAGGATGCATTTTGGAGCCTTTTGGAGCAAATTGGAGCCTGGAATGGACATCATATGCTTGGAGCCAAAAAGATGGACGAATTTGAAGACTTAAAGATGATGATTTGATAAGCTCATATTTATACATATTTTACATCAAATTCTCTTGTCTTTTCTTAGTTATTTCCTCATATTTTTGTACTATTTACTTGGTTTTGGTGTTTTATCGAATTTATCTAGCTAAGAAAATAAAATTAGCATAAGTGTGATTTTTAGTAATAAAATCGTAAAAACTGCTTTGCCCACTATTTTTGGTTAATAAAAATAAGATAGTATTATAAATATATATATATATATATATATAAATATATATATATATATAAATATATAAATATATATATATAAATATATATATATATATATATAAGATGTGAACGTGCAGGATGGCAGAAAGAATTTAATAAAGAAATGCAAAGATAGGTGGGGAGAGCACTTAAGGCACTGAGAAAAAGAAAACAAAGGAGCTGTGCTTAGCAGCATGGCAGTCAGCAAAAGCAGGAAATAATGGGCAGCTGAGGATAAAAAAAATATAAGGATGGCAGCAAGTGGAGTCATGGGGGGAAGGTTTTAAAAAGAGGAGACGACGTAGGAAACACAGGGGGGACGCTGCCTGGAGGCAGCGGGAGGAACAGAAATAATACAGAGGAAGGCTTGGGAAGTCCTCGCGGGGGAACGAGTGGAGCTGCTCTCCACGAGCAGCTGCCTAGGTGACGAAAACAGCAGAAGCGAGACGCGAGAGAGAGAAGCCGCTGCCTTGAGGAGCTGCGGAAGGAAGGCTGACTGTGCAGAAAGCTTGGGAAGAAAACGGGGGAGGAGGCTGCCTTTAGGCAGCTGGCAGAGAGGACAGCTGCTTGGGCAGCTGGGTGAGGAAAAAGGCTGACACACGAAATAGAGGGAAGTCCTCGGGGGGGGGGGACAGAAATAATTAAGGAAATGAGGGAGAAATAACAAGGCAGCTGCCTTGTGAGGTTTGGGGTGGACTAAAGAGAGAGACAGTGCAGCGCAGCAGCGAGGTCAGTTGACGCGAGGAGCTGGCAGCTTGGACGAGAAGCAAAGGACGGAAGGTCGAGAGCTGCTTTGGCAGCTTGGAGTGACGCGAGGAGCAGGCTTGAGGCAGCTGGGCAGCGAACTGGAACTTTGGCAGCAACTGACGGAGAGCCGAGAGCCGCTTGGCAGCGAGAGAGCCGAGGGGACACGCAGGAGCAGTGCCTTGAGAGTTGCGGTGCAGCAGGAAAGACTGCCAGCAGGCAGCTGGGCAGCGAGTTTTGCGCAGGAAGGCAGCACGGGGGCTGCCCTTGGTGTGGAAAGATGGGTCAGACAAACAGCAGTGCTGACTTGGGCAGCACGGAGGATATAATGCACAGAAACAGAAACAGATCCTTGCACATCCCATTCGGTTTAATCCTCCAAACTCAAGTTTTATTTCTGTTTTAATTTTAATAATGTGTAACTAATTTTATTTTGGCTAGAGTTTAATTCAAAACCATGAATATATTTGTAATTTGAATTGATTACCTTCAGTTGTGATTTCTGAGTTGTGATTTAATTTGCTTAACTGCTTGATTGATAACTTATTTTTGTATGTCGATTAAGGATGCATACTTAATTTACATGCATGAATTTGATGCTAGAATATAAGTGAATTTCACCTAATCGTTATGAACTTATATTCACAAGTAGTGAAGGTCGCTTATAAACGATCGCGTTAGGTAAATTCTTGGCATAAGTTTCATGCAATTCATAGTAACAAGTGCCTCGTCAATGCTTATGATTTTCATAAAACTTAATGATTCTTGCTTGTATCTCTATTATGCAATTCATGTAGGGAACTTGTAGGGAATGTTTTGGGTTGTCGTATGCAATCATCCAACCTAATAAAAGTAGGAAAATCTGAAGGTTAATTTAAGCGGACCTAATTAACTTGGGGCGTTGAGAATTTACAATTTATTGAAAGAACAACTGAAAATCAATTTAGGTTGCATATGTGGCATGTGTGGAGAATAATCCTCTAGCCAGTCCGTCATTTATCATTTTACCTTAATTTTATGTTTTTGTCAATTTTGTAATTTATTTAAGTTTAATTTACTTTTCATCAAAAATCAATCCCCCGTTTATTTTAAGGTGTTAGATTTATTAGAAATCAATTTAGTTTGTATTTTCTTGAGTCTTGAATTATTTTGTGTCTTTTTAGATTATTTGTTAGTTTTATTTTGAGTTATTCTAGTTAAGTGTTTTGAGTCTAGTTTAGTGTTTTAAATTTTGTTTTTACGTTTTTAATTTAATTTTACTTTGGTTATCATCCCTAGTTAATCCCCGGCCTAGAACGATCCCTACTTATCCATATACTACAATTGTCACAAATAGGGTTTAAATTTGTGCGTTAATTTATTTTCGCATCATGATTCCTACTTGAACAAGGTTTCCTAGTTGAAGTAGGAAAGGGCTTAAAGGAAGGATTCCTAAATAAAGAAGGATTCCTAATCAATGGAGGAGTCCTAGTTGAAGATGGATTCCTAGAAGAATGAAGATTCCTACTCAAATAAGGTTTCCTACTTGAAGAAGGAAAGTTAAAGCCAAAGAATCAGCTCAAGTGAAGAAATCTTATCCAAAACCTTATCTTAGCTTATCTTATCCAAACAAACCTTATCCTATCCTATCTTATCCTAATCCTAATCTACCTATATTTTGGCTGCAAGGGAGGTTTCCTAACTATATTAGGATGCTTAAAATCAGATTTTTAGAAAACCTAATCCTTTCCTACAAAGGTGGCGCCTAGAACCTTTCTAGAAGACCTTTGCCTTGCATTGCAATTCAGCCACTTTCCCTCCAATTCTTGCCGTGAGTTTTCACCCAATTCCTTTGGGATTTTGGTTTCTAGAAGCCCTTATCCTCTCCTAGTTTGATGCCGCACCTTATCCTCCCATTCCCTTTTGATTTCTGATTTGTTTTCCTTGAAGGATTGTGTGTTATTTTCCTATGCAAATTGGGTCTTTAAATCCTTTTCCTTTGCTACCTAGGGGTTGTGATTTTCAGCCTATAAATACAACCCTATGCCGCACCATTCATGCACCACCTTCTACCATATTTTACTACATTCATACATCTCTCAATTACATTCATCCTCTAGTGCCTCAAATTGCAAGGAAGGAGAAAGAAGGAACAACCTTGTGCCGTGCCTTTGCCCAAGCCTTGGGAGTTTTGGAGCGTTTCTAGGTGTTTTCTATCTTTGATTTCAATGTTTAATTTAAGTTATCTTTGTGTAATTGCGATTATGAGGAACTAAACCCCCCTTGGCTAGGGGGGATTCGAAATACATGTTTATGCTTGCGATATGATTTGATTACTTCTAATTGCGTTTCATAAGTTGTGAATTCAATTTACTTATCTATGTGAATTACATTGATTTGTGTGTGTTGGTTGAGAGTGCACGCTTAATTATCATGCATAAATTGAATGCTAGGATATAAGGAAATTTCACCTAATCGTTATGGACTTATATTCACAAGTAGTAAAGGTTGATGATCTCAATCGCGTTAAGTAAATTCTTGGCATAAGTTTCATGCAATCATAGTAACAAGTGCTTCGTCAATGCTTATGGTTTTCATAGAACTTAATGATTCTTGCTTGTATCTCTATTATGCAATCATGTAGGGGACTTGTGGGGAATGCTTTGGGTTGTCGTATGCAATCATCCAATTCAATAACGTTAGGAAAATCTGAAGGTTAATTTAAGCGGACCTAATTAACTTGGGGCGTTGAGAATTCATGATTTATTGAAAAGCAATTGGAAATCGTTTTGAATGCAAGTATAACATGTGTGGAGATGAACCCCTTAGCTAGCCTTCCATCCATTGTTTTAAGCCAAATTCGTTTTAAAATCTGTTTTGATTTACAAGTTTATGTTTTGTTTTCAATTTCGTCAAAACCAAATCCCCCTTTGTTTTCAAGTGTCAAATCAATTAGAAAGTGTGTTAGTTTGTGTTTTTAAGTGTTTTGAGTCAAGTTAAAACCTATTTTCGTCAAAATCTTGTTTAGAGTCCAAAACTGCCCAGAAAGTGGTTTTAAGGCAGTTTTGAGTGTTTTTGTGTTATTTTGAGTCTTTTGGTTTGTTTTGGTGTTTGAAGTCATAGTTTTACATTCTTTGAGTCTAGTTTAGTGTTTTAAACTTGTTTTTACGTTTTTGAGTCAATTCCAAGTGATTTTGCAATCCCTCCTAATCCCCGGCCTAGAACGATCCCTACTCACGTATTTTGCTACAATTGATAAAAGAGGGTTTAATTTGTGTGCTTATATATTTCGCATCAAACTTGTAGGGAATGTTTTGGGTTGTCGTATGCAATCATCCAACCCAATAACTTGACTGAGGGTTAATTAGTGCAATTCACGGTTAATTTGGGGCGTTGAGTATTCATAGTTTATCGAAAAGCAACTGGAAATCGTTTTGTATGCAAGTGTGACATGTGTGGAGAAGAACCTCCTAGCTAGCCTTCCATCCATAAGTTTCATTCAAATTCATTTACAATCTGTTTTGTTTTACAAAGTTTGTTTTGTTTTCAAATTCGTCAAGAACCAATCTCCTATTTATTTCAAAGTGTTAGATTAGTTAGTAATCACTTTAGTTTGTATTTTTAAGTGTTTTGATTCACCCAAATTTGCCTAAGAATCTGTTTACTTTGTTCATGTCTTAATTTAATTATTTTCGTCCAAAATCAACCCCATCTTATTTCTTGAGTCATATTAATTAGAACTTGTCTTAGATTATGTTTTTAAGTGTTTTAGTTCATTAGAAAACCAAAATTCGTCCAAGTTTGTGTTAGAGTCCCAAAACTGCCCAGAAAGTGTTTTTAAGGCAGTTTTGAGTCTTTGGTTGCTGTTTTGAATTTTTTTTGTTTATCTTAGTATTTTAAAGTATAGTTTTGCATTCTTTGAGTCTAGTTTAGTGTTTTAAACTTTGTTTTTACATTTCCAAGTCAGTTTCCAAGTGATTTAGCAATCCCTCCTAATCCCCGGCCTAGAACGATCCCTACTTACATACTTTACTACATTTGATAAAAAGAGGGTTTAATTTGTGTGCTTATATATTTCGCATCACTTTACCTAACACAAGGCTTTTTGGGAGCTCACTGGCTTCGGGTTCCATCGGAACTTCGAAGTTAAGCGAGTTCGTGCGAGAGCAATCCCATGATTGGTGACCCACTGGGAAGTTCTCGTGTGAGTTCCCGAAAACAAAACCGTGAGGGCGTGGTCAGGGCCCAAAGTGGACAATATCGTGCTACGGTGGAGTCGAGCCCGGGATGTGGTCGGGGCTCGGGTTGGGATGTGACATTATGGCCACGTCGATTTTGTCCTCATCTTTGTATGCTAGTTCTTCATGAAAATTCACTCCAGAGGTTCGAGACCAGCAGTTTGCAACCTTTGATTTGTCTCTTACTTAGGCTCGATCATTTCAGCAAGTTGCCATTGATCGTCATCAACTTATGAAGAATTCCCTGTGTAACACCAAAAAAAAATAAAAAATTTATTTGGAAGCTAATCACGATGACAGGCCCAAAATAAAATCATGGTTAATCAATATTCTATTAACCACCATAAATCAAATTCGATCATTTTATGGCTGCATCTAACGTTCTTGTTAGACTGCCTACATACCCTCAAAGGGGATCAAGCCATTCGTAGTTCACCATTCACTACACTCTGACAATTAACACAGTACGTTCAAGCATAAAGCATGAACAAATGAAAGCAAACACAAGTAAACGCCTAGTAGCAAGCATGGAAGTGAGTAATTACAATTTATTAACTTGTGTAGCATAGGCATGAATTTAATACAACACATACTTGAAATAACAACACTAGTATAAAGCAAAGTTTCTTAGAGAAAAACTCGGATAAGAATTGCATAATGTAGAAATAACACTATTTTTCTATGCAAAAGTTGCATATAACTGTTTTGATCAACCAAGTTTAAGCTCATAATGAACGCTCAAATCTGAACCAAATGGTACCATCTTAAATGGTTTTTGGAGGCTTGTTCTGTGTACTTTAAAATCATATAATCGTAGTAGAGAATGGAGCCCTAAATTGAAAGTTAATGCCAACTATAAAATGGAGTCCCAAAATTGGAAATACAAAACTTGCACAGCCCTGTGACTCAACTTTGGACATAATTTTGATCAATCAAAATTCAACAGAATTAAGTGAAATCATATGGGTTTTGATCAAGGACATGTCTAATTTCAAAAAACACAACATTAGATCAAAAGGAACTCACAAGGACATAGAAATCAAGAGCCAAAGTAGGCTACTTGAAACATAGTTTCTCTATGCAAAATGAATAAGTTTTCTGCAATGTAGAACCCATACTCGTTTAATCCAATTTACAATTTTAGGGCAATCTCACACTATCCAGGAATCATATTTAACTTTTATTTCAATGTGTTAGCTTACCCATATCATGCTTTCCTTTTTTAGCCAAAGACTACAAACCATTCAATAAAATTAAAGTATGTACCATTTCTGGTTCTTGTCCTACCCTCTAAACTCCTCCAAAGTTGTTCATCAACCTACCACTTAGCTACTAAGCTCTTAAATCAATGTCACCACCACAACTCCTCAACAAGAACAGCAGAAATTCAAGTTAAACATATAAATCTCAAACTTGTTAAAAAATGAAACTTGAAATTCGGAAGATCCACTTACATATATTGGAAGTGCATGATGAGAGGAGCAATTTTCTCTCTAGGCTTCAATATATGAGCACGCTTGGTTCCAGCATATGGTTTTGATATCAAATTGAAGAGATCTTCGCTATGAATACATAGCCTTCGACCATGCGTGATTTCGTTGCCGTATGAGAAAGTTATCATTTTTGGAGTGAAGAAGAATGAAGGGGTAGAACAACACAACAACTCCCCCTTGTTGCATCTGCCTACCAGGGAAAGGAAAAAAGAGAGAAGCCTTTGCCTTCTAGAATACTCCCTCCCAAAATTACCATTTTACCCTCTAACTTTAAAAATTCGTAACTTACTTGTCCTAACTTCAAATCACATTCCATTTGCGCTCACGTGTTCGTATCGAAATGTACTATTCAAATATGTAAATAAATTTGGAAAATCATAAAATGATCAAATACATCCGCCAGAAAATCCGTTTAATACACTAGGGCAATTTTGTCATTTTCCACTTAACAAAAAATTATACGACATAAATAATAATGAAATATGGAAGTGGGATTTCACATTTTCCCCATTCGAATTTCATAACCATAAATCTATTTATTCTCGATATACTCCACATATTCATATATTTTAAATTTTCATGGTATTACAACCTGGCTTCTACAAACTTGGGATAGAGGCGTTGAAAAAAGAGCAAGAGTAGTTAGAAGCCGAAGCGACCCAACTCCAACACTCTCATTTAGAGTATGAGGCTTCCCTTTCTCAGAGTCAAGATGAGATCACACGCTTGGAAGGCGAGAAAGCCATGACTGCCGTACTGCCTATGTTATTCGCAACCGATGCTGATGCTTTGAAGACCTTGAAGGGCTTGCTTGAAGCTCAGCGACATGGTCTCAAGGACTTAAGTCTTTTGAGTAGCGTTTTCAATGTTTTTTTTTTGTTTTCTTTATTTTTTTTTTAAATTGTTCCATTTGTAATAAAATTGACCTTCATGAGTCACCTTTTATCAAACCTTCATTTCATTATTATTGCTATTATTATTATTATTATTATTTTCCTTTTTGATGTGACTGAACTTGAAGTTGAATGTTCGAGCTGCCTACATACCCTTCAAAGAAGAGATCAAGTCATGATGTAGTTCAAATACATATTTTTTTTTTGTGCTGTATGCAGTTTATGCTCTTGCGGGCCAGAAGCGTGGCTTCTTCTCAGGCATAGTATCGTTTCAAAGAACTTGCCGTTTAAGGGGCCAATCCTCAAGCGATCTTCTTCCATGATCTTGTAAGCACCGTTTGTGTAGACTTCTTGTACTATGTAAGGTCCATCCCACTTCGAGGTGAATTTGCTTCTTGTCTTATGCGTCATGATGATAGGCCTAAACAATGCAAGGACAAGATCTCCCACTTGAAAAGAACGAGGGCGAACTTTCTTGTTAAAGGCCTTGGAGAGTCATGCATGATAACACTCCAAGTGTTGCTGAGCTTCGAGCATTCTCTCATCCAGTGCTTCCAACTCTTGAAGACGCAACTTTGCATTCTCTTCATCAGTTATACCTTCTTGTATAGCCATCCTTAGTGAGGGAATTTGGCTTTTCAGTGGCAAAACAGCTTCCATGCCATACACGAGTGAATATGACGTAGCTTAAGTAGGCGTCATGTGTGTCATCCTGTATGCCCAAAGCTCTTCGCTTATTCTCTCTCATGCCAGTCTCTTTTGGTCATCCCAACGACCTTCTTCAAGAGGTTGCACAGAGTTTTGTTGAATGCTTCTGCGAGGCCATTGGCTGGGGCATGATACATAGAAGACTTGTGCTGCTTGAACTTGTATTTCTCGCAGAGCTCGTCCATGAGTCGGTTGGATAACTGTTTTCCATTATCAGTGATGATGTAGTGAAGCACACCATATCGGTGAATGATATGCTCCTTGATGAAATGGACGACAGTTTCCTTCTTGACTTCCCTTAAAGGTATGGCTTCAGCCCACTTGGAGAAGTAATCTGTTGTAGCTAGAATGTAAGCTTCTCCTGCAAATGACTTTGGTGCGATCGATCATACGGCATCCAATCCTTATGCATTGAACGACCATGAAGCAACTATAGGTTGTAATGGTTCAGGCAGTTGATGTATGAAGTTGGCATGGAATTGGTAGGCTTGACACATTTTGGTGTGTTCCAGGCAGTTCTTCACCATGCTTGGCCAGTAGTAACCTATTCTTTTGAGCTGGAAATGTAGCATTGGTCTAGACTGATGCGCCCTGCACACACTTGAGTGTGCTTCTTCCATGGCTTGATTGGCTTTTTCCTCACCTAAACATCTCAGGAGCACTATTTCAAAAGAGCGTTGGTAGCGTGTTTGTTTGTAGTAGAGGAAGGAAGCAACGTGCTCGTCGACGTATTTCAGAGCGGTGTCTAAGATCAACTAGAAGCCTTCCATGCTCCAAGTAGTCGATCAGGGACCGTCTCCATTCTTCAGCTTCGACCGGAAGTACTGAGATGACATTTGTATCATCCAATAGAATTTCAGTGACAAACGGGATCACCCATCTTTGGCAAACTAGCAGGTCTGTAGCTTCGTCTTCTCCTAGTGTCATACTCGAGGCTAGGTTGGCGAGAGCGTCTGCCATTTGATTTTCTTTTCTTGGCACATGTTCTAGTGTCATGGTCTAGAACTTTTGCAGCAGTTGAGTTGCCAGACGGAAGTATAGGATGAGATCATATTTCCTCACCTTATATTTAGTTAAGAGTTGATTGATTATGAGCTTGGAGTCGCCATATACCTCAAGGGCTGTGATTTCGATGTTGATCGCTATTTGGAGCCCGATGATCAGTGCTTGGTAATCAGTGACGTTGTTGGAGCATAGTTCGCTTAGTTGGAAGGAATAAGGTAGTATTTACCTTTGTGGCGACATGAATACAACTCCTACCCCCGCTTCGTCTGCTCGTGCGGATCCGTCGAAGAACATCGTCCATGTCGGGAAAATGTCGATGTAGAACAGCTCCTCGTTAGGCAAGTCATCTGAGATTTTCCAATCGGATGGGATTGGATGATCGACAAGGAAGTTTGCTAGCCCTTGTCCCTTAATGGCTTTAGCTAGGATGTAGATGATATTGAAGGAAATTTTGTGAAAAACATGTTTATTTGAGCAACATCAATAGCATGCAATTAACAAATTAAAGGCGGAATCATGCTTACATGCACTCAAAACAAAACATCAACCATGAAATTCAAAGCCTAGTAGATTGGTGAACCTTGACTCAACTTAAAACAATATTTGTTAGTTGAGAAATATTTACCTTTGTAGATTCCTCTTTGCATATGCAAAGGATAATCACCCAAGAGATAGGGCCTTCATTCCTTGCTTCTTAGCTCCATGGATTTGGTTGAATGAATTGGATTCTCCAAGTTCCCAAAATAGAGAACCTCTAAAGATTCTACACCAAGTTGGATTGAAGAAGAAATGAGTGACCTTGGAGTAGTAGGATTGCTAGATTCACCCTCCAAGGTGGTTGGCCTCTTAGAGAGAAAATGAAGAAACAAGTTCTCACCAATTTTCTCTAAAATCAACCCTTATGAATTTTAGGCTATAAAGTTCTTTATATAGTCACTTCTTTAAATGACCTAAAGAACCAAAAACCCTAATTCTACACAAAATGGATATGGGCTTTTGGGCCTTTGTGAATCTTTATTCATTAAGTTGTCATACAACTTAAGTCAATGGGCTTTGACGTTCGAAGCCCATTGGGCCTTAAGGTCCAAAACTATCCCGAGGTCTTTAACGAACTTATTCGTTTGATTAATTAACATATTAATTAATCCTTGCCATAAATAATTAAACCATTTAATTATTCTTACTCATCTCCATTGTTTCTTCAATCTCCACCTTACACGGTGTACGATCCATTAGGTTCCTTTTAGCGAGGCAGTGGGCGATTAAAACCATTTTACATCGATTGTGAATTGAAACTTACTTTCAATTCTCCCTTTAGTGATTACACACGTTTAGGGCTTCCACAAACCATGAGTGACACCTAGCAGCATATCATGGCTACCCAAGCTAATCAGAAGAGGTAGAGAACCTATTCAGTTTAGGATTACAAATGCAATACGGTCTTTCTCTAATCTAATACTCTTGACCACATTGTTTGGTTTGATAGTTTATTTATTCATGTCTACTATCCAATGTGATTCGTTTGCTTATATGATTACCTTGAATGTGATTTGGAACGCATTCCCAAATCTCATTCATACTCTGGCCAGAGATTTTAATCATATCATAGAGTATTCTCCCTCAAACCATTTGAAGGTTAGAGATCCCTTATTGCACATTCACTTGTCTCCATAACTAAGTGGCTTAACCCCAATGATGTCGTGGACACCCCGATGGGGTGACTTTGACATAATCAAAGATCAAGGACTTAACCACAAGACAACTGTGATGCCTCAGGTCAAAGGACTAATTTGCATTATCCCAACCATGAGTTCTCATGTGACATGAGTATGAGAACTCCTCGTTGATCGTGTTCAGTGAACTCATTCTCTATTGAGCACCTACGTACTTGTCTTGATGTCACACACACCAATGACTCGAGACTAGTCACTCTCCCTGAGAGAAGGCACAGTACGTACTGATCTTATCGGACTGTCAATGCCCAATTGGCAATCCTATGATCAGGAACGTTTAGGATGTGTCTACGAAAGAATGGTCTCATTAATCTAACTTCATTAGATTGCATTCTCCCAATCACATATTCCTTGGACCTTATCGTTTAAGCATATAACATTTATATGAGACGGCTCAAACAATAATGTTTGCCCTTTTATATGTAAACTAGATTAGTTTAACATGTGAAATGTCCGTAAAGTATCATCATATGATTGGCTTTAAGGCACATTTCCAACAGATATCGTATTGATTGAGAAGCAACGCCCATTTTGCTAGTCGCCTTGTCAAACCTGGTTTGGACATGATGTATTTGCCCTGGTCAGCTTTAACAACCAAGTGGATGGTGTAAGCATGCATGTAATGTTTGAGCTTCTGAATGGTGAACACTAAGGCAAGACACATCTTTTCTATCGGGGAATAATTCAACTCAGTGCCGGTGAGAGTTTAATTGAGGTAGTAAAGCGCTCATTCTTTCTGGGATTCATTTTCTTGTGCCAAGAATGCTCATACTGAGCTTTCCTGAGCAACGATGTACAATATGAGCGGCTTCCCGGGCACAGGCGCCCCCAGGACAGGTGGATTTGACAAATACCTTTTTTATGCTTTCAAAGACATTGTGGCATGCTTCGTCCCATACGAATGGAACATCATTCTTCATGAGTCG
Organism: Malus fusca; assembly: GCA_035220775.1. NCBI lineage: Eukaryota > Viridiplantae > Streptophyta > Magnoliopsida > Rosales > Rosaceae > Malus > Malus fusca. Next base: position 29,292,525 of record CM069071.1, read on the forward strand.
ACTAAACGGTTGACAACGTCTTTCCAGGTTGGAGATAAACCGTCTGATGAAAACGAGTCGTCCTTGCAGACTTTTCAGCTAGTGTAAATTTCTTGGCTCATGCATGCTTTGAATGGCCTTGATCTTTGATTGGTCCACTTCGATGCCATGGTGCTTAACAATGAAGTCGAGGAACTTTCTTGAGGTGACGCCAAATGCACACTTCAACGGGTTCATCTTGAGGTTGTATCTTTGCAGCCTTTTGAACACTATTCGCAAATCCTTCAAGTGATCTGATCTCTTTTTGGTCTTGACCACCACATCGACTACGTAACATTCTACATTTTTGTGTAGCATGTCATTGAAGATTTTCTGCATTGTACGTTGTTATGTAGCTTCAACATTTTTTAGACCAAAGGGCATCACCTTGTAGCAGTAGATACCTTTTTGAGTGTGGAAGGTTGTTAATTCCTCATCTTCAGGGGCCATGCAAATTTGATTGTATCCAGAAGAGCCATCCATGAATGACAGTGCCTCGTGGCCAGTGGTTGCGTCCACCATGATTTCGATGATTGGCAGGGGAAAGTCGTCCTTCGGGAAAGCATCGTTGAGGTCTCGAAAGTCTACGCAAATGATAGGAGCATATTTATGCGACTTTGTTAGCTTGTTTCTTTGCATTTAGTGAGTTAGTTTCTGTTTATTATAGTGATTTAAGCCATTTTCGTGTGTTTGTAGGTCCAAATGGCAAAAGTGGCAAGAAAAGGCAATTTGTGCATTTTAGAGCAGTTTTGGGCTTGGAATGGACAACATATGAATGGAGCATAATGAATGGACGTTTTTGAAGATCAAAAGAGGCTAGGAATGTGCTAAAGAGTTGGAGAAATTAATTCAAGACTTGGAAGATAATGAATCAACTAAAAGGAAGGAACATTATTCAAAACCTTATCCAGTCTTTTTTTATCTCAAACTAACCTTATCTTATCTTATCCTATCCTAATCTCATCCTACCTTATTTCCAGCTGCAAGGGGGACTCATTTTCTTATTAAACCACCTCTTATCTGATTTCTAGGAGTCCTAAAACAATGCTAACAATTAATCCTTTTCCTCTACAACCATGGTGTCGTGCCCTAGCCTTATATATACACCTTTGCCACATCATTCAGAATGACCACACACATAAGAGCCATAAATCAGAAAAATACATACTTGTGTCGCAGCTTTGCAAGGAAGGAGAGAAGAAGCTTGGAGCCGTGCCTGCCATTCAAGACTTTTGCATTGCTAGAACGTTTCTAGGTGTATTCTATCTTTTGTTTTCAATGTTTAATTTTAATTGTCTTTGTTTAATTGCAAACATGTGGAACTAATTGTTGGAAGTATGCCCACAAAGCCACTCATTTGATGTAATAGCTTTTGGAATACTTAATGTATTAAACTATTAAATGTTTAATGAAGGGCAAAGCTTATTGTTAATCATTATTTATTGTATCATGTGTTTAAGCAATAAGGGAATCCAAGGAATGTATTTGATCTAAGAGAGAAGTGATTTAAGTAAGTTAGATTAACGAGACCTTTCTCTTATGTTCATTCCTAAAACGTTCCTATCCATAGGATTGCCAATTGGGCATTGACAATCCGCTAAGGTTAGTATGTGTTATGTCAACTCAAGCTCGAGTATGACTAGTCTCAAGTCATCTAGTGTTTGACACTAAGACAAACACATAGGTGCTCGAAAGAGTAATCGAGTACACTGAACAACGATAAAAAGAGACTTCGGACATACATGTCATGTAAGAACTCGTTAGTTGCAATATGCAAATTAGTCCTTTGACCTGAGGCATCATAGATGTCTAATGGTTAGGTCCTTGATCTTTGATCATGTCAAAGGCATTCCATTGAGAGTGTCCACGGCATTGTTGGGGTCAAGCTATCTAGTCATGTAGGCATATGAATTCACAACAAGGGATCTCTAACCTTCCATGGTAGAAGGAGAATACTCTAAGATATGATTCAAGAGTCTTTGGCCAAAGCATATGAATATGACTTAGGAAGTTTGTTCCAAATCATATTCAATTGAATCATGTAGAGAAGTATCACATTGGATAGTGGACATGAAACAAACTATCATTCAAACAATGTGATTAAGAGTATTGTATTAGAGAATGACCGTATTGCGTTGTAGTTGTAACTGGATAGGTTCTCCAACCACTTCTACTTAGCTTGGGTAACCATGGCATGCTGCTAGGTGTCACTCATGGTTTGTGGAAGCCCTAAAGATTAGCAAACACTAATCTTAATCAAAGGGAGAATTGAAATGTAGTTTCAATTCATAATCGATCGTTAAGAGTAACAATCGTGCACTGCCTCGCTAATTGGAACCTAATGGATCGTACACCGAGTAAGGATGAAAGTGAAGAAATATAAATGAAATGGATATACAATTAAATGGTTTAATTGAAAAATGGTCAAGATTAATTAATTAGTTAATTAATTTAACGAAAGGTTCATATTGGGCTTTTAAGTTGGTTTTGGGTTTCGGGGCCCAAAATTGTTTTGGTCCACAAGGCCCATTATGTTTAAGTTGTATGACAACTAAAACAAATATGGGCAAATAGCCCAATCACTTAAGATGGCCGGCCATAGCAAGGGTAGTGGGAAGTTTTGCTTAATTGCAAGTTTGCCACTCACCTAAGAAAAGAGATATAAAAGCAACTTTATAGCTATTTTCTCATTAGGGTTTTTCTTTGAGGCAAAGAGGTGAAACATTTTCTCTCTTTTCTCTACAAGGAGGTTGGCCACATAGGGAAGATTTAGCTAGCAATCTTTTCTTCTGTAAGTCATCCATTTCATCTTCACACCTCATCCTTGGTGTGGAGACTTAGAGACACCAAACCTTTGGTGTTTTTGGAGATCCTTTCCTCACATCCTCAAGGAGCAAAGGAGCACAAAAAGGGAAGGAAATCACAAGGAAGATCCAAGGAGCTAGGAGGTGACTTGAAGGCCCTCCACTTGGGTGAATCCCTTGTGCAAACAAGGATGAGCTTCAAGGGTAATAAATCTCTAAATCCTTCCTTCTCTTTAATGTTTTTAAAGAGTCTCTTGGTTCACCATTCACTAGGCTTTGAATGTCATGGGTTTTAGAATTGTTTTTGAATGCATGCCTACTTTAATGTGTTAATAGTTTGCATATGTGTTCAAATATTCTCACATGTTCTTATCTAGGACAAAAATTTTCCTTCAAGTGGTATCAGAGCCTAGGTCTAGTTTATGGTGAATCCGTTTGGGTTTTGTGATTTTCATGATTTGTGATTTAAATGTTGTAAATGTTACAAGCTTTGTTCTTGCTTTTGAATATAAATTTTGCTTGAAAATTTAGCATCTCAAATGTTGTAGATGTAGTTCATTTAAGCATGAATATTGGAACTAAAATTTGGTGCCATGTATGTTGGGAAATTCGGCCAAATCCAAAGGGTGGATTTTTGGGTTCATGTTTGTCTTGTTAAAATTGTTTTAAAGTGACTTTTGGAACCCCTAAGTACCCTAGGATGTTAACCCTCTTTTGTGTAGTGAAAATTTGAGTTTTAATGAGTGAAAACATTCATGGAGGTCTTATGAGTTTTCATGTGTGTTCTTCAATGTTCTTGATATTCTTACCAAGAACAAAAAGGTTTGGAATTTTGATTCAAAGTGTTTGGTGTTTTTCATAAAGTTTTGGTTTATTTTTTATGGGTGATGGATTATTGGTGAGGGATGATAAATGCTATTAATGTTTCACAAAACATTTTTCTTACAACCCATCCCATTCACCTTTATCCTCACCTACCTATTCCACTTGCATGCACCACTTGCATAAAACTCTTTCAAGTTTTGATTTATCACCAAAACCTTTTCACACTCCTTTTCACTTCTACTAAAACCGGCCAACCCCAAGTGGGGGGTGATTTTGGGCCATTTATGCAATTACATAAAGTTTTGATACTTTTGTGTTTTTGTATTTTGGCCCAAAAGTTTACGTTTTTACATTAAGGCCCAAAAACTCTGAAGGACAAATTGTTTTGTTCCTTTATTGATGTTTTTATTATTGTTAAAATTTTGGGTTCTAGTTGTAATTGAAGGAAATTTTGTGAAAAACATGTTCATTTAAGCAACATCTATAGCATGCAATTAACAATTAAAAGGCGGAATCATGCTTGTATACACTTAAAAACAAAACATTAACCATGAAATTCAAATCCTAGTAGATTGGTGAACCAAGACTCAACTCAAATCAAAGTGAGTTGAGAAATTTATAACTTTGTAGATTCCTCTTTGCATAAGCAAAGGCTAATCTGAAGGGAAATTATGAGATTTCATGTGGGATTTCTAGTGACTAGCATGCATATACAATTCAAAATTTATATACGAAAGCAACGGAAGCATGTTGTCAAATAATATCAAAGCTATAGTCATGCAAATCCCCTTCAAGATGCATATGTTTATGTAAGATGCATCAAAACAATTTATTGAAGAACAAAGTGTAGAAGTAGTTTTATACCTCTTGATCTAGACTTTAGACCAAGGATGGACCACCTCCAAGCCCTTTGTTGTTGGAACTCCTTGAGCCTAGCCTCCCTCATTGCCTCCTCCACTTTGTTAGAATGAGTGCTCCTTGGTTCTCCTTAAGTCTCCAAAGTTGAAGACTTCTAAAGATCCACACCCACTAGTGTAGTGAGAAGGATGAAGGAATAACCAAAAGGGTGAGAAGATGATTAGCTAAATCCCCCTTTGGTGGCCGGCCCTTTGAGTGTTGAGAGAGATTTTCTTTTCTCTTTTGTTGTTTTGAACACTCAAAAAACCCTAATGAAACTTTGTGCTATAAAGTTCCTTTTATAACCAAAAAGAAACAAGTCAACATTTGACTCTCTCTCTCTCCCTCCTTTGGCCGGCCCCTTTAGTGTTGTTTGGGGTTTGGGCTTTTATTATTTCAAGTCATCCAATGCTTGAATAAAAGCCCAATAGGTTTAGGCCCAATGGGCCCATTTACACCCGAACATTTCCTTAAGCCCAAAACGATCTTTTATCGCTTTTATGATTTCTTTAGACTTTCTAATTAATCACAACACTTAATTAATCCAATTAATTATTTCCATCATCCATTAGTTACTCACTACAAGAGTGTATTGGTGTACAATCATTTTAGGTTCTAATTAGCAAGGCAGTGAGGTGATTGGCCCCAATCCAATTGATTATATTTAATTCAATCACTTAGTGAATTAAAACTTACTTTTAATTCACCTTCTTCTTTGACGACTACATTTAATCATCTAGAAGAACTCACAAGTCATGAGTGACATCTAACCATATATCATGGCTACCCAAGCTAATGTAGAATTTGTTCGGAGAACCTATTCAGTTGGAATTACAATGTAATTCGATCCTTCTCTAAAACAATACTCTCAATCACATTACTAGGGTATGGATATTTTAAGTCAAACCCCTAATGTGATTATTCCTTTTTATATGATTCAATTGAGTCGTATAGGAACGCTTTCCTTTATTACGCTCGATACTTCGGCCGAAGATTCCCGAATCATATCTTAGAGTATTCATCCTCTCTTAACGAGGATTAGAGATTCCTTGTTGCGCATTCACTTGCCTCCATGACTAAGTGGCTTAACCCCAACTATGCCACGGACACTCGCGGATGGAGTGACTTTGACATAATCAAAGATCAAGTACCTAACCACAAGACAACTATGATGCCTCAGGTCAAAGGACTACTTACATTATTCCAGCCATTAGAGTTACTTGCTTGACATGTGAGTAGACCTCCATGCAAGTACTCTCGTTCGATTGTGTTCAGTGAACTCATTCCCTTAATGAGCACCCACATACCTGTCTTGGTGTTACTACACGAATGGGACGAGACTTTCCATCCTTCCAATTGAAGTAAACATAGTATGTACCGGTCTATGCATTGTCAGTATCCCTCCGACAATCCTATGACCAGAAACCTTTTGGACATAAGGGTTATGTGAAGAAGGTCTCTGTAGTCTAACATCATTAGATTACTTCTTCCATCGATCCATTGTCCATGGATTCACCATTTAGGACATATATCGTTTATTGAGATAGTCCTAATTAGTATCTTTGCCATTTGATGTATAAGAATCATCTATACATCCATTCATTGTCCTGAAAGGTTTCTTCCAAAGATTGACTTTGAGGGCATATTTCCAACAGATAGTTTATTCATGTCTACTATCTAATGTGATTTGGAACGATTTCCTAAATCTCATTCATACTCTGGCCAGAGATTCTTAATCATATCATAGAGTATTCTCCCTCAAACGGTTTGAAGGTTAGAGATCCCTTGTTGAGCATTCACTTGCCTCCATGGCTAAGTGGCTTAACCCCAACTATGTCGTGGACACCCTCGGATGGAGTGACTTTGACATAGTCAAAGATCAAGGACCTAACCACAAGACAACTATGATGCCTCAGGTCAAAGGACTACTTTGCATTATCCAACCATGAGTTCTCATGTGACATGAGTATGAGAACTCCTCGTTGATCGTGTTCAGTGGACTCATTCGCTATTGAGCACCTACATGCTTGTCTTAGTGTCAATCACACCAATGACTCGAGACCAGTCACTCTCCCTGAGAGAAGACACATCACGTATTGATCTTAACGGACTATCAATGCCCAATTGGCAATCCTAAGATCAGGAACGTTTAGGATATGTATACGAAAGTGAATGGTCTCATGAATCTAACTTGTTTAAATTACATTCTCCTAATTACATATTCCTTGGACTTATCGTTTAAGCATATAACATTTATATGAGACGGCTTAAAACAATAATCTCTGCCCTTGATATTAAACTAGATTAGTTTAACATGTGAAATGTCCGTAAAGTATCATCATATGATTGGTTTTATGGCACATTTCCAACAATCTCCCACTTTCACTAGAGCCAATCAGCTTGGTCATCAGTGATGATACCTCTTCTGTAGTCATTTCAAAAATGGCTGAGTAGTAGGCCTAGACAATGGATATCTATATGTTATCCATAGAAGCAACCTTGAGAATAACGACGTCACCATTATACATGATTCTGAATCATGTGGTTTAGTCTCTCATTTAAGTTCGGATCTTGATGAGACCTTGATTCGCTGGCTTGAGCTATCGCCCCATTAGTGTCGTAGTGTCGGTACACTAGAGACACTTTCTGGTTGGAACCGAATAAAGAGTTCATAAATGAACTTTCTCATCCAAACAACATTGTTGTAAGCTTCTTTATGGCAATATATTTTGCATGCATAATGGAACACACTAAAGTCATTACTTTTAATGTTTCCATCCAAGTATCTCTTTAGTCATAATAAAGAGATATCTAATTATCTATTCATTCATAATGAAGAAACATCCAATGATGGATTAGATTCATAATCTAATACATTTACGCTTCCATTACGTTACTCGAATTCTTCCTCATTCTTGAGGAATCCATCCTTTATTATTTCTCAAATACTTAAGGATTCACTTGACAGTTGCCATGGTTCTGATCCTGGGCTTGCATTGATATCGTCTTGTACCGATCTTGGTACAACTCATATCAACGTTTTTCGTACAATATGAAATACATAAATCACCTTTCTGCGTATGCATAAAGGATTCTATTTACGCATTATTTCTTTGGGAGTCAAAGGGTACGTTCCCTTTGAGAAGAGCTACCTCCTAGTCTCACTAGAGTTGTTCTTCTGATTGAAGTTTATCATCATATGAGAAACTTCCTAGCATCTTTTGTCTATTATTAGGGATTGATATAATCCAATTATATCTTGAAATCTATCATTGTAGATTTCCATCCCATGTATATAGACTATGTCTCCCATATCCAATCTATCTTTATAGAATGTTTAAAGTCATAACTTTAACGAAGAAGTATTCTTTTCATTTCCAAAATTAATATATCATATATATGTTAAATTTTAGGAACATGATTAACTCCCACTAAACTTTTGTAAACCTAGTAAACAAAAGATTCATTTACATCTTTATGAGAAATCAATTGATTTGATCTTTCTCTCATAAGATGCTTATAGCTCCCACTAGCTTGCTAAGATCCATGATGGATGGATCTCTACAACTTACATGTCTTGTGATTCATAGTTTTAGACATATATTATCAAGACTATCTTAATAATGGTTTCGGAAACCCATATTATGTCCAAACATTGAATCACCATTTAGTTGTAGCTAGCAATCTTCGAATTAATTGAAACCAAGACTACGTCAAAGATGGTTTCTTCAAAGTCAACCAATCTCTTTGATTGTAGTCACCTTAAGCTACCAATTAGCTATAAAGGTTTCATTATTTCGGGTCAAATGGTACTTTACCATTTCCTTGAGGATATGTCGTATATACACTTAATGTAGTCATAAGGATTTTCATTCTTATTTATTTTGAATTAAGAGGTGTAACTCTATGACATAGTCATAAGGTTCAAACCATTCAACTGAGACAGCTTATAAATCCTTCTCGACTACCTTGGAGCTTGTGGTGTAGGAACTAGGTTGTTATATTTGTTGATTATCATCTTGTCTCTCAAAGAACCCATTCTTTGAGTTTTATCTCTCGTTCATTTGCGCTTAGGCAAATCATATTGCAGGATTACAATGAACTACCCAACAAAACAACATTTGTTAGTTGGTTTATAGAAGTGATATCCAAAGGTTAATTTAAGGATATCCACAAGATAATTCTCAAACAAATATTGCTTATTAGCACACAACCCCAAATCTTAACACGATTAAGACTTATCTTTCTTTCCAACTACATCCTATGGAGTCATGAAAATTTTGGAAGATCTTCTAATTGACAATCATATTGTCTTAGAAGTATATATCCTATATATGGGTAATTGATAACATCCAACGAACTAAATCTTATTCGAGTTCGTTCTTCTCTTAATGGAGAAATCCATTATCTTATGATGCTTCTTTCCTTGATATCTTTCAAGGAAACTGTTCTAAAGTGTTACCTTTCCTTGGATCAAATCTAAGGAGGTAAATACTTTAGACATCTTACTCATCAAATTACATTTCTTGAATTCTTTGAAACCTTTTGCAAAGTATTCGGACTTGTGTTTATTCAAAATAAATGATAGTCCAACCGAGAGCGATCTTCGGTGAATGTCATACAACATGAGTAGTATTATGTTGTGGACAAGTGCCACTAACATCTAAGTGAATTAACCTCAACAACTTTGTGATTCTTTCTTCCTTTCCAAAAGAATAAAGATTCAAACATTTTGCCTCTATACAATTTTAACAAGAAGGCATTGGATCCAGATCTAACGATCCAAAGCATCCATCTATGACCAACTCGTAATTTATGTTTTAGAGGTATCACAACTCAGTTGGGATTAGTCACTACCTTGCAACCTTTTGGGTTTTAAGCATCGTTATATTGTAAACAGTTAACACTACCATATCATCTCTACTATAGAGATAATTAATTAGATTACAATAATCTAATCATTCATTAATAAAGAACAATGTTTTGTCAAACAAAACATTTATCCATTTCTGATACGGAATTATGTTCCTTTATTCAATTGGAATGTAAAGACAATCTTTGTTTTTCCATTTTCTTTGGTAGTTCATATGAGGAAGTAAGTACTACCTGCTTTCGCAGAGATCTATATTTGATTCACGTTCCGAATGTGAAGTACTTTCTCTTCTCTCATTAATCTTCTACTTCTTATTAGCCACACTTTTACAACGATTGTAAAACATAGTTACTAATACGGAATCAAGCATTCAAGTAGAAGAACCAACTGTTTTGAACTATTCAAGAACAATTTACAACACCTTCGAAAGGTGTGTTCTTGACACTTGCAAGACATTTCTTGCAAATACCCCTTCCAATGTCCATCCTTTCATAAAGAAAGTTTGTTCCCTTGGAGTTATTTCGCCTTCTTCATTTGACTTCTCCTTTGACTACAATAGTCATGGTCCCTAAACTCCCACTATCTCTCTTGAAACTTATTTCAATTGTGTTATACACATCAACCAATTTGGAGAGCGTGTGGTTATTGTTCACTATATAGTTTACAATAAACTTAGTGAACCATTTGGATAGGGACACAAAAGTGAAGTCCTTGCCTAGTTTCCATCTCGTGAAGTGGTTTAACACTTCAACACTCAATGATTCAAAATCATCATAAGTCCATGTTGATGGACTATTTTTGTCAACCAACCATTATGTTCTAAACATAATTACAAACTTTCAAGAGTTGTTCAAGGCAACTCTCATTTCTTCATACAACAATTTGTAAGTGAAGAATCATGGCACATAAAGTGTCCATGCCCTTGTGCTTTCTTCTCAAGTTCTTTGTTCATTTAACAAAGAAACAAGCACTAGTGTTTGCATTAACTAAGGGTTGTTCAAAGCAACTCTTATTTCTTCATACAATGATTTGTAAGTGAAGAACTATGACATTAAAAGTGTTGTCCTCTTTATGATAGACTTATCTAACATGTTCTTCCAATGATACATTATCAATAGGAAGATTGCGAGAATGAGACTACTTAGGTACATATACAAGCCATTAAAGACAATCTATGGGATTGTGGTACCAAGTCCGTAAACTAAAGCATTCGGCTTTTCTTTGTCAAGTTTTGGATAGCATTTGCAAATATATCGGCAAACAAATACATAACGAATATAAATTGATTGATTTTAAGCCATTTGATCCGGGTCTTTAAATCAAATAGCACCACCCACTATTTTTGGCAAATTCCATATCCCTCATCGGAATTCGAGAGTTTTGGAGGAAACTCTTAGTAGCGTATGGGAGACTCAACATTACCAATCCCACCTCACAATGATATGATGTTGGCTAGCATCAATAATAATGAGAGAGTACGCTTACTCATTTGCATCTCTTGCAAGTACCCATCTTATTTGGCCTCTAGAGAATGAAGCCTCACAATGATACGATGTTGGCTCCATTGCACTTAGTTAAGTCATTCCCACCATGCAAGTTCGAGTAAGGGTTCAAGAACAACCTCACAATGATACGATGTTGATCATTCTCGTTGCCTACCTTCACAACATCATGTATGCATATAGAACTCCTCCTGAGTGTAAGCACGCACTTTGTACTCCCCCATGATAGGGTGAAGTCGGTGTACGAGTCACAAACGATCGGAGCCTACCACGGTGGAAGGCCACGAAAGAGTGTTCAAAGCACTCTCATGCTTGTCAACTTAATAATGGTTTGGTTGAGGGTTTTAGGTCTCATCACATATAAACATACATTTTAATCTTATTAAAACAATTTGGTCCTATTACAACTATTGGTCCATGTGATTGATTTAGTTGTATATAATACTCCCACTATGCTTGTCAAACGGTTTTTAAAGCAAGAGTATATGGTACTACTAACATTAACTTTGCATTCATTTGATGGACTATATAGTTGCCTTAGGGCCTTAGGATGACTATGAACCTTTGATTAGATCCAACACGAGCCTAGCAATCTTTTCTTCTCTAAGTCATCCATTTTATCTTCACACTTAACCCTTGGTGTGGAGACTTAGAGACACCAAATCTTTGGTGTTTTTGGAGATCCTTTCCTTACATCCTCAAGGACCAAAGGAGCACAAAAGGAGAAGGATATCACAAGCAATATCCAAGGAGCTTGGAGGTGACTTGAAGGCCCTCCACTTGGGTGAATCCCTTGTGTAAACAAGGATGAGCTTCAAGGGTAAAGAAACTCTAAATCTTTACTTCTCTTTAATGTTGTTAAAGAGTTTATTGGTTCACCATATACTAGGCTTTGAAAGTCATGGGTTTTATGAATTGTTTTTTGAATGCATGCCTACTTTAAAGTGTTAAATAGTATGCATATGTATTCAAATGTTCTTCAATGTTCTTAGCTAGGACAAAAATTTTCCTTCAAGTGGTATCAGAGCCTAGGCCTAGTTTATGGTGAATCCTTTTGGGTTTTGTGATTTTCATGATTTATGATTTAAATGTTGTAAATGTTACAAGCTTTGTTCTTGCTTTTGAATATATAAATTTTGCTAGAAAATTTAGCATCTCAAATGTTGTAGATGTATTTCATTTAAGCATGAATATTGGAACTAAAATTTGGTGCCATGTATTTGGGAAATTCGGCCAAATCCAAAGGGTGATTTTTGGGTTCATGTTTGTCTTGTTAAAATGGTTTTAAGGTGACTTTTGGAACCCCTAAGTACCCTCGGATATTAGCCCTCTTTTGAGTGGTGAAAAATTGAGTTTTGGTGATTGAAAACATTCATGGAGCTATTATGAGTTTTCATGGTGTTCTTCAATGTTCTTGAAGTTCTTGCCAAGAACAAAAGGGTTTTGAAGTTTTGATTCAAAAGTTTTATGTTTTTCATAAAGTTTTGGTTTATTATTTGATGGGTGATAGTTATTGGTGAAGCATTAATATTGGCTTTAATGTTTGACAAAACTCTTTAATGTTTTACAAAACATTTTCTTACAAACCATCAATTTCACCTTTACCTCACCCACCAAAATCAACTTGCATATTGCACATGCATTCACAACTTGCATAAAATCCCTTTCACACTCATTCACACTCTAAAAACCGGCCACCCCCTAGTGGGGGTACTTTTGGGGCCTTTTGTGCAATTACATAAAGTTTTGATATTTTTGTGTTTTTGTATTTTGGCCCAAAAGTTTACGTTTTTACGTTTAGGCCTAAAAACTCTAAAGGACAAATTGTTTTGATCCTTTAATGATGTTTTTACATTATTAAAGTTTGGGTTCTAGTTGAAATTACATGAAGTTGTGGACTTTTGTGTTTTTTCAAAGTGACCCCAAAAGTTTGTGTTTTTGCATTATGGCCCAATTGTTGTGATCATAGTTTCCTTTTGGCCCAAATAAAATGAGAACAAAATTGTTTTGTCTCTTTAATGAGAATTGGATTTTCATTTCATTTAGTTCCATTTAAATCAATTCTATGGATCCAAAAACCAATTGTTTAAAGTTGTTTTCTTAGTTAATGTGATTGATTAAGAAAAATGTGATTATGAACCAAAGGCCTCGATAATTGAGCTATGTGATTGGCCTCTTAACATTATGAATGTTTGGGTTTGGTAGTGTAGAATTTGAATGTAATTTGATTAATTCAATTTGTTGTAAATGGACATAAGTCCATCATTTGTGTTGTAAAAGGGCATAAGCCCTTATTATTATTTCATGTATTCCTTTTGTTTATATGTATGCAAAATGGAATAGTTGGGTCCAACGCCCAATAGGAAATAACGGTTTAATTAGATTAAACGCGTAACTAAAATCAACAACTATCTACCTTAAACCCAAGGTCCAACACAAGGCTCGTGTTGGATCAAATCAAACGGTTCATAATCATCCTAAGACCTAATATGACTATATAGTCCATATGAGGATGCAATGCATTCGTTAGTAGTTTCATATAGTCTCGCTTGTTTCAACGAAACAGTGGGAGTATTATATGCTACTAATTCATATTAACTTGGACAAATAGTTATGATAGGCCCTCCACTTGGGACCAAAGGAGCAAAAAAGGAGAAGGATATCACAACCAATATCCAAGGAGCTTGGAGGTGACTTGAAGGCCCTCCACTTGGGTGAATCCCTTGTGTAAGCAAGGATGAGCTTCAAGGGTAAAGAAACTCTAAATCTTTACTTCTCTTTAATGTTGTTAAAGAGTTTATTGGTTCACCATATACTAGGCTTTGAAAGTCATGGGTTTTATGAATTGTTTTTTGAATGCATGCCTACTTTAAAGTGTTAAATAGTATGCATATGTATTCAAATGTTCTTCAATGTTCTTAGCTAGGACAAAATTTTTCCTTCAAACTCCTCGTTGATTGTGTTCAGTGGACTCATTCGCTATTGAGTACCTACATGCTTGTCTTAGTGTCAATCACACCAATGACTCGAGACCAGTCACTCTCCCTGAGAGAAGTCACAGCACGTACTGATCTTAACGGACTGCCAATGCCCAATTGGCAATCCTAAGATCAAGAACGTTTATGATATGTATATGAAAGAGAATGGTCTCATGAATCTAACTTGTTTAAATTACATTCTCCTAATTACATATTCATTGGACTTATCGTTTAAGCATATAACATTTATATGAGACGGCTTAAAACAATAATCTTTGCCCTTGATATTAAACTAGATTAGTTTAACATGTGAAATGTCCGTAAAGTATCATCATATGAATGGTTTTAGGGCACATTTCCAACATGCTGATGTACTTCCAGAAAAGATACCACATTTTCCTTGAGAACAGATAAGACGAGTGACAATAAAACATCAAGCTTGTGGATAATCAACAAACGCAACAACTGCACGTGCTGATTCATCCCCAACAAAGCCGAATATCACTTGCCAGGTGAAACCGGTCGTGGTCCCATTTAAATTCAAGATCAAGCCTCAATGGCCCTTGAAGAAATCAGAAGTCTGATTCAAGATCAAGTGTCCACCACCCTTGAATCAAATTCAGCTCCAAATAAAATGAGTAAGTTCAGACCTTTGGAGGAAACCAGAAAACCCTCCAGCCCAGTTCAAGATTAAGCCTGTGGAAAGTCAAGAATTGGAGGAAACCAGAAAATCTTCCAGTCGAATTCAAGATCAAGCCCCGTCGACCCTTGAAGAAACTTTCAGCCCAATTCAAGATCAAGCCTCAATGGCTCTTGGATCGGCGTCTACATTAAGGTACTTCAAAACACATCTTCTACATGTGACAAGCACATGTATACGACACGCCTTGAAGTGGGGGCATTTGTAGACATCTAAATTTCAATGAAATAAATATTGACCGATGCATTAAAATTTCAACGTTCACGTGTCACATAAATTTTACACGCAGCGTGTGACTCAACAAAAATCGGAAAAGTCATAAAAAAGGACACGTGTCACTACCTGACAAAACTGATTTATTTCATCTGATTATTATATTCAAAATTAAGCCTTGAAAATTTCTATAAATAGAAGGCGGAGCCTTTCATTTCATTTCACCAATTCACATATACATTTCTGTACTCCTAAATTGGAAGAGAATTCCCCAAATCCTTGAAGCTTTGAAACTCTACAGCTTTCAAGCATCCAACCTCCCAAATTCCCAATAATCTCGAAGGATCAAGAAAGCTCTCTTCATTCTTCGTCAAATCCTTGAAGAAATCCACACAATTGTTCATCAAGATGCACTTGAAGATTCGTTCATCCTCGTTCATCAAGATCAAGCCCAACGACCCTTGAAGAAATCCACACAACTGTTCATCAAGATCAAGTCCCGAAGGCCCTTGAAGATCCTTTCATCCTCGTTCATCAAGATCAAGCCCAACGCCCCTTGAAGAAATCCACACAACTGTTCATCAAGATCAAGCTCTGGAGACCCTTGAAGATCCGTTCATTCTATTCATTCCTAGATCAAGCCCCAACAACCCTTTGGATCAACAACCCACCTACAAATCTACACCTTACGAAGATAGAATCAGATGATCAAATTGTAAAAGAGATTGTAACCCCAAATTTAATACAAAATATTACTTTGTACATGTGTTCTTGTTTCATTCATCGCATGAATATTCGTGTTTACAAAGGTGTTTTAATTTTTTAATATTTAATTATTTTAATTTGTCACGTCATCAAAACTTGTGAGTTTTATAATTTGTCACATCATCACTTAACGGTCAAATTTAACGGTTTGATTAACGGATGTATGAAACTGGGATAAAATGATAAGTAATATATGAGATTGAAATGTTTTAAAGATATTGTATGATGTTGCAATTGCAATTTACCCAAAAAAATTAGTAAGAAAAGGGGTGATGTTGCCTGGCCAATAAAACTGTATTAAGGCCTTTTGACTTTACAACAAAACTGGATTAAGGCCTTTTGACTTTACAACATACCTGGATTACGGCCCATTGACTTTGTCACCCGCGCATTTTAGTTCACCATATCTTGTTTGTCTAAAATACCTCTCTTCCTTTCCCTCCTTCAAGTATATACGTGACCATCACGCGCTCTCTCTCCGTCTCCAACGAACCATTTCCGCTCTAACCTTCTCAGTCTGCATCACGCTCTCACAGTTTCTCTCTCTCGCTCGCTGTAAGACTCGTCTTAAACTCTGTTTGTTTCCCGAGAAAAACCCTAGGAAAATTATAGAAAATGAAGAATTAGGGCTCCATTTTGAGTTTCGCTTCTTGTCTTTCATGGAAACAATCGGAGCTCTGACTGATCGGAATTTCTCTTCTACAGGTCTTCGTCGTGAAGCCGTGTTTGTTTGCATTATATTTTTTCAATGTAAGTGTTGCCGCATCCGTTTCTTCTGCGATCCTAAAATTCTCTATCGAAGCCCTAATTTCCGTTACCTTTCGATTTCGCTTCAATCCGATTCGTTTACTTGATCTGCTAATTTCTTTTTTTTTTTTTGGCTGCTAATTTCGGTGTTGTTGTTTGCAGTGAATTTACAGCGAAAATGGTTTCCTTCGAGATGAATGATCGAAAAAGTGAGTAAGTTTTGCTTTTTCGTAATTTTCCAAGCGATTTGGATGCTCTAGATTACACTGTTTGGTCAATATATTGATATATATATGTGTGTGTGTGTGTGTGTCTATATATATATATCTTGTTTAGAGAACAACTTGCTACTTTTGGGTACGTTTAACTACTTTGTTTGATATGTTTATACGTAATCTTGTTGATGTGAACAGCTTGTTTTTGGTAAATACTGATAATTATTTCCTAAAAAACTGTAAGAATAATTTAGTACAACGTAGGACTCTGATACGTGAGTTAAGATCATCTCCAATCTAAATTGGTGTTTGCGCAATTGTAACAGAGATTGGACTAGGATTGACTGGATTCGGTATATTTTTCACATGCCTGGGAATGGCCTTCTTCTTTGACAAGGGATTGCTTGCAATGGGAAATGTAAGTGTCTTTTATAATGCTAAGTTACCGTCTTATCTGTGTGGTTCTACCTATTATTGTTTTAGCTATTGTTCTACTTGATCTGCGTTTTAACACTGCTCATTTGTTTGTGGTACTTAATCAGATCCTCTTCTTGTCAGGGGTGACTTTAACCATTGGATTTAAGCCCACGATGCAATTCTTCATGAAACGTCAAAATTATAAGGTTTATGACGATTAACCTTTCTCTCGTTTGCGCGTGTTTGCCCATGCATGTATTGTAACTTTTGTTTTGAACCAGGTTTTTCTTTAACTGTACAGGGAACTATTTCTTTTGGTATTGGTTTCTTCTTTGTGATCATAGGGTGGCCTATTATTGGCATGATTTTGGAGGCATATGGGTTCATCGTACTCTTCAGGTCTCTAGGATTTTTTTTTTACTGTGCTCGTTTTCATACTAATAATATATTTCTGCATGCATGATGTTGCTGATGGAATATGTTGTGCAGCGGCTTCTGGCCAACACTGGCAGTTTTTCTTCAGAAGATTCCGGTTCTTGGCTGGCTGTTTCAACAACCATACGTTAGATCAGTATGTTTATTTGTTATTAATCGTTCTTTATAGTGGATTAATTTTATGCATTATCTACTTGAATTGCACATTCATGAAAGCCATTCCAGTCAAACTTTGGAAGTCCATGTGTCTTATTTGTTTTTAGAACATGATTTACACTTGTATATGTCATGGGATTTGGTCTTAAGCCATTTGTATGTTCTTAGAACCCTGGTCGATTATTGTTAAGCATGAAAACAAACATATAAAAATGAGGAGCACATTGTTAGGTACTAAGAGATTATTTGTGGTAACTGATAAATAATGCACAAAAGACTTCTGTTTTAACCTTATCTCCATTTCTCATTTTGTGGACAATTCTCAGCTTATTTTTGTTGGCAATTTTGGTAATCATAACTGTTATGGCATCAGTCATAGCGAATATATTTTAAACCCAAGTGAGGAACATTGGTTTTCAGAAATAGAGAGGGAACTTTGATACCTAAGGTTATTATTATCATATTACTTAGACTGAGAAACGAACAGCTCTCGATGTTTATGTATTGTCTTAGAAACTTGTATAGGCTATTATTTTTCATGAAAGCTGTTACTATACGTGTATATTAGTATATTAGTATACGTGTATATTAGTATTTATTCTTGCCGGGATATGCGCTTTATCTGTATTATTCTCAATGCACTTAGATTACTTGTTTATGTGTTTACCCCGTCTTACTATGATGTGCAGCTCTTTGACCGATATCGTGGCCGACGGGTGCCTGTGTAAGCCAGGAAATAGAGTGCCACTAATCTGCGGACAGGCGAGGCTGTAATTTCTTGTAAAATACATTTTAGATGGCGCAGCATAATTTTTTTATTTTTTATTTTAATTCAGTTTCCAAAGTGACTGTAGGAAATGATCTCTCAGTGAATAGGCTTTTATCTTTTACGGCAAAAAAAGGAAGTGAAAAAGAAAATTACATATGAGCTTTATCTGTACTCTGTTCGTTTGCTTCTTTTGCTACCATTGATGAGTGTAAAATTCTTTTTTCTTTGATGACTTGTACGCTCGCTCGCGGGTAAAATATTCCCCTTGTCCAGATCGCCATTGATTTGAAAACTTACATTGGAACGGCTTCACCATGATGTGGTATATGTTCTTTGCATATAACTGAAATAGGATGAAGCTTACCCAATCTTTTACCAAAGGTGAATTTGAACTACATTATTGCCAGCTCCATTGTGAAGCTAAAATCACCTCCTCCCTTTTAGTGTAAATAATATCGTTTATTCAAAAAAAAAAAAAAACAAGGGTACCGTACATGATACATACAAAACGACTCCAATCACGTGAAGGGCGATATTGGTATCGAAATCAACGTCATATTAACACTAAGTGTGTTCATACATCGTACATATAACAATGACTTCTCATCTCAAAGAAATAATCAACAATGATCGATGAAATGGGTAAAGCATTGTGCAAGTACAACAAAGATAATCCAAATAACACTAAAAACATAAGCACTATGTATTATAATCCAATCATAAACACTATGTATCTACAAATTATTAATTTATATATTATGTGGGACCTATATGAATTTTTATAATGTATTATCTTATAAATTTAGGGAAGTGTTATTGGCACTCCAAAAATCTCATTCTAAACTCCTCACAAGTGTATTTTTCATTCTAAATATAGAAAGTTTGGAGTGTAGAATGAGAATTTTGGAGTGCCAATAACAATTCCCTAAATTTAGCGAATGATTAATTTAGCATGTTATCTGACACATCCCGATCCGGATTGTCCACTAGGACTCCGAATCGAGTTGTGCTAGCCGACACCTGGAAGGTGACGAAGCCATAAAGTGTAGTGATGTGGAATATGTGAATAAATTTAAACTTAAAAGTGCCTAAATACGAGAGTGCGCTGTGAGCGAAAAATGAACCCATTTCACATGTGACGTCAGAGCATAAGTAAAGTACAGTAGAGTGGATTAAGAATCATACCATCGAAGGTAATCTCCAATATCAAGATTTTCCACGAATCCTCGTCGACAAGAAAGCTCAACTATTAAAACCTGGAGGGATGAAAACAAAACAAGGGTGAGTGGGCTTGAAAATGAAGTCTTAATAAAGACCTTCTAAAACGTTATAACCCCTCGCTGTAAAACCTGTATAGTTTCCAGAAAATCATACCACATATAAGTATGAAATCAAATGTAAAATTTGTACGACTCATAGGCAACATGTACGACAGTGTCGGAGTTGCCTATTGCAACCTGTACGACAGTGCCGGAGTTGCCTATTATTGCAACCTGTACGACAATGTCGAAGTTGCCTATAACACAAATCTAGTCATGCCATAACTCAATCATTTCAAATAACACAATAAACTCACCTGAACTTACCTGCATGTCCCGCGTTCACCTTAGCACTTCAAAGCATTCACAATAATTGTATGTAGGTAATATGCATATGGATATGCCATGATGCAATCTAAAACTCAACCATATCATAGTATTTTAGGATATAAATATATATGACATGGCACCCTAAACCCTCATTACTGAACAAGAATGAGGAATCCCCCTTTATCAAACCAAAGAACTCCGTACCAATAATGATCTCATCCCAAACAACAAATATAGTTATTTTGACTACATCCAAGCCTGGAACAATATATTTCTTCATCAAACATCTGACTCTTCATAATCTGCCACGTAAGTTTCATAATCAAACTTCCAATCTACAGTCTGTCTTATCTGTGAGTCCTCACAGTCGTTTGTTTAACTCCCCAACCAAACAATAAGACCCAGGAGAGGCATGAGCAGATCGCATGAGCGGGGAAGGGGTTTAGCTAGCGCAAGAGGAAGGTGAATCAGTATAAGTTTTCTGTATTTTGATTGCTTGATTTGTGAAAATTATGAGTAGATTATTTAGATCTAATTCAATGGCCAGCACTAGCTCTAGGTCCAGTTTAGGCGCCATACCTGATATTGTGAATGAAGAACAAAAACTTGATTTTCAAACTGATGATAGTATAGATTTTGGAGATTGGAATATCCCCAAAGTCTCAAGTAAAAATATTTATAAAAAGAAATGGTCAGTCACCTCATTTAGAAGTGAACATCATGTCAAGACAGTTGAAAAGGCTTATGCTCTTAGCAAAGAACATGAGACTTGTCAATTGTTTTCCCCAGAACAAATCAAATCCCATAGGAAAGATGGTCATAACTATATTCACATAGGCTTAGTTCAAATAGCTGTAAAACCATTAACAAGAAAAGGTCTTAATACCTCCATCTTGTTATGTCTACGAGATGCTAGATTCACTAACTTTAGTGATAGCATACTTGGAATGATAGAATCTAGTCTCTATAATGGACCTATCAATTTTGATTGTTTTCCAGACCTCACTATAAGTCTTCCAGATCCACATATACTGAAAGCACTCACTCTGAATATTAAGACTTCAGGATACCAAGTCCTTGAAGGAACACAGCGTTTGACATTAATTTATAGAGTCTACTACAAAGTCACTGGCACAAATATGAACTTTCAGGCTTTAACCAAAAGTCCGAGAGATCATACACTTTTAATTCAAACCAACCAAGAAAATGAAAACATTAAAGTTCCAAGAACCATTAAGCGGTCAGATATTAGTCTACCTTCAAACTGGTGTTTGATTAAGACTGGTGTTTGATTAATGAAAGTAAGCCAGTAGCTATTCAGAGTAGTCTAGTAAATTTAGACAACATAGAACAATATTTTGATGGGACTGTAAAAATTAATTTTGATCGTCCTGCCAGAAGGTCTTGTGAGTCAGTCCACTCATAAAGATCATTTGCTCCTAGTAGAAATTCTTTTTCTGGATCCATACCAACCGATAGGATGGGTCAAGATCAAGAATTAATAAATTCACTAGCCAATAGGAAATTAAAATCAGTAGACACTAGTTCATCAGTAACCCAACAAGAATTAATCAATGATCTGATCAACATCAAACTAAAATCAGTAGAAACAGCCTCTCAGGTGACACATCCAGTCTATCAACCCCAAACTCAAGAACGGGGAGGACGAACTTATCCTACTGAATCTAACTTTGAAGCAAGTCATGTTCATCATCAACTTTTAGTTTTAAATAAACCATTTAAAAAGAATAGTAAAAGGCTCAATACTGATATTGTAGCCAAAGAAAATATTCCAAGGCGGAATATTTTCCCAAATAAATATACTCAAGAAGAAAAATCAGAAATTTATAAAAAATGGAATACCTTTATGGAAACTCATAGATTTGAGGTATTTTTCTTCGATTATGTTGAAAAGTACTACGAGTCTGACAAAAAGCTTGAAGTAATAACCAAAGAAAATTGGCTTAAAGAAGACAAGACTATTGTCTCTTCTAGTCATCCCCCACAAGAAACTATTCTCCTCACAACTGCTAATAAACAAATTCCAGCAACTCATTTCAAAATCCCGAAAGAAGATGTAGGAACCAAACCCATTATTGAACAAAATAATTTTACCAATCAGAGTCTTCATACAATTGGTAAACAATTAGATAAAATTGAGACAAAGATTGATAATCTTTCTATCTCAAAACCCAAGGAAAAACCTTTAGTACATTTCTCAGAATCCTCTTCAAAGGCAGTAGCCTTGAAATCATCCTCTACTTCCACAAGTCAAAAAATTGATCAGTTATTACTTGAATTAAAGAAAGAAAAAACTGCCGAGAAGACTATGAAGAAAGAGAACGTTGTAGGGACTGCTACAGTAGCCTACAACAAGCCATCCTCTTCCAAGGCCAAGCCGCAAGGCAAAGGCAAAGGGAAGGAGAAGAAGCCACCCACTCCTAAGCCGAAAGGAGGAGTGAAGAAAAAGAAGGCAAAGGAGCCCAAAGGGACTTGCCACCACTGTGGAAAGGAGGGGCATTGGAGGAGGAATTGCAGGTTATACCTTGCAAGTCTTAAGGACAAGCCACAAGGTATGGTTTATGTTCTTATCTTCAATTCTAAATGTTAGATCTTCTAAATATTTATATTTGATATAAAGAGCTAATCACTTGTATAATTGTATATAGGTGGAGAAGCCAAGTAGAAGATGAACAAGCAAGGAAAATGTGGTGAAGGGTTCGGCCACTATGTTTTTTGCTTACTACTTAGGAAGTTTGTTAGGCATTAAAGATTGTCTTTAAACTTTCTTATTTTGTTAAGAACTTATTAAGTGGATTCATATGATGGAAGACCACTATTAGTGCCTAAATGTATAAAGGTATTTAAATTAGTCTCTAAATGTATAGAGCTAATTCTTTTTGTATTAAACATTATGAATGTTTGAATTATCATATTAATGTAATATGAAGAATGCCTTTTTAATATACTATTTCCTTAAAGTAGTGTTATGAATTGAAAATTGTCTTGTTGTATCCTAGATGAGATACAAGAGTTATATCACCTATTGTAATGTGATAACCAAACTTTAGATTTATCAATTATGGAGAGATCTCACATGTAGGACATAAAAGGATACAATGAATCTTTAGATTTGGTTCCATTTGTCTACCTATGAGTTCTATATGAATTGACAAAAGTCTAGAGTATCCTTTCTTGAAGAAAAGGAAGATCACATTATAATGATATAAGTAATAAGAAAAACGTTTCTTATATGGTTATCACTTGAAACACAATAATCAAGATCACTCTTGATTCAATTAGTAGTTTTGAACAACTAATTGGGCATTCGTTAAAAGGTTTTAAAATGTCAATTGTGTTATTGATTAAACCAAGAAAGAAGTGTCTAAATATATAAAATGTTTAAAGACTTTAGTCACTTGATAACAAGACATTAACTTAGTGAAGATTGAAACAAATAATCTTGAAATGTTTTAAAGCTACTACACAATGTCTTCTACCAATATACTCCACGTTTATACATTTTGAATGTATGAAATGATTTCTCATTAAAGTCATGAGAAATAGTGGGAGGTGTGAAAATAGATATAAACTTGAATATGATTGGTTTATAGTTGTCTAAAGAATGATAATACTTGACTATTATTAAGAGTTTGTAATTTTAATTGTTAAAAGATTCAAGCTCTCCAAACGTTAAAAATTCTATGTTGTGTGACATTCTAAAGAATAGTCTTTAAATGTTGGTTTCGTCAACCTAGCATAAAATGGTTATATGTTGGGAGTTGTCCATTATTCTCTTTTATGAGAACAAGCTAATATCAAAGCGTATGGACAAGTTGATGAAACAAAAGGGAATAAGTTTCAAAATGAGTCACAACATATAGTTTAACAACAAGACAATCCAAATTCAACATCTCATGTAACTAAAACGCTTTATGTAGTTTTGATAAAGAATTATATCAACCACCTAGAAGAAATGGTTGAGTTTCTATATCCTTAGTAGGAGCCATGCTTCCACTAAAGACTTGGATAATTCTTATATGACTACATTGAAAGTTTTAATATGACTAAAACTTGAAGTATGGTGTACGACACCATATAATTTAAATGAATAGACTTGATAAAGCAAGTCACACATTTCATGGAATTACTTGAGAAGGAATTCTTTTGTGTATGATTCGTTTAAATAACTTGTGTTAGCTAGAGTTGTTGATATTCTCAAAATGTTGAGACATCATCAATAAGCTAATGGATCTTAACGATTGTCAATAGATCCAAGACAAGTTAGTGGGAGCAATATGCATTCAAATCAAGAAAATATAATTGTTATTTTGAATGAATGCTAAGTTACAACAAGGCCAGTGGGAGTGATGTCATAATTTGAGCAACAAGATGTGAATAAA
Organism: Malus fusca; assembly: GCA_035220775.1. NCBI lineage: Eukaryota > Viridiplantae > Streptophyta > Magnoliopsida > Rosales > Rosaceae > Malus > Malus fusca. The sequence goes on from CM069071.1 coordinate 29,316,831, forward strand.
GTCTATTCGATAGACTTGATAAAACATAGATGTTACTCGAGAAATGACAAAACATGACACGGTCAATTTTGAAGTGTAGACTTGAAATTGGACTTATTGATATAGCAATGCTATCTCAATGATGTTATATGGGAATTAAATCTCAAATGTTGAAGATTTAAGAAAGCATTTTCCTATATGATAGAAAATCACTTTCATAACCCTTATAATGAATGTGTCACAAAATCACAAAAGGGACACATGTATAGACTTGTGAAGCTGATATCCAAAGGTGAAGAAACCACTGAGTTTGTCACTTTAAGATATTACTATATCCCAGGATCAGAACCAAAGCAACTGATAGAGTATTATTGCCTTTAAGAAAGAAAATCACAGTGGGACTCTGGCAGCGTGCATTCACTTAGGTTGTTAACCAAAGTGAAAATAAACCATTTTAACAAATGGAACTTCATAATGGATGAAGTACTAATCATATGAATGAATTGTTAGTATTGTACTACAATGGTCTCAAGGTTGGAGCAAAGTTTGTATAAAGTATACAAACGAAATATATGACGATATATTGTTTTAGAAACTGCTTCAAAAGGTGTTTTGAATGAAATGGTTCTTATAGAACCAATGATTGAATCCAAACCATAAGGTCGTTAGTAGGATACTACGACGTAATGGGGCGATAGCTCAAGCCATGGAATCAAGGTCTCATCAAAGTATTCGAACACAACAAAGAGACATCATCAAATGTTTTGGAAACATTTGATAAGTAAATCCCTTTTAAACAATAAAAGTGATTAATACATAACCAAGTTAACCTACGAACATAAGCTCTCTCAACTAGCATGTATAAGATACACTAGTGATTGACTTTAGTGCAAGTGGGAGATTGTTGGAAATATGCCCTGAAAGTCAATCTTTGGAAGAAACTTTTCAGGACAAAAGAATCGATGTATGGATAACTCTTATACATCAAATGGCAAAGATAGTAATTGGGACTATCTCAATAAACGATATATGTCCTAATTAATGAATCCATGGACAATGGATCGATTGAAGAAGTAATCTAATGATGTTAGTGTTGGAAATGTGCCCTAAAGCCATTCATATGATGATACTTTACGGATATTTCACATGTTAAACTAATCTAGTTTACATATAAAGGGCAAACATTATTGTTTGAGACGTCTCATATAAATGTTATATGCTTAAACGATAAAGTCCAAGGAATATGTGATTGGGAGAATGCAATCTAATGAAGTTAGATTAATGAGACCATTCTTTCGTAGACACATCCTAAACGTTCCTGATCATAGGATTGCCAATTGGGCATTGACAGTCCGATAAGATCAGTACGTACTATGCCTTCTCTCAGGGAGAGTGACTAGTCTCGAGTCATTGGTGTGTGTGACATCAAGACAAGTACGTAGGTGCTCAATAGAGAATGAGTTCACTGAACACGATCAACGAGGAGTTCTCATACTCATGTCACATGAGAACTCATGTTTGGGATAATGCAAATTAGTCCTTTGACCTGAGGCATCACAGTTGTTGTCTTGTGGTTAAGTCCTTGATCTTTGATTATGTCAAAGTCACCCCATCGGGGTGTCCACGACATCATTGGGGTTAAGCCACTTAGTCATGGAGACAAGTGAATGCGCAACAAGGGATCTCTAACCTTCAATTGGCTTGAGGGAGAATACTCTATGATATGATTAAAATCTCTGGCCAGAGTATGAATGAGATTGGGGAATGCGTTCCAAATCACATTCAAGGTAATCATAAAATGCAAATGAATCACATTGGATAGTAGACATGAATAAATAAACTATCAAACCAAACAATGTGGTCAAGAGTATTAGATTAGAGAAAGACCGTATTGCATTTGTAATCCTAAACTGAATAGGTTCTCTACCTTTTCTGATTAGCTTGGGTAGCCATGATATGCTGCTAGGTGTCACTCATGGTTTGTGGAAGCCCTAAACGTGTGTAATCACTAAAGGGAGAATTGAAAGTAAGTTTCAATTCACAATCGATGTAAAATGGTTTTAATCGCCCACTGCCTCGCTAAAAGGAACCTAATGTATCGTACACCAAATAAGGTGGAGATTGAAGAAACAAAGGAGATGAATTAAATGGTTTAATTATTTATGGCAAGGATTAATTAATATGTTAATTAATCAAACGAATAAGTTCGTTAAAGACCTCGGGATAGTTTTGGACCTTAAGGCCCAATGGGCTTCGAACGTCAAAGCCCATTGACTTAAGTTGTATGACAACTTAATGAATAAAGATTCACAAAGGCCCAAAAGCCCATATCCATTTAGTGTTGAATTAGGGTTTTTGGTTCTTTAGGTCATTTAAAGAAGTGACTATATAAAGAACTTTATAACCTAAAATTCATAAGTTGTTGATTTTAGAGAAAATTGGTGAGAACACAAAGCTTCCATTTCTCTCTAAGAGGCCAACCACCTTGGGGGATATTGTCTAGCAATTCTATTTCCTCAAGGTCACTCATTTCCTCTCCAATCCAACCTTGGTGTAGAATCTTTAGAGGTTCTCAATTTTGGGAACTTGGAGAACCTATTCTTCTAACCAAATCCATGGAGCTAAGAAGCAAGGAATGAAGGCCCTATCTCTTGGGTGATTATCCTTTGCATATGCAAAGAGGAATCTACAAAGGTAAATATTTCTCAACTAACAAATTGTTGTTTTTAAGTTGAGTCAAGGTTCACCAATCTACTAGGCTTTGAATTTCATGGTAGATGTTTTGTTTTTGAATGCATGAAAGCATGATTCCGCCTTTAATTGTTAATTGCATGCTATATGATGTTATTCAAATGAACATGTTTTTCACAAAATTTCCTACAGTTAGACTACAAAGACCTTCTTCACATAACCATTATGTCCAAAAAGGTTCCTGGTCATTGGATTGTCGGAGGGATACTGACAATGCTTAGACCGGTACATACTGTATCCGCTTCAAATGGAAGAATGGAAAGTCTCATCCCATTTTTGTTAGAAAATTTGCCATCTCAAATGTTGTAGATGTAGTTCATATGAGCATGAATTTTGGAGCTAAAATTTGGTGCCATGTTTTTGGGGAAATTCGGCCAAATCCAAAGGGGGATTTTTTGGGTTCATGTTTGTCTTGTTAAAATGGTTTTAAAGTGACTTTTGGAACCCCTAAGTACCCTAGGATGTTAGTCCTCTTTTGAGTGGTGAAAATTTGAGTTTTGGTGAGTGAAAACATTCATGGAGCTATTATGAGTTTTCATGAGTGTTCTTCAATGTTCTTGAAGTTCTTGCCAAGAACAAAAAGTTTTGAAGTTTTGATTCAAAAAAGTTTTATGTTTTTACATAAAGTTTTGGTTTAATTTTAGTGGGTGATTTTAGTGGGTGATGATTATTGGTAAAGTATTATTAATGGTTTTAATGGTAGACAAACTTTTTTAAAAGTTTGACATAAATTCAATTAATGGCTATAATGGTAGACAAACTTTTTTAAAAGTTTAACATAAATTCAAAATATTTCATCTTTACCTCACCTAACAAAACCCACTTACAAAAACTTTGTAAAAATCTTATTTTTTTTCATCATGGCCGGCCACCCTACATGTAGGGTATTTTTGGGTCTTTTATTCAATTACATAAAGTTTTGATACTTTTGTGTATTTGCACTTTGGCCCAAAAGTTTACGTTTTTACGTTAAGGCCCAAAAACGTTAAAGGACAAATTGTTTTGCTCCTTTAATGAAGTTTTTTGTATTTGTTGAAATTTTTGGGTTCTAGTTGTAATTACATGAAGTAGTGGACTTTTGTGTTTTTACAAAGTGACCCCAAAAGTTTGTGTTTCGCAATATAGCCCAAAAAGTTGTGGTTATTGCATGATGGCCCAAATTAAGTAGGGAACAAAAATTGTTTTGTCTCTTTAAATGAGAATTGGATTTTCATTTTATTTAGCTCCATTTAAATCAATTTTATGGATACAAAAACCAAATGAAAATGTTGCATTCAATTTAATTAATTAAAGTGTTGATTAATTAAAGGGTGATTATGAACCTAAGCCTACGATAATTGAGCTATGTGATAGGCCGTTTCAAATTTGTTTGAACCATGGGAATGTGTAGATTAATTTTGGTTGTAATTTGATTTGATCAAATGTTGTAAAAGAGCATAAGCTCTTCTTTACTTTAAAGTAATTTGTTTTATGCAAATGTTGTAAAGAGCATAAGCTCTCTTTTACTTTGAAGTACTTCTTTCTTGCTTTATTTGATATGCATGAAAATGAAGTAGTTGGGTCCAACGCCCCTAGGAACAACACGCCTTAATGTGATTAAACGCGTAACTAAAATCAATCTCTATCCCTAGTCCGAGATTCAACACTAGGCTCGTGTTGAATCTAAACAAAGGTTCATAGTCATCCTAAGGCCCTAAGGCAACTATATAGTCCATCAAATGAATGCAAACCTTATGTTAGTAGTATCATATACTCTTGCTTTAAAAAACCGTTTTATAAGCATAGTGGGAGTATTATATACAACTAAAAACAAATGGACCAATAGTTGTAATAGGACCAAAATTGTTTTAATGTAGATTAAAATGAATACTTATATGTGATGAGACCTAAAACCCTCAAACAAACCATTATTAAGTTGAAAAGCGTGAGAGTGCTTAGAACACTCTTTCGTGGCCTTCCACCGTGGTAGGCTCCAATCGTTTATGACTTGTACACCGGCTTCACCCTATCATGGGGGAGTACAAAGTGCATGCTTATACTCAGGAGGAGTCTATATACATACTTGATGAGGTTAGTGTAGGCAACGAGGATGGCCGACATCGTATCATCGTGAGGCTATTCTTGAACCCCTTCACGAACTAAGCATGGTGGGAATGACTTAACTAAGTGCAATGGCGCCAACATCGTATCATCGTGAGGCAACATTCTCTAGAGGCCAAATTGATGGGTACTTGCATTAGTTGCAAATGAGTAAGCGTACTCTCTCATTATTATTAATGCTAGCCAACATCATATCATTGTGAGGTGGGCTTGGTAATAGTGAGTCTCCCATAACCTACTAAGAGTTTCCTCCAAAACTCTCGAATTCCAATGAGGGATGTGGAATTTGCCAAAAATAGTGGGTGGTGCTATTTGATTTAAAGACCCAAATCAAATGGCTTAAAATCAATCAATTTATATTCGTTATGTATTTGTTTACCAATATATTTGCAAACGCTATCCAAAACTTGACAACGAAAAGCAGAATGTTTTAGTTTCCGGACTTGGTAACACAATCCCAAAGATTGTCTTAAATGGATTGTGCATGTACCTAAGAAGTCTCATCCTCACAATCTTCCTATTGATAATGTATCATTGGAAGAACATGTTAGAAATGTCTATCATGAAGAGGACAACACAAACAACCAATGCTTATTCCTTCGTTATATGAACAAAGGAACTTATGAAGAAATGAGAGTTGCCTTGAACAACTCTTGAAAGTTTGTAATTATGTTTAGAACATAATGGTTGGTTGACAAAAATAGTCCATCAACATGGACTTATGATGATTTTGAATCATTGAGTGTTGAAGTGATAAACCACTTAACAAGACGGAAACTAAGCTAGGACTTCACCTTTATGTCCCTATCCTAATGGTTCACTAAGTTTATTGTAAACTATGTAGTGAACAATAACCACACACTCTCCAAAATGTTTGATGTGTATAACACAATTGAAAAAGGTTTCAAGAGAGATAGTGGGAGTTTAGGGACCATGACTATTGTAGTCAAAGGAGAAGTCAAATGAAGAAGATAAAATTAACTCCAAGGGAACAAACTTTCTTTATGAAAGGATGGACATTGGAAGGGGTATTTGCAAGAAATGTCTTGCAAGTGTCAAGAACACACCTTTCGAAGGTGTTGCAAATTGTTCTTGAATAGTTCAAAACAGTTGGTTCTTCTACTTGAATGCTTGATTCCGTATTAGTAACTATGTTTTACAATCGTTGTAGAAGTGTGGCTAATAAGAAGTAGAAGATTAATGAGAGAAGAGAAAGTATTTCACATTCGGAACGTGAATAAAATATAGATCTCTGCGAAAGCAGATGGTACTAACTTCCTCATATGAACTACCAAAGAAATTGGAAAAACCAAAGATTGTCTTTACATTCCAATTTTAAGGAACTTAATTCCGTCACTATAGTAGAGATGGATGAATGTTTTGTTTGACAAAACATTGTTCTTTATTAATCACTGATTGGATTATAGTAATCTAATTGATTGTCTCTATAGTAGAGATGATATGGTAGCGTTAACTGTTTAGAATATAATGATGCTTAAAACCCAAAAGGTTGCAAGATAGTGGCAATTGTCCACAACATAATACTACTCATGTTGTATGACATTCACTGAAGATCACTCTCGGTTGGACTATAGTTTATTTTGAATAAACACAAGTCCGAATACTTTGCAAAAGGTTTCAAAGAATTCAAGAAATGTAAGATTGATGAGTAAGACGTCTAAAGTAATTACATCCTTAGATTTGATCCAAGGAAAGGTAACACTTTAGATGAGTTTCCTTGAAAGATATCAAGGAAATTAGCATCATAAGATAAATGATTTTCTCCATTAGGAGAAGAACGAACTTGAATAAGATTTAGTTCGTTGGATATTATCAATTACCCATATATAGGATATATATGCTTCTAAGACAATATGATTGTCAATTAGAAGATCTTCCAAAATTTTCATAACTCCATAGGATGTAGTTGGAAAGAAAGACAAATCTTAATCATGTTAAGATTTGGGGTTGTGTGCTAATAAGCAATATTTGTTTAAAAATTATCTTGTGGATATCCTTAAATTAACCTTTGGATATCACTTCTATAAACCAACCAACAAATGTTGTTTGTTGAGTAGTTCATTGTAATCCTACAATGTGATTTGCCTTAGAGCAAATGAACTAGGAATAGAACTCAAAAGAATGGGTTCTTTGAGAGACAAGATGATAATCAACAAATATAACAACCTAGTTCCTATACCACAAGCTCCAAGGTAGTCAAGAAGGATTTATAAACCGTCTCAGTTGAATGGTTTGAACTTTATGACTACATTGAGTGTATATACGATATATACTCAAGGAAATGGTAAAGTACCATTTGACCCGAAATAATGAAACCTTCATAGCTAATTGGTAGCTTAAGGTGACTACAATCAAAGAGAATGGTTGACTTTGAAGGAACCATCTTTGACGTAGTCTTAGTTTCAATTAATTCGAAGATTGCTAGCTACAACTAAATGGTGATTCAATGTTTGGACATGATATCGGTTTCCGAAACCATTATTAAGATAGTCTTGATAATTTATGTCTAAAACTATGAATCACAAAACATGTAAGTTGTAGAGATCCAACCATCATGGATCTAAGCAAGCTAGTGGGAGCCATAAGCGTCTTATGAGAGAAAGATCAAAACGTTTGATTTCTCATAAAGATGTAAATGAATCTTTTGTTTACTAGGTTCACAAAAGATTAGTGGGAGTTAATCATATTCCTAAATTTGAATATATGTATGATATATTAATTTTGGAAATGAAAAGAATACTTCATTGTTAAAGTTATGACTTTAAAACTTTCTATAACGATAGAATGTATATGGGAGACATAGTCTATATACATGGGATGGAAATCTATAATGATAGATTTTAGGATATAATTGGATTATATCATGCCCTAATAATAGACAAAAGGTTGCTAGGAAGTTTCTCATATGATGATAAACTTTAATAAGAAGAACAACTCTAGTGAGACTAGGAGGTAGCTCTTCTCAAAGGGAACGTACCCTTTGACTCCCAAAGAAATAATGCGTAAATCGAATCCTTTATGCATACGCAGAAAGGTGATTTATGTATTTCATATTGTATGAAAAACATTGATATGAGTTGTACCTAGAAAGGTACAAGGCGATATCAGTGCAAGCCCAGGATCAGAACCATGGCAACTGTCAAGTGAATCCTTAAGTATTTAAGAAATACTAAAGGATAGGTTCCTCAAAGAATGAGGAAGAATTAGAGTAACGTAATGGAAGCGTAAATGTATTAGATTGTGAATCTAATCCATCATTGGATGTTTCTTCATTATGAATGAAGAGATAAATAGATATCTCTTTATTATGACTAAAGAGATATTTGGATGGAAACATTAAAGTAATGACTTTAGTGTGTTCCATTATGAATGCAAAATATATTGCCATATAGAAGTTTACAACAATGTTGTTTGGATGGGAAAGTTCATTTATGAACTCTCTATTCGGTTCCAACCAGAAAGTGTATCTAGTGTACTGACACTACGACACTAATGGGGCGATAGGTCAAGCCTGGGAATCAAGGTCTCATCAAGATCCGAACTCATATGAGAGACTGAACCACATGATTGGGAATCATGTATAATGGTGACGTCGATATTCTCAAGGTTGCTTCTATGGATAACATATAGATATCCATTTCCTAGGCCTACTATTCAGCCATTTAGGAAATGACTACAGAAGAGGAATCATAACAGATGACCAAGCTGATTGGCTCTAGTGCAAGTGGGAGATTGTTGGAAATGTGCCCTAAAGCCATTCATATGATGATACTTTACGGATATTTCACATGTTAAACTAATCTAGTTTACATATAAAGGGCAAACATTATTGTTTGAGACGTCTCATATAAATGTTATATAAACGATAAAGTCCAAGGAATATGTGATTGGGAGAATGCAATCTAATGAAGTTAGATTAATGAGACCATTCTTTCGTAGACACATCCTAAACGTTCCTGATCATAGGATTGCCAATTGGGCATTGACAGTCCGATAAGATCAGTACGTACTATGCCTTCTCTCAGGGAGAGTGACTAGTCTCGAGTCATTGGTGTGTGTGACATCAAGACAAGTACGTAGGTGCTCAATAGAGAATGAGTTCACTGAACACGATCAACGAGGAGTTCTCATACTCATGTCACATGAGAACTCATGTTTGGGATAATGCAAATTAGTCCTTTGACCTGAGGCATCACAGTTGTTGTCTTGTGGTTAAGTCCTTGATCTTTGATTATGTCAAAGTCACCCCATCGGGGTGTCCACGACATCATTGGGGTTAAGCCACTTAGTCATGGAGACAAGTGAATGCGCAACAAGGGATCTCTAACCTTCAATTGGCTTGAGGGAGAATACTCTATGATATGATTAAAATCTCTGGCCAGAGTATGAATGAGATTGGGGAATGCGTTCCAAATCACATTCAAGGTAATCATAAAATGCAAATGAATCACATTGGATAGTAGACATGAATAAATAAACTATCAAACCAAACAAAGTGGTCAAGAGTATTAGATTAGAGAAAGACCGTATTGCATTTGTAATCCTAAACTGAATAGGTTCTCTACCTCTTCTGATTAGCTTGGGTAGCCATGATATGCTGCTAGGTATCACTCATGGTTTGTGGAAGCCCTAAACGTGTGTAATCACTAAAGGGAGAATTGAAAGTAAGTTTCAATTCACAATCGATGTAAAATGGTTTTAATCGCCCACTGCCTCGCTAAAAGGAACCTAATGTATCGTACACCAAATAATGTGGAGATTGAAGAAACAAAGGAGATGAATTAAATGGTTTAATTATTTATGGCAAGGATTAATTAATATGTTAATTAATCAAACGAATAAGTTCGTTAAAGACCTCGGGATAGTTTTGGACCTTAAGGCCCAATGGGCTTCGAACGTCAAAGCCCATTGACTTAAGTTGTATGACAACTTAATGAATAAAGATTCACAAAGGCCCAAAAGCCCATATCCATTTAGTGTTGAATTAGGGTTTTTGGTTCTTTAGGTCATTTAAAGAAGTGACTATATAAAGAACTTTATAACCTAAAATTCATAAGTTGTTGATTTTAGAGAAAATTGGTGAGAACACAAAGCTTCCATTTCTCTCTAAGAGGCCAACCACCTTGGGGGATATTGTCTAGCAATTCTATTTCCTCAAGGTCACTCATTTCCTCTCCAATCCAACCTTGGTGTAGAATCTTTAGAGGTTCTCAATTTTGGGAACTTGGAGAACCTATTCTTCTAACCAAATCCATGGAGCTAAGAAGCAAGGAATGAAGGCCCTATCTCTTGGGTGATTATCCTTTGCATATGCAAAGAGGAATCTACAAAGGTAAATATTTCTCAACTAACAAATTGTTGTTTTTAAGTTGAGTCAAGGTTCACCAATCTACTAGGCTTTGAATTTCATGGTAGATGTTTTGTTTTTGAATGCATGAAAGCATGATTCCGCCTTTAATTGTTAATTGCATGCTATATGATGTTATTCAAATGAACATGTTTTTCACAAAATTTCCTACAGTTAGACTACAGAGACCTTCTTCACATAACCATTATGTCCAAAAAGGTTCCTGGTCATTGGATTGTCGGAGGGATACTGACAATGCTTAGACCGGTACATACTGTATCCGCTTCAAATGGAAGAATGGAAAGTCTCATCCCATTTGTGTAGTGACACTAAGACAAGTATGTAGGTGCTCATTAAGGGAATGAGTTCACTGAACACAATCGAACGAGAGTGCTTGCATGGAGGTCTACTCATATGTCAAGCAAGTAACTCTAAAGGTTGGAATAATGTAAGTAGTCCTTTGACCTGAGGCATCGTCGTTGTCTTGTGGTTAAGTACTTGATCTTTGATTATGTCAAAAGTCACTCTATCAGAATGTCAACGGCATAGTTGGGGTTAAGCCACTTAGTCATGAAGGCAAGTGTATGCACAACAAGGAATCTCTAATATTCGATAAGAGAGGAAGAATACTCTAAGATATGATTCGGGAATCTTCGGCCGAAGTATCGAGCGTAATAAAGGAAAGCGTTCCTATACGACTCAATAGAATCATATAAGAAGGAATAATCACATTAGGGGTTTGACATAATAAATCCATACCCTAGTAATGTGATTGAGAGTATTGTTTTAGAGAATAATCGAATTACATTGTAATTTCAACTGAATAGGTTCTCCGAACAAACTTCTACATTAGCTTGGGTAGCTATGATATATGGTTAGATGTCACTCATAGCTTGTGAGTTCTTCTAGATGATTAAATGTGTTCGTCAAAGAAGAAAGGTGAATTAAAAGGAAGTTTTAATTCACTAAGTGATTGGATTAAATATAATCAATTGGATTGGTGCCAATCACCTCACTGCCTTGCTAATTAGAACCTAAAATGATTGTACACCGATACACTCTTGCGGTGAGTAATTAATGGATGATGGAAATAATTAATTGGATTAATTAAGTGTTGTGATTAATTTAGAAAGTCTAAAGAAATCATAAAAGCGATAAAAGATCGTTTTTGGGCTTAAAGAAACGTTCGGGTTTAATTGGGCCCATTGGGCCTAAACCCATTGGGCTTTTATTCAAGCATTGGATGACTTGAAATAAATAAAAGCCCAAAGCCCAAACCAACACAAAGAGGCCGGCCCTTGCAAGTGGAGAGGGAGAGATATTTAGTCAAGTTGTTGACTAGGTTTCCTTTTGTCTATATAAGGAACTTTATAGAGATTTATTCCTAAGGGTTTTTGTGTGTTTAAAACAACAAAGAGGCAAAAGAAATATATCTCTAAAACACTACAAAGGCCGGCCACCTTGGGGGTGATTTAGCTAACAATTTTTCACCCTTTTGGTTATTCCTCCATCCATCTCACTACACTAGTGGGTGTGGATCTTTAGAGGTTTTCTACTTTGGAAACTAAAGGAGAACCTAGGAGCACTCTTTCTAACAAAGTGGAGAAGGCAAGGAGGGAGGCTAGGCTCGAGGAGTTCAAGGAGCAAAGGGCTTAGAGGTGGTCCATCCTTGGTCTAAAATCAAGATCAAGAGGTATAGATCTATACCTTCACTTTGTTCTTAACTTAAATGTTTTGATGCATTATATATAAACCTATGAACCTTGAAGGGGATTCGCATGACTATAGCTTTGATATTATTCGTTAACATGCTTCCGTTGCTTATGTATATAAATTTTGAATTGTATATGCATGCTAGTCATTTAGAAATCCCATGTGTTAAACTCATATTTTTCCCTTCACTTTTGGTATTTCATATTTTAAATGCATTGGTGACTGGTTTGCAGCACTAAGTATTTCTGTAGACTTATGAAAATATTTAGTAGGTATTAACCCTTCTTGAATACAATTCAAGTCTGCACCTGAATCAATTAAAGCTATGGTTTCTAAATGAAAATCTTCAATTATTATTTTAATTTTAGAATACCATTTTTGAATTCTTATCTTGTCTAAAAGACTTAAGACTAAATTCTCTGTGGATTGAGAACCTGTATCTGAACTGGAGGAAGAACTAGCAAGTTCTTCATCATGAGGATTTACTAACATATGTGTTTGAACTTTACTAAGTTGTGTTCGGACTTCTATATTTTCGGATTTTATAAGCCTAATTTCTTCTTTGATTTTATTAATTTCTTGCTGGAGATCTTTGATAGTAATTTCTTTCTTAGTTTTATTAAACCTTTCTAAAGTTTGGCTAAGAGAAATTTTGGGCGTAGAATGAATTTGGCTAGTGCTTGGTTCATCTGAAGAAACTAATTTCTTTAGTTTCTTGAGATAAAAAGACTTAAGTTCTGGGTCATCGACTTTACTGATTAGTTCAAGTAGAAAATCTTCTTGTTCTTCTTGTTTATTAAGGACTGAAATCTTAATACTACAACAAGCATCAATACATCCGACCTTAATGTCTGGAGATGAGCTATTGCTCATTGAGTGGTAATCAGAAGAGGATAAATCCAAATCTTCTTCTGACTGACTTTGGTCTGTGTCTTTTAATTCCAAAACATGGATTAATTGAAGTTTCTCTTCCTCAGAGATCTTCAACTGGTTGACAGTTTTCTTTACTCTACATTTATTGGCATAATGACCAAATTTGCCACATTTGTAACATTTGCCCTTCTGGGTTTGGTCTTTGGATTGGAATTTGTTGGAAGTTTTTTTCTTCCATTTGGAATGTTTTGGTTTTTCATAAAATTCATTTCTTTCAAAATTCTTGTATTTATTATATTTGGAGTGTCTTTTACTAAAGTGTTTGGTTGGATACCTGTTGTAGGTATGTGATCGTTTCTTTTTGTTAGAAGGAGCAATAGGAGGTAATCCATATTGTTCACAGAACGTTCCTAACTCATACTTAGCAATGAATTTATCTTTATTAACTTGTTTTGAAATTTTCATATCAATACACATTTTCAATCCTTCCTTCTGGATAATATTGATTATATTTCCATAAGTAAGGGTATGATATAAATTTCTGATTTTTCTTCTTGAGTGTATTTATTTCGGAAAATATTCCGCCGCGGAATATTTTCTTTGGCTACAATATCAGTATTGAGCCTTTTACTATTCTTTTTAAATGGTTTATTTAAAACTAAAAGTTGATGATGAACATGACTTGCTTCAAAGTCAGATTCAGTAGGAGAAGTTTGTCCTCCTTGTTCTTGAGTTTGGGGTTGATAGACTGGATGTGTCACCTGAGAGGCTGTTTCTACTGATTTTAGTTTGATGTTGATCAAATCATTGATTAATTCTTGTTGGGTTACTGATGAACTAGTGTCTACTGATTTTAATTTCCTATTGGCTAGTGAATTTATTAACTCTTGATCTTGACCCATCCTATCGGTTGGTATGGATCCAGAAAAAGAATTTCTGCTAGGAGCAAATGATCTTTGTGAGTGGACTGACTCACAAGACCTTCTGGAAGGACGATCTTTGTCTAAATTTAGTAGACTATTCTGAATAGCTACTGGCTTACTTTCATTAATCAAACACCAGTCTGAAGGTAGACTAATATATGTCCACTTAATGGTTCTTGGAACTTTAATGTTTGCATTTTCTTGGTTGGTTTGAATTAAAAGTGTATGATCTCTCGGACTTTTGGTTAAAGCCTGAAAGTTCATATTTGTGCCAGTGACTTTGTAGTAGACTCTATAAATTAATGCCAAAGGTTGTGTTCCTTCAAGGACTTGGTATCCTGAAGTCTTAATATTCAGAGTGAGTGCTTTCAGTATATGTGGATTTGAAAGACTTATAGTGAGGTCTGGAAAACAATCAAAATGGATAGGTCCATTCTAGAGGCTAGATTCTATCATTCCAAGTATGTTATCACTAAAGTTAGTGAATCTAGCATCTCAGAGACATAACAAGATGGAGGTATTAAGACCTTTTCTTGTTAATGGTTTGACAGCTATTTGAACTAAGCCTATGTGAATATAGTTATGACCATCTTTCCTATGGGATTTGATTTGTTCTGGGGAAAACAATTGACAAGTCTCATGTTCTTTGTTAAGAGCATAAGCCTTTTCAACTGTCTTGACATGATGTTCACTTCTAAATGAGGTTACTGACCATTTCTTTTTATAAATATTTTTACTTGAGACTTTGGGGATATTCCAATCTCCAAAATCTATACTATCATCAGTTTGAAAATCAAGTTTTTGTTCTTCATTCACAATATCAGGTATGGCGCCTAAACTGGACCTAGAGCTAGTGCTGGCCATTGAATTAGATCTAAATAATCTACTCATAATTTTCACAAATCAAGCAATCAAAATACAGAAAACTTATACTGATTCACCTTCCTCTTGCGCTAGCTAAACCTCTTCCCCGCTCATGCGATCCGCTCATGCCTCTCCTGGGTCTTATTGTTTGGAACACGCCTTACTGTTTGGTTGGGGAGTTAAACAAACGACTGCGAGGACTGACAGATAAGATAGACTGTAGATTGGAAGTTTGATTATGAAACTTAGGTTGCAGATTATGAAGATGCTAATGCAATTACCACTCACTTGGCTCTGATACCAAATGACGGAAGCCAAAGATATATATGGATATGAGAAGATATATATATATACGATAAAAAGGAAAAGACCCACTCACCTGAGGTCCACGTTACGACTCCCTATCATGAATATCGAGACATCACGAACCACCGTCGCCTGTAACAATTATCAAATCACGTCTCAGAGTTCTTATCGATAGAACACGTAACTTACATAAAACATATCCCCAAGGATGTTCTAGAATGATTTGTAACTCATTGACCAACAGTCAACCGTCGATCAAAGGTCGACGATAGGGTCCATAACCCTACATAACTCAATCCGGAAGATCCACAACTCGGATTTCCAATTAGTAACTTCTAGTGATCCACATTATGCTTCTAGAATAACATACTAAAATCCTACCACGATCCGACAATCGGATCTCCACCAATTGCCAAAATTAAGTGACGGCCCACGTTTTATTTTACGAACTTACAAATCCAATTTAGGAAGATCCGTACGTCAGATTCCCGATCTGTAAGTTCCTATGGTCCTCAAATATTACATACTATAACGTACTGAAATTTGGTGACAATCCAACAGTCGAATCATTGATTCATAAAATTGTCAAGTGATGGACCTTAATGGAACTAGGTTCAAATGATGGAAATTCGTCAATCGGACTTCACATACGAAATTAGAGAATCAAATTTAGTCTACGAAGGTCAGGGGATACCTCAGCCCACGAACCGCCGCCACGTGCCACCGTACACAACGGTCGGCCGCCTCGACTCGCCGAAAAATTCAACTATTTCTAAAAAAATTCAAAATTCACATAAATGAAGATCTCAAAGAGAGGAACAACTTTCATACCTGTGGCCAAGGCCAATTATGCTAGAAAACACCTCAAATCCCATTCAATCGATCAGAAACCCTAGAATGGGTGAGCTTTGATTCTCCTCCCTCGGTGTTCCAACGCCCCTACAACTGGTTGGGTCTTGTTCCTGGATCCATGGGGAGTTGATTAAGGGTGGTAGTGGGTGGTGAAACTCGTCGGAATGGAGGAATCGTCGTCGAGTACCACATGTTC
This sequence comes from Malus fusca, assembly GCA_035220775.1. Lineage (NCBI taxonomy): Eukaryota > Viridiplantae > Streptophyta > Magnoliopsida > Rosales > Rosaceae > Malus > Malus fusca. The sequence goes on from CM069071.1 coordinate 29,332,756, forward strand.
TCCGGTGGAGTTTTACACGAAATAGGACCTAAAACCCTTCAAATATGGGTGAAGATGGTAGAGGGGAGGTTGTGGAAGAGATTGCAGTTCATGGATGGTTGAGAATCGCCTAAAAATGGCGGAGGACCGCCAGAAACCACCCCGAGTCGAAACCGGGTTTCTACGTTTGAAAGGCCACGGGAAGGGAAGCTTAGAGTTTCCCTCTCTCCTCTCTTAATTGGCTGATTGGTCCCTATTTTCTCTCCTTCAAGCTGATTGGCTTCTTTCCCACAAGGTGGGAGTTCAAATAATTTAATAATCTAAAATGTAATTAACCAATTTCAAACGTCCGTAACTATACCGTTATAATCTGGACTCGCAAACGGCTTACGCCTATGCGTTTGTACCAACGAGTACTACATAAATATGCCAAAAGACTAAGTTATACGTTTCTCTAGACAATGGTCAACGAAAGTCAAAGTTCTTGCCTCTAGGGGCATTTTCGCCAATTCACACTTTTAAAATAAATAAAAACGTAAAATTAGGGACGGGTTGTCACAATCTACCCACTTTAAAAATATTTCGTCCCCGAAATTTAAAATCATTTGCTAAACAAAGGTAGTGAAAAGATAGAAGAAAAACAATTATGTAAAGAAGATATCAAGTTAGAGTGGTTGCATAAAAGAGAATGCCCTTCCGTCGCGATCAAAGTGCAGTGATTCCTCTTTCATGCTTCCAAACTCAAACTTTCCTTCTCCTTTAGTACAATACTAAAATATACAGTCCTTTATAAAACATAAAGTAGAAAAATAGTTGTATAACAACGTAATGTTGAAGTACGTATATAATAAAGTGAAGTTAAAATGGTTGTACTGAAAACAACACATAAAAAAAGAAAACTTCACCTACACACCCATAGGCGTCACGTGCCTCGAAGATGAGTGTGTGCTATCTTTGGGTTAAGCCCAAACAATAATTAATTAACTAAACGTAGATGGACCTAATTGTCCACTTGCTTAACAAGTTCAACAATTAAATTTTCAATATTACGGTCTGTAGCCCGTAATACCAACAACTCACTATTGTTCTGATAAGTAAGTAACAAATTCCTAAGGGTGCAGTATTACCATCATTCCCCCTATTGGGAAAATACGCATAAATCATCCAATTAGTGCCTCAATCGCACTCACGTACTGCCCTCCCAGGCGACAACGCATATAACACCCAATTTGCTACATTATAATCTCGATTATTCAACTACCTGTTCATAATATTTTTCTGTCAATCATGTGCTATGGATAAAATTTTCACAGTATGCCTCAACAATGTCATACTCAAAACCAAAAATTGTAACCGTAGTTACTACCAACTAAAATAAAGATAACTATTTATTACAACATACACACCACATAACCCAACAATGCAATTCATGACACCATAGTGAGTAGGTTCATATTGAAAACGACACCAATAAGAACAATCAAGAGTTTGAAGGTCAAACAAGTCCAACAAATTGATGCGAAAATAAATTAACGCACAAATTTAAACCCTATTTGTGACAGTTGTAGTAATGATGTAAGTAGGGATCGTTCTAGGCCGGGGATTAACTAGGGATGCTAACCAAAGTAAAATTAAATTAAAAACGTAAAAAAAAAATTTAAAACACTAAACTAGACTCAAAACACTTAACTAGAATAACTCAAAATAAAACTAACAAATAAACTAAAACAAATCAAAAGACTCAAAATAATTCAAAACTCAAGAAAATACAAACTAAATTGATTTCTTTCAAATCTAACACTTTAAAATAAATGGGGGATTGATTTTTGATTAAAAGTAAATTAAACTTAAATAAATTACAGAATTGACAAAAACATAAAATTAAGGTAAAATGATAAATGACGGATTGGCTAGAGGGTTCTTCTCCACACATGACATATATGCAACCTAAATTGATTTTCAGTTGTTCTTTCAATAAATTGTAAATTCTCAACGCCCCAAGTTAATTAGGTCCGCTTAAATTAACCTTCAGATTTTCCTACTTTTATTAGGTTGGATGATTGCATACGACAACCCAAAACATTCCCTACAAGTTCCCTACATGAATTGCATAATAGAGATACAAGCAAGAATCATTAAGTTTTATGAAAATCATAAGCATTGACGAGGCACTTGTTACTATGAATTGCATGAAACTTATGCCAAGAATTTACCTAACGCGATCGTTTATAAGCGACCTTCACTACTTGTGAATATAAGTTCATAACGATTAGGTGAAATTCACTTATATTCTAGCATCAAATTCATGCATGTAAATTAAGTATGCATCCTTAATCGACATACAAAAATAAGTTATCAATCAAGCAGTTAAGCAAATTAAATCACAACTCAGAAATCACAACTGAAGGTAATCAATTCAAATTACAAATATATCCATGGTTTTGAATTAAACTCTAGCCAAAATAAAATTAGTTACACATTATTAAAATTAAACAGGAATAAAACTTGAGTTTGGAAAGATTAAACCGAATGAGGATTGCAGCTTGCTGTCCACTGTGCTTCTGCTGTGCTGACCTCCGTGCTGACCCAAGTCAGCACTGCTGCCGTGCTGACCCCCTGCTTGTGCTGACCTGCACAGTCTCGCTGCTCGCATCCGCTGCCTGCTGCCTGCTGCCTTCTCCTTGCGCCAAGAACTGCTGATTTCCACGCCAGGCCGAGACTGCCTCCGTGCTTCCTCGCAGCTGTCAGCTGCTGCCTGCTCCTTGTGCTTCTCTCAGTGTGTCGCTGCCCCAAGGCAGCTTGCTGTGCTGCTCTCTCCTCCTCCCTCGCAGCTCTCGCCGTGCTTCCTCTACCGAGGCCTCCAAGCTGCAGCGCCTCCTGCTTCCTCGCAAGCTGCACCGCTGCTCCTCGCTTCACTCGCTGCCCTGCTTAGCTGCGCCAGGCAGCACTGCAGTTCGTGCGCAGCCTTCCTGCTCCACCTCCAGTCCTCCTCCAAATTCCCCCGAGGCTCCTCCACGTACTTACTGCGCAAACGTCACCTTCCCACGCTTCTGTCTCTGCCAAGTTGCTGCGCGAGAGCGCCTGGCTTCCTCTCCCGCCTCTCCTTGCGAGCTTTTCGCTGCCAGGAAGGCAGCGCCTCCTGCTTCTCGTTGATCTCAGCTGCAAAAGCAGCCTTCTTTCCTCATTCCCCCCCCCCCCCCCCCGTGCTAGCTATTCGCTTTCTGTTCCTTTTATTCTTTCTGTTTTCTCCTTTGCCAGCTGCCAAAAGGCAGCGCATGCTCTATTATATTATTTATGCCATGCTGCACATTCACGTTCATATCTTATATATATATATATTTATATATATATATATATATTTATAATACTTTCTTGTTTTATTAACCAATTACAGTGGGCAAGACAGTTTTGACGATTTTATCACTTAAAATCTCACTTGTGCAATATTTATTTTATTTACTAGATAAATACTATAAAACACAAAAACAAAGTAAATAGCTCAAAAATATAAGAAATTGACTAAGAAAAGACGAGAGAATTTGATGTAAAATATGTATAAATATAATCCGATCAAATACCCCCACACTTAGCTTTTGCTAGTCCTCGAGCAAAACAAACGAAAACAGAAAAAGTAATAACATGAAAATTATTAGTTTCCCCTTATATGACCCTCATAGAATTTCATTCGAGAACACAAATCATCAAGAACCATAGCTAACACCAACAAGCAATTTAAGTTCATTTTCCTTACTCAAATATTAGCAGTAATCTTTGAAACATCCTTGAAGTGTAGTGTGTGAGATAGCCATGCTAATGCAATTTCAAATTTTTATTTTAAAATCACCATATGCAAACTAGCGACCTTCTCACCGGATACACACTCAATCACACATGTGTTTAGTTTTAATGTGTTTCGCTCAAAGAAACAAATGTGAAATTTCTACCATAAGCTTGCATAAAGATCACTTCTCCACAGTCATAATTGCAAAACTTAAATCAAGAGGACTTTTATTGGATGTAATGAGGCTTAGGGAAAGGGTTATTGAAACGAAAGAATAGGAAAACACAAGTTCCAAGCTACATTGCAAACAATTCTTTTCTTTAGATTTATAAGAACTCAAGCTCTCCAACGATTCTTCAGACATCTCCAACCAAAAACTTAAACTGAAACTTTAAAAACTTTTTATTTTCTTTGTATACAATCTTTCTTTTTTCTTTTTCTTTTCTTCTTTTCTTTTTTTCTTTTTTTTTTTTTTTTTTTTTTTTTTTTTTTTTTTTTTTTAATACAAACATGAAATACCCCCACACTTATTCTTTTTGCCAAACACCTTCAAAGTACTTCACAAACGTTTCTCATAAGACAATCTTGCATTGCTCGCTTGGAAAGGGTAAGGAAAAATATTTATTTCAGGCATAAGGGTAGACATATCTGGTGATAAGAAATAAAAGGTTCACATATACGGCACAAATTGGCAATCTAATGATATCATTTTTCTTTGGGAAACAAGGTTATTTGGGCCATGGTGGTAAACCTAATGCCTCTATCATTTTCAAGTTCATGCAATCAATGACAAAAATTTCGAAAGATCGTTATGCAAGTTCTAGAGAAGTATCTCACATAAGTTCATCACACATGAAAAAAATAGGAGTGTATGAAAAATGCACACACTTTCAATAGGCTCAAAAACTCACATAGGATGTATATGGTCACTAAATTCACATATGGAGCTTAAAATCATGCTTTAATTTCACATCAACAAGGCTATGTGCATTTGGTTTTTCAAAGATGATCAAATATGTACAAACTAACACGAGAATAAGGAATTTCACACAACACATGTTAACTAAGTTCTTGATCATCATGGTTCAACTTTTATCCAATTATATCATTGGGTCGGGAAACTAACAAAAATCTAATTCAAAACAATAAGGAAAACAAGAAAATATTTTTGGATTTTTAAATTTTTTATTTATTTATTTATTATTATTATTTTTTTTTTAATAAAACAACAACTTAATTAAGAAAACACAAAGCAATAACATGGAAACAAATGAAACCAGTTCAAAGTCGAAGGTACAAAAATTTTCAATTTGGTCATTTTTATACTCTTTACCCCCACACTTAAACTAGACATTGTCCCCAATGTCAGAAAATATAATAAAATGCAAATAAAAATGAAAAAGATAAATATAAAGAAACAAAATAAAGCAATAGGACTGAAAACTTCCCTAATTTGCAGAAAATCAAGCGATGACCCCCCAAGCTAAAATTTTGCAATCAACTTCAAGGGTGGAAATAACCAAAAGTTCATGCAAAGAAAAGAAATAAGTCAGTTAAGCACGCAAGAAAACAAACAAACGAAAAATTGAAAATGAAAATAAAAGATAATAATAAAACTAAAAAGTGATCATTGGTCCTGTTTGGTGACTTTCCACAGCTTTGAACTTGAACTGGCCTCGGAACTTCTTAGCAAGGAAAATGAGACTTGATTTGTGGTGGTGTTGAAGCTTCTCGAGCTCTTGGTTTCAACTCGGACTCCTTCTGCCGGGTTGATTGAGTCTGCAGGCTACATTCTTCTCTTTTTGTTCTTCTGCATGGCAGGTAGGCACGAGGCAGAGGTGGTGGTCTGCTTCTTTGTTCAATCTGTCCAAGTGCCGACCGATTGCCTTTCTTTCACCTTGCCCCGTAGCCAAGAGCAAGGGTAAAGGAAAAGCATGCCATGAGAAATCTTTGCCTCTGACTCTGATGATATGGGATACTTTTGCTTTTGAAGAAGTATCGTTCCACAGGTGTATGCTTGAACTGGGCTGGGGAACTTCTTAGCAAGGAAAATGAGACTTGATCTTGAAGATGAAGCAGCACCTTGTCTCCACATGCTTCAAGTAACATTTTCACTTGCCTTGGCTGTTCTCCAGGCAGATGTGGCGTCTTCTTCGGAAGTACATCAGCGGTTGAAGATGAGCACTCGAGAGCAATGCTAGGTAAGCAATGCTAGGTAAGCAATCAGGAAGGATTTCGAGGCAGTCGGTTCTTAGATTGGAAGATTGACACCGAATGCTGGCTGATTGCCCGCTTTCTCCTTATCACAAAGACAAGGAAAAGGACAGGGAGAAAGCGTGATATGAGATACTCTTGCTTTCAACCTTCATGATATGAAATACTCTAGCTCTAGATGACTCGTTTGCAAAGGTATCCCAGGGAATGAGAAACACAGAGAAACTCGAGAGGGTTTGTTGGAAAGGCATTTTCGGAGATGAAAAATTTCGGAGATGAAGAAGTGTTGAGAGAGTTTGCCTTTGCTGTTGAAGGCGAAGGTAGACGTTTATAGGACTTTTCTTCACAACCGAAACTATTCTTTTACCCCTGTCGGCAGCCGGTGGATGGATGAACAGTACAGGTCACGCGCTTTCTGAAAAAGCAGCCCGTAATTTGCGCAAAGCTGACAGCGCGTGACGAGTGACGACAAAATTGGAAAAATCAGGAAGCGGCTCGTGGTTTCTGAGCAATCCCGACTTTTGAGAAAGGAATTGCATGTGACACGTTTGGACAAATCAGGGAGCGGCTCGCCTCGTGATTCCTGACTGCTCCGGCTTTTGAGAAAGACGCCCGACTTTTGAGAGAACGGCGTCCGACTTTTGAGAAAGGAACCGACTTTTGAGACGGAGTCCGACTTTTGAGACGGAGACGCCGCTTTTGAGAAAAGAATCCGGCTCTTGAGAAAGGAGCCCGACTCTTCGATTTGCGAGAGGGCGCCTCTTCGACTGCTGAGCGATGCCTCAACGATTTCTTCTTCTTATAAGAACGCTCATTTTTGTTCCACAACACACTTGAGCTCCCCCCTGTAAACACTTCCTCCTGCAAACACTCCCTCTTGCATTTTCTTTAATCTTGATCAGTTCGACTCTTCATTCTCAACACCTTCAAATATGTCTTGCCCTTCTGACCGTCGCCTTAACTTGAATGTTGGGGAAGATAGTGATATATCTTCTCCAACCAACATTTGGCAGCCATCCTTCATATCCCCAAATGGTCCTCTTACAGTTGGGGATTCCATGATGATGAACGAAACAACCGCATCGGTGGTGGCCAGAAATCTGCTCACTCCTAGAGACACTAGGATACTTTCAAGGCGGTCCGACGAACTAGCTGTTCAGGACTCTATGGCCTACAGCGTCCGATGCGCAGGCTCAGTATCAAACATGGGCCAGCGCCTTCTTGCACGAACCCGTCAGGTGGAGTCGTTGATGGCTGAAGTGGCTAGTCTTCGGCAGGAGGTCAGAGTGCTTAGGCATGAGAACAGGGATTTGCACATGCTCGCAACCAATTACTCCACAAGCATGAAGAGGAAGCTTGATCAGCTGCAGGAGTCCGAAGTGCGGATTCAGAGTGATCATCAACGGTTTATGACGTTACTCCCGAGGTTTGTGTTGCCTTCGTCCTCGGGAGCAGCACCAAGTATTGAGGCTCCGAATGATCCAGCTCTGGCGCTTCGTCTTTCAGGGGCTCCGTCGACCTCCGAGGCACCACCAACCAACGACCAATGAAAGCTATTAGTTTTACATTATTGTAAAATATTTATGCTTTAAGTTTATTTAATTATAAATATAAATAAAAGTATTTTTGTTTTGTTTTGTTTTTTTTTTTTTTTTTTTTTTTTTTTTTTTTATTTATTTATTTATTTTTTTTTTTTTGTATTTTTATTTATATGAATGTTTATGTTTTTTTTTTTTTTTTTTTTTTTTTTTTTAAAGCAAGAAAAAAAATAAAAATAAAAATATCAATGTAAAAATATGTAAATCAAATTAAAAAGACTATTTTTAATCTCTCAAACAAATATCACAACTAAATAAACAAAACAAAATGAAAGCAGTAAAGAAAAGGGATTAGGAATGCAAATCTGATTGTGGGTGATTCCTAGGCCTCCCTTCATTATTCAAATGCATGGGCTTATCATTGAACGGACGGTGGTACTTGAAATGATCCAACAACGGTCTAAGTTCTAATGACGGTGCCTGAATCATCAAAATTAGAAACAAGTTAGTATAAATTAAAATTAAAAATGGAGAAGATGGCTTACATTCTCGATCAAACTCAATCACAAACACCACGTCTTTGAACGTTTCAGGAACTTTGCATTTAGCCAGATTGCATGTGATGATTGTGACATGGCCCTTGTTATCAAACTCAATTTCTTTGGCATTGGTTGTCTCAACTACATCCTCTTTGATAAGTTCAACAAATTCTTCGACCACCTCCTTTTCTGGAATATCTTCCACAACGTCTTTTTCATTCACTTCTTCCTTGAGATTTAAAAACCTGTAAGGAAAAAGGACATTTGGTGGAACGATGTTAGAATGAATTGAATTTTGAACCTCCTCACCTGAGTTGGATGACATAAGGACTTGGGGGGTTTGCGATAAGAATTCTTCTAAACTGCCCAAGTCGTCATCCTCATCTTCTTCTTGAAGCGGCAATTCATCCATGTTCGCGCTATGTTTGGATGGTTCTGGAACAACTTCATCCTCCATATCATTTCCCAAAGTGATGGCTTCATCGATTTCACTTTCTGCCTTTGAATTTTCAAGAGTTGAGTTGGAGACCTCACTTTGCTCTTGAAGCTGTGCCATGAATTCCATAATCTGCCCAACATGCATATCCAATTCGTCCACTCTTCTGACTCGGTCTTGCATCTCCTGGTTTTGATTTTCTACTCCCTGATTCAAAGAGGTGAGTAAATTATTAAGTGTATCATTAACCAAGGATGTACCTGAATTGAATTGGGTTGATTGTTGTGGTGGATGTGACGGTTCATATGGCCACTGATAGAACTCTTCCGATGGCGGCAATTGTTCTTCTTTTTGTGAACCCTGTACTGAAGAAATTAATTCTTCAAGCATTTGATTATAATCCACGGGCATACTTTGATTCGATTGGAATTGTTGTGGGGGATGCTGTGGTGGCTGCATAGATCTTGAATAGAACGCGTCTTCTTGCTGCCAATATCCACCTTGTTGGAATTGTTGAGGTTCTCCCCACATGTAATCTGAATAATCTCTCCAATCCGAATTGTAAGCGTTGGAAAACATGTTGCCCCTTGATTGGTTATAGCCTTGATATCCCCAAACATCTTCATTTGCAGAAAATTGGGGATATTGATGAGTTTGAAAACCTTGCTCATAGGGCATATCAAATGTAGGGCCACTTGGCATTGTGGTCCGTTCGGCATTATGAGTTAATTGAGCAGTGAGCTGTGCCAATAGATCTTGAATGCTAGTAGAATCCAGGTCTTGCTCCATTTGTACCTCAATTCAAAGAAAGAAAAATAAATCAAATATCAAAAGTAACATACACAAACACAAATAAACATAAGCAAAAACAAAAATAAAAGGATTAGCAAATTTGCTAATCCCCGGCAACGGCGCCAAAAATTTGATGCGAAAATAAATTAACGCACAAATTTAAACCCTATTTGTGACAGTTGTAGTAATGATGTAAGTAGGGATCGTTCTAGGCCGGGGATTAACTAGGGATGCTAACCAAAGTAAAATTAAATTAAAAACGTAAAAACAAAATTTAAAACACTAAACTAGACTCAAAACACTTAACTAGAATAACTCAAAATAAAACTAACAAATAAACTAAAACAAATCAAAAGACTCAAAATAATTCAAAACTCAAGAAAATACAAACTAAATTGATTTCTTTCAAATCTAACACTTTAAAATAAATGGGGGATTGATTTTTGATTAAAAGTAAATTAAACTTAAATAAATTACAGAATTGACAAAAACATAAAATTAAGGTAAAATGATAAATGACGGATTGGCTAGAGGGTTCTTCTCCACACATGACATATATGCAACCTAAATTGATTTTCAGTTGTTCTTTCAATAAATTGTAAATTCTCAACGCCCCAAGTTAATTAGGTCCGCTTAAATTAACCTTCAGATTTTCCTACTTTTATTAGGTTGGATGATTGCATACGACAACCCAAAACATTCCCTACAAGTTCCCTACATGAATTGCATAATAGAGATATAAGCAAGAATCATTAAGTTTTATGAAAATCATAAGCATTGACGAGGCACTTGTTACTATGAATTGCATGAAACTTATGCCAAGAATTTACCTAACGCGATCGTTTATAAGCGACCTTCACTACTTGTGAATATAAGTTCATAACGATTAGGTGAAATTCACTTATATTCTAGCATCAAATTCATGCATGTAAATTAAGTATGCATCCTTAATCGACATACAAAAATAAGTTATCAATCAAGCAGTTAAGCAAATTAAATCACAACTCAGAAATCACAACTGAAGGTAATCAATTCAAATTACAAATATATCCATGGTTTTGAATTAAACTCTAGCCAAAATAAAATTAGTTACACATTATTAAAATTAAACAGGAATAAAACTTGAGTTTGGAAAGATTAAACCGAATGAGGATTGCAGCTTGCTGTCCACTGTGCTTCTGCTGTGCTGACCTCCGTGCTGACCCAAGTCAGCACTGCTGCCGTGCTGACCCCCTGCTCGTGCTGACCTGCACAGTCTCGCTGCTCGCATCCGCTGCCTGCTGCCTTCTCCTTGCGCCAAGAACTGCTGATTTCCACGCCAGGCCGAGACTGCCTCCGTGCTTCCTCGCAGCTGTCAGCTGCTGCCTGCTCCTTGTGCTTCTCTCAGTGTGTCGCTTCCCCAAGGCAGCTTGCTGTGCTGCTCTCTCCTCCTCCCTCGCAGCTCTCGCCGTGCTTCCTCTACCGAGGCCTCCAAGCTGCAGCGCCTCCTGCTTCCTCGCAAGCTGCACCGCTGCTCCTCGCTTCACTCGCTGCCCTGCTTAGCTGCGCCAGGCAGCACTGCAGTCCGTGCGCAGCCTTCCTGCTCCACCTCCAGTCCTCCTCCAAATTCCCCCGAGGCTCCTCCACGTACTTGCTGCGCAAACGTCACCTTCCCACGCTTCTGTCTCTGCCAAGTTGCTGCGCGAGAGCGCCTGGCTTCCTCTCCCGCCTCTCCTTGCGAGCTTTTCGCTGCCAGGAAGGCAGCGCCTCCTGCTTCTCGTTGATCTCAGCTGCAAAAGCAGCCTTCTTTCCTCATTCCCCCCCCCGTGCTAGCTATTCGCTTTCTGTTCCTTTTATTCTTTCTGTTTTCTCCTTTGCCAGCTGCCAAAAGGCAGCGCATGCTCTATTATATTATTTCTGCCATGCTGCACATTCACGTTCATATCTTATATATATATATATATATATATATATATTTATAATACTTTCTTGTTTTATTAACCAATTACAGTGGGCAAGACAGTTTTGACGATTTTATCACTTAAAATCTCACTTGTGCAATATTTATTTTATTTACTAGATAAATACTATAAAACACAAAAACAAAGTAAATAGCTCAAAAATATAAGAAATTGACTAAGAAAAGACGAGAGAATTTGATGTAAAATATGTATAAATATAATCCGATCACAAATCTAGAATACAAGGTAATTGAAATTAATATATGACATCTCGCTACAACGGTAGCTTCTGGAACATTCAATCACCAACGATTAAGATTCGTTTAGCAGAGTATTTGTTGGGTGATTAAGAAATTAATGTTCATGACTAAATGTCAATGTCCTAGCAACTCCTCTAAACGATTTGCTTGTTTCAAAAATAATACAAAGTGTAGTAGGGTAGACATGGACCCAAAATTGACTAGAATACGTTCCAGCACAAAGAGATGAATATGGAATCCTCATTAGAATAGACACTAGTCTAAACGCCTGAGAAATCTAAGAATTTCAGGAATGAGGAATTTTACCAAGTGGTCAAAAATGTAGTCCCTTTGGACCAATGAAAAAAAAGGGTTGACTTGTCAAGTCGATCTTTAAACATCGAAACATCATCATCATCATCACCACATGTACAAGATACCTCGTACGGAAAGTGTATGATGATATTTCCCAACTCCCTTCATATACAAGAAGTGATTATGACTATTCAAACCATTTCTTGATATCTCGCAAGTAACGTCAAAATAATACTTGTGAACTCCAACTGAGGTGGGATGGGACAGGCCTAAAGTGTTCAAGTATACATATGCCTTTTGCTGCATTAAATAGTAATACATTTGCACGATCGGGATAATACACGATAGTGCAATTGTAGAAGTTGATTTAGTTCTTCCATCATCACTATCAAAAATCTTAGCTTATCTAAAATGAAGATGTATTTGAGAAATCTAAGGTTGGTAAAGGTTCTAGACACGTTCTCATCGAGAAGTGTCATCCGATGTTTCAAATGAAGATAATAACACTTGACTCTAGTCATGTATAGGATGGTTCATTTAAAACGGTTTTAACCGTTGGAAAGTATAAGCAATTCTTCATCATGCTGACTCAGCACAGTCGAAACATCCAGAGAACACGTCATCATGGATTTCCAAATAATCAATGTCATCGAAAGATGTAAAGAAAAGGTAAGGTGAGATAACAGTTCATTGTCAGAAACTTTATTCATAATTAACATCCCAAACCAAACTAATTTTCCTTGGTCGATAAGTGAAGAAAAACACTACAGTAAAAAAAAAATCAATAACAATTTGTCAATAAGTTCGACAAGACCAAAGATATCTTGAAATTCACAATACTTTGTGAGAATTTCCACTTTCTTCTGCTATAATCTTTTTAGGAAAAGAAAAGAATATCATTTACGAAGATCACATCTCCCAGGAGAAGTACCAATTTACACGAAGGTAATATTTGAGGAATTTGATATGAAGTTGATTGTTGATGATTGGAGAATTTAATCTCGTTACTAGAATAGGTGAGATAGTCGTCTACAAGACTATTATGAATTCGTCAAACTATAGAAGGAAACTCGAGTTACAAAGGTTGGTCGAATAGACCATCAACTCAAAGTAGGGGATAGCGGTTTTTAATCGTCATCCGAGGAAGTTGCTAAAATCTAGGTACGATCCTGAAGATCAGTCTTTCACCTTCGTAGATAGGTTTGAGATTTCCAAGATAAAGTGTTGAATAACTAAGTTCTTTCAATGAAGTAGGAGTTGTTCGAAAAGTCATAAGGAAAACTGATATAGGAGTTGTTCGATAAGAAATAGGGAGAATAAATGTGATGTTAACAAGGTGGGTCAACGGTGTATTCTACTTCTCTCACTTGGTGGCATCCCAAGTAAAAATTTTGAGAATTGACGCCAGAGGTAAACATCCTCAAAACGTACTATGCTACTAACCAACTCTACTACACGAACTAAAAGGTCTTCACAGTTTTCTCAACACTCAAATCACTCCAACAGAAAGATATCCTCTCGTCTTTCAACGCTAATGTATATCTGTGGAAGTGATCGAACGGTGGCTAGGCGAAGAAGTTTTGATTACCTAAATAGGTAATATGGTTAACATAACTGTGAGTTTACTGTCTTAATAAAAGGTCTGCTCCTAAGTTTCCACGGTTTATTTTCTTCGGCTCAAGTAGTCAATGTTAATCGACCAATTAGTCGCACCGCTAATTAACGCATTTAAGAGATTTTGACATCGTTCATTACCCTAAAACTGTGAACCGGTATTCTGGCATAGAGGTATCACTTTTAGATACTAGCATGTGTCCGGTATCAGAAATCATACTGCTTGAATACTAGTTGATAGTTTCTGGATATCGGACAATATCGTCAATTAGTAGCGCCACAATAGATTAATCATATATTAGTGCCCACTCAGGTGATTAGTTCATATGAGTGGTAAGGAATTGGTCCTATGAGGTGGTTACATTAATTCTAGGGAAAATACTTACTACTTCGGGGATTTCTACTAACTGAATTAATAACAACTTATACACATGTGCCTATGCTCATCGAAATGACGAGTACATCACCAAAAGAAATTCAGAAACTAATGTTGGTTTGAGTGATCTAAAGTCGGAAAAATAAAATTTTCTAGTAATCTACTTTAGAACGGACTTAAACGGAAGTCCATCTTCCTCCTAAAGATCCGGAATGATCACCAGTGCGTTTGGAAAGATTAGTGCAATCCGGGACCAAAAGTGATTATCCCAAGATGTTCTTTCGTCGAGTACTACCCCTGTAGCACCACATTGTCACTAGAGACATTTCTAGAAATTTTGACGAAAATAGACTTCGTAAGAATTATAATATGTGGTATTCTAACGGATACTGCCAAGGAATCAAAACTATTTATGATTTCTAATCTCGAAAGGTTTAGTACTAATGGCTGGAGAATAGTGATGGAATTGGTTGGTAAAGTCTCTGGTGATACACAGTTACGGATACATTAACCCTGCTTTAGGGCCAACAACTTGCCTCAAATTTACATCTTTCCTTGGCAAGGAATTTCTTCACTTTAAGTTCAAGACGCTCGTCAAAGTGATCTTCTAAAATGTCGACAAGTCGACAAAACTGCCCAAAACTTAGGAAAAAGCTAACACATTTTTTTGTATTCGACGAGGTGGCAAGATTCGATACTTAGGTTCAAAAACCAAGAATGCTTACATCACGCATGTGATGAATGCAATACTGCCCAACTTATGCTCTGATACCAAACTGACACATCCCGACCCGGATTGTCCACTAGGACTCCGAATTGAGTTGTACTGGCAGACACCTGGAAGGTGAAGAAGCCATAAAGTGTAGTGATGTGGAATATGTGAATAAATTTAAACCTAAAAGTGCCTAAATACTAGAGTGCGCTGTGAGCGAAAATGAACCCATATCACACTTGACGTCAGAGCATAAGTAAAGTACAGTAGAGTGGATTGAGAATCATACCATCGAAGGTAATCTCCAATACCAAGATTTGCCACGAATCCTCGTCAATAAGAAAGCTCAGCTATTAAAACCTGGAGGGGTGAAAACAAAACAAGGGGGAGTGGGCTTGAAAATAAAGTTTTAATAAAGACCTTCTAAAACATTATAACCCCTCGCTGTAAAACCTGAATAGTTTCCAAAAAATCATACCACATATAAGTATGAAATCAAATGTAAATCACAGTAAATCCGTAAATATTCCAAATCATTACATATCAGCATCAGCATTATAAAATCAGGTGCTCATGAATCTATGTTGACACACGAGTCGGACTTGCCTAATGCAACCTGTACGACTCATAAACCAATCTATGATAACACATGAGTCGGATGCCTAATGCAACCTGTACGACTCATAAAACAATCTATGATAACACATGAGTCCGAGTTACCTAATGCAACCTGTACAACTCATAGACCAATCTATGATAACACATGAGTCAGAGTTGCCTAATGCAACCTGTACGACTCATAGGCCAATCTATCATAACACATGAGTCGGAGTTGCCTAATGCAACCTGTACGACTCATAGGCAACCTGTACAACAGTGTCGGAGTTGCCTATTGTAACTTGTACGACAGTGCCGGAGTTGCCTATTATTGCAACATATACGACAATGTCGGAGTTGCCTATAACACAAATCTAGTCATGCCATAACTCAATCATTTCAAATAACACAATAAACTCACCTCAACTTACCTGCATGTCCCTCGTTCACCTTAGCACTTCAAAGCATTCACAGTAATTGTATGTAGGTAATATGCATATGGATATGCCATGATGCAATCTAAAACTCAACCATATCATAGTATTTTAGAATATAAATATATATGACATGGCATAAAATGCATAAATCAATTTAAAAGAACGTGTGGTAATGTGAAAATTAACTCGACACACAAATTAAACCCTATTGATGACAATTGTAATATTAAGCAAGTATGGATCGTTCTAGACCGGGGATTAACTAGGGATGCTAATCTACACAAATATGACTAAGAAATACCAATTTAGACTTAGAAACACTCAATTAGACTCAATAACAAACAATAACTGCATGTAATCAATTCATATAAAGCATATAATCATGGCTTCAAATTCACCTCTAACTAAAAAGAAATTAGTTCCTCATGTCTTTAAAAACATAAAACCAAATTAAAAGCAACATTGAAACAAATCTAAGGATAAAAAGAACCAAGAACGTCCCAACAACTCTAATGGCAGATTTCGAGCTCTCCCTTGAATTGCAAGCCACGGCACAAGCTTCTCCTTCTCCTTCCTCCATGCAATTGCACCTTTTAAACTGTCTAAAATCTCTCAATTATATCTGAATGTATGAGGGCGTGGGTTGTTTGATTTATGCGGCAGGGATGTGTATTTATAGGTTGAAATACATGGCACAATCCCTAAGGATTTGGATTGCACAATCCTTGAGGAATAGAACTAGGGTTTGGCAGAAATCCAAAAGGAAAAGGATTAAGGTTTCCAGCAGATTCTAAGGCTTCTAGAACATAAAGGGGAGCCAGATTTGTAGGGCCTTTTAGAGGGAATAATGCGGCACAAATTTAGGGGTTCTAGAAGAGCAAGGGTGCGACATAAATGTAAGGAAAGGATAGGCCTTCTAGAAATCAGGTTTTTAGGTCCCCTTGCAGCTAGATTTAAGGCACAAACTGATTTAGATAAGATAAGATAGGATAAAGCTAGATTAGGCAAGGATAAGATAAGATAAGATTAGTTTGGATAAGATAAGGTTGGATAATGTTTTGGATAATGTCCCTTCTTTTGAGCTGATTCCTTATCTTCTTTGTCTTGGATTTATTTTCTTCATCTTTTCAGCACATTCCTAGCCTCTTGAACTTCCAATTTGTCCATCCAACTTGCTCCATTCATGAACTATCCATTTGATGCCCAAAACTGCCTCAAAATGCTCCAAATTGCACTTTCTTGCCAACTTTGTCATTTGGACCCACACGAAAACACTATAATAAACACAAATAAACTAAGAAAATGCAAGAAAACAAGCTAACTAAGTCGCATAAATATGCTCCTATCAAATTCCCCCACACTTAGCTTTTGCTAGTCCTCGAGCAAAACGAAACAAACAAAACAAAACCTAAACCTTCCAACGTTTGCCTCAAGGATTTCAATGAAACATGACATGTTAAAAATCACTACTCCCACAGATAAAAAGGAAAAGACCCACTCACCTGAGGTCTGCGCTACTACTCCTTAGCACGAATATCGAGACATCACGAACCATCGTCGCCTATAACAATTATCAAATTACATCTCAGAGTTCTTATCGATAGAACACATAACTTACATAAAACATATCCCCAAGGACGTTTTAGAATGATTTGTAACTCATTGACCAAAAGTCAATGGTCGATCAAAGGTCGACGGTAGGGTCCATATCCCTACATAACTCAATCCGGAAGATGCGCACCTCGGATTTCCAATCCGTAACTTCCAGAGATCCACATTATGCTTCTAGAATAATATACTAAAATCCTACCACGATCCGATGGTCGGATCTTCGCCAATTGCCAAAATTAAGTGACGGCCCACCTTTTATTTTATGAACTTACAAATCTAATTCAGGAAGATCTGTACGTCGGATTCCTGATCCGTAAGTTCCTATCATCCTCAAATATTATGTACTACAACGTATTAAAGTTTGGTGATGATCCAACGGTCGGATCATCGATTCATAACATGGTCAAGTGACAGACCTTAATGGAACTAGGTTCAAATGACGGAAATTCAACAATCGGACTTCAAATACGGAATTAGAGAATCACATTTAGTCTAGGAAGGTTAAGGGATGCCTCGGCCCACGCGCCGTCGTACACGGCGGTCGGCCGCCTTAACTCGCCGGAAATTTTAACTATTTCTAAAAATTCTCAAATTTCATAGAAATGAAGATCTCAAATAGGGGAAAAACTTTCATACATGTGGGCAAGGCCAATTTCGCCAGAAAACACCTCAATTCCCCTTCAATCCTTCGGTAACCCTAGAATGGGTGAGCTTCAATTCTCCTCCCTCGGTGTTCCAACGCCCCTACAACTGGTTGGGTCTTGCCCCTGGGTTGATGGGGAGTTGATTAAGGGTGGTAGTGGGTGGTGAAACTCGTCGGAATAGAGGAATCGCCGTCGAGCACCACCGGTGCTCCGGTGGAGTTCTACACGAAATATGACGTAAAACCCTTCAAATATGGGTGGAGATGGTAGAGGGGAGGTTGTGGAAGAGATTGCAGTTCATGGATGGGTGAGAATCACCTGAAAAATGGTGGAGGACCGCCAGAAACCACCTCGGGTCGAAACCGGGTTTCTGCGTTTGGAAGGCCACGGGAAGGGAAGCTGAGAGTTTCCCTCTCTCCTCTCCTAATTGGCTGATTGGTTGCTTCTCCCTCGTCTGATTGGTCCCTATTTTCTCTCCTTCAAGCTGATTGGCTTCTTTCCCACAAGGTGGGAGTTCAAATAATTTAATAATTTAAAATGTAAGTAACCAATTTCAAACCTCCGTAACTATACCGTTATAATCCGGAGTTGCAAACATCTTTCGCCTATGCGTTCGTACCAACGAGTACTACACAAATATGACAAAAGACTAAGTCATACGTTTCTCTAGACAATGGTCAACGGAAGTCAAAGTTCTTACCTCTAGGGGCATTTTCGCCAATTCACGCTTTTAAAATAAATAAAAACGTAAAATTAGGACAAGTTGTCACATTGTCCCCAAGTTGGGACCGGGTAAAAAAAATACTATTCTCAATAAATATACAAATTTCCTTCAACCTCAATACATTGCAGTTGAATCGTTATGGTAAAATCAAGCCATATTTTAAACCAATAACTTCATATTCCACTATAAAGGTATATTGTTGGGCTCTGAATTTCATTGCATAAGGTGGAACCATATCTTCAGGGAAGCAAGCTTTGTGGCTGATGCTTTAACCCACTTTGGCCTTACCCTAGCAAACCCATATTTCTGGGTGTATTGTTTACCGATTTCGGCTGTGGAGACCATAAAATCAAGGCATTAACGTTGGTAACCTACAAAGCTGTTTTGGAATTTCACCTGAAATCTGATTCTCAGCCAGATCCACATAAAACAGTTTTGGATGGAGTCCCCAACCAACTTGGAATTGACCCTGTGATTTGATTACCACCCAGATCCAACATCTCTAGATTCTTTAGGTTTGAAAACCATCCAAGTATCTGACCAGTGAGCCCACAGACAGCCAAAGAATTTGGAATCTGTGAAAATCAACCATGTCATCATCTGTTGGCATTGCCTCGTGGTCAAACAAACTGCCAACAGAGTGTGCGAAGACTTTTGCAACCCATTAATATCTTCATTGCCCCTATGACATTGGTCAACCGTACATTACCAAGTGATAGGAAGGACAAAGAATTCAATGAAAGAATCTTAGGTTGTATTTGTCCTTCTAGATAAAGATTATGACCCAACCAAATTGCTTTTATGGATCTGCATGAGTAAAGGCTTAACGGCAAGATGCGGTGAAGTTATCCCAATTAGGTCAAGTTTATTAAGGTGGCTGAGTTTGGAGAAATTAGGGGTGGTGTGGTCTCTTTCCAAGTAGTTGAATCCCAAATGTAGTTCTATGAGGTTTATGCAATTCATCAAAGATGGGGATAAATTACCTTGTAGGTTGTTGAAATCAAGATTCAAGAATTTCAACTGGGAGAGCTTTCCGAAATTGAGAGGGATCCCGCCACTCAAATGATTAAAGTAGAGGTCTATGATTGTGAGATTGGTGAGGTTGTCAATTCTTTCACTAATGGCTCCATTTAGTGAATTGAGAGGTAATGCGAGTTTCAAAAGTTTGGTAACGTTATAGATATCTTCTGGAAGTGATCCTGACAAATTATTGTGACTGACACGAAGAATCTGTAGTTTGGAACACCCTATGAACCCACGAGAAATGTTGCCACTAAATTCATTGGAGGAAAAATGTAATAATCTTATGGAAGGAGACGACCAGAGACAAATATATGACTGGATATGCCCAGAGAAGGTGTTGTTGCTGACATTGGAACTAGTCGAATTCCAAGGTTGTTCGAAGAAAGAACATGGAATTATACCATGGAAGTGATAGCTTGACGAATCTAATGTATAGATATTTTTGGGTGGTATAGAAAACGTCTTTTCAGAAAGAAAGTTTAGCTTAAATCAAGTGTCTTGAGATGATTCAAGAATGAGAAGGAATTTAGTTTCAAGTGTGCCATAAAGTGAATTGCAGGAAAAGTTCAACTAGGTGAGATGTGTGAGATTTCCAAGTGATGAGACAAACATACCTCCTTTGTGCCCTTTGGAGGATAAGATCAAATGGGTGACTCCTGATTACAAATGATGCCGTTCCAACGATAACAATCAACATAAGCACTCCAATTCACAGGAGGAGAAGATAGAGTGAGGACGAAGGCCAGGAGAGATGTTCATTCAGTTTGGTTGCATGCATGCATGAATATTTGTTATAGATATAATGCAAAAGAATAAGAAGACGAGGAGGAAGCCATGAGCCATTTTTAAAATTAAATATTGCTTACAATAACAGATTATATATATATATATATATATATATATATATATATATATATATATATATATTGTGTGTGTGTGTGTGTGAGCAACCAAAGTAATGCAGCTATATATGCATGTTTGTTTTTAGTGTGTGGTTATTATTACTTTTTTATTTCCTTGCACGGCATGAAAGAAACCAAAAGGCGAAGACCTCAGTAGGTCATGACTCATAAGAGGGGACCGCACATGAAAACAACTAAATACAAGTACACAACTAAACATAACAATTAAACGGTTATGGGTATATGTAGAACCGTTTATGCAAAAAGAATTTGTAGAAGGCTGAGGCACTTTCCCCACCAACAGGAAAATGGTTATGCGGGTATGGACTTAAACGGTTATGGGTAAATAACTACGGTTACCTGCCCGCCATAACCGTTGCCCATCCCTAAACACAACTAAAGATTAAAAAGTTGTTTTCGAAACCCTTCAATACGTCAAAGAGAGATTTCCTCTTACGATTGATTTCTTGCATTCCAACTACCCAACAAGCCATAGAAAGCAAGTGGAGCTCCTCCCGAGTCAAGCCATAAAATTCCACACAATCTTATAAAAGAAATGATGGATGATTATTTTCTTTTAATGATGGATTGTTATTAAACAAAAAGAATTAGGGTTCTAAACAGAGGAATGCAAAGAGGTAAAATAGGGAGTGTGAAAATCAATCACTCTCCAAAACGAAATGGTTATCCAACGGTCTCCAAGGATTGCAGATGACATTAAAACTCAGGATTGCTTGAAAAATAACAGACCCGGACATTGTTTAAGATAACATCCATGAAAAAAGACAGTTTAAAATTTGAAATCACATAAAGAAAACCAAATGTGAGTTTCTTCTTGTCCGTTGAAATGGGTTAGATTGTAGTAAAAGGTTTATGAGCTGCATGTAATCACCCTGCAGTATTCTTGAATATATAACAAGTGAAATGATATTGTATCATGTTAATAAGTACTTAAGACAATCTCTAAAAGAAATGTCAACTTATAAGAGTCAAATTACAATTGATGGTTGATGTGGCAATTTGAAGTCCTATGTCAAATTTTGTACTTCTTCAACCGAGCCATTATCACATCCACGTATAAATACAGGGTACAGACATCCAAATCCTGACATTGAAATTCCATATGAAGTAAAGTTGAGGCAAAGATTGACGCGTTTATTTATTTTAGCTTTGCTTTTATAGAAGTGGAAATTCTTATCATAGTTTACATATAAAACCTAATGACCTCTCTCCTTGGAACATTTGACCAAAAGCTAAACCCTTAATCAAAGAATACAAATGATCCTGCGAGATAATATCTCCAAGCTTCTCCCCAGCAATCCCGTACCAAGAATTGCGCCTAGGAAATCACCATGAGAACAAGGCTAAACCCAAAGTTTCCTGTGCAATTGGAAGAACCATTAGAGAAAACTTAAGATAAGGTTTCACTTCAATTAAAGGATGGATGCTTGGATAAATAAAAGTGGTATAGACACAATATTAATACCTCAATGCTGCAATTACATCAGGATCACTTGTCAATACTTCCGGATGTCCTACAGAAATCCAACATCACTCAACCTAGACAATTTGAAGCAGCAATATGTTAATTAATACATGTACACTTCGATTTGCACAAGCGCGACACAGAGCAAACTGCGGGTATCTACTGTTTGGTCTAAGATTGTTTGGGTACCCTATATATATATATATATGTATTTTGATTCTTGGGTGAATTAGAGAATTGGGTTCTGCTTATACTCAAGGTTGTGGAATTTCTAGAAATTGGATGATAAAAAGGAGCAAGGCTTCGTGGGTAATTGAGCTCTAGGTTACATGGGTTGTGTTTTTTTACCTTGTTTTCCTCGTCTTTGGTCTAAGATTGTTGGGGTGAGTTTTGAGCACTAGGCTGTGCATTGATAACTCATATATTTCATAAATTTATATCATCCATTCCTAGTCCCTTTGGGATATTTTTGAGTTAAACTAGTTGCATTTTACCCTTTTTATGTTAGTGTGCAGCTAATCATATTTTGGAGCTCAGTTGAGGACAGATAAGGCAAAATGGTGCTAAAAGTGGAGAATTGAATAAGGATGCTGATGTAGACAAAAAATTAAAAGTGGAAACTGAATATGGTGATGAATATGGCTCTTTATAAGACCAATAACAACAAAAAAAACGTGGGAATTAAATGCCAATTACTGGGATGTATTGGCAATCTATAACAGCCTCTTTAACCTTATAAAACTGAGAGTTTCAGCCACTTTTAAAAAAGCTTCCCCTTAGGGTCGCCCAGAGCTCTCTCTTTTCTCTTTCTTTGGCCTTTCTTCCAGAAACAAAATCCTTTCTCCATTCACCATCCGCAGCCACCGAAGAAACCACGCAGCCGCGTTGTTCTTGGAGAAGTTCAACATCAAAATTGCTTCAAGGGGGTTCTTCTATGAACTTTAATTTCACTCATGTTGATCTTGAAATTTATATATTCTGTAATCATTTTGTGTAATTAAGTTCATAGCTGGGAATTTCGGTGTAGCCTTGCAAACCTGCTCTATGCTATTAAGTTAAAGTATTCAAATTACCAATCTGTGTTCTTGTTTCATTCACTGATTTTATAGTATAATTTGTTTGTTAATCTTAATGTTTGATCACCATTAGGGCTGCTTATGAATTATTTGATCAAGGTTATAGTACACATCATGCTTAATCTTGGTGGACATGTGAATGAATGAAGAAATTGTTATGCATACATCCTACTGTTGGAAATATGCCCTGAAAGTCAATCTTTGGAAGAAACCTTTCAAGACAATGAATGGATGTATAGATGATTCTTATACATCAAATGGCAAAGATACTAATTAGGACTATCTCAATAAACGATATATGTCCTAAATGGTGAATCCATGGACAATGGATCGATGGAAGAAGTAATCTAATGATGTTAGACTACATAGACCTTCTTCACATAACCATCATGTCCAAAAGGTTCCTGGTCATAGGATTGTCGGAGGGATATTGACAATGCATAGACCGGTACATACTATGTCCGCTTCAATTGGAAGGATGGAAAGTCTCGTCCCATTCGTGTAGTGACACTAATACAGGTATGTAGGTGCTCATTAAGGGAATGAGTTCACTGAACACAATCGAACGAGAGTACTTGCATGGAGGTCTACTCACATGTCAAGCAAGTAACTCTAATGGTTGGAATAATATAAGCAATCCTTTGACCTGAGGCATCATAGTTGTCTTGTGGTTAGGTACTTGATCTTTGATTATGTCAAAGTCACTCCATCCGCGAGTGTCCACGGCATAGTTGGGGTTAAGCCACTTAGTCATGGAGGCAAGTGAATGCGCAACAAGGAATCTCTAATCCTCGTTAAGAGAGGATGAATACTCTAAGATATGATTCGGGAATCTTCGGCCGAAGTATCGAGCGTAATAAAGGAAAGCGTTCCTATACGACTCAATTGAATCATATAAGAAGGAATAATCACATTAGGGGTTTGACATAAAATATCCATACCCTAGTAATGTGATTGAGAGTATTGTTTTAGAGAAGGATCGAATTACATTGTAATTCCAACTGAATAGGTTCTCCGAACAAATTCTACATTAGCTTGGGTAGCCATGATATATAGTTAGATGTCACTCATGACTTGTGAGTTCTTCTAGATGATTAAATGTAGTCGTCAAAGAAGAAGGTGAATTAAAAGTAAGTTTTAATTCACTAAGTGATTGAATTAAATATAATCAATTGGATTGGTGCCAATCACCTCACTGCCTTGCTAATTAGAACCTAAAATGATTGTACACCAATACACTCTTGTAGTGAGTAACTAATGGATGATGGAAATAATTAATTGGATTAGTTAAGTGTTGTGATTAATTAGAAAGTCTAAAGAAATGTTCGGGTTTAAATGGGCCCATTGGGCCTAAACCTATTGGGCTTTTATTCAAGCATTGGATGACTTGAAATAATAAAAGCCCAAACCCCAAACAACACTAAAGGGGCCGGCCAAAGGAGGGAGAGAGAGAGTCAAATGTTGACTTGTTTCTTTTTGGTTATAAAAGGAACTTTATAGCACAAAGTTTCATTACGGTTTTTTGAGTGTTCAAAACAACAAAAGAGAAAAAAGAAAATATATCTCTCAACACTCAAAGGGCCGGCCACCAAAGGGGGATTTAGCTAATCATCTTCTCACCCTTTTGGTTATTCCTTCATCCTTCTCACTACACTAGTGGGTGTGGATCTTTAGAGGTCTTCAACTTTGGAGACTTAAGGAGAACCAAGGAGCACTCATTCTAACAAAGTGGAGGAGGCAAGGAGGGAGGCTAGGCTCAAGGAGTTCCAACAACAAAGGGCTTGGAGGTGGTCCATCCTTGGTCTAAAGTCTAGATCAAGAGGTATAAAACTACTCCTACACTTTGTTCTTCAATAAATTGTTTTGATGCATCTTACATAAACCTATGCATCTTGAAGGGGATTTGCATGACTATAGCTTTGATATTATTTGATAACATGCTTCCGTTGCTTTCGTATATAAATTTTTGAATTGTATATACATGCTAGTCACTAGAAATCCCACATGAAATCTCATAATTTCCCTTCACCTACCATGTGATTTCTTTGGTTCTTTGAAGTTTTCTTGTTCTTAATGGATTCTTATTTGGTAATCTAAGTTGAACATCACAACTAGGTTGTAGATTAGGAGTACTTGATCACAACCACACATCAAATGGATGATCATAAATAAGTAAAACGAACCCTAGTTGCAGATTGGAGAGTTGAATACGTTTTGACTTAATTTGCATTGAATTAGCTTGTAATAGTGAAATCGATATTCCTAGTTCCATTCCCATCGTTTCTGAATCAATCTATCATTCATCTTTATCTTCTCTTGCATTCTAAGTTACTTTAGCTTTCAAAACAAAAATCTAAATTCAGTTTTCATTAGCATTTTCTTTAGGGTTCAAAAAAGTTAGTAATTGTAGAGGTCTAATTAGTCCCTGTGGTTCGACACCCTTACTTGTGCCATTATACTATACTTATATTTGCCCTTGAAAGGAACACAACATGCATCTACTGTGTGGAAGTTTTCAGGAATCGAATGGTTAAAAGGAGGAACGCTTGTTTCTTTTTCTTTTTGGTTCATGATTGTTAGGTGAGTTTTGAGAATTGGGGTTTGGTTTGTGTTGGAGAAAAGGAAATGACATAATGGAAACAAAAAAAGGCAATAAAACAAGGAATTTTGTGGAAGCAAATGTAAATACTCTTGGCTTTGTTGTGTGTCTGTCCTTGTTTTGTATCGATGCCTTGGCCTAAATAACATCATAAATACCCTTCAAACTAATTCACAACACTTTTCTCCCATTTGGTGATAGACTATTTTTGTGAGAGTTTCCTCACCGTGGTATGAGCTGTCACTTATTAGTTAATTTTTAGAGCCACGAGTCCTGGTTGTGGCCAGGGTTGGTAGTAATCCCTTCATCTTCCTCTTTGCTTTCTCATTTCTCACTTTCTGTTGCTGTTTTCCCCTCCTATCCATCCCAATTTGCATGATCTTTCAACCCCAATGGTCATCCATCTTACCAGACTATGCTCTTAGATCCGATATTCTCTTTCTTCTAACCCTTGGTATCCATCCATCTTCATGTGCATCTGATCCTCCACAATTTCGATATGTCCTTTCATCCAATTCGTTATCTCCTACTTGGCTTCGTCCTTCATTGATCCCATCTCAAATAGCAATCAATATTAGCCGTTATAGCGGTCCATCTGGAAGGTATGTACAGTTCCCGTGTTCACACCACCACCTTCTCTCTGTCTGCCTATGTTGGTAGTGTTGTGGTAATCCCACTGGCCTCTTTGGTGGCTAGGATTAGCGAGGTGCTCTTTGTTGGATAATGGAGTCTTCTTTCCTTCTATCTCTGAGGAGTTGTTTGGTTGGGTTTCTGGCATTTGTTCGGGTAGTGGTTTGTGGTAGTCGTGATGTACTGTTGCAGCAGTGGTGCTAGCATAATTGTAGGCTCTTCTTTTGGTTTGTTTTTAGTTTTGGGCCTTAATTCTTGTTTGGGCTCTTTGTTTTTTTCTTGGAAGGTCCACTTTTTCATTGTGCTTACTTGTAATTGGGCCTTTGCTATGTAAAGTGTGTTGTTGGTAATAAAGTTTAATAATACTTGGGTACACACTAGTGAGAACTCACGTTTTGATTTTGTCCAATGATATTTTAACACATGTATTATTGTTTTAAAAAATAATGGACATATTAATTTTTTTTGGCCTTTAAATATAAGGAACATGTGGCATTTTTTTTATTGGACCAAACCATAAAGTGAGTAGATAGAGTACTCATACCTAAGTATTATCCAATAAAGTTTACCTTTGACCAAAAAAATAATAATAACTCTTGGGGCCCAAAAATGTCACACACCAATCCAACCAAGTCTCAATGCTCAATTGTCATGCAAAGCCTACATTCAAGCCCAAATACATGCCAAGGCACGGGATCAACGAGGAATATATTTACAAACATGCCATGCCACGGTGATTAGGCCGGATATTCATGCCATGCTTCCTTAGTCACTATTCATGCTAAACCCAAGTCACATATTCGAGGCTTGTCGAGTGGATTGTGAAGGAAATTTTGTGAAAAACATGTTCATTTGAATAACATCATATAGCATGCAATTAACAAATTAAAGGCGGAATCATGCTTTCATGCATTCAAAAACAAAACATCAACCATGAAATTCAAAGCCTAGTAGATTGGTGAACCTTGACTCAACTTTTAAATCAACATTTATTAGTTGAGAAATATTTACCTTTGTAGATTCCTCTTTGCATATGCAAAGGATAATCACCCAAGAGATAGGGCCTTCATTCCTTGCTTCTTAGCTCCATGGATTTGGTTGAAAGAATAGGATTCTCCAAGTTCCCAAAATAGAGAACCTCTAAAGATTCTACACCAAGGTTGGATTGGAGAGGAAATGAGTGACCTTGAGGAAATAGAATTGCTAGACAATATCCCCCAAGGTGGTTGGCCTCTTAGAGAGAAATGGAAGCTTTGTGTTCTCACCAATTTTCTCTAAAATCAACAACTTATGAATTTTAGGTTATAAAGTTCTTTATATAGTTACTTCTTTAAATGACCTAAAGAACCAAAAACCCTAATTCAACACTAAATGGATTTGGGCTTTTGGGCCTTTGTGAATCTTTATTCATTAAGTTGTCACACAACTTAAGTCAATGGGCTTTGACATTCGAAGCCCATTGGGCCTTAAGGTCCAAAAACTATCCCGAGGTCTTTAACGAACTTATTCGTTTGATTAATTAACATATTAATCAAGACTATCTTAATAATGGTTTCGGAAACCTATATCATAGTTTTAGACATAAATTATCAAGACTATCTTAATAATGGTTTCGGAAACCTATATCATGTCCAAACATTGAATCACCATTTAGTTGTAGCTAGCAATCATCGAATTAATTGAAACTAAGACTACGTCAAAGATGGTTCCTTCAAAGTCAACCATTCTCTTTGATTGTAGTCACCTTAAGCTACCAATTAGCTATGAAGGTTTCATTATTTCGGGTCAAATGGTACTTTACCATTTCCTTGAGTATATATCGTATATACACTCAATGTAGTCATAAAGTTCAAACCATTCAACTGAGACGGTTTATAAATCCTTCTTGACTACCTTGGAGCTTGTGGTATAGGAACTAGGTTGTTATATTTGTTGATTATCATCTTGTCTCTCAAAGAACCCATTCTTTTGAGTTCTATTCCTAGTTCATTTGCTCTAAGGCAAATCACATTGTAGGATTACAATGAACTACTCAACAAACAACATTTGTTGGTTGGTTTATAGAAGTGATATCCAAAGGTTAATTTAAGGATATCCACAAGATAATTTTTTAAACAAATATTGCTTATTAGCACACAACCCCAAATCTTAACATGATTAAGATTTGTCTTTCTTTCCAACTACATCCTATGGAGTTAAGAAAATTTTGGAAGATCTTCTAATTGACAATCATATTGTCTTAGAAGCATATATATCCTATATATGGGTAATTGATAATATCCAACGAACTAAATCTTATTCAAGTTCGTTCTTCTCCTAATGGAGAAAATCATTTATCTTATGATGCTAATTTCCTTGATATCTTTCAAGGAAACTCATCTAAAGTGTTACCTTTCCTTGGATCAAATCTAAGGATGTAATTACTTTAGACGTCTTACTCATCAATCTTACATTTCTTGAATTCTTTGAAACCTTTTGCAAAGTATTCGGACTTGTGTTTATTCAAAATAAACTATAGTCCAACCGAGAGTGATCTTCGGTGAATGTCATACAACATGAGTAGTATTATGTTGTGGACAATTGCCACTATCTTGCAACCTTTTGGGTTTTAAGCATCATTATATTCTAAACAGTTAACGCTACCATATCATCTCTACTATAGAGACAATCAATTAGATTACTATAATCCAATCATTGATTAATAAAGAACAATGTTTTGTCAAACAAAACATTCATCCATCTCTACTATAGTGATGGAATTGAGTTCCTTAAAATTGGAATGTAAAGACAATCTTTGGTTTTTCCAATTTCTTTGGTAGTTCATATGAGGAAGTTAGTACCATCTGCTTTCGCAGAGATCTATATTTTATTCACGTTCCGAATGTGAAGTACTTTCTCTTCTCTCATTAATCTTCTACTTCTTATTAGCCACACTTTTACAACGATTGTAAAACATAGTTACTAATACGGAATCAAGCATTCAAGTAGAAGAACCAACTGTTTTGAACTATTCAAGAACAATTTACAACACCTTCGAAAGGTGTGTTCTTGACACTTGCAAGACATTTCTTGCAAATACCCCTTCCAATGTCCATCCTTTCATAAAGAAAGTTTGTTCCCTTGGAGTTAATTTTATCTTCTTCATTTGACTTCTCCTTTGACTACAATAGTCATGGTCCCTAAACTCCCACTATCTCTCTTGAAACCTTTTTCAATTGTGTTATACACATCAAACATTTTGGAGAGTGTGTGGTTATTGTTCACTACATAGTTTACAATAAACTTAGTGAACCATTAGGATAGGGACATAAAGGTGAAGTCCTAGCTTAGTTTCCGTCTCGTTAAGTGGTTTATCACTTCAACACTCAATGATTCAAAATCATCATAAGTCCATGTTGATGGACTATTTTTGTCAACCAACCATTATGTTCTAAACATAATTACAAACTTTCAAGAGTTGTTCAAGGCAACTCTTATTTCTTCATACAACAATTTGTAAGTGAAGAATCATGGCACTAAAAGTGTCCTTGTCTTTATGCTAATCTTCGTAAGTTCCTTTGTTCATATAACGAAGGAATAAGCATTGGTTGTTTGTGTTGTCCTCTTCATGATAGACATTTCTAACATGTTCTTCCAATGATACATTATCAATAGGAAGATTGTGAGGATGAGACTTCTTAGGTACATGCACAATCCATTTAAGACAATCTTTGGGATTGTGTTACCAAGTCCGGAAACTAAAACATTCGGCTTTTCTTTGTCAAGTTTTGGATAGCGTTTGCAAATATATATTGGTAAACAAATACATAACGAATATAAATTGATTGATTTTAAGCCATTTGATTCGGGTCTTTAAATCAAATAGCACCACCCACTATTTTTGGCAAATTCCATATCCCTCATTGGAATTCGAGAGTTTTTGAGGAAACTTTTAGTAGGTTATGGGAGACTCACTATTACCAAGCCCACCTCACAATGATATGATATTGGCTAGCATTAATAATAATGAGAGAGTACACTTACTCATTTGCAACTAATGCAAGTACCCATCAATTTGGCCTTTAGAGAATGTTGCCTCACAATGATATGATATTGGCTCCATTGCACTTAGTTAAGTCATTCCCACCATGCTTAGTTCGTGAAGGGGTTCAAGAATAGCCTCACAATGATATGATATTGGCCATCCTCGTTGCCTACACTAACCTCATCAAGTATGTATATAGACTCCTCCTGAGTATAAGCATGCACTTTGTACTCCCCCATGATAGGGTGAAGCCGGTGTACAAGTCATAAACGATTGGAGCTACCATGGTGGAAGGCCACGGAAGAGTGTTCTAAGCACTCTCACGCTTTTCAACTTAATAATGGTTTGGTTGAGGGTTTTAGGTCTCATCACATAAACATATTCATTTTAAATCTTTATTAAAACAATTTTGGTCCTATTACAACTATTGGTCCATTTGATTCAATTTAGTTGTATATAATACTCCCACTATACTTATAAAACGGTTTTTAAAGCAAGAGTATATGATACTACTAACATAAGGTTTGCATTCATTTGATGGACTATATAGTTGCCTTAGGGCCTTAGGATGACTATGAACCTTTGTTTAGATTCAACACGAGCCTAGTGTTGAATCTCGGACTAGGGATGGAGATTGATTTTAGTTACGCGTTTAATCACATTAAGGCGTGTTGTCTTAGGGGCGTTGGACCCAACTACTTCATTTTCATGCATATCAAATAAAGCAAGAAAGAAGTACTTCAAAGTAAAAGAGAGCTTATGCTCTTTACAACATTTGCATAATTCAAATTACTTTAAAGTAAAGAAGAGCTTATGCTCTTTTACAACATTTGATCAAATCAAATTACAACCAAAATTAATCTACACATTCCCATGGTTCAAACAAATTTGAAACGGCCTTTCACATAGCTCAATTATCGTAGGCTTAGGTTCATAATCACCCTTTAATTAATCAACACTTTAATTAATTAAATTGAATGCAACATTTTCATTTGGTTTTTGTATCCATAAAATTGATTTAAATGGAGCTAAATGAAATGAAAATCCAATTCTCATTTAAAGAGACAAAACAATTTTTGTTCCCTACTTAATTTGGGCCATCATGCAATAACCACAACTTTTTGGGCTATATTGCGAAACACAAACTTTTGGGGTCACTTTGTAAAAACACAAAAGTCCACTACTTCATGTAATTACAACTAGAACCCAAAAATTTCAACAAATACAAAAAACTTCATTAAAGGAGCAAAACAATTTGTCCTTTAACGTTTTTGGGCCTTAACGTAAAAACGTAAACTTTTGGGCCAAAGTGCAAATACACAAAAGTATCAAAACTTTATGTAATTGAATAAAAGACCCAAAAATACCCTATTCTATTAGGGTGGCCGGCCATGATAGAAAAAATATGATTTTTACAAAGTTTTTGTAAGTGGGTTTTGTTAGGTGAGGTAAAGATGAAATATTTTGAATTTATGTTAAACTTTTTTAAAAAAGTTTGTCTACCATTATAGCCATTAATTGAATTTATGTCAAACTTTTAAAAAAGTTTGTCTACCATTAAAACCATTAATAATACTTTACAAATAATCATCACCCACTAAAATCACCCACTAAAATTAAATCAAAACTTTATGTAAAAACATAAAACATTTTGAATCAAAACTTCAAAACTTTTTGTTCTTGGCAAGAACTTCAAGAACATTGAAGAACACTCATGAAAACTCATAATAGCTCCATGAATGTTTTCACTCACCAAAACTCAAATTTTCATCACTCAAAAGAGGGTTAACATCCTAGGGTACTTAGGGGTTCCAAAAGTCACTTTAAAACCATTTTAACAAGACAAACATGAACCCAAAAAATCACCCCTTGGATTTGGCCGAATTTCCCAAAAAACATGGCACCAAATTTTAGCTCCAAAATTCATGCTCATATGAACTACATCTACAACATTTGAGATGGCAAATTTTCTAACAAAATTTACATTCAAAGAAACAAGAATAAAGCTTGTAACATATTACAACTTTTAAA
Source organism: Malus fusca (assembly GCA_035220775.1). Lineage (NCBI taxonomy): Eukaryota > Viridiplantae > Streptophyta > Magnoliopsida > Rosales > Rosaceae > Malus > Malus fusca. The sequence continues at coordinate 29,365,015 of CM069071.1, forward strand.
TCAAAAAAACTATGAACTACAAAACCCAAAATGATTCACCAACTACTAGACCTAGGCTCTGATACCACTTGAAGGAAATTTTGTGAAAAACATGTTCATTTGAATAACATCATATAGCATGCAATTAACAAATTAAAGGCGGAATCATGCTTTCATGCATTCAAAAACAAAACATCAACCATGAAATTCAAAGCCTAGTAGATTGGTGAACCTTGACTCAACTTTTAAATCAACATTTATTAGTTGAGAAATATTTACCTTTGTAGATTCCTCTTTGCATATGCAAAGGATAATCACCCAAGAGATAGGGCCTTCATTCCTTGCTTCTTAGCTCCATGGATTTGGTTGAAAGAATAGGATTCTCCAAGTTCCCAAAATAGAGAACCTCTAAAGATTCTACACCAAGGTTGGATTGGAGAGGAAATGAGTGACCTTGAGGAAATAGAATTGCTAGACAATATCCCCCAAGGTGGTTGGCCTCTTAGAGAGAAATGGAAGCTTTGTGTTCTCACCAATTTTCTCTAAAATCAACAACTTATGAATTTTAGGTTATAAAGTTCTTTATATAGTTACTTCTTTAAATGACCTAAAGAACCAAAAACCCTAATTCAACACTAAATGGATTTGGGCTTTTGGGCCTTTGTGAATCTTTATTCATTAAGTTGTCATACAACTTAAGTCAATGGGCTTTGACATTCGAAGCCCATTGGGCCTTAAGGTCCAAAAACTATCCCGAGGTCTTTAACGAACTTATTCGTTTGATTAATTAACATATTAATTAATCCTTGCCATAAATAATTAAACCATTTAATTCATCTCCTTTGTTTCTTCAATCTCCACCTTATTTGGTGTACGATACATTAGGTTCCTTTTAGCGAGGCAGTGGGCGATTAAAACCATTTTACATCGATTGTGAATTGAAACTTACTTTCAATTCTCCCTTTAGTGATTACACACGTTTAGGGCTTCCACAAACCATGAGTGACCCCTAGCAGCATATCATGGCTACCCAAGCTAATCAGAAGAGGTAGAGAACCTATTCAGTTTCGGATTACAAATGCAATACGGTCTTTCTCTAATCTAATACTCTTGACCACATTGTTTGGTTTGATAGTTTATTTATTCATGTCTACTATCCAATGTGATTCATTTGCATTTTATGATTACCTTGAATGTGATTTGGAACGCATTCCCCAATCTCATTCATACTCTGGCCAGAGATTTTAATCATATCATAGAGTATTCTCCCTCAAGCCAATTGAAGGTTAGAGATCCCTTGTTGCGCATTCACTTGTCTCCATGACTAAGTGGCTTAACCCCAATGATGTCGTGGACACCCCGATGGGGTGACTTTGGCATAATCAAAGATCAAGGACTTAACCACAAGACAACAACTGTGATGCCTCAGGTCAAAGGACTAATTTGCATTATCCCAAACATGAGTTCTCATGTGACATGAGTATGAGAACTCCTCGTTGATCGTGTTCAGTGAACTCATTCTCTATTGAGCACCTACGTACTTGTCTTGATGTCACACACACCAATGACTCGAGACTAGTCACTCTCCCTGAGAGAAGACATAGCACGTACTGATCTTATCAGACTGTCAATGCCCAATTGGCAATCCTATGATCAGGAACGTTTAGGATGTGTCTACGAAAGAATGGTCTCATTAATCTAACTACATTAGATTGCATTCTTCCAATCACATATTCCTTGGACTTTATCGTTTAAGCATATAACATTTATATGAGACGTCTCAAACAATAATGTTTGCCCTTTATATGTAAACTAGATTAGTTTAACATGTGAAATATCCGTAAAGTATCATCATATGAATGGCTTTAGGGCACATTTCCAACAGATTGTGGTGTGAATGGTTACGGAAGGTTATCGAGCCTACATGGAGTCGGGGTCATGGAAGACTTTGGGCTCCTTGGGGGCCCAAAGATCCAAGCCCATACTCTTTGTATTTCACGCAGGCATCATTGAGAGAGAATTAGCCTAGTTTACCCATTTCTCTAGCAAAGCAACTCCCTTATTAGGATTAAACTAGATTCTTGCATTAAATGCATGTTAAGCCCAGCAAGTCAGACATTTAATACTGACTTTTCCTTCCCAGCCTGCACAGACAACCAACGTGCGAAAGCTATGAGACGCGCTACCAGAAGTAGCTCCTGTGGAAGGCCGCCTTGGGAAAGCTGCATCTCAGGAAGAAGCAAATTGCAGGTCTCAACAGTGCAACTATCTTACACCAAAAGGGGAATAATAGGAGGGTTAGGGAGAAAGAAGGGGAAGACCAAACCACAAAGGGAAATTCCCTTGAAGCCTAGAGGAAAACTCGTCACTTACATAAAGAGGAAGAAGCCATCACAGAAAGGGGGAGGAACACACAAAGTAACACAGAGAGAGGGACATAGATAACGTAGTGAGAGAGAACCACCCAGGAATAAGCACAGAGAGTTTCATTTAGCCCAGAAGTGTACTCCAAGCCTCAAACATCATTATCCATGCAATCTTAATAACTCCCATAGCCTTCCATTAAACATCTTAACCATTAGAAGCCTTACTATCACCTTAGGAAAGCTTAGATTATCCAACCAAGAATGCCATCAACCATGCAATCCCTTATCTCTCATGTTAAACTAGAAATCTTTTAGCTTCCACCCGACGCTTCACTTGAGCAAGTCATTATCTTGATCAATCATGCTATATTCGAGTTGTTGATATTACCAGAGTATTTCCTAAGACAAGCTAACTATTTCGAGATATCCCAGGACTTGTTACGAATCTGTACCAAGGGAGACAAGTGGGCGTTCTCAAAGCCCAAGTCCAACTCGACTTAAAAGTCCCCCAACATAAATTGGCGACTCTATTGGGGATAGGTCGTAATCTTGATTCAATGGCTCTAAGATCCAAAAGAAACACTACCAGGTGCGGCAACGCCTCAGACGCAGGCAAGGCTACTTCCTGACTCAACAAGTCTCAATACGAAGGCCAACGTTAGAAAAGTCGAGAAAACCTGGACGAATATGACATGTCAGACATCATCGCAACCATTCATGCTTGGGTGAAGCCCAAAAAGAAATTGATGCATCTATGAAGGAGTTGAAAAACTCAATCCCGAAGGCAAGTGAGAAAGCTAGTGACAAGGACTGCACGCCTAGGGAAAAGATTTCCTAGGAAAAGTTAGTTGCTGCTGTTGGCAAAGGTCCTGAGAAAACACCATTTTTTGTCACTCAAGAAGACGTCATAGCCATGCTCGAAAAAGAGCTACACAGGAGTTCGAAGGATTGGAATTATGTTCTTGAGTCACCATATCCAACCAGCGTTCTCCACTTGCCATATCCTAAGGGATACGAGACTCCCAACCTTGTTCTCTTTGACGGGAGGAAGGTTGTCGATGACTGCAACCTCCATCTCAGGGAGTTATCGAAAAGTCTAACTGATCGTGCTTATACTTGGTACACCACCCTCGCGCCAGGTTCCATCCTGACCTAGGAAGAGCTGGCAGGTACGTTCTGTAAAAAGTAGGGGTGGGCACGGTTTGGTTCGATGCGGTTTTGAGTGAAACCAAAACCGAAACCAATTTTTTTTCCGGTTTGGTTCGATCCGGTTTTGAAGCCAAAACCGAAATGAAACCAAACCGTTTCTTTCGGTTCGGTGCGGTTTCAAACGGTTTCGGTTTGGTTTTTAAGAAAAAATGTACAATTTGCAATTTAACATATTAATAAGCATTTCCCAGTAGCAATAGGAAAAAGACATTTGTTATATAAACAATTAGCATGTTGCATGAAGTTGTGATGTTAAAATATGTTTGTGCAACAAAAGGGTGTCCCGTACAAGGTATAACATAAAACAAGTTGAATAACTTTGAATTCATTAAACATGAGTGAAACTTTCATACTATAATATGTGATATCATGCTTCAAATGAGTGGACTTCATTAGATCATTGTTCGACTTTTGATAACAAGATTAGTCCACCCTTGTACATATATGTGTGTGTGTGTGTGATGGTATAAAATAACAAAGGTAATTCAAGTTAATGAACGAAAGAAAGTGATGAATGATGATATTCTAGTGTGGTTGTGTCCATACTAAGTGCATGGATTCTAACAAACAACCAATTAAAACATGAAATTTAATATGGACATTTAATTAAATGTTTCTTAATATTTGCGGTGCGGTTTGGTTTCGATGCGGTTTTCAAAAGCCAAAACCGAAACCAAACCGTTTTCTATGTTGCGGTTCGGTTTCAAAACCGAAACCGTTCCAAAACCACAAAACCAAACTGTTTGGTGTGGTTCGATTTGGTTCATGTTTCGGTTCTAAGTGCCCACCCCTAGTAAAAAGTACTTCTAGTGTGAGGAAAGGGCCACGACAACTCAGCTCAACAATACATGTCAAAAGCATGGGGAAAATTTGGTGACTTTTGTCAAACATTTTGGAGACCTCGCCCTTGACTGCTGTGACAAGAAGGACGAGGAAGCTCTTGTCGAGATCTGCATCAATAACATTGTCGCTGACAACAGTTGTACTTAGAGAACAAGATCAGCCAGTTCTCGAGGGTTCTAGAAGCAATGAGGAAGACCAGCTTGTCAGTCAAGCCTTCCACGGGGAAATCTTGGAAGATTGACAAGAAGGAAGCTCATCATGCCTAGCAGTGGATAACATATCTGACTACAACCCACGAAAAATGAAGGAAAATGAGCAATGGAGAAACCTATCCTGCACTAGCATCTAGCGACGAGGAATTCCAAACCATCCTTGATACCATGCTCACAGATGAGGCCATCAAGCTGCCTCGACTGTATAAAACCCCTTTCAGGGAAGATAGAAATGATCATAGGTACTGTCGGTACCATCAGTATGCATGACATCCCTTTATAGTATGTCGAACTTTGTAGAAAAATCTCTATGCAAAAATCCACGAAGGGACGCTAAAGCTGCCATACAAGACGCCAACCATATACACTGACCCTCTGCCGAAATACTAAGGGAAAGAGGTAGCAACTGTCATCACATGCTCCGAAGATGATGATTCTTGCCACCCGTGGATCAACGACTCCAAGCCATCGGAAGCCATTTAGGAACCTTCTAAGAACATGGAGAAGGCTTACTAGTGCAAAAACTCCAAGCTGCAAAGCTATAATACGTCATGGCCTCAAGTTGAGGGATTGGGAGATAAGGATACAAGTCTCATGGATTTTTCCCCAAGCCTAGATGATGAAGTCTTCACCATCGATATGTCTGAAGGATACAATTGAGGAACTTCAGGAAAGCAAATGTTCAACCAAGAAATGACGGCTGTGACTTTGTGTAGCCTTTCCAACATGGAAGCCGATGTGGTTGAGTGTTACCTTTCCCAAGGGCAAAGGTCCATTGTGGCACAGGTCCTCCACGAAAATCTGGAGTTCAAATCCTTCTTCGACCAGCTTGAATATGGCATATAAGCAAGCATTGCTATTGCTGAAGCTCTCATGCATGTTTCTAAAGACTATGACCCTCAATGCTATACTGCCTAGCCACATAAGGCTTTCCTTGAGAACAACAATGCCATCATCTTCACTGACGAAGACATGGAAGTGGTTTTCCCTGATCATCTAAAACCATTGATCCTGGAAGGACATATCAACAATGCCTTCATTAGGCAAGCCTTGGTTGATACCATAGTTTACCATTTATGAATGGTTAGGGGGGGGGCTGACCATATTGTGTGGGAAAGCCCCGAATATGGAGGCACTACTACATGCCAAGCAAGTGAAGTTCCTAAGGAAACTAAAAACTTGCACGTGCTGCCGAGGAGGAATCTCTGCAGAAAATCATGCATGCGCCAAAATACATGCAAGATAGATCCACTGCAATGGCAGAAAAGCTTGAAGATGTAAGCCTAAATGATGATCCCTCAGTGCAAAAAATGATTTCTATTAGTGTTTTCTTAACTGTTGAGGAAAAGAAAGAATTAGTCAGCCTACTGGAGGAGCATCAAAGAAGGAAAAAGTTACGCAAGCAGTTGCTGAGTCTAGGGCATTACCGTCCTACCATGAGGAATGATACTCATAACATGGTTAAAAGATACCATGCATGCCAAGTTCATGGGAACTTGACCCACAAGCCCCTAAAATTGTTGCAAGACATGCATACTCCATGGTTGTTCCGTACTTGGGGGCTCGACTTGGTCAGAATAATGAACCCGGCTTCCGAAGGTAACATACGGATCCTGGTTGCCACTGAGTACTTCACGAAGTGGCTGGAAGCAATCCCTATTCGGAAAGCAACAGGAGTTGCAATGCCTAACTTCATTAGGGAAAACAAACAGGTAGGTATCACACTTAATGGTTATGGGATCAAGCATTGCCGCTTTATGCGGTACAACGGTCAAGCCAAAGCCACAAATAAGGCACTACTAGGGATCCTAAGAGATACTATGCACAATTACTCTTGGGGCTGGAGCACGCATCTCCCACATGTTTTGTGGGTCTATCGTACATCTCCAAGGAATAATACATCCTGCGCAGAATGATGGTGGAGAAATCTTGAGTCACTCAAGGAAAGAAGAGTAGAAGTGATAGGAGCATATTTATGCGACTTAGTTAGCTTGTTTCTTGGCATTTATATTGTTAGTTCGTAGTTATTTTAGTATGTTAAGCTATTTTCGTGTGTTTGTAGGTCCAAAGGGTTAATGTGGCAAAGAAGTGCATTTTGGAGAATTTTGGAGCATTTTTGGGCATGGAATGGATAGCATATGCTTGGAGCAAAAGGAATGGACGAAATTTGAAGTTTGTGCATCATCCTCTTCCTATACATAACCATTTTAGCACATCCACTCATTTCACCCAACACATCCACTCATTACAACCACCCAACACATTCACCTACCACTACATCCACTCATTTCAACCACCCAACACTCACCCACTACACCCATTACATCCACTCATTACCACAACATCCACCCACTACACCCATTACATCCACTCATTACCTAAACAGTCACCCACTACACCCATTACATCCACTCATTACCACAACACTCACCCAACACATCCACTCATTACAACCACCCAACACATTCACCTACCACTACATCCACTCATTTCAACCACCCAACACTCACCCACTACACCCATTACATCCACTCATTACCACAACATCCACCCACTACACCCATTACATCCACTCATTACAACTCCATACACTCATCTCCCTAGCCTATAAATACATCCACCCTTCACCATAACTGGGGGGTTCCATCAAAAGACCTTACATTCATCCATATATTCCCACATCCCACAAACACTTACAATTTCATTCCCTTGCCGTGGCTCTCATCCAACCTAAATACATTCATAACCTTTCCCTATATCCATACACATCCTTAGATACTTGTGCTGCAACAAGGTGGAGAAAACGAAGATCCTTGGCGTTTCAAGCTTGAAACTTTGGAGCGTTTTAGGTGTACTTCGTTCTTGCTTTCAATGTCTACTTTGTTATTTTCTGATTTTGTTGCAATTATGAGTAACTAAACCCCCCTTAGCTAGGGGGGGATTCGAAACCATGTTTATGCTTGCTATATGATTTGATTACATCCAGTTGTGATTCATAAGTTGTGATTCATAAGTTGTGAATTCAATTTACTTATCCGTTCGTATAAAAACTGATTTGTGTATGTTGGTTGAGAGTGCACGCTTAATTTTCATGCATGAATTTGACGCTAGAATATAAGGGAGTTTCACCTAATCGTTATGAACTTATATTCACAAGTAGTGAAGGTTGCTAGTCACAATCACGTTAAGTAAATTCTTGGCATAAGTTTCATGCAAATCATAGTAACGAGTGCCTAGTCAATGCTTATGTTTTTCATAGAACTTAATGATTCTTGCTTGTATCTCTATTATGCAATTCATGTAGGGAACTTGTAGGGAATGTTTTGGGTTGTCGTATGCAATCATCCAACCCAATAAATTGTGGAAAAACTGAGGGTTAATTAGTGCAATTCACGGTTAATTTGGGGCGTTGAGTATTCATAGTTTATCGAAAAGCAACTGGAAATCGTTTTGTATGCAAGTGTGACATGTGTGGAGAAGAACCTCCTAGCTAGCCTTCCATCCATAAGTTTCATTCAAATTCATTTACAATCCGTTTTTTTTTACAAAGTTTGTTTTGTTTTCAAATTCGTCAAGAACCAATCTCCTATTTATTTCAAAGTGTTAGATTAGTTAGTAATCACTTTAGTTTGTGTTTTTAAGTGTTTTGATTCACCCAAATTTGCCTAAGAATCTGTTTACTTTGTTCATGACACACCCCGATCCAGAGGATCAAGGCGTGCTGGCCGTCACGTGAGCGTGACGTAACCAACAGTGCGACACGGAAGCATGTTAATACAAAATACGAAGGAATTTAAACCAATCTCTAGATAAACAACCTACTAGAGTAATAGGAGAGTTAAGATAAATACACAAATTCAGAGCATAGGTTTTAGTGCAGTCAAGTAAGACTAAAATAAAGGTACTTCACCCTCGGGTGAGTCCTACATGTCAAGAGTCTGTCAGAATGCCGGAAAAGGACCTCGAGAGTCACCAACCGCTAACTAGAACCTGGAGGGGCGCAAAACAAAATGAGTGGGTCAGTAAAATCAAGATTTTTCCAAAACATTTCATTAAAATCATTTCTATTCCCTCACTGTAAAACCTGTATACTTTCCCAGAAAAATAGTATATATATAAAATCATGTATATATAATCTCAAAACTCATATCCCAAATCTTTAACATTTTTCAAGAAAAACATGCCATGCCATGAATCAAATTATAAACCAGGTGAATAATAAGGAATCAATCGGAGACCCTGCAGTTGGTCCTATACGATTAATTCTAAGCTCAACATCCTCACTAACCGGAGTCACCTCGATGACCTATACGGTCTAACTCTGCACGTCACTCGGAACTACATAAGGTAGTCTGTACGATGACAGGTGTATAATTACGCTCTAGTGCTTCTCACATCAATCAACTGTGCACATAATCTAAAATCACCCACCAGTCGGAACCCCTCTAATGGTCTGTACAACTGGCATGTCGGAACCCTCACATGGTCTGTACGACATCCACCTACTTGGATCCAAGACGAGCGTGCGGTGTGGTGAAACTAATATAAGCACTAACACCTAGGGTGCAGGTTATGAGCTTAAACATTTCAACATCAATAATTCAATGCATAATGACTCACCTGACTTACCTGCGCCTCCACAGCACCATGCAACATGTATGCATCATATATCAATTCATGTTTATATATATATCTATATCCATTATCAAATCAAATATTCAATGTTTTCATGCATGGCAATTTAAATTCACTGTCTCATATAAAAGCATTTTCTGGGAAAACAATAGTATATAGGTAAATATGAAATCAAAACTGCCCACTCACTGATATGTCGATGGGTCGTAACCCCCGCGACGTCCCTGGATACGCTCGTCCTCGGGATACTCGTCACCTATATGAGAAATAACTAAAATAACATTATTTTTAAGCACATCACCAACATTTCGAAATAACTTCTCATACGATGCTCAATTTGGGTATATGAATATACCACATCGACCTACTCGACGTCATGGACGTCTCATAATTTTTAGAATAATTTTTCGAGGTCTCACGCGCCCCCACGCGCCGAATAGGCCACGGCCCTACGCGCGGCCTACGCGCAGGTGCCCTGACGGAAGACACGGACGGCGTCAGGAATATTCCGTCAAAAGCTAATGGTTACCGTTAGAATTAACTAACAGCGTTAGCATATTCCGTTAACTTTAACGGAATATGCCGCTGTCTTCTCCGACCTACCCTCGCCGGACTCCGGTCACCGGAAAACTGGGAAAAACTTCTACTTCACTATTCTCACTCGTTTTTCATCCAAATTTCTCGAATTTTATACCAAAATGAAGCCCTAGATGAGTACTATCACGATGAACTAGTTTTAAGCACTAAAAAGCACGGAATCAAACCTTCCAAAAAATCCAAGAATTCGGCCAAACTTGAACTGGATGATCCCGACGTTCAAATCTTCCAAATGAAGCACTCCGAGCTTCCTTAGGACTTCACCAAGCTTCCTACAAGCTTCAAATCCCCAAAAACATTAGAATTTACGTGTGCATGAACAGTGCACCTTCACGGGGATTTTGGAAACTAGGGTTTTCGAAGGAAATGTTACCTGAAAATGGTATCAACGTACTCGTGGTGTCCTCAGGAGTCCAAAGATGGTCCTAAGTCCGTCGATCCGTGATGTTTGGGGTGGTTTTGGGTGTCGACCGTACCTTTGTAGAGAGAGAGACTGAGAGTGAGAGATCGCGAGGGAGGAGAGAGAGAGTATGCGGGGAAGGAGAGAGAGAGAGTTTTGTGTGGTCCAAACCAATCCACACCATCCAAAACCTTTCTTAAGTCCCTAACCACACAATAAAAATCATCTTCAACATATATCTAACTTAAACAATTTCTTCATAAGCTTAGGGACCAAGAAAATTTTAAAACGTAATACACACATACCTACGTACCTTAATGTCCCATAAGGGTAATTCTGACATTTCACATTCTCGTCAACAGTACCTCCGGGACGGGCTGTGACTGTTCATGTCTTAATTTAATTATTTTCGTCCAAAATCAACCCCATCTTATTTCTTTGAGTCATATTAATTAGAACTTGTCTTAGATTATGTTTTTAAGTGTTTTAGTTCATTAGAAAACCAAAATTCGTCCAAGTTTGTGTTAGAGTCCCAAAACTGCCCAGAAAGTGTTTTTAAGGCAGTTTTGAGTCTTTGGTTGCTGTTTTGAATTTTTTTTGTTTATCTTAGTATTTTAAAGTATAGTTTTGCATTCTTTGAGTCTAGTTTAGTGTTTTAAACTTTGTTTTTACATTTTCAAGTCAGTTTCCAAGTGATTTAGCAATCCCTCCTAATCCCCGGCCTAGAACGATCCCTACTTACATACTTTACTACATTTGATAAAAAGAGGGTTTAATTTGTGTGCTTATATATTTTGCATCAAATTTTGTGGGTCTATCGCACATCTCCAAGGAATAATACATCCTGCGCAGAATGATGGTGGAGAAATCTTGAGTCACTCAAGGAAAGAAGAGTAGAAGCAGCTAGGAAAACAACCCTATACCACCAACAAGTTACTAAAGCCTACAACCGCACAGTCAAGCCACGCAACTTCAAGGAAGGAGATCTCATCCTCAGGACAGCCAAGCACATAAGTTGTTTTGGTCTTGGCTTTGTAAAAGGTTGGGGCTATGTTTTTGTCTTGTTCTCGGGGTTTCTCGTTTTAATTGATTTCTTTCTTGAGAAAAAAAAATCAAATTATAGGTGTTGCAACATTGGTTTCAAACACTAGAGCTATATTAACTTCAATCTCGGTTTGATTTTTGTAATATGTATTTCAAGACTTTTAGTTTGAAAATAAGTTTGTAACTTTGAAATTATTGTGCTTATGACATATGCGGATAATATTTATTTTATTGTAAAAATTGAAGCCCCCAAACTATGCATTATATGATATGAACATCTCATCTTGAAAATAACAACTCTCGTTCATGAGATTTGTACTCTCCTACTCTTCCGTTGAAGTGATGTTTATAGTTTCACCCACACAAACTAAACCTTCGCCAAAGGCGAGCTAAGTCTAAAACACGACCAATAATATGAATATATAACGGCAATTTCTAAGGTGCGGACCAACTTTTGCGGACCTTGCGTGCGGACCAAAGCATTGATTGTTCAAATTTCAGCTTGAATTTCTATGAATTTATTCGCTTTTCGTAGAAATGGATTATGAGGTGCATTTGTTATGTTCGTTTTACAGCTTTAGGAGATTGTTTCCAAAGCATTTATTGTTCTTCCTGGGAAACTACTTTAACCTTGAATGGTATCCTATATTATCGAGATTACCCGAACTTTTGTGGCACTACTGGTTTCTTTGGTACCTTATCACAGCAGTTTTTGTCTTAATTATATTCAGTTTTCGGGAGAATGGATTGTGTGCAGTTGTGGTTGGATGTGGTTTAGGTTAGATAATCAGTCAACTTATTTCTCTGATGATAAAAAACTAGTGTATACACGAATGTAACAAACATTTCATAACACCCACAATTCAAAAAAACACCAGCAGTCAATGTATCATTCATAAGCATCAAACATGAATCCTATCATCACCAGTGCCCATGTAATCCTAGTGAAGTACCGATAGAGCAACCTAGAAAGACAATGCTAACACTGATATAAAAAAAATAAAATTAAATACAGCCATACAAGCTACAAGTCAAGGAAGGAGTTCGAGCTGAAGAAATGTCTTTGAACCTAAGGCTTGGCTTGATTCCTTTGAGGAAATGAAATACACTAGTTCTTGATCATCAGAGAAGTAAGTTGGCTGATTATCTAACTTAAACCACATCCAACCACAACTGCACACAATCCGTTCCCCCGAAAACCGAATATAATTTAGATAAAAACTACTATGATAAGGAAACAAAGAAACCAGTAGTGCCACAAAAGTTTGGATAACTCAATAATATAGGATACCATTCAGGAACAATCAATGCTTTGAAAACAATCTCCTAAAGCTGTAAAACAAACAGAACAAATGCACCTCTAAATCCCTTTCTACAAAAAGCGAATAAATTCACAGAAATTCAAGCTGAAATTTGAACTCAACATTGAACCTAAATAAGCAGAACAATTGACCGAAATCGAAACTGAACCAACCTCAAACCCTTGCACTAGCGTCTGACTTCCGAGAGGGAAAATCAATAGGAAATGCTATATGTTTTGTAACCAAGTGTTTTGTTTTTATAAATTTATTATTATTATTATCATACATATCCTACATTTTAAAAGATATTTAATGTGTAGATTGATTATGACAACTCTCATGCGCACCGGTGCGTATGGGTTGCGCATGACTCGGTTTAATCTAATGATGTCATAACGATACTGTAACAACAATCTACGACCCCTCGTCCAACGAACTGTAACAACACCGCCATGGGTTGCGCATGACCCAATTGGTGTTGTTACAATGTCTTCGTGGCATCAGATTATTGTTGTTGTTGCTGCGTCATTTCATTGATTCGGATTATGCGCACAAAATCTGTGCGCTTGAGAGAAATTTTTTTTGTAAAAGTGCCCTACAAAAGATATAGTCTGGACACTCTCACACAAGTTTTCTGCTCCCACCTCAACTACAACTAGAGTCGCTGAACCTGCCCTTTCCGGAATGGTCAATCAAGCAAAATCATATTTGAGAGGCAAGTATACCACCAATATACATGAATCATGCATGATTCCAATAAACAATCTGAGAATTTAGATAATGTCCGTTTGTTTAACTTAGTGACAATTAAGAGGACCCATACACACCATTCTCAGCTGCCTCTCCTTCGGCACTTAAACCGAGTTGAGGCATCAATGCCCTTAATTTTAAGGGTAATCTTAGAAACCGACATGATAGATGACTCTCATTTCAATTATACATCAATCGCTGTCTTTAAATCATGATCTTTAGGGTCTCTCCAGGGATTCAACCCTTATTAAGAATGCAATGCACCGGTGCCTGTGCCTTGCTGACTAACTGCCACTTTGATCTCAACAACCTTTTCGATCAGTCTGGATTGTACAATATGTAGAGTAGATGATCACAAAACCAAAAATCACATGTGTGGAGCCAAAAATAATTCCAAAAATTATGGAGCTGACACGTGGATTATTTTTCAAGAAGAACAAGACTGCCCCTATTAAATGAGCAGGAAGCATTCTCCTTCACCACGCACAACTGAGGTAACAAATGTTCAAGCCACCACTGCCCGTAGGAAAATCAAAGGTATTTATCATAAAATAATTATTTATTCTTATCATAAATACATTCCTAATTACAGAAGACTTCTTCCAAGTAAGTAAACATAATTCATCTATTTATGAAATTTACCTAATTACTCCAAGATATTTATTTACACAAATATTTTGGAATATTCCCACTTAAATACCACCATAGACCTACCACCCCTAAACCCTAAAGGGCTGGGCCCACTTACTCCTTCTCTCCTATAAATACCTACTTTTTCTCCAAAATTCAGTAAGTTTTAGCTACCCCTAAAAAACTTCTAAACACATTCTTTTTAGAATTTTAACATTGGCATCGGAGATTCTTTAGCCAAAGGCTCCCCCCCCCCGCCTCCAATTCATCGTGGGTGCTTGAGGCTTTTGGCTTTAATCCTAAGTGTTATTATTTAGCAGGTGCATTTTTGTCAAAGGGTGACAGCAGAAATTTGAATCCACAACTTGCAAGTCCCAATTATTATTATTATTATTATTATTATTATTTTCGCTGATTTATACAAAGAGATATTGAAAAAGAGGAACATCAAGCTCAAAACTTGAGCCGAGGTAAATATTCTTAATCATTTAATCCACCAGCTAATTAATTATGGTCATCAATATAATTTGAGTGATGATATTTGGTACGCTTTGGGATTCACAAAATTTAGCCCAGTATTGAACTTGCACAGGCCGAGTGGAACTCCAATGCGTGAAGGACGATATTGGTATCAAAATCAACGTCATATTAACACAATGTAGATTGATACCATCATATTTGTCTTGTGGTTAGGTCCTTGATCTTTGACTATGTCAAAGTCACTCCGTCAGAGGGTGTCCATGTTGGAAATGTGCCCTAAAGCCATTCATGTGATGATACTTTACGGATATTTCACATGTTAAACTAATCTAGTTTACATATAAAGGGCAAACATTATTGTTTGAGACGTCTCATATAAATGTTATATGCTTAAACGATAAAGTCCAAGGAATATGTGATTGGAAGAATGCAATCTAATGAAGTTAGATTAATGAGACCATTCTTTCGTAGACACATCCTAAACGTTCCTGATCATAGGATTGCCAATTGGGCATTGACAGTCCGATAAGATCAGTACGTGCTATGTCTTCTCTCAGGGAGAGTGACTAGTCTCGAGTCATTGGTGTGTGTGACATCAAGACAAGTACGTAGGTGCTCAATAGAGAATGAGTTCACTGAACACGATCAACGAGGAGTTCTCATACTCATGTCACATGAGAACCCATGTTTGGGATAATGCAAATTAGTCCTTTGACCTGAGGCATCACAGTTGTTGTCTTGTGGTTAAGTCCTTGATCTTTGATTATGCCAAAGTCACCCCATCGGGGTGTCCACGACATCATTGGGGTTAAGCCACTTAGTCATGGAGACAAGTGAATGCGCAACAAGGGATCTCTAACCTTCAATTGGCTTGAGGGAGAATACTCTATGATATGATTAAAATCTCTGGCCAGAGTATGAATGAGATTGGGGAATGCGTTCCAAATCACATTCAAGGTAATCATAAAATGCAAATGAATCACATTGGATAGTAGACATGAATAAATAAACTATCAAACCAAACAATGTGGTCAAGAGTATTAGATTAGAGAAAGACCGTATTGCATTTGTAATCCTAAACTGAATAGGTTCTCTACCTCTTCTGATTAGCTTGGGTAGCCATGATATGCTGCTAGGGGTCACTCATGGTTTGTGGAAGCCCTAAACGTGTGTAATCACTAAAGGGAGAATTGAAAGTAAGTTTCAATTCACAATCGATGTAAAATGGTTTTAATCGCCCACTGCCTCGCTAAAAGGAACCTAATGTATCGTACACCAAATAAGGTGGAGATTGAAGAAACAAAGGAGATGAATTAAATGGTTTAATTATTTATGGCAAGGATTAATTAATATGTTAATTAATCAAACGAATAAGTTCGTTAAAGACCTCGGGATAGTTTTGGACCTTAAGGCCCAATGGGCTTCGAACGTCAAAGCCCATTGACTTAAGTTGTATGACAACTTAATGAATAAAGATTCACAAAGGCCCAAAAGCCCATATCCATTTAGTGTTGAATTAGGGTTTTTTTGGTTCTTTAGGTCATTTAAAGAAGTGACTATATAAAGAACTTTATAACCTAAAATTCATAAGTTGTTGATTTTAGAGAAAATTGGTGAGAACACAAAGCTTCCATTTCTCTCTAAGAGGCCAACCACCTTGGGGGATATTGTCTAGCAATTCTATTTCCTCAAGGTCACTCATTTCCTCTCCAATCCAACCTTGGTGTAGAATCTTTAGAGGTTCTCAATTTTGGGAACTTGGAGAACCTATTTTTCTAACCAAATCCATGGAGCTAAGAAGCAAGGAATGAAGGCCCTATCTCTTGGGTGATTATCCTTTGCATATGCAAAGAGGAATCTACAAAGGTCAATATTTCTCAACTAACAAATTGTTGTTTTTAAGTTGAGTCAAGGTTCACCAATCTACTAGGCTTTGAATTTCATGGTAGATGTTTTGTTTTTGAATGCATGAAAGCATGATTCCGCCTTTAATTGTTAATTGCATGCTATATGATGTTATTCAAATGAACATGTTTTTCACAAAATTTCCTTCAGTCCACGGCATAGTTGGGGTTAAGCCATTTAGCCAGGGAGGCAAGTAAATGCGCAACAAGGGATCGATAACCTTCAAACTGTTTGAGGGAGAATACTCTATGATATGATTAAGAAACCCTGACCAGAGTATGAATGAGATTTAGAAAGTCATTCCAAATAACATTCAAGGTAATCATATAAGTAAATGAATCACATTGGATAGTAGACATGAATAAACTATCAAACCAAACAATGTGGTCAAGAGTATTGTATTAGAGAAAGACCGTATTGCATTGTAATCCTAAACTGAATAGGTTCTCTACCTCTTCTGATTAGCTTGGGTAACCATGACATACTGTTGGGTGTCACTCATGGTTTGTGGAAGCCCTAAACGTGTATAAACACTAAAGGGAGAATTGAAAGTAAGTTTCAATTCACAATCGATTTGAAAGTGTTCTAATCGCCCACTGCCTCTCTAAAAGGAACCTAATGGATCGTACACCGTGTAAGGTAGAGATTGAAGTAACAATGGAGATGAGTAAGAATAATTAAATGGTTTAATTATTTATGGCAAGGATTAATTAATAATTTAATTAATGAAACGAATAAAGTTCGTTAAAAGACCTCGGGTTAGTTTTGGGCCTCAAGGCCCAATGGGTTTCGAACGTCAAGCCCATTGACTTAAGTTGTATGACAACTTAATGACAAATAATTCACAAAGGCCCTAAAAGCCCAATGAAACCCTATGGCCGGCCATTTAGAGAAGGAGTGGGTTTTGGACTTAATTACAAGTTTGCCACTCCAATGAACAAAGGTATAAATATGACTTTATAGCCTTTTCTTTATTAGGGTTTTCTTTTGGGGAAAGGATGAGAACACAAGCTCTCCTTTCTCTCTAAAGTGGCCGGCCTCCTTGGAGGGTATAGCTAGCAATCCTACTACTCCAAGGTCACTCATTTCTTCTCCAATCTAACCTTGGTGAAGAGACTTAGAGGTTCTCAATTTTGGGAACTTAGAGAACCATTTCATCCATCCAAATCCATAGATCTAAGATGCAAGGAATGAAGGCCCTCTCTTTGGGTGATTAGCCTTTGCTTATGCAAAGAGGAATCTACAAAGGTATAATTTCTCAACTGACTTTGATTTGAGTTGAGTCTTGGTTCACCAATCTACTAGGCTTTGAATTTCATGGTTAATGTTTTGTTTTTAAGTGCATGCAAGCATGATTCCGCCTTTAATTGTTAATTGCATGCTAATAGATGTTGCTTAAATGAACATGTTTTTCACAAAATTTCCTTGAAGTGGTATCAGAGCCTAGGTCTAGTAGTTGGTGAATCCTTTTGGGTTTTGTAGTTCATAGTCTTTGATTTAAAAGTTGTAATATGTTACATGCTTTATTCTTGTTTCTTTGAATGTAAATTTTGTTAGAAAATTTGCCATCTCAAATGTTGTAGATGTAGTTCATATGAGCATGAATTTTCGGCCAAATCCAAAGGGTGGATTTTTGGGTTCTTGTTTGACTTGTTAAAAGTGTTTTAAGGTGACTTTTGGAACCCCTATATACCCTAGTTTGGTTATATGTTATTTCCCTTAAGTTTGAGTGGTTTTGGGATGTCTTTGGATGAAAAATGTTCATGAAGCTTTTATGGGTTTTTTCATGAATGTTCTTCATTGTTCTTGATGTTTTAGCCAAGAACAAAAAGTTTGGTGTTTTGATTCAAAGTTTTGATTTATTTCATAAAGTCTTTGTTTTGTGCTTTATCAAATGTTTTAATGTGATAGAAATTGTGTAAGGTGATAGAAATTGTGTAAGGTGATAAAAATGGTGATGGGTGTGTAAGAAGTACTTCTCTTACACACACATTACTTGCATGACTTTATGTCATGCACCACTTGCATGAATTATGTCACACTTATCTTGCACCACTTGCAAGGCTTTATGACTTTGAAAAAAATTTCAAAATTTTGTGGACTCACACTCCAAAAACCGGCCACCCTATTATTAGGGTTCTTTTGGGGCTTTATGCAATTACATAAAGTTTTGATACTTTTGTGTATTTGCAAGTTTGACCCAAAAGTTTACGTTATTACGTAAAGGCCCAAAATCATTAAAGGTCAAATTGTTTTGTTCCTTTAATGAAGTTTTTGAATTTATTGAAATTTTTGAGTTCTAGTTGTAATTACATGAAGTAATGGACTTTTGTGTTTTTACAAAATGAGCTCAAAAATTTAAGTTTTGCAACATAGCCCAAAGGTTGAGGTTATTGCATTTTGGCCCAAATTAGGTTGAGAACAAAATGGTTTTGTCTCTTTAAATGAGAATTGGATTTTCATTTCATTTAGCTCCATTTAAATCAATTCTATGGATACAAAAACCAAATGAAAATGTTGCATTCAAGTTTAATTAGTTAAAGCGTTAATTAATTAAAGAAAGGGTGATTATGAACCTAAGCCTATTATAATTGAGCTATGTGAAAGGCCGTCTCAAATTTGTTTGAACCATGGGAATGTGTAGATTAGATTTTGGTTGTAATTTGATTTGATCAAATGTTGTAAAAGAGCATAAGCTCTTCTTTACTTTAAAGTAATTTGTTTTGATCAAATGTTGTAAAAGAGCATAAGCTCTTCTTTACTTTGAAGTACTCCTTTCTTGTTTTATTTGATATGCATGAAAATGGAGTAGCGGGTCCAACGCCCAATAAGACAACACGCCTTAATATGATTAAACGCGTAACTAAAATCAATCACCATCCCTAGACCAAGATTCAACACAAGGCTCGTGTTGGATCTAATTCAAAGGTTCATAGTCATCCTAAGGCCCTAAGGCAACTATATAGTCCATCAAATGAATGCAAAGTTTATGTTAGTAGTATCATATACTCTTGCTTTAAAAACCGTTTTATAAGTATAGTGGGAGTATTATATACAACTAAAAACAATCAAATGGACCAATAGTTGTAATAGGACCAAAATTGTTTTAATAAAGATTAAAATGAATATTTATATGTGATGAGACCTAAAAACCCTCAACCAAACCATTATTAAGTTGATAAGCGTGAGAGTGCTTTGAACACTCTTTCGTGGCCTTCCACCGTGGTAGGCTCCGATCGTTTGTGACTCGTACACCGGCTTCACCCTATCATGGGGGAGTACAAAGTGCGTGCTTACATTCAGGAGGAGTCTATATGCATACTTGATGTTGTGAAAGGTAGGCAACGAGAATGATCAACATCATATCATTGTGAGGTTGTTCTTGAACCCCTACCCGAACTTGCATGGTGGGAATGACTTAACTAAGTGCAATGGAGCCAACATCATATCATTGTGAGGTTACATTCTCTAGAGGCCAAATAAGATGGGTACTTGCAAGAGATGCAAATGAGTAAGCGTACTCTCTCATTATTATTAATGCTAGCCAACATCATATCATTGTGAGGTGGGCTTGGTAATAGTGAGTCTCCCATACCCTACTAAGAGTTTCCTCCAAAACTCTCGAATTCCAATGAGGGATATGGAATTTGCCAAAAATAGTGGGTGGTGCTATTTGATTTAAAGACCCGGATCAAATGGCTTAAAATCAATCAATTTATATTCGTTATGTATTTGTTTACCAATATATTTGCAAACGCTATCCAACACTTGATAAATAAAAGCCGAAAGCTTTAGTTTCCGGACTTGGTACTACAAAACCATAGATTGTCTTAAATGGATTGTATATGTACCTAAGTAGTCTAATCCTCACAATCTTCCTATTGATAATGTATCATTGGAAGAACATGTTAGATAAGTCTATCATAAAGAGGACAACACTTTTAATGTCATAGTTCTTCACTTACAAATCGTTGTATGAAGAAATAAGAGTTGCTTTGAACAACCCTTAGCTAATGCAAACACTAGTGCTTGTTTCCTTGTTATATGAACAAGGAACTTTAGAAGAAAGCACAAGGGCATGGACACTTTATGTGCCATGATTCTTCACTTACAAATTGTTGTATGAAGAAATGAGAGTTGCCTTGAACAACTCTTGAAAGTTTGTAATTATGTTTAGAACATAATGGTTGGTTGACAAAAATAGTCCATCAACATGGACTTATGATGATTTTGAATCCTTGAGTGTTGAAGTGTTAAACCACTTCTAGAGACGGAAACTAGGCAAGGACTTCACCTTTGAGTCCCTATTCAAATGGTTCACTAAGTTTATTGTAAACTATATAGTGAACAATAACCATACGCTCTCCAAATTGTTTGATGTGTATAACACAATTGAAATAAGTTTCAAGAGAGATAGTGGGAGTTTAGGGACCATGACTATTGTAGTCAAAGGAGAAGTCAAATGAAGAAAGCGAAATAACTCCAAGGGAACAAACTTTCTTTATGAAAGGATGGACATTGGAAGGGGTATTTGCAAGAAATGTCTTGCAAAGTGTCAAGAACACACCTTTCGAAGGTGTTGTAAATTGTTCTTGAAAAAGTTCAAAACAGTTGGTTCTTCTACTTGAATGCTTGATTCCGTATTAGTAACTATGTTTTACAATCGTTGTAAAAGTGTGGCTAATAAGAAGTAGAAGATTAATGAGAGAAGAGAAAGTACTTCACATTCGGAACGTGAATTAAATGTAGATCTCTGCGAAAGCAGATAGTACTTACTTCCTCATATGAACTACCAAAGAAAATGGAAAAACAAAGATTGTCTTTACATTCCAATTGAATAAAGGAACTTAATTCCGTATTTTAAATGGATAAATGTTTTGTTTGACAAAACATTGTTCTTTATTAATGAATGATTAGATTATTGTAATCTAATTAATTATCTCTATAGTAAAGATGATATGGTAGTGTTAACTGTTTAGAATATAACGATGCTTAAAACCCAAAAGGTTGCAAGGTAGTGACTAATCCCAACTAAGTTGTGATACCTCCAAAAACATAAATTACGAGTTGGTCATAGATGGATTCTTTGGATCATTAGATCCGGATCCAATACCTTCTTATTAAAATTGTATAGAGGCGAAATGTTCGAATCTTTATTCTTTTGGAAAGAAGAAAGAATCACAAAGTTGTTGAGGTTAATTCACTTAGATGTTAGTGGCACTTGTCCACAACATAATACTACTCATGTTGTATGACATTCACCGAAGATCACTCTCGGTTGGACTATAGTTTATCTTGAATAAACACAAGTCCGAATACTTTGCAAAAGGTTTCAAAGAATTCAAGAAATGTAAGTTGATGAGTAAGATGTCTAAAGTATTTACCTCCTTAGATTTGATCCAAGGAAAGGTAACACTTTAGAATAGTTTCCTTGAAAGATATCAAGGAAAGAAGCATCATAAGATAATGGATTTCTCCATTAGGAGAAGAACGAACTTGAATAAGATTTAGTTCGTTGGATGTTATCAATTACCCATATATATAGGATATATACTTCTAAGACAATATGATTGTCAATTAGAAGATCTTCCAAGATTTTCATGACTCCATAGGATGTAGTTGGAAAGAAAGACAAATCTTAATCATGTTAAGATTTGGGGTTGTGTGCTAATAAGCAATATTTGTTTAAAAATTATCTTGTGGGTATCCTTAAATTAACATTTGGATATCACTTCTATAAACCAACTAACAAATGTTGTTTATTGGGAAGTTCATTGTAATCCTACAATATGATTTGCCTAACGCAAATGAACGAGAGATAGAACTCAAAGAATGGGTTCTTTGAGAAACAAGATAGTGATCAACAAATATAACAACCTAGTTCCTATACCACAAGCTCCAATGTAGTCAAGAAGGATGTATAAACCGTCTCAGTTGAATGGTTTGAACTTTATGACTATGTCATAGAGTTGCACCTCTTAATTCGAAAGAAATAAGAATGAAAAATCCTTATGACTACATTGAGTGTATATACGATATATACTCAAGGAAATGGTAAAGTACCATTTGACTCGAAATAATGAAACCTTCATAGCTAATTGGTAGCTTAAGGTGACTACAATCAAAGAGAATGGTTGACTTTGAAGGAACCATCTTTGACGTAGTCTTAGTTTCAATTAATTCGAACATTGCTAGCTACAACTAAATAGTGATTCAATGTTTGGACATAATATGGGTTTTTCGAAACCGTTATTAAGATAGTCTTGATAATATATATGTCTAAAAATATGAATCACAAGACATGTAAGTTATAGAGATCCATCCATCATGGATCTTAGCAAGCTTGTGGGAGCTATAAGCGTCTTATGAGATAAAGATCAAATCTTTTGATTTCTCATAAAGATGTAAATGAATCTTTTGTTTACGAAGATTACAAAAGATTAGTGGGAGTTAATCATGTTCCTAAATTTGAATATATATATACACATATATGATATATTAATTTTGGAAATGAAAAGAAAACTTCTTCGTTAAAGTTATGACTTTAAACATTCTATAAAGATAGAATGTATATGGGAGACATAGTCTATATACGTGGGATGGAAATCTACAATGATAGATTTCAAGATATAATTGGATTATATCAATCCCTAATAATAGACAAAAGATGCTAGGAAGTTTCTCATATGATGATAAACTTCAATCAGAAAAAACAACTCTAGTAAGACTAGGAGTTAGCTCTTCTCAAAGGGAACGTACCCTTTGACTCCCAAAGAAATAATGCGTGAATAGAATCCTTTATGCATACGCAGAAAGGTGATTTATGTATTTCATATTGTATGAGAAACATTGATATGAGTTGTACCTAGAAAGGTACAAGACGATATCAATGCAAGCCCAGGATCAGAACCATGGCAACTATCAAGTGAGTCCTTAAGTATTTAAGAAATACTAAAGGATAGATTCCTCAAAGAATGAGGAAGAATTAGAGTAACGTAATGGAAGCGTAAATGTATTAGATTATGAATCTAATACATCATTGGATGTTTCTTCATTATGAATGAAGAGATAATCAGATATCTCTTTATTATGACTAAAGAGATATTTGGATGGAAACATTAAAAGTAATGACTTTAGTGTGTTCCATTATGAATGCAAAATATATTGCCATATAGAAGCTTACAACAATGTTGTTTGGATGGGAAAATTCATTTATGAACTCTCTATTCGGTTCCAACCAGAAAGTGTCTCTAGTGTACCGACACTACGACACTAATGGGGCGATAGCTCAAGCCAGGGAATCAAGGTCTCATCAAGATCCGAACTCAAATGAGAGACTAAACCACATGATTAAGAATCATGTATAATGGTGACGTCGTTATTCTCAAGGTTGCTTCTATGGATAACATATAGATATCCATTGCCTAGGCCTACAACTCAGCCATTTTTGAAATGACTACAGAAGAGGTATCATCACTGATGACCAAGCTGATTGCCTCTAGTGCAAGTGGGAGATTGTTGGAAATGTGCCCTAAAACCAATCATATGATGATACTTTACGGACATTTCACATGTTGAACTAATCTAGTTTAATATCAAGGGCAAAGGTTATTGTTTTAAGCCGTCTCATATAAATGTTATATGCTTAAACGATAAGTCCAAGGAATATGTAATTAGGAGAATGTAATTTAAACAAGTTAGATTTATGAGACCATTCTCTTTTTTATACATATCCTAAACGTTCCTGATCATAGGATTGCCAATTGGGCATTGACAGTCCGTTAAGATTAGTACATGCTATTTCTTCTCTCAGGGAGAGTGACTGGTCTTGAGTCATTGGTGTGATTGACACCAAGACAAGCATGTAGGTGCTCAATAGCGAATGAGTCCACTGAACACGATCAACAAGGAGTTCTCATATTCATGTCACATGAGAACTCATGGTTGGGATAATGTAAAGTAGTCCTTTGACCTGAGGCATCATATTTGTCTTGTGGTTAGGTCATTGATCTTTGACTATGTCAAAGTCACTCCGTCAGAGGGTGTCCACGGCAAAGTTGGGGTTAAGCCACTTAGCCATGGAGACAAGTAAATGCGCAACAAGGGATCTCTAACCTTCAAACCATTTGAGGGAGAATACTCTATGATATGATTAAGAATCTCTGGCCAGAGTATGAATGAGATTTAGGAAGTCGTTCCAAATCACATTCAAGGTAATCATATAAGTAAATGAATCACATTGGATAGTAGACATGAATAAACTATCAAACCAAACAATGTGGTCAAGAGTATTGTATTAGAGAAAGACCGTATTGCATTGTAATCCTAAACTGAATAGGTTCTCCACCTCTTCTGATTAGCTTGGGTAACCATGACATACTGTTGGGTGTCACTCATGGTTTGTGGAAGCCCTAAACGTGTATAAACACTAAAGGGAGAATTGAAAGTAAGTTTCAATTCACAATCGATTTGAAAGTGTTCTAATCGCCCACTGCCTCGCTAAAAGGAACCTAATGGATCGTACACCGTGTAAGGTAGAGATTGAAGTAACAATGGAGATGAGTAAGAATAATTAAATGGTTTAATTATTTATGGCAAGGATTAATTAATATGTTAATTAATCAAACGAATAAAGTTCGTTAAAAGACCTCGGGTTAGTTTTGGGCCTCAAGGCCCAATGGGCTTCGAACGTCAAGCCCATTGACTTAAGTTGTACGACAACTTAACAACTTAATGACAAATAATTCACAAAGGCCCTAAAAGCCCAATGAAACCCTATGGAAGGCCATTTAGAGAAGGACTGGGTTTTGGACTTAATTACAAGTTTGCCACTCCAATGAACAATGGTATAAATATGACTTTATAGCCTTTTCTTCATTAGGGTTTTCTTTTGGGGAAAGGATGAGAACACAAGCTCTCCTTTCTCTCTAAAGTGGCCGGCCTCCTTGGAGGGTATAGCTAGCAATCCTACTACTCCAAGGTCACTCATTTCTTCTCCAATCTAACCTTGGTGAAGAGACTTAGAGGTTCTCAATTTTGGGAACTTGGAGAACCATTTCATCCATCCAAATCCATAGATCTAAGATGCAAGGAATGAAGGCCCTCTCTTTGGGTGATTAGCCTTTGCTTATGAAAAGAGGAATCTACAAAGGTATAATTGAAGGAAATTTTGTGAAAAACATGTTCATTTGAATAACATCATATAGCATGCAATTAACAATTAAAGGCGGAATCATGCTTTCATGCATTCAAAAACAAAACATCTACCATGAAATTCAAAGCCTAGTAGATTGGTGAACCTTGACTCAACTTAAAAACAACAATTTGTTAGTTGAGAAATATTTACCTTTGTAGATTCCTCTTTGCATATGCAAAGGATAATCACCCAAGAGATAGGGCCTTCATTCCTTGCTTCTTAGCTCCATGGCTTTGGTTAGAAGAATAGGTTCTCCAAGTTCCCAAAATTGAGAACCTCTAAAGATTCTACACCAAGGTTGGATTGGAGAGGAAATGAGTGACCTTGAGGAAATAGAATTGCTAGACAATATCCCCCAAGGTGGTTGGCCTCTTAGAGAGAAATGGAAGCTTTGTGTTCTCACCAATTTTCTCTAAAATCAACAACTTATGAATTTTAGGTTATAAAGTTCTTTATATAGTCACTTCTTTAAATGACCTAAAGAACCAAAAACCCTAATTCAACTCTAAATGGATATGGGCTTTTGGGCCTTTGTGAATCTTTATTCATTAAGTTGTCATACAACTTAAGTCAATGGGCTTTGACGTTCGAAGCCCATTGGGCCTTAAGGTCCAAAAACTATCCCGAGGTCTTTAACGAACTTATTCGTTTGATTAATTAACATATTAATTAATCCTTGCCATAAATAATTAAACCATTTAATTCATCTCCTTTGTTTCTTCAATCTCCACCTTATTTGGTGTACGATACATTAGGTTCCTTTTAGCGAGGCAGTGGGCGATTAAAACCATTTTACATCGATTGTGAATTGAAACTTACTTTCAATTCTCCCTTTAGTGATTACACACGTTTAGGGCTTCCACAAACCATGAGTGACCCCTAGCAGCATATCATGGCTACCCAAGCTAATCAGAAGAGGTAGAGAACCTATTCAGTTTAGGATTACAAATGCAATACGGTCTTTCTCTAATCTAATACTCTTGACCACATTGTTTGGTTTGATAGTTTATTTATTCATGTCTACTATCCAATGTGATTCTTTCGCTTATATGATTACTTTGAATGTGAATTGGAACGCATTCCCAAATCTCATTCATACTCTGGCCAGAGATTTTAATCATATCATAGAGTATTCTCCCTCAAGCCAATTGAAGGTTAGAGATCCCTTGTTGCGCATTCACTTGTCTCCATGACTAAGTGGCTTAACCCCAATGATGTCGTGGACACCCCGATGGGGTGACTTTGGCATAATCAAAGATCAAGGACTTAACCACAAGACAACAACTGTGATGCCTCAGGTCAAAGGACTAATTTGCATTATCCCAAACATGAGTTCTCATGTGACATGAGTATGAGAACTCCTCGTTGATCGTGTTCAGTGAACTCATTCTCTATTGAGCACCTACGTACTTGTCTTGATGTCACACACACCAATGACTCGAGACTAGTCACTCTCCCTGAGAGAAGACATAGCACGTACTGATCTTATCGGACTGTCAATGCCCAATTGGCAATCCTATGATCAGGAACGTTTAGGATGTGTCTACGAAAGAATGGTCTCATTAATCTAACTACATTAGATTGCATTCTTCCAATCACATATTCCTTGGACTTTATCGTTTAAGCATATAACATTTATATGAGACGCCTCAAACAATAATGTTTGCCTTTTATATGTAAACTAGATTAGTTTAACATGTGAAATATCCGTAAAGTATCATCATATGAATGGCTTTAGGGCACATTTCCAACAATAATTTCTCAACTCACTTTGATTTGAGTTGAGTCTTGGTTCACCAATCTACTAGGCTTTGAATTTCATGGTTAATGTTTTGTTTTTAAGTGCATGCAAGCATGATTCCGCCTTTAATTGTTAATTGCATGCTAATAGATGTTGCTTAAATGAACATGTTTTTCACAAAATTTCCTTCAAGTGGTCCTTCATTGACCATCCTACTTGGAAGGCCATTCATGAAAACTGCTCGTACAAAGATTGATGTGTTTAATGGCACTTTGACGATGGAATTTGATGGGGAAGTCATTAATTTCAATCTTTATGATTCTATGAAGTATCCTAGTGAGAAGCATTCATGTTTTGCTATTGATGTAACTGACTATTTGGTGCATGACCGTTTTGACAAATTGAACGACGATGCACTTGAATTGGTCATTGCACGAGGAATGGACAAGCCAAATGTTGAAGCAGCAACCATTAGAACCCACGGCATGCATGGAAACTCCTTTGTTGGGCCCCCTAGTCATGAGGTCATTGAGATGGTGGCTGCCCTTGAATCATTGCCATCACAAACTGGTAAGTTTTTGGACCCAATTTTAAGTTCAGTTTCGGCTAATAAGATGCTTCCCTCAGTTGTGGAGCCACCTACACTTGAACTTAAGCCATTGCCTAGTCACTTGAAATATGTGTTCTTGGGAGAAGATGAGACGTTGCCTGTCATTATTTCATGCTCACTCACGGCACAAGAAGAAGGTAAGTTGGTGAGGGTGCTAAAGAAGTACAAAACAACAATTGGGTGGACGTTGGCCGACATCAAAGGAATTAGCCCCACAACTTGCATGCATCGCATACTTTTGGAGGAGGGGTCTAAAACATCTCGAGAGGCTGAACGCCGACTCAACCCTCATATGATGGAAGTTGTGAAGAAAGAAGTCATCAAGCTTTTAGATTGTGGAGTTATCTATCCAATCTCGGATAGTAGGTGGGTTTCGCCCGTTCAATGCGTTCTGAAGAAATCTGGAGTGACGGTGGTAGCAAATGCCGAGAATGAACTTGTGCCTACTCGCATTCAAACTGTTTGGAGGGTGTGTATCGACTATAGAAAGCTAAACGCCACTACAAGGAATGATCACTTCCCATTGCCGTTCATTGACCAAATGCTTGAGAGGTTAGCGGGTTATGCTTTCTATTGTTTTCTTGATGATTATTCTGATTATAATCAAATTGTCATAGCACCCGAGGACCAAGAAAAAACCACTTTTACATGCCCCTTTGGTACATTTGCATATCGTCGCATGCCGTTTGGTTTATGTAATGCACCTGCCACATTTCAAAGATGCATGATGAGCATATTTTCTGATTATGTTGAGAAAATAATTGAGGTTTTTATGGATGATTTTAGCATCTTTGGTGATTCTTTTGATGGTTGCTTGCATAATCTAAGTTTGATCTTAAAACGATGCGTTGAAACTAACCTTGTTCTTAATTGGGAAAAATGTCATTTCATGGTTAAACAAGGCATAGTTTTAGGTCATATTATCTCTGAAAACGGTATTGAGGTTGACAAGTCAAAGATAGATCTTGTACGTCACTTACCCTCTCTTACTTCGGTGAGAGGGGTCCGTTCTTTTCTTGGCCATGCAAGTTTCTATCGTAGGTTTATCAAAGACTTCTCAAAGGTTGCCCAACCTCTTTTCCGACTCCTACAAAAAGATGTGGCGTTTGACTTCAATGGGGAATGCACGACATCATTCAACCAACTCAAGGAGTTGTTGACCACGGCACCAATCATTGTTCCACCGAATTGGAGCCTACCCTTCGAGCTTATGTGTGATGCATCCGATTATGCTTTGGGGGCTGTTTTGGGACAAAGAAAAGACAAGAGGCCGCATGTCATCTACTATGCCTCACAGACATTGAATGATGCTCAGTTGAACTATTCCACTACGGAAAAAGAACTTATTGCCGTTGTTTTTGCTTTAGATAAATTTAGATCATATCTAATTGGTACTAAAGTAATTGTTTTCACTGATCATGCAGCTTTGAAGTACTTGCTCACCAAAAAGGAAGCCAAGCCACGACTAATTCGTTGGATGTTGCTACTTCAAGAGTTCGACATTGAGATTCGGGACAAGAAGGGAAGTGAAAATGTGGTGGCTGACCACCTAAGCCGAATGGTGCATAATGAGGAGTCCCTACCCATTGTTGAGACATTCCCCGATGAACAATTGCTGTCCATAAAGGTAAGTGAGCCTTGGTATGCCGATTTGGTAAATTTCTTGGTGTCAAAACAAATTCCAAACACTTTCACTAGGCACCAACGTGATAAGTTAAGACATGATGCACGGTTTTATGTGTGGGATGATCCATATTTGTGGAAATATTGCCCGGATCAAATTATTCGTCGATGTGTGCATGATTCTGAATTTCATTCAATTCTAAGCTTTTGTCATACATATGCATGTGGTGGGCATTTTGGCACACAAAGAACATCCCTTAAGGTGTTACATGTGGATTTTATTGGCCTAGCATCTTTAAGGATGCTAGAACTTTTTGCTTAACATGTGATAAATGCCAAAGAATGGGTAACATAGGTGCTAGGGATCAAATGCCGCAGGTTTCTTTCCTTAATGTTGAAATTTTTTATGTTTGGGGTATTGATTTTATGGGTCCCTTTCCTTCCTCGTATGGATTCATGTATATTTTGCTTGTGGTTGATTATGTGTCGAAGTGGGTGGAAGCAAAAGCCACCCGGACTAATAATTCTAAAGTAGTTGCAGATTTTATTAGAACTAACATTTTTGCAAGGTTTGGCATGCCACGTGTGATCATTAGTGATGGAGGGTCTCACTTTTGCAACCGGACCATTGAGGCGTTATTGAGGAAATACAATGTCAACCATAAGGTTTCTACACCTTACCATCCTCAAACAAATGGCCAAGCCGAGGTTTCCAACCTTGAGATCAAACAAATTCTGGAGAAAACCGTTGGGCCTACAAGGAAGGATTGGAGCTTACGGCTAGATGATGCACTTTGGGCGTATCGTACGGCATACAAGACACCCATTGGAATGTCGCCATTTAGGCTCATCTATGGCAAGCCGTGCCATCTCCCCGTTGAATTGGAGCACAAAGCTCATTGGGCCGTCAAGAAGTTCAACATGAACCTAGATGCAGCGGGAAGTCATAGGAAATTCCAATTAAATGAACTTGATGAGCTAAAGCATGAGGCGTACGGGAATGATAACATTTACAAGGAGAAGACTAAAGCGTTCCATGATAAGATGATTCGAGTCAAAACATTCTCCATTGGGTAGAAAGTGTTATTGTTCAATTCCCGTTTACACATGTTTCCCGGTAAGTTACGTTCTAAGTGGATTTGACCGTTTGTTATTACTAATGTTTTTGTTCATGGTGCAGTCCAAATCCAAAGCTTGAAAACGGGACACGAATTCAAGGTGAATGGGCATCGATTGAAGCCCTATTATGAGAACTTTGAGGAGCATGCCGTGGAAGACATCTCTCTGCATGCCGTGGGCTCCAATAAGGAGTGAATGAGTTCTTCGTCTGGCTGCACGACGTTAAAGCAAGCGCTACTTGGGAGGCAACCCATGCATGCAACAAAGGAAGACCAAGGAAGCACTCCAATTCCAGATTTACGTTCCTAAACCCTTCTCTTTGTTGCTTGTTTCGTTTCTGCCATGATTATGTGTTAGTTGCTGTTTGTTGTTTGTTTGTTATTTGTGTTTAGTTTATGCTTGAAACATTGAGGACAATGTTTGATTTAAGTGTGGGGGGGTAACCAAAGTGTTTTAATGCAAATTCGTAGGGTTTTATCACCCATAACTTCCAATGTTGTTCCTTGCTGTTTTTAGGTGTTTTTAGGCTGTTTTGGTGCATTTTAGTGTGTTTTGACATAAAAATTAGAAAATCCCATAAAAATTTGAAAAAAATGTTTTGAAAAACCCAAAATGAGTCGTTTTAAAGTTGTTTTGTGTGTTTGTTTGTGTCTTAGGGTCCCTTCCAACACAATGATGAGGATTCGGTTTTTAATTGCATGACTGTTAAAGAGAGTTGTAAACATGGATGAAAGTTTGATTTACTCTTTGGTTTATGCTTGGTTGTGGTTATAACGTATGAATTCACATGCAATCATAAAGGAAAAATTAGTTTTTGTAACATGCTTGAAGGAAGGAACTCAAATTAACGCTACAACCTTGTGAGACTTGAGCCTAAACGTTTATTTGGAGAGTTAATAATCTGTGCATTGTTGTTTTCTTAAGTCGTTGCATGATCTCATTATTCTTTGCTTGGTTACTACTTAGAAGGCGTTTCATCATTTAGTTCCAAAGGCTAGAACTCATGCCTATTTCATTCAAAGCTTAAAATTGAGTGCATAACATATAACAAGATGAAGTTGTTTAGTAGTTACCACCAGAGCAAAAAAAAAGCCTTCATCCCATGCATTTGTTTTGTAGGTTTAACCCATTTGAGCCTTATTTAGCCTATTTTCTTTGTTAGCCACATTATCCTTACCTAGCCTAGATTAGGACTACCCATACCCTTGTTCTTAAAGGATAGTGAAGCATGACTTAGAGGGAATTCCTTTTGATCAAACATATTGCAGAAAAAACAAGTGTGGGGGAAAGGATTTGTTATGTGTGTGTGCCAAAGTAGTTAATAAGGCACGAGTAGAAAAAGAAAAAGAAAATTCGTGAAGAAAAGAGAGAAAAAAAAAGAAAAGTGTGAAAAGTTTGGAAAAAAAAAAAGAGTTGAAAAAGATGAGAAAAGAGTTCTAGAGTGTTGATTCTTGAAGAAAGGGTCCACAAAGTTGAATTAGACCCTAAGCGTTGCATGAATCTTCCCTTGTGTTTAAAAGTTGATTTCTGCGTTCTAAGGTGAATTCTAAGTTTCTATTTCATTACTTTGCTTGCTAGTGCTTTAAGAACGTTTGCTATCCATATCTTTCTTTGTTAACCATTACCCTTAGCCCCGTTACAACCCTTGACTTCCATCTTGAGTGTTGTGTGTTTCAATTCGTGGAGTTTAAAATTGGTATGAGCATATGGTGTCACTGGTTATCGTATCTAAGTAGTAGCATTCCATTCATGAGATCATATTTATATACATGTTATTAACTCCGGAAATTGCTTTCTTTGTCATACATATATGTGAGCATTCGTTTTCATATTTACATCAATCTTCTCACATATAACTAGTATAGGGTGTGTAGTTAGAAAATCTGAGTAAAAATTGAGTGCATATCTTGTAAGGAATTGAGGAAATTCTCTAAGGCATGTTACTACATTTAAAACATCGTCTTAATTGGTTAATTGTGAGCTAGTAAGTAGTGACTACGATTAAGTATGTACTCATGTGTAAGAATGACTAAAATCTGTGGGAATGATGATTTTTAACATGTCATGTGCATTGGAAATCCCTGAGGCAATTGTTGGAAGGTTTAGGTTGTGTTTTGTTTATTTCGTTTTGTTTCTCTTTTGTTTCTTTGTTTTGCTCGAGGACTAGCAAAAGCTAAGTGTGGGGGAATTTGATAGGAGCATATTTATGCGCCTTAGTTAGCTAGTTCTTGTGCATTTAAGTTGTTTTTCCTTAGTTAAAGTAGTCTTTTAAGCTAGTTTTATGTATTTTCAGGTTTTAAGGGCAAAGTATGCAAAACGATGCATTTTGGAGCCTTTTGGAGCAAAATGGAGCTTGGAATGGATGTCACATACTTGGAGCCAAGAGAATGGACGAAATTGAAGAGTTGAAGATTTGAGGAGTCCTAGTTGAAGAAGGATTCCTAGTCACAGAAGGAGTCCTAATTGAAGAAGGATTCCTAATCAACGGAGGATTCCTAGTTGAAGATGGATTCCTAGGAGAATGAAGATTCCTACTCAAACAAGGTTTCCTACTTGAAGTACGAAAGTTAAATCTAATTGGCCTTGAGTTTCAGCAACAAATAAGTTTTCCAAGTCAAAGAAGGAAAAGGAATCCAAGATGAAGAAGGATTGATCAAGACAAGCTTTCCTATTCCTACTATGCAAAGGTTTCAGCTACAAAGAGGAGTCCTAAACACTTTAGGACATCTTAGCCTTATTCTAGAGGGATGCCGCACCTATTTCAGCAAAGGAACCCTTTTCCTTTCATGACAAGACCTTCTAGATGCCTTATCCCTTCACACACATCCTTGCCGTGCCTATCCCTTCTAGAAGACCTTAATTCCTTGCCTTGCAAGGCTTTCTAAAAGCCTTAGCATTCCAGCTGCACCTTGTGGACCTTGTCCCTTGTGGATTCTGATTTCTAAGCCCTTTTCCTTGTGGATTTGGGTTATCCAAGTCCATATCTGATTACCCTAGGGTTTTAAGTGCCTATATATACTCATAATTCACCCCTTGGCCGAATTATCACCTCCCATATACATCATTCACGCCAGAAATCATCCCTTGCTCTTGGCCGCACCTTTCCACCACCATACTCCATAATTCCTGCCAAAAACCACCCCTTGCCGCACCACCCATCCATCCTAAACATCACCATACATCCCCCATCAATTCCACACCATTCATAACCCCAAGAATGTGTCCCTAAGTGTTGTGCCGCAGCAAGGAGGAAGGAGGAATCGTGGATGCACCTGCTGTCCAAGTTGGAGTATCTAGGTGTTCTCTTTCTTTAGTTCTCAATGTCTAAATTTATTTATCTTTGCTTTGTACGTATGAGGAACTAAACCCCCCTTGGCTAAGGGGGGATTCGAAGCCATGTTTATGCTTGCTATATAATTTGATTACCTTCAATTGCATTTCATAAGTTGTGAATTCAATTTGCTTATCTATATGAATTAAAACTGATTTGTGTATGTTGGTTGAAAGTGCACGCTTAATTTTCATGCATAAGTTTGACGCTAGGATATAAGGGAGTTTCACCTAATCGTTATGAACTTATATTCGCAAGTAGTAAATGTTGTTGATCACAATCGTGTTAAGTAAATTCTTGGCATAAGTTTCATGCAATTCATAGTAACAAGTGCCTCGCCAATGATTATGATTTTGATAGAACTTAATGATCTTTGCTTGTATCTTTGTTATGCAGTTCATGCAAGGAACTTGTGAGGAATGCTTTGGGTTGTCGTATGCAATTCATCCAATTCGATAACTTTAGGAAAATCTGAGGGTTAATTAGTACAATTCACGGTTAATCTGGGGCATTGGGAATTCATGGTTTATTGAGAAGCAATTGGAAATCGTTTTGCATGCAAGTGTGACATGTGTGGAGAAGAACCCCTTAGCTAGCTTTCCATCCATTCACTTTAACCGAATTCGTTTTAAAATCTGTTTAGTTTACAAAGTTTTTGTTTTGTTTTCAAATTCGTCTAAAATCAATCCCCCTTTATTTTGTTGAGTCATCTTAGTTAGAAATCAATTTAGTTTGTGTTTTTAAGTGTCTTGAGTCAAGTTATAACCTATTTTCGTCCAAATTTGTGTTTAGTGTTCAAAACTGCCCAGATTGTGTTTTTAAGGCAGTTTTGAGTGTTTTTGTGCTGTTTTGAGTCTTTTGGTTTGTTTTAGTGTTTTAGAGTTAGGTTTGCATTCTTTGAGTCTAGTTTAGTATTTTAAACTTTGTTTTTACGTTTTTGAGTCAGTTTTCAAGTGATTTAGCAATCCCTCCTAATCCCCGCCCTAGAACGATCCCTATTTACATTCCTTACTACAATTGATAAAAAGAGGGTTTAATTTGTGTGCTTATATATTTCGCATCAGTCAAGAGGGTAGGAGATAGAATTATGGAAATCAAGATTGTAATAGGACAAGAACTCATCAATGTGATTAGTACGTACGCACCTCAAGTAGAGTTGGATCCGAGTTTAAAGGAGAAATTTTGGGAAGATCTTGGAGACTTGGTGCAAGGAATTGCTCAGACAGAGAAGGTATTTATAGGAGGAGTTTTAAATGGACACGTGGGCAAGGAGACATGCAACTTTGGAGGCTTTCATGGTGGCCATGGTTTTGGGGAGAGAAACGAGGATGGGGAAGCCATCTTGGATTTTGCAATGGCATATAATCTCTTCTTAGCCAACACCTTCTTTAAGAAGAGAGAAGAACATGTGATCACCTACAAGAGTGGGTCGTCAAAAACACAAATAGATTTTCTTCTAATGTGGAAAGGGGATTGTATAACTTGTAAGGATTGCAAAGTTATACCGGGAGAGAGCTTGGCTAATCAACATCACTTGTTGGTGATGGATGTACATATCAAAAGAGAGAGAAAAAATAACAAGACCTGGAAGTGCCCAAGGACTAGATGGTGAAATCTCAAAGGAGAAAAACAAGCCATTTTCAAAGAGAGAATAATCACCCATTGCGTGTGGGATAAAGTGAAGGGAAAATTATGAGTTTTCATGATATGGGATTTCAATATGACTAGCATGCATATACAATTCAAGATTTATATGCATAAGCAACGGAAGCATTTATAACATATTATCAAAGTTATAGTCATGCAAATCCCCTTCAAGGTTCATAGGTTTAAATATAATGCATCAAAACATTTTTACTTAAGAACAAAGTCAAGGAATAGATCTATTGAAGGAAAAATTTTGTCCTAGCTAAGAACATGTAAGAACATTTGAATACATATGCTAACAATTAACTCTTTAAAGTAGGCATGCATCCAAAAACAATTCATAAAACCCATGACTTTCAAAGCCTAGTATATGGTGAATCAAAAGACTCTTTAACAATTTTAAAGAATATGAAGAATTTAGAGATTCTTTACCCTTGAAGCTCATCCTTGATTACACAAGGGATTCACCCAAGTGGAGGGCCTTCAAGTCACCTCCTTGCTCCTTGGATCTTCCTTGTGATTTTCCTCCTTTTAGTGCTCCTTTGCTTCTTTGAGGATTTGAGGATTAGTTCTCCAAAACACCAAAAGTTTGATGTCTCTATGTCTCTTCACCAAGGATGTATTTTGTGAGGATGAAAATGGATCACTTAGGGAAGTAAATTTGCTAGATAACTATCCCTAAGTAGCCAAAAAAACCCTAATTGAAAACAAAGCTATAAAGATGAATTTATACTTCATTTCAAGTGAGTGGCAAACTTGTAATTAATCCAAATTTGCCTACCCTCACCCTTATGGCCGGCCTATGTATTGTTATTCGGCTTATTGCTCATTTTGTTTTAGTTGTCATACAACTTAAACATAATGGGCCTTGTGGACCAAAACACTTTTGGGCCCCGAAGCCCCAAAACCAACTTAAAAGCCCAATACGAACATTTCGTATAATTAATTAACTAATTAATTAATCTTGACCATTCTTCAATTAAACCATTTAATTGCTTATCCATTTCATTTAATTTCTTCACATATATCCTTATTTGGTGTGCGATCCATTAGGTTCCAATTAGCGAGGCAGTGGGCGATGTTACTCTTAACTATCGATTGTGAATTGAAACCACATTTCAATTCTCCCTTTTTGATGATTAGTGTTTGCTAATCAATAGGGCTTCCACAAACCATGAGTGACACCTAGCAGTATGTCATGGTTACCCAAGCTAAGTAGAATTGGTTGGAGAACCTATCCAGTTACAATTACAATGCAATACGGTCCTTCTCTAATACAATACTCTTAATCACATTGTTTAAGTGATAGTTTGTTTCATGTCTACTATCCAATGTGATACTTTCTTATATGATTCCCTTGAATATGATTTGGAACATCTTCCTTAGTCATATTCATTTGCTTTGGCCAAAGACTTTAGAATCATATTTTAGAGTATTCTCCTTCCACCATGGAAGGTTAGAGATCCCTTGTTGTGCATTCATATGCCTACATGACTAGATCACATGACCCCAACAATGCCGTGGACAATCCGAGGGAATGCCTTTGTCATGATCAAAGATCAAGGACCTAACCATTAGACATCAATGATGCCTCAGGTCTAAGGACTAATTTGCATATTGTAACCTTAGAGTTCGTACATGACATGTATGTTTGAACTCTCTTTAATCGCAGTTCAGTGTACTTGATCACTCTTTCGAGCACCTATGTGTTTGTCTTAGTGTCCAACACCAAATGACTTGAGACTAGTTCATACTCACGTTTGAGTCAACATAACACATACTAACCTTAGCGGATTGTCAATGCCCAATTGGCAATCCTATGGCTAGGAACGTTTTAGGAATGAACATAAGAGAAAGGTCTCCTTAATCTAACTCATTAGATCACTTATCTCTTATGTCAAATACATCCCTTGGATTCTCTTATTGTTTAAACACATGATACAATAAATAGTGAATAACAATAAGTATTGCCCTTCCATTAAACATATAAAAGTTTAACATATTAAGTATTCCAAAAAGCTATTACATCAAATGAGTGGCTTTGTGGGCATACTTCCAACAATCTCCCACTTGCACTCAAAGCCATCCTCCCATGTATCTAATACCCATCTTATCCATATGACGATCAAGCTGGATTTGAGTCATTGGCTTTGTCAGTGGATCTGCTACGTTATCGGCTGAAGCAACTTTGAGGATGTTGACTTTCCCCTCGGCAGCATATCTTCTTATGATATTAAAGCGCCTATCAAAATGCTTGTTCTTTTGATGAGCCCTGGGTTCCTTGGCTTGAGCTATCGCCGCACTATTATCACAGTACAAAGTTACTGGTGATGTGATGGTTGGAACCACTCCAAGTTCAGTAATGAACTTTTTCATCCAGAACGCTTCTTTGCCGGCTTCAGCTGCAGCGACATATTCAGCCTCTGTCGTGGAATCGGCAATTACACTTTGTTTCTTGCTTTTCCAACTGACAGCCCCACCATTCAGAGTGAATACATATCCGGAGTTGGAACTTCTATCATCGACGTCAGATTGGAAATCTGCGTCTGTATAAGCTTCCACTCGCAACTCTGCTGCTCCTCCATAAACGAGGAACATGTCCTTAGTTCTTCTTAAGTACTTAAGGACCGTCTTGACAGCTGCCCAGTGTTCTGATCCTGGGTTAGATTGATATCGACTAGTAATGCTCACAGCATACGCGATATCAGGCCTTGTGCATATCATGGCATACATGAGACTCCCTATGGCAGAAGCATAAGGAATTTCATTCATTAGCCGTATCTCTTCAGGAGTCTTAGGTCCCATGGACTTAGAAAGGTGAATTCCATGTCTCACAGGAAGAAAACCTTTCTTAGATTGTTCCATCTGGAACCTACTTAGCACCTTATCAATGTACATTGATTGGGATAATCCAATTAATTTTCTGGATCTATCACGATAGAGTTTTATCCCAAGTACATAAGATGCATCTCCTAAATCTTTCATGTGGAAGGTTTTAGACAACCACACTTTTACAGAAGAAAGTACTGCAGTGTCATTCCCGAATAGTAATATGTCATCTACATATAACACTAGGAATACTACTGCATCCCCAACGACTTTTTGATAAACACAATTGTCGTCTTCGTTTTGAGTAAAACCAAACGTTTTGATTTCAGTATCGAAACGAATGTTCCAGCTCCTGGAGGCTTGCTTAAGTCCATAAATGGACCTTTGAAGCTTGCATACCTTAGTCTCTTCAGACTCGGACACGAAACCTTCGGGTTGAGTCATATAGAGCTCTTCCTGTAGGTAGCCGTTCAGAAAGGCCGTCTTCACGTCCATTTGCCAGATTTCATAATCATGGTACGCAGCTATAGCAAGCAAAATCCGAATGGACTTAATCATGGCTACAGGAGAGAAGGTTTCTTCATAGTCAATCCCTTCTATTTGTCTGTATCCCTTGGCTACTAGTCTAGCCTTATAAGTCTCCACGTTCCCATCAACGCCTATCTTCCTCTTGAAGACCCATTTGTTTCCAACAGGTACAATACCTTCTGGAGGGTCTACAAGAGTCCAGACCTGATTTTGATACATGGAATCCATCTCGGATTTCATGGCCTCTTGCCATCTCTTTGAATCAATGTCGGACATTGCTTCAGTGTAGTCTCTAGGGTCCTCCTTTGTTTCATTGTCACCTAGAAGGTACAATTCATCAAAGTCATTATTTAAGCCAAACCTCATAGCTGGCTTACTAACCCGTTCAGATCTACGTGGAGCTAGGGGTTCAGGAACAGGGTTGTCAATATGTCGAGTGCTTGTTTGTGGTTCATTACTAATCTCATTAATTTCCATCTCTTTGCTTCTAGTTCCTTTGAGAAAAAATTGTTCCTCTAGAAACATAGCAGTTCTGGCGACAAAGACTTTCTGGTCGTCAGGATGGTAGAACTCATATCCCATAGTTTCTCTAGGATATCCCACAAAATAGCATCTTACTGATCTCGCTTCAAGCTTAGTAGCCTCAAGCTTCTTGACATATGCTTCACAACCCCAAATCTTAATATGATTAAGACTTGGCTTTCTTCCATGCCATATCTCATAGGGCGTTTGTGAAACTGACTTGGAAGGTACTCTATTAAGCAAGTAAGCTGCTGTATATAGAGCGTATCCCCAGAATGTTACTGGTAGATCAGCGGAACTCATCATAGAACGAACCATGTTCATCAAGGTTCGATTTCTCCTTTCAGAAACTCCATTAAGTTGTGGAGTTCCCGGTGGAGTCCACTGTGATATTATTCCACACTCTTTGAGATAATCTAGGAACTCATTACTCAGATATTCACCCCCTCGATCCGATCTTAGGATTTTTATCTATTTCCCAGTTTGCTTCTCAACTTCATTCTTGAATTGTTTGAACCTTTCAAAGGATTCTGACTTGTACTTCATAAGATATACATAGCCAAACCGAGAGTGATCGTCGGTGAATGTGATATAGTATGAGAAGCCTTCTCTCGACGTAGTAGACATAGGTCCACATACGTCAGTGTGGATTAACCCTAGAATTTCAGTGGCACGCTCTCTTTTTCTAGTAAATGGAGATTTGGTCATCTTCCCTTTCAAGCAACATTCATAAGTACCCATCCGGTCATTACCTAATGGGCGGAAATATCCGTCTTTCGACATCTTGCGAATCTTATCAAGGTTCACATGTCCAAGTTTAAGATGCCACATCTTTTCTTGGTTAACTTCTTATCTAGCCCTTTTGGGTTTTGAGGTATTCCCGCTTTCAATACAGTGCATCCCAATATTCGTCTCTAGGTGAAAAAGTCCATCTATCATATTACCATGAGAGATAATACGACCGTTCAAGTATAAAGTACAACTCATTTTGTCAAACAACACTGAGTGCCCATCTCGTAAAAGCTTAGAGATGGAAATCAAATTCTTTATACATGAAGGAAAATATAAACAATTTTTAAGTTCCAGGACTTCCCCAGAGGGTAGGTTAAGCATATAGGTGCCTATTGCTTTTGCAGAGATTTTAGTGCCGTTCCCAACTCGCACAACCATCTCCTCATTGCGCAGTGACCTGCTCCCTGTTAGTCCCTGCAACGTATTACAGATATGTTGACTAGCACCTGAATCAAATATCCAGGAATTGGAGCTCACTGTAAAAGCACTCTCTATGACATAAATAGTCTCTTCAAAAGTCCGTGTCATAAGACTCGCAATGCGCACCCTGTATTTCTTCTTCCAACGTTCATCCTTTCCACAATGAAAGCATGTTCCTTTGGATTTCTTTGCCTTCTTCTTACGCAACCCTTTCCTTATCATTGCATTCTCACTCCCACTGTCCTTTTTGAAACCTTTTTCAAATTTACAGCACATGTCAATCATCTCTTTCAAAGAATGATCGAATCTATTCACTTTATAGTTTACGATAAACTTAGTGAAATCATCCGAGAGAGATGCAAGGAAAAAGTCTTGGGCCATTTTCCCATCGATGGAAGTTCCTAAACTTTGAAGATCTTGAAAGATCCTTTCCATCTTTTGTCCATGCTTATGGACCGATGTCCCCTTTGCCATTTTGGCATTCATTAGACTACAAATATTTGAGAATCGTACATTACTAGTCTCAATGTCATGCATCTTATGCAAACTTTCAACCATGGCACAAGAAGTGTCCATGTGCTTATGTAGCTTCATAAGCTCCTCACTAAGTGAAGTGAGGATTAAGCATTTGGCTTGTAAGTCATCCTCATAGTGTCTAACATAATTTTGACACTCCTCCTTTGAAGCTAGTTTCGTAGGAGGTACATGAGGAGGGGATTGCTTAAGTACATACAATATGTCTTTCACCTTTGAGACATTCTCAATGTGGCGATACCAAGCAAGGAAACGTTGGCCTTTTAGGCCCTTTTTGTCAAGTATAATGGTGGGTATAATTTTAGGCATGTCGTTCACTACATAACATAACAGAAATCGAATTAGCATTGTTGTTTAAAACTATTTTGATTGGGTCTTTGAATCAAATAGTACCACCCACTATTTTTGGCAAATTCCACATCCCTCAATAGAATTCGAGAGTTATATTGAACTCTTAGTGGGTTATGGGAGACTCACCATTACCAAGCCCACCTCACGATGATACGATATTGGTTAGCAAAAATAATGATGAGAGAATAACGCA
The DNA here is from genome assembly GCA_035220775.1 of Malus fusca. Lineage (NCBI taxonomy): Eukaryota > Viridiplantae > Streptophyta > Magnoliopsida > Rosales > Rosaceae > Malus > Malus fusca. Next base: position 29,406,802 of record CM069071.1, read on the forward strand.
TTATTCATTTACAACTTTTGTAATTACCCATCTCGTTTGGCCTCTAGAGAATGATGCCTCACGATGATACGATATCGGCACCATTGCACTTAGTTTAAGTTATTGCCACCATGCTTAGTTCGTGAAGGGGTTCAAGAATAGCCTCACAATGATATGATATCGGCTATCCTCGTTGCCTACACTCACCTCATCATATGTATATGGATTCCTCCTGGATGTAAGCACATACTTTGTACTCCCCCATGATAGGGTGAAGCCGGTGCATGAGTCACAAACGATTGGAACCCACCACGGTGGAAGGCCTACGAAGAGATATTCTAAGCATCTCTCGCTTATCAACTTAATATTCATTTGTTGATGGAGTAGTGTTGGGCTACATCAAAACATTTTAATCATATTAAAATAACTTGGGCCTATCACAACCATTGGTCCAAGTTTATATGAATTAGTAGTATATAATACTCCCACTGTTTCGTTGAAACAAGCGAGACTATATGGAACTACTAACGAATGCCTTGCATCCTCATATGGACTATATAGTCATATTAGGTTTTAGGATGATTATGAACCGTTTGATTTGATCCAACACGAGCCTTGTGTTGGACCTTGGGTCTAAGGTAGATTGTTGTTGATTTTAGTTACGCGTTTAATCCAATTAAACCGTTATTTCCTATTGGGCGTTGGACCCAACTATTCCATTTTGCATACATTTAAACAAAAGGAATACATGAAATAAAAATAAGGGCTTATGCCCTTTTACAACACAAATGATGGACTTATGTCCATTTACAACAAACTTCAACTAATCAAATTACATTCAAATCTACACTACCAAGCCCAAACATTCATAATGTAAAGCGGCCAATCACATAGCTCAATTATCGAGGCATTTGGTTCATAATCACCCTTCTCTTAATCAAACACATTTAATTAAGAAAACAACTTTAAAACAATTGGTTTTCGGATCCATAGAATTGATTTAAATGGAACTAAATAAAATGAAAATCCAATTCTCATTTAAAGAGACAAACAATTTTGTTCTCATCTAATTTGGGCCAAAAACAATGACCACAACTTTTTGGGCCATTTTCTAAAAACAAAAACTTTTGGGGTCACTTTGCAAAAACACAAGAGTCCACAACTTCATGTAATTACAATTTAGAACCCAAACATTTTTAATAATGTCAAAACATCATTAAAGGAGCAAAACAATTTGTCCTTTAAAGTTTTTGGACCTTAACGTAAAAACGTAAACTTTTGGGCCAAAATGCAAATACACAAAAGTATCAAAACTTTATGTAAGTGCACAAAAGACCCAAAGTTATTGTAAGAATTCAAATTTTATACAAAGTTTTGTAAGTGGGTTTTGTTAGGTGAGGTAAAGATGAAATAAAATTTTGTAAGAAATGATTTATGTCATTCTTTAAAACAAAGTTTGTCTCCCATTAAAATTACTTAATCATTAACTATCACCCACCAAAATTAAATCAAAACTTTATGTAAAAACATAAAACTTTTTGAATCAAAACTTCAAAACTTTTTGTTCTTGGCAAGAACTCCAAGAACATTGAAGAACACTTATGAAAACTCAAAATACATGGCACCAAATTTTAGTTCCAATATTCATGCTTAAATGAAATACATCTACAACATTTGAGATGCAAAATTTTCTAGCAAAATTTATATTCAAAGCAAGAACAAAGCTTGTAACATTTACAACATTTAAATCATAAAACATGAAAATCACAAAACCCAAAAGGATCCACCATACACTAGACCTAGGCTCTGATACCACTTGAAGGAAAAATTTTGTCCTAGCTAAGAACATGTAAGAACATTTGAATACATATGCTAACAATTAACTCTTTAAAGTAGGCATGCATCCAAAAACAATTCATAAAACCCATGACTTTCAAAGCCTAGTATATGGTGAATCAAAAGACTCTTTAACAATTTTAAAGAATATGAAGAATTTAGAGATTCTTTACCCTTGAAGCTCATCCTTGATTACACAAGGGATTCACCCAAGTGGAGGGCCTTCAAGTCACATCCTTGCTCCTTGGATCTTCCTTGTGATTTTCCTCCTTTTAGTGCTCCTTTGCTTCTTTGAGGATTTGAGGATTAGTTCTCCAAAACACCAAAAGTTTGATGTCTCTATGTCTCTTCACCAAGGATGTATTTTGTGAGGATGAAAATGGATCACTTAGGGAAGTAAATTTGCTAGATAACTATCCCTAAGTAGCCAAAAAAACCCTAATTGAAAACAAAGCTATAAAGATGAATTTATACTTCATTTCAAGTGAGTGGCAAACTTGTAATTAATCCAAATTTGCCTACCCTCACCCTTATGGCCGGCCTATGTATTGTTATTCGGCTTATTGCTCATTTTGTTTTAGTTGTCATACAACTTAAACATAATGGGCCTTGTGGACCAAAACACTTTTGGGCCCCGAAGCCCCAAAACCAACTTAAAAGCCCAATACGAACATTTCGTATAATTAATTAACTAATTAATTAATCTTGACCATTCTTCAATTAAACCATTTAATTGCTTATCCATTTCATTTAATTTCTTCACATATATCCTTATTTGGTGTGCGATCCATTAGGTTCCAATTAGCGAGGCAGTGGGCGATGTTACTCTTAACTATCGATTGTGAATTGAAACCACATTTCAATTCTCCCTTTTTGATGATTAGTGTTTGCTAATCAATAGGGCTTCCACAAACCATGAGTGACACCTAGCAGTATGTCATGGTTACCCAAGCTAAGTAGAATTGGTTGGAGAACCTATCCAGTTACAATTACAATGCAATACGGTCCTTCTCTAATACAATACTCTTAATCACATTGTTTAAGTGATAGTTTGTTTCATGTCTACTATCCAATGTGATACTTTCTTATATGATTCCCTTGAATATGATTTGGAACATCTTCCTTAGTCATATTCATTTGCTTTGGCCAAAGACTTTAGAATCATATTTTAGAGTATTCTCCTTCCACCATGGAAGGTTAGAGATCCCTTGTTGTGCATTCATATGCCTACATGACTAGATCACATGACCCCAACAATGCCGTGGACAATCCGAGGGAATGCCTTTGTCATGATCAAAGATCAAGGACCTAACCATTAGACATCAATGATGCCTCAGGTCTAAGGACTAATTTGCATATTGTAACCTTAGAGTTCGTACATGACATGTATGTTTGAACTCTCTTTAATCGCAGTTCAGTGTACTTGATCACTCTTTCGAGCACCTATGTGTTTGTCTTAGTGTCCAACACCAAATGACTTGAGACTAGTTCATACTCACGTTTGAGTCAACATAACACATACTAACCTTAGCGGATTGTCAATGCCCAATTGGCAATCCTATGGCTAGGAACGTTTTAGGAATGAACATAAGAGAAAGGTCTCCTTAATCTAACTCATTAGATCACTTATCTCTTATGTCAAATACATCCCTTGGATTCTCTTATTGTTTAAACACATGATACAATAAATAGTGAATAACAATAAGTATTGCCCTTCCATTAAACATATAAAAGTTTAACATATTAAGTATTCCAAAAAGCTATTACATCAAATGAGTGGCTTTGTTGGCATACTTCCAACATCTATACCTCTTGTTCTTGATTTTAGACCAAGGATGGACCACCTCCAAGCCCTTTGTTCCTTGAATTCCTTGAGCCTAGCTTCCCTCCTTGCCTCCTCCACTTTGATAGAATGAGTGCTCCAAGGTTCTCTTCAAGTCTCCAAAGTAGAAGACCTCTAAAGATCCTCACCCACTAGTGTAATGAGAAGGATGAAGGAATGACCAAAAAGAGAAGAAATGATTAGCTAAAATTCTTCTTGGTTGGCCGGCCTTGAGTGTTGAGAGAGAGAGAGTTTGTTTTCATCATTTTGTTTCTCTACTAACAAAACCCTTAATGAACATTTCACTATAAAGTTTCTTTTATTGCATAAAGAAACCTAGTCAACATTTGACTAATCATCTCACCCATTCCTACATTAAGTGGCCGGCCCTTTGTGTTTGGTTTGGGCTTTGGGCTTTCATTTATTTCAAGTCATCTAATGCTTGAATAAAAGCCCAATAGGTTTAGGCCCAATGGGCCCAATTAAACCCGAACGTTTCTTTAAGCCCAAAACGATCTTTTTCGCTTTTATGATTTCTTTAGACTTTCTAAATTAATCCCAACACTTAATTAATCCAATTAATTGTTTCCATCATCCATTAATTACTCATTACAATAGTGTATTGGTGAACAATCATTTTAGGTTCTAATTAGCAAGGCAGTGAGGTGATTGGCATCAATCCAATTGATTACATTTAATTCAATCACTTAGTGAATTAAAACTTCATTTTAATTCACCATTCTTCTTTGATGACTACATTTAATTATCTAGAAGAACTCACAAGCTATGAGTGACATCTAACCATATGTCATAGCTACCCAAGCTAATGTAGAAGTTTATTCGGAGAACCTATTCCATTGGAATTACAATGTAATTCGATCCTTCTCTAATACAATACTCTCAATCATATTACTAGGGTATGGATATATTATGTCAAACCCCTAATGTGATTATTCCTTCTTATATGATTCTTTTGAGTCGTATAGGAACGCATTCCTTTTAATACGCTCGATACTTCGGCCGAAGATTCCCGAATCATATCTTAGAGTATTCTTCCTCTCTTATCGAGGATTAGAGATTCCTTGTTGCGCATACACTTGCCTTCATGACTAAGTGGCTTAACCCCGACTATGCCGTTGACATTCTGAAAGAGTGACGTTTGACATAATCAAAGATCAAGTACTTAACCACAAGACAACGACGATGCCTCAGGTCTAAGGACTACTTACATTATTCCAACCATTAGAGTTACTTGCTTGACATGTGAGTAGACCTCCATGCAAGTACTCTCGTTCGATTGTGTTCAGTGAACTCATTCCCCTAATGAGCACCTACATACTTGTCTTAGTGTCACAACACGAATGGGATGAGACTTTCCATCCTTCCATTTGAAGCAGACACAGTATGTACCGATTTGAGCATTGTCAGTTTCCCTCCGACAATCCAATGACCAGGAACCTTTTGGACATTTGGTTATCTGAAGAAGGTCTCTGTAGTCTAACATCATTAGATTACTTCTTCAATCGATCCATTGTCCATGGATACACTATTTAAGACATATATCGTTTATTGAGATAGTTCTAATTCGTGTCTTTGCCATTTGACGTATAAGAATCATCTATACATCCATTCATTTGTCCTGAAAGGTTTCTTCCAAAGATTGACTTTCAGGGCATATTTCCAACAATCTCCCATTTGCACTAAAGTCAATCACTAGTGTATCTTATACATCTTGTCGAGAGAGTTCATGCTCGTAGGTTAACTTGGTTATGTATTAATCCCTTTTATTTTAAAAGGGAATTTACTTATCAAATGTTTCCAAAACATTTGATGATGTCTCTTTATTGTGTTCGAATTGATTCCATGGCTTGAGCTATCGCCCCATTACGTCGTAGTACACTACTATCGACCTTATCGTTTGGATTCAATCATTGGTTCTAAAAGAACCCCTTCATTCAAAACACCTTTTTGAAGCAGTTTCTAAAACAGTATATCGTCATATATTTCGTTTGTATACTTTATACAAACTTTGCTCCATCCTTGAGACCATTGTAGTACCATACTATCAATTCATTCATAAGGTTAGTTCTTCATCCAATATGAAGTTCCATTTGTTAAAATGGGTTATTTTCACTTTGGTTAACAACCTAAGTGAATGCACGCTTCTAGAGTCCCACTCTGATGTTTCTTTCTTAAAGACAATAATACTCTATCAGTTGCTTTGGTTCTGATCCTGGGATATAGTGAAGGAAATTTTGTGAAAAAACATGTTCATTTGAATAACATCATATAGCATGCAATTAACAATTAAAGGCGGAATCATGCTTTCATGCATTCAAAAACAAAACATCAACCATGAAATTCAAAGCCTAGTAGATTGGTGAACCTTAGATTGGTGAACCTTGACTCAACTTTTAAATCAACATTTATTAGTTGAGAAATATTTACCTTTGTAGATTCCTCTTTGCATATGCAAAGGATAATCACCCAAGAGATAAGGCCTTCATTCCTTGCTTCTTAGCTCTATGGATTTGGTTGAAAGAATAGGATTCTCCAAGTTCCCAAAATAGAGAACCTCTAAAGATTCTACACCAAGGTTAGATTGAAGAAGAAATGAGTGACCTTGAGGAAGTAGAATTGCTAGATAATTTCCCCCAAGGTGGTTGGCCTCTTAGAGAGAAATGGAAGCTTTGTGTTCTCACCAATTTTCTCTAAAATCAACAACTTATAAATTTTAGGCTATAAAGTTCTTTATATAGTCACTTCTTTAAATGACCTAAAGAACCAAAAACCCTAATTCATAACTAAAATGGATATGGGCTTTTGGGCCTTTGTGAATCTTTATTCATTAAGTTGTCATACAACTTAAGTCAATGGGCTTTGACGTTCGAAGCCCATTGGGCCTTAAGGTCCAAAACTATCTCGAGGTCTTTAACGAACTTATTCGTTTGATTAATTAACATATTAATTCATCCTTGCCATAAATAATTAAACCATTTAATTATTCTTATTCATCTCCTTTGTTTCTTCAATCTCCACCTTACACGGTGTACGATACATTAGGTTCCTTTTAGCGAGGCAGTGGGCGATTAAAACCATTTTACATCGATTGTGAATTGAAACTTACTTTCAATTCTCCCTTTAGTGATTACACACGTTTAGGGCTTCCACAAACCATGAGTGACACCTAGCAGCATATCATGGCTACCCAAGCTAATCAGAAGAGGTAGAGAACCTATTCAGTTTCGGATTACAAATGCAATACGGTCTTTCTCTAATCTAATAGTCTTGACCACATTGTTTGGTTTGATAGTTTATTTATTCATGTCTACTATCCAATGTGATTCGTTTGCTTATATGATTACCTTGAATGTGATTCGGAACACATTCCCAAATCTCATTCATACTCTGGCCAGAGATTTTAATCATATCATAGAGTATTCTCCCTCAAACCATTTGAAGGTTAGAGATCCCTTGTTGCACATTCACTTATCTCCATAACTAAGTGGCTTAACCCCAATGATGTCGTGGACACCCCGATGGGGTGACTTTGACATAATCAAAGATCAAGGACTTAACCACAAGACAACTGTGATGCCTCAGGTCAAAGGACTAATTTGCATTATCCCAACCATGAGTTCTCATGTGACATGAGTATGAGAACTCCTCGTTGATCGTGTTCAGTGAACTCATTCTCTATTGAGCACCTACATGCTTGTCTTGATGTCACACACACCAATGACTCGAGACTAGTCACTCTCCCTGAGAGAAGACATAGCACGTACTGATCTTAACGGACTGTCAATGCCCAATTGGCAATCCTATGATCAGGAACGTTTAGGATGTGTCTACGAAACAATTGTCTCATGAATCTAACTTCATTAGATTGCATTCTCCCAATCACATATTCCTTGGACTTTATCGTTTAAGCATATAACATTTATATGAGACGGCTCAAACAAAAATGTTTGCCCTTTATATGTAAACTAGATTAGTTTAACATGTGAAATGTCCGTAAAGTATCATCATATGATTGGCTTTAGGGCACATTTCCAACAATCTCCCACTTGCACTAGAGCCAATCAGTTTGTTCATCTGTTATGATTCCTCTTCTGTAGTCATTTCATAAATGGCTGAGTAGTAGGCCTAGGCAATGGATATCTATATGTTATCCATAGAAGCAACCTTGAGAATATCGACGTCACCATTATACATGATTCCCAATCATGTGGTTCAGTCTCTCATATGAGTTTGGATCTTGATGAGACCTTGATTCCCTGGCTTGAGCTATCGCCCCATTAGTGTCATACACTTTCTGGTTGGAACCGAATAGAGAGTTCATAAATGAACTTTCCCATCCAAACAACATTGTTGTAAACTTCTATATGGCAATATATTTTGCATTCATAATGGAACACACTAAAGTCATTACTTTAATGTTTCCATCCAAATATCTCTTTACTCATAATAAAGAGATATCTGTTTATCTCTTCATTCATAATGAAGAAACATCCAATGATGGATTAGATTCACAATCTAATACATTTACGCTTCCATTACGTTACTCTAATTCTTCCTCATTCTTCGAGGAACCTATCCTTTAGTATTTCTCAAATACTTAAGGATTCACTTGACAGTTGCCATGGTTCTGATCCTGGGCTTGCATTGATATCGCCTTGTACCTTTCTAGGTACAACTCATATCAATGTTTTTCATACAATATGAAATACATAAATCACCTTTATGCGTATGCATAAAGGATTCGATTTACGCATTATTTCTTTGGGAGTCAAAGGGTACGTTCCCTTTGAGAAGAGCAACTACTTAGTCTAACTAGAGTTGTCCTCCTTATTGAAGTTTATCATCATATGAGAAACTTCCTAGCATATTTTGTCTATTATTAGGGCATGATATAATCCAATTATATCCTAAAATCTATCATTTATAGATTTCCATCCCATGTATATAGACTATGTCTCCCATATACATTCTATCGTTATAGAAAGTTTAAAGTCATAACTTTAACGAAGAAGTATTCTTTTCATTTCCAAAATTAATATATCATATATATATTCTAAATTTTAGGAACATGATTAACTCCCACTAATCTTTTGTAAACCTAGTAAACAAAAGATTCATTTACATCTTTATGAGAAATCAAACGTTTTGATCTTTCTCTCATAAGACGCTTATGGCTCCTACTAGCTTGCTAAGATCCATGATGGTTGGATCTCTACAACTTACTGAAGGAAATTTTGTGAAAAACATGTTCATTTGAGCAACATCAATAGCATGCAATTTACAAATTAAAGGCGGAATCATGCTTACATGCACTCAAAAACAAAACATCAACCATGAAATTCAAAGCCTAGTAGATTGGTGAACCTTGACTCAACTTAAAACAACATTTGTTAGTTGAGAAATATTTACCTTTGTAGATTCCTCTTTGCATATGCAAAGGATAATCACCCAAGAGATAGGGCCTTCATTCCTTGCTTCTTAGCTCCATGGATTTGGTTAGAAGAAAAGGTTCTCCAAGTTCCCAAAATTGAGAACCTCTAAAGATTCTACACCAAGGTTAAATTGAAGAAGAAATGAGTGACCTAGAGGAAGTAAAATTGCTAGATAATTTCCCCTAGGGTGGCTGAATTTTTGAGAGCAAAGAGAGCTTTTGTTCTCATCTTTTCTCCACAAAAACCCTAAGGATGAAATGGCTATAAAGTTGCCTTTATACCACCTCACAATGGAGTGGCAAACTTGCAATTAAGCCAAGTTCACTACCCTCCTTAATTATGGGTTAATTGGGCTAATTGGGCCTTTGTGAATCATTATTCATTAAGTTGTCATACAACTTAAGTCAATGGGCTTTGACGTTCGAAGCCCATTGGGCCTTAAGGTCCAAAACTATCTCGAGGTCTTTAACGAACTTATTCGTTTGATTAATTAACATATTAATTCATCCTTGCCATAAATAATTAAACCATTTAATTATTCTTATTCATCTCCTTTGTTTCTTCAATCTCCACCTTACACGGTGTACGATACATTAGGTTCCTTTTAGCGAGGCAGTGGGCGATTAAAACCATTTTACATCGATTGTGAATTGAAACTTACTTTCAATTCTCCCTTTAGTGATTACACACGTTTAGGGCTTCCACAAACCATGAGTGACACCTAGCAGCATATCATGGCTACCCAAGCTAATCAGAAGAGGTAGAGAACCTATTCAGTTTCGGATTACAAATGCAATACGGTCTTTCTCTAATCTAATAGTCTTGACCACATTGTTTGGTTTGATAGTTTATTTATTCATGTCTACTATCCAATGTGATTCGTTTGCTTATATGATTACCTTGAATGTGATTCGGAACACATTCCCAAATCTCATTCATACTCTGGCCAGAGATTTTAATCATATCATAGAGTATTCTCCCTCAAACCATTTGAAGGTTAGAGATCCCTTGTTGCACATTCACTTATCTCCATAACTAAGTGGCTTAACCCCAATGATGTCGTGGACACCCCGATGGGGTGACTTTGACATAATCAAAGATCAAGGACTTAACCACAAGACAACTGTGATGCCTCAGGTCAAAGGACTAATTTGCATTATCCCAACCATGAGTTCTCATGTGACATGAGTATGAGAACTCCTCGTTGATCGTGTTCAGTGAACTCATTCTCTATTGAGCACCTACATGCTTGTCTTGATGTCACACACACCAATGACTCGAGACTAGTCACTCTCCCTGAGAGAAGACATAGCACGTACTGATCTTAACGGACTGTCAATGCCCAATTGGCAATCCTATGATCAGGAACGTTTAGGATGTGTCTACGAAACAATTGTCTCATGAATCTAACTTCATTAGATTGCATTCTCCCAATCACATATTCCTTGGACTTTATCGTTTAAGCATATAACATTTATATGAGACGGCTCAAACAAAAATGTTTGCCCTTTATATGTAAACTAGATTAGTTTAACATGTGAAATGTCCGTAAAGTATCATCATATGATTGGCTTTAGGGCACATTTCCAACAATCTCCCACTTGCACTAGAGCCAATCAGTTTGTTCATCTGTTATGATTCCTCTTCTGTAGTCATTTCATAAATGGCTGAGTAGTAGGCCTAGGCAATGGATATCTATATGTTATCCATAGAAGCAACCTTGAGAATATCGACGTCACCATTATACATGATTCCCAATCATGTGGTTCAGTCTCTCATATGAGTTTGGATCTTGATGAGACCTTGATTCCCTGGCTTGAGCTATCGCCCCATTAGTGTCATACACTTTCTGGTTGGAACCGAATAGAGAGTTCATAAATGAACTTTCCCATCCAAACAACATTGTTGTAAACTTCTATATGGCAATATATTTTGCATTCATAATGGAACACACTAAAGTCATTACTTTAATGTTTCCATCCAAATATCTCTTTACTCATAATAAAGAGATATCTGTTTATCTCTTCATTCATAATGAAGAAACATCCAATGATGGATTAGATTCACAATCTAATACATTTACGCTTCCATTACGTTACTCTAATTCTTCCTCATTCTTCGAGGAACCTATCCTTTAGTATTTCTCAAATACTTAAGGATTCACTTGACAGTTGCCATGGTTCTGATCCTGGGCTTGCATTGATATCGCCTTGTACCTTTCTAGGTACAACTCATATCAATGTTTTTCATACAATATGAAATACATAAATCACCTTTATGCGTATGCATAAAGGATTCGATTTACGCATTATTTCTTTGGGAGTCAAAGGGTACGTTCCCTTTGAGAAGAGCAACTACTTAGTCTAACTAGAGTTGTCCTCCTTATTGAAGTTTATCATCATATGAGAAACTTCCTAGCATATTTTGTCTATTATTAGGGCATGATATAATCCAATTATATCCTAAAATCTATCATTTATAGATTTCCATCCCATGTATATAGACTATGTCTCCCATATACATTCTATCGTTATAGAAAGTTTAAAGTCATAACTTTAACGAAGAAGTATTCTTTTCATTTCCAAAATTAATATATCATATATATATTCTAAATTTTAGGAACATGATTAACTCCCACTAATCTTTTGTAAACCTAGTAAACAAAAGATTCATTTACATCTTTATGAGAAATCAAACGTTTTGATCTTTCTCTCATAAGACGCTTATGGCTCCTACTAGCTTGCTAAGATCCATGATGGTTGGATCTCTACAACTTACTGAAGGAAATTTTGTGAAAAACATGTTCATTTGAGCAACATCAATAGCATGCAATTTACAAATTAAAGGCGGAATCATGCTTACATGCACTCAAAAACAAAACATCAACCATGAAATTCAAAGCCTAGTAGATTGGTGAACCTTGACTCAACTTAAAACAACATTTGTTAGTTGAGAAATATTTACCTTTGTAGATTCCTCTTTGCATATGCAAAGGATAATCACCCAAGAGATAGGGCCTTCATTCCTTGCTTCTTAGCTCCATGGATTTGGTTAGAAGAAAAGGTTCTCCAAGTTCCCAAAATTGAGAACCTCTAAAGATTCTACACCAAGGTTAAATTGAAGAAGAAATGAGTGACCTAGAGGAAGTAAAATTGCTAGATAATTTCCCCTAGGGTGGCTGAATTTTTGAGAGCAAAGAGAGCTTTTGTTCTCATCTTTTCTCCACAAAAACCCTAAGGATGAAATGGCTATAAAGTTGCCTTTATACCACCTCACAATGGAGTGGCAAACTTGCAATTAAGCCAAGTTCACTACCCTCCTTAATTATGGGTTAATTGGGCTAATTGGGCCTTTGTGAATCATTATTCATTAAGTTGTCATACAACTTAAGTCAATGGGCTTTGACGTTCGAAGCCCATTGGGCCTTAAGGTCCAAAACTATCTCGAGGTCTTTAACGAACTTATTCGTTTGATTAATTAACATATTAATTAATCATTGCCATAAATAATTAAACCATTTAATTATTCTTACTCATCTCCTTTGTTTCTTCAATCTCCACCTTACACGGTGTACGATACATTAGGTTTCTTTTAGCGAGGCAGTGGGCGATTAAAACCATTTTACATCGATTGTGAATTGAAACTTACTTTCAATTCTCCCTTTAGTGATTACACACGTTTAGGGCTTCCACAAACCATGAGTGACACCTAGCAGCATATCATGGCTACCCAAGCTAATCAGAAGAGGTAGAGAACCTATTCAGTTTAGGATTACAAATGCAATACGGTCTTTCTCTAATCTAATACTCTTGACCACATTGTTTGGTTTGATAGTTTATTTATTCATGTCTACTATCCAATGTGATTCGTTTGCTTATATGATTACCTTGAATGTGATTTGGAACGCATTCCCTAATCTCATTCATACTCTGGCCAGAGATTTTAATCATATCATAGAGTATTCTCCCTCAAATCATTTGAAGGTTAGAGATCCCTTGTTGCACATTCACTTGTCTCCATAACTAAGTGGCTTAACCCCAATGATGTCGTGGACACCCCGATGGGGTGACTTTGACATAATCAAAGATCAAGGACTTAACCACAAGACAACTGTGATGCCTCAGGTCAAAGGACTAATTTGCATTATCCCAACCATGAGTTCTCATGTGACATGAGTATGAGAACTCCTCGTTGATCGTGTTCAGTGAACTCATTCTCTATTGAGCACCTACGTACTTGTCTTGATGTCACACACACCAATGACTCGAGACTAGTCACTCTCCCTGAGAGAAGGCACAGTACATACTGATCTTATCGGACTGTCAATGCCCAATTGGCAATCCTATGATCAGGAACGTTTAGGATGTGTCTACGAAAGAATGGTCTCATTAATCTAACTTCATTAGATTGCATTCTCCCAATCACATATTCCTTGGACTTTATCGTTTAAGCATATAACATTTATATGAGACGGCTCAAACAATAATGTTTGCCCTTTATATGTAAACTAGATTAGTTTAACATGTGAAATATCCGTAAAGTATCATCATATGATTGGCTTTAGGGCATATTTCCAACAATCTCCCACTTGCACTAGAGCCAATCAGCTTGGTCATCTGTTATGATTCCTCTTCTGTAGTCATTTCATAAATGGCTGAGTAGTAGGCCTAGGCAATGGATATCTATATGTTATCCATAGAAGCAACCTTGAGAATATCGACGTCACCATTATACATGATTCTCAATCATGTGGTTCAGTCTCTCATATGAGTTCGGATCTTGATGAGACCTTGATTCCCTGGCTTGAGCTATCGCCCCATTAGTGTCGTAGTGTCAGTACACTAGATACACTTTCTGGTTGGAACCGAATAGAGAGTTCATAAATGAACTTTCCCATCCAAACAACATTGTTGTAAACTTCTATATATGGCAATATATTTTGCATTCATAATGGAACACACTAAAGTCATTACTTTAATGTTTCCATCCAAATATCTCTTTAGTCATAATGAAGAGATATCTGTTAATCTCTTCATTCATAATGAAGAAACATTCAATGATGGATTAGATTCATAATCTAACACATTTACGCTTCCATTAAGTTACTCTAATTCTTCCTCGATCTTTGAGGAATTTATCCTTTAGTATTTCTTAAATACTTAAGGATTCACTTGACAGTTGCCATGGTTCTGATCCTGGGCTTGCATTGATATCGCCTTGTACCTTTCTAGGTACAACTCATATCAATGTTTTTCATACAATATGAAATACATAAATCACCTTTATGCGTATGCATAAAGGATTCGATTTACGCATTATTTCTTTGGGAGTCAAAGGGTACGTTCCCTTTGAGAAGAGCAACTACTTAGTCTAACTAGAGTTGTCCTCCTTATTGAAGTTTATCATCATATGAGAAACTTCCTAGCATATTTTGTCTATTATTAGGGCATGATATAATCCAATTATATCCTAAAATCTATCATTTATAGATTTCCATCCCATGTATATAGACTATGTCTCCCATATACATTCTATCGTTATAGAAAGTTTAAAGTCATAACTTTAACGAAGAAGTATTCTTTTCATTTCCAAAATTAATATATCATATATATATTCTAAATTTTAGGAACATGATTAACTCCCACTAATCTTTTGTAAACCTAGTAAACAAAAGATTCACTTACATCTTTATGAGAAATCAAACAATTTGATCTTTCTCTCATAAGACGCTTATGGCTCCCACTAGCTGGCTAAGATCCATGATGGTTGGATCTCTACAACTTATATGTTTTGTGATTCATAGTTTTAGACATAAATTATCAAGACTATCTTAATAATGGTTTCGGAAACCTATATCATGTCCAAACATTGAATCACCATTTAGTTGTAGCTAGCAATCTTCGAATTAATTGAAACTAAGACTACGTCAAAAATGGTTCCTTCAAAGTCAACCATTCTCTTTGATTGTAGTCACCTTAAGCTACCAATTAGCTATGAAGGTTTCATTATTTCGGGTCAAATGGTACTTTACCATTTCCTTGAGTATATATTGTATATACACTCAATGTAGTCATAAAGTTCAAACCATTCAACTGAGACGGTTTAAAATTCTTTTTGACTACCTTGGAGTTTGTGGTATAGGAACTAGGTTGTTATATTTGTTGATTATCATCTTGTCTCTCAAAGAACCCATTCTTTTGAGTTCTATTCCTAGTTCATTTGCTCTAAGGCAAATCACATTGTAGGATTACAATGAACTACTCAACAAACAACATTTGTTGGTTGGTTTATAGAAGTGATATCCAAAGGTTAATTTAAGGATATCCACAAGATAATTTTTAAACAAATATTGCGTATTAGCACACAACCCCAAATCTTAACATGATTAAGATTTGTCTTTCTTTCCAACTACGTCCTATGGAGTTATGAAAATTTTTGGAAGATCTTCTAATTGACAATCATATTGTTTTAGAAGCATATATATCCTATATATGGGTAATTGATAATATCCAACGAACTAAATCTTATTCGAGTTCGTTCTTCTCCTAATGGAGAAAATCATTATCTTATGATGCTAATTTCCTTGATATCTTTCAAGGAAACTCATATAAAGTGTTACCTTTCCTTTAGATCAAATCTAAGGAGGTAAGTACTTTAGACGTCTTACTCATCAACTTACATTTCTTGAATTCTTTGAAACCTTTTGCAAAGTATTCGGACTTGTGTTTATTCATAATAAACTATAGTCCAACCGAGAGTGATCTTCGGTGAATGTCAAACAACATGAGTAGTATTATGTTGTGGACAAGTGCCACTAACATCTAAGTGAATTAACCTCAATAACTTTGTGATTCTTTCTTCTTTCCAAAAGAATAAAGATTCGAACATTTCGCCTCTATACAATTTTGACAAGAAGGTATTGGATCCGGATCTAACGATCCAAAGCATCCATCTATGACCAACTCGTAATTTATGTTTTAGAGGTATCACAACTCAGTTGGGATTAGTCACTATCTTGCAACCTTTTGGGTTTTAAGCATCATTATATTCTAAACAGTTAACGCTACCACATCATCTCTACTATAGAGACAATTAATTAGATTACTATAATCCAATCAGTGATTAATAAAGAACAATGTTTTGTCAAACAAAACATTTATCCATCTCTACTATAGTGATGGAATTATGTTCCTTAAAATTGGAATGTAAAGACAATCTTTGGTTTTTCCAATTTCTTTGGTAGTTCATATGAGGAAGTTAGTACCATCTGCTTTCGCAGAGATCTATATTTTATTCACGTTCCGAATGTGAAGTACTTTCTCTTCTCTCATTAATCTTCTACTTCTTATTAGCCATACTTTTACGACGATTGTAAAACATAGTTACTAATACAGAATCAAGCATTCAAGTAGAAGAACCAACTGTTTTGAACTTTTCAAGAACAATTTACAACACCTTCGAAAGGTGTGTTCTTGACACTTGCAAGACATTTCTTGCAAATACCCCTTCCAATGTCCATCCTTTCATAAAGAAAGTTTGTTCCCTTGGAGTTAATTTTATCTTCTTCATTTGACTTCTCCTTTGACTACAATAGTCATGGTCCCTAAACTCCCACTATCTCTCTTGAAACATTTTTCAATTGTGTTATACACATCAAACATTTTGGAGAGTGTGTGGTTATTGTTCACTACATAGTTTACAATAAACTTAGTGAACCATTAGGATAAGGACATAAAGGTGAAGTCCTAGCTTAGTTTCCGTCTCGTTAAGTGGTTTATCACTTCAACACTCAATGATTCAAAATCATCATAAGTCCATGTTGATGGACTATTTTTGTCAACCAACCATTATGTTCTAAACATAATTACAAACTTTCAAGAGTTGTTCAAGGCAACTCTTATTTCTTCATACAACAATTTGTAAGTGAAGAATCATGGCACTAAAAGTGTCCTTGTCTTTATGCTAATCTTCGTAAGTTCCTTTGTTCATATAACGAAGGAATAAACATTGGTTGTTTGTGTTGTCCTCTTCATGATAGACATTTCTAACATGTTCTTCCAATGATACATTATCAATAGGAAGATTGTGAGGATGAGACTTCTTAGGTACATGCACAATCCATTTAAGACAATCTTTGGGATTGTGTTACCAAGTCCGGAAACTAAAACATTCAGCTTTTCTTTGTCAAGTTTTGGATAGCGTTTGCAAATATATTGGTAAACAAATACATAACGAATATAAATTGATTGATTTTAAGCCATTTGATTCGGGTCTTTAAATCAAATAGCACCACCCACTATTTTTGGCAAATTCCATATCCCTCATTGGAATTCGAGAGTTTTGGAGGAAACTCTTAGTAGGTTATGGGAGACTCACTATTACCAAGCCCACCTCAGAATTATATCATGTTGGCTAGCGTTAATAATAATGAGAGAGTACGCTTACTAATTTGCAACTAATGCAAGTACCCATCAATTTGGCCTCTAGAAAATGATGCCTCAGAATTATATCATGTTGGCGTCATTGTACTTAGTTAAGTCATTCCCACCATGCCTAGTTCGTGTAGGGGTTCAAGCATAGCCTCAGAATTATATCATGTTGGTTAAACTCGTTGCCTACCTCACTTCATCATGTATGCATATAGACTCCTCCTGAGTATAAGCATGCACTTTGTACTCCCCCATTATAGGGTGAAGCCGGTGTACAAGTCATAAACGATTGGAGCCTACCACGGTGGAAGGCCACGAAAGAGTGTTCTAAGCACTCTCACGCTTATCAACTTAATAATGGTTTGGTTGAGGGTTTTAGGTCTCATCACATAAACATAAACATATTCATTTTAATCTTTATTAAAACAATTTTGGTCCTATTACAACTATTGGTCCATTTGATTCAATTTAGTTGTATATAATACTCCCACTATATTTATAAAACGGTTTTTAAAGCAAGAGTATATGATACTACTAACATAAGGTTTGCATTCATTTGATGGACTATATAGTTGCCTTAGGGCCTTAGGATGACTATGAACCTTTGTTTAGATTCAACACGAGCCTAGTGTTGAATCTCGGACTAGGGATGGAGATTGATTTTAGTTACGCGTTTAATCACATTAAGGCGTGTTGGACCCTCTACTCCATTTTCATGCATATCAAATAAAGCAAGAAAGAAGTACTTCAAAGTAAAGGTGAGCTTATGCTCATTACAACATTTGCATAATTAAAATTACTTTAAAGTAAAGAAGAGCTTATGCTCTTTTACAACATTTGATCAAATCAAATTACAACCAAAATTAATCTACACATTCCCATGGTTCAATCAAATTTGAAACGGCCTTTCACATAGCTCAATTATCGTAGGCTTAGGTTCATAATCACCCTTTAATTAATTAACACTTTAACTAATTAAACTTGAATGCAACATTTTCATTTGGTTTTTTGTATCCATAAAATTGATTTAAATGGAACTAAATGAAATGAAAATCCAATTCTCATTTAAAGAGACAAAACAATTTTTGTTCCCTACTTAATTTGGGCCATCATGCAATAACCACAACTTTTTGGGCTATATTGCGAAACACAAACTTTTGGGGTTACTTTGTAAAAACACAAAAGTCCACTACTTCATGTAATTACAACTAGAACCCAAAAATTTCAACAAATACAAAAAACTTCATTAAAGGAGCAAAACAATTTGTCCTTTAGCGTTTTTGGACCTTAACGTAAAAACGTAAACTTTTGGGCCAAAGTGAAAATACACAAAAATATCAAAACTTTATGTAATTGAATAAAAGACCCAAAAATACACTACATGTAGGGCGGCCATGAGTAAAAAAAAAAAAATTTTACAAAGTTTTTGTAAGTGGGTTTTGTTAGGTGAGGTAAAGATGAAATATTTTGAATTTATGTCAAACTTTTAAAAAAGTTTGTCTACCATTATAGCTATTAATTGAATTTATGTCAAACTTTTAAAAAAGTTTGTCTACCATTAAAACCATTAATAATACTTTACCAATAATCATCACCCACTAAAATCACCCACTAAAATTAAACCAAAACTTTATGTAAAAACATAAAACTTTTTGAATCAAAACTTCAAAACTTTTTGTTCTTGGCAAGAACTTCAAGAACATTGAAGAACACTCATGAAAACTCATAATAGCTCCATGAATGTTTTCACTCACCAAAACTCAAATTTTCACCACTCAAAAGAGGGCTAACATCCTAGGGTACTTAGGGGTTCCAAAAGTCACTTTAAAACCATTTTAACAAGACAAACATGAACCCAAAAATCACCCTTTGGATTTGGCCGAATTTCCCCAAAAACATGGCACCAAATTTTAGCTCCAAAATTCATGCTCATATGAACTACATCTACAACATTTGAGATGGCAAATTTTCTAACAAAATTTACATTCAAAGAAACAAGAATAAAGCTTGTAACATTTTACAACTTTTAAATCAAAAACTATGAACTACAAAACCCAAAATGATTCACCAACTACTAGACCTAGGCTCTGATACCACTTGAAGGAAATTTTGTGAAAAAGCATGTTCATTTGAATAACATCATATAGCATGCAATTAACAATTAAAGGCGGAATCATGCTTTCATGCATTCAAAAACAAAACATCAACCATGAAATTCAAAGCCTAGTAGATTGGTGAACCTTGACTCAACTTTTAAATCAACATTTATTAGTTGAGAAATATTTACCTTTGTAGATTCCTCTTTGCATATGCAAAGGATAATCACCCAAGAGATAGGGCCTTCATTCCTTGCTTCTTAGCTCCATGGATTTGGTTGAAAGAATAGGATTCTCCAAGTTCCCAAAATAGAGAACCTCTAAAGATTCTACACCAAGGTTAGATTGAAGAAGAAATGAGTGACCTTGAGGAAGTAGAATTGCTAGATAATTTCCCCCAAGGTGGTTGGCCTCTTAGAGAGAAATGGAAGCTTTGTGTTCTCACCAATTTTCTCTAAAATCAACAACTTATAAATTTTAGGCTATAAAGTTCTTTATATAGTCACTTCTTTAAATGACCTAAAGAACCAAAAACCCTAATTCAACACTAAAATGGATATGGGCTTTTGGGCCTTTGTGAATCTTTATTCATTAAGTTGTCATACAACTTAAGTCAATGGGCTTTGACGTTCGAAGCCCATTGGGCCTTAAGGTCCAAAACTATCCCGAGGTCTTTAACGAACTTATTCGTTTGATTAATTAACATATTAATTAATCCTTGCCATAAATAATTAAACCATTTAATTATTCTTATTCATCTCCTTTGTTTCTTCAATCTCCACCTTACACGGTGTACGATACATTAGGTTCCTTTTAGCAAGGCAGTGGGCGATTAAAACCATTTTACATCGATTGTGAATTGAAACTTACTTTCAATTCTCCCTTTAGTGATTACACACGTTTAGGGCTTCCACAAACCATGAGTGACACCTAGCAGCATATCATGGCTACCCAAGCTAATCAGAAGAGGTAGAGAACCTATTCAGTTTAGGATTACAAATGCAATATGGTATTTCTCTAATCTAATACTCTTGACCACATTGTTTGGTTTGATAGTTTATTTATTCATGTCTACTATCTAATGTGATTCGTTTGCTTATATGATTACCTTGAATGTGATTTGGAACGCATTCCCAAATCTCATTCATACTCTGGCCAGAGATTTTAATCATATCATAGAGTATTCTCCCTCAAACCATTTGAAGGTTAGAGATCCCTTGTTGCACATTCACTTGTCTCCATAACTAAGTGGCTTAACCCCAATGATGTCGTGGGCACCCCGATGGGGTGACTTTGACATAATCAAAGATCAAGGACTTAACCACAAGACAACTGTGATGCCTCAGGTCAAAGGACTAATTTGCATTATCCCAACCATGAGTTATCATGTGACATGAGTATGAGAACTCCTCGTTGATCGTGTTCAGTGAACTCATTCTCTATTGAGCACCTACATGCTTGTCTTGATGTCACACACACCAATGACTCAAGACTAGTCACTCTCCCTGAGAGAAGACATAGCACGTACTGATCTTAACGGACTGTCAATGCCCAATTGGCAATCCTATGATCAGGAACGTTTAGGATGTGTCTACGAAACAATGGTCTCATGAATCTAACTTCATTAGATTGCATTCTCCCAATCACATATTCCTTGGACTTTATCGTTTAAGCATATAACATTTATATGAGACGGCTCAAACAATAATGTTTGCCCTTTGTATGTAAACTAGATTAGTTTAACATGTGAAATGTCCGTAAAGTATCATCATATGATTGGCTTTAGGGCACATTTCCAACATATAGTAATATCTTAAAGTGACAACCCCTGTGGTTCTTCACTTTTGGATATCTATTTCACAAGCCAATACATGTGTCCCTTTTGTGATTTTATGACACATTCATTATAAGGGTTCTGAAAGTGATTTCCTATCACATAGGAAAAGGCTTTCTTAAATCTACAACATTTGAGATTTAATTCCTCATTTAATATCCTTGAGATAGTCTTGCTATATCAATAAGTCCAATTTCAAGTCTATACTTCAAAATTGACTGTGTCATGTTTTGTCATTTTTCGAGTAACATATTTGATTTATCAAGTCTATCAAATAGACTTCATTCATATCTTGTTTGCTCAAATTATGACATCACTCCCACTGGCCTTGATGTAACTTAGCATTCATTCAAAAAATTAACAATTATATCGTCTTGATTTGAATGCATATTGCTCCCACTAACTTGTATTGGATCTATTGACAATCATTAAGATCCATTAGCTTATTGATGATATCTCAACTATTTTGAGACCATCAACAACACTAGCTAACACAAGTTATTCAAACGAATCATACACAAAAGAATTTCTTCTCAAGCAATTCCATTTGAAATGTGTAACTTGCTTTATCAAGTCTATTCATTTAATTCATATGGTGTCATACACCATATTTCAAGTTTTAGTCATACTAAGACCTTTAATGTAGTTATATAAGAATTATCCAAGTCTTTAGTGGAAGCATGGCTTCTACTAAGGATATAGAAACTCAACCATTCCTTCTAGGCGGTTGATATAATTCTTTATCGGAACTACATAGAGCAATATTGTTACATTAGATGTTGAATTTGGATTGTCTTGTTGTTAAACCAAATGTTGTGACTCATTTTGAAACTATTCCCTTTTGTTTCATCAACTTGTCCATATGCTTTGTTATTTAGCTTGTTCTCATAAAAGAGAATGATGGACAACTCCCAACATATAACCATTTTATGCTAGGTTGACGAAACCAACATTCAAAGACTATCTTTAAATGTCACACACAACATAGAATTTTAACGTTTGAAGAGCTTGAGTCTTTTAACAATTAAAATTACAAACTCTTAATAATAGTCAAGTACTATTATTCTTTTGACAACTATAAACCAATCACATTCAAGTTTATATCCATTTTCACACCTCCCACTATTTCTCATGACTTTAATGAGAAATCATTTCATACATTCAAAATGTATAAAATTGGATTATATTGGTAGAAGACATTGTGTAGTAGCTTTAAAACATTTCAAGCTTATTTGTTTCAATCTTCACTAAGTTAATGTCTTGTTATTAAGTGACTAAAGTCTTTAAACATTTTATAGATTTAGACACTTCTTTCTTGGTTTAATCAATAGCACAATTGACATTTTAAAACCTTTTAACAAATGCCCAATTAGTTGTTCAAAACCACTAATTGAATCAAGAGTGATCTTGATTATTGTGTTTCAAATGATATAAATCTTGTATCTCAACTAGGATACAACAAGACAATATTCAATTCATAATACTACTTTTAAGAAAATGTATTTAGAAGGCATTCATCACATTACATTAATATGATAATTCAAACATTCATAATGTTTAATATAAAAAGTATTAGCTCTAAACATTTAGAGACTAATTTAAATACCTTTATACATTTAGGCATTATTAGTGGTCTTGCATCATATGAAGCCACATTAAGTTCTTAACAAAATAAGAAAGTTTAAAGACTGTCTTTAAATGCCCAACAAACTTCTTAAGTAGTAAGCAAAAAACATGGTGGCCGAACTTCTTCTCCACACTTTTCTTTGCTTGTTCCTCTTCTACTTGGCTCCTCCACCTATATACAATTATACAAGTGATTAGCCCTTTATATCAAATATAAATATTTAGAAGATCTAACATTTAGAATTGAAAATTAGAACATAAACCATACCTTGTGGTTTGTCCTTAAGACTTGCAAGGTATAACCTGCAATTCCTCCTCCAATGTCCCTCCTTTCCACAGTGGTGGCAAGTCCCTTTGGGCTCCTTTGCCTTCTTTTTCCACACTCCTCCTTTCGGCTTATGAGTGGGTGACTTCATCTCCTTCCCTTTGCCTTTGCCTTGCGGCTTGACCTTGGAAGAGGATGGCTTGTTGTAGGCTACTGCAACAGTCCCTACAACGTTCTCCTTCTTCATAGTCTTCTCGGCAGTTACTAACATATTTAGTAACTCAGAGAGAGTACTATCCATCTTATTCATATTGTAGTTCATTACGAACTGCGCAAATGAATCAGAAAGAGAAGCCAATATGAAGTCCTGGGCCAATTCCCCGTCAAGTGGAGTACCAAGGTTCTCCAATTGTTCAATGAATCCTATCATCTTCAGTACATGTTGATGTACTGGAGCCCCTTTGACCATCTTGGTCTTCACAAGTTCACAAACAGTGCTAAAGCGACGGTTGCGCGTCCCTTCGCCATATAACTCCGTAAGATGGAGTATTATCGAAAATGCACTGTCCATGTCCTCGTGTTGTCTCTGTAGCTCCTCATTCATGGAAGCCAACAGATAGCACTTGGCTTGTGTGTCATCCTCAACGTGCTTGTCAAACTTAGCACGTTCATCCTCTGTAGCCTCAGGGCCGAGAGGTATGTGAGGTGGAGGCTTGTCTAGCACGTAAACAATCTTCTCCAATGTTAGGAGAATCTTGACATTACGATACCATGATGGGAAATTGTGCCCCTCAAGGCAATGTTTGTCGAGTATTTTCGCGAGTGTGCTTCCAACCATATCTATATACATAAACAATAAAATAATTAACTTGATTGTTGATTAAGTCAAACGATTCGGGTCTTTAAACCGAATGACACCACCCACCATTTTTGGCAAATTCCATATCCCTCATAATGGAATCCGGGAGATTTCAAAGAAAGCTCCTAGCGGGTTATGGGAGGCTCACTATTACCAAGCCCACCTCACGATTATACAATGTTGGCTAGCAAAAATAATAATGAGAGGGTACAATTACCCATTCACAACAAGCTTTTGTGATTACCCATCTATTTGGCCTCTAGAGAACAATGCCTCACGATTATACGATGTTGGCACCATTTCTCTTAGTTAAGTTCTGTCCCACCATGCTGGTTTAGATAGGGGTCCAAATATGACCTCACGATTATACGATGTTGGCCACACTCGTTGCCTACCTTAACCTCATCAAATGTTTTAAATAAACTCCTCCTGAATATAAGCATGCACTTTGAACTCCCCCATTATAGGGTGAAGGCAGTGTACAAGTCATAAACGATTGGAGCCTACCATGGTGGAAGGCCACGAAAAAGTGTTCTAAGCACTCTCACGCTTTCAACTTAATATTGTTTGTTGGTTGAGGGATTTTAAGGTCTCATCAATTTTATTTATTTAATCACATTCAAATAAATAGTCCTATTATAACTACTAGTCCAAAGTTAATGAAATTAGTAGCATATGATATCCCCACTATTCGTTTTCATAAAACAAATCAATATCAAAATATTTTTCAAAATATTGGAGATATATATTACTACTAATTATATTCATTATATTTTAGTAGCGTATGATACTCCCACTATTTGTTTTAAGAAAAACAAATCAATATCAAAAACGAATTTTTCAAATATTGGAAGTAACTACTACTACTATGGTTTTTGCATTCCTTTGAAATTGGACTTTATAGTTATCTTAGGCTCTTGGATGACCATGGACTTATTAGGTTATTGCAACAACGAGCCATCATTGTTGAATATAAACTCGGGGAGGTTGTGTCAATTTAATTACGTGCTTTTCAATCCAATTAAAACATTTTCATTTAGCCATTAGAAATGAAAGACAATCATTCATTGCTAATTAGGGCGTTGGACCCATTTAATCTTTAATCTCATGTCAAAACCCTCTTTTAGTTATGTCTCCTTACCAATAGTTAAAGAAACTCTAGTCTAGCACTAGAGGGAATCAACTAACGAATAGAGATTAAGAAGTAATAAGAATTACAAACCGATTTGTACAAATTCCTATAAATTACATATACTAAAAGGGGAGAGATAGATTAATGTCAAACGTGACAAGGTCCAATTAAACAGTAATTAAAACACATTCCCAAGGTTCAAACAATTTGATTTTAGCGCCTTATCTCATAGCTCAATTATCGTTTAAGGCATAAGTCCATAGTCACCCATTTTTCCAACTATCTAATCACATTAAATAATCATATGGAATGCAACATAAACATTTAGATTTAGTGCATATGGGCATAATAGTATTATGAGTTTAAACAACTAACAAAATTAAAATCAAATATTTTAACTTTCTAGTTAGTGGGGGCCTATATGCAAATATGAAAAAGTTAGGGGTCAAACCATAAATACTCAAAAGTAAAACCAACTTTCTCAAATTATAAAATGGCCCCATAAGTGGGAAATCCACTAGGGGAGGCCGGCCTTGTTAATGGGGGGGATGGAAATCCACTCATCTTGCATTAATTCAATACAAAATAGAAAGAAACATCATTTTGTTTGTCACTTGTCTTAGCTTTTAAAACTTTAGAAAAAGTGATGGAAATTCACCTAATCAAGTAGGGTTCAATTAATTTTAATATGGTTATGAATGGTAAGAACATCATCCAAAACCACAAAACTATGCATGAAAACCATTTTCATCCAAAACCAAACTATGAACACCAAGAACAAAACCATGAACACATCTTTCAAGATTTGTGTATTCTTGGTGATTTTTCAAACCCAAAAACTTAAGTGACAAGGTTTCTACTTTCTAGCTTTAAAATGATGTGTGAGTGTCTTACAATAAAACACAAACACATGCTCAAAAATTCCCCAAAATCGTGCCAACCACAAAGAACAAAAAAACCCAAAACTTTGTTCATGACTTGTTCTTCATTCATGCATACAAAACAACTTTTACATGCACATCTTTTCAACTCTTGATTTATATTTTTCAACCATTGAAAAACAAAAGATAAACATACTTTAAATGAAGAAGTAATATGTCAAAATTTAGTTCAAAACTCAATTTTCATTCATGCATACAAAACAACTTTTGCATACATATCTTTTTCAACTATTGACTAACATTTTTCAACTATTGAAAAACAAAAGATAAACATATTTTGAATGAAACAATAATTATGTCATGCATAACATTAATACCCATATGCATAAAATCCAAAAGGACACATTATACATAAACCTTTGGCTCTTGATACCACTTGAAGGGAAAATTATGAGTTTTCATGATATGGGATTTCAATATGACTAGCATGCATATACAATTCAAGATTTATATGCATAAGCAACGGAAGCATTTATAACATATTATCAAAGTTATAGTCATGCAAATCCCCTTCAAGGTTCATAGGTTTAAATATAATGCATCAAAACATTTTTACTTAAGAACAAAGTCAAGGAATAGATCTACACCTCTTGTTCTTGATTTTAGACCAAGGATGGACCACCTCCAAGTCCTTTGTTCCTTGAATTCCTTGAGCCTAGCTTCCCTCCTTCCCTCCTCCACTTTGATATAATGAGTGCTCCAAGGTTCTCTTCAAGTCTCCAAAGTAGAAGACCTCTAAAGATCCTCACCCACTAGTGTAATGAGAATGATGAAGGAATGACCAAAAAGAGAAGAAAGGATTAGCTAAAATTCTTCTTGGTTGGCCGGCCTTGAGTGTTGAGAGAGAGAGAGTTTGTTTTCATCATTTTGTTTCTCTACTAACAAAACCCTTAATGAACATTTCACTATAAAGTTTCTTTTATTGCATAAAGAAACCTAGTCAACATTTGACTAATCATCTCACCCATTCCTACATTAAGTGGCCGGCCCTTTGTGTTTGGTTTGGGCTTTGGGCTTTCATTTATTTCAAGTCATCTAATGCTTGAATAAAAGCCCAATAGGTTTAGGCCCAATGGGCCCAATTAAACCCGAACGTTTCTTTAAGCCCAAAACGATCTTTTTCGCTTTTATGATTTCTTTAGACTTTCTAAATTAATCCCAACACTTAATTAATCCAATTAATTGTTTCCATCATCCATTAATTACTCATTACAATAGTGTATTGGTGAACAATCATTTTAGGTTCTAATTAGCAAGGCAGTGAGGTGATTGGCATCAATCCAATTGATTACATTTAATTCAATCACTTAGTGAATTAAAACTTCATTTTAATTCACCATTCTTCTTTGATGACTACATTTAATTATCTAGAAGAACTCACAAGCTATGAGTGACATCTAACCATATGTCATAGCTACCCAAGCTAATGTAGAAGTTTATTCGGAGAACCTATTCCATTGGAATTACAATGTAATTCGATCCTTCTCTAATACAATACTCTCAATCATATTACTAGGGTATGGATATATTATGTCAAACCCCTAATGTGATTATTCCTTCTTATATGATTCTTTTGAGTCGTATAGGAACGCATTCCTTTTAATACGCTCGATACTTCGGCCGAAGATTCCCGAATCATATCTTAGAGTATTCTTCCTCTCTTATCGAGGATTAGAGATTCCTTGTTGCGCATACACTTGCCTTCATGACTAAGTGGCTTAACCCCGACTATGCCGTTGACATTCTGAAAGAGTGACGTTTGACATAATCAAAGATCAAGTACTTAACCACAAGACAACGACGATGCCTCAGGTCTAAGGACTACTTACATTATTCCAACCATTAGAGTTACTTGCTTGACATGTGAGTAGACCTCCATGCAAGTACTCTCGTTCGATTGTGTTCAGTGAACTCATTCCCCTAATGAGCACCTACATACTTGTCTTAGTGTCACAACACGAATGGGATGAGACTTTCCATCCTTCCATTTGAAGCAGACACAGTATGTACCGATTTGAGCATTGTCAGTTTCCCTCCGACAATCCAATGACCAGGAACCTTTTGGACATTTGGTTATCTGAAGAAGGTCTCTGTAGTCTAACATCATTAGATTACTTCTTCAATCGATCCATTGTCCATGGATACACTATTTAAGACATATATCGTTTATTGAGATAGTCCTAATTCGTGTCTTTGCCATTTGACGTATAAGAATCATCTATACATCCATTCATTTGTCCTGAAAGGTTTCTTCCAAAAATTGACTTTCAGGGCATATTTCCAACATAAAGAGGGGGAAGCTAGCTAGAGGTGGGATTCCATGGCTAGTTGTATCCGAAAAGTAGCAAAAGAGGTATTAAGAGAGTCCAAGGGCTTTGCTCCACACCAAAAGGAATCTTGTGGTGGAATGAGGAGGTACAAACAAAGGTGAAGGCTAAGAAGGAATTTTGTAAAGCCTTGTACAAGGATAGGACTGATGAAAATGGTGAAAGGTATAGAATAGCGAAGCAGGAGGTGAAGAAAGCTGTGAGAAAAGCTAAGCTAGCGGTTTATGACGATATGTATAAGCGATTAGATACCAAAGAATGAGCGTTGGATATCTATAAACTAGCTAGAGCAATGGAAAAGAAGGCAAGGGACCTAAACCAAGTGAGGTGCATCAAGGATTAGAATGGAAAGGTTCTTGCTACAGAGAACGCAGTCAAAGACAGATGGAGAGGTTATTTTCATAATCTTTTCAATGAAGGACATGAATGGAGTACTTCTTTGGGGGAGTTGAGTAACTTAGAATAGTGTAGAAACTACTCCTTTTACCGCCGAATCAGGAAGGAAGAAGTGGTTGTAGCTTTGAAAAAGATGAAGCATAGAAAAGCAGTGGGCCCAGATGATATACTGATCGAAGTATGGAAACGAAGAAGATGCCAAATGAGTGGCGAAAGAGCACTTTGGTGCCTATCTACAAGAATAAGGGCGATGTACAAAATTGCATGAACTATAGGGGTATTAAGCTAATAAGTCATACAATGAAGCTCTGGGAGAGAGTCATTGAGCATTGATTGAGGCAAGAGACACGGGTTTCGGACAACCAATTCGGGTTCATGCCAGGACGCTCAACCATGGAGGCAATCTATCTCTTACGAAGATTGATGGAAAGATATAGAGATAGAAAAAAGGATTTACACATGGTCTTTATAGATTTGGAAAAAGCGTATGATAGGGTCCCAAGAGACATTCTTTGGAGAATTTTAGAGAAGAAAGGAGTACGAGTAGCGTATATCCAAGCTATAAAGGATATGTATGATGGAGCAAAGACTGCCGTAAGAACTCATGAAGGACAAACCGAAAGCTTCCCCGTAACTGTAGGGTTACATCAAGGCTCATCCTTAAGTCCTTACCTTTCTGCATTGGTAATGGATGAGTTAACGGGACATATTCAAGATGATATTCCTTGGTGTATGCTTTTCGCAGACGATATAGTGTTGATAGATGAAACTCATGAAGGGGTAAATGCGAAGCTTAACCTTTGGAGAGAAGTGTTGGAATCTAAAGATCTTCGCCTAAGCCAATCAAAGACAGAATATATGGAGTGCAAGTTCAGTGCAAATGGAGGCCCAAATAAGTTAGGGGTGAGGATCAGAGATCAGGAAGTACCAAAGAGCGATCGTTTTCGCTACCTAGGATCTATCTTGCAAAAGAACGGAGAATTAGATGGAGACCTCAACCATAGAATACAAGCTGGATGGATGAAGTGGAAGAGTTCATCCGGCGTGTTGTGTGACCGCCGTATGCCACTGAAGGTCAAGGGAAAAATTATAGGACGGCAAAAAGGCCGGCGATGTTGTATGGCACGAAATGTTGGGCGGTGAAGCATCAACACGTACATAAAATGGGTGTAGTGGAGATGAGGATGCTTCGTTGGATGTGTGGGCACACGAGAAAGGATAAGATTAGGAATGAGGATATCCGAGGTAAAGTAGGAGTAGCCGAAATTGAAGGAAAGATGAGAGAAAATTGGTTATGGTGGTTTGGACATGTGCAAAGTAAGGCCTACTGACGCTCCGGTTAGAAGATGCGACTACGGGATAGAGGTCCAGGGCCGAAGGGGTAGAGGAAGACCTAGGAAAACTTTGGAAGAGACTTTAAGAAAAGACTTAGAGTACTTGGATCTAACGGAGGACATGACACAGAACCGAGCGCAATGGCGTTCTAGGATTCATATAGCCAACCCTACTTAGTGGGAAAATGCTTTGTTGTTGTTGTTGTTGTATATGTTTCTCTCTAGGAGTGATTCTAGAGTCAGGGTAACAGTTCTATTATTTCCCTGCTTAAAATCCTCGTATTCATCTTCCAACAATTCACGTCAACCACAAGGCATTATTCGCTTAAGCAATATCTTTTCTTCCTGTCATTCTTTCTTGTCTATCATATTGACTAACTCATTATGTTTTTATTTATTCTTTACCTTCTTTTCTGTGATGTTCTTTATTGATGTGTAATATAAATTTTATTGATTCATCTCAAGGACCGTACATCATTCGGATGAATATTACCCTTCAAGCCTAGTCACCATATTCATTTTTCATCCATCATATTTGCACCTACAATAATATCTATATTAGGTTCGAGTATTTTGTATAGTTTTTAACATTAAAGGACCATTGCCCCACATCTTAAAAAAACTTAAGATTTTTATTGATTAGAAACAATGATTGTCACTGAATAAAAAAAATAAATAAGGAAGTTACAAAACAGGGGACAAGGAGTTCCGTAAACTACACCCTACTAAAGAACAGCAAACAGAAAACCAATGAAAACAAAGCAATTGAAGCTGGTCGTGTAGTCCAAAAACGAACTCCTAGCACGATGCACTTTTTCCTCTCTTCGTAAACTAATATTCTTCTCACAAAGTAATGCATAACAAGCTGGGATTCACCAACCCAAGCTGTAATCTCATAGCAGCGTTATCCTTGAAGAATACACAACTGGGCAATGGAGGAAGATTCAAATAAGGTTTCCTTCTCTGCATTATGTAGGCAAGCTTAAGGTTTTAGGAATAGTTGTAAAACAATAAAAACTCACACGGTCTTGGAGTGGGAGATCCTGTGTTTAAATCCCTGCAAACACTCTTCATACTTATGTTCAATTTCATAACTACAGTGCCCAAGGGTAAGCGAGATTGTTAGAACATAGATTGGTGGCCCATATCTTCACAGTTCAGATCTCTGGGAGTAAATGTAAATCAACAAACTTATGAGATATACAATGATACGATGGTGTATGTAGTTGGTAATTTTTCCCAATTTTGAATTATGGGCCAGTTGTTTTGCAATTATTGGTCTATGTATAGCGTCTCTTTCTTTGTTAAGGTGTATGACCTTGACGTGCAAGAAAAGTGAAGTGAGGCCATTTGAGGGTCATGGGCCCCTTAGGATCTAGATGTCAATGTAATGAGCAGCTAAGTTTGGGTAGAAGGCTCGGGTTACTCTTTCTCGTTGCTACTTATGGCACATTTATTTATGTACTTCACTTTTTGAAAGGATATTTTCTGTTTAATGTTGTGTGGGATGTGAGCATGAATGAAAATACACTGGAGGGGTCATAAAGATTGTGTAGGCTGGAGAAACCAAAGCATACGCGATTGCATTAAAGGGAATGACAATTTAATGTCTGAAAAGGAAATGCCTCAAAATGCATCTTTGGGGGTTTTCAGGCTAGCTACTCCGGAATGATGTATTATGGGGGTCGCTTGAGTTTCCTAGGGAGATTTAGAAGAATGTCTAAACATACTGATACTTCGTCTAGTAATGGTTATGACCATGTTGTGATGTTTGTGTGCAGACTGCACGACTTTGAAGCACATAATGGAGTGGACAGATATGCATGCCTGTCTACCTTTTAGTATGTTAACTAGCAACGCATGCCCGCGCGGTGCCGCGGGTTTTAAAATTGTTTTAAATGTGTGGAATTATCAAAATCTATTTACATCCTTATGTTAAATAAGGAACAAAAGATAGGTGCTTGTAGAATATATTACATAGCTAAAGTTTGGAATTAAGATGTTCATACAGATATAATACACATAAAAATAGGAAAACATCTTGTTTTTCATGACCCAACTTTTCACTTGTTCCTCACTCTTCTTTCTTCTTCGTTGCCAAACAACTTTTGAGTTTAATTACTACTACTTAAACATCTTAACAAATCCATCAGCTGACTAATTCTAATTAGCCTCATCATACAATTGGTAAATACTTACATGAAGAAGAATTAGTCAATTCTAATTAGCAACTGCTAATCAAACTGCAGAAGCAACATATGAGTTTTCCTAACTTGAACATGGAACCAACAGAGTCAAATGCCTTGACATTAATTATGAGAACAAACCCATTACAGTATCATAAATCATAACTCAAAGCTAAATCAGAAAAGTATGACATATACAGTTGATGTTCTTTATATGTTGTAGGGAGTATAAATAAATTCATTACATAAAGGTATTTCACCTTTTCCTTATCAACGACGTATCAGTGAGTGGGTATTTGTTTTTATATATTATATACAAAGTTTTATAGTTTCCACATGTGCTTTTGGATTGATTTTACGCATATCATACCATGTTTTATTTAATTTTAAAAATGCTATTTTGATGTTGAGATTTATATATTGTCATGGCATGTTCATATACATATTACTTGCTCATCATGCATGCTTGCACCGATGTAGTACTCACCCAGGCCAGGGCCAGGCTTCATGTGTATGTTCACATCACATCGCACACTCACCTTGGATCCATTTTAGGTGCCAGTTCTCTCGTACAGGTTGCATTAGGCAACTCCGACTCATATGTGATGCGCCTAGCGCCAGTCTTCACGTGAATATAGTACTAGAGCGTATATTATATTACACCCAGTCTTGTTCACGTTAGATTCCCTCTACATGAACTCGTGAGTTAGCATAGATTGATGAGCACCTGATTTTATTATGCTACTGTTGAGATATTATGATTGGTGTATTTCTGGATTTACTGTTGATTTGCATTTGATTTCATGACTTGCTCTACCTCACCCACCAATCAACTTTATTCCCACATTTTCTCTCCCAATCAGACACCCTCTTTCTCTGTTTTGTCCAATCAGAAAAGCTTTCTCTCTCTCTCTCTCTTCTTTTTCTCTCCCTCACTCGTCACTCTCTCTTCTTTGCAACAACCTTACACCATAAAAAAACTTCACTGATTGAACCTCAAACCACCACCATTAAACTCCTCTTATCCCCACGAGTCTATTCGTACAAACCGATCTTAAAATGGACGAGTTCTAAGCTTCAAACTCGGAGCAACTCAGAGCTCCGACTCCGGTAGAGGTTCCCCATCGATTTGCAGCACGTGTTACAAGGTTTTGGGAGATTTGGAGGCTACTACACAACTCCCCGTGACCGCTAACCTAAGTTGGGAGATTAGCCAACGTCGAAACACGCAGTTTCAAGAAGTTGAAAATAGGTCCTACAGTTTAGAGCTTTTTCAGTCCAATTTCGTCCACTTTCTGGACTTATAAAAGGTATAGACTTGTTATACTCTTCATAAGCTTCATTTCCAAATAAAAGTATGTCAAAATGGTTGAGAAATGAAGAAGATATGAAGTTTTAAAAAAATTCAAGAATCCGGTAAAAATTCTCCAATTTTCGGCAAACCAGACATTGGCATCGGCATCAGCGGACGGGGGAGGACAATTGGAGAAGAAGGAGAACATTCCATTATAGTTAACGGAATATTCTGACGCCATTAATATTTAATGAAATATTTCGTCAAATCTGACGGAATTTTCCTCTGTCATCTTTCAGCGTGTCAGGCGCGTGGCCTGCGCGTGGGCCCACGTGTGGCCACGACCTGGAGGGGCGTGAGGGCGCGTTCGGCTCCGGGCGGTGCGTGCTTGATGTGTATGGGTCAGTGACATCGAGTAAAATGTTTTCGTATACTTAAACCCTCCGTTTGGGCAAACTATGGGGGATTTTCCTGGCCTTTTTTTGTAGGTCCTAATTAATTAACTAGTAAAGTTATTTCACATATAGGTGAGACTTACCTCAAGGAGGTACATGGACAAACAAGGCTAGGAGGCTACGATCCATCGACGTATTAGTGAGTGGGCATTTCTTTTTATATATTATATACAAAGTTTTATAGTTTTCACATGTGCTTTTGGATTGATTTTACACATATCATGCCATGTTTTATTTAATTTTAAAAAGGCTATTATGATGTTGAGATTTTTATATTGTCATGGCATGTTCATATACGTGTTACTTGCTCATCATGCAGGCTTGCACCGGTGTAGTACTCGCCTGGGCCAAGGTCAGGCTTCATGTGTATGTTCACATCGCACCGCACACTCACCTTGGATCCATTGTAGGTGCTAGTCCTGTCGTACAGGTTGCATTAGGCAAGTCCGACTTGTATGTGATGCGCCTAGCGCCAGTCTTCAAGTGATTGTAGTACTAGAGCGTATATTATGATTACACCCAGTCCTATTCATGTCAGATTCCCTCCGCATGAACTCTTGTGTTAGCATAGATTGATGAGGACCTGATTTTATTATGCTACTGTTGAGATATTATGATAAGCGTATTTCTGGATTTATTGTTGATTTCCATTTCATTTCATACTTATACGTAGTATGATTTTCTGGAAACTATACATGTTTTACGGCGAGGGGTTAGTATGTTCAGAAAATAAATGTGTTTTATAAACCCTTGTTTTTGCCCACTCACCCTTCTGTTTTTCGCCCTTCTAGGACTTAGATAGCTAAATTCTCTGTGGTGTACGAAGAATCGCTGGCGGTTCTAACATATTCATAAATAAGTGTAGGGGGCTTTTCCTGGTTGTATATTAAGTACTTTAATTAGTTTTGACTGCACTACTTTTGTCATACTGTCATCTATGCTCTGAACATTTGTGTTTTATGGGTTCTTCCCACTACTGCGCACTCTCTACTTTAGATTAAATAAATGTTAGTGTTAGTGTTGGTTTCCAACTCTCTCTCTCAAATTGTTCCACTCGGTTTCCAACTCACTCAAATGCAAAGGAAAGCTGAATCTACATGCAGTAGCTAAAGCTCATATCTTTACCCGTTTCTCTCCCCCTTTCTTTCCTTTGTCTTCTGCCCCCTTCTGTCCTGCTTAAATCATCATATAATTAATCCAAATTCTCTACTGTACACACAAAATCGAAGGCTCAATAATTCGGAAATGTAGAGACTATTTATACAAAACATGTACACTGATATTCACATAAAACCATATAGTAGTTGTTGATAACTTAACCATCTACACTGATATTATATACATATTAAGAGTTGTTCAAAATATAACCGCTCCTATTTTACTGATGTATTCCAAAAATTGTAGTTTTTTTTTACCATTGAAGAGTAGCTGGTAGCTAAATTATATTTACAGAAAACAACAGGTTAGCATTCTACATTTAAACAATTGTTCAAAATATAGCGGCTTCTAGTATGAAGTAGGGAGTTACCCAATCTGTTTGGTGCTGACCTTCAATGATCTGGACTCTTGAGATTTACTCTTTTTTTCTCTGTGGGTCCTCTATTACACATTCATAAGCTGCGTGTGAATAATGGCTATAAAATCAGTGAGTTAAACAAAGAAATGATATTGGGTAGAAAAATTAGTTAATCCATCTATAACACAGATTGTTGTACAATAATGTGTGAGAAATAATATTGTCATTCACAGTAAAAAAGATATCATGCATATAATTCGTTTTAACAAAAATTTATATATTTATTTCACAAAGACTACACATGTGCATATAACTACTATCAAAGACAAATAGTATTTCTCTCTTTAACTTTGGTTGTTAACCCTTTCTACATATTTTTGTTAAATTGTAACTTAATTGATGATTCAATTACAATATTCTATATAAAAAAACACTTATTCTCAAGCCACCTGATTTTGACATTTGGGTTGGGGGGCACAATTTTCCCCAGAAGGAGCCATCATATTTTCCACGGGTTCCCCATTATTAATAGAAGGATAAATGACAATTGGAGTCCTTCGGTTCGTATCACTGAGTAGGACTGCCATCTAAATAAATTTGAAAACATCATGCTTTTCAGTCATTTGTCATTGTTCTTACCTAAATTTGGAATTCGGAGACAATGAGTGATGTTGTAATTATGTATTATGAAATCATGTTGTAATTATGCATGGAACAAAGAAGAATGCAGAAAGACGGTTTTTTAGTGCTGTTAATAACAATTCTTAAGCCAATGTATTATACATTTATTGAATTTAAAGAGTATAAATTTATGAGTCCTAAGATAATATATTACTTGATCAGAAAAAGAATAGTTTTCTCTAATAATAGGACTACTGTTAGATTGAATAAAGATAAAAGAAATTGTATATGAAAGTGTGCTCTTAATTCAGTATAACATATAATGTCAAATACCTCATGATTTCACAATCCTACTCTTTATATTGTCAGATAATGTGACGATCTGTCCCTAATTTTCCATGTAATTTTCTCCCCGAGTGTGTAAATTGACATTTATGTCCTTTTTGGTAAAAGTAGAAACTAACGTGGATACTTATTCGGCTTTAATTTATTTTTCTCATTATAGTAATTAATTAGTACTCGTTGTTACGATTACGTGAGCACGAATTAGACCCAAATCGGATCTGTAACGAAAAAGCTACACACAGTTAAAGTATGTTAACAACGGGTAGAGTTGTACACGCGTGTGTTAATTTATTAGCGTTGGAAACACTGTTTTTGATAAGGAGACAGATTTTTGTGTAGGACTTATTGTACAAAATCTGAAAACCTTGTCGTTTTTCTTCTTTAAAATTGACCCTTGTACCCATTCCCCTCACCAATCAGTTCATTTCCTCAATTCCCTTACCCAATCAAATTTTCTTTCTTTTCCACCAATCAGATCACTCTCTCTCATCTCTGCCCAATCAGAAAGTTGTCTCCCTCTCTCTCTCACCTTCTCTTTCTCTCTCTCCCTCGCCCGTGACTCTCTCCCCTCTGCAACACACACACACCATCATCAAAACTTGCAGATCGAACCCAAAAACACCACCATCACACTCATGATTGAGTTTTGACTCGTCAACTCGAAAGCTCCGACTCGGTGGGCTTTACTCTAATGTGTTTCCAGCCGTATTGCACGGTTTTGGGAGTCTTGGAAGCTTATAGGCGACTCTCCGAGGCCATTAGCCTAGTTTTGAAGTGGAGCCGACAATGAGACCCTCGGGTTTGAGACAACGAAAGTAAGGCCGATAGTGTCAAGTGGATTTGGATCCACTTCTGTCCACCTTTTTTACTTTTAAGAGGTAAAATCTTATTCTCCTCTTCACGGGCTTCAAATCCATATAAAGTTCGTTAAAAATGGTTGGAAAATGAAGAAGTTATTGTGTTTTGAAAATTTTCTAGAAACCAGCAAATTTTTCCAGAATCCGGCGAACCAGACATCGGCACCTGCTGCAACAGACGGTGGAGGAAGACCAGAGAAGAAGGAGAATATTCCAACGTTGTTAGACTTAACAAAATATTTTGTCAGATTCTGACGGAATATTCCCTTGAATATGTTAGCTTCTGTCAGAGCGTGCCTGCGCGTGTGGCCGTGTCTTGGCAGCGCATGACGGTGCGTGAGGGAGCGTTCGACCATCAGCCTGCATGTGCTTGACATGTACGGGTCCTCGACGTCGAGTAGAACATTTTCGTATATTTAAACCCTCTGTTTAAGCAAACTATAGGGGTTTTTCCTAGCCTCTTTGTGTATGTGCTAATTAATTAATAATTTTAGTTATTTCACATATAGGAGAAAATTATCCTAAGGAAGTACGAGGTCAAGCAAGGCAAGGTGGCTACGATCCAACCATGTATAAGTGAGTTGGCATTTGTTTTTATATATATGATATATTAAGTTTTATAGTTTCCACAAATGCTTTTGAATTGATTCATGCCTATTATGCCATGATTAAATAATGTTATAAGAAATGTTGTACTGTTGTGAAATGCTAAAATAATATTATGGGATACACAGGTAAGTTTATTATGTACAATTATTGAATCGTTATGGCATGCTTATATTTATATAGTTTGCTCATCATTGCTGCACCCGGTGTTAGTGCTCGCCCAGGGCCAGAGCCAGTCTTTCACGTGTATGTTCACATCCGCACCGCACGCTCGCCTTGGAACCAAGTAGGTGCCAATCATGTCGTACAGGTTGCCATAGACAACTCCGACATCTTGTCATACAGGTTGCAATATGCAACTCTGACTCGTATGTGACCGCAAATAGCACCAGTCTTCACATGATTGTAGCATTAAAACGTATATTATGATTACACTTAGTCCTATCGTACAAGATGCATTAGGCAACTCCAACTTGTATGCTAGCATAGATTGATGATGTTCAGTCGTACATGTTGGATTAGGCGACTTCGACTTGTGTGCTAGCATAGATTGATGAGCATCTGATTTTATTATGCTACTATTAAGATATTGTGATTGGCATATTTCTGGAATTATTGTTGATTTGCATTTGATTTCATACTTATACGTAGTATTATTTTCTGGAAATTATACATGTATTACAGCGAAGGGTTAGTATGTTCAGAAAATAAATGTGTTTTATATACCTTTGTTTTTGCCCACTCACCCTTCTGTTTTTCGCCCCTCCAGGTCTTAGATAGTTGAACTCTCTGTGGCATACGAGGAATCTCCAATGGTTCTGACATATCAATAATTAAATGTAGGAGTTGTTCCTGTTGTGTATTAAGTACTTAACTGGTTTCGACTGCACTACCTATGTCGTATATGCTCTGAACATTTGTGTTTTATGGGTTCTTCCCACTACTGTGCACACACTTTATTAGCTTAAATAAATCCTAGTTTCAATTTAAATTTATCCATATTTTTATGCATCACTTTCCTTTATGGTTACGTCACCTTCGAGTGTCGACCAGCACTCCTCGACTTCGGTAGGGGTGTGTCAGACAATACCATGATTCATAACTCAGAATTAGAACATGAAATGAGTTGTTCGATTAATGATACATACTTTTTTTTTTACCTGGTGACAGAATTTCCAACAGATGTCAGCATGTTATCTTTCATATGCACATTTTGAATTCATCCTTTAACAACATAGCAAGGCAACCTAATTAAAGCATGAAAAAAGCTTAAGAAAAAATGTAAATGCTTTTGAAAAAATGTAAATCCTTTAACAATTGGATAAGATATTGGTTTTCTGTGATGTCTTCAAATCAAATACAGACATAATTACTCAAAATCCTAAAACCAAATAGCTCTTGATATCAAACTCGAGTAAATAATATAATTAATTGTTATTATGTCTTGAAATTATCAATAATACCGGACAGCTCACCAGAAAAACAAACCCTTTCTGGGTATTCTCCCTTCCCCTTGGTACCGTGTTTCTATTTCAACGACATCATTCCTGTGCCACAAATCCACATTTTAAGTTTCAATATCCAGATTAGAAATCAAAACTCAAACTGTAATATAAGAGAACACCCACCAAGCTGGATATTTCAAGATTTCGATATGCAGGACAAACCCAAATTCATTCGAATCAACAAAAATTGAGATAAAAAAAATAATAATGCAAAACAAAGATAAAACTCACATTAAATTATTGCAGGATACAATTGAGTGTGATCAGTGTTCATCCCTCTGCCCAATTTTGAGTTTGCTCTCATTAAATTTAGACAATCTTCTGATTAAGTTGCAAGTGTTGGAATTTAGGATTATTTTATTGTTTAAATTTGGGCTTAGACCGTTAGTATTAGGGTTTTGTTTTCTTGCTTATTAGGGTTAGGTTAGTTCTCTATATATATGATACTTTGTAGCTCGTAGAATATTAAGTCATTCACAATGTAGCCTCTTGGAGTTTTGTAGCCGTTTCGGCATTCTCGTTTATTTAATAATATTCTTTTTTTGTTAGTCTTGTTTGTCGCGTACTCTGATATTCAACTTGATATCAGAGCAGGTTTGATCTTTCGGGATTTAATATGTTCTTGATAGATATCCATGTTGTTTGTTTGATATTAGTTTTCAGTATTAGTTTTGAAATAAAAAAATTGAATCAGTTTGCTGCATCATGTCATTGTCCCCTGCTACACTCGGCGACCGCCACTGGTTTTGACGAAGCTCAGACCCGAGACTCGGATCCAGTTCATCTCCGCCTTAGATCACCTACAGTCAAACACGCACCACCATCTCCGCTGCTACATCCACTGGTCCACAATCAACCTACCATTCTCGCACCAGACCACCACCATCTGCCTGCAACCTACCCGCATCAGTGAAATTGCCCGTGCTCCTACATCTACACCAGTTCGAACTACCACCTGCCATTGATCAACATTGCCGCACCACCACCAACCCACTGCAAATACCAACTAGTTTGCTGCCAACCTTCCCATTTCACTCCACCAGTGCTTAACTGTCCAATGCAACCCGCATGTTGCCTGCATCCGCTACCCCACCACCCCTGCTGCTCGACCCTGTACTTCGCTTCCGTCTTGAACCCAATGATGAAGGAAAATTTTGTCCTAGCTAAGAACATGTGAGAATATTTGAACACATATGCAAACTATTAACACATTAAAGTAGGCATGCATTCAAAAACAATTCTAAAACCCATGACTTTCAAAGCCTAGTGAATGGTGAACCATGAGACTCTTTAACAACATTAAAGAGAAGGAAGGATTTAGAGATTTATTACCCTTGAAGCTCATCCTTGTTTACACAAGGGATTCACCCAAGTGGAGGGCCTTCAAGTCACCTCCTAGCTCCTTGGATCTTCCTTGTGATTTTCTTCCTTTTGATGCTCCTTTGCTCCTTGAGGATGTGAGGAAAGGATCTCCAAGAACACCAAAGGTTTGGTGTCTCTAAGTCTCCACACCAAGGATGAGGTGTGAAGATGAAATGGATGACTTAGAGAAGAAAGATTGCTAGCTATATCTCCTCTAAGTGGCCGGCCTCCTTTAGAGAAAAAGAGAGGAAGTGCTTCACCTCTTTGCCTCTAGAAAAACCCTAATGAGAAAATAGCTATAAAGTTGACTTTATATTACATCACATTTGAGTGGCAAACTTGTAATTAATTCAAGTTTGCATCCACTCACCCTTATGGCCGGCCTTGTCTTTGTTATTGGGCTAATTGCCCATTTTGTTTTAGTTGTTATACAACTTAAATATAATGGGCCTTGTGGACCAAAATACTTTTGGGCCCCGAAACCCAAAACCATCTTAAAAGCCCAATACGAACCTTTCGTAAAATTAATTAACTAATTAATTAATCTTGACCATTCTCAATTAAACCATTTAATCACTTATCCATCTTATTCATATTTCTTCACTTTCACCCTTACTCGGTGTACGATCCATTAGGTTCCAATTAGCAAGGCAGTGGGCGATTGTTACTCTTAACGATCGATTGTGAATTGAAACAACATTTCAATTCTCCCTCTGTTGAAGATTAGTGTTTGCTAATCTTCAGGGCTTCCACAAACCATGAGTGACACCTAGCAGCATGTCATGGCTACCCAAGATAAATAGAATTGGTTGGAGAACCTATCCAGTTACAATTACAATGCAATACGGTCATTCTCTAATACAATACTCTTAATCACATTGTTTGAGTGATAGTTTGTTTCATGTCTACTATCCAATGTAATACTTCTCTATATGATTCAATTGAATATGATTTGGAACATACTTCCTAAGTCATATTCGTATGCTTTGGCCAAAGACTCCCGAATCATATCTTAGAGTATTCTCCTTCCACCATGGAAGGTTAGAGATCCCTTGTTGTGCATTCATATGCCTACATGACTAGATAGCTTGACCCCAACAATGCCGTGCACACTCTCGATGGAATGCCTTTGACATGATCAAAGATCAAGGACCTAACCATTAGACATCTATGATGCCTCAGGTCAAAGGACTACTTTGCATATTGAAACTTACGAGTTCTTACATGACATGTATGTTCGAACTCTCTTTTCATCGTTGTTCAGTGTACTCGATTACTCTTTCAAGCACCTATGTGTTTGTCTTAGTGTCCAACACTAAATGACTTGAGACTAGTCATACTCATGCTTGAGTTGACATAACACATACTAACCTTAGCGGATTGTCAATGCCCAATTGGCAATCCTATGGCTAGGAAGGTTTTAGGAATGAACATAAGAGAAAGGTCTCGTTAATTTAACTTACTTACATCACTTTCTCTTAGATCAAATACATTCATCGGATTCCCTTATTGCTTAAACACATGATACAATAAATAGTGATTAATAATAAGTTTTGCCCTTCATTAAACATATAATAGTTTAATACAATAAGTATTCCAAAAGCTATTACATCAAATGAGTGGCTTTGTGGGCATACTTCCAACAACTGAACCACCACGGCAACAGAATTCCATCGCCACTGCACTCGCAGCAACCCCATCTGCACACTGTCGCTGCAACCAGAAACCTAGCACATCTGCCGTCCAATGGATTGTTCGTTTGTTCGCTTGAATCGCTTGCCTTGTCATGTCTGCCTAACGGAGCTTGCCTTGTCGTGTCCGCCTAACTTAGCTTGTCTTGTCTTGTCCGCCTAACAGAGCTCGCATCTGCATCTACTTGTTGGCAAACTCATGACGTGTACGGCCATGAGTTTGACGGGGGGTGTTGGAATTTAGGATTATTTTATTGTTTGAATTTGGGCTTAGCCCGTTAGTATTAGGATTTTGTTTTCTTGCTTATTAGGGTTAGGTTAGTTCTCTATATATATGATGTTTTGTACCTCGTAGAATATTAAGTCATTCCCAATGTAGCCTCTTGGAGTTTTGTAGCCGTTTTGGCATTCTTGTTTATTTAATAATTTTCTTATTTTATTAGTCTTGTTTGTCGTGTACTCTAATATTCAACTTGGTCTAATATGAAGCACAATTCCAAATATTACCAAGAGCAAGCAACTTTGTGGTAAAATTGAGAAAGGAAAAAAAATCCAAATGAATATAAACTATCAATTTGAGAGAAACAAATTAAAAAAAATTCCAAAAGAAATGTTAACTTGGATCTTTGAGATGGATAAAATGAAAAAAAATACCTGGATGTTTTGTTGGAGAAGGTGAGATGAAGAGTCTATGAACAGATTGATTGAGTTGGGGATCTGGATTTTGGGTTTGCCCTTGAATATCAGGACGATTTGGAGAAATTTGGGTTTTAGGGTTCTAGGGATTTTAGTGAACTGAAATTGATTTGGATGAATTTTAGTTTTCGATTTGCGGTGGAGCAAGAATGATGCGGTGGAGGAGGAACAAATGAAGCTGTGAGAAAATTTAGATGAGCAGTTTTTGGTTTCGATTCGCAATGAAGAATGAAGCGGTCGCAGAGGTATGAATGAAACTGAGAAAATATGCTTATGGATGAAACGGTGTGGAAGATTAACCCAGGCAAAAATGAAATTATACAAATCAAGCAGGGGCAAATCCGTCATTTCACTGTTGATGAACAGTGCTCTCTCTCATGATGAACAGTGTTTTTTCTCCTGTGTTTTAGTAGATATAAATGTGTTTAATGATTGGCATCATGCACTACAGTTGTTTAAATCTGAGTTGTAGAAAAGGAAGAAAAATTGTGGAGGTGATGGTAAGCTTGACTACTTGTCATAAAACTACACTATAGGCATGTATTGTTAGAACAAGGTCGAGAATTTGACAGAAAAATCACTTTGAGGCACATTAATACGTTTTCCTTAAAGTGATATTTGCCCCCACTCTAATATGAGTTTGCTAACGGAGAGAAAGAGGATAAGAAAATATTGTTTGAAGAATTGTATATATCCAAATATGTAGCCAACATGGGCTACATATAGATACTATGGAACCCTTTGAAGATGGATGAAAGTGTGCATATAAAAAGTCATGTTCTTTCCTGCATCATTACCACCGAATGGATGCATCTTTTAATCAAAGTCGCACCCTGATGCATCCTTTCATTTTTCTAAAAAGACAACATGCTCCATCCTTTCATTTTTCTGAAAAGACAACCTGCTGCATCCTTTCATTCTTCCAAAAAGATGCAATCTGATGCGTAGAATAACTAAACACACAAATTAAACCCTCTTTTGACAATTGTAGTAAAGTATGTAAGTAGGGATCGTTCTGAACCGGGGATTAGGAGGGATTGCTAAACACTTGAAAACTGACTTAGAAACGTAAAAACAAAGTTTAAAACACTAAATTAGACTCAAAGAATGCAAAACTAAAGTTTTAAAACACTAAAACAAACCAAAAACTCAAAACAGCAACCAAAAGACTCAAAACTGCCTTAAAAACACTTTCTGGGCAGTTTTGAGCACAAAGCACCAAATTGGACGAATTTGGGTTTTAACTTGTACCAAAACACTTAAAAACATAAACCAAAACACTTTCTAACTAATCTAGGACTTCAAAATAAATGGGGATTTGATTTGGACGAAAATAAACTAACAAAACAGATTGCAAAGTAAAAACAGATTTGAAAACGATTTTGGGGTTTTAAATGGATGATGGAT
The DNA here is from genome assembly GCA_035220775.1 of Malus fusca. Classification (NCBI taxonomy): domain Eukaryota; kingdom Viridiplantae; phylum Streptophyta; class Magnoliopsida; order Rosales; family Rosaceae; genus Malus; species Malus fusca. The sequence goes on from CM069071.1 coordinate 29,451,672, forward strand.
TAGTATGGATTGAGGGTTAGGATGAGTGTATGGGGCGGCTAGGGATGTTTTTAGGCAAAAACTAGGGTGAATGGTGAAGTATGGATGTGTTTAGGAGTGGTGGATGATTTCTGGCGTGAATGGTTTTTTTTGGCTGTCAATGGAATCTCTTGTGGCTGCAACAAAGAGGTTTATTTAAAGGAAAACAGAAATTAAAACCCTAGGTTGATTAGGAAATCAGAAATTAAGTCTAAGGATTCTAGGATTAGGAAACAAATCAGAAAATAAAAGGAAAGGTCAAGGAAATATGCGGCTAGGGTTTAAAACATATTAGGAATGTGTTTTAATGCTCAAAATCAGGAAAAGACCCTATCCCTTGCACGGCAAGGAAGATGAAAGTGTGGAAAGGGTATGTGAGGTGCGGCAAGGGTTGATATGGTGCAAGGGAGGTGTATTTGATGTAATAAAATGCTTAGGAAGCCTTCAAAGTTGATAAGACTTAGGAACATTTAGGAAAGGTCAAACCAAAGTAGGAAACCTTGGCTTAACTTTCCTATTTCAAGTAGGAATCCTTCTTGGAGTAGGAATCCTTGTTCTTCTAGGAATCCTCATGCGAGTAGGAATCCATCTTCAATTAGGAATCCTTCGTTGATTAGGAATCCTTCGTTCATGTAAGCACTTTCCTATTTCAACTAGGAAACCTTGTTCAAGTAGGAATCGTCATCTTCAAGTCTTCAAATTCGTCCAAACCTTGGCTTCAAATATGTGACATGCATTCCAAGCTCCATTTTGCTCCAAAAAGCTCCAAAATGCATCTTCTTGCATCCTTTGGCCTTAAAACCTGAAAACACATAAAACTAGCTTAAAAGACTACTTTAACTAAGAAAACACCATGGAAATGCATAAGAACTAGCTAACTAAGGCGCATAAATATGCTCCTATCAAATTCCCCCACACTTAGCTTTTGCTAGTCCTCGAGCAAAACAAAGAAATAAAACAAAACAAAACAACTAAAACACAACCTAAACCTTCCAACAATTGTCTCAGGGATTTCCAATGAACATGACATGTTAAAAATCATTATCCCCACAGATTTGAGTCATCTTTACACAAGCACATACTTAATTAAAGCCACTACTCACTAGTTCACAAGTAATCAATTAAAACAATGCTTTGAATGTAGTAACATGCCTTAGAGAATTCCCTCAATTCCTTACAAGATATACACTCTATTTTCACTCAGATTTTCTAACTACACACCCTACACTAGTCATATGTGAGAAGATTGATGTAGATATGAAAACGAATGCTCACATATATGTATCACAAAGAACGCTATTTCTAGAGTTAAGAAGCATGTTTAGATATGATCTCATGAATGGAATGCTAATACTTAGATGCGAGAACCAGTGACACCATATGCTCATACCAAATTCAAACTCCACAAATTGAAACACATAACACTCAAGATAGAAGTTAAGGGTTGTAATGGGGCTTGGGGTGTTGGTTAACAAGGAAATGATAGGGAAAACAAACGTTCTTCAAGCAATAGTAAGCAAAGCAATGAAATTGAGACTTAGAATTCACTTAGATTGCAGAAATTAACTTTAACACACAAGGGGGAAACTTAAACAACTCCTTAGGGCCGAATTCATTGTTTTGGACCCTCACTTCAACTAACAATACTTTGGAACTCTTTTTCTCATACTTTTCATACTTTTTCTTCATTTTTTTCTTTTTTCACGAATTTTTTTTTTCTTTTCTTTTCTTTGCCATGCCTATGGCACACAATTCCTTATGAAAAATACTTCCCCCACACTTGTTTTCTGCTAACATAGATCAAAAGGAATTCAATTCGAATCATGCTTTACTATGCTTTAAGAACAAGGGTATGGATGGTCCTAAACTAGGCTAGGTGAGGAAAACATGGGTTAACAAATAATAAAGGCTAACAAGGCTCAACGGGGTTAAAAAACCTACAAAACATAATGACATAGGGCACACGGCATTTGGCTAAGGTGGTGGTCACTACACAACTTCATCTTGAATATGTGTTATGCAATTCAATGACATGGTTTGAATGAAATGGGCATGAGTTCTAGCATTTGGAACTAAATGATGAAACGCCTTCTAAGTAGTAACCAAGCAAGGAATAATGAGATCATCCAACGACTTAGAAAACAAAGAATGCACAGATTTTAACTCTCCAAATAACCGTTTAGGCTCAAGTCTCACAAGGTTGTAGCGTTAGTTTGAGTTCCTTCCTTCAAGCATGTTACAAAAACTGATTTTTTTTCTTTTATGATTGCATGTGAATTCATAAGTTATAACCACAACCAAGCATAAACAAAGAGTAAATCAAACTTTCATCCATGTTAATCACTCTCTTTAACAGCCATGTAATTACAAACCGAATCCTCATCATTGTGTTGGAAGGTACCCTAAGACACAAACAAACACACAAAAACAACTCTTTTTGGGTTTTTAAAACAAATTTTTCAAATTTTTATGTGATTTTCGGATTTTTGCATCAAAACATACTAAAACACACCAAAACTGCTCAAAAACACTTAAAAACAGCAAGGAACAAGTCTCCAAGTTAAGGGTGATAAAATCCCACGAATTTGCATCTAAAACACTTAGTTACCCCCCACACGTAAATCAAACATTGTCCTCAATGTTTCAAGCATAAAACCACGCTAAACAAAAAGAAACACACAAACAACAAGTAAATAACAAACTGGGCAGATTAGAAACAAGCAACAAAGAGAAGAGTTTAGGAACGCAAATCTGGAATTGGAGTGATTCCTTGGTCTTCCTTTGTTGAATTGCATGGGTTGCCTCCCAAGTAGCGCTTTCTTTAACGTCTTGAAGCCGGACGAAGAACACAATCATGCCCCATTAGAGCCCACGGCATGGAGTGGGATCTCCTCCACAACCTGCCCCACAAAGTTCTTGTACATTGCATCCTTGAACGGAAATGGATAGTGATGTTTGTTGATGGGTGCGTTGTGTTGCCTAAGGTTCATATTTATGCACCCACCATTGGGGATTTGCTTGGGTACCTGCACCAAAGAAGGGAACCACCTATTAATTTTAATGGGAATTGGATTTGGACTAGGTGCCTTACCTTGGTGTTGGGATGAAGTGGCAGCAACATGAATTTTTTTCCTCATGGTGTTCTCGGCCACATTGGGTATCTTAAGGGCAGTGGCCGTGGGGTCCTCATGCTCCACTCCAATGCCCTCATCTTGCATGGTTCTTGAAGCAACCTTTGTGTTAGGGGCTGAATGATCCGTCCCTATCTTTTCTATTGTATCAATAACACAACAAGAACAAACAATGTTAGGAGTCTCAATGGATTCAGAAATTTTAAAACAAATCATATCACCACCAAATGCCATAGTTACTTCTCATTTGGCTACATCAATCTTGGTTTGAGCCGTTTTCATGAAAGGTCGTCCAAGGAGAATGGGCAATGAAGGAGCATGATCCGATTCATCCATCTCAAGAACATAGAAATCCGCCGGAAAGATCAAATGATTAACCTGCACCAAAACATCTTCCACAACTCCCTTTGGATAGGCATTAGATCTATCGGCCAATTGTATGATTACACCATCATTTTTTAACTTGCCTAGGTTCATAGATGCATAAATTGAATATGGCATAACATTTATGGATGCACCTAAGTCTAACATGGCAGATTTGAACCTAGTATTACCAATGACACAAGGAATGGTGAAACTACCCGGATCTTTGCATTTAGGAGGTAGTTTACGTTGTATCATGGCAGACACATTCTCACTTACCTGTACCACTTCTTTCTCCCGAAAACGTTTCTTTGTTGTACAAAGCTTCTTCAAACACTTGGCGTACTTCGGGATTTGCTTGATTGCATCCAAGAGAGGTATGTTAACTTGAACCTTCCTAAATGTCTCTAGAACATCTTTTTCCTCCTCTTCATTCTTGAATTGCAAAAATCTGCTAGGAAAGGGCACATTGGGTGGAATAATGTTAGAATTAACCAAACTTGGACTCATCTTACCTAGGCTGGACGGATTGGATGGCTTAAGGGCCATGGGTGCTTGCGGCAAAGGTGGTGCTACCTTTGCCGTGAGTGGACTTGGTGTCTCCTCTTCCGATTTCAACGTTTCATCCTCTTTGGGACCTGATTTTGGTGGTGTAGGACCTGCCCCAACTTCTTTTCCACTCCTTAGCATGATTGCATTTGCGGTTTCAAAGCCTCCTTTTGGATTCGCAATGGTTGAACTAGGAAGCTTTCCTTGTTCTCTAAACTGCCCAACAAACTCCGCAATCTGCCCAATTTGCTTCTCCAATTGATCTACCCTAATGTTCGTGCTTTGCATTGCTTGGGTTTGCTTTTCCTGCCCATGAGTCAACTTGGTTAGTATCTTAAGAAGTGCATCATTGTCTAGGGACGTACCTGAAGCATTTGGGTCAGATTGTGGTTGGTTTTGATTGGGTGTGTACGGCTTGGTGAAGAACCCCGGGGGTTGTTGCCTAAAGCCTCCTTGGTTTTGAGGTTGTTGGGGCTCCCTCCACTTGAAATTTGGGTGGTCTCTACAACCGGGATTATATGTGTTTGAATATGGATCGTTCCTTGGTTGGTTTTGACCTTGAAACCCAATTGCATGGGCGTTTTCCCATCCACCATTTTCAATCAACTGTGGACACTTTTCAGAGACATGTCCTTGGATGGAACATACGCCACATACAATTGGTCCTTGCATCTTCATGCCCTCGGCCATCTGAGACACAAGAGAAGTAAGATTAGGCAATTGTGAATGAAGATCGGAAGTTGAACTTACCTCATGTACTTGGTGCCGTGGGGGTCCCCTTTGGCCTACTACCTCGTATTGTTGAGCGTTCAACGCTCGATTAGAGATCAAGATCTTGGCAGCCATGGGTGTTTTGTCCACCAATGCTCCCCCCGCCGAAGCATCAAGCATTTGACGTTCTAGAGGTAGGAGACCCTCGTAGAAGTATTGCAAAAGCAACTCCTCCTTCATCTGATGCTGTGGACAAGAAGCAACAAGTGATTTAAATCGTTCATAATATGTAGGAAAAGACTCACCTTCTTCTTGCTGGATTCCGCTTATCTTTTTGCGTAGGAGGATGATGCGAGAAGTTGGAAAGAACTTCTCCAAGAACGCTCTCTTCATACTCTCCCAAGATGTGACAGTGCCAAGAGCTAACTCGTATAACCAATCCTTGGCTTTATCCATCAAAGAGAATGGAAAAGCCTTCATCTTCAAAATATTTCCGTCAACATTGACGGGAGTCATACTAGAGCAAACTACTTCAAATTCTTTCAAATGCTTGTTAGGATCTTCCATGGACAAGCCATGGTATTTAGGAATATGATGAAGCAAACTTGACTTTAATTCAAACTCTTCCGTCTTACCTTGGGCAACCGTGGGATATTGGATACACAATGGTGCGGCATTATCCAAACCCGAGGCGGAAAGCTCCTTGAGTGTACGGTTGTCCATGGCCACGCCTTGATCTTCTCCACCCACTTGTGCCGTGGGATTTTCCTCCTCTTCTAGAACTTGATCTTCAAGGTCAGGTTCCGGGCTAGGTGGGTTGGACTCTTGTTGGTTCCTCCTTCTTCTCAAAGTTCGCTCAAAATCGTAGTCAAAGTCCAAAATATGCTCACGAACAGGTTGGGAACTTCGAGTCATGCACTAGTACCTAAAAACAAAGAAACAAAACAAATCAGCAACTAAGATAGAAAACAAACGAAAATAAATAAAAAGAAACAACAAGGGATTAGCAAAGTTGCTAATCCCCGGCAACGGCGCCAAAATTTGATGCGTAGAATAACTAAACACACAAATTAAACCCTCTTTTGACAATTGTAGTAAAGTATGTAAGTAGGGATCGTTCTGAACCGGGGATTAGGAGGGATTGCTAAACACTTGAAAACTGACTTAGAAACGTAAAGACAAAGTTTAAAACTCTAAATTAGACTCAAAGAATGCAAAACTAAAGTTTTAAAACACTAAAATAAACCAAAAACTCAAAACAGCAACCAAAAGACTCAAAACTGCCTTAAAAACACTTTCTGGGCAGTTTTGAGCACAAAGCACCAAATTGGACGAATTTGGGTTTTAACTTGTACCAAAACACTTAAAAACATAAACCAAAACACTTTCTAACTAATCTAGGACTTCAAAATAAATGGGGATTTGATTTGGACGAAAATAAACTAACAAAACAGATTGCAAAGTAAAAACAGATTTGAAAACGATTTTGGGGTTTTAAATGGATGATGGATTAGTATGGATTGAGGGTTAGGATGAGTGTATGGGGCGGCTAGGGATGTTTTTAGGCAAAAACTAGGGTGAATGGTGAAGTATGGATGTGTTTAGGAGTGGTGGATGATTTCTGGCGTGAATGGCTGTTTTTGGCTGTCAATGGAATCTCTTGTGGCTACAACAAAGAGGTTTATTTAAAGGAAAACAGAAATTAAAACCCTAGGTTGATTAGGAAATCAGAAATTAAGTCTAAGGATTCTAGGATTAGGAAACAAATCAGAAAATAAAAGGAAAGGTCAAGGAAATATGCGGCTAGGGTTTAAAACATATTAGGAATGTGTTTTAATGCTCAAAATCAGGAAAGGACCCTCTCCCTTGCACGGCAAGGAAGAGGAAAGTGTGGAAAGGGTATGTGAGGTGCGGCAAGGGTTGATATGGTGCAAGGGAGGTGTATTTGATGTCCTAAAATGCTTAGGAAGCCTTCAAAGTTGATAAGACTTAGGAACATTTAGGAAAAGTCAAACCAAAGTAGGAAACCTTGGCTTAACTTTCCTATTTCAAGTAGGAATCCTTCTTGGAGTAGGAATCCTTGTTCTTCTAGGAATCCTCATGTGAGTAGGAATCCATCTTCAATTAGAAATCCTTCGTTGATTAGGAATCCTTCGTTGATTAGGAATCCTTCGTTCATGTAAGCACTTTCCTATTTCAACTAGGAAACCTTGTTCAAGTAGGAATCGTCATCTTCAAGTCTTCAAATTCGTCCAAACCTTGGCTTCAAATATGTGACATGCATTCCAAGCTCCATTTTGCTCCAAAAAGCTCCAAAATGCATCTTCTTGCATCCTTTGGCCTTAAAACCTGAAAACACATAAAACTAGCTTAAAAGACTACTTTAACTAAGAAAACACCATGGAAATGCATAAGAACTAGGTAACTAAGGTGCATAAATATGCTCCTATCACAATCCTATTGCTACACAGCAACTGCAGCCATGCTTCTTCAATCTAAGAGACACACCAAATGGAAAGAGAAAAGGCACGACACTATAGCCAAAAGGCACATCACTACAGCCTTTCTCCCATTATACACGCAAGCAACACCATATATATATATATTAATGAAATACACCAACAATCCTTTCCTATTTCAATAATATATATGCTCATATACTTGGAAACATCTAACAATTCTCCTCTATCTCAAAATATATAAAACTAGAAATATTATAATGAATTAATCTCTCTATGATAAACTTTAATCATACACATATGTTCATGCATACAAAAAGGTATCTTTCGATTTTAACCTTCAGTTAGTGTAAGTATCTCAAGGTTCTTCCAAATACTATAGTGGCCTTTCCATACCTTAAACTATGTATTTATCAGTCAAAATCGGAAAATACTACACACATGATCATATTATAGCTTCCTTGGAGAAAATTTTGTATCTAGTTAGCACTGTTATGGCCTTGTGCTACATTCTGGTTCCATAAACATTTACAAGAGAAAACCCAAAAAACCCTTGGTAGAAGCGACACCACTCCTTATGTTTATATAGGTGAGGTTACTTGTATATGTTCCTGCTATTCGAACATCTTATATTGTTATGCCTCATTAAGAATTTAAATTTCATCCTCTATATCATAACAGTATGCACTGAAATTCTAGAATAGGCTATATAAATTATTCAATGCTTATTCAAACCACTTATCAGTAACTTGTTATTACCCGTTGAACTTTGGTCTAGTGATGTTCTAGGCAAAGTTGGGTTACCATTACTGGTGATTTATAGTAAAGCGTTTCAGCCCCATTCCACTTTATGTACTTTGTACCATATTTCTCGAGAGTCCCTTAGTAAAAGGATCTGCCAAATTTTTATTTGACCTTACATAAGTTATGTCTAAAGCTAATATGTCTAGATTTGCCATTATATACTTTGCTATAAGCTCTAGACAATGTAGCTTCACTATCATAATACAAAGAAATAGATGTCATTGGTTGTGACCACAACTCTATGTCGAACAATAAATCTCTCAACCATTATGCTTCTTTGCATTCGGTTGCTAATGCTATAAACTCAAATTCCATAGTGGAGTGTGATATAACAGTTTGTTTCTTTGATACCCAAGAAACCGCACCTCCCCCAATAGTGAATATCCATCCTGTTGTGGATTTATAATCGCTGGCACTAGTAATCCAACTAGCATCTGAGTACCCATCTAGTACCGCTAGAAATCTTGAATAAAATAGACCCAAATTAGTAGTCTTCTTAAGATAACGAAAAACTTTGCAAATTGCTTTCCCATGTAAAGTGCTAGGGTTGCTAGTGTATCTTGAAAGTTTACAAACAGCAAATGCTATATCTGGCCTTGTGCTATGCGAAGCATACATCAATCCTCCAATTACACTAGCATACTCAAGTTGAGCAACTGATCTGCCAGAATTTACTAGCATGTTGATCTTGTTGGAAGTATGCCCACAAAGCCACTCATTTGATGTAATAGCTTTTTGGAATACTTAATGTATTAAACTTTTATATGTTTAATGAAGGGCAAAGCTTATTGTCAGACACTATTTATTGTATCATGTGTTTATGCAATAAGGGAATCCAAGGGATGTATTTGATCTAAGAGACAAGTGATCTAAGTGAGTTAGATTATCGAGACCATTCTCTTATGTTCATTCCTAAAACGTTCCTAGCCATAGGATTGCCAATTGGGTATTGACAATCCGCTAAGGTTAGTATGTGTTATGTCAACTCAAGCTTGAGTATGACTAGTCTCAAGTCATTTGGTGTTGGACACTAAGACAAACACATAGGTGCTCGAAAGAGTAATCGAGTACACTGAACAACAATCAAAAGAGAGTTCGAACATACATGTCATGTAAGAACTCTAAAGTTGCAATATGCAAAGTAGTCCTTTGACCTGAGGCATCATAGATGTCGAATGGTTAGGTCCTTGATCTTTGATCATGTCAAACGACATTCCATTGGAGTGTCCACGGCATTGTTGGGGTCAAGCTATCTAGTCATGTAGGCATATGAATGCACAACAAGGGATCTCTAACCTTCCATGGTGGAAGGAGAATACTCTAAGATATGATTCTAAAGTCTTTGGCCAAAGCAAATGAATATGACTTAGGAAGTTTGTTCCAAATCATATTCAAGGGAATCATATAGAAAAGTATCACATTGGATAGTAGACATGAAACAAACTATCACTTAAACAATGTGATTAAGAGTATTGTATTAGAGAATGACCGTATTGCATTGTAGTTGTAACTGGATAGGTTCTCCAACCAATTCTACTTAGCTTGGGTAACCATGATATGCTGCTAGGTGTCACTCATGGTTTGTGGAAGCCCTAATGATTAGCAAACACTAATCATTAAAGGGAGAATTGAAATGTGGTTTCAATCCACAATCGATCGTTAAGAGTAACAATCGCCCACTGCCTCACTAATTGGAACCTAATGGATCGTACACCGAGTAAGGGCGATAGTGAAGAAATTAAATGAAATGGATATGCAATTAAATTGTTTAATTGAAGAATGGTCAAGATTAATTAATTAGTTAATTAATTTTATGAAAGGTTCGTATTGGGCTTTTAAGTTGGTTTTGGGTTTCGGGGCCCAAAAGTGTTTTGGTCCACAAGGCCCATTATGTTTAAGTTGTATGACAACTAAAACAAAATGGGCAATAAGCCCAATCACAACATATAGGCCGGCCATGGTGAGGAGATGGTGAAAGTTTGCTTAATTGCAAGTTTGCCACTCACCTAAGAAAAATGTTATAAAAGCAACTTTATAGCAATTTTCTCATTAGGGTTTTTCTTGGGGAAATGAGGTGAAACACTTTCTCTCATTTTTCTAAAGAGGCCGGCCACTTAGAGAGATTAATCTAGCAATCTTTTCTTCTCTAAGTCATCCATTTTATCTTCACACTTAACCCTTGGTGTGGAGACTTAGAGACACCAAATCTTTGGTGTTTTTGGAGATCCTTTCCTTACATCCTCAAGGACCAAAGGAGCACAAAAGGAGAAGGATATCGCAAGCAATATCCAAGGAGCTTGGAGGTGACTTGAAGGCCCTCCACTTGGGTGAATCCCTTGTGTAAACAAGGATGAGCTTCAAGGGTAAAGAAACTCTAAATCTTTACTTCTCTTTAATGTTGTTAAAGAGTTTATTGGTTCACCATATACTAGGCTTTGAAAGTCATGGGTTTTATGAATTGTTTTTTGAATGCATGCCTACTTTAAAGTGTTAAATAGTATGCATATGTATTCAAATGTTCTTCAATGTTCTTAGCTAGGACAAAATTTTTCCTTCAAGTGGTATCAGAGCCTAGGCCTAGTTTATGGTGAATCCTTTTGGGTTTTGTGATTTTCATGATTTATGATTTAAATGTTGTAAATGTTAGAAGCTTTGTTCTTGCTTTTGAATATATAAATTTTGCTAGAAAATTTAGCATCTCAAATGTTGTAGATGTATTTCATTTAAGCATGAATATTGGAACTAATCCAAAGGGTGATTTTTTGGGTTCATGTTTGTCTTGTTAAAATGGTTTTAAGGTGACTTTTGAAACCCCTAAGTACCCCTAGGATATTAGCCCTCTTTTGAGTGGTGAAAAATTGAGTTTTGGTGATTGAAAACATTCATGGAGCTATTATGAGTTTTCATGGTGTTCTTCAATGTTCTTGAAGTTATTGCCAAGAACAAAAAGGTTTGAAGTTTTGATTCAAAAATTTTATGTTTTTCATAAAGTTTTGGTTTATTAGTTGATGGTTGATGGTTATTGGTGAGAAGTGATGAAATGGTTTTAATGTTTTGTCATAGACTTTATTTTTCTTACAAACCATCAATTTCACCAATAACTCACCCACCAAAATCAACTTGCATTTGCACATGCATTCACAACTTGCATTTGCACATGCATTCACAACTTGCATAAAACCCTTTCACACTCATTCACACCTCTAAAACCGGCCAACCCCTAGTGGGGGTACTTTTGGGGCCTTTTGTGCAATTACATAAAGTTTTGATAATTTTGTGTTTTTGTATTTTGGCCCAAAAGTTTACGTTTTTACGTTTAGGCCTAAAAACTCTAAAGGACAAATTGTTTTGATCCTTTAATGATGTTTTTACATTATTAAAATTTTGGGTTCTAGTTGAAATTACATGAAGTTGTGGACTTTTGTGTTTTTTCAAAGTGACCCCAAAAGTTTGTGTTTTTGCATTATGGCCCAATTGTTGTGGTCATAGTTTCCTTTTGGCCCAAATAAAATGAGAACAAAATTGTTTTGTCTCTTTAATGAGAATTGGATTTTCATTTCATTTAGTTCCATTTAAATCAATTCTATGGATCCAAAAACCAATTGTTTAAAGTTGTTTTCTTAGTTAATGTGATTGATTAAGAAAAGGGTGATTATGAACCAAAGGCCTCGATAATTGAGCTATGTGATTGGCCGCTTAACATTATGAATGTTTGGGTTTGGTAGTGTAGAATTTGAATGTAATTTGATTAATTCAATTTGTTGTAAATGGACATAAGTCCATCATTTGTGTTGTAAAAGGGCATAAGCCCTTATTATTATTTCATGTATTCCTTTTGTTTATATGTATGCAAAATGGAATAGTTGGGTCCAACGCCCAATAGGAAATAACGGTTTAATTAGATTAAACGCGTAACTAAAATCAACAACTATCTACCTTAAAACCAAGGTCCAACACAAGGCTCGTGTTGGATCAAATCAAACGGTTCATAATAATCCTAAGACCTAATATGACTATATAGTCCATATGAGGATGCAATGCATTCGTTAGTAGTTTCATATAGTCTCGCTTGTTTCAATGAAACAGTGGGAGTATTATATGCTACTAATTCATATTAACTTGGACCAATAGTTATGATAGGCCCAAGTTCTTTTAATAAAGATTAAAATGATTTTGATGTAGCCCAACACTACTCCCTCAAAACAAATATTAAGTTGATAAGCGAGAGATGTTTTGAACATCTCTTCGTAGGCCTTCCACCGTGGTGGGTTCCAATCGTTTGTGACTCATGCACCGGCTTCACCCTATCATGGGGAAGTACAAAGTATGTGCTTACATCCAGGAGGAATCCATATACATATGATGAGGTGAGTGTAGGCAACGAGGATAGCCGACATCATATCATCGTGAGGCTATTCTTGAACCCCTTCACAAACTAAGCATGGTGGGAATAACTTAACCAAGTGCAATGGAGCCGACATCGTATCATCGTGAGGCAACATTCTCTAGAGGCCAAACAGATGGGTAATTACAAAAGGTTGTAAATGAATAATGCGTTATTCTCTCATCATTATTTTTGCTAACCAACATCGTATCATCGTGAGGTGGGCTTGGTAATGGTGAGTCTCCCATACCCCGCTAAGAGTTCAATATAACTCTCGAATTCTATTGAGGGATGTGGAATTTGCCAAAAATAGTGGGTGGTGCTATTCGATTCAAAGACCCAATCAAATAGTTTTAAAACAAACAATCTAATACGATTTATGTTATGTTATGTAGTTAACGACATGCCTAAAATTATACCCACCATTATACTTGACAAAAGGGGCCTTAGGGGCCAACATTTCCTTGCTTGGTATCGCCACATTGAGAATGTCTCAAAGGTGAAAGACATATTGTATGTGCTTAAGCAATCCCCTCCTCATGTACCTCCTACGAAACTAGCTTCAAAGGAGGAGTGTCAAAATTATGTTAGACACTATGAGGATGATTTACAAGCCAAATGCTTAATCCTTACTTCACTTAGTGAGGAGCTTATGAAGCAACATAAGCACATGGACACTTCTTGTGCCATGGTTGAAAGTTTGCATAAGATGCATGACATTGAGACTAGTAATGTACGATTCTCAAATGTTTGTAGTCTAATGAATGCCAAAATGGCAAAGGGGACATCGGTCCATAAACATGGACAAAAGATAAAAAAAAAATTTAAAGATCTTAAAAGTTTAGGAACTTCCATCGATGGGAAAATGGCCCAAGACTTTTTCCTTGCATCTCTCTCGGATGATTTCACTAAGTTTATTGTAAACTATAAAGTGAATAGATTCGATCATTCTTTAAACGAGATGATTGACATGTGCTGTAAATTTGAAAAAGGTTTCAAAATGGACAGTGGGAGTGAGAATGCAAACACAAGGAAAAGGTTGCATAAGAAGAAGGCAAAGAAATCCAAAGGAACATGCTTTCATTGTGGAAAGGATGAACGTTGGAAGAAGAAATACAGGGTGCGCATTGCGAGCCTTATGACACGAACTTTTGAAGAGACTATTTCTGTCATAGAGAGTTCTTTTACAATGAGCTCCAGTTCCTGGATATTTGATTCAGGCGCTAGTCAACATATCTGTAATACGATGCAGGGACTAGTGGGGAGCAAGCCACTGAGCAATGGGGAGATGGTTGTGCGAGTTGGGAACGACACTAAAATCTCTGCAAAAGCAACAGGCACCTACATGCTTAACCTACCCTCTGGGGAAGTCCTGGAACTTAAAAATTGTTTATATTTTCCTTCATGTGTAAAGAATTTGATTTCCATCTCTAAGCTTTTACGAGATGGGCACTCAGTATTGTTTGACAAAATGAGTTGTACTTTATACTTGAACGGTCGTATTATCTCTCATGGTAATATGATAGATGGACTTTTTCACCTAGAGACGAATAGTGGGATGCACTGTATTGCAGGCGGGAATACCTCAAAACCCAAAAGGGCTAGAGAAGAAGTTAACCAAGAAAAGATGTGGCATCTTAAACTTGGACATGTGAACCTTGATAAGATTCACAAGATGTCGAAAGACGGATATATCCGCCCATTAGGTAATGACCAGATGGGAACTTGTGAATGTTGCTTGAAAGGGAAGATGACCAAATCTCCATTTACTGGAAAATGAGAGCTTGCCACTGAAATTCTAGGGTTAATCCACACTGACGTATGTGGACCTATGTCTACTACGTCGAGATGAGGCTTCTCCTACTGTATCACATTCACCGACGATCACTCTCGGTTTGGCTATGTGTATCTTATGAAGTACAAGTCAGAATCCTTTGAAAGGTTCAAAGAATTCAAGAATGAAGTTGAGAAGCAAACTGGGAAACAGATAAAGATCCTAAGATCGGATCGAGGGGGTGAATATCTGAGTAATGAGTTCCTAGATTATCTCAAAGAGTGTGGAATAAAATCACAGTGGACTCCACCGGGAACTCCACAACTTAATGGAGTTTCTGAAAGGAGAAATCGAACCTTGATGAACATGGTTCGTTCTATGATGAGTTCTGCTGATCTACCAGTAACATTCTGGGGATACGCTCTATATACAGCAGCTTACTTGCTTAATAGAGTACCTTCCAAATCAGTTTCACAAACGCCCTATGAGATATGGCATGGAAGAAAGCCAAGTCTTAATCACATTAAGATTTGGGGTTGTGAAGCATATGTCAAGAAGCTTGAGGCTACTAAGCTTGAAGTGAGATCAGTAAGATGCTATTTTGTGGGATATCCTAGAGAAACTATGGGATATGTGAAGGAAATTTTGTGAAAAACATGTTTATTTGAGCAACATCAATAGTATGCAATTAACAAATTAAAGGCGGAATCATGCTTGCATGCACTGAAAACAAAAACATCAACCATGAAATTCAAAGCCTAGTAGACTGGTGAACCTTGACTCAACTTAAATCAACATTTGTTAGTTGAGAAATATTTACCTTTGTAGATTCCTCTTTGCATATGCAAAGGATAATCACCCAAGAGATAGGGCCTTCATTCCTTGCTTCTTAGCTCCATGGATTTGGTTGAATGAATTAGATTATCCAAGTTCCCAAAATAGAGAACCTCTAAAGATTCTACACCAAGGTTGGATTGGAGAAGAAATGAGTGACCTTGAGGAAGTAAAATTGCTAGATAATTTCCCCCAAGGTGATTGGCCTCTTAGAGAGAAATGGAAGCTTTGTGTTCTCACCAATTTTCTCTAAAATCAACAACTTATCAATTTTAGGCTATAAAGTTCTTTATATAGTCACTTCATTAAATGACCTAAAGAACCAAAAACCCTAATTCAACACTAAATGGCCGGCCACATTAATGGATATGGGCTTTTAGGCCTTTGTGAATCTTTATTCATTAAGTTGTCATACAACTTAAGTCAATGGGCTTTGACGTTCGAAGCCCATTGGGCCTTAAGGTCCAAAACTATCCCAAGGTCTTTAACGAACTTATTCGTTTGATTAATTAACATATTAATTAATCCTTGCCATAAATAATTAAACCATTTACTTATTCTTACTCATCTTCTTTGTTTCTTCAATCTCCACCTTACACGGTGTACGATACATTAGGTTCCTTTTAGCGAGGCAGTGGGCGATTAAAACCATTTTACATCGATTGTGAATTGAAACTTACTTTCAATTCTCCCTTTAGTGATTACACACGTTTAGGGCTTCCACAAACCATGAGTGACACCTAGCAGCATATCATGGCTACCCAAGCTAATCAGAAGAGGTAGAGAACCTATTCAGTTTAGGATTACAAATGCAATACGGTCTTTCTCTAATCTAATACTCTTGACCACATTGTTTGGTTTTGATAGTTTATTTATTCATGTCTACTATCCAATGTGATTCGTTTGCTTATATGATTACCTTGAATGTGATTTGGAACGCATTCCCAAATCTCATTCATACTCTGGCCAGAGATTTAATCATATCATAGAGTATTCTCCCTCAAACCATTTGAAGGTTAGAGATCCCTTGTTGCACATTCACTTGTCTCCATAACTAAGTGACTTAACCCCAATGATGTCGTGGACACCCCGATGGGGTGACTTTGACATAATCAAAGATGAAGGACTTAACCACAAGACAACTGTGATGCCTCAGGTCAAAGGACTAATTTGCATTATCCCAACCAGGAGTTCTCATGTGACATGAATATGAGAACTCCTCGTTGATCGTGTTCAGTGAACTCATTCTCTGTTGAGCACCTACGTACTTGTCTTGATGTCACACACACCAATGACTCGAGACTAGTCACTCTCCCTGAGAGAAGGCATAGTACGTACTGATCTTATCGGACTGTCAATGCCCAATTGGCAATCCTATGATCAGGAACGTTTAGGATGTGTCTACGAAAGAATGGTCTCATGAATCTAACTTCATTAGATTGCATTCTTCCAATCACATATTCCTTGGACTTTATCGTTTAAGCATATAACATTTATATGAGACGGCTCAAACAATAATCTTTGCCCTTTATATGTAAACTAGATTAGTTTAACATGTGAAATGTCCGTAAAGTATCATCATATAATTGGCTTTAGGGCACATTTCCAACAATATGAGTTCTACCATCCTGACGACCAGAAAGTCTTTGTCGCCAGAACTGCTAAGTTTCTAGAGGACGAATTCGTTCTCAAATGAACTATAAGCAAATCTAAGGAGGTAAGTATTTTAGACGTCTTACTCATCAATTTACATTTCTTGAATTCTTTGAAACCTTTTGCAAAGTATTCGGACTTGTGTTTATTCATGATAAACTATAGTCCAACCGAGAGTGATCTTCGGTGAATGTCAAACAACATGAGTAGTATTATGTTGTGGACAAGTGCCACTAACATCTAAGTGAATTAACCTCAACAACTTTGTGATTCTTTATTCTTTCCAAAAGAATAAAGATTCGAACATTTCGCCTCTATACAATTTTGACAAGAAGGTATTGGATCCGGATCTAACGATCCAAAGCATCCATCTATAACCAACTCGTAATTTATGTTTTAGAGGTATCACAACTCAGTTGGGATTAGTCACTACCTTGCAACCTTTTGGGTTTTAAGCATCATTATATTCTAAACAGTTAACGCTACCATATCATCTCTACTATAGAGACAATCAATTAGATTACTATAATCCAATCAGTGATTAATAAAGAACAATGTTTTGTCAAACAAAACATTCATCCATCTCTACTATAGTGACGGAATTAAGTTCCTTAAAATTGGAATGTAAAGACAATCTTTGGTTTTTCCAATTTCTTTGGTAATTCATATGAGGAAGTTAGTACCATCTGCTTTCGCAGAGATCTATATTTTATTCACGTTCCGAATGTGAAGTACTTTCTCTTCTCTCATTAATCTTCTACTTCTTATTAGCCACATTTTTACAACGATTATAAACATAGTTACTAATACGGAATCAAGCATTCAAGTAGAAGAACCAACTGTTTTGAACTATTCAAGAACAATTTACAACACCTTCGAAAGGTGTGTTCTTGACATTTGCAAGACATTTCTTGCAAATACCCCTTCCAATGTCCATCCTTTCATAGAGAAAGTTTGTTCCCTTGGAGTTAATTTTATCTTCTTCATTTGACTTCTCATTTGACTACAATAGTCATGGTCCCTAAACTCCCACTATCTCTCTTCAAACCTTTTTCAATTGTGTTATACACATCAAACATTTTGGAGAGTGTGTGGTTATTGTTCACTACATAGTTTACAATAAACTTAGTGAACCATTAGGATAGGGACATAAAGGTGAAGTCCTAGCTTAGTTTCCGTCTCGTTAAGTGGTTTATCACTTCAACACTCAATGATTGAAAATCATCATAAGTCCATGTTGATGGACTATTTTTTGTCAACCAACCATTATGTTCTAAATATAATTACAAACTTTCAAGAGTTGTTCAAGGCAACTCTTATTTCTTCATACAACAATTTGTAAGTGAAGAATCATGGCACTAAAAGTGTCCTTGTCTTTATGCTAATCTTCGTAAGTTCCTTTGTTCATATAACGAAGGAATAAGCATTGGTTGTTTGTGTTGTCCTCTTCATGATAGACATTTCTAACATGTTCTTCCAATGATACATTATCAATAGGAAGATTGTGAGGATGAGACTTCTTAGGTACATGTACAATCCATTTAAGACAATCTTTGGGATTGTGTTACCAAGACCGGAAACTAAAACATTCGGCTTTTCTTTGTCAAGTTTTGGATAGCGTTTGCAAATATATATTGGTAAACAAATACATAACTGTTGCAAATGTGCCCTAAAGCCAATCATATGATGATACTTTACGGACATTTCACATGTTAAACTAATCTAGTTTACATATAAAAGGCAAACATTATTGTTTGAGGCGTCTCATATAAATGTTATATGCTTAAACGATAAAGTCCAAGGAATATGTGATTGGGAGAATGCAATCTAATGAAGTTAGATTAATGAGACCATTCTTTCGTGGACACATCCTAAACGTTCCTGATCATAGGATTGCCAATTGGGCATTGACAGTCCGATAAGATCAGTACGTGCTATGTCTTCTCTCAGGGAGAGTGACTAGTCTCGAGTCATTGGTGTGTGTGACATCAAGACAAGTACGTAGGTGCTCAATAGAGAATGAGTCCACTGAACACGATCAACGAGGAGTTCTCATACTCATGTCACATGAGAACTCATGGTTGGGATAATGCAAATTAGTCCTTTAACCTGAGGCATCACAGTTGTTGTCTTGTGGTTAAGTCCTTGATCTTTGATTATGTCAAAGTCACCCCATCGGGGTGTCCACGACATCATTGGGGTTAAGCCACTTAGTCATGGAGACAAGTGAATGTGCAACAAGGGATCTCTAACCTTCAAAATGGTTTGAGGGAGAATACTCTATGATATGATTAAAATCTCTGGCCAGAGTATGAATGAGATTTGGGAATGCGTTCCAATTCACATTCAAGGTAATCATATAAGCAAATGAATCACATTGGATAGTAGACATGAATAAATAAACTATCAAACCAAACAATGTGGTCAAGAGTATTAGATTAGAGAAAGACCGTATTGCATTTGTAATCCTAAACTGAATAGGTTCTCTACCTCTTCTGATTAGCTTGGGTAGCCATGATATGCTGCTAGGTGTCACTCATGGTTTGTGGAAGCCCTAAACGTGTGTAATCACTAAAGGGAGAATTGAAAGTAAGTTTCAATTCACAATCGATGTAAAATGGTTTTAATCGCCCACTGCCTCGCTAAAAGGAACCTAATGTATCGTACACCGTGTAAGGTGGAGATTGAAGAAACAAAGGAGATGAATAAGAATAATTAAATGGTTTAATTATTTATGGCAAGGATTAATTAATATGTTAATTAATCAAACGAATAAGTTCGTTAAAGACCTCGGGATAGTTTTGGACCTTAAGGCCCAATGGGCTTCGAACGTCAAAGCCCATTGACTTAAGTTGTATGACAACTTAATGAATAAAGATTCACAAAGGCCCAAAAGCCCATATCCATTTAGTGTTGAATTAGGGTTTTTGGTTCTTTAGGTCATTTAAAGAAGTGACTATATAAAGAACTTTATAACCTAAAATTCATAAGTTGTTGATTTTAGAGAAAATTGGTGAGAACACAAAGCTTCCATTTCTCTCTAAGAGGCCAACCACCTTGGGGGATATTGTCTAGCAATTCTACTTCCTCAAGGTCACTCATTTCCTCTCCAATCCAACCTTGGTGTAGAATCTTTAGAGGTTCTCTATTTTGGGAACTTGGAGAATCCTATTCTTTCAACCAAATCCATGGAGCTAAGAAGCAAGGAATGAAGGCCCTATCTCTTGGGTGATTATCCTTTGCATATGCAAAGAGGAATCTACAAAGGTAAATATTTCTCAACTAATAAATGTTGATTTAAAAGTTGAGTCAAGGTTCACCAATCTACTAGGCTTTGAATTTCATGGTTGATGTTTTGTTTTTGAGTGCATGCAAGCATGATTCCGCCTTTAATTTGTTAATTGCATGCTATTGATGTTGCTCAAATAAACATGTTTTTCACAAAATTTCCTTCAATAACGAATATAAATTGATTGATTTTAAGCCATTTGATTCGGGTCTTTAAATCAAATAGCACCACCCACTATTTTTGGCAAATTCCATATCCCTCATTGGAATTCGAGAGTTTTGGAGGAAACTCTTAGTAGGTTATGGGAGGCTCACTATTACCAAGCCCACCTCAGAATTATATCATGTTGGCTAGCGTTAATAATAATGAGAGAGTACGCTTACTCATTTGCAACTAATGCAAGTACCCATCAATTTGGCCTCTAGAGAATGATGCCTCAGAATTATATCATGTTGGCGTCATTGCACTTAGTTAAGTCATTCCCACCATGCCTAGTTCGTGTAGGGGTTCAAGCATAGCCTCAGAATTATATCATGTTGGCTAAACTCGTTGCCTACCTCACTTCATCATGTATGTATATAGAACTCCTCCTGAGTGTAAGCATGCACTTTGTACTCCCCCATTATAGGGTGAAGCCGGTGTACAAGTCACAAACGATTGGATCTACCACGGTGGAAGGCCACGAAAGAGTGTTCTAAGCACTCTCACGCTTTTCAACTTAATAATGGTTTGGTTGAGGGTTTTAGGTCTCATCACATAAACATATTCATTTTAATCTTTATTAAAACAATTTTGGTCCTATTACAACTATTGGTCCATTTGATTCAATTTAGTTGTATATAATACTCCCACTATACTTATAAAACGGTTTTTCAAGCAAGAGTATATGATACTACTAACATAAGGTTTGCATTCATTTGATGGACTACATAGTTGCCTTAGGGCCTTAGGATGACTATGAACCTTTGTTTAGATTCAACACGAGCCTAGTGTTGAATCTCGGACTAGGGATGGAGATTGATTTTAGTTACGCGTTTAATCACATTAAGGCGTGTTGTCTTAGGGGCGTTGGACCCTCTACTCCATTTTCATGCATATCAAATAAAGCAAGAAAGAAGTACTTCAAAGTAAAGGTGAGCTTATGCTCATTACAACATTTGCATAATTCAAATTACTTTAAAGTAAAGAAGAGCTTATGCTCTTTTACAACATTTGATCAAATCAAATTACAACCAAAATTAATCTACACATTCCCATGGTTCAAACAAATTTGAAACGGCCTTTCACATAGCTCAATTATCGTAGGCTTAGGTTCATAATCACCCTTTAATTAATCAACACTTTAATTAATTAAATTGAATGCAACATTTTCATTTGGTTTTTGTATCCATAAAATTGATTTAAATGGAGCTAAATAAAATGAAAATCCAATTCTCATTTAAAGAGACAAAACAATTTTTGTTCCCTACTTAATTTGGGCCATCATGCAATAACCACAACTTTTTGGGCTATATTGCGAAACACAAACTTTTGGGGTCACTTTGTAAAAACACAAAAGTCCACTACTTCATGTAATTACAACTAGAACCCAAAAATTTCAACAAATACAAAAAACTTCATTAAATGATCAAAACAATTTGTCCTTTAGCGTTTTTGGACCTAAACGTAAAAACGTAAACTTTTGGGCCAAAGTACAAATACACAAAAGTATCAAAACTTTATGTAATTGAATAAAAGACCCAAAAATACCCTATTCTATTAGGGTGGCCGGCCATGATAAAAAAAATAAGATTTTTACAAAGTTTTTGTAAGTGGGTTTTGTTAGGTGAGGTAAAGATGAAATATTTTGAATTTATGTCAAACTTTTAAAAAAGTTTGTCTACCATTATAGCCATTAATTGAATTTATGTCAAACTTTTAAAAAAGTTTGTCTACCATTAAAACCATTAATAATACTTTACCAATAATCATCACCCACTAAAATCACCCACTAAAATTAAATCAAAACTTTATGTAAAAACATAAAACTTTTTGAATCAAAACTTCAAAACTTTTTGTTCTTGGCAAGAACTTCAAGAACATTGAAGAACACTCATGAAAACTCATAATAGCTCCATGAATGTTTTCACTCACCAAAACTCAAATTTTCACCACTCAAAAGAGGGCTAACATCCTAGGGTACTTAGGGGTTCCAAAAGTCACTTTAAAACCATTTTAACAAGACAAACATGAACCCAAAAAATCACCCTTTGGATTTGGCCGAATTTCCCCAAAAACATGGCACCAAATTTTAGCTCCAAAATTCATGCTCATATGAACTACATCTACAACATTTGAGATGACAAATTTTCTAACAAAATTTACATTCAAAGAAACAAGAATAAAGCTTGTAACATATTACAACTTTTAAATCAAAGACTATGAACTACAAAACCCAAAATGATTCACCAACTACTAGACCTAGGCTCTGATACCACTTGAAGGAAATTTTGTGAAAAACATGTTTATTTGAGCAACATCAATAGCATGCAATTAACAAATTAAAGGCGGAATCATGCTTGCATGCACTCAAAACAAAAACATCAACCATGAAATTCAAAGCCTAGTAGATTGGTGAACCTTGACTCAACTTAAATCAACATTTGTTAGTTGAGAAATATTTACCTTTGTAGATTCCTCTTTGCATATGCAAAGGATAATCACTCTAGAGATAGGGCCTTCATTCCTTGCTTCTTAGCTCCATGGATTTGGTTGAATGAATTAGATTCTCCAAGTTCCCAAAATAGAGAACCTCTAAAGATTCTACACCAAGGTTGGATTGGAGAAGAAATGAGTGACCTTGAGGAAGTAAAATTGCTAGATAATTTCCCCCAAGGTGGTTGGCCTCTTAGAGAGAAATGGAAGCTTTGTGTTCTCACCAATTTTCTCTAAAATCAACAACTTATCAATTTTAGGCTATAAAGTTCTT
This sequence comes from Malus fusca, assembly GCA_035220775.1. Lineage (NCBI taxonomy): Eukaryota > Viridiplantae > Streptophyta > Magnoliopsida > Rosales > Rosaceae > Malus > Malus fusca. Next base: position 29,474,609 of record CM069071.1, read on the forward strand.
TATATAGTCACTTCATTAAATGACCTAAAGAACCAAAAACCCTAATTCAACACTAAATGGCCGGCCACATTAATGGATATGGGCTTTTGGGCCTTTGTGAATCTTTATTCATTAAGTTGTCATACAACTTAAGTCAATGGGCTTTGACGTTCGAAGCCCATTGGGCCTTAAGGTCCAAAACTATCCCGAGGTCTTTAACGAACTTATTCGTTTGATTAATTAACATATTAATTAATCCTTGCCATAAATAATTAAACCATTTAATTATTCTTACTCATCTCCTTTGTTTCTTCAATCTCCACCTTACACGGTGTACGATACATTAGGTTCCTTTTAGCGAGGCAGTGGGCGATTAAAACCATTTTACATCGATTGTGAATTGAAACTTACTTTCAATTCTCCCTTTAGTGATTACACACGTTTAGGGCTTCCACAAACAATGAGTGACACCTAGCAGCATATCATGGCTACCCAAGCTAATCAGAAGAGGTAGAGAACCTATTCAGTTTAGGATTACAAATGCAATACGGTCTTTCTCTAATCTAATACTCTTGACCACATTGTTTGGTTTTGATAGTTTATTTATTCATGTCTACTATCCAATGTGATTCGTTTGCTTATATGATTACCTTGAATGTGATTTGGAACGCATTCCAAAATCTCATATCATAGAGTATTCTCCCTCAAACCATTTGAAGGTTAGAGATCCCTTGTTGCACATTCACTTGTCTCCATAACTAAGTGACTTAACCCCAATGATGTCGTGGACACCCCGATGGGGTGACTTTGACATAATCAAAGATCAAGGACTTAACCACAAGACAACTGTGATGCCTTAGGTCAAAGGACTAATTTGCATTATCCCAACCATGAGTTCTTATGTGACATGAATATGAGAACTCCTCGTTGATCGTGTTCAGTGAACTCATTCTCTGTTGAGCACCTACATACTTGTCTTGATGTCACACACACCAATGACTCGAGACTAGTCACTCTCCCTGAGAGAAGGCATAGTACGTACTGATCTTATCGGACTGTCAATGCCCAATTGGCAATCCTATGATCAGGAACGTTTAGGATGTGTCTACGAAAGAATGGTCTCATGAATCTAACTTCATTAGATTGCATTCTTCCAATCACATATTCCTTGGACTTTATCGTTTAAGCATATAACATTTATATGAGATGGCTCAAACAATAATCTTTGCCCTTTATATGTAAACTAGATTAGTTTAACATGTGAAATGTCCGTAAAGTATCATCATATGATTGGCTTTAGGGCACATTTCCAACAATATAAGTTCTACCATCCTGACGACCAGAAAGTCTTTGTCGCCATAACTGCTAAGTTTCTAGAGGACGAATTCGTTCTCAAAGGAACTATAAGCAAAGAGATGGAAATTAATGAGATTAATAATGAACCACAAACAAGCACTCGACAAGTTGACAACCCTGTTGCTGAACCCCTAGCTCCACGTAGATCTGAACGGGTTAGTAAGCCACCTAAGAGGTATGGCTTAGACAATGACTTTGCGGAATTGCACCTTCTAGGTGACAATGACACAAAGGAGGACCCTAGGGACTACAATGAAGCAATGTCTGACATTGATTCAAAGAGATGGCAAGAGGCCATGAAATCCGAGATGGATTCCATGTATCAAAATCAAGTCTAGACTCTTCTAGACCCTCCAGAAGGTATTGTACCTGTTGGAAACAAATGGGTATTCAAGAGGAAGATAGGCGTTGATGGGAACGTGGAGACTTATAAGGCTAGACTAGTAGCCAAGGGTTACAGGCAAAGAGAAGGGATTGACTATGAAGAAACTTTCTCTCCTGTAGCCATGATTAAGTCCATTCGGATTTTGCTTGCTATAGCTTGTTGGAAATGTGCCCTAAAACCAATCATATGATGATACTTTACGGACATTTCACATGTTAATCTAATCTAGTTTACATATAAAGGGCAAAGATTATTGTTTAAGTCGTCTCATATAAATGTTATATGCTTAAACGATAAAGCCCAAGGAATATGTGATTGAGAGAATACGATCTAAAGAAGTTAGATTCATGAGACCATTCTTTCGTAGACACATCCTAAACGTTCCTGATCATAGGATTGCCAATTGGGCATTGACAGTCCGTTAAGATCAGTACGTACTGTGTCTTCTCTCAGGGAGAGTGACTAGTCTCGAGTCATTGGTGTGTGTGACATCAAGACAAGTACGTAGGTGCTCAATAGATAATGAGTTCACTGAACACGATCAACGAAGAGTTCTCATATTCATGTCACATGAGAACTCATGGTTGGGATAATGCAAAATAGTCATTTGACCTGAGGCATCACAGTTGTCTTGTGGTTAAGTCCTTGATCTTTGATTATGTCAAAGTCACCTCATCGGGGTGTCCACGGCATCGTTGGGGTTAAGCCACTTAGTCATGGAGACAAGTGAATGCGCAACAAGGGATCTCTAACCTTCAAACCATTTGGGGGAGAATACTCTATGATATGATTAAAATCTCTGGCCAGAGTATGAATGAGATTTCAGAATGCGTTCCAAATCACATTCAAGGTAATCATATAAGCAAACGAATCACATTGGATAGTAGACATGAATAAATAAACTATCAAACCAAACAATGTGGTCAAGAGTATTAGATTAGAGAAAGACCGTATTGCATTTGTAATCCTAAACTGAATAGGTTCTCCACCTCTTCTGATTAGCTTGGGTAACCATGATATGCTGCTAGGTGTCACTCATGGTTTGTGGAAGCTCTAAACGTGTGTAATCACTAAAGGGAGAATTGAAAGTAAGTTTCAATTCACAATCGATGTAAAATGGTTTTAATCGCCCACTGCCTCGCTAAAAGGAACCTAATGGATCGTACACCGTGTAAGGTGGAGATTGAAGAAACAATGGAGATGAGTAAGAATAATTAAATGGTTTAATTATTTATGGCAAGGATTAATTAATATGTTAATTAATCAAACGAATAAGTTCGTTAAAGACCACGGGTTAGTTTTGGGCCTCAAGGCCCAATGGGCTTCGAACGTCAAGTCCATTGACTTAAGTTGTATGACAACTTAATTCACAAAGGCCCAAAATCCCAAACAAAACCCCATGGCCGGCCATTTAGAGGAAGGGTAGTGAACTTGCTTTAATCACAAGTTTGCCACTCAAATGAATAAAGGTATAAATATGACTTTATAGCCAAAATTCATTTAGGGTTTCTTTTAGAGAAAATTGGTGAGAACTTGTCTCTCCTTTTCTCTCTAAAGAGGCCGGCCCCTTGGAGGGTGTATCTAGCCATACTAACTACTCCAAGGTCACTCATTTCTTCTCCAATCTAACCTTGGTGAATAGACTTAGAGGTTCTCAATTTTGGGAACTTGGAGAAACCTATTCTTCCATCCAAATCCATAGATTTTAGATGCAAGGAATGAAGGCCCTCTCTTTGGGTGATTAGCCTTTGCTTATGCAAAGAGGAATCTACAAAGGTATATATTTCTCAATTCACTTTGATTTGAGTTGAGTCAAGGTTCACCAATCTACTAGGCTTTGAATTTCTTGGTTAATGTTTTGTTTTTGAATGCATGCAAGCATGATTCCGCCTTTAATTGTTAATTGCATGCTATATGATGTTATTCAAATGAACATGTTTTTCACAAATCTTCCTTCATAGTTGCGTACCATGATTATGAGATATGGCAAATGGACGTGAAGACGGCCTTTCTGAACGGCTACCTAGAGGAAGAGCTCTATATGACTCAACCCGAAGGTTTCGTGTCCAAGTCTGAAAAGACTAAGGTATGCAAGCTTCAAAAGGTCCATTTATGAACTTAAGCAAGCCTCCAGGAGCTGGAACATTCGTTTCGACACTGAAATCAAAACGTTTGGTTTTACTCAAAACGAAGACGACAATTGTGTTTATCAAAAGGTCGCTGGGGAAGCAGTAGTATTCCTAGTGTTATATGTAGATGACATATTACTATTCGGGAATGACACTGCAATACTTTCTTCTGTAAAAGTGTGGTTGTCCAAAACCTTCCACATGAAAGATTTAGGAGATGCATCTTATGTACTTGGGATAAAGCTCTATCGTGATAGATCCAGAAGACTAATTGGATTATCCCAATCAATGTACATTGATAAAGTGCTAAGTAGGTTCCAGATGGAACAATCTAAGAAATGACTTCTTCCTGTGAGACATGGAATTCACCTTTCTAAGTCTATGGGACCTAAGACTCCTGAAGAGATACGACAAATGAATATTATTCCTTATGCTTCTGTCATAGGGAGTCTCATGTATGCCATGATATGCACAAGGCCTGATATAGCATATGCTGTGAGCATTACTAGTCGATATCAATCTAACCCAGGATCAGAACACTGGGCAGCTGTCAAAACGGTTCTTAAGTACTTAAAAAGAACTAAGGACATGTTCCTCGTATATGGAGGAGCAACAGAGTTGCGAGTGGAAGCCTATACAGACGCAGATTTCCAATCTGACGTCGATGATAGAAGTTCCAACTCCGGATATGTATTCACTCTGAATGGTGGGGCTGTCAGTTGGAAAAGCAAGAAACAAAATGTAATTGATGATTCCATGACAGAGGCTGAATATGTCGCTGCAGCTGAAGTCGGCAAAGAAGCGTTCTGGATGAAGAAGTTCATCACTGAACTTGGAGTGGTTCCAACCATTACATCACCAGTAACTTTGTACTGTGATAATAGTGGGGCGATAGCTCAAGCCAAGGAACCAAGGGCACATCAAAAGAACAAGCATTTTGACAGGGGCTTTAATATCATTAGAAGATATGCTGCCGAGGGGAAAGTCAACATCCTCAAAGTTGCTTCAGCCGATAACGTAACAGATCCACTGACAAAGCCAATGTCTCAAATCCAGCTTGACCGTCATATGGAAAAGATGGGTATTAGATACATGGGAGGATGGCTTTGAGTGCAAGTGGGAGATTGTTGGAAGTATGCCCACAAAGCCACTCATTTGATGTAATAGCTTTTTGGAATACTTAATGTATTAAACTTTTATATGTTTAATGAAGGGCAAAGCTTATTGTCAGACACTATTTATTGTATCATGTGTTTATGCAATAAGGGAATCCAAGGGATGTATTTGATCTAAGAGACAAGTGATCTAAGTGAGTTAGATTATCGAGACCATTCTCTTATGTTCATTCCTAAAACGTTCCTAGCCATAGGATTGCCAATTGGGTATTGACAATCCGCTAAGGTTAGTATGTGTTATGTCAACTCAAGCTTGAGTATGACTAGTTTCAAGTCATTTGGGGTTGGACACTAAGACAAACACATAGGTACTCGAAAGAGTAATCGAGTACACTGAACAACAATCAAAAGAGAGTTCGAACATACATGTCATGTAAGAACTCTAAAGTTGCAATATGCAAAGTAGTCCTTTCACCTGAGGCATCATAGATGTCTAATGGTTAGGTCCTTGATCTTTGATCATGTCAAACGGCATTCCATCGGAGTGTCCACGGCATTGTTGGGGTTAAGCTATCTAGTCATGTAGGCATATGAATGCACAACAAGGGATCTCTAACCTTCCATGGTGGAAGGAGAATACTCTAAGATATGATTCTAAAGTCTTTGGCCAAAGCAAATGAATATGACTTAGGAAGTTTGTTCCAAATCATATTCAAGGGAATCATATAGAAAAGTATCACATTGGATAGTAGACATGAAACAAACTATCACTTAAACAATGTGATTAAGAGTATTGTATTAGAGAATGACCGTATTGCATTGTAGTTGTAACTGGATAGGTTCTCCAACCAATTCTACTTAGCTTGGGTAACCATGATATGCTGCTAGGTGTCACTCATGGTTTGTGGAAGCCCTAATGATTAGCAAACACTAATCATTAAAGGGAGAATTGAAATGTGGTTTCAATTCACAATCGATCGTTAAGAGTAACAATCGCCTACTGCCTCGCTAATTGGAACCTAATGGATCGTACACCGAGTAAGGGCGATAGTGAAGAAATTAAATGAAATGGATATGCAATTAAATTGTTTAATTGAAGAATGGTCAAGATTAATTAATTAGTTAATTAATTTTACGAAAGGTTTGTATTGGGCTTTTAAGTTGGTTTTGGGTTTCGGGGCCCAAAAGTGTTTTGGTCCACAAGGCCCATTATGTTTAAGTTGTATGACAACTAAAACAAAATGGGCAATAAGCCCAATCACAACATATAGGCCGGCCATGGTGAGGAGATGGTGAAAGTTTGCTTAATTGCAAGTTTGCCACTCACCTAAGAAAAATGTTATAAAAGCAACTTTATAGCAATTTTCTCATTAGGGTTTTTCTTGGGGAAATGAGGTGAAACACTTTCTCTCATTTTTCTAAAGAGGCCGGCCACTTAGAGAGATTAATCTAGCAATCTTTTCTTCTCTAAGTCATCCATTTTATCTTCACACTTAACCCTTGGTGTGGAGACTTAGAGACACCAAATCTTTGGTGTTTTTGGAGATCCTTTCCTTACATCCTCAAGGACCAAAGGAGCACAAAAGGAGAAGGATATCACAAGCAATATCCAAGGAGCTTGGAGGTGACTTGAAGGCCCTCCACTTGGGTGAATCCCTTGTGTAAACAAGGATGAGCTTCAAGGGTAAATAAACTCTAAATCTTTACTTCTCTTTAATGTTGTTAAAGAGTTTATTGGTTCACCATATACTAGGCTTTGAAAGTCATGGGTTTTATGAATTGTTTTTTAATGCATGCCTACTTTAAAGTGTTAAATAGTATGCATATGTATTCAAATGTTCTTCAATGTTCTTAGCTAGGACAAAATTTTTCCTTCAGATCTTAGAGTCATAAGGGGTTGGTGCTTCTTTTATTTGCAAATGCTTATACTTCTGCAATATTTTTTTCAATATAGTGTGACTGGCACAATGCAAAACCCCCATCATGTCTCCTTACTTTTATCCCTAAGATAGTATCCACTTCATTCAAATCTAACATTTTGAAATTTGAATTTAGATACTTCTTAGTTTCTGTTATAGCTTTCATGTTTGTCCCAAATATTAGTAAATCATCTACATATAAGCATATGACAACACCATATTCATCAATGGATTTAGAATAAATACACTTATCGGCATTATTATGTCTAACACCATTTGACAAAATGACAAAGTCAAAATTTTCATGCCATTGTTTTGGCGCTTGTTTTAGACCAATAATGATTTCACTAATTTACAAACCTTCTTTTCATTACCAGGAAGAACAAATCCTTCCACCTGCTTGATAAGCTCCTATTTATATATATTTTACATAAAATTCACTTGTCTTTTCTTAGTTAGTTCCTTATATTTTTGAGCTATTTACTATGTTTTTGTGTTTTGTGTGATTTATCAAGCAAAGAAAAGAAAAGTAGCACAAGTGAGATATTAAGTAACAAATTCGTCAAAACTGCCTGTGCAGATTAGCTGACTTTGGAAGCATGTTACGAACATCTCAGAATGAATGAGAAAATGCGCCTTATATGCTTGGAAAGCTACGGATGTCTATTTTCTGGAGAAATTTACGGATTGTTAATATCATGTTTCTAGAAGAAGTTATGGGTATTGTAACACTAAAAGGTTCAGAAAATGGCTAAGCAGATTTGGCTAATAAAATGAGAAAGTAAAGGCACTTGTTTTGTGTTTTGCTTTGTCATCAACACTCAGTAGCAAATGGGGTTATGATTGCACTCATTTGGCTTTGGAGCAAGTGGAAATGCACAGCTAGAAAGAGAAGGCACGGCACATGCAAAAGAGAAACATGGACAGCTACACACATGCAAACTGCGCAGGTTGGAGGGCATACACACACTCTACATGGACAGCACACACACAACAAGAAAGGCACGGCATGTAGGGCTTGGCATGGGCAGAAAATGTGTTCATTTTGGGCTGAAATGGTGAAGAGCATGTGTGTGCAAATGAAAAGAGGAACACACACATGCAAAGACACTCATTACCACAACATCCATCCACTACACCCATTACATCCACTCATTACCACAACACTCATCCACTACACCCATTACATCCACTCATTACCACAACATTCACCCACTACACCCATTACATCCACTCATTACCACAACACTCACCCACTACACCCATTACATCCACTCATTACCACAACATCCATCCACTACACCCATTACATCCACTCATTACCACAACACTCACCCACTACACCCATTACATCCACTCATTCACTACACCCATTACATCCACTCATTACCACAACACTCATCCACTACACCCATTACATCCACTCATTACCACAACACTCACCCACTACACCCATTACATCCACTCATTACCACAACATTCACCCACTACACCCATTACATCCACTCATTACCACAACTCCATACACTCCTCTCCCTAGCCTATAAATACATCCACCCTTCACCATAACTAGGAAGATCTTGATCCATCAAAAGAGCTTCATTCGCAAACACAATTTCCTTGCCATGACCTCCATCCATTCATCTAGCCATACTACATCTCACCAATCCATACACTTTCATCTCTTAGCCGTGCAAATCCATTCCATCCATATATCCATACACATCCTAGACACTTGTGCTACAACAAGGTGGTGAAAACAAAGGTCCTTGGCGTTTCAAGCTTGGAACTTTGGAGCGTTTTAGGTGTACTTCGTTCTTGCTTTCAGTGTCTACTTTGTTATTTTCTAATTTTGTTGCAATTATGAGTGGCTAAACCCCTATTTAGTTAGGGGGAAGTTTGAAGCCATGAACATGCTTGAGATTTGAATTGATTTCTTCCAATTGTGATTTGATAAGTTGTGATTGCAATTCAATTATCTATTTTGTTCATAATTGATTCTTGTATGTTTATTAAGGATGCATACTTAGTTTTCATGCATGAATTAGAGGCTAGAATATAAATGAGTTTCACCTAATCGTTACAAGTTTATATTCATGAGTAGTGAAGGTTGTTTATCACAATCGCGTTAATTGAATTCTTGGCAATTGTATCATGCATTCATAGTTATAATTGCCTCGTCAACACTTATGATTTTCATTGAACGTAATGATCTCTGTGTTGGAGATATGCCCTGAAAGTCAATCTTTGGAAGAAACCTTTCAGGACAAGGAATGTGTGTATAGATGATTCTTATACATCAAAAGGCAAAGATACTAATTAGGACTATCTCAATTAACGATATATATCCTAAATAGTGAATCCATGGACAATGGATCGATGGAAGAAGTAATCTAATGATGTTAGACTACAGAGACCTTCTTCACATAACCATCATGTCCAAAAGGTTCCTGGTCATAGGATTGTCAGAGGGATACTGACAATGCATAGACCAGTACATACTATGTCCCATTCAATTGGAAGGATGGAAAGTCTCATCCCATTCGTGTAGTGACACTAAGACAGGTATGTAGGTGCTCATTAAGGGAATGAGTTCACTGAACACAATCGAACGAGAGTACTTGCATGGAGGTCTACTCACATGTCAAGCAAGTAACTCTAATGGTTGGAATAATGTAAGTAATCCTTTGACCTGAGACATCATAGTTGTCTTGGGGATACGTTGCTGATCTTTTTGATAATGAGACGTGACCACACCTCATCTTGGGTGTGTTCTATGCATTGTTGGGGTCAGTTATTTATTCTCAGAGGCATGTGAATGATCAACAAGGGATCTCTGATCCTCGTTATGAGGGGATGAATACTCTAAGATATGATTCGGGAATCTTCGGCCGAAGTATCGAGCGTAATGAAGGAAAGCGTTCCTATACGACTCAATTGAATCATATAACATGGAATAATCATATTAGGGGTTTGACATTAAATATCCATACCCTAGTAATATGATTGTGAGTATTGTTTTAGAGAAGGATCGAATTACATTGTAATTCCAACTGAATAGGTTCTCCGAACAAATTCTCAATTAGCTTGGGTAGCCATGATATATGGTTAGATGTCACTCATGGCTTGTGAGTTCTTCTAGATGATTAAATAAGTAGTCGTCAAAGAAGAAGGAGAATTAAAAGTAAGTTTTAATTCACTAAGTGATTAGATTAAATATAATCAATTGGATTGGTGCCAATCACCTCACTGCCTTGCTAATTAGAACCTAAAATGATTGTACACCGATACACTCTTGTAGTGAGACAACTAAAGGATGATGGAATAAATTAATTGGATTAATTAAGTGTTATGATTAATTAGAAAGTCTAAAGAAATCATAGAAGCGATGAAAGATCGTTTTTGGACTTAAAGAAAAGTTCGGGTTAATATGGGCCCATTAAGCCCAAAACCATTGGGCTTTTATTTAAGCATAGGATGACTTGAAATGATAAAAGCCCAAAGCCCAAACAACACAAAAGGGGCCAGCCATTAAAGAGAGAGAGAGAGAGTCAAGTTGTTGATTCATTTTCTTAGACATTTATAAAGGACTTTTAGTAAAAAGTTTCATTAGGGTTTTTGTGTGTGTTCTTTTCACAAAATAAGAAAAACATCTCTCTCTCAAAATTCACACAAAAGGCCGGCCACCATAAGGGAGAAATAGCTAATCATCTTCTCTCCTTTTTAGGTCATTCCTCCATCCATCTCACTACACTAGTGGGTGTGGATCTTTAGAGGTCTTCAACCTTGGAGACTAAAGGAGAACCAAGGAGCACTCATTCTAGCAAGGTGGAGGAAGCAAGGAGGGAGGCTAGGCTCAAGGAGTTCCAAGAACAAAGATCTTGGAGGTGGTCCATCCTTGGTCTCAAGTCTAGATCAAGAGGTATAAAACTATACCTTCACTTCGTTCTTCAATAAAATGTTTAGATGCATCATATATGAACCTATGCTTCTTAAAGGGGATTTGCATGACTATAGCTTTAATATTATGTGATAACATGCTTCCGTTGCTTATGTATATAAATTTTGAATTGTATATGCATGCTAGTCACTAGAAATCCCACATAAATCTCATTATTTCCCTTCACTCTGATTGTATCTCTATTATGCATTCATATAGGGGACTTTTAGAGAATGATTTGGGTTGTCGCATGCATTCATCCAATTCAATGAGTAAAGGAAAATCTGAGGGTTAATTTGTGCATCACGGTTAATCTGGGGTGTTGAGCATCATAATTTATTGAAAAGCAATTGGAAATCAATTCATGTACAAGTGTGTCATGTGCGAAGAACGAACCTCTAACTAATCCATCCATCATCTCATTTCTTAAATTCGCTTTACAATCTGTCTAGTTTTATAAGTTGTTTGTTTGTTTCAAATTCATCAAAACTAAAATCCCCATTTTACTTTCTTGTTTCAAAGTGTTTAAAATCTGTTTTGTTTGTGTTTTAGAGTGTTTTGAGTCAAGTCAAAACCCAAATTTCGTCCAAAGTTGTGTTAGAGTCAGAAACTGCCTAGTTTGTGTTTTTAGGCAGTTTTGAGTGTTTTTAAGTTGTTTTGAGTCTTGTGAACCTGTTTTGAGTCCTTTGAGTCTATTCAAACGTTTTTAACTTTGTTTTAATGTTTTTGAGTAAGTTTAGAGGTTTTAGCAAGCCCTCCTAATCCCCGGTTTAGAACGATCCCCACTTGCATTTATACTACAATTTGACAACAAGAGGGTTTAATTTGAGTGCTTAACTAACATCGCATCACTGCTCCATATATACCTCTTCATCCAAATCCCCATTTAAAAAGGTTGTTTTCACGTCCATTTGATGTACATATAGGTTATATACGGATGCCAAAGCAAACAACACTCTAATGGAGGTGATTCTTGCAACTGGTGCATAGGTGTCAAAGTAGTCAACTTCCTTTGTCTGTTTAAAACCTTTGGCTAACAATCGGGCTTTGAAGGTTTGCAGAGAACCATCAGTATTATATTTCCTTCTAAACACCCACTTACAACCAATTTGTTTGGATCCATGTGGTAAGTCAACCAAAGTCCATGTTTGGTTTAATAACAATGAGTTCATCTCATCATCTACAACTTGTTTCCAGAAAGCAGCATCTCTAAAAGTCATTGCTTCTTTTAAAGTTACAGGATCTCCTTCTACATTTAAAATGAAGAGTATTTTATGTAGAACCTTTTCTCTGTTTCCTTCCACCAAAAATAAAATGGCTTCTGAAGATATAAAATCAGGACCTAAATTCTTTTCTTTTTTGACCCTTTGACTTTTCCTATGTTCTAGAACCTCTTCCAGTTCCTTTCACTTTTTGGTGCCGGAAACTGAACTGGGATTTTCTTTCGACACTAATTGTTGATTATGTTCTTCAACTGAACTAGGACTAGGGTCATTATAGAATTTATCCTCAAAGAAGTCTACATCTCTTGACTCAACAATGACATTTGAGTTCATATTAAGCAATCTGTATGCTTTAGAGATCTGGGCATATCCCACAAAAATACTTTTTATGCCTCTAGGACCTAATTTGAATCTTTTAGGGTCGTGAGACCTATAAAAGGACAAACACCCCCAAACTCTTAAATAATCCAAATTTGGCTTTCTACCCTTCCATACTTCATATGGTGACACATGAGTTTTCTTAGAGGTAATTCTATTTTGTATATGGCATGCTGCAAGAAGAGTTTCACCCCATAAATATGTAGGAACATTTGCACTTATGATCACTGAATTAATCATATCAATGAGTATCCTATTCTTTCTTTCTGCTAAACCATTTTGTTATGGAGTGTAAGGTGCAGTTTTCTGATGAAGGATTCCATGTTCTTCACAAGACAAAGAGTGTCCTATTCTTTCCTTTCCTTTTGGTTTTCAACCTCAGCTTTATATCGTTTGAAAAACTCAGAAGCTTCATCTTTATTAGACATTAAATAAACATAAGTAAATCTAGAACAGTCATCAATGAAAGTAATAAAGTAGTGTTTTCCTCCTCTAGTGAAAACACCATTAAACTCGCATATATCAGAATGAACTAAATCTAATATTTCAGTATTTCTTTCTACTTTTTGAAAAGGTTTCTTTGTAATTTTAGCTTGTGTGCAGATTTCACAATTTTTAAATGTAACATCTTTACAAGAAATTAAACAATGTTTAGACAAATATTTTAAAGATCTATAATTCAAATGTGCTAAACGAGAATGCCATAAAGTAGAAGAAGAGTCAACAATATAAAAAGAAGAATTCACTTTATTGATACTGAGTTTGAACATTCCATCAAATGAATAACCCTTGCCAACAAATTCTTTGACATTATAAATTTGTCGGCTTCCAACACCACTTTAATACCACTTTTACACAGTAGATTTGCAAATACAAGATTTTTCTTAACGTCTAGGACATGAAAAACATTTGTCAAAGTCATTGTTTTTCCAGAAGTGAATTGTAGTTCAACAGTCCCTTTTTCCAAGAACCTTAGCACCATTGTGATTGCCCATTAGTACTTCTTGACCATCCTCTTCAGTTTTGTAGATCTTGAATTGTGCTCTATCATTGAAAACATGTATGGTAGCACCAGAATCAAGCCACCAGTCAGAAGATTTAACGGCTGCATCCATGTTCAATTTAGTGATCATGCCAATTTGCATTTCTGACACCATAGCAATTATATTTTCAGTATGAGTTTCCTCTACCATATTTGCTTTATTTAATTTGACGTCCTCATTTTTCTTGAACCTGCAATCACAAATAAAGTGCCCTTTCTTTCCACAATGGTGGCAAGTTGCATTTTTCTTGCCACTGTTGGTGCCAAAAGATGTCTTTTTGAACTTTCCTAGGTTATTCGCTTTCAAGTTCTTTTTGAACTTACTATTGCTCCTTTCAACATAATTAATCTTAGTGAAGTCTTGTGAGGAAAAATATTTTTCTCGTTTTCGAGTTTCCTCTTCAATTTGGATCCCCTTCAAGAGATCTTGGAGACTTATATCTTCTGCCATATGCAAAAGCTTTTTTCTATAATTGTTCCAACCAGGGGGTAATTTTGACATGATAGCCCCTACTTGTAATGGATCCGGAACAATTATTTTGACTTCACGAAGCTTTGTGACCAAAAGTAATAAATCTTGAACTTGGTCCACAATTGATAAGCTCATATTTATACATATTTTACATCAAATTCTCTCGTCTTTTCTTAGTTATTTCCTCATATTTATGTGCTATTTACTTTATTTTTGTGTTTTATCGAATTTATCTAGCTAAGAAAATAAAAATAGCACAAGTGTGATTTTAAGTAATAAATTTGTCATTTCTACATTGCTCACTTATTTGATTTTTATAGCTTTAGAAAAAAAATAATAATGTGGCGTGGCACTGACAGGAACCAAGCACGCTGCCTTTAGCAGCTTGAAAGAAGAGGACAGCAGTGCGCAAGAGTGGAGACACTGGTATCAAGAAAACAAATAATAAGAAGAGAGTGGAAAGCTGGACGGCAGAAATAAAAGAACAGAAAGTCAGGAAAGGCAGCTGCCTTAGGCAGCTGGCGTGCGGAAGAAAAAGGAATAAAAAATATATGAAAGAAGAATAAAAGGAGGAAGGTAGCCACGGACTGGGGGGGGGGGATAAGGAAAGAAGGAGGAGAGCTGCCTTGGGGCAGCTTGTGAGAAAATCAGCGTGAGAGACAGGAGCTGCCTTAGGCAGCAGGAAAGCAGAAAGAAGAAGTCAGAGGCAGACAGGGACGAAACCAAGGCAGTGAGGGATTGGAGGACAGGCGCTGACGGCAAGCAGGGGAGAGAGACGTGCGAGCGTGGGAAACAGAAAGCAGAGGCTGCCATTTGGCAGCTTGAGAAAGGCTTTCCGTGAGCTGCCAGCTTGAAAAGAAGAAGCTGCCTTGGTAGCGCTGAAGTCAACAGGAAGCAGGAAGACGCGAAAAATAAGAACACCAGCGTGAGGAAAGCCTCGGGGGGGACGCTGCCTTAGGCAGCGAGGGAAAGGTGGGAGACAAGAGAAGAGCACGGAAAGCCTTGGCAGCTTAGAGACAGGAAGCACAGAAGGCAGCGTGTGAAGCTGCGAGGAAAGACAGCGAAAAAAAAGAAGGCTGCCTTGAGGCAGCTGGCGACGCACGAGAGGAGACTGACGGCAGCAGGAGAGAGCAGGAGCTCGCAGGTCAGCACGGGAAGGAGGTCAGCACGGGAAGGAAGGCTAGTGCTGTTGCGGGGAAACCAAGGAGGACGCTGCCTTTGGCAGCCTGACGCGAGGAAGTCAACGCGGGACAGAGGAGAGAAGGCAGGCGCTGAAATTGAGAACGTGTGGAGCTGCTCTCCACGGGTAGCAAGACAGGCGCGGAACAGCATGGAGCACATCCTCAATTTGGTTTAATCCTCCAAACTTATGTTTATTTTATGGTTTAATTTATGAATAATGTGTAATTAATTTCTGTTTAGTTAGAGGGAAATTTGAAACCATGAATATTTGTTTATTATAATTTGATTTACTCCAGTTATGAATTCTTGAACGTTGGATGTGGTTTATTTTTCTGTGTTGATTAATAACTTGTTTATGTATGTGGGTTAAGGGTCGACACTTAATTTGCATGCTTAGACTTGATGCTAGGATATAAGGGAATTTCACCTAATCGTTATGAACTTATATCCATGAGTAGTAAAAATCGCTAGTCACGATTGTGTTTAGTAAACCCTAGGTTGGATTAACATGCGTATTCCATAGTTATGAATGCCTAGTCAATGCTTATGATTTCCATTGAACTTAATGATCTTTGATATGTCTCTCTATCATGCGTATTCCATAGTTAGGGAACTTGATAAGAATAATTTGGTTGTGATGCGTATCCCGTCCAATTCAATGAATCTAGGGAAATCTGAAGGTTAATTTAAGCGGACCTAATTAACTTGGAGCATTGTCATTTATTCGTTTGTTGAAGTCATAACTGGGAATCAAATTATATGCATTTGTTCATGTGTGGATAAGGACCCCTCTAACTAACATCTCATCATTTTATTTCTATAAAATATATTTTCTTTGAAGTTTGTTTTTAAAGCTTATGTTTTAAATTAAATTTCGTCAAAAATCAATTCCCCAATTATTTTAAAGTGTTAGATTTGTTAGAAATAAATTTAGTTTGTGTTTTCTTGAGTCTTGAATTATTTTGAGTCTTTGGATTTGTTTTAGATTATTTGTTAGTTTTATTTTGAGTTATTCTAGTTAAATGTTTTGAGTTTAGTTTAATGTTTTAAATTTTGTTTTTACGTTTTTAATTTAATTTTACTTTGGTTAGCATCCCTAGTTAATCCCCGGCCTAAAACGATCCCTACTTATCCATATACTACAATTGTCACAAATAGGGTTTAATTTGTGCGTTAACTTATTTTCGCATCAAATTTTTGGCGCCGTTGCCGGGGATTAGCAAATTTGCTAATCCCTTGTTTATGTTTTTGTTTGTGTTTTATTTTATTTTTTTTTATTTTTTTTTTTTTACTTTTGATATTTGATTTAGTTTTCTTTCTTTGATTTTAGGTACAAATGGAGCGAGACATGGCACTTACATTGATATTAAAAAAAAAAAAAAAATAATAATAATAATAATAATAATAATAAACATCCATATAAAAAAAATTAAAAAAAAAATTAAAAAAAAAAAAAAAAAAAAAAAACACACAAAAATACTTATATTTATATATATAATTAAATAAACTTAAAAGCATAAATATTTTACAATAATTTGAACTAATAGCTTTCATTGCTCGTTGGTAGGTGGTGCCTCGGAGGTCGACGGAGC
The DNA here is from genome assembly GCA_035220775.1 of Malus fusca. Classification (NCBI taxonomy): domain Eukaryota; kingdom Viridiplantae; phylum Streptophyta; class Magnoliopsida; order Rosales; family Rosaceae; genus Malus; species Malus fusca. Next base: position 29,491,321 of record CM069071.1, read on the forward strand.
CCCAGAAAGACGAAGCGCCAGAGTTGGATCATTCGGAGCCTCAATACTTGGTGCAGCTCCCGAGGACGAAGACAACATAAACCTCGGGAGCAACGCCATAAACCGTTGATGATCACTCTGAATCCGCACTTCGGACTCCTGCATCTGATCCAGCTTCCTCTTCATGCTTGTTGAGTAATTAGTTGCGAGCATGTGCAACTCCTTATTCTCATGCCTAAGCACTCTGACCTCTTGCCGAAGACTAGCCACTTCAGCCATCAACGACTCCACCTGACGAGTTCGTGCAAGAAGACGCTGGCCCATGTTTGATACTGAGCCTGCGCATCGGACGCTGTAGGCCATAGAGTCTTGAACAGCCAGTTCGTCGGACCGCCTTGAAAGTATCCTAGTGTCTCTAGGAGTGAGCAGATTTCTGGCCACCACCGAAGCGGTTGTTTCATTCATCATCATGGAATCCCCAACTGTAAGAGGACCATTTGGGGATATGAAGGACGGCTGCCAAATATTGGTTGGAGAAGACATATCAATATCTTCCCCAACATTCAAGTTAAGGCGACGGTCAGAAGGGCAAGACATATTTGAAGATGTGAAGAAAATGAAGAGGTCGAACTGATCAAGATGAAAAAAATGCAAGAAGGGAGTGTTTACAGGAGGGAGCTCAAGTGTGTTGTGGAACGAACATTGCGCCTCTATAAAAAGAAGAAATCAAGAGGCGCTCCTCAGAAGTCGAAGAGGCGTCCTCTCGCAAATCGAAGAGCCGGGCTCCTTTCTCAAAAGCCGGATTCTTTTCTCAAAAGCGGCGTCGCCGTTCTCAAAAGTCGGACGCCGTTCTCAAAAGTCGGGCGCCTTTCTCAAAAGCCGGAGCGGTCAAGAATCACGAGGCGAACAGCTTTTCCAGTTTTGTCGTCTCTCGTCACGCGCGCTGTCAGCTTTGCGCAAATTACGGGTTGCTTTTTCAGAAAGCGCGTCACCTGTACTGTTCATCCATTCACCGGCTGCCGACAGGGGTAAAAGAACAGTTTCGGTTGTGAAGTGAAGTTCTATAAGTTTCTACCTTCGCCTTCCACAGCAAAGGCACACCCCCTCTACACTTCTTCATCTCCGAAATTTTTCATCTCCGAAAATGCCTTTCCAACAAACCCTCTCGAGTTACTCTGTGTTTCTCATTCCCTGGGATACCTTTGCAAACAAGTCATCAAGAGCTAGAGTATTTCATATCATGAAGGTTGAAAGCAAGAGTATCTCATATCATGCTTTCTCCCTGTCCTTTTCCTTGTCTTTGTGATAAGGAGAAAGCGAGCAATCAGCCAGGATTCGGTGTCAATCTTCCGATCTAAGAACCGACTGCCTGGAAATCCTTCCTGATTGCTTACCTAGCATTGCTCTCGAGTGCTCATCTTCAACCGCTGATGTACTTCCGAAGAAGACGCCACATCTGCCTGGAGAACAGATATGGCAAGTGAAAATGATACTTGAAGCATGTGGAGACAAGGTGCTGCTTCATCTTCAAGATCAAGTCTCATTTTCCTTGCTAAGAAGTTCCCCAGCCCAGTTCAAGCATACACCTGTGGAACGATACTTCTTCAAAAGCAAAAGTATCTCATATCATCAGAGTCAGAGGCAAAGATATCTCATGGCATGCTTTTCCTTTACCCTTGCTCTTGGCTACGGAACAAGGTGAAAGAAGGCAATCGGTCGGCACTTGGACAGATTGAACAAAGAATCAGACCACCACCTCTACCTCGTGCCTACCTGCCATGCAGAAGAAACAAAAAGAGAAGAATGTAGCCTGCAGACTCAATCAACCCGGCAGAAGGAGTCCGAGTTGAAACCAAGAGCTCGAGAAGCTTCAACAACATATGGACGCATCAGTCACCACCACCAATCAAGTCTCATTTTCCTTGCTAAGAAGTTCCCGAGGCCAGTTCAAGTTCAAAGCTGTGGAAAGTCAACAAACAGGACCAATGATCACTTATTAGTTTTATTCATTATCTTTTATTTTCATTTTCAATTTTTCGTTTGTTTGTTTTTTTATATTTTCTTGTGTTACTTAACTGACTTATTTCTTTTCTTTGCAGGAACTTTTGGTTATTTCCACCCTTGAAGTTGATTGCAGAATTTTAGCTTGGGGGTCATCGCTTGATTTTTCTGCAAATTAGGGAAGTTTTCAGTCCTATTGCTTTATTTTGTTTCTTTCTTTATATTTATTTTATTTTTATTTGCATTTTATTATATTTTCTGACATTGGGGACAATGTCTAGTTTAAGTGTGGGGGTAAAGAGTATAAAAATGATCAAATTGAAATTTTTTGTACCTTCGACTTTGAACTGGTTTCATTTGTTTCCATGTTATTCCATGTTATTGCTTTGTGTTTTCTTAATTAAGTTGTTGTTTTTTTTTTTTAAAAAAAAAAAAAAAAAAAAATATTCGGAAAATTTAAAAAATTCAAAAAAATATTTCCTTGTTTTCCTTATTGTTTTGAATTAGATTTTTGTTAGTTTCCCGACCCAATGATATAATTGGATAAAATTTGAACCATGATGATCAAGAACTTAGTTAACATGTGTTGTGTGAAATTCCTAATTCTCGTGTTAGTTTGTACATATTTGATCATCTTTGAAAAACCAAATGCACATAGCCTTGTTGATGTGAAACTAAAGCATGATTTAAAGCTCCATATGTGAATTTAGTGACCATATACATCCTATGTGAGTTTTTGAGCCTATTGAAAGTGTGTGCATTTTTCATACACTCCTATTCTTTCATGTGTGATGAACTTATGTGAGATATTTCTCTAGAACTTGCATAACGATCTTTCGAAATATTTGTCATTGATTACATGAACTTGAAAATGATAGAGGCATTAGGTTTACCACCATGGCCCAAATAACCTTGTTTCCCAAAGAAAAATGATATCATTAGATTGCCAATTTGAGTCGTATTTGTGAGCCTTTTTATTTCTTATCACCAGATATGTCTACCCTTATGCCTGAAATAATTTTCCTTACCCTTTCCAAGCGAGCTAATGAGTAATGTGAAATTGTCTTATGAGAAGTGTTTGTGAAGTACTCGGAGGGTGTTTGGCAAAAGAATAAGTGTGGGGGTTTTTCATATTTATTTCTGAAGTATATAAAAAAAAAAAAACAAAAAAAAAACAAAAGAAAAGAAAAGAAAAGAAGGTTTGTTTAAGAAGAAAATAAAAAAATAAAAAAAAAATGTTTAAAGTTTCAGTTTAAGGTTGTGGTTGGAGGTGATTAGAAGAATAGCTGGGAAGTTTGAGTTTCTTATAAATCTAAATAAAAGAATTGCTTGCAATGTAGCTTGGAATTTGTGTTTTCCTATTCTTTCATTTCAATAACCCTCGCCCTAAACCTCATTACGTCCAATAAAAGTCCTCTTGATTTAAGTTTTGTAATTATGATTGTGGAGAAGTGATCTTTATGCAAGCTTATGGTAGAACTTTCACATTTGTTTCTTTGAGAGAAACACACTAAAACTAAACACATGTGTGATTGAGTGAAAATCCCGTGAGAAGGTTGCTAGTTTGCATATGGTGATTTTAAAAATAAAAATTTTGAAATTGCATTAACATGGCTATCTCACACACTACACTTCAAGGATGATTCAAAGATTACTGCTAATATTTGAATTAGGAAGATGAACTTGGATTAGTTCCTTGATGCTAGCTATGGTTCTTGATGATTGTGTTCTCAAATGAAGTTCTATGAGGGTCATATAGGGGGAAACTAATAATTTTCATGTTATTACTTTTTCTGTTTTCGTTTGTTTTGCTCGGGGACTAGCAAAAGCTAAGTGTGGGGGTATTTGATAAGCTCATATTTATACATATTTTACATCAAATTCTCTCGTCTTTTCTTAGTTATTTCCTCATATTTATGTGCTATTTACTTTATTTTTGTGTTTTATCGAATTTATCTAGCTAAGAAAATAAAAATAGCACAAGTGTGATTTTAAGTAATAAATTTGTCATTTCTACATTGCTCACTTATTTGATTTTTATAGCTTTAGAAAAAAAATAATAATGTGGCGTGGCACTGACAGGAACCAAGCACGCTGCCTTTAGCAGCTTGAAAGAAGAGGACAGCAGTGCGCAAGAGTGGAGGACACACTGGCATCAAGAAAACAAATAATAAGAAGAGAGTGGAAAGCTGGACGGCAGAAATAAAAGAACAGAAAGTCAGGAAAGGCAGCTGCCTTAGGCAGCTGGCGTGCGGAAGAAAAAGGAATAAAAAATATATGAAAGAAGAATAAAAGGAGGAAGGCAGCCACGGACTGGGGGGGGGGGATAAGGAAAGAAGGAGGAGAGCTGCCTTGGGGCAGCTTGTGAGAAAATCAGCGTGAGAGACAGGAGCTGCCTTAGGCAGCAGGAAAGCAGAAAGAAGAAGTCAGAGGCAGACAGGGACGAAACCAAGGCAGTGAGGGATTGGAGGACAGGCGCTGACGGCAAGCAGGGGAGAGAGACGTGCGAGCGTGGGAAACAGAAAGCAGAGGCTGCCATTTGGCAGCTTGAGAAAGGCTCTCCGTGAGCTGCCAGCTTGAAAAGAAGAAGCTGCCTTGGTAGCGCTGAAGTCAACAGGAAGCAGGAAGACGCGAAAAATAAGAACACCAGCGTGAGGAAAGCCTCGGGGGGGACGCTGCCTTAGGCAGCGAGGGAAAGGTGGGAGACAAGAGAAGAGCACGGAAAGCCTTGGCAGCTTAGAGACAGGAAGCACAGAAGGTAGCGTGTGAAGCTGCGAGGAAAGACAGCGAAAAAAAAGAAGGCTGCCTTGAGGCAGCTGGCGACGTACGAGAGGAGACTGACGGCAGCAGGAGAGAGCAGGAGCTCGCAGGTCAGCACGGGAAGGAGGTCAGCACGGGAAGGAAGGCTAGTGCTGTTGCGGGGAAACCAAGGAGGACGCTGCCTTTGGCAGCCTGACGCGAGGAAGTCAACGCGGGACAGAGGAGAGAAGGCAGGCGCTGAAATTGAGAACGTGTGGAGCTGCTCTCCACGGGTAGCAAGACAGGCGCGGAACAGCATGGAGCACATCCTCAATTTGGTTTAATCCTCCAAACTTATGTTTATTTTATGGTTTAATTTATGAATAATGTGTAATTAATTTCTGTTTAGTTAGAGGGAAATTTGAAACCATGAATATTTGTTTATTATAGTTTGATTTACTCCAGTTATGAATTCTTGAACGTTGGATGTGGTTTATTTTTCTGTGTTGATTAATAACTTGTTTATGTATGTGGGTTAAGGGTCGACACTTAATTTGCATGCTTAGACTTGATGCTAGGATATAAGGGAATTTCACCTAATCGTTATGAACTTATATCCATGAGTAGTAAAAATCGCTAGTCACGATTGTGTTTAGTAAACCCTAGGTTGGATTAACATGCGTATTCCATAGTTATGAATGCCTAGTCAATGCTTATGATTTCCATTGAACTTAATGATCTTTGATATGTCTCTCTATCATGCGTATTCCATAGTTAGGGAACTTGATAAGAATAATTTGGTTGTGATGCGTATCCCGTCCAATTCAATGAATCTAGGGAAATCTGAAGGTTAATTTAAGCGGACCTAATTAACTTGGAGCATTGTCATTTATTCGTTTGTTGAAGTCATAGCTGGGAATCAAATTATATGCATTTGTTCATGTGTGGATAAGGACCCCTCTAACTAACATCTCATCATTTTATTTCTATAAAATATATTTTCTTTGAAGTTTGTTTTTAAAGTTTATGTTTTAAATTAAATTTCGTCAAAAATCAATTCCCCAATTATTTTAAAGTGTTAGATTTGTTAGAAATAAATTTAGTTTGTGTTTTCTTGAGTCTTGAATTATTTTGAGTCTTTGGATTTGTTTTAGATTATTTGTTAGTTTTATTTTGAGTTATTCTAGTTAAATGTTTTGAGTTTAGTTTAATGTTTTAAATTTTGTTTTTACGTTTTTAATTTAATTTTACTTTGGTTAGCATCCCTAGTTAATCCCCGGCCTAGAACGATCCCTACTTATCCATATACTACAATTGTCACAAATAGGGTTTAATTTGTGCGTTAACTTATTTTCGCATCAACAATGGATTTGCCATCAGTCATAGTGAATTCATAGAACTTAAACATGATAAATTTATCGGTACTTTTTTTCTCCGATGTATACTTCTCTTCAAGAGCATTCCAGATTTCCCTTGGAGATTGAGTTGTAGAAACTAAATTGTAGAGCCGATCCGACAAAGTATTCAGGATATGTCCTTTGCACATCAATTCATCGTCTTCACGCTTCTTTCGGTTGGCAATAATTTGTTCAGTATCCGCATCGTTAGGTTCAGGAATTGGCTGCAGATTTAGATCAAGAACATAGGCAATTTTCAAGGCCGTCAGCATTCAGCGTATTTTGTCCTTCCAACGCATGAAATTGGTTCCATCCAACTTGTCGAGTTTCCAGAAAGCACCGTCGTTCATTGCAGACAAAGCCATAGTTTTGGACATCTTCTCCATTGTGAATATCACTTTAAGATTGTTAGAATAAGGTTGAGAATTTGACAAAAAAATGACTTTGAGGCACGTTAATACGTTTTCCTTAAAGTGATATTTGCCCCCCACTCTAATATGAGTTTGCTAACGGATCTAAAGCAAATCACTTCCAGAATACAACAAAGTTTGGAATTTTAGTTTAGCAAGAACTGAAATTCCCTTAAAATCTTCTAAAAGGAAACTATATGATTTTGATGGAGAGAAAGAGGATAAGAAAATGTTGTTTGAAGAATTGTATATATCCAAATATGCAGCCAACATGGGCTATATATAGATACTATGGAACCCTTTGAAGATGGATCTAAGTGTGCATATAAAAAGTCATGTTCTTTCCTGCATCATTACCACCGAATGGATGCATTTTTTAATCAAAGTCGCACCCTGCTGCATCCTTTCATTTTCTGAAAAAATGCAATCCTATTGCTACACAGCAACTGCAACCATTCTTCTTCAATCTAAGAGACGCCAAATGGAAAGAAAAAAGGCACGACACTGCAGCCAAAAGGCACATCACTGCAGCCTTTCTCCCATTATACACGCATGCAATACCATATATATATTAATGAAATACACCAACATGTATTGGTTGCTTTTTTCTTTCGGCCAAATTGGATTATTCATCCCCGTGGTCATAGGAAACTTGCATGATGACCCCCGTGGTGAAAAAACTAGGAATTAAACCCCTGTGGTCAAGAATGTTAGCAAATTTAGTCCAAAAGTAAGATTTCTGTTAAATGACTGTTAAAAGTATGGGTAAAACTGTATTTTCAGTTCCAATTGACATTTAAAATAAATAAATTTTTTTATAACAATTAACAAAAAAATTAATGCTTAATTTTTTAAATAAAAAAAAGCCCAAATTCGATGTCAATTGGAACTGAAAATACAGTTTTACCCCAACTTTTAACAGTCATTTAACAGAAATCTTACTTTTGGACTAAATTTGCTATTATTCTAGAACACAGGGGTTTTATTCCTAGTTTTTTCACCACGGGGGTCATCATGCAAGTGTCATATGACCACGGGGATGAACAATCCAATTTGGCATTTTCTTTCTTTACGGAGCTGATTTGTAGTATGGGGAATTGCTCTTGTTTGTCAATCCTTGTGGGATATCACGTACATTGTTATTGAAGCGTACATGGGTTGCACCAGAAGAGGTCTTAGCAAAACATTAGGAATAAAAGTGAGAGTAATTCATGACCTTAAATACAAAGGCAGATTGACAACTAGGGAGGGATTAATATAAAAGCCAGTTCACCTATTGGCTAAATCATTAAAAATGCGGTGCATCGTTCATTAGTCATTACTGATTACCAACTAAACTATAGTTGGTCATGTGCCCCACTGAGAGGTTTTGCCAAAAATTGCTAACGTTTGGCTGTCATGAATTGTCTAGATGGCATTGAACCATAAAGAAGCCTCTATAAACTGAAACTTTGACCCATTCGAAAGACTTGATCAAGATGAAACTATTGAATCTTTTTGTGAGTTCTAATTGTTAAAGATATATTAAGTTTGAAAGTGATAGAATTTTGCTGATGTTATTTCTCTCTCTTTCTTAGGTAGGAAGCTAACCAAATTCCCAACGTGAAGATAGCCAAGGTTGATAGAAGTAAATTTAACAAGGATCAGAGTGCTTATATACCCAAGATTCCTGAGATTGCTAAGTGTCGAGACGAATTGATGTCCCTGAAACAGTGGGAGGATGCATCTCTTGCTGAGTTTTCAGAGCTAAGGCTGGTATGTTCCCCTCCTGATTTTTCTTCGTTCACTTCCCGTACGAGAACTATTACACAGAAACTGATTAAAAGTTGGGCAGCTCTCTTATCTCTGCATTCCCTTATTCTTGAATCAAACAGTTGCAATCCTTTCGCATGGAAATCTTATTCCGCCTTCTGTACCTTCTTTGTTATAAGTTGCTAAATATCTTTGAAAATTTCTCCTTTTTGCTGGCACATGATGTTTCTAGTTTCGGTATAGACTCAACCTGGGGCCAAAATCGTTATGAGTGTGCAGGGTAGGGAATACATTTTAGTGACGCCTGTTTTTAGGACAAATTTTATTTTAGTCACATGTTTCTTCTTTGGAAGAATGTGTTTAGGGTAAATGCATCATAAAGCTGGAAGGAAGGTGAACATTTTGCAATTCTTTTATCTTTTTCAATAGTCGTTTTCAAAGCCAAGAACCGTGCTTTCTTAAAGTTATTTATATTGAAAAAAGATTTGAGAACGTTTGATAAACTAGGGATCTTAACGCGGAAAGGTAATGCCTTTGCTTAAATGAGAGTTGACTTCATTTTCTGACTTCTAGTTTTATCTTAATCTCAGGCTTTGTCTCATTTTGAGGGTTCTAATGCAAGCACGTCTCATGGAAAATTTGAAAAGTTTGCTAATGTAGAATCCAAGGAAGTTGACTTCCACTGGCCTCATGGCTGTTCCATCGTTGGGAGCTCCATAGATAAGCCATCCCCTTCAACTAATATAGGTAGTAATGCCTCACTGCCTGCTGAGAACTTAAGTCCCAATCCTTGTGCGAGTCAAAGTTCCAGCCCCTTGTTGCTGGTGATCTTAAAAATGGACTCTGTAGCTCTGAGTGTTGATGTTGAGAAACGCATAAAAGCGGTAGAGGACATGATCACTCTGTCAAGGAATGATTGCCTGTGGCTATTTGCATTATGTGCAGCAGTTGATAATCCACTAGATGCTGATACCAGCCCTTCTCTTCGGAGTCGGCTAAGGAAGCGTGCTCCCTTGCGAGCTGCAAAGTCTGTACTTGATGATGAGGTAGTAATGTATTCTAGCCACGATTTCAGGTAGATATTTCGAGCAGTTAGAAAACTGAAGCTTTGTATAATTTATTGGATTTCTCCTTGAAGAAAGGTTCAGATTTCACTTTGTTACTTTCCTCAACCTTTTTCAATCAATCATTTTATTTATTTTCTGTTGAATAACTTAAAATACACAGAGAATGTGCATATACACATAGTATGCCCATTCTCTGAAAAAGACGTCTCAATTGGAACACGTGATAAAAGAATTAGTTATCATGTATATTCCCTTAAAAAGACTCGACAACTGGCTAGCATGCACACACACAACTGGCTAGCATGCACAATTTTCAAAAAAGACTTCACAACTAGCGATCATGCAGATAAACAACTGGCTAGCTTCCACTCACACAAGCATCTACTTTGCGTATGTTTTCATTTCATATAGGAGACATTTAAGGGAAGGGATCTCTATTTTTTTTTATAAAGATGGGGATTAGTTGTGGAGCCCCCACCACATCGAACTTTAACGATTTGAGCCGTCTATTTTTCAAGTTGAAACTCATAGATCATCCTAACAAAATATTAGCCAAATCAGAAATATTTGAGGCATCTAATTGAGATCAAAGAAACTGATGAACACTTTGTTCTAAGAAATACATTTAAATTTCATCGTGATAATTGAATAGGCAAATAATTTCGGATTGAATTGAATTTTTGTAAGGATGATCTATGAATCGAGACTTACAAAATAGACGATTTGGATCGTTGAAGTTCAATGTGGAGTGAGTCCCACAACTAATCTCCATTATTTGAATAAAATGGGGATCCCTTTTCTTAAAGGGCATGTATGTGTGTGTGTATATGTATTGGGGTGTGCTATCCACACACTCCATTTTACCTCATACACACCCTCTTAATCTGTGACCTTCGGATCAACTAAATTAAAGAAGATCAAAGGACACATATACAGGCCCTTTAATTTGCGGGCATGGAGAAGTGTGTCAAAATCTTTACCAACCTCACAAACTTCTCAAATACATTTTCACTCAAATTGGGCTAAATTTTAGGCAGCAGCGATGGAAGAAACAAATCTATGCCTAGGATTGCACCATCATGTAGTATCTTGGTTGTGCATTAGGAATATGCATTCAATCTAGTTATTTTGAACTTTAAATTTGATGGATTTGTTTTGGCCCTCAAATTCTTGAGTGTTCTTTTAGTCTTCTCGACATGGTTTCTCGCTATATCCAAGAAGACATGTTGACACATGTGAAGGAAATTTTGTGAAAAACATGTTCATTTGAATAACATCATATAGCATGCAATTAACAATTAAAGGCGGAATCATGCTTTCATGCATTAAAAAACAAAACATCTACCATGAAATTCAAAGCCTAGTAGATTGGTGAACCTTGACTCAACTTTTAAATCAACATTTATTAGTTGAGAAATATTTACCTTTGTAGATTCCTCTTTGCATATGCAAAGGATAATCACCCAAGAGATAGGGCCTTCATTCCTTGCTTCTTAGCTCCATGGATTTGGTTAGAAGAATAGGTTCTCCAAGTTCCCAAAATTGAGAACCTCTAAAGATTCTACACCAAGGTTGGATTGGAGAGGAAATGAGTGACCTTGAGGAAATAGAATTGCTAGACAATATCCCCCAAGGTGGTTGGCCTCTTAGAGAGAAATGGAAGCTTTGTGTTCTCACCAATTTTCTCTAAAATCAACAACTTCTGAATTTTAGGTTATAAAGTTCTTTATATAGTCACTTCTTTAAATGACCTAAAGAACCAAAAACCCTAATTCAACACTAAATGGATATGGGCTTTTGGGCCTTTGTGAATCTTTATTCATTAAGTTGTCATACAACTTAAGTCAATGGGCTTTGACGTTCGAAGCCCATTGGGCCTTAAGGTCCAAAACTATCCCGAGGTCTTTAACGAACTTATTCGTTTGATTAATTAACATATTAATTAATCCTTGCCATAAATAATTAAACCATTTAATTCATCTCCTTTGTTTCTTCAATCTCCACCTTATTTGGTGTACAATACATTAGGTTCCTTTTAGCGAGGCAGTGGGCGATTAAAACCATTTTACATCGATTGTGAATTTGAAACTTACTTTCAATTCTCCCTTTAGTGATTACACACGTTTAGGGCTTCCACAAACCATGAGTGACCCCTAGCAGCATATCATGGCTACCCAAGCTAATCAGAAGAGGTAGAGAACCTATTCAGTTTAGGATTACAAATGCAATACGGTCTTTCTCTAATCTAATACTCTTGACCACATTGTTTGGTTTGATAGTTTATTTATTCATGTCTACTATCCAATGTGATTCATTTGCATTTTATGATTACCTTGAATGTGATTTGGAACGCATTCCCCAATCTCATTCATACTCTGGCCAAAGATTTTAATCATATCATAGAGTATTCTCCCTCAAGCCAATTGAAGGTTAGAGATCCCTTGTTGCGCATTCACTTGTCTCCATGACTAAGTGGCTTAACCCCAATGATGTCGTGGACACCCCGATGGGGTGACTTTGGCATAATCAAAGATCAAGGACTTAACCACAAGACAACAACTGTGATGCCTCAGGTCAAAAGACTAATTTGCATTATCCCAAACATGAGTTCTCATGTGACATGAGTATGAGAACTCCTCGTTGATCGTATTCAGTGAACTCATTCTCTATTGAGCACCTACGTACTTGTCTTGATGTCACACACACCAATGACTCGAGACTAGTCACTCTCCCTGATAGAAGACATAGCACGTACTGATCTTAACGGACTGTCAATGCCCAATTGGCAATCCTATGATCAGGAATGTTTAGGATGTGTCTACGAAAGAATGGTCTCATTAATCTAACTTCATTAGATTGCATTCTCCCAATCACATATTCCTTGGACTTTATCGTTTAAGCATATAACATTTATATGAGACGCCTCAAACAATAATGTTTGCCTTTTATATGTAAACTAGATTAGTTTAACATGTGAAATGTCCGTAAAGTATCATCATATGAATGGCTTTAGGGCACATTTCCAACAATCTCCCACTTGCACTAGAGCCAATCAGCTTGGTCATCTGTTATGATTCCTCTTCTGTAGTCATTTCCTAAATGGCTGAATAGTAGGCCTAGGAAATGGATATCTATATGTTATCCATAGAAGCAACCTTGAGAATATCGACGTCACCATTATACATGATTCCCAATCATGTGGTTTAGTCTCTCATATGAGTTCGGATCTTGATGAGACCTTGATTCCCAGGCTTGAGCTATCGCCCCATTGGTGTCGTAGTGTCAGTACACTACATACACTTTCTGGTTGGAACCGAATAGAGAGTTCATAAATGAACTTTCCCATCCAAACAACATTGTTGTAAACTTCTATATGGCAATATATTTTGCATTCATAATGGAACACACTAAAGTCATTACTTTAATGTTTCCATCCAAATATCTCTTTAGTCATAATAAAGAGATATCTGTTTATCTCTTCATTCATAATGAAGAAACATCCAATGATGGATTAGATTCACAATCTAATACATTTACGCTTCCATTACGTTACTCTAATTCTTCCTCATTCTTCGAGGAACCTATCCTTTAGTATTTCTTAAATACTTAAGGATTTACTTGACAGTTGCCATGGTTCTGATCCTGGGCTTGCACTGATATCGCCTTGTACCTTTCTAGGTACAACTCATATCAATGTTTTTCATACAATATGAAATACATAAATCACCTTTCTGCGTATGCATAAATGATTCGATTTACGCATTATTTCTTTGGGAGTCAAAGGGTACGTTCCCTTTGAGAAGAGCTACCTCCTAGTCTCACTAGAGTTGTTCTTCTTATTAAAGTTTATCATCATATGAGAAACTTCCTAGCAACCTTTTGTCTATTATTAGGGCATGATATAATCCAATTATATCCTAAAATCTATCATTATAGATTTCCATCCCATGTATATAGACTATGTCTCCCATATACATTCTATCGTTATAGAAAGTTTTAAAGTCATAACTTTAACAATGAAGTATTCTTTTCATTTCCAAAATTAATATATCATACATATATTCAAATTTAGGAATATGATTAACTCCCACTAATCTTTTGTAAACCTAGTAAACAAAAGATTCATTTACATCTATATGAGAAATCAAACAATTTTGATCTTTCTCTCATAAGACGCTTATGGCTCCCACTAGCTTGCTAAGATCCATGATGGTTGGATCTCTACAACTTACATGTTTTGTGATTCATAGTTTTAGACATAAATTATCAAGACTATCTTAATAATGGTTTCGGAAACCTATATCATGTCCAAACATTGAATCACCATTTAGTTTTAGCTAGCAATCTTCGAATTAATTGAAACTAAGACTACGTCAAAGATGGTTCCTTCAAAGTCAACCATTCTCTTTGATTGTAGTCACCTTAAGCTACCAATTAGCTATGAAGGTTTCATTATTTCGGGTCAAATGGTACTTTACCATTTCCTTGAGTATATATCGTATATACACTCAATGTAGTCATAAAGTTCAAACCATTCAACTGAGACGGTTTATAAATCCTTCTTGACTACCTTGGAGCTTGTGGTATAGGAACTAGGTTGTTATATTTGTTGATTATCATCTTGTCTCTCAAAGAACCCATTCTTTTGAGTTCTATTCCTAGTTCATTTGCTCTAAGGCAAATCACATTGTAGGATTACAATGAACTACTCAACAAACAACATTTGTTGGTTGGTTTATAGAAGTGATATCCAAAGGTTAATTTAAGGATATCCACAAGATAATTTTTAAACAAATATTGCTTATTAGCACACAACCCCAAATCTTAACATGATTAAGATTTGTTTTTCTTTCCAACTACATCCTATGGAGTTATGAAAATTTTGGAAGATCTTCTAATTGACAATCATATTGTCTTAGAAGCATATATATCCTATATATGGGTAATTGATAATATCCAACGAACTAAATCTTATTCAAGTTCGTTCTTCTCCTAATGGAGAAAATCATTTATCTTATGATGCTAATTTCCTTGATATCTTTCAAGGAAACTCATCTAAAGTGTTACCTTTCCTTGGATCAAATCTAAGGAGGTAAGTACTTTAGACGTCTTACTCATCAACTTACATTTCTTGAATTCTTTGAAACCTTTTGCAAAGTATTCGGACTTGTGTTTATTCATAATAAACTATAGTCCAACCGAGAGTGATCTTCGGTGAATGTCATACAACATGAGTAGTATTATTTTGTGGACAATTGCCACTATCTTGCAACCTTTTGGGTTTTAAGCATCATTATATTCTAAACAGTTAACGCTACCATATCATCTCTACCATAGAGACAATCAATTAGATTACTATAATCCAATCATTGATTAATAAAGAACAATGTTTTGTCAAACAAAACATTCATCCATCTCTATTATAGTGACGGAATTAAGTTCCTTAAAATTGGAATGTAAAGACAATCTTTGGTTTTTCCAATTTCTTTGGTAGTTTATATGAGGAAGTTAGTACCATCTGCTTTCGCAGAGATCTATATTTTATTCACGTTCCGAATGTGAAGTACTTTCTCTTCTCTCATTAATCTTCTACTTCTTATTAGCCACACTTTTACAACGATTGTAAAACATAGTTACTAATACGGAATCATGCATTCAAGTAGAAGCACCAACTGTTTTGAACTATTCAAGAACAATTTACAACACCTTCGAAAGGTGTGTTCTTGACACTTGCAAGACATTTCTTGCAAATACCCCTTCCAATGTCCATCCTTTCATAAAGAAAGTTTGTTCCCTTGGAGTTAATTTTATCTTCTTCATTTGACTTCTCCTTTGACTACAATAGTCATGGTCCCTAAACTCCCACTATCTCTCTTGAAACCTTTTTCAATTGTGTTTATACACATCAAACATTTTGGAGAGTGTGTGGTTATTGTTCACTACATAGTTTACAATAAACTTAGTGAACCATTAGGATAGGGACATAAAGGTGAAGTCCTAGCTTAGTTTCCGTCTCGTTAAGTGGTTTATCACTTCAACACTCAATGATTCAAAATCATCATAAGTCCATGTTGATGGACTATTTTTGTCAACCAACCATTATGTTCTAAACATAATTACAAACTTTCAAGAGTTGTTCAAGGCAACTCTTATTTGTTCATAAGTTCCTTTGTTCATATAACGAAGGAATAAGCATTGGTTGTTTGTGTTGTCCTCTTCATGATAGACATTTCTAACATGTTCTTCCAATGATACATTATCAATAGGAAGATTGTGAGGATGAGACTTCTTAGGTACATGCACAATCCATTTAAGACAATCTTTGGGATTGTGTTACCAAGTCCGGAAACTAAAACATTCGGATTTTCTTTGTCAAGTTTTGGATAGCGTTTGCAAATATATTGGTAAACAAATACATAACGAATATAAATTGATTGATTTTAAGCCATTTGATTCGGGTCTTTAAATCAAATAGCACCACCCACTATTTTTGGCAAATTCCATATCCCTCATTGGAATTCGAGAGTTTTGGAGGAAACTCTTAGTAGGTTATGGGAGACTCACTATTACCAAGCCCACCTCACAATGATATGATATTGGCTAGCATTAATAATAATGAGAGAGTACACTTACTCATTTGCAACTAATGCAAGTACCCATCAATTTGGCCTCTAGAGAATGTTGCCTCACAATGATATGATATTGGCTCCATTGCACTTAGTTAAGTCATTCCCACCATGCTTAGTTCGTGAAGGGGTTCAAGAATAGCCTCACAATGATATGATATTGGCCATCCTCGTTGCCTACACTAACCTCATCAAGTATGTATATAGACTCCTCCTGAGTATAAGCATGCACTTTGTACTCCCCCATGATAGGGTGAAGCCGGTGTACAAGTCATAAACGATTGGAGCTACCACGGTGGAAGGCCACGGAAGAGTGTTCTAAGCACTCTCACGCTTTTCAACTTAATAATGGTTTGGTTGAGGGTTTTAGGTCTCATCACATAAACATATTCATTTTAATCTTTATTAAAACAATTTTGGTCCTATTACAACTATTGGTCCATTTGATTCAATTTAGTTGTATATAATACTCCCACTATACTTATAAAACGGTTTTTAAAGCAAGAGTATATGATACTACTAACATAAGGTTTGCATTCATTTGATGGACTATATAGTTGCCTTAGGGCCTTAGGATGACTATGAACCTTTGTTTAGATTTAACACGAGCCTAGTGTTGAATCTCGGACTAGGGATGGAGATTGATTTTAGTTACGCGTTTAATCACATTAAGGCGTGTTGTCTTAGGGGCGTTGGACCCAACTACTTCATTTTCATGCATATCAAATAAAGCAAGAAAGAAGTACTTCAAAGTAAAAGAGAGCTTATGCTCTTTACAACATTTGCATAATTCAAATTACTTTAAAGTAAAGAAGAGCTTATGCTCTTTTACAACATTTGATCAAATCAAATTACAACCAAAATTAATCTACACATTCCCATGGTTCAAACAAATTTGAAACGGCCTTTCACATAGCTCAATTATCGTAGGCTTAGGTTCATAATCACCCTTTAATTAATCAACACTTTAATTAATTAAATTGAATGCAACATTTTCATTTGGTTTTTGTATCCATAAAATTGATTTAAATGGAGCTAAATGAAATGAAAATCCAATTCTCATTTAAAGAGACAAAACAATTTTTGTTCCCTACTTAATTTGGGCCATCATGCAATAACCACAACCTTTTGGGCTATATTGCGAAACACAAACTTTTGGGGTCACTTTGTAAAAACACAAAAGTCCACTACTTCATGTAATTACAACTAGAACCCAAAAATTTCAACAAATACAAAAAACTTCATTAAAGGAGCAAAACAATTTGTCCTTTAACGTTTTTGGGCCTTAACATAAAAACGTAAACTTTTGGGCCAAAGTGCAAATACACAAAAGTATCAAAACTTTATGTAATTGAATAAAAGACCCAAAAATACCCTATTTAATTAGGGTGGCCGGCCATGATGGAAAAAATATGATTTTTACAAAGTTTTTGTAAGTGGGTTTTATTAGGTGAGGTAAAGATGAAATATTTTGAATTTATGTTAAACTTTTAAAAAAGTTTGTCTACCATTAAAACCATTAATAATACTTTACAAATAATCATCACCCACTAAAATCACCCACTAAAATTAAACCAAAACTTTATGTAAAAACATAAAACATTTTGAATCAAAACTTCAAAACTTTTTGTTCTTGGCAAGAACTTCAAGAACATTGAAGAACACTCATGAAAACTCATAATAGCTCCATGAATGTTTTCACTCACCAAAACTCAAATTTTCATCACTCAAAAGAGGGTTAACATCCTAGGGTACTTAGGGGTTCCAAAAGTCACTTTAAAACCATTTTTACAAGACAAACATGAACCCAAAAAATCACCCTTTGGATTTGGCCGAATTTCCCAAAAAAACATGGCACCAAATTTTAGCTCCAAAATTCATGCTCATATGAACTACATCTACAACATTTAAGATGGCAAATTTTCTAACAAAATTTACATTCAAAGAAACAAGAATAAAGCTTGTAACATATTACAACTTTTAAATCAAAAAACTATGAACTACAAAACCCAAAATGATTCACCAACTACTAGACCTAGGCTCTGATACCACTTGAAGGAAATTTTGTGAAAAACATGTTCATTTGAATAACATCATATAGCATGCAATTAAGAATTAAAGGCGGAATCATGCTTTCATGCATTCAAAAACAAAACATCTACCATGAAATTCAAAGCCTAGTAGATTGGTGAACCTTGACTCAACTTTTAAATCAACATTTATTAGTTGAGAAATATTTACCTTTGTAGATTCCTCTTTGCATATGCAAAGGATAATCACCCAAGAGATAGGGCCTTCATTCCTTGCTTCTTAGCTCCATGGATTTGGTTAGAAGAATAGGTTCTCCAAGTTCCCAAAATTGAGAACCTCTAAAGATTCTACACCAAGGTTGGATTGGAGAGGAAATGAGTGACCTTGAGGAAATATAATTGCTAGACAATATCCCCCAAGGTGGTTGGCCTCTTAGAGAGAAATGGAAGCTTTGTGTTCTCACCAATTTTCTCTAAAATCAACAACTTCTGAATTTTAGGTTATAAAGTTCTTTATATAGTCACTTCTTTAAATGACCTAAAGAACCAAAAACCCTAATTCAACACTAAATGGATATGGGCTTTTGGGCCTTTGTGAATCTTTATTCATTAAGTTGTCATACAACTTAAGTCAATGGGCTTTGACGTTCGAAGCCCATTGGGCCTTAAGGTCCAAAACTATCCCGAGGTCTCTAACGAACTTATTCGTTTGATTAATTAACATATTAATTAATCCTTGCCATAAATAATTAAACCATTTAATTCATCTCCTTTGTTTCTTCAATCTCCACCTTATTTGGTGTATGATACATTAGGTTCCTTTTAGCGAGGCAGTGGGCGATTAAAACCATTTTACATCGATTGTGAATTTGAAACTTACTTTCAATTCTCCCTTTAGTGATTACACACGTTTAGGGCTTCCACAAACCATGAGTGACCCCTAGCAGCATATCATGGCTACCCAAGCTAATCAGAAGAGGTAGAGAACCTATTCAGTTTAGGATTACAAATGCAATACGGTATTTCTCTAATCTAATACTCTTGACCACATTGTTTGGTTTGATAGTTTATTTATTCATGTCTACTATCCAATGTGATTCATTTGCATTTTATGATTACCTTGAATGTGATTTGGAACGCATTCCCCAATCTCATTCATACTCTGGCCAAAGATTTTAATCATATCATAGAGTATTCTCCCTCAAGCCAATTGAAGGTTAGAGATCCCTTGTTGCGCATTCACTTGTCTCCATGACTAAGTGGCTTAACCCCAATGATGTCGTGGACACCCCGATGGGGTGACTTTGGCATAATCAAAGATCAAGGACTTAACCACAAGACAACAACTGTGATGCCTCAGGTCAAAAGACTAATTTGCATTATCCCAAACATGAGTTCTCATGTGACATGAGTATGAGAACTCCTCGTTGATCGTATTCAGTGAACTCATTCTCTATTGAGCACCTACGTACTTGTCTTGATGTCACACACACCAATGACTCGAGACTAGTCACTCTCCCTGATAGAAGACATAGCACGTACTGATCTTAACGGACTGTCAATGCCCAATTGGCAATCCTATGATCAGGAATGTTTAGGATGTGTCTACGAAAGAATGGTCTCATTAATCTAACTTCATTAGATTGCATTCTCCCAATCACATATTCCTTGGACTTTATCGTTTAAGCATATAACATTTATATGAGACGCCTCAAACAATAATGTTTGCCTTTTATATGTAAACTAGATTAGTTTAACATGTGAAATGTCCGTAAAGTATCATCATATGAATGGCTTTAGGGCACATTTCCAACAACATGATCCCATTATTTTCATGCTCATTCTTTGAGGAAGATCTAGTATGATTTGAAATTTTGAGGACGAAATTTCTATAAGGAGGGTACATTGTGACATCCTTTCCGAATTTAATATTATTTTATTCCCTAACCTTGGAAAATTACGATAATGCCCCTCACAAACTAATTGAAAATCCTACGTGTACATTTTGATCTCCTTATTCTAGGTAACACGTTTTCTTATGAACACGTGAGTGCGAAGGAGGTGTAAATCGGACAATATATGCACGTTTCTCAATGAGGAGCAAAATGGTAATTTTTCCTTCTTGGGAATCAATTACTTGTTTATCGAGACAATAGTGAGTTGTCGGTATTGCGGGCTGCAGATCGTACTATCAATGGCTTATTCGTTGGGTTCGTTAAGCAAGTGGGCAAGTAGACCCGTCTGCGTGAGTATTCTATTAATTAGGTCCCGTGCCTAATTAATTATTGTTTGGGCTTGTCCCAAAGACACACACACAATTACATACTCTCGGAGCACTCGACGATACGAATGCATAGGCGTAAAACAAAATCAAAGTTATAACGAAGATTTTACGAAGCACGGAACACCTAGGGTAATTAAGTAATTTCATATCGCAGGAGATTTTTTTTTTTAATCTTTTATGGCTTCGGGTTGTGTGCCAAGTGGGGCCCACATGCCACTCCACCTCTCCCTCTTGTCTCTCCCGTGTCTTAATCTATCGAGCCTTATCTCCCTTGTTGCCACCTCACTCCTCTATTCCTCTTTTCACTTTCTTATTCCTCTCTCATAAACTCTCCTTATTTAACTTTCTCTTTATCAAACTCTCTTCTTATCTGCAAACCGAGACCATCACTACCACCAACTCGCCACTCCAACGAGAATCACCACCACAAACCCAAAACATCACCTCGTCTCTTGGCCGTGAAACCAGAAACAAGCGCGGACTCACGAACTCAAACCTAGACACGAAGCCTTGTGCGGCACAATAGCCACTACCACTGTTCACTGTCTCCTCTAGCGAAGTCTATGTTTTTCTGACTAAAGTGAGGATTGGGAACCCTCGATTTCTCTCCCTTCTGTTGTTATGACTTAACTTCTGAGTATACGTGTATGTCTTTGTGACTATTGGTACAGTGACAACTCGAGGGAAGCTTTTCCATATATTTTGGCAAAAGAACTGTGGCTTTCAAGCCACTTCAAATCATTTTTTTTAGCCGTTTCCAGCAACCGTTGGCCCTCGAACTAGTATAAACTGATTCTCTACATTCCTAACTCCACTTTGGCTTTTAAATCATTTATTTTGGTTGAGAAATGAGATCGAATGGAGCTGTGAAAGTTGGCCCTGGTACTTGCAAATTTGAAGGCTTTACGCGAAAGGCAAGTATCGACATACTTATTGGCACATGGGCGAGCATGGGGGTTCATGTGGTCGGTGTGTGTAGCGGGTGGCAGCCTATACAGCCACCTTGTGCCAAATATGAATCCACCATCCGTTTTCCTAAATTTGATCATTTTAAAATAGTTTCGTTTCGTTATTAGCCGAACTTTGTATGAATATGCAAATTTATGTTAGTACGCTATAAATTTACGTAAATGGTTTCGTTTCTAGGTGAAACGCATCGCAAGGATCTTCAATGCCGGGAGGCAGGGTTCGATATCATGGATTGCTATTATAAATTGTTAGGGGGTTTTTGTTTTTTAATTAGCATATATTTATTTGGTTTCAATATATATATATATATATATATATATATGTTCACATTACACCGATACACTCATCCATTGTATTTGCCAGTCCTATCATGGACTACTATTAGGACTCATATGTGATGCGTATAGTGCGAGTCTTCATGTGATTGTAGTACTAGAGTGTAAGTCATTATTACACCAAGTCCTCTTCATGTCAGAATATCACTGCATAAGCTTGTGTGGCAGCATATGTTGATGATCACTTGATATTATATGTTTGTTGTGTGAGATATTGTGATCATCAGATGCTATATGTTTTATATGTGAAATATTGTGATTTACCGTATTTCTCAAATATTGTTGTTTACAGTAATTGTTCTCATACTCTACGTAGTATATACATATATTTGGAAACTATACTTGTTTTACGACGAGGGGTTATTTGTTCTTGAAAAAGGTTTTTATAAAACTTTACTTTTAAGCACATTTACCCTTGTTTTTCGTCCCTCCAGGATTTAGTGGCAGACTTCGGTGACGACTAGGATTTCTAGCAAACGTTGATGTAGGAGATTACTTCTGATGATATAATTCTTATTTTACTTTTACTGTACTTTACTTATGCTCTGACATCACATGTGAAATGGGTTCAATCCTGCTCACATGTACACTCTTGTATTTAGTCACTTTTAGGTTTAAATTTATTCAAATTTTCCACATCACTACACGTTATGGGTTCGTCACCTTCCTGATGTTGGCCAGCACAACTCAATTCGGTGTCTAAGTGACATACCGAGTCGGGGTGTGTTAGTTTGGTATCAGAGCATAAGTTTGGACAGTATTGCAATCATCACATGCGTGATGTAAGTCACATGCGTGATGTAAGCATTCTTGATTCTTGAAGCTTAATTGTCAAATCTTGCCACCTCGTCGAGTATGTGCCAGCTTTCTTGAGTTTTCGATGACTTAGGCGAATTATCAAGTTGCCAAAAGAACGTTTTGGCGACCACCTCTAGATTTTAAACGAAGAACCTCCCTGCTAAGGAATGATTTAGATTGGAAATAAGCTGATAGCCCTGATGCAGGCTAATGTTTGGTAATTGTGTACCATCGTATATTTACCAAACAACATTACTAAATTCCCATCGTCATTACCAACTCTTCTAAGATAAGAAACCGCAAAGAACTTTGATCCTTGCCAGTGTTCGTTTAGTATGTCACCTACTAGAATTTCTACTAGATTCTACTTTGCGTTGAAATTTCTAGAAATGTCTTGAGCGACAATGTGGTACTAAAGTTGTAGCACTCATCGGAAGAACATATGGGGGACAATCACTTTTGGTCCCCAACAATACTAATCTTTTAAACATAGTAGTTGTAATCCTGAATCTTCAAGAGGAAGATCAAATTTCAACAAACCCCATTATGAAGTCAAGCCAATAACAATTCATTTTCCGGTCCTTCAGACACTTCAACCGACACTAGTTTCCAGAATTAATTCCGATGTTGTTCTCGTCACTACGATGAGTAGAGGCATGGGAGTACGAGTTGTTATACCTACGGTTAGTAGAGATACCTGAAGCAGTAATTAAATTTACCTAGAATCAAATGAACTAATTTATAGGACCAGTTCCTTACCAATCAACTGAAACTATCCTTCGAAGCATGCTTTAACCTGTAATCAGGCGGTATGATTTCTGATATGGGACACATATCAGTGTCTAGGAGTGGTACCTTAATGCCAGAACACCGATTCACAGTTTTAGGGTGGCGGACAATATCAAAATAACTGCGCCAAGAACAAGAAGTGGAAAACGAGCTTTTTAGGTGTCTAAGTAATTCCAGTGGAGTACGGGGCTAATTAACTGCGCCAAGGTATATGCATTACTATAAGAAGATTAAACCACAATAGTTTTGGAGCTCAAATGGACATATGAATGCTATTCAATGGCTTTTAGGAGAGAACTTATTTTCTAGCTTTTATTACTTTCATTTATTTTTCGTTTCTTTAATAAGGACTTAAAGTCCATTAAGATTATGATTTTAGTGGGGTTTAGTTAGGATTTTCTTGCCCTTTCCGTGGGTTTTATAAGGAGATTCACTATCCTTGTTTGATAGAGAAAGCCACCAATAGCCACCAAAACATATCATATTGGCAGAGGTTGCGGCACAAGAGGGAAGAGTTTTTTTTTTCCCTTGCTAGGGCAATGATGTAGTCTGATCATGAATACTTAATTGTCTTGTGGCACTGTTATTATCAATTTTATATTCCATATTGAGTATCTTTTGTTATTCGTAATGCGCTTAATTTTTTTTTACATGCTTAATCACCATCTAAGTTTTAGTTAAGTTAACTTGATTCAAGTTAGAGTAGATGCGATACTTAACTTGGGTTTAGCTTCTTGCAATTGATACCATAAACAACTATTTGTAGATGCCATGCAATTAGGGTTTGTGTGATTTTCCAATGATTTCCATAGAGCTTAATGGGTTCTTACTTGTTTAAATTCATCTAGATACCATAGAAGGTTAACATGTAAGGATACTTTTGGTGCAACCAAATGCCATGGCCATTGAATAATTTAGAAAAAATCGATCATCAATATTGGAGAACTACTTGAGCATAACATATTAAGGGAGTTAAGTAGAATTGGTTATAGTGAATTCGGATGCCCTAGGTCTTATTTTCTCATGTTTCAATATATAATTTATATGCATTTTATTTTAGTTTAATTCAAAATATCACATCTTTTCCATTAAAGTTTCTCCACTATAATTTGTTTCATTTTAGTTGGTAAGAATATTTAGAATCAATTCGATCTCTGTGGGACAATATCCGAACTTATATGTTGTACGACAATTAACATTTTGAAGCATTTTTATACGAACTTTGAAAATATACAAAATGTCAATTTTAATTTTGAAATTGTTAGTAATTCTTAATTTTTGAAACCAACTAAATTGAAACATATTGTTACAATTTTATTGAAATTCTTTCAAATATTCTAAAATCATTACAACGATTTTGTTACAATTTATTAGAGTCGTTTCGTATGTATCATGTACCATACCCTTGTCTTTTTTTTTAACAAATGATATTATCTACACTAAGAGGGAGGGGGTGGGCTTAGCTTCACAATGGGCCAGCAATAATGTGGTTGAAATTCACTTTCGGCGAGAATCAAACCTAAGACCTCTCACTTCCAAGTGAGGAGGAATACTACCAGACCATAATACTTAGCGGCTATCCCATACCCTTGTTTAATTTCAATCAACTGCCATGAACAATCGCCGCAAATTCCACCCAAAAAAGAACCCCTAAGTTTCCACTTTGCCATCGTGCAATAATGCAAGTGCAATACTAGGTTGTGAACCCCCACAGCCCACCAAAGGGTGAAGCACATATTTTTTTTCCTATCAAATAAAACACACTGCTTTGTGTAGTGTGCTGGGGGGCCATGGCTACCACCGGTTTCATAGTAGCGTCATTTGTAAGAAGAACTACTATGCCATTTGCTTTCTCCCATCCTCTTCTGTTGACAAGCAGCAAGCTCTCTTACCACAAGAACCCTATCTCCTTTCCTTTCACTCCTCGCTTAAGTTCTTCAGTGGTAGGTTCCAGCAGCACCAAGGGATAATATTAACACAGAAAAGGAAAATTGCAGAGGAAAAGATAAAGTTGTTTTTCATTCATCTCCTCAAAAGGGAACAATGAGATTGTATACCCACATCAGCCACTATAGACAAAAGAGTTAGGTAACACTGGTGCTGAGTCACCAAATTTCTACTACTCCACTACTAGATAAAGGAATTAAACAAATGAAATAGGTTGAGGTCTAGTAGGATCCTAACAGGGCATGCCCCTGAGAACAATCATGTCCTCATGCAACAAAGTCGGGGAAAACTCTCAAGATTGAGTCAGCATCTTCCCAAGTGGCGTCATGTTCCAGCAGACCTTGCCATTTGATTAACCAGTGAGTGACGACTTTGTTGACCCGTTTGAACATGTTGTGCTCCAGGATCAATTCTGGGAACCACATAAAAAAGCCATCCATAGAGACCAGGGGAAGCGTTGCTGAGGCAACTGTATATGCACCGAGTTTAGGCTTGAGTAGGGACACGTGAAATGTGGGATGAATGCGGGACTGAGGGGGGAGGTCCAAGGTGTAGACAACCTATCTGACTCGGGCTAACACCTGGAAGGGGCCGTAATGGCGAGGAGCCAAAGGAAGACCCAAGCACCAGCATTAAAAGTCCGCTCCGACCAATGTTTGTCTGCTTGTTGACTCATCGGATGTTGTGACATCAACCAAGTGGACCGGAGAGGAACCTGAAAGGTAGGATGACACTGTCGGTGGAGGGTAACCATAGACTGCCTGGAAGGGCGTCATCTTGATCGTTGACTGAAAGGTAGTATTATACCACCATTTTGCCCACGAAAGCCATCGAATCCAAGTACTCGATTTGTCCATGACAAAGCATCTTAGATAGTGCTCCCATGTTCGGTTGAGGGCGATAAGATGCTCCGGTTGTTCGACCCCGGCGGGTAGAGGTGGAATGGGGTCACCGGATTCCAGGATAGGATCTGGACCTTCTTCATCCACTAATAACATGAGGATATGTGACTACCTGTATCGGTGGCCCGGGCGATATTGTTCATCATAGTTGAAACAGAGGCCTTGCTCACGAGAGACGCGCATTTCAGATTCGGTGAGTTGTAGTATTGGCTTAGCTGGTGGGGGGTTAGGTGTGGTGGAAGAAGGTTGAGATATAACTGGTAGGGTAGACGGGTTAGGTGGGGAGGGGGAGTATGGTTTAGAGATGTAGGGTGAGGAACATGGAATCCCGGAACACGCCACCAGTTGACGCCCTTGTTTGTGCTAGTAGATTCTAGCAAGTTCAATGGCCGGGGCGAAGGAGGACAGTCCCTGAGTGACCACATCATCATGTAACTCGTCCTTGAAACCCCTTAAGAATGCCTCCAAGAGTTGAGCATTTGTCCAATCTGGGGTGCGGCACAAGAGGAGGACGAACTGGCCCACATACGCCTCCACTGTGGTGGTCTGGGTGATGTGAGAACAGGCCATGTTGAAATTCAGGGAGTCAGCAGGTCCAAAGCACTAAAGCAGTTAGGTTGTGAAGGTGGCCCAAGATGAGAGAGGGAATCTCATCTTAAACCAACAAAGCCAGTGGGCCACGTCTCCACCAAGATGAAGGTTGGCCACTATCACGCGGTGATGTTCAGCGATCTCATGGTAGTCCAAGAATTCTTCAACCATTGCAATCCAGTTGTAAGGATCTTCCCAAAAAAAAATGAAGGAGTTCTATTTTCAATGTTTTGGGGCTAGAGAAGGTCGGGGAAGGGGGTTGGTAGAGGTTAGTGCAATAAGGTTCTTGAGTAAAGGGATAAGGGTTTGGGCAGTTAAAGGTAGGGGAAGATAGTGGGAGGTGAAAGGACGGGTCAACGAGTGGGTGGGGGTTGAAAGTGGTGGGGTAGAGAAGCCTTATGTGGGTGAAGGGACGAGAGTGTAGACGGCAGAAAATGGGGTGGAGCCTAGAGAAATGGGAATGGATCCGATTGGAATTTGGGAGTTGGGTTGGGGATGGTTTTTGAGAGAGCGAACTTCCTCTAGGATCGTCTGTTAAACTTGGTCTTGACGGATCCGATGGACAAAGAGATCAGCGATGGAATGCTGGAGACCGGTGATATGATGTTGGAGGTCGTCATAGCAGACGTTCATCAACGACATGGACTCTTGAAATTCCTGAAGCTGAATGAACATTTGGTGTTACTAAAACTCCCGGTCCAACTCGTCATCGATCATATCAGCCATCGTGATCGACGCCTTGTTTTTGCCCATGGATGCATACCTGGGCTCTAGATACCAAATGGTAGGTTCCAGCAGCACCAAGGGAGAATATTAATAGAGAAAAGGAAAATTGCAGAGGAAAAGATAAAGTTGTTTTTCATTCATCTCCTCAGAAGGGAATCATAATGGGATTGTATACCCACAGCAGTCACTACAGACAAAAGATTGTATACCCACATGAGTCACCACATTTCTACTACTCCACTACTAGACAAAGGAATTACACGAAGGAAATGGGTTGAGATCTGGTAGGATCCTAACATTCAGGTACTGTGAACAAATCCATTTTTCAGGTACTTTATTATTGAGCAAAAATCACGTTTCTTTCCCTCTTCATTGTCTAATTTCTTGTAATTTTTTACTACCCATTGGTTGAATTGAGGATTTATTTGGTTGAATTGTGGATAGGATAAGTTGAAGTGGCAGAGCAGAAAAAGGTGGATAAGTTGAATATGCGATGGGTTTAATGATTTATTTTTTCATTTATTACATGTATTAAACTAGACTTTGTTGCAAACTTGATGTTACCTAGCATTCGTGTCATGTTTTCCATGTTCATGTCATTTTTGTGGCATACTCGATATTTTAACGGGTCGTGTTCTGTAACACCCGTTAAAATAAACAGGTAATATGACCCGACCCGAAATAGATAAGTTAATATTAACAGGTAATATGGCCCGACCTGTTACACTTTAAAGAAAATATATTTTAAATCAATAAATAATCAAATGAAAAACATAATACTAATTAAATTTGTATCTATATACCATATTTTCCCATAAATATTATATCATAACATGAAAACACATTTGTCTTACAAGTGTTATACACCCCAACATAAGGGCCAAATGAAAGAACAATAGTACATTACTACAAAATAGTTTTTAATTAATGTAGAAGTGTGAAAATAAAAAAATAAAATAAAATACAAACACTCGTAATGACAATGACAAGCACTACAACTTCTGTGAAGAAGTCAACTCTGAAATTCGCCATTATAATCCCAAAAACCATAGATTTAAATTTAATTGTTGATTGTCGTTTATGTTTATGCTTCATTCTTCTCACCGAATTTCGGTTTTTGAAATTTACTTTATGAAAACATGATCTTTTAGTGAATGCAGAATGATGAACGATTTGGGTCGTTGAAATCACGTTAAGACTTTTATGGTTAGTAAAAATATTGTTTGGTGTTTATAAAGTCTCTGGAAACAGTATAACATTGACTCATATATTTAGTAAACTGTAAACATCGAAACGTGATATCAACGATCTGAACCGTTCATTTTTCTACATCGAGTAAAATATCATGTTTTCAAAACACAAATTTGGAAGAACGAAATCTGGTGTGAAGAATAGAATGTAAATGAAAATGAACGATTAAATATAAATCTAGGATTTAGGGATTATGGTGTTGGATTTTTTGAGTTGAGCCTTCACAAAAGTTGTGAAGCCTTACATATTTCACACTTCTGCATTAATTATTATGAAATTTTACTAATTTTTCCCTCAAACAAAAAAATAGTCATAAGGGTTTGGAGGGTTTTAAAAATCTAAGATGTAACCATTGTATGATCTTACAAGATGCAATCGCGAGTGTTTATATATTCTTTCACATTTTCAACTTGTACATTAATTATTATGAATTTTTAGTTATTTTGAACCCCCGAAATGTAACAACCCATTTCTAATTTTACGATTTTATTAATTTTAAATGAGTGAATTGACGAATATGCCACTAGTGGCGAGATTGTTGATTTTCGTTGACCATCTTTTTTACAACAAAGATTTTACGGAACTACGAATCCGAAAAATATTTTTGTAAAAATAACTATTTTATATTTTATATATTTCTCTTAATTATTATATTAATATTATATTATTATTTTAATATTTTATGGTAGGATATTTTGATTTTTTGTAATTTTTTTTGGCCCATGGGGTCTACACCCACACCAAATTCTCCTCTCCTCTCTTGCCACGTGTCAGTCATCCCCAAAACATTTGGATCCCTCTCTCTCTTCTCCCTTACCTCTCTTGAGTCTCTCCTCTACAACATCAAATGCAACACCACTGCCACCACACACCTTCTTCTCCGGTGAGCTTCGCCAAACCACCATCTGGGTTTCTCTCTCTCTCTCTCTCTCTCTCTCTCTCATTCTCTCCGTCTCTCTCTCAGCTCTCTCACTCTTTCACTTGTCTCTCTCTCTCTCTACAAGTGCTGAGATACTGACTACCACCACTTATCATATTCCCCTGCGAGTCTTCATCTCACCATATCACCATCATCACATTATTTTTTTAGGCCCTGAAATGAGGACAGAAACACGTAGGGAACCAAACTCAAGGACTCTCGACCTGGGTAAGAACTCAGAGGTTTTTCAGAGGAATCTCTGCCATTCACGGCCATGGTAAGCCTCACTATGTTTTAAACCCCTTTCCTTTTTATCCTCATAATTGTTACTGATCGTGTTGATGTGTTTTGGATAATGGAATTACACGAAGATGGAAGGGGAAAGTTCCCCAATTTTTCGAAAGAACACTCGGCAGCTTCGAGCCATTTTTCGACTAGCTCCGGCCACAGCTTAGTCCCATTTAGGTATATTTCGAATCCTTGCCTTCCTAGCTTCAGTTTGGCTCTTAAATCTTTGATTTTGGTTGAGTTTTGAAACTAGGGGTGGGCACTTAAAACCGAAAACCGAAACCGAAATGCGAACCAAATCGAACCGCGCCGAACGGTTTGGTTTTACGGTTTTGGTTTTGAAACCGAACCGCAACATAGAAAACGGTTTGGTTTCGGTTTTGACTTTTGAAAACCGCACCGAAACCGAACCGCATCGTAAATTTCATGTTTTAATAAACATTTAATTAAATGTCCATATTAAATTTCATGTTTTAATTAGTTGTTTGTTAGAATCCATGCACTTAGTATGGACTCAACCACACTAAAATATCATCATTCATCACTTTCTTTCGTTCATTAACTTGAAGGATCTTTCTTATTTTATACCATCACACATACACACATATATGTACAAGGGTGGACCAATCTTGTTATCAAGAGTCGAACACTGATCTAACGAAATCAACTCATTTGAAGCATGATATCACATATTCTAGTATGAAAGTTTCGCTCACGTTTAATGAATTCAAAGTTATTCAATTTGTATTATGTTATACCTTGTACGGGACACTCTTTTGTTGCACAAACATGTTTTAACATCACAACTGCATGCAACATGCTAATTGTTTATATAACAAATATCTTTTTCCTATTGCTACTGGGAAATGCTTATTAATATGTTAAATTGCAAATTGTACATTTTTTTCTTAAAAAGCAAACCGAAACTGTTTGAAACCGCACCGAACCGAACCAAACGGTTTGGTTTCATTTCGGTTTTGGTTTCAAAACCGCACCGAACCAAACCGCAAAAAATTTCGGTTTCGGTTTTGGTTTCACTCAAAACCGCACCGAACCAAACCGTGCCCACCCCTATTTGAAACTGTTATGGCGATTTGAACTTTCCCGGCCAATATTTTCCAGAATATGGCCTTCTTCTTCATTGGGTTTGGTGGGTGCGACCTGTGAGCCCAATCGGATCCGACCCGACCCAATAAAAAACAAAAAGAGAGAAAAGCCCAAATCTGGAACCGGCCCAAATCCATTCATATTTTAGAGGGAATATTCCCATGAAATATTCCGTTAACTTCCCAGTTAACTTTAATAGAATATTTCGTCTGAGGATGGAATATTCCGTTAAAGTTAACAGTTGACCGTTAGTTGACTTTTTTGAAATTTTCTAATAAACCCTCCTAGGCTAATTTTGATGTCTTGAGTCCATTCTTGACATCCATTTAGTGAAATTATGAAGTTTTAACAAAGTTGACTTTTTACAAAAATTGTCTAGGACCCTTCTTAGTGTATTTCGACGCCTTGATTCTAAATATGCACTCTATTTTCCTAGATTTAATCATTTTAGTGGAGTTTTACTAATGGGTTCAAATTATGCTTAGGTGCGATTACTATCGAAGACTCTGGTTTTCCTAGCTCGAATGGATGTTACATCGCAAGTAACTGTGAGTGCGTCTTTTCTTTTATATAGTATGTATGTATGTATGTATGTATGTGTATATATATATATACATATATATATATATATATTTGTTTAGTTTTCATAAATACATCTAATAACGAATTTTCTATGTGATGCCATAATTAAATTAATGTTTATAAGAAATGTCGTAATGATGAGAATTAGGAAATCATTATAATCCTACGGGATCCACAGGTAAGCATACAATAAGGGGATGCCTTAATTATATTTGCGGCCATGAATAGTATTTTATTGACTACAATTATTCAATTACTGCTGCATGGTCATATTTATGTTAATTGCTCATCATGCATGCTACACTGGTGTTTGTACTCACCCGAGCTAGGGCCAGGCTTCATATGTATGTTCACATCCCACTGTACGCTCACTTTGGATCCATTGTAGGTGCTAGTCCTGTCCTAGATTACTATAGGCAATTAGGACTCGTATATGATGCACATAGCGCCAGTCTTCACGTGATTGTAGTACTAGAGCATAAATCATTATTACACCCAGTCCTGTTCATGTCAGAATACCTCTGCATGAACTCGTGTGTCAGCATATGTCGATGAGCACTCGATATGATATGTTTGTACATGCGTGATTATGTGATTACCGAATATTAGGTGTTTATTTATGAAATATTGTGACGTATTGAATTCATGAGATATTGCAAACTACGATAAGAATTGTCATACTATACGTAGTATGTATATTTTCGAAACTGTACTTGTTTTACATTGAGGGGTTATTATGTTTTCGAAAAGGTTTTACAAAGCTTTATTTTTAGGCCCACTCACCTTTGGTTTTCGCCCCTCTAGGTTTTAGTAGCAGAGCTTTTAGGTCGACGAGGACCCTTGGCAAATGTTGGTATAGGAGATCACTTCGGATGGTATATTTTTTATTCAAATTTTACTGTACTTTACTTATGCTCTGGCATCACATGTGAAATGGGTTAATTTCTACTCACATGCGCACCCTTGCATTTAGACACTTTTAGGTTTAAATTCACCCACATTTTCCACATCACTACACTTTATGGCTTCGTCACCCTCCTGGTGTAGGTCAGCACAGCTCGATTCAGAGTCCAGGTGGATATTTTGTCTCGGGGTGCGTCACCCAAAACATTAATCATGAGAGTTTTTTGGGTGTTAAAAGCTCAAACGATGATGTAACCATCGTCAAAGCGTTGAGGATGCGATCACAAGCGTTTGCATATTTTTTTCACATTTTTCACACTTATAAATCAATTATTATGAATTTTTTAATGTGCTTTGGTATTTTAAATTGCTTTGTATATTTGTAATGTGCTTTGGAAATTTTTAATCTCTCTTATGTGAGATTAAGTACTATGGTCATTCGATTCATGTACTTGTGAGCACTAAAATTCGAGACATAATGAGGTTGATTTTGGTTTATCTAATTTCGCAACAAGTTTTTGTTGGCGTTGCTGGGGATCGAATTTGATTCTATTACTTACTTAATTGGATTGTTACTGTCACATCCTGGCTCGGGCCCCCACCACATCCCGGGCTCAACTCATATTGTCCGCTTTGGGCCCTGACCACGTCCTCACAGTTTTGTTTTTGGGAACTCACACGAGAACTTCCCAGTTGGTCACCCATCATGGGGTTGCTCTCACGTGAACTCGCTTAACTTCGGAGTTCCGATAGAACCCGAAGCCAGTGAGCTCCCAAAAGGCCTCGTGCTAGGTAGAGATGAGAATATACATATAAGACTTACATGATCCATTCCCCTAGGCGATGTGGGATGTTACAATCCACCCCCATTAGGGGCCTGACGTCCTCGTCGACACACTTCCGGCCAGGGATAGGCTCTGATACCAAATTAACACACCCCGACTCGGAATGTCCACTAGGACTCCGAATCGAGCTGTGCTGGCCGACACTTGGAAGGTGACAAAGTCATAAAGTGCAGTTATATGGAAAATGTGAGTAATTTAAACCTAAAAGTGCCTAAATACTAGAGTGTGCTGGTGAGCAGGTATGCACCCTCCTCATACGTGTCGTCATAGCATAAGTAAAGTACAGTAGTGTGTGTAAAGAGGTAACCACCTATAATGAGATTCTCCAAGAATCCTCATCGATACGAACTTTCAGCAATTAAAACCTAGAGGGGCGCAAAACAGAAAACCTGAGTGGGCAAAAACAAAACTTCTCAAAACCATTTCTCTTTCCAAAAGTAATAACCTCTCGCCATAAAACCCGTATAATTTCCCAGAAAATAGGATACGTACATATAACAAAACCATACTCAAATTACCAAAATCCACATATATACCATGTCAAATGTCTCAGCATAATGAAATAAGTAAACCAGGTGATATAAATCAATGAAAGTAACATGTCAACCGGATCCACCTATTGTGGCCTGTACGGCTGAACCTATAGCTCATCAAGTATGCCTGCACACGGCTCGGAACCACCTAATGTGGTCTGTACGATAGGGCTGGGTGTAAATAAGTACGCTTAAGTGCTACGATCACGTGAAGACTTTACGAATAAAATGGTCTGGACCACCTATAGTGGTCTGGACGACAGGACTGTGCACCAAACTTGGATCCAAGGTGAGCGTGCGGTGCGAGAGGTGAACATCACCTGAAGGACTTGTTGGAAATGTGCCCTAAAGCCAATCATGTGATGATACTTTACGGACATTTCATATGTTAAACCAATCTAGTTTAAATATAAAGGGCAAAGATTATTGTTTGAGTTGTCTCATATAAATGTTATATGCTTAAACGATAAGTCCAAGGAATATGTGATTGGGAGAATACGATCTAAAGAAGTTAGATTCATGAGACCATTCTTTCGTAGACACATCCTAAACGTTCCTGATCATAGGATTGCCAATTGGGCATTGACAGTCTGTTAAGATCAGTACATGCTATGTCTTCTCTAAGTGAGAGTGACTAGTCTAGAGTCATTGGTGTGTGTGACATCAAGACAAGCATGTAGGTGCAAAATAGCGAATGAGTCCAATGAACACGATCAACGAGGAGTTCTCATACTCATGTCACATGAGAACTCGTGGTTGGGATAATGCAAAGTAGTCCTTTGACCTGAGGCATCATAGATGTCTAATGGTTAGGTCCTTGATCTTTGATCATGTTAAACGGCATTCCATTGGAGTGTCCACGGCATTGTTGGGGTCAAGCTATCTAATCATGTAGGCATATGAATGCGCAACAAGGGATCTCTAACCTTCAAACCTTTTGAGGGAGAATACTCTATGATATGATTAAAAATCTCTGATCAGAGTATGAATGAGATTTAGGAAGGCGTTCCAAATCACATTCAAGGTAATCATATAAGTAAACGAATCACATTGGATAGTAGACATGAATAAACTATCAAACCAAACAATGTGGTCAAGAGTATTGTATTAGAGAAAGACCGTATTGCATTTGTAATCCTAAACTGAATAGGTTCTCCACCTCTTCTGATTAGCTTGGGTAACCATGATATGCTGCTAGGTGTCACTCATGGTTTGTGGAAGCCCTAAACGTTTATAATCACTAAAGGGAGAATTGAAAGTAAGTTTCAATTCACAATCGATTTGAAAAAGTTCTGAATCGCCCACTGCCTCGCTAAAAGGAACCTAATGGATCGTACACCGTGTAAGGTAAAGATTGAAGAAACAACGGAGATGAGTAAGAATGATTAAATGGTTTAATTATTTATTTATGGCAAGTATTGATTAATATGTTAATTAATCAAACGAATAAGTTCGTTAAAGACCTCGGGATAGTTTGGACCTTAAGGCCCAATGGGCTTCGAACGTCAAGCCCATTGAATTAAGTTGTATGACAATTTAATGAATAAAGATTCACAAGGGCCCAAAAGCCCATATCCCTTATGTGGCCAGCCATATGAGATAAATTAGGGTTTTTGGTTCTTTAGGTCATTTAAAAGAAGTGACTATATAAAGAACTTTATAGCCTAAAATTCATAATGGGTTATTTTGGAGAAAATTGGAGAGAACATGTCTCTCCTTTTCTCTCTAGGAGGCCGCCCCCCCCCCCCTTTGGAGGGTGCATCTAGCAATCCCACTACTCCAAGGTCACTCATTTCTTCTCCAATCTAACCTTGGTGAAGATACTTAGAGGTTCTCAATTTTGAGAACTTGGAGAAACCTTTTCATCCATCCAAATCCATAGATTTTAGATGCATGGAATGAAGGCCCTCTTTTTGGGTGATTAGCCTTTGCTTATGCAAAGAGGAATCTACAAAGGTATATTTCTCAACTCACTTTGATTTGAGTTGAATCTTGGTTCACCAATCTACTAGGCTTTGAATTTCTTGGTTAATGTTTTGTTTTTTGAGTGCATGAAAGCATGATTCCGCCTTTAATTGTTAATTGCATGCTATATGTTGTTATTCAAATGAACATGTTTTTCACAAATCTTCCTTCAAGTGGTATCAGAGCCTAGGTCTAGTAGTTGGTGAATCCTTTTGGGTTTTGTAGTTCATAGTTTTGATTTGAAAGTTGTAATATGTTACAAGCTTTATTCTTGTTTCTTTGAATGTAAATTTTGTTAGAAAATTTGCCATCTCAAATGTTGTAGATGTAGTTCATATGAGCATGAATATTGGAGCTAAAATTTGGTGCCATGATTTTGGGGATTTTCGGCCAAATCCAAAGGGTGGATTTTTGGGTTCTTGTTTGACTTGTTAAAAGTGTTTTCAAGTGACTTTTGGAACCCCTATGTACCCTAGTTTGGTTATATGTTATTTCCCTAAAGTTTGAATGTTTTTGGGATGTTTTTGGATGAAAAATGTTCATGGAAATTTTTTGAGTTTTTCATGAGTGTTCTTCATTGTTCTTGACATTTTTGCCAAGAACAAAAAGTTTGGTGTTTTGATTTATTTCATAAAGTCTTTGTTTTGTGCTTTATCAAATGTTTTAATGTGATAGAAATTGTGTAAGGTGATGGAAATGGTGATAGGTGTGTAAGAAGTACTTCTCTTACACACACATCACTTGCATGACTTTAAGTCACAAACCACTTGCATGAATTTATGTCACAAATTCCACTTGCATGAATTTATGTCACAAATTCCACTTGCAAGGCTTTATGAAATTGTTGAAAAAATTTCCAAATTTTTGTGGACTTATCTCCACTCCTATTTTCTCCCTAAAACCGGCCACCCTATTAAAATAGGGTATTTTTGGGGCTTTTGTGCAATTACATAAAGTTTTGATACTTTTGTGTATTTGTATTTTGACCCAAAAGTTTACGTTTTTACGTTTAGGTTCAAAAACGCTAAAGGACAAATTGTTTTGATCCTTTAATGAAGTTTTTGCATTGATTAAATTTTGGGTTCTAGTGTAATTACATGAAGTAGTGGACTTTTGTGTCTTTACAAAGTGACCCCAAAAGTTTTGCAATATAGCCCAAAAGTTTTGCAATATAGCCCAAAAGTTTTGCAATATAGCCCAAAAGTTGAGGTTAATTGCTTTATGGCCCAAATCAGTTGTGGTTATTGCTTGATGGCCCAAATTAGGTTGAGAACAAAATTGTTTTGTCTCTTTAAATGAGAATTGAATTTTTATTTCATTTAGCTCCATTTAAATCAATTTTATGGATACAAAAACCAAATGAAAATGTTGCATACAATTTAATTAGTTAAAGTGTTAATTAATTAAAGGGTGATTATGAACCTAAGCCTACGATAATTGAGCTATGTGAAAGGCCGTTTCAAATTTGTTTGAACCATGGGAATGTGTAGATTAATTTTGGTTGTAATTTGATTTGATCAAATGTTGTAAAAGAGCATAAGCTCTTCTTTACTTTAAAGTAATTTATTTTGATCAATTGTTGTAAAGAGCATAAGCTCATCTTTACTTTAAAGTACTCATTTTCTTGTTTTATTTGATATGCATGAAAATGGAGTAGAGGGTCCAACGCCCCTAGGTCCAACGCCCCTTAATGTGATTAAACGCGTAACTAAAATCAATCACCATCCCTAGTCCGAGATTCAACACTAGGCTCGTGTTGAATCTAAACAAAGGTTCATAGTCATCCTAAGGCCCTAAGG
This sequence comes from Malus fusca, assembly GCA_035220775.1. Taxonomy (NCBI): domain Eukaryota; kingdom Viridiplantae; phylum Streptophyta; class Magnoliopsida; order Rosales; family Rosaceae; genus Malus; species Malus fusca. Next base: position 29,528,855 of record CM069071.1, read on the forward strand.
CAACTATATAGTCCATCAAATGAATGCAAAGTTTATGTTAGTAGTATCATATACTCTTGCTTTAAAAACCGTTTTATAAACATAGTGGGAGTATTATATACAACTAAATTCAATCCAATGGACCAATAGTTGTAATAGGACCAAAATTGTTTTAATAAAGATTAAAATGAATATTTATATGTGATGAGACCTAAAAACCCTCAACCAAACCATTATTAAGTTGATAAGCGTGAGAGTGCTTGGAACACTCTTTCGTAGGCCTTCCACCGTGGTGGGCTCCAATCGTTTATGACTTGTACACCGGCTTCACCCTATCATGGGGGAGTACAAAGTGCATGCTTATACTCAGGAGGAATCCATAAACATATGATGAGGTTGGTGTAGGCAACGAGGATGGCCGACATCGTATCATCGTGAGGCTGTTCTTGAACCCCTTCACGAACTAAGCATGGTGGGAATGACTTAACAAAGAGAAATGGAGCCGACATCATATCATTGTGAGGTGACATTTTCTAGAGGCCAAATTGATGGGTACTTGCAAGAGATGCAAATGAGTAAGTGTACTCTCTCATTATTATTAATGCTAGCCAACATCATATCATTGTGAGGTGGGCTTGGTAGTAGTGAGTCTCCCATACCCTACTAAGAGTTTCATCCAAAACTCTCGAATTCCAATGAGGGATATGGAATTTGCCAAAAATAGTGGGTGGTGCTATTTGATTTAAAGACCCGAATCAAATGGCTTAAAATCAATCAATTTATATTCGTTATGTATTTGTTTACCAATATATTTGCAAACGCTATCCAACACTTGACAAATAAAAACCGAATGTTTTAGTTTCCGGACTTGGTACCACAATCCCAAAGAATGTCTTAAATGAATTGTATATGTACCTAAGTAGTCTCATCCTCACAATCTTCCTAATGATAATGTATCATTGGAAGAACATGTTAGAAAAGTCTATCATGAAGAGGACAACACAAACAACCAATGCTTAATCCTTTGTTAAATGAACAAAGGAACTTACGAAGATTAGCATAAAGAAAAGGACACTTTAGTGTTATTAGTTCTTCACTTACAAATCGTTGTATGAAGAAATAATGAGTTGCTTTGAACAACCCTTAGTCAATGCAAACACTAGTGCTTGTTTCTTTGTCAAATGAACAAAGAACTTAAGAAGAAAGCACAATGGCATGGACACTTTATGTGCCATGATTCTTCACTTACAAATTGTTGTATGAAGAAATGAGAGTTGCCTTGAACAACTCTTGAAAGTTTGTAATTATGTTTAGAACATAATGGTTGGTTGACAAAAATAGTCTATAAACATGGACTTATGATGATTTTGAATAATTGAGTGTTGAAGTGATAAACCACTTAACGAGACGGAAACTAGGCTAGGACTTCACCTTTATGTCCCTAACCTAATGGTTCACTAAGTTTATTGTAAACTATGTAGTGAACAATAAACACATGCTCTCCAAATTGTTTGATGTGTATAACACAATTGAAATAAGTTTCAAGAGAGATAGTGGGAGTTTAGGGACCATGACTATTGTAGTCAAAGGAGAAGTCAAATGAAGAAGATAAAATTAACTCCAAGGGAACAAACTTTCTTTATGAAAGGATGGACATTGGAAGGGGTATTTGCAAGAAATGTCTTGCAAGTGTCAAGAACACACATTTCGAAGGTGTTGTAAATTGTTCTTGAATAGTTCAAAACAGTTGGTTCTTCTACTTGAATGTTTGATTCCATATTAGTAACTATGTTTTACAATCGTTGTAAAAGTGTGGCTAATAAGAAGTAGAAGATATATGAGAGAAGAGAAAGTACTTCACATACAAAACGTGAATAAAATATAGATTTCTGCGAAAGCAGTTAGTACTTACCTCCTCATATGAACTACCAAAGAAATGGAAAAATAAAGATTGTCTTTACATTCCAATTTTAAGGAACTTAATTCCGTCACTATAGTAGAGATGGATGAATGTTTTGTTTAACAAAACATTGTTCTTTATTAATCAATGATTGGATTATAGTAATCTAATTGATTATGTCTATAGTAGAGATAATATGGTAGTGTTAACTGTTTAGAATATAATGATGCTTAAAACCCAAAAGGTTGCAAGGTAGTGACTAATCCCAACTAAAGTTGTGATACCTCTAAAACATAAATTACGAGTTGGTCATAGATGGATGCTTTGGATCTTTAGATCCGGATCCAATACCTTCTTATTAAAATTGTATGGAGACGAAATGTTCGAATCTTTATTCTTTTGGAAAGAAGAAAGAATCACAAAGTTGTTGAGGTTAATTCACTTAGATGTTAGTGGCACTTGTCCATAACATAATACAACTCATGTTTTATGACATTCACCGAAGATCACTCTCGGTTGGACTATAGTTTATTTTGAATAAACACAAGTCCGAATACTTTGCAAAAGGTTTCAAAGAATTCAAGAAATGTAAGTTGATGAGTAAGACGTTTAAAGTATTTACCTCCTTAGATTTGATCCAAGGAAAGGTAACACTTTAGAATAGTTTCCTTGAAAGATATCAAGGAAAGAAGCATCATAAGATAATGGATTTCTCCATAAGGAGAAGAATGAACTTAAATAAGATTTAGTTCGTTGGACATTATCAATTACCCATATATAGGATATATACTTCTAAGACAATATGATTGTCAATTAGAAAATCTTCCAAGATTTTCATGACTCCATAGGATGTAGTTGGAAAGAAAGACAAATCTTAATCATGTTAAGATTTGGGGTTGTGTGCTAATAAGCAATATTTGTTTAAAAATTATCTTGTGGGTATCCTTAAATTAACATTTGGATATCACTTCTATAAACCAACCAACAAATGTTGTTTGTTGAGTAGTTCATTGTAATCCTACAATATGATTTGCCTTAGAGCAAATGAACTAGGAATAGAACTCAAAGAATGGGTTCTTTGAGAGACAAAATGATAATCAACAAATATAACAACCTAGTTCAAATACCACAAGCTCCAAGGTAGTCGAGAAGGATTTATAAACCGTCTCAGTTGAATGGTTTGAACTTTATGACTATGTCATAGAGTTGCACCTCTTAATTCGAAAGAAATAAGAATGAAAATCATTATGACTACATTGAGTGTATATACGATATATACTCAAGGAAATGGTAAAGTACCATTTGACTCGAAATAATGAAACCTTCATAGCTAATTGGTAGCTTAAGGTGACTACAATCAAAGAGAATGGTTGACTTTGAAGGAACCATTTTTGACGTAGTCTTAGTTTCAATTAATTCAAAGATTGCTAGCTATAACTAAATGGTGATTCAATGTTTGGACATAATATGGGTTTCCGAAACCATTATTAAGATAGTCTTGATAATATATGTCTAAAACTATGAATCACAAGACATGTAAGTTGTAGAGATCCATCCATCATGAATCTTAGCAAGCTAGTGGGAGCCATAAGCGTCTTATGAGAGAAAGATCAAATCGTTTGATTTCTCATAAAGATGTAAATGAATCTTTTGTTTACTAGGTTTCCAAAAGATTAGTGGGAGTTAATCATGTTCCTAAAATTCAAATATATATGATATATTAATTTTGGAAATGAAAAGAATACTTCTTCGTTAAAGTTATGACTTTAAAACATTATATGAAGATAGAATGTATATGGGAGACATAGTCTATATACTGAAGGAAATTTTGTGAAAAACATGTTCATTTGAATAACATCATATAGCATGCAATTAACAATTAAAGGCGGAATCATGCTTTCATGCATTCAAAAACAAAACATCAACCATGAAATTCAAAGCCTAGTAGATTGGTGAACCTTGACTCAACTTTTAAATCAACATTTATTAGTTGAGAAATATTTACCTTTGTAGATTCCTCTTTGCATATGCAAAGGATAATCACCCAAGAGATAGGGCCTTCATTCCTTGCTTCTTAGCTCCATGGATTTGGTTAGAAGAAAAGGTTCTCCAAGTTCCCAAAATTGAGAACCTCTAAAGATTCTACACCAAGGTTAAATTGAAGAAGAAATGAGTGACCTAGAGGAAGTAAAATTGCTAGATAATTTCCTCTAGGGTGGCTGAATTTTTGAGAGCAAAGAGAGCTTTTGTTCTCATCTTTTCTCCACAAAAACCCTAAGGATGAAATGGTTATAAAGTTGCCTTTATACCACCTCACAATGGAGTGGCAAACTTGCAATTAAGCCAAGTTCACTACCCTCCTTAATTATGGTATTTATTGGGCTATTTGGGCCTTTGTGAATCATTATTCATTAAGTTGTCATACAACTTAAGTCAATGGGCTTTGACGTTCGAAGCCCATTGGGCCTTAAGGTCCAAAACTATCCCGAGGTCTTTAACGAACTTATTCGTTTGATTAATTAACATATTAATTAATCCTTGCCATAAATAATTAAACCATTTAATTATTCTTACTCATCTCCTTTGTTTCTTCAATCTCCACCTTACACGGTGTACGATACATTAGGTTCCTTTTAGCGAGGCAGTGGGCGATTAAAACCATTTTACATCGATTGTGAATTGAAACTTACTTTCAATTCTCCCTTTAGTGATTATACACGTTTAGGGCTTCCACAAACCATGAGTGACACCTAGCAGCATATCATGGCTACCCAAGCTAATTAGAAGAGGTAGAGAACCTATTCAGTTTAGGATTACAAATGCAATACGGTCTTTCTCTAATCTAATACTCTTGACCACATTGTTTGGTTTGATAGTTTATTTATTCATGTCTACTATCCAATGTGATTCGTTTACTTATATGATTACCTTGAATGTGATTTGGAACGCATTCCCAAATCTCATTCATACTCTGGCCAGAGATTTTAATCATATCATAGAGTATTCTCCCTCAAACCATTTGAAGGTTAGAGATCCCTTGTTGCACATTCACTTGTCTCCATAATTAAGTGACTTAACCCCAATGATGTCGTGGACACCCCGATGGGGTGACTTTGACATAATCAAAGATCAAGGACTTAACCACAAGACAACTGTGATGCCTCAGGTCAAAAGACTAATTTGCATTATCCCAACCATGAATTCTCATGTGACATGAGTATGAGAACTCCTCGTTGATCGTGTTCAGTGGACTCATTCTCTATTGAGCACCTACGTACTTGTCTTGATGTCACACACACCAATGACTCGAGACTAGTCACTCTCCCTGAGAGAAGACATAGCACGTACTGATCTTAACGGACTGTCAATGCCCAATTGGCAATCCTATGATCAGGAACGTTTAGGATGTGTCTACGAAAGAATGGTCTCATTAATCTAACTTCATTAGATTGCATTCTCCCAATCACATATTCCTTGGACTTTATCGTTTAATCATATAACATTTATATGAGACGGCTCAAACAATAATGTTTGCCCTTTTATATGTAAACTAGATTAGTTTAACATGTGAAATGTCCGTAAAGTATCATCATATGATTGGCTTTAGGGCACATTTCCAACAATCTCCCACTTGCACTAGAGCCAATCAGCTTGTTCATCTGTGATGAATCCTCTTCTGTAGTCATTTCATAAATGGCTTCTGTAGTAGGCATAGGCAATGGGTGTATATACAAACACTAGAGTTGTATATACACTCAATGTAGTCATAAAGTTCAAACCATTCAACTGAGACGGTTTAAAATTCTTTTTGACTACCTTGGAGCTTGTGGTATAGGAACTAGGTTGTTATATTTGTTGATTATCATATTGTCTCTCAAAGAACCCATTCTTTTGAGTTCTATTCCTAGTTCATTTGCTCTAAGGCAAATCACATTGTAGGATTACAATGAACTACTCAACAAACAACATTTGTTGGTTGGTTTATAGAAGTGATATCCAAAGGTTAATTTAAGGATATCCACAAGATAATTTTTAAACAAATATTGCTCATTAGCACACAACCCCAAATCTTAACATGATTAAGATTTGTCTTTCTTTCCAACTACATCCTATGGAGTTATGAAAATTTGGAAGATCTCCTAATTGACAATCATATTGTTTTAGAAGTATATATCCTATATATATGGGTAATTGATAATATTCAACGAACTAAATCTTATTCAAGTTCGTTCTTCTCCTAATGGAGAAAATCATTATCTTATGATGCTAATTTCCTTGATATCTTTCAAGGAAACTCATCTAAAGTGTTACCTTTCCTTGGATCAAATCTAAGGAGGTAAGTACTTTAGACGTCTTGCTCATCAACTTACATTTCTTGAATTCTTTGAAACCTTTTGCAAAGTATTCGGACTTGTGTTTATTCATAATAAACTATAGTCCAACCGAGAGTGATCTTCGGTGAATGTCAAACAACATGAGTAGTATTATGTTGTGGACAAGTGCCATTAACATCTAAGTGAATTAACCTCAATAACTTTGTGATTCTTTCTTCTTTCCAAAAGAATAAAGATTCGAACATTTCGCCTCTATACAATTTTGACAAGAAGGTATTGGATCCGGATCTAACGATCCAAAGCATCCATCTATAACCAACTCGTAATTTATGTTTTAGAGGTATCACAACTCAGTTGGGATTAGTCACTACCTTGCAACCTTTTGGGTTTTAAGCATCATTATATTCTAAACAGCTAACGCTACCATATCATCTCTACTATAGAGACAATCAATTAGATTACAATAATCCAATCATTGATTAATAAAGAACAATGTTTTGTCAAACAAAACATTCATCCATCTCTACTATAGTGACGGAATTAAGTTCCTTAAAATTGGAATGTAAAGACAATCTTTGGTTTTTCCAATTTCTTTGGTAGTTCGTATGAGGAAGTTAGTACCATCTGCTTTCGCAGAGATCTATATTTTATTCACGTTCCGAATGTGAAGTACTTTCTCTTCTCTCATTAATCTTCTACTTCTTATTAGCCACACTTCTACAACGATTGTAAAACATAGTTACTAATACGGAATCAAGCATTCAAGTAGAAGAACCAACTATTTTGAACTATTCAAGAACAATTTACAACACCTTCGAAAGGTGTGTTCTTGACACTTGCAAGACATTTCTTGCAAATACCCCTTCCAATGTCCATCATTTCATAAAGAAAGTTTGTTCCCTTGGAGTTAATTTTATCTTCTTCATTTGACTTCTCCTTTGACTACAATAGTCATGGTCCCTAAACTCCCACTATCTCTCTTGAAACCTTTTTCAATTGTGTTATACACATCAAACATTTTGGAGAGTGTGTGGTTATTGTTCACTACATAGTTTACAATAAACTTAGTGAACCATTAGGATAGGGACATAAAGGTGAAGTCCTAGCTTAGTTTCCGTCTCGTTAAGTGGTTTATCACTTCAACACTCAATGATTCAAAATCATCATAAGTCCATGTTGATGGACTATTTTTGTCAACCAACCATTATGTTCTAAACATAATTACAAACTTTCAAGAATTGTTCAAGGCAACTCTCATTTCTTCATAAGTTCCTTTGTTCATATAACGAAGCAATAAGCATTGGTTGTTTGTGTTGTCCTCTTCATGATAGACATTTCTAACATGTTCTTCCAATGATACATTATCAATAGGAAGATTGTGAGGATGAGACTTCTTAGGTACATGGAAAATCCATTTAAGACAATCTTTGGGATTGTGTTACCAAGTCCGGAAACTAAAACATTCTGCTTTTCTTTGTCAAGTTTTGGATAGCGTTTGCAAATATATTGGTAAACAAATACATAACGAATATAAATTGATTGATTTTAAGCCATTTGATTTGGGTCTTTAAATCAAATAGCACCACCCACTATTTTTGGCAAATTCCATATCCCTCATTGGAATTCGAGAGTTTTGGAGGAAACTCTTAGTAGGTTATGGGAGACTCACTATTACCAAGCCCACCTCACAATGATATGATGTTGGCTAGCATTAATAATAATGAGAGAGTACGCTTACTCATTTGCAACTAATGCAAGTACCCATCAATTTGGCCTCTAGAGAATGTTGCCTCACGATGATACGATGTTGGCGCCATTGCACTTAGTTAAGTCATTCCCACCATGCTTAGTTCGTGAAGGGGTTCAAGAATAGCCTCACGATGATACGATGTCGGCCATCCTCGTTGCCTACACTAACCTCATCAAGTATGTATATAGACTCCTCCTGAGTATAAGCATGCACTTTGTACTCCCACATGATAGGGTGAAGCCGGTGTACAAGTCATAAACGATTGGAGCCTACCACAGTGGAAGGCCACGAAAGAGTGTTCTAAGCACTCTCACGCTTTTCAACTTAATAATGGTTTGGTTGAGGGTTTTAGGTCTCATCACATATAAGTATTCATTTTAATCTACATTAAAACAATTTTGGTCCTATTACAACTATTGGTCCATTTGATTCAATTTAGTTGTATATAATACTCCCACTATACTTATAAAACGGTTTTTAAAGCAAGAGTATATGATACTACTAACATAAGGTTTGCATTCATTTGATGGACTATATAGTTGCCTTAGGGCCTTTGGATGACTATGAACCTTTGTTTAGATTCAACACGAGCCTAGTGTTGAATCTCGGACTAGGGATGGAGATTGATTTTAGTTACGCGTTTAATCACATTAAGGCGTGTTGTTCCTAGGGGCGTTGGACCCAACTACTTCATTTTCATGCATATCAAATAAAGCAAGAAAGAAGTACTTCAAAGTAAAAGAGAGCTTATGCTCTTTACAACATTTGCATAATTCAAATTACTTTAAAGTAAAGAAGAGCTTATGCTCTTTTACAACATTTGATCAAATCAAATTACAACCAAAATTAATCTACACATTCCCATGGTTCAAACAAATTTGAAACGGCCTTTCACATAGCTCAATTATCGTAGGCTTAGGTTCATAATCACCCTTTAATTAATTAACATTTTAACTAATTAAATTGAATGCAACATTTTCATTTGGTTTTTGTATCCATAAAATTGATTTAAATGGAGCTAAATGAAATGAAAATCCAATTCTCATTTAAAGAGACAAAACAATTTTTGTTCCCTACTTAATTTGGGCCATCATGCAATAAGCACAACTTTTTGGGCTATATTGCGAAACACAAACTTTTGGGGTCACTTTGTAAAAACACAAAAGTCCACTACTTCATGTAATTACAACTAGAACCCAAAAATTTCAACAAATACAAAAAACTTCATTAAAGGAGCAAAACAATTTGTCCTTTAACGTTTTTGGGCCTTAACGTAAAAACGTAAACTTTTGGGCCAAAGTGCAAATACACAAAAGTATCAAAACTTTATGTAATTGAATAAAAGACCCAAAAATACCCTATTTAATTAGGGTGGCCGGCCATGATAGAAAAAATATGATTTTTACAAAGTTTTTGTAAGTGGGTTTTGTTAGGTGAGGTAAAGATGAAATATTTTGAATTTATGTTAAACTTTTAAAAAAGTTTGTCTACCATTATAGCCATTAATTGAATTTATGTCAAACTTTTAAAAAAGTTTGTCTACCATTAAAACCATTAATAATACTTTACAAATAATCATCACCCACTAAAATCACCCACTAAAATTAAACCAAAACTTTATGTAAAAACATAAAACATTTTGAATCAAAACTTCAAAACTTTTTGTTCTTGGCAAGAACTTCAAGAACATTGAAGAACACTCATGAAAACTCATAATAGCTCCATGAATGTTTTCACTCACCAAAACTCAAATTTTCATCACTCAAAAGAGGGTTAACATCCTAGGGTACTTAGGGGTTCCAAAAGTCACTTTAAAACCATTTTAACAAGACAAACATGAACCCAAAAAATCACCCTTTGGATTTGGCCGAATTTCCCAAAAAACATGGCACCAAATTTTAGCTCCAAAATTCATGCTCATATGAACTACATCTACAACATTTGAGATGGCAAATTTTCTAACAAAATTTACATTCAAAGAAACAAGAATAAAGCTTGTAACATATTACAATTTTTAAATCAAAAAACTATGAACTACAAAACCCAAAATGATTCACCAACTACTAGACCTAGGCTCTGATACCACTTGAAGGAAATTTTGTGAAAAACATGTTCATTTGAATAACATCATATAGCATGCAATTAACAATTAAAGGCGGAATCATGCTTTCATGCATTCAAAAACAAAACATCTACCATGAAATTCAAAGCCTAGTAGATTGGTGAACCTTGACTCAACTTAAAAACAACAATTTGTTAGTTGAGAAATATTTACCTTTGTAGATTCCTCTTTGCATATGCAAAGGATAATCACCCAAGAGATAGGGCCTTCATTCCTTGCTTCTTAGCTCCATGGATTTGGTTAGAAGAATAGGTTCTCCAAGTTCCCAAAATTGAGAACCTCTAAAGATTCTACACCAAGGTTGGATTGGAGAGGAAATGAGTGACCTTGAGGAAATAGAATTGCTAGACAATATCCCCCAAGGTGGTTGGCCTCTTAGAGAGAAATGGAAGCTTTGTGTTCTCACCAATTTTCTCTAAAATCAACAACTTATGAATTTATGTTATAAAGTTCTTTATATAGTCACTTCTTTAAATGACCTAAAGAACCAAAAACCCTAATTCATCACCATATGGCCGGCCACTCTAATGGATTTGGGTTTTTGGGCCTTTGTGAATCTTTATTCATTAAGTTGTCATACAACTTAAGTCAATGGGCTTTGACGTTCGAAGCCCATTGGGCCTTAAGGTCCAAAAACTATCCCGAGGTCTTTAACGAACTTATTCGTTTGATTAATTAACATATTAATTAATCCTTGCCATAAATAATTAAACCATTTAATTCATCTCCTTTGTTTCTTCAATCTCCACCTTATTTGGTGTACGATACATTAGGTTCCTTTTAGCGAGGCAGTGGGCGATTAAAACCATTTTACATCGATTGTGAATTGAAACTTACTTTCAATTCTCCCTTTAGTGATTACACACGTTTAGGGCTTCCACAAACCATGAGTGACCCCTAGCAGCATATCATGGCTACCCAAGCTAATCAGAAGAGGTAGAGAACCTATTCAGTTTAGGATTACAAATGCAATACGGTCTTTCTCTAATCTAATACTCTTGACCACATTGTTTGGTTTGATAGTTTATTTATTCATGTCTACTATCCAATGTGATTCTTGTGCTTATATGATTACTTTGAATGTGAATTGGAACGCATTCCCAAATCTCATTCATACTCTGGCCAGAGATTTTAATCATATCATAGAGTATTCTCCCTCAAGCCAATTGAAGGTTAGAGATCCCTTGTTGCGCATTCACTTGTCTCCATGACTAAGTGGCTTAACCCCAATGATGTCGTGGACACCCCGATGGGGTGACTTTGACATAATCAAAGATCAAGGACTTAACCACAAGACAACAACTGTGATGTCTCAGGTCAAAGGACTAATTTGCATTATCCCAAACATGAGTTCTCATGTGACATGAGTATGAGAACTCCTCGTTGATCGTGTTCAGTGAACTCATTCTCTATTGAGCACCTACGTACTTGTCTTGATGTCACACACACCAATGACTCGAGACTAGTCACTCTCCCTGAGAGAAGACATAGCACGTACTGATCTTATCGGACTGTCAATGCCCAATTGGCAATCCTATGATCAGGAACGTTTAGGATGTGTCTACGAAAGAATGGTCTCATTAATCTAACTTCATTAGATTGCATTCTTCCAATCACATATTCCTTGGACTTTATCGTTTAAGCATATAACATTTATATGAGACGTCTCAAACAATAATGTTTGCCCTTTATATGTAAACTAGATTAGTTTAACATGTGAAATATCCGTAAAGTATCATCATATGAATGGCTTTAGGGCACATTTCCAACACAAGGTCACTCATTTCTTCTTCAATCTAACCTTGGTGTAGAATCTTTAGAGGTTCTCTATTTTGGGAACTTGGAGAATCCAATTCTTTCAACCAAATCCATGGAGCTAAGAAGCAAGGAATGAAGGCCCTATCTCTTGGGTGATTATCCTTTGCATATGCAAAGAGTAATCTACAAAGGTAAATATTTCTCAACTAACAAATGTTGTTTTAAAGTTGAGTCAAGGTTCACCAATCTACTAGGCTTTGAATTTCATGGTTGATGTTTTTGTTTTGAGTGCATGCAAGCATGATTCCGCCTTTAATTTGTTAATTGCATGCTATTGATGTTGCTCAAATGAACATGTTTTTCACAAAATTTCCTTCACTTTATAGCCTAAAATTCATAATGAGTTCTTTTGGAGAAAATTGGAGAGAACATGTCTCTCATTTTCTCTCTAGGAGGCCGCCCCCCATTTTGGAGAGTGCATCTAGCAATCCCACTACTCCAAGGTCACTCATTTCTTCTCCAATCTAACCTTGGTGAAGATACTTAGAGGTTCTCAATTTTGGGAACTTGGAGAAACCTTTTCATCCATCCAAATCCATAGATTTTAGATGCAAGGAATGAAGGCCCTCTTTTTGGGTGATTAGCCTTTGCTTATGCAAAGAGGAATCTACAAAGGTATATTTCTCAACTCACTTTGATTTGAGTTGAGTCTTGGTTCACCAATCTACTAGGCTTTGAATTTCTTGGTTAATGTTTTGTTTTTGAGTGCATGAAAGCATGATTCCGCCTTTAATTGTTAATTGCATGCTATATGTTGTTATTCAAATGAACATGTTTTTCACAAATCTTCCTTCAGGACTGTGCCCTGGCCACCGGGGGGAGCACTAACACTGGGTTGCAGGTTTATGAGCTCGATTAGGATGTATGAGAAGTTGATCAGGACTCACATCTCGCACTGCACGCTCACCTTGGATCCAAGTTTGGTGCACGGTCATGTCGTCCAAACCACTATAGGTGGTTCCGACTCATAGGTAACCTGCTATTATTCGTACAATCTTCACGTGATCATAGCACTTGAGCGTACTTATTTACACCCAGCCTTGTCGTACAGACCACATTAGGTGGTTCTGATTCGTGTGCAGGCATACTTGATGAGCTATAGGTTCAGCCGTACTGGCCACAATAGGTGGATCCGACTGACATCTTACTTTCATTGATTTATTTCACCTGGTTTACTTATTTCATTATGCTGAGACATTTGACATGGTATATATATATGTGGATTTTGGTAATTTGAGTATGGTTTTGTTATATGTAGGTATCCTATTTTCTGGGAAATTATACGGGTTTTACGGCGAGGGGTTATTACTTTTGGAAAGAGAAATGGTTTTGAAAAGTTTTGTTTTTGCCCACTCACGTTTTCTGTTTTGAGCCCCTCCAGGTTTTAATTGCTGAAAGTCCGTATCGACGAGGATTCTTGGCGAATCTCAGTATAGGTGGCTACCTCTGAGGGTATGATCTTTACCCACACTACTGTACTTTACTTATGCTCTAACAACACGTGTGAAGAGGGTGCATACCTGCTCACCAGCGCACTTTGGTATTTCGACACTTTTAGGTTTAAATTAATCACAAACTGGTCATGTTTGTTGTGTTCGTGTTGTTTTCATGTAACACATGTTATCTTAACAGGTCGTGTCATGTCGCACCCATTATCTTAACAGGTCGGGTCAGGTAAAATGACCCGACCCGTTATGACCTGTTAAGAGTTTATTTATTTTTCTTTCTAAATTTGCACATACCACATTGTCACATAAATATTACTTAGAAAAATAATTCGAAACGAAAAACCCCAATTTTCAAACTTCAGAAACGAAAAACCCCAAATTGAATAAACGAAACCAATCTTAATTCGAAAACTAATTTGAAGTAAAACCCTATATTTTGAAAGTAATTCGAAATAATTAACAATTACCCCGATTAGAGTTTGAGATTCACTCAATCCAAAGAGAGAGAATTAGAGACAAAAATAGCAGATCAACTAGTGGTGGGTTACTAGGCCGCTATATGGTGACGTTGGTGTGGTGGAGGGAAACTAGAAAGGGTGGTCGTGGACTCATGGTTAGCCGGAGTTGAGGTTCGAGACTGAGATTCGAGAGTTTAGTTCGAGAAAGTGAGAGCGGCTACTTCTATTCAAGCCTTCGAGAAAAAGAGAGTCTAATTTAGCACTGAGAAAAACATTGGACAGCCAAGATTAAATCTCAGCCGATCCAACAATCATTAATTTGCTAAATTTAATATAAAAAAACATATATACATATATATATATATTTATATTTTAACTTTCAGTTCAATTCAGGATTAAATCCTACTGTTGTTAGTTATAGTGTCACAGCCCGTCCCGAAAATTTAGTATCGTGGATGTGATTTGACGGAATTACCCTTAAGGTGACTAAGGTACGTGTGACACATAAGTTGATTATTGTATATATTCCTAAGTTTTTGGAAAATGAGAAATTGGATTAAAAATTGGTATTCATATTTGTGTGGTTAGGGACTTAAAGGAATTTGTAATATGGTTTGTTTGGGTGGACCACACACACACACGGGACAACACATTCACCCCGTGCCCTCTCTCTCCTCCGTCGCAATTCACTCTCTCTCTCTCTCCCTTCGAATTGTACGGACAAGGCACCAAACCCTCAAAACATCACAGATCGACGCCAATAAGGTGAGTTTCTTCATCCTTGCAACCTCCTGAGTTGAATGGTACCATTTTTGGAACTTAGAACCCTTGAAATCACGTGAAATCCGAACCCCAGTTTGATGTCACTGTTCATGCACATGTGAATTGTTGATTTTCAGGGAATTCTAAGCTTACTGGGAGCTTAGTGAGGTCCCAAGGAAGCTCGGAGCACTTAGTTTGAAGGTTTTGGACGTCGGGATCGTAGGGTTCGAAGTTGGCCAGTTTTCTTGGATTTTCTCTGGTGAGATTTCATATGTTTTTTAGCCTTAAAGTAGTACAACGTGATTCTACATGCTTTAGGGCTTCATTTTGATATAAAATGCGTAAGAAATGGTTGAGAAATGACGGAGAACAAGGAGATTGAAAAATCTCCAGTTTTCCGGCGCCGGCGAAACCAGTCCGGCGACTGGAGGAAGAAGATGACGCTTGTGGGGGCGCGTAGGTCAGTGCCTATCCCGGCACGTGGGGGCGCGTGCCAAGTCCAAATTTTTTTCTAAAAATACCTCGACGTCCGTGACGTCGAGTAGGTCACTCTGGTATATTCATATACCCAAATTGAGCATCGTATGAGAAGTTATTACGTATTTTTGGTTATGTGCTTTAAAATAACGTTTTTATAGTTGTTTCACATATAGGTGATACCTATCCCGAGGACGAGCGTATTCAAGGGCGTCACGGGGGTTACGACCCTTCGACTTACCAGTGAGTGGGCAGTATTTTCTGTATTTACCTATATACTATTGATTTTCCCAGAGATTAAATTTAAATGAAAGTATGTTTTAAAATGTCATGCATGCATATATATGAAATATATGAATTGGTAATTGTTGCATATATATGTTAAATGGTGTTGTGGACGCACATGTGAGTATCAGGTGAGTTTTATGTTAATCATGTGATTTATTGTGATGTGAATTGTATTGAAAGCTCAAACCTGCACCCCTGGTGTTAGTGCTTATATTATTCACCCCGCACCACACGCTCACCTTGGATCCAAGTAGGTGCATGTTGTACAGACCATTAGAGGGTTCCGACATGTCGTACAGACCATGAGAGGTGGTTCCGACTTGTAGGTGACTTTAGATTTTTATACAGTTGTTGATGAGAGAAGCACTGGAGCGTATTGTTACACCATTCTTGTCGTACAGACTACTTCAGGTAGTTCCGATTCATGTGCAGAGTAGTGCCGTACAGGTCACCGTTGGTGACTCCGGTTGGATTGGATATTGAGCTATATAATTAACCGTACAGGACCAACTGCAGGGTCTCCGGTTGATTCCTTATTTCACCTGTTATAATGTTGCATCCTTATTCTATTATTGACGTTTATAGCATGGCATACTTTCTGGTTTTTGATAAAGATTGGTGATTTGAGATATTTGAAGAATTATATGCATATTATGTTATTTTTTGGGAAAGTATACAGGTTTTACAGCGAGGGGTTAGAAATGTTGTTAAATTGAAATGTTTTCGAAAAGCTTTGTTTTACTGACCCACTTAATTTTGTTTTGCGCCCCTCCAGGTTCTAGTTAGCTGTGTTGGTGGCTCACGAGGATTCCCACGGCGTTCTGACAGACTACATAAATGTAGGACTCACCTTCGGGTGTTGTAATTTAGTAATGGTCCTACTTGACTGCACCTAGTACTTACGCTCTGAATATGTGTGTTTCACACTTAAACTTACTCTAGCATGCTAGTTGGATATTATTGCTAGTAGTTGGTTTTTATATCTTCGTATTTCTCTTATCTTATTGCTTCCGCATCGCACTTTTGGTTACGTCACGCTCACGTGACGGCCAACACGCCTTAATTCTAGTATCGGGGTGTGTCAGTTTGGTATCAGAGCCTAGGTTGTAGTCCTGTATAATTGTTAATGCTCTAATGATCTTTTGATGTCTTCTGTCAGAACTATGCCTCCTAAACCCCGGCAACAGCCCCAAAAATTTGATGCGAATTAACTTAGCACACAAATTAAACCCTCTTGTTGACAATTGTAGTATGAATAAGTAGGGATCGTTCTTAAACCGGGGATTAGGAGGGATTGCTAAAACACTATAAACTGACTCAAATATATATAAAGAGGCTAAAAACACTTAACTAGACTCAAAGAACTCAAATCAAACTCAAAAGACTCAAAACAAGCTAAAAATGCTTAAAACTGCCTAAAAACAATAATTAGGCAGTTTCTGACTCTAACACACTTTTTGGACGAATTTTTGGTTTTATATTGATTCAAAACACTTAAAAACACAAACTAAACAGATTCTAACTAATTAGACACTCTAAAGTAAAGGGGGGGGGGTTTGGTTTTGGTGAATTTGAAAACAAAACAAACAGATTGTAAACTAAAACAGATTTTTGGACGAATTTTGGGTAAACTATGGATGATGGGCTAACTAGAGGGTTCTTCTCCACACATGATACACTTGCACATAAACCAATTTTCAGTTGTTCTTTTGATAAATCATGAAACTCAACACCCCAGGTTAATTAGGTCCGCTTAAATTAACCTTCAAGTTCTCCTTAAGTTATTGAATTGGATGGGAAAGCGCATACAACAATTCAAAGCATTCTTCAAAAGTCCTTTACGTGAACAACACAATAAAGATACAATCAAAGATCATTAAGCATCATGAAAACTATAAGTATTGACGAGGCATTCGTTACTATGATGAGCATGAAACTCCTGCCAATAATTCATTTAACGCGATCGTTTATAAGTGACCTCCACTACTTGTGAATATAAGTTTGTAACTATTAGGTGAAACTCCCTTATACTATAGCATCATATTCATGCATGCAAACTAAGTGTGCACTCTTAATAAACATACACGAATAAGTTATCAATCAAGCAGTTAAACAAATTGAATTCACAACTTATGAAATCACAACTGAAGGTAATCAATTCATATTGCAAGTATGTTCATGTCTTTGAATCTCCCCCTAACCAAAAGGGGTTTAGTTCCTCATAATCGCAAAGCAAAGAATAACAAGTTTATACATTGAAAACAAAAGAAAGAAAACACCTAAACGCTCCAACGATCCAAACTGAACAGCAAGCACGTCCAAGAACTTTCCTTCCCTTCCTTGATTGCGGCACAAGGTTTGGTGGTGGGTTTTGAGGATTATGGATGGTGTAGAAGGATGGGATTATGGTTAGAATGGATGTATGGTGCGACAAGGGTTGATTAAGGTCAGAAACTATGGAGAATTGTGAAGGAAGGGTGCGGCAAAAAGTGGGAATCTGTTTTAGGCGTGAATGGGTGAATGAATGGTTAAGGAGAAAAGACTCTGCCTTGCGGCATAATGTGTCTTCTGATGGCTCCCCTAGTTATGGTGAAAGGTGGATGTATTTATAGGCTAGGGAGAGGAGTGTATGAAGTTGTGGTAATGAGTGGATCTAATGGGTGTAGTGGGTGAGTGTTGTGGTAATTAGTGGATGTAATGGGTGTAGTGGGTGAATGTTGTAGTAATGAGTAGATGTAATGGGTGTAGTGGGTGAATGTTGTGGTAATGAGTGTCTTTGCATGTGTCTGTAGTGGATGGATGTTGATGAGTGTCTTTTCATGTGTGTGTTCCTCTTTGCATTTGCACACACATGCTCTTCACCATTTCAGCCCAAAATCAACACATTTGCACACACACATGCTGATTTCCAGCCTTCTAATCTTCAAAAACGTCTATCCTCATGTCTCAATGTGCATGCAATCCAATCTTAGCCCAAAAATGCTTCAAAATGCTCCAAAATGCACTTTCTTGCCAACTTTGTTATTAAGACCTACAAACACACGAAAATAGCTTAAAATACATAATTAACTAACACATAACAACATAAATGGACCAGAACAAGCTAACTAAGTCGCATAAATATGCTCCTATGAAATTCCCCCACACTTAGCTTTTGCTAGTCCTCGAGCAAAACAAAACAAACAAAACAAAACAAAACAAAACACAACCTAGACCTTCCAACAATTGCCTCAGGGATTTTTAATGAAACATGACATGTTAAAAATCATCATTCCCATAGATTTTGGTCATCCTTACACTTGAGCACATACTTAATCACAGTCACCCCTTACTAGTTCACAATTAACCAATTAAAACGATGTTTTGAATGTAGTAACATGCCTTAGAGAATTTGCTCAACTCCTTACAAGATACTCTCTATTTTCACACACATTTTCTGACTACACACCCTACACTAGTATATGTGAGAAGATTGATGTAAACACGAAAGATTAGGACTCACATATGTTATAACAAAGAAAACAATTTTCTGGAGTTATTAAGCATGTTTAGATATATGATCTCATGAATGGAATGCTACTACTTAGATGCGAGAACCAGTGACACCATATGCTCATACCAATTTCGAACTTCACAAATTGAAACACACAACACTCAAGATTGAAGTCAAGGGTTGTAACAGGGCTTGGGGGTAATGGCTAACAAAGAAAGGATAGGGATAACAAACGTTCTTAAAGCGATAGCAAGCAAAGCAATGAAATCGACACTTGGAAATCACTTTAGACTGCAAAAATCAACTTTTAAACACAAATGGAAGATTCATGCAACACTTAGGGTCGAATTCAATGCCTTGGACCCTTTCTTCAACAATCAACACTATAGAGCTCTTTCTCATATATTTTTCTACTCTTTTTCACTCTTTTCACAACTTTTCTTTTTTTTTTTTTTTCTTTTCTACCCGTGCCTTATTACGGATTTTGGCACACACACACACACAAGAATCACTTCCCCCACACCTGGTTTATGTAATACATTGATAAAAAAGGAGTTCATTTTAAGTCATGCATTACTATGTTTCAAGAACAAGGGTATGGATGGTCCTAAAACTAGGCTAGGTAAGGATAGTGTGGGTTAACAAAGAACATAGGCTACACAAGGCTCAACGGGGTTAAACTTAAACATATAATGAAGTAGGATACACAGCAATTTGGCTTTGGTGGTGGTCACTACACAACTTCATCTTGAATATGTGTTATGCAAATTAATAGCATGCTTTGAATGAAATGGGCATGAGTTCTAGCATTTGGAACTAAATGATGAAACGCCTTCTAAGTAGCAACCAAGCAAAGAATAATGAGATCATGCAACGACTTTAGAAAACAAAAGAAATTGCACAGATTAATAACTCTCCAAATAAACGTTTAGGCCCAAGTCTCTCAAGGATGTAGCGTTAGTTTGAGTTCCTTCTTTCAAGCATGCTACAAAAACTGATTTTTTTCCTTTATGATTGCATGTGAATTTATAAATTATAACCACAACCAAGCATAAACCAAGGAGTAAATCAAACTTCCATCCATGTTTATAACTCTCTTTAACAGTCATGCAATTAAAAACCAATTCCTCATCACTGTTTTGGAAGGTATCCTAAGACACAAATAAACACACAAAAACAACTCTTTTTGGGTTTTTCAAAACAATTTTTCAAATTTTTATGAGATTTTCGGATTTTTATGTCAAAACACACTAAAACACTCCAAAACAGCATAAAAACACTTAAAACAGCAAGGAACAACACTAGAAGTAATGGGTGATAAACTCCCACGAATTTCATGCAAAACAACTTGGTTACCCCCCCCACACTTAAATCAAACATTGACCTCAATGTTTCAGGCATAAACTCACACAAAAACAAGCAAACAAACAAACAACGAATAAACATGACAAGTATGGCAAAGTAAAAACCAGACATAGTAGAGTTTAAGAACGCAAATCTGGTTATGGAGAGATGATCTTGTTGACTTTCCACAGCTTTGATCTCGAACTGGGCTAGGGAACTTCTTAGCAAGGAAAATGAGACTTGATTGGTGGTGGTGATTTGATGGCCTTGTACGGCGAGTCTTTGCTCTTTGGTGACTGATGCGTCCATATGTTGTTGAAGCTTCTCGAGCTCTTGGTTTCAACTCAGACTCCTTCTGCTGGGTTGATTGAGTGTGCAGGCAACATTCTTTTATGCTTGTTTCTTCTGCACGGCAGGTAGGCACGAGGTAGAGGTGATGGTCTGTTTCTTTGTTCAATCTGTCCAAGTGGCGACCAATTGCTTTCTTTCTCCTTGTCCCGCAGGCAAGAGCAAGGGTAAAGGAAAAGCATACCGTGAGATATCTTTGCCTGCGACTCTGATGATATGAGATACTTTTTCTTTTGAAGAAGTATCTTTCCACAGGTTTATTCTTGAACTGGGCTGGGGAACTTCTTAGCAAGGAAAAATAGACTTGATCTTGAAGATGAATTAGCACGTGTCTCCACATGCTTCAAGGTATCATTTTCACTTGCCTTATCTGTTCTCCAGGCAAATGTGGCATCTTCTTTGGAAGTACATCAGTAGTTGAAGATGAGCACTCGAGAGCAATGCTAGGTAAGCAATCAGGAGGGAGTTCCAGGCAGTCGGTTCTTAGATCGGAAGATTTGTTGGAAATGTGCCTTAAAACCAATCATATGATGATACTTTACGGACATTTCACATGTTAAACTAATCTAGTTTAATATCAAGGGCAAAAATTATTGTTTTAAGCCGTCTCATATAAATGTTATATGCTTAAACGATAAGTCCAAGGAATATGTAATTAGGAGAATGTAATTTAAACAAGTTAGATTAATGAGACCATTATCTTTCGTATACATATCCTAAACGTTCCTGATCATAGGATTGCCAATTGGGCATTGACAGTCCGTTAAGATCAGTACGTGTTGTGTCTTCTCTCAGGGAGAGTGACGGGTCTCGAGTCATTGGTGTGATTGACACCAAGACAAGCATGTAGGTGCTCAATAGCGAATGAGTCCACTGAACACGATCAAAGAGGAGCTCTCATACTCATGTCGCATGAGAACTCATGGTTGGGATAATGCAAAGTAGTCATTTGACCTGAGGCATGATAGTTGTCTTGTGGTTAAGTCCTTGATCTTTAACTATGTCAAAGTCACTCCATCAGAGGGTGTCCACGACATAGTTGGGGTTAAGCCACTTAGCCATGGAGGCAAGTGAATGCACAACAAGGGATCTCTAACCTTCAAACCGTTTGAGGGAGAATACTCTATGATATGATTAAGAATCGTTGGCCAGAGTATGAATGAGATTTAGGAAGTCATTCCAAATCACATTCAAGGTAATCATATAAGTAAATGAATCACATTGGATAGTAGACATGAATAAACTATAAATCCAAACAATGTGGTCAAGAGTATTGTATTAGAGAAAGACCGTATTGCATTGTAATCCTAAACTGAATAGGTTCTCCACCTCTTCTGATTAGCTTGGGTAACCATGACATACTGCTAGGTGTCACTCATGGTTTGTGGAAGCCCTAAACGTGTATAATCACTAAAGGGAGAATTGAAAGTAAGTTTCAATTCACAATCGATTTGAAAGAGTTCTAATCGCCCACTGCCTCGCTAAAAGGAACTTAATGGATCGTACACCGTGTAAGGCAGAAATTGAAGAAACAACGGAGATGAGTAAGGATAATTAAATGGTTTAATTATTTATGGCAAGGATTAATTAATATGTTAATTAATCAAACGAATAAAGTTCGTTAAAGACCTCGGGTTAGTTTTGGGCCTCAAGGCCCAATAGGCTTCGAACGTCAAGCCCATTGACTTAAGTTGTATGATAACTTAATGACTAATAATTCACAAAAGCCCAAATAGCCCAATGAAGGTAGGTATAAATATGACTTTATAGCTATTTCTTCATTAGGGTTTCTTTTGGGAGAAAAGATGAGAACAAAAGCTCTCTTTGCTCTCTAAGAGGCCGGCCACCCTAGAGGAACATAGCTAGCAATCTTACTTCCTCTAGGTCACTCATTTCTTCATCAATCTTTCCTTGGTGTGGAGACTTAGAGGTTCTCAACTTTGAGAACTTGGAGAAACCAATTTTTCCATCCAAATCGATGGAGCTAAGAAGCAAGGAATGAAGGCCCTATCTCTTGGGTGATTATCCTTTGCTTATGCAAAGAGGAATCAACAAAGGTATAAATTTCTCAACTCACTTTGTTTTGAGTTGAGTATTGGTTCACCTAACTACTAGGCTTTGAATTTCATGGGTATTGTTGTGTTTTGAGTGCATACAAGCATGATTCCGCCTTTAATTGTTAATTGCATGTTATAGATGTTGCTCAAATGAACATGTTTTTCACAAAAATTTCCTTCAAGTGGTATCAGAGCCTAGGTCTAGTAGTTGGTTAATCCTTTTGGGTTTTGTATTTTCATAGTTTATGATTTGAATGTAAATTTTGTTAGAAAATTTGCCATCTCAAATGTTGTAGATGTAGTTCATATGAGAATGAAATTTGGAGCTAAAATTTGGTGCCATGGTTTTGGGGAAATTCGGCCAAATCCAAAGGGTGATTTTTTGGGTTCATGTTTGTCTTGTTAAAAGTGTTTTAAAGTGACTTTTGGAACCCCTAAGTACCCTAGGATGTTAACCCCATTTTGAGTAGTGAAAATTTGAGTTTTATTGATTGAAAATGTTCATGGAACTCTTATTGGTTTTCATGGATGTTCTTCATTGTTCTTGATGTTCTTACCAAGAACAAAAAGTTTGGTGTTTTGATTCAAAGTTTTGGTTGATTTCATAAAGTCTTTGTTTTGTGTTGGTTGGTGTGACTTTTCTAGGCTCGTGTGGGATCTAATCAAAGGTTCATAGTCATCCTAAGGCCCTAAGGCAACTATATAGTCCATCAATGAATGCAAACCTTATGTTAGTAGTACCATATACTCTTGCTTTAAAAACCGTTTTACAAGCTTAGTGGGAGTATTATATACTACTAAATCAATCACATGGACCAATAGTTCTAATAGGACCAAATTGTTTTAATAAGATTAAAATGTATGTTTATAAGTGATGAGACCTAAAACCCTCAACCAAACCATTATTAAGTTGATAAGCGTGAGAGTGCTTTGAACACTCTTTCGTGGCCTTCCACCGTGGTAGGCTCCGATCGTTTGTGACTCGTACACCGCCTTCACCCTATCATGGGGGAGTAAAAAGTGCGTGCTTACACTCAGGAGGAGTTCTATATGCATACACGATGTTGTGAAGGTAGGCAACGAGAATAGCCAACGTCATATCATTGTGAGGTTGTTCTTGAACCCCTACTCGAACTTGCATAGTGGGAATGACTTAACTAAGTGCAATGGAGCCAACATCATATCATTGTGAGGCTTCATTCTCTAGAGGCCAAATAAGATGGGTACTTGCAAGAGATGCAAATGAGTAAGTATACTCTCTCATTATTATTGATGCTAGCCAACATCATATCATTGTGAGGTGGGCTTGGTAATAGTGAGCCTCCCATACCCTACTAAGAGTTTCCTCCAAAACTCTCGAATTCCAATGAGGGATATGGAATTTGCCAAAAATAGTGGGTGGTGCTATTTGATTTAAAGACCCGGATCAAATGGCTTAAAATCAATCAATTTATATTCGTTATGTATTTATTTACCAATATATTTGCAAACGCTATCCAAAACTTGACAAAGAAAAGCCGAATGCTTTAGTTTCCGGACTTGGTACCACAATCCCAAAGATTGTCTTAAATGGATTGTCTATGTACCTAAGTAGTCTCATCCTCACAATCTTCCTATTGATAATGTATCATTGAAAGAACATGTTAGATAAGTCTATCATAAAGAGGACAACACTTTTAATGTCATAGTTCTTCACTTACAAATCGTTGTATGCAGAAATAAGAGTTGCTTTGAACAACCCTTAATTAACGCAAACATTAGTGCTTGTTTCTTTGTTACATGAACAAGGAACTTGAGGAGAAAGCACAAGGGCATGGACACTTTATGTGCCATGATTCTTCACTTACAAATTGTTGTATGAAGAAATGAGAGTTGCCTTGAACAACTCTTGAAAGTTTGTAATTATGTTTAGAACATAATGGTTGGTTGACAAAAATAGTCCATCAACATGGACTTATGATGATTTTGAATCATTGAGTGTTGAAGTGTTAAACCACTTCTAGAGACGGAAACTAGGCAAGGACTTCACCTTTGTGTCCCTATCCAAATGGTTCACTAAGTTTATTGTAAACTATATAGTGAACAATAACCACACGCTCTCCAAATCATTTGATGTGTATAACACAATTGAAATAAGTTTCAAGAGATACAGTGGGAGTTTAGGGACCATGACTATTGTAGTCAAAGGAGAAGTCAAATGAAGAAGGGGAAATAACTCCAAGGGAACAAACTTTATTTATGAAAGGATGGACATTGGAAGGGGTATTTGCAAGAAATGTCTTGCAAGTGTCAAGAACACACCTTTTGAAGGTGTTGTAAATTGTTCTTGAAAAGTTCAAAACAGTTGGTTCTTCTACTTGAATGCTTGATTCCGTATTAGTAACTATGTTTTACAATAGTTGTAAAAGTGTGGCTAATAAGAAGTAGAAGATTAATGAGCGAAGAGAAAGTACTTCACATTCAGAACGTGAATCAAATGTAGATCTCTGCGAAAGCAGTTAGTACTTACTTCCTCATATGAACTACCAAAGAAAATGAAAAAAAAACAAAGATTGTCTTTACATTCCAATTGAATAAAGGAACTTAATTCCGTATGAGAAATGGATAAATGTTTTGTTTGACAAAACATTGTTCTTTATTAATGAATGATTAGATTATTGTAATCTAATTGATTATCTCTATAGTAGAGATGATATGGTAGTGTTAACTGTTTAGAATATAACGATGCTTAAAACCCCAAAGGTTGCAAGGTGGTGACTAATCCCAACCGAGTTGTGATACCTCTAAAACATAAATTACGAGTTGGTCATAGATGGATGCCTTGGATTGTTAGATCCGGATCCAATGCCTTCTTGTTAAAATTGTATAGAGGCAAAATGTTTGAATCTTTATTCTTTTGGAAAGAATAAAGAATCACAAAGTTGTTGAGATTAATTCACTTAGATGTTAGTGGCACTTGTCCACAACATAATACTACTCATGTTGTATGACATTCACCGAAGATCACTCTCGGTTGGACTATAGTTTATTTTGAATAAACACAAGTCCGAATACTTTGCAAAAGGTTTCAAAGAATTCAAGAAATGTAAGTTGATGAGTAAGATGTCTAAAGTATTTACCTCCTTAGATTTGATCCAAGGAAAGGTAACACTTTAGAACAGTTTCCTTGAAAGATATCAAGGAAAGAAGCATCATAAGATAATGGATTTCTCCATTAGGAGAAGAACGAACTAGAATAGGATTTAGTTCGTTGGATGTTATCAATTACCCATACATAGGATATATACTTCTAAGACAATATGATTGTCAATTAGAAGATCTTCCAAAATTTTCATGACTCCATAGGATGTAGTTGGAAAGAAAGACAAGACTTAATCATGCTAATAAGCAATATTTGTTTAAAAATTATCTTGTGGGTATCCTTAAATTAACATTTGGATATCACTTCTATAAACCAACTAACAAATGTTGTTTGTTGGGTTGTTCATTGTAATCCTACACTAGGATTTGCCCAAGATAGAGCAAATGAACGAGGGATAGAACTCAAAGAATGGGTTCTTTGAGAAACAAGATAGTGATCAACAAATATAACAACCTAGTTCCTATACCACAAGCTCCAAGGTAGTCGAGAAGGATTTATAAACCGTCTCAGTTGAATGGTTTGAACTTTATGACTATGTCATAGAGTTGCACCTCTTAATTCGAAAGAAATAAGAATGAAAAATCCTTATGACTACATTGAGTGTATATACAATATATACTCAAGGAAATGGTAAAGTACCATTTGACCCGCAATAATGAAACCTTCATAGCTAATTGGTAGCTTAAGGTGACTACAATCAAAGAGAATGGTTGACCTTGAAGAAACCATCTTTGACGTAGTCTTAGTTTCAATTAATTCGAAGAATGCTAGCTACAATTAAATGGTGATTCAATGTTTGGACATAATATGGGTTTCCGAAACCATTATTAATATAGTCTTGATAATATATGTCTAAAACTATAAATCACAAGACTTATAAGTTGTAGAGATCTATCCATCATGGATCTTAGCAAGCTAGTGGGAGCTATAAGCGTCTTATGAGAGAAAGATCAAATCAATTGATTTCTCATAAAGATGTAAATGAATCTTTTGTGGGAGTTAATCATGTTCCTAAATTTAAATATATATATATATATATATACACATATATGATATATTAATTTTGGAAATGAAAAGAATACTTCTTCGTTAAAGTTATGACTTTAAACATTCTATAACGATAGAATGTATATGGGAGACATAGTCTATAAACATGGGATGTTGATAGGAGCATATTTATGTGACTTAGTTAGCTTGTTCTTGTGCATTTATGTTGTTATGTCTTAGTTAATTATGTATTTTAAGCTATTTTCGTGTGTTTGTAGGTCCTAATAACAAAGTTGGCAAGAAAAGTGCATTTTAGTGCATTTTGGAGCAATTTTGGGCTGAAATGGATTGCATGCACTTCGAGACATGAGGATGGACGTTTTGGGAAGATTAGAATTCAATATATGTGTGTGCAAGTGTGTGACCTACAACTAACAAACATCATAGCTGCCATGTGATGGAGAAAATGTGTTGATTTGTGGCTGAAATAATGAAGAGCATGTGTGTGTGCAAGTGTGACAACTTGTGGATGTGGAAATAATGATAACATGACAACAAAGACACATGCAAAGAGGCCTTGAGCACCATCCTTCACACTTGTGCAGCAGCAACCCTTCATCATTACTTAACATTTCTGCCACAAGAACATGGAGACAACATCATACAAGGCATGTGCAAAAGAGAAACATGGACAGCCAACAAATTCGTCAAAACTGCCTGTACAGATTAGCTGACTTTGGAAGCATGTTACGAACAGCTCACAATGAATGAGAGAATGAGCCGTATATGCTTGGAAAGCTACGGATGTCTATTTTCTGGAACAATTTACGGATTGTTAATATCATTTTGCTAGAAGAAGTTATGGGCATTGTAACACTGAAAGGTTCAGAAACGGGCTAAGCAGATTTGGCTAATCAAATGAGAAAGTAAAGGCACTTGTTTTGTGTTTTGCTTTGTCATCAACACTCAACAGCAAATGGGGTTATGATTGCACTCATTTGGCTTTGGAGCAAGTGGAAATGCACAGCTAGAAAGATAAGACACACCCACATGCAAAGGAAATGAGAAACATGGGCAGAAAATGGGTGGATTGGTGGTTGAAATGATGAAGCATGTGTGTGCAAAAGAAAAGGAGAAACATGGACAACACACACCCATGCAATCTGCACATGCAAAGGAAATGGAGTAGTCTTCTCCCTAGCCTATAAATACATCCACCACCCCCCTTCCAAAAGAACACCATCTTGATCCACAATTGCTACATCTCCATACACTTCCATTCCATGCCGTGAGCTCCATTCCATTTCATCCAAAGACACTACATTTCACATCTCATAACTTCATTCACAAACACAATTTCCTTGCCGTGACCTCCATCCATTCATCCAGCCATACTACATCTCACCAATCCATACACTTTCATCTCTTAGCCGTGCAAATCCATTCCATCCATATATCCATACACATCCTAGACACTTGTGCTACAACAAGATGGTGAAAACAAAGGTCCTTGACGTTTCAAGCTTGGAACTTTGGAGCGTTTTAGGTGTACTTCGTTCTTGCTTTCAATGTCTACTTTGTTATTTTCTAATTTTGTTGCAATTATGAGTGGCTAAACCCCTATTTAGTTAGGGGGAAGTTTGAAGCCATGAACATGCTTGAGATTTGAATTGATTTCTTCCAATTGTGATTTGATAAGTTGTGATTGCAATTCAATTATCTATTTTATTCATAACTGATTCTTGTATGTTTATTAAGGATGCATACTTAGTTTTCATGCATGAATTAGATGCTAGAATATAATTGAGTTTCACCTAATCGTTACAAGTTTATATTCATGAGTAGTGAAGGTTGTCTATCACAATCGCGTTAATTGAATTCTTGGCAATTGTATCATGCATTCATAGTTATAATTGCCTCGTCAACACTTATGATTTTCATTGAACGTAATGATCTTTGAACGTATGCACCCTCCCCACCTTCCCCCAACCCATCCCCACCACTCTTCTCCCTCCCGAGCCGAGCCTCCCAACCACTTCCCTCATCTCCAACCCCTTCTCTCTTCTCACCCTCGTCTCCCTCACCTGCGTTAGAACCCCCCGCTGGCATGGCCTCGTTTTGGCTCTTCTCCGACACCAAGCATAGCGACAACAGCTCTCCCGCCGCGTACTCCGTCACTCGGTCCGAGATCTTCATAAAACGCAAAACTCATGACAACTTCTGCCACGTCCCACCTCCAACGCCAACTCTAACGCCGTTCACGTCCCAGCTATTCTAGCTTATGCTCTACAAGTCCAATGACTCTTTTCCATTATCCGAATCGGACCACCCTTTAAACTCGTCAGCACTCGAGTTTGACCCGACCCACAAACCCCTATTGCGACGAGGCTCCAATCTACTCCCAGACCTTTCAGTGCCTTGAGCAATGCTGAGCACTCGAGCCCGATGACCAAGATTCCCTAGTTGCTTCGTACGAGAATGGATGAGGGTTTACTGCAATGTGGGTTTTTACAAGCTTGAATTGCAGAGAGAGAAGATTAGAATTTTTACGAGTTTGAATCGCAGAGAGAGAAAAGCTTCGAGTTGGGGAAGTTGAAATTAGGGTTTTTACGAGCTTGAATCGCAGAGAGAAGATAGAATTGCAGAGAATTGGGGTGTGATTTCGAGGGTGTGGATGTGGTTTTGGTGGTGAGGGCAAGGGGGGACGGATGGAGGGGGAAGGAATTAGGGTGCATATGTGGTTTTGGTGGTGAAAGGAGGCGAACGAATGGAGGGGGAAGATGAGGTTTTGTTGATGGATGGAGGGAAAACATGGAGGGGTGTGATAAGAGCATATTTATGCAACTTAGTTAGCTTGTTTCTTGGCATTTACTTAGTTTAATTCTAGTTATTTTAGTACTTTAAGCTATTTTCGTGTGTTTGTAGGTTCAAATAACGAAGTTGGCAACAAAGTGCTATTTGGAGCATTTTGGAGCATTTTTGGGCCAAGATTGGATAGTGCAAGCATGGAGACATGAGGATGGATGTTTTTTAAGATTAGAAGGTTAGAAATCAGCATGTGTGTGTGCAAGTGTGTTGACCTACAACTACAAACATCCACCCACTACACCCATTACATCCACCCAAACACTCACCCACTACCCCCATTACATCCACTCATTACCAAACACTCATCCACTACACCCATTACATCCACTCATTACCAAACATTCACCCACTACACCCATTACATCCACTCATTACCAAACACTCATCCATGACACCCATTACATCCACTCATTACCAAACATTCACCCACTACACCCATTACATCCACTCATTACCAAACACTCACCCACTACACCCATTACATCCACTCATTACCAAACACTCATCCACTACACCCATTACATCCACAGATTACCAAACACTCACCCACTACACCCATGCTTTGCATCATTACTTCACTTTCACCTTTGAATCATTGCTAACACCACCATCCATCCCTCCATGCCATGCACTTCCTCTATAAAAGGAAGTGTGTGTGGCAGCCATTACATGCAGTTTTTGCTAGAGAATTCATCCCCATTTCGATACAACCTTCATCCAAACACTTCCATTCATCCTCACATCCATTCCTCCATACAAACAAACCTTCAAACACTCACCAACACCTTGTGCCGTAGCAAAGGAAGGGAAGGAAAGTGCTTGGATGTGCTTGCTGTCCAACTTGGATCGTTGGAGCGTTTAGGTGTTTTCTTTCTTTTGTTTTTAATGTCTAAATTTGTTTATCTTTGCTTTGTAAGTATGAGAAACTAAACCCCCCTTAGCTAGGGGGAATTCGAAACCATGTTCATGCTTGCAATATGATTTGATTACTTTCACCTGTGATTCATAAGTTGTGAATTCAATTTACTTATCCATTTGAATTAAAACTGATTTCTGTATGTTGGTTGAGAGTGCACGCTTAATTTCCATGCATAAATATGATGCTAGGATATAAGGGAGTTTCACCTAATCGTTATGAACTTATATTCACAAGTAGTAAAGGTTGTTCGTCACAACCGTGTTAAGTAAATTCTTGGCATAAGTTTCATGCAATTCATAGTTACAAATGTTTCGTCAATGCTTATGATTTTCATAGAACTTAATGATTCTTGCTTGTATCTCTATTATGCAATTCATGTAGGGAACTTGTGGGGAATGCTTTGGGTTGTTGTATGCAATTATCCAATTCAATGAAATTAGGAAAATCTGAGGATTAATTTAAGCGTACCTAATTAATTTGGGGTGTTGAGGTTCATGGTTTATTGAAAAGCAACTGGAAATTGGTTTATGTGCAAGTATGTCATGTGTGGAGAAGAACCCTCTAGCTAGCCCATCATCCATAGTTTAACCCATCACCCATCAATTCACCTAAATTTGTCTAAGAATCTGTTTAAATTGTTCTTGCTTTGTTTTCCTTATTTTCGTCCAAAACCAAAATCCCCCTTATTTTATTAAGTCATATTAGTTAGTACTTGTTTTAGATTGTGTTTTTAAGTGTTTTAAGTCAAGATAAAATCAATTTTCGTCCAAACTTTGTGTTCGTGGCAGAAACTGCCTTAGAGTTGTTTTTAGGCAGTTTTGAGTCTCTATAATCTGTTTTGAGTCTTGTGACTTTGTTTTGAGTCTTGTAAGTTTAATTTCATGCTTTTAAGTTTGTTTTCACATATTTAAGTCAGTTTCAGGTGTTTTAGCAATCCCTCCTAATCCCCGGCCTAGAACGATCCCTACTTACATTCTTTACTACAATTGACAACAAGAGGGTTTAATTTGTGTGTTAAGTTATTTTCGCATTAAATTTTTGGCGCCGTTGCCGGGGATTAGCAACTTTGCTAATCCCTTGTTATTTCTTTTTGTTTATTTTCATGTGTTTTTATGTTAGTTACTGCCTTTGTTTGTTTTCTTGTTTTAGGTACTAGTTTATGACTCGGAGTTCTCATCCGGTTCGTGAGCATATCTTGAACTTTGACGACGATTTTGAGAGGACTTTGAGAAGGAATAGGAATCAACAAAATCGTAACCCACCTATTCCTGAACCTGAGTTTGAAGAACATCCACTTGAAGAAGAAGAGGAAGATCCCAACATGGCAGCGGACAATCGAACAATCAAGGAGCTTTCCTCTTCGGGATTGGACAATGCCGCTCCCCTATGCATCCAATACCCTATGGCTGCCCTAGGGAAGACGGATGAGTTCGAATTGAAATCAAGTTTGTTGCATCACATTCCTAAGTTCCACGGGATGTCCATGGAAGATCCTAATAAATATTTGAAGGAGTTCGAGGTTGTTTGTTCAAGCATGACCCCTGTGAATGTTGATGGGAGCATTCTGAAAATGAAGGCTTTTCCCTTTTCTCTCTTAGAAAAGGCTAAAGATTGGTTGTATGAGCTAGCCCCCGGAACTGTCACATCATGGGAGAGTATGAAACAGCCATTTTTGGAGAAGTTTTTCCCAACTTCTCGAGTCATTCTACTACGCAAAAGGATTAGTGGCATTCAGCAAAACCAAGGTGAATCATTTCTCACTTACTATGAGCGTTTTAAAACCCTTGTTGCTTCATGTCCACAACACCAGATGAAGGAGGAGCTTCTTCTTCAATATTTCTACGAAGGGCTTTCTACCAATTGAACGCCAAATGCTAGACGCCTCAGCGGGAGGAGCTTTGGTGGACAAAACACCCATGGCTGCCAAGACCTTAATTGCTAACCGAGCATTGAATGCTCAACAATATGAAGGCGTTGGTCAAAGGGACACCCCACGACAACAAGTGAATGAGGTAAGTTCCACATCCGACATTCAATTGCAATTAGCTAATCTTACTTCCATTGTGTCTCAGATGGCCGAAGGAATGAGGATGAAAGAACTAAGTGTATGTGGTGTGTGTTCTATCCAAGGACATGCCTCTGAAAAGTGCCCTCAATTGATTGAAAATGGTGGATCGGAAAGCGCCAATGCAATTGGATTTCAAGGCCAAAACTAGCCAAGGAACGATCCATATTATAATACGTACAATCCAGGTTGGAGAGACCATCCAAATTTCAAGTGGAGGGAGGCCCAACAACCCCAACAATAAGGAGGCTTTAGGCAGCAACCTCCGGGCTTCTATACCAAGCAATACGCACCAACACAAGCCCCATAACAACCTGCCCAAAACACTTCAGGTACATCTCTAGATAATGATACACTTCTTAAGTTACTCACCAATTTTTCTCAGGGGCAAGAAAATCAAGCCAAAGCAATGCAAAACCAAGACAAAAGGGTGGATCAATTGGAGAAGCAAATTGGGCAGATTGTGGAGTTTGTTGGGCAGTTTAGAGAACAAGGAAAACTTCCTAGTTCAACTGTTGTGAATCCGAAAGGAGGCTTTGAATCTGCCAAGGCAATCATGCTAAGGAGTGGAAAAGAAGTTGGAGCTGACCATAGACCATCCAAATCAAGTGAAAATGAGGATGAGAAGTTGCAATTCAAGGAGGAAAGCCAAGACAAGGCCACGACAAGGATTGAGCAATCCATGCCACAACCCTCTACACCCTCTCCACATCCTAATCCGTCCAAATCAGGTAAGATGGGTCTAATTTCGGTTAATACTAACCATATTCCACCCAATGTACCCTTTCCTAGCAGATTAATGAGACCATTCTCTTTCGTATACATATCCTAAACGTTCCTGATCATAGGATTGCCAATTGGGCATTGACAGTCCGTTAAGATCAGTACATGTTATGTCTTCTCTTAGTGATAGTGACTAGTCTCGAGTCATTGGTGTGATTGACACCAAGACAAGCATGTAGGTGCTCAATAACGAATGAGTCCACTGAACACGATCAACGAGGAGTTCTCATACTCATGTCACATGAGAACTTATGGTTGGGATAATGCAAAGTAGTCCTTTGACCTGAGGCATCATAGTTGTCTTGTGGTTAGGTCCTTGATCTTTGACTATGTCAAAGTCACTCCGTCAGAGGGTGTCCACGACATAGTTGGGGTTAAGCCACTTAGCCATGGAGGCAAGTGAATGCGCAACAAGGGATCTCTAACCTTCAAACCGTTTGAGGGAGAATACTCTATGATATGATTAAGAATCTCTGGCCAGAGTATGAATGAGATTTAGGAAGTCATTCCAAATCACATTCAAGGTAATCATATAAGTAAATGAATCACATTGGATAGTCGACATGAATAAACTATCAAACCAAACAATGTGGTCAAGAGTATTGTATTAGAGAAAGACCGTATTGCATTGTAATCCTAAACTGAATAGGTTCTCCACCTCTTCTGATTAGCTTGGATAACCATGACATACTGCTAGGTGTCACTCATGGTTTGTGGAAGCCCTAAACGTGTATAAACACTAAAGGGAGAATTGAAAGTAAGTTTCAATTCACAATCGATTTGAAAGTGTTCTAATCGCCCACTGCCTCGCTAAAAGGAACCTAATGGATCGTACACCGTGTAAGGTAGAGATTGAAGAAACAATGGAGATGAATAAGAATAATTAAATGGTTTAATTATTTATGGCAAGGATTAATTAATATGTTAATTAATCAAACGAATAAAGTTCGCTAAAAGACCACGGGTTAGTTTTGGGCCTCAAGGCCCAATGGGCTTCGAACGTCAAGCCCATTGACTTAAGTTGTATGACAACTTAATGACAAATAATTCACAAAGGACTTAAAAGCCCAATGAAACCCTATGGCCGGCCATTTTGTTAAAGGAGTGGGGTTTGGACTTAATTACAAGTTTGCCACTCCAATGAACAAAGGTATAAATATGACTTTATAACCAAAATTCATTTAGGGTTTCTTTTAGAGAAATTGGAGAGAACATGTCTCTCCCTTTCTCTCTAAGAGGCCGGCCACCCTTGGAGAAGATTAGCTAGCAATCTCTCATCCTCCAATGTCACTCATATCTTCTTAAAGTCTCTCCTTGGTGTGGAGACTTAGAGGTTCTCAATTTTGAGAACTTGGAGAATCTTTTCTACCATCCTCCTCCTAGAAATTGATGGATCTTAGAAGCAAGGAATGAAGGCCCTCTCCTTGGGTGATTATCCTTTGCTTATGCAAAGAGGAATCAACAAAGGTATAATATTTCTCAACTCACTTTGTTCTTGAGTTGAGTCATGGTTCACCTAACTACTAGGCTTTGAATTTCATGGTTAATGTTTTGTTTTTAAGTGCATACAAGCATGATTCCGCCATTAATTGTTAATTGCATGCTAATAGATGTTGCTTAAATGAACATGTTTTTCACAAAATTTCCTTCAAGTGGTATCAGAGCCTAGGTCTAGTAGTTGGTGAATCCTTTTGGGTTTTGTAGTTCATAGTTTATGATTTGAATGTTGTAATTGTTACAAGCTTTATTCTTGCTTCTTTGAATGTAAATTTTGTTAGAAAATTTACCATCTCAAATGTTGTAGATGCAGTTCATATGAGCATGAATATTGGAGCTAAAATTTGGTGCCATGTTTTTTTGGGAAATTCGGCCAAATCCAAAGGGTGGATTTTTGGGTTCATGTTTGACTTGTTAAAAGTGTTTTCAAGTAACTTTTGGAACCCCTATGTACCCTAGTATGGTTATATCTTATTTCCCTTAAGTTTGAGTGTTTTTGGGATATCTTTGGGTGAAAAATGTTCATGGAGCTTTTATGGGTTTTTCATGAATGTTCTTCATTGTTCTTGATGTTTTAGCCAAGAACAAAAAGTTTGGTGTTTTTTATTCAAAGTTTTGATTTATTTCATAAAGTTTTTTGTTTTGTGCTTTTCAAATGTTTAAATGTGTTAGATATTTATTTTGAAAGGTGAAAGAAATATTGATGGGTGTGTAAGGATTAATTCCCTTTCACACACACCACTTGCATGAATTTATGTCACACACCACTTGCACCACTTGCATGGTTTTATGTCAAAACTTACAAATCAACACACACAACACTCCATACACTCTCTAAAACCGGCCACTCCCTCAATGGGAGTGCTTTTGGGTCTTTTATGCAATTACATAAAGTTTTGGTACTTTTGTGTATTTTGTAGTTTGACCCAAAAGTTTACGTATTTACGTAAAGGCCCAAAATCATTAAAGGTCAAATTGTTTTGTTCCTTTAATGAAGTTTTTGAATTTGTTGAAATTTTTGGGTTCTAGTTGTGATTACATGAAGTAGTGGACTTTTGTGTTTTTACAAAATGAGCTCAAAAGTTTAAGTTTTGCAACATAGCCCAAAAGTTGAGGTTATTGCATTTTGGCCCAAATTAGGTTGAGAACAAAATGGTTTTGTCTCTTTAAATGAGAATTGGATTTTCATTTCATTTAGCTCCATTTAAATCAATTCTATGGATACAAAAACCAAATGACAATGTTGCATTCAAGTTTAATTAGTTAAAGGGTGATTATGAACCTAAGCCTACGATAATTGAGCTATGTGAAAGGTCGTCTCAAATTTGTTTGAACCATGGGAATGTGTAGATTAGATTTTGGTTGTAATTTGATATGATCAAATGTTGTAAAAGAGCATAAGGTCTTCTTTACTTTAAAGTAATTTGTTTTGATCAATTGTTGTAAAAGAGCATAAGCTCTTATTTATTTTGAAGTACTCCTTTTCTTGTTTTATTTGATATGCATGAAAATGGAGTAGCGGGTCCAACGCCCAATAAGACAACACGCCTTAATGTGATTAAACGCGTAACTAAAATCAATCACCATTCCTAGACCGAGATTCAACACTAGGCTCGTTTTGAATCTAATCAATGGTTCATAGTCATCCTAAGGCCCTAAGGCAACTATATAGTCCATTAAATGAATGCAAAGCTTATGTTAGTAGTATCATATGCTCTTGCTTTAAAAAATAAAAAAAAATAAAAAATAAAAAACCGTTTTATAAGCATAGTGGGAGTATTATATACAACTAAAATCAATCAAAATGGACCAATAGTTGTAATAGGACCAAAATGTTTTAATAAGATTAAAATGTATGTATATATGTGCTGAGACCTAAAACCCTCAACCAAACCATTATTAAGTTGATAAGCGTGAGGGTGCTTTGAACACTCTTTCGTGGCCTTCCACCGTGGTGGGCTTCAATCGTTTGTGACTCATACACCGTATTCGTCTAGTTCTGGGGTATACAAAGTATGTGCTTACATTCAAGAGAAGCCTATAAACATATGATGAAGTGAAGGTAGGCAACGAGTATGGTCAATATGATATTCTTCTGAGGCCATTCTTGAACCCCTACTTGAACTAGCATGGTGGGAATGACTTAACTAAGTGCAATGGTGCCAATATGATATTCTTCTGAGGCATCATTCTCTAGAGGCCAAACTAGATGGGTAATTACAAAAGTTGTAAATGGCTAAAGCGCTATCCTCTCATCATTATTGTTGCTAGCCAATATGATATTCTTCTGAGGTGGGCTTGGTAATAGTGAGCCTCCCATAGCCTACTAAAAGTTTCCTCCAAAACTCTCGAATTCCAATGAGGGATATGGAATTTGCCAAAAATAGTGGGTGGTGCTATTTGATTTAAAGACCCGGATCAAATGGCTTAAAATCAATCAATTTATATTCGTTATGTATTTGTTTACCAATATATTTGCAAACGCTATCCAAAACTTGACAAAGAAAAGCCGAATGCTTTAGTTTCCGGACTTGGTACCACAATCCCAAAGATTGTCTTAAATGGATTGTGTATGTACCTAAGTAGTCTCATCCTCACAATCTTCCTATTGATAATGTATCGTTGGAAGAACATGTTAGATAAGTCTATCATAAAGAGGACAACACTTTTAAAGTCATAATTCTTCAATTACAAATTGTTGTATGAAGAAATAAGAGTTGCTTTGAACAACCCTTAATTAATGCAAACATTAGTGCTTGTTTCTTTGTTATATGAACAAGGAACTTTAGAAGAAAGCACAAGGGCATGGACACTTTACGTGCCATGATTCTTCACTTACAAATTGTTGTATGAAGAAATGAGAGTTGCCTTGAACAACTCTTGAAGTTTGTAATTATGTTTAGAACATAATGGTTGGTTGACAAAAATAGTCCATCAACATGGACTTATGATGATTTTGAATCATTGAGTGTTGAAGTGTTAAACCACTTCTAGAGATGGAACAACTAGGCAAGGACTTCACCTTTGTGTCCCTATCCAAATGGTTCACTAAGTTTATTGTAAACTATATAGTGAACAATAAGCACACGCTCTCCAAATCGTTTGATGTGTATAACACAATTGAAATAAGTTTCAAGAGAGATAGTGGGAGTTTAGGGACCATGACTATTGTAGTCAAAGGAGAAGTCAAAAGAAGAAAGCGAAATAACTCCAAGGGAACAAACTTTCTTTATGAAAGGATGGACATTGGAAGGGGTATTTGCAAGAAATGTCTTGCAAGTGTCAAGAACACACCTTTCGAAGGTGTTGTAAATTGTTCTTGAAAAGTTCAAAACAGTTGGTTCTTCTACTTGAATGCTTGATTCCGTATTAGTAACTATGTTTTACAATCGTTGTAAAAGTGTGGCTAATAAGAAGTAGAAGATTAATGAGAGAAGAGAAAGTACTTCACATTCGGAACGTGAATTAAATGTAGATCTCTGCGAAAGCAGATAGTACTTACTTCCTCATATGAACTACCAAAGAAAATGGAAAAACAAAGATTGTCTTTACATTCCAATTGAATAAAGGAACTTAATTCCATATGTTAAATGGATAAATGTTTTGTTTGACAAAACATTGTTCTTTATTAATGAATGATTAGATTATTGTAATCTAATTAATTATCTCTATAGTAGAGATGATATGGTAGTGTTAACTGTTTAGAATATAACGATGCTTAAAACCCAAAAGGTTACAAGGTAGTGACTAATCCCAACTGAGTTGTGATACCTCTAAAACATAAATTACAAGTTGGTCATAGATGGATGCTTTGGATCATTAGATCCGGATCCAATACCTTCTTATTAAAATTGTATAGAGGCGAAATGTTCGAATCTTTATTCTTTTGGAAAGAAGAAAGAATCACAAAGTTGTTGAGGTTAATTCACTTAGATGTTAGTGGCACTTGTCCACAACATAATACTACTCATGTTATATGACATTCACCGAAGATCACTCTCGGTTGGACTATAGTTTATTTTGAATAAACAAAAATCCGAATACTTTGCAAAAGGTTTCAAAGAATTCAAGAAATGTAAGTTGATGAGTAAGAAGTCTAAAGTATTTGCCTCCTTAGATTTGATCCAAGGAAAGGTAACACTTTAGAACAGTTTCCTTGAAAGATATCAAGGAAAGAAGCATCATAAGATAATGGATTTCTCCATAAGGAGAAGAACGAACTTGAATAAGATTTAGTTCGTTGGATATTATCAATTACCCATATATAGGATATATACTTCTAAAACAATATGATTGTCAATTAGAAGACCTTCCAAAATTTCCATGACTCCATAGGATGTAGTTGGAAAGAAAGACAAATCTTAATCATGTTAAGATTTGGGGTTGTGTGCTAATAAGCAATATTTGTTTGAAAATTATCTTGTGGGTATCCTTAAATTAACATTTGGATATCACTTCTATAGACCAACTAACAAATGTTGTTTGTTGGATAGTTCATTGTAATCCTACACTAGGATTTGCCCAAGATAGAGCAAATGAACGAGGGATAGAACTCAAAGAATGGGTTCTTTGAGAAACAAGATAGTGATCAACAAATATAACAACCTAGTTCCTATACCACAAGCTCCAAGGTAGTCGAGAAGGATTTATAAACCGTCTCAGTTGAATGGTTTGAACTTTATGACTATGTCATAGAGTTGCACCTCTTAATTCGAAAGAAATAAGAATGAAAAATCCTTATGACTACATTGAGTGTATATACAATATATACTCAAGGAAATGGTAAAGTACCATTTGACCCGAAATAATGAAACCTTCATAGCTAATTGGTGGCTTAAGGTGACTACAATCAAAGAGAATGGTTGACTTTGAAGAAACCATCTTTGACGTAGTCTTAGTTTCAATTCATTCGAAGATTGCTAGCTACAACTAAATGGTGATTCAATGTTTGGACATAATATGGGTTTCCGAAACCATTATTAAGATAGTCTTGATAATATATTCTAAAACTATGAATCACAAGACATGTAAGTTGTAGAGATCCATCCATCATAGATCTTAGCAAGCTAGTGGGAGCTATAAGCGTCTTATGAGAGAAAGATCAAATTGTTTGATTTCTCATAAAGATGTAAATGAATCTTTTGTTTACTAGGTTTACAAAAGATTAGTGGGAGTTAATCATATTCCTAAATTTGAATATATATATATGATATATTAATTTTGGAAATGGAAAGAATACTTCTTCGTTAAAGTTATGACTTTAAGCATTCTATAACGATAGAATGGATATGGGAGACATAGTCTATAAACATGGGATGGAAATCTATAATGATAGATTTCAGGATATAATTGGATTATATCAAGCCCTAATGATAGACAAGAGATGCTAGGAAGTTTCTCATATGATGACAAACTTCAAATCAAAAGGACAACTCTAGTGAGACTAGGAAGTTACTCTTCTCAAAGGTAACGTGCCCTTTGACTCCCAAAGAAATACTGCGTAAATAGAATCCTTTATGCAGACGCAGAAAGGTGACTTACGTATTTCATATTGTATGAAAAACGTTGATATGAGTTGTACCAAGATCGGTACAAGACGATATCAATGCAAGCCCAGGATCAGAACCATGGCAACTGTCAAGTGAGTCCTTAAGTATTTAAGAAATACTAAAGGATAGATTCCTCAAAGAATGAGGAAGAATTAGAGTAACGTAAAGGAAGCGTAAATGTATTAGATTATGAATCTAATCCATCATTGGATGTTTCTTCATTATGAATGAAGAGATAATCAGATATCTCTTTATTATGACTAAAGAGATATTTGGATGGAAACATTAAAAGTAATGACTTTAGTGTGTTCCATTATGAATGCAAAATATATTGCCATATAGAAGCTTACAACAATGTTGTTTGGATGGGAAAGTTCATTTATGAACTCTCTATTCGGTTCCAACCAGAAAGTGTCTCTAGTGTACCAACACTACGACACTAATGGGGCGATAGCTCAAGCCAGGGAATCAAGGTCTCATCCAGATCCGAACTCATATGAGAGACTGAACCACATGATTAAGAATCATGTATAATGGTGACGTCGTTATTCTCAAGGTTGCTTCTATGGATAACATATAGATATCCATTGCGTAGGCCTACTACTCAGCCATTTTTGAAATGACTACAGAAGAGGTATCATCACTGATAACCAAGCTGATTGGCTCTAGTGCAAGTGGGAGATTGTTGGAAATGTGCCCTAAAACCAATCATATGATGATACTTTCACATGTTGAACTAATCTAGTTTAATATCAAGGGCAAAGATTATTGTTTAAGCCGTCTCATATAAATGTTATATGCTTAAACGATAAGTCCAAGGAATATGTAATTAGGAGAATGTAATTTAAACAAGTTAGATTAAAGAGACCATTCTCTTTCGTATACATATCCTGAACGTTCCTGATCATAGGATTGCCAATTGGGCATTGACAGTCCTTTAAGATCAATACATGTTGTGTCTTCTCTTAGTGAGAGTGACTAGTCTCGTGTCATTGGTGTGATTGACACCAAGACAAGCATGTAGGTGCTCAATAACGAATGAGTCCACTGAACACGATCAACGAGGAGTTCTCATACTCATGTCACATGAGAACTCATGGTTGGGATAATGCAAAGTAGTCCTTTGACCTAAGGCATCATAGTTGTCTTGTGGTTAGGTCCTTGATCTTTGACTATGTCAAAGTCACTCCGTCAGAGGGTGTCCATGACATAGTTCGGGTTAAGCCACTTAGCCATGGAGGCAAGTGAAAGCGCAACAAGGGATCTCTAACCTTCAAACCGTTTGAGGGAGAATACTCTATGATATGATTAAGAATCTCTGGCCAGAGTATGAATGAGATTTAGGAAGTCATTCCAAATCACATTCAAGGTAATCATATAAGTAAATGAATCACATTGGATAGTCGACATGAATAAACTATCAAACCAAACAATGTGGTCAAGAGTATTGTATTAGAGAAAGACCGTATTGCATTGTAATCCTAAACTGAATAGGTTATCCACCTCTTCTGATTAGCTTAGATAACCATGACATACTGCTAGGTGACACTCATGGTTTGTGGAAGCCCTAAACGTGTATAAACACTAAAGGGAGAATTGAAAGTAAGTTTCAATTCACAATCGATTTGAAAGTGTTCTAATCGCCCACTGCCTCGCTAAAAGGAACCTAATGGATCGTACACCGTGTAAGGTAGAGATTGAAGAAACAATGGAGATGAGTAACAATAATTAAATGGTTTAATTATTTATGGCAAGGATTAATTAATATGTTAATTAATCAAACGAATAAAGTTCGTTAAAAGACCACGGGTTAGTTTTGGGCCTCAAGGCCCAATGGGCTTCGAACGTCAAGCCCATTGACTTAAGTTTTATGATAACTTAATGACAAATAATTCACAAAGGACTTAAAAGCCCAATGAAACCCTATGGCCGGCCATTTTGTTAAAGGAGTGGGTTTTGGACTTAATTACAAGTTTGCCACTCCAATGAACAAAGGTATAAATATGACTTTATAACCAAAATTCATTTCGGGTTTCTTTTAGAGAAATTGGAGAGAACATGTCTCTCCCTTTCTCTCTAATAGGCCGGCCACCCTTGGAGAAGATTAGCTAGCAATCTCTCATCCTCCAAGGTCACTCATATCTTTTTAAAGTCTCTCCTTGGTGTGGAGACTTAGAGGTTCTCAGTTTTGAGAACTTGGAGAATCTTTTCTACCATCCTCCTCCTATAAATTGATGGATCTTAGAAGCAAGGAATGAAGGCCCTATCCTTGGGTGATTATCCTTTGCTTATGCAAAGAGGAATCAACAAAGGTATAATATTTCTCAACTCACTTTGTTCTTGAGTTGAGTCATGGTTCACCTAACTACTAGGCTTTGAATTTCATGGTTAATGTTTTGTTTTTAAGTGCATACAAGCATGATTCCGTCTTTAATTGTTAATTGAATGCTAATAGATGTTGCTTAAATGAACATGTTTTTCACAAAATTTCCTTCAACAACATGGTCAGAATTGGACAGAGGACTCATACACTGCCCATTCAAAGATATGGAGCTACACTGGTGATAATGGATTGAGTATTTCAAATGCTACAATGCATTAAGTGAAGTCTACCACCAATGCCTTCAAGATCATGAAATTTGGTGAAATGAATCGTATAGTCAGTTCATCCGCATTCAGTAACTATAGCAGCCATTCCTATAGTGTCCTAATAGTTCATGTGAATGGAAAAGATACTTTTGGAGGAGCTCTACGCAATTGCCTTCATTTAGAGGACCTTGCGGGAAGCGTAAAAGTGGAAAAATCTGAAGTTACAGGAGATTGGAGGAAAAAAGCACAGTATATCAACAAGTCTTTTCCTTGTTAGGAGATGTTAACACAGGATTGGCTCAAAATAATTTTCACACCCCTCACAGAAACAGGAAACTCACACTTATGTTGCAAGACTCAGTTGCTGCTCATTTCAAACAAGTTTTTCGATTTTTCAACCTTGAGGACGAGGTTGTTCTTTGAGGGGCGAAGTATTGTTATGATCCTAATTAAGTGATATATGAGTAGATTAATTAATTATAATTAGTGAGTGATTAGTGTAAACACGAATTTCCTATAGCAAACTAAACAAGAACACGTGCACAAAGAATATTTCCTATAGCAATCTCTATTTACAAGTTTCCTCTTATTCGATCTCCAAAAAATGTGTAGTTGTGTGGGTTGTTGATCATAGGGTCACGATGACTTGATCTCGAATTAACGGTTGCCGCAAGGTTTTGTGTGTGGCGATTTGAAGGATCGGCACGGGTAGTAGTGCTTGATGATTTATAAACTTTCCAAGTCTTGCCCATAGATGAATCTGGACTTAATTTGTGGCTTGGTTCATGATTTATTTCCATCAATAAATAAATTAATAAATCAATTATTTAATTTAAATAAAAAAAATCAAATAATCAATCTTGCCCAATTTGACATTTCTATCTGCTTTAATTAAAATCAAATATTAATTTCCGGTCTTGATGAGTCATATGCCACGTAAGCACCTTGCATGCCATGTAAGCCCTCACATGCCAAAATTTAATGTGTTTGGTAATCATTTATTTTCACCGAAATTTGCAGGTCTACAAATACTCCAACTTCAAGGCACAGCGTATACATTCTTGTCACGTGTAGGAGGTGTGTTTTGAAGTCCTGCCACATAAAGGTTTAGTTCAAGGGTCATCGGGGCTTGATCTTGAATTAGGTAAAGGGTCGTCGAGGCTTGATCTTGAATTGAGTCAAGGGTCGTGGAGGCTTGATCTTGAATTGGGCTTTGATCTCTCTTCGACCTTGGTGGTGGATGAGTTAGCACATGTAGTCGTGCTTGTTGATTCTCTATGGGTTTGATGAAGAGTACTTAATGCTTACTGAATTTGTAGGTCTTCGAGGCATGCCTCAGGGTTCTTGTGGATTGAAACCATCATCGGCTCGAGCTTGGTGAATGGCTTTGCACCTACTTTAGGCACCACCGTTAATATGGGAAGCATCGGGGTGATATACAAGGGCCTCTTGAGAAATGGCTTGGAATTTAGTTGGAGACCCACATTCCTCCTTTGGACTTGTAATTTGGAGCCTCCTACTTTTCTTGGTAAAAAAAATTAATAAATGTCCATTTCTACATTTCCCTTTTAGCACCATAAGCCTTAATTGCCTAAGCTTTTT
This sequence comes from Malus fusca, assembly GCA_035220775.1. Lineage (NCBI taxonomy): Eukaryota > Viridiplantae > Streptophyta > Magnoliopsida > Rosales > Rosaceae > Malus > Malus fusca. The sequence continues at coordinate 29,573,434 of CM069071.1, forward strand.
TCCTTCAAGGATATGATGAATTCTAACATATAATGACCCTGAACTTCTCCAAAGATTTCGGGGAGCCCTGGGGAGTGTAGTGGAAGTAATTCAGACCAAAAACGAAAAGTTCGAAAGTTTCCCGAAACTTTAAGATGCAGTTTTGGAGGCCCAACCTACCTCAAATTGACGAAATCCATCTTATACTACGACTTTAGTGTTGATTTGGACTCATGGTGTCGTTCCCTTTCCAGAAAGGTATGGCCTATCGAAATTGGAGCTCGGACGCCTTTTACAAGAATTCTAGCAGCGCCTTTTTTGCATGTTTCCTATTTAATTTTTTTCATTATTTTGCCCTATTTTCCCTTTTTTTTTCAAATTTTTTTTTCTTTCCTAATTCATCTTGACTGATTCCTTTATTGATTTTGGGTGAAAGATTGCACTTCCTAATTTGATTCTTGGACACATTGAATGGGAATCCTAATTAAGGTAGGATTTTCTTTCCTCTTATTGGAAGACTTTGATGAATGGGAATCCTAATTAAGATAGAATTTTCTTTTCTCATTGATGTCCTTGCTTTTTCATTGTAGTCGCTGCTTTTTCATTGTCGTCGCTGCTTTCTTATTGTCGTCGATGTTTTTTCATTGTCGTCGCTGTTTTTTTTTCGATTGTCATCTCTGCTTTGTCATTCCCATCACTATTTTTTTCATTGTGTCGCTGCTTTTCACTGTCGTCGCTACTTCCATTATCATCGCTGCTTTTCATTGACGTTGCTGGTTTCCACTGTCATCTCTATTTTTTTTCCTCTGCTGTCACTGTCTTTTTACTGCCGTCTCTGCTGCCTGCATGATTTGACATGCCAACTGCTATGCTTGCTGCTTGCAACACTATTGCTTACTACTTTGAAGAGAAAAAGGTGAGGGTAGGGCCATTAACTGTGTTTATTTGTTGACACCTGGGAGGCAAATTTTGTATTTCCCCTTTGTCGTTATTATTTATATTTCTTTTTTTCATTTATACAGTTATGGCGTTCTTCAATTGCTGCAAGAATAACACTATCAGCATCCTTACAAAGGACGGGGAATCTCAAGACAAAGGAACTACGCTACCACTTCATGCACCGTTGATCGATCCAAAGGCCCTTATCCATTCGACAAAAGATAAATCTCTACATATTGAATCATGGACTGATAAAGTGACTTGGGAGGTAACGGACTTTAGGCGGTCGAGATCTAACGATAGGGAATGTGCGTCCAACGTTTTGATTTTAAATTCTTCACATCATGTTCGTGACAGCTCATCCGCCTCTTTTAAACTCCTTGGTGATTGTATCCGTAATAGGACTGTGAATTGGACAACAACCCTCCGACAGCCAGAGAGTTCGTATTTTTGGAGCTCTATTAGGAGTGTCTTGAAGATGTTCTGAGCCGGTCTAGAGTTGTTCTTACAAGTGTGTGCGACTTTACGACGCCGTGTTTGCCTCTTTGTTTAGCCATGATCATCATCCTCCTATCGTTCGTGCCTTCCTGGGATTTATACAAGATTCGTGGCCTGCCGATTCATGGGAAATTTTATGACGAAGTTATTCCTTATGTTGAAGAGTTTTCTCATCGAAATAGTCGAGAGGCCTGCTTGTTAGTTGTCGAAATTTGTTATTTGCATATCATAAGCTTTCTCAAGAAGACAAAGGTAAATCTGGGGTCAAGGTCACTTTGTGGATACAATTTTGGTATCGGGGTATGATAAATTTAAGAAATCTCTCAAAAAGAATGGAAGAAACAAAACTACAAAGCCAAAAGGCGATTCTGATCTGACCGATGTTATTGGGTCAGCTAGACGACATACTTCCGTGAAACAAAAAGTGTTCGATGAATTATGTATAGCTTTTGAACATGTGGAGGAGTAGTAAGTGGCTACCTTTCTTGCTTGTTGGCTCTGCAGAATTTTTTTCCCAAACATGACGTCAATTTCATCCGCCCAGGGGTGTTCAAAGTTGCTAGTAAAATGGCCGTGGATGAGCTCTTCAGTCTTGCTATCCTGGTGTTGGCCAATATCTATGACGGTTTGAATGAGATTTCAAATTCAACAAATCCTGAAGATTATGCAGCTATCATTCCTTTCCATTATGTGAATGGTTGGTTGGGCGAATATTTTGACACCCACTTCTCATCGCAAACTTCCGACAAGTCTGCGGCTTAGATGACTAAGTATTCTAGACTGCTTTCTGCGAAGAGCCTTGATGATTCATAGACGTGTGCTTTGTTTAGAGACTGTGAAAGCTTTCGAATAGATTGCCTAGCCAAAATAGGTTCAGGGCTTCCAAAATTTATTGATGACTTGTCCAACTTTGCCTTTCAGAGTTAGCTTTCCTTATAAGGCTCCGTTCTAGGTATGTTACTTTGAGACATAAGAATCAATGTGTTGATGCACAAAATCAATGAAGACTTTGGAACAACATAAAGTGTCAAGTTTGTGACCTTAGCTCGGTTGCTTCGGTCGCCTAGTAATGATAATGTATAAAGAGATAGAGATAGGGAAGCAAACACAAGATATACGTGGTTCACCCTAAATCTGGTTACGTCCACGGAGTTGAGAAGTTTTCATTAATAGTGAAGGGTTTACACAAATACACAAGTTTAAGCATAATCATCATTAGTAGGTTTTGATGACCAGTTTAAGTACAATAATGACATTCGGGATTAATTGTGGAGAATAGTCTCCTTTTATAGTTGAGGATAGTCTCTAGCTTCTGTCTGTGGTCGATGTGGGACTCTATGAGCTTTATTCTGACGTTGACATGTGTCGTTCTATGATTGGCCTTCTGGTTGGAGGGAAACTCTTGTGCTTCGGCAGGGGTGCTACAGCATGAACCCTTCAGTGGGTTCTTGAAGGTATGACGTTAACCGATGCTTGGTAGTTTCGAGATTGGTCAAGTATGATACAAACAATGCTCCCTTAAGTTCCCGAGTGAGGAAGGTTTCTTGGTTGGGAACTTGCAAAATCCAAGTCACTGAGTAATCACGAAATTTCTAAGTACCAAAATGTAGTAGCATATATTGGGAGTCCCACAAGTCTCCGGGCAAGGAGAGTTGCCAAAGGAGGTGTCTTGCTAGTAGCCAAGTTGTCAAAATAACAAAGCTTCACCCTTTTCTTTTCTAAGTGGTAGCCCAAAACTCCTTTCTCATATGTTTTTTTTTATGAAGGTTGTTAGGCCCAAATAAGAGGAGGCCCATGCCCACTTTCATTGTTGGCAGCCTTTCTCTCTTTTTTATTATTATTTGTGTGTGTGTGTGTGTGTGTTGGTTTATTGGTTTATTGTAGATTTTTGGTTCTAGATTTTTTGTTTAGGCACATAGCTTGAATAGCTGAAGTTATTTCTAGGACACCATAAATTGATTTTGCTTCACACTACCATGATAAAGAGTGTGTAAAGCTTTCTACATGTTGTAGTGTTGAAGCCTTTTTGGTTAAAGCTTTGTAGGTGAAGCTTTTTGGTTGAAGCTTTGTAGGTGAAGCTTTGTAGGTGAAGTTTGTATGTTGAAGCTTTGTAGGTGAAGCTTGTATATTGAAGCTTTGTAGGTGAAGCTTTTACGTTGAAGCGTTGTAGGTGAAGCTTTTTGGTTGAAGCTTTGCAGGTGAAGCTTTTAGGTTGAAGCTTTACGAGTGAAGCTTGTATGTTGAAGCTTTATAGATGAAGCTTGTATGTTGAAGCATTGTAGGTGAAGGTTTTAGGTTAAAGCTTTGTAGGTGAAGTTTTTTTGTTGAAGCTTTGTAGGTGAAGCTTTTAGGTTTAAATTTTGTAGGTGAAGCTTTTTGGTTAGGCACATAGGTTGAATAGTTGAAGGTAATTGTTGGGCACCATAAATTGATTTTGCTTCACACTAATCTTGATCAAGAGTGTGTGAAGTTTTTTACATTTGTAGTTGAAGGAAATTTTGTGAAAAACATGTTCATTTGAGCAACATCTATAGCATGCAATTAACAATTAAAGGCGGAATCATGCTTGTATGCACTCAAAACAAAACAATACCCATGAAATTCAAAGCCTAGTAGTTAGGTGAACCATGACTCAACTCAAGAACAAGTGAGTTGAGAAATATTATACCTTTGTTGATTCCTCTTTGCATAAGCAAAGGCTAATCACCCAAGGAGAGGGTCTTCATTCCTTGCTTCTTAGATCCATCGATTTCTTGGAGGAGGATGGTAGAAAAGATTCTCCAAGTTCTCAAAATAGAGAACCTCTAATTTTTCCACACTAAGGAGAGACTTGAATAAGAGAGGAGTGACCTTGAAGGATGAGAGATTGCTAGCTAATCTCCTCCAAGGGGGTGCCGGCCTCTTAGAGACAAAGGGAGAGACATGTTCTCTCCAATTTTCTCTAAAAGAAACCCTAATGAAGCAAAGGCTATAAAGTCATATTTATACCTACCTTCATTGGACTGGCAAACTTGTAATAAGTCCAAAACCCACTCCTTTATCAATATGGCCGGCCATAGGGTGTTATTGGGCTGTTTGGGCCTTTGTGAATATTTAGTCATTAAGTTGTCATACAACTTAAGTCAATGGGCTTGACGTTCGAAGCCCATTGGGCCTTGAGGCCCAAAACTAACCCGAGGTGTTTAACGAACTTTATTCGTTTGATTAATTAACATATTAATTAATCATTGCCATAAATAATTAAACCATTTAATTATCCTTACTCATCTCCGTTGTTTCTTCAATCTCTACCTTACACGGTGTACGATCCATTAGGTTCCTTTTAGCGAGGCAGTGGGCGATTAGAACTCTTTCAAATCGATTGTGAATTGAAACTTAGTTTCAATTCTCCCTTTAGTGATTATACACGTTTAGGGCTTCCACAAACCATGAGTGACACCTAGCAGTATGTCATGGTTACCCAAGCTAATCAGAAGAGGTGGAGAACCTATTCAGTTTAGGATTACAATGCAATACGGTCTTTCTCTAATACAATACTCTTGACCACATTGTTTGGTTTGATAGTTTATTCATGTCTACTATCCAATGTGATTCTCTTACTTATATGATTACCTTGAATGTGATTTGGAACGATTTCCTAAATCTCATTCATACTCTGGCCAGAGATTCTTAATCATATCATAGAGTATTCTCCCTCAAACGGTTTGAAGGTTAGAGATCCCTTGTTGCGCATTCACTTGCCTCCATGGCTAAGTGGCTTAACCCCAACTATGCAGTGGACACCCTCTGACAGAGTGACTTTGACATAGTCAAAGATCAAGGACCTAACCATAAGACAACTATGATGCCTCAGGTCAAAGGACTAGTTTGCGTTATCTCAACCATGAGTTCTCATGTGACATGAGTATGAGAACTCCTCGTTGATCGTGTTCAGTGAACTCATTCACTATTGAGCACCTACATGCTTGTCTTGGTGTCAATCACACCAATGACTCGAGACCAGTCACTCTCCCTGAGAGAAGACACAGCACGTACTGATCTTAACGGACTGTCAATGCCCAATTGGCAATCATATGATCAGGAACGTTTAGGATATGTATACGAAAGAGAATGGTCTCATGAATCTAACTTGTTTAAATTACATTCTCCTAATTACATATTCCTTGGACTTATCGTTTAAGCATATAACATTTATATGAGACGGCTTAAAACAATAATCTTTGCCCTTGATATTAAACTAGATTAGTTTAACATGTGAAATGTCCGTAAAGTATCATCATATGATTGGTTTTAGGGCACATTTCCAACAGTAGTTGCCTCCTATGTGTTGAAGTTTTTGTTAGGCACCATAAATTGATTTTGCTTCATACTATCTTGATCAAGAGTGTTAAGCTTTTTACATTTGTAGTTGCCTCCTATGTGTTGAAGCTTTTTTGGTCTTCTCCAGATGTCATAATTAGTTGCTTAATTAATAATTAACAATTAATTAAGTAATTAATAATTATAAAAAATAATTAGTAATTAATAAATTTCAGATTTGTTTTGGCAAAATTTTGTTTTTTTTGTTTTTTTGTTTTTTTGTTTTTTGTTTTTGTCCCCCCCCCCCCCCCCGGCCCCTCTTTTTTCTGAACTAGGGACAATAAAATGTTGGAGAGACAACATATATAGGTTTTGCTTCCACACTCTTGAGCAAGAGTGTGCGAGGTAAGCCACACATTGTAGTAGTTAAAGGTACCATATAAATTGATTTTTTTTCGCACAGTCTTGATTAAGAGTGTGTGAAGCTTTGTACGAGTTGTAGTGTTTGCATTGTTATAAAGGTTGTCTGGAGCAGATGCAAGAGGGTTGAAAAGCTTGATCTTCGTATACCATGCACTGAAGCCTTTGTTGGCTTGTAATAAGGCTTTGATGGTGACTATAACCCTTGTTGGTCATATGTCCTCCCCCAGTTGGGTTGAGTTAAGCTTACTTATCCCCCTTTTGAGTTGTAAGGCTTGAGGGTTTTTTATTGTTTATGAATGCTAAGAGCTCACATGTACAAGTTGTACCACTCCTCACCTAGTTAGTGGGAAGAATTGTGGCTGGGGCAAAAATGTTTACTAATAGTACTAGTTGTACTCTTTATCGCTTGGTTGGTGATACGAAGGTGAGTTCCTTAATCGCCTAGTTGGTGATAAGAGTGGCAGGTTGCGAGTAGGGTTGTACCTTTCATCACCTGGTTGGTGATACGAAGGTGTGTTCCTTCATCAACTGGTTGGTAAGAATAAAGGCAAGGTGTCGAGGCACATTGGTGCAAGTGCTGAATGACAAAAAGTACGTTGACACCCTTTCGAAGCTCAGTTGGCTTAGGTATGAGTGTGTTGAAATGTATGATGTTTATGTTGATTGACATGAGTGATACTTATGAATGTTTTGCTATGCATGTAGGAATCCATGTTTTCGATATGTGAACCATGTTAGTTGTAAAACTTAGTTTCACTTACTTTGTGTCAAAGTACGCATGTTGAAGCTCTGAATTAGAGTATAGAGGTAGGTCAGCGTAGACTAAGTGTTCCAGTGCTAGGAATGTAAAAGACTCAGACGAAGTTGTCTGAATTCCCTCTTCATTAAATATTTTCTGAATGGCTTGTGTTACATAAGATCTAAAACTGTTGAGGGTCAAAACATTTGTACTGCGTATGCCTTCTTATAATAGCATTTCCTTTAGCACCTAGCCCCCCACTTTGAAAGAGTGAGGCTTGACCCCATGGTCATAATAGTTGAAGGTACGTTTACCCCTGGTTGTCTTGATACGAACCTTTATCCCTCTTGTTGTAATGAGCTTGCTGAGAGTAAAAATCCTTCCTCTTACCAAGAGACAAATACGTTTGGTGACTTACCGAGTAGCTAAATGAGGCAGGAGAGGATGCAATGGGTGTCTAAATGGCCAAAACTTCCTCGCTTGGTAGAACTTGACTTCCACTCCCCACTTGTTGATAGGGGTTAACCATAGAAGGGTTCCCTTGGTATGTCCTTGCCTTGGCAAAGGCATGATTGTAAGCTTGCATCATCACCTCAGAGTAAGTCTTCCAAGTGTTAACATTGATCATGTACTTCAAGAAGCATTCACGCATGCCTATAGTGAAGGCTCTGAATGGTGTTTTATCATATGCCTCAACGCAACGAGAGTATTCATGGCTGAAGCGACCAAAATATTCACGCAATGACTCATCCAATTTCTGACGAATGGTGTATAACTTATTAACGAAGTGTAAATGATCAGCTTGGAAGATGTGTTGAGCCACGAATAGTCTCTTAGCTCAGCGAAAGAATCCATAGTATTAGGTTGAAGACGGCAATACCAATTGAGAGCACCACTAGAGAGAGTTGAGGGGACTATGAGACATCATTTCTCATCCTTGTGTCTTCGGTATACCAAGGTAGATTCGAAGACGTGGATATGCTCAATTGGATCTTCCCTCCTATTATATGATTGGAAGCCAAGCTTCTATTTATTTTTTCCTTGTAGAGGGGTGCAAATGATCCTCCTAGTTAGAGGGCTTGGCCTTGGCTGATTCTAGTCAAGTATTTTAGCCTGATGCTCGGCCTTCAACCTGTTCACTTCTTCTAAAAGCTGCAAGATAAGGGGGTCTTGAGTGGAGTCAGGCACCATTAGAACTTTTCTTCGTAAGTCTCCCTCATTCTTTAGAAGTATGGAAGTTTGGTCAAAGGCATCTGGCCTTTCCCTGGATTCACCGTACTCATTTCCGGGACATGTCCGTTTAAAGTCCCCCGAGTCTCATACACCTTTTTGTCCCTCAAAGGCTTGTCATTCCTTTCCTAGATTAGGCTGGCCTATGTTGTGGTTGGGGACTGAGCCCTTTGATGACCTTTGGGTTTTTTTATCATTGAGCTTATGTGGATGGGGTTTTCTTGACGCTGGCTCAAGAGACTTAACAATCGCGATAAATAGCCTTCGATCCTTCCACTCCTTCTGCAAGGAGGCACCTCCCTCCACTTCTCCTAATTTGGGTCGAAGTAGCTAGGTTGAGAGAAGTCTTACGTTGACCAACACATTGATGGGTAGTTCGCTGCTCATTAGAAGCATCCATGTTAAAGACCGGTGACATTCCATGTTGGGGGGCACCCAGGTAATTGTTAACATCCACAGAGACAATGGGCTCGTGAGATTGAGTCTGCCTATCCTCGTGGAGCATTTGGAAGAGTTTCTAATACTGTTGTTGGTGGATCTCATTCTTCATTGCTATCTTGTTGTTCTGAACCTCAAGCTCTTCCACCTTAGCCTGAAGAGCAAACTTCTTTCTTTCCTTCCTTTGCTGTCTCACACTAGGCACAAAGGGGGTCTCGTTCTGCGTGTTGTAGCTTCATTTGCTTCCCATGTTAGAAAGGGATGCCTGATCAAAAAGAGTGTATGAACGATGGAAACCAACTTGCCAAAGCTGGAGAAAGTAGGAATAAGTGTCGTTCCCACTGACGGCGCCAAATGTTGATGCACAAAATCAATGAAGACTTTGGAACAACGTAAAGTGTCAAGTTTGTGACCTTTTCTCGGTTGCTTTGGTCGCCTAGTGATGATAATGTGTAAAGAGATAGAGATAGGGAAGCAAACACAAGATGTACGTGGTTCACCCTAAGTCTGACTACGTCCACCGAGTAGAAAAGTTCTCATTAATACTAAAGGGTTTACACAAATACACAAGTTTAAGAATAATCATCATTAGTAGGTTCTGATGACTAGTTTAAGTACAATAATGACATCCGAGATTAATTGTAGGAGAATAACCTCTTTTTATAGTTGAGGAGAGTCTCCAGCTTCTGTCTGCGGTTGATGTGGGACTCTATGAGCTTTATTCTGATGTTGACATGAGTCGTGATGTGATTGGCCTCTTGGTTAGAGGGAAACTCTTATGCTTTGGCAATGGTGTATCAGCATAAACCCCTCAGTGGGTTCTTAAGGGTATGACGTTGATAAGTGCTTGGTAGTTTCGGGATTGGTCAAGTATGGTACAAACACGTTGCATCATCCAATCTTATAGCCCTCACCTGTTTAGTAGGTAGTTTGGCTTTGTTCAGCATGTTCATGGCAAGATAAAAGGTGATATTCGAACAAGTTCATTGCAGTTTGTGTACCTGTATTAGGAATCTTGCACCTGGGCTGGTACCAACTCTTGATGCACCGTTACTCTTGCCTAAGTTAGTTGGTGGTCAAAGGCACATCGTTTTGACTCAGCGAGGGTGACGAGCAATACAAATTATTCCCATCTGCAAGATGATATGTTGAGAGAGGATCGTCCCCCCACTCCTATGAGGCCAGCGCCCTTTGATTGTGCCAGTGCGGCTCCTTTGAAAGTTGGATCAATGCCCTTACTTTCTCCACCTCCACATTTGTCTTCATGCTTTACTCAACGCTGTGATGACTTGAAAGAAGAAGAAGATGTACATTATTTAGACGAGGATCAGCTTGCTTTGAAGAAGCGACATAAAGTTTTTGATGCAAAAATAAACTTAACACACAAATTAAACCCTCTTTTTAACAATTGTAGTAAAGATGTAAGTAGGGATCGTTCTGGATCGGGGATTATAAGGGATTGCCAATCTATTCTAAACTGACTTAAAAACATAAAAATAAACATAGAAACACTTAACTAGACTTAAAGAATTCAAAACAAACTAAAAAGACTCAAAACTAACTAGAATGACTCAAAACAGCTTAAAACAACTAAATAGACTCAAACTAGACACTAGGAATGACTTTGGACGAAAATTGATTTTAACTTGACTCAAAACACTTAAAAGCACAAACTAAAACAGATTCTAACTAATTTGACACACTAAAGTAAAGGGGATTGGGTTTTGGAAGAATTTTAAGTAAAAACAAGTAACTAAAGACTTAAGACAGATTTTGGACGAATTTGGGATACATGGATGGGTGATAGGCTAGCTAGAGGGTTCTTCTCCACACATGACACACTTGCATACAAAATGATTTCCAGTTGCTTTTCAGTAAACCATGAACCTCAACACCCCAGATTAATTAGGTACGCTTAAATTAACCCTCAGATTTTCCTTATATCATTGAATTGGATGGATAACGCATCGGCAATCTAAATTATTCTTCAAAGGTTCCCTACATGAACAACATAATAGAGATAATCAAAGATCATTAAGCTTTATGAAAATCATAAGTATTGACAAAGCATTCGTAACTATGATGAGCATGATACTCCTGCTAGGAATTCACTTAACACGATTGTGACTAGCAACCTCCACTACTTATGAATACAAGTTCATAACAATTAGGTGAAACTCCCTTGCATTCTAGCATCAAATTCATGCATGCAAACTAAGTATGCATCCTTAATCTACAAACAAGAATAAGTTATCAATCAAACAGTTAAGTAAATTGCATTCACAATTTATAGAATCACAACTGGAAGTAATCAATTCATATTGCAAATATGATCATGGTTTCGAAATTCCCCCTAGCTAAAAGGGGTTTAGCTCCTCATGTTCGCAAAACAAAGATACATAAACTTAAACATTGAAAGCAAAAGATTGAAAACACCTAAAAACGTTCCAGCAATCCAACTTGAATGGCAAGCACGTCCAAGGGTCCTCTTTCTTCTCTTTGTTGCGGCACAAGGTATGGGTAATGGTTTTGGGGGTGATGGATGGTGTATTCTTGTTTAGGATGATGAGTGATGGCTGATGAGAGTGTATGGGTGCGGCTGGATTAGTGTATGGAAGTGAATGGTGTAAGATATCATGTATTTTTGTGCGGCAAAGGGAAATATTTAAGGTTTTAGGAAATCAAAACCCTAACTTATTTAGGTTAACAAAAATTAATTCAAAACTACTAGAAAAAGGAAAACAAAATCAGAAATCAAAGGAAAGAGTAAGGAGATATGCGGCAAGGCTTTTAACTAAAAAGGGAATGTGATTTGGTGCAGGAAATAGGAAAGAAAGGCTCTCCCTTGCATGGCAAGGAAGAGAAAGGGACAAGGGAGGTGCGGCAAGGGGTTTAGGACTTCTAGAAGTTCTTATTTAGTGTCTTAATATGATTAGGAGTCTTCTTTGTTGCTGGAGCTTAGGGACTTTAGGATTAGGAAAGGTTAAAACCAAAGTAGGAAACCTTGGCTCCTTCTTCTTGTAGGAATCCTTGTGTAAGTAGGAATCCTCATTCTTCTAGGAATCCATCTTCCATTAGGAATCCTTCTTCAATTAGGAATCCTAGCATCTTTAGGTCTTCAATTTCGTCCATCTCCCTTGCTCCAAGCATGTGATATCCATTCCAAGCCCAAAACTGCTCCAAAATGCTACCTACAAACACACGAAAATGGCTTGAAATACTAAATGAACTAAGAAATAACAACATAAATGCACAAGAACAAGCTAACTAAATCGCATAAATATGCTCCTATCAAATTCCCCCACACTTAGCTTTTGCTAGTCCTCGAGCAAAACAAAACAAAACAAACAAAACATAACCTAAACCTTCCAACATTTGCCTCAGGGATTTCCAATGAAACATGACATGCCAAAGATCACTACTTACATGAATTTTAGCAATCCTTACCCTTGAGCATACACTTAATCATAGTCACCATTCACTAGCTCGCATTTAATCAATTAAAACAACATTTTGAATGTAGTAACATGCCTTAGAGAATTCTATCAATTCCTTACCGGATTCTCTCTTATTTTCACACAAGATTTTTTGACTACACTCCCTATACTAGGTATATGTGAGAAGATTGATCTTAACATGAAAACTAGTACTCACATATGTTTATAACTGAAGGGAAATAACGAGATTTATGTGGGATTTCTAGTGACTAGCATGCATATACAATTCAAAAAAATTATATACATTTGCAACGGAAACATGTTATCACATAATATCAAAGCTATAGTCATGCAAATCCCCTTCAAGAAGCATAGGTTCATATATGATGCATCTAAGAAAATATTGAAGAACAAAGTGAAGGTATAGTTTTATACCTCTTGATCTAGACTTGAGACCAAGGATGGACCACCTCCAAGCTCTTTGTTCTTGGAACTCCTTGAGTCTAGCCTCCCTCCTAGCTTCCTCCACCTTGAAAGATTTAGAGCTCCTTTCTCCTTTAGTCTCCAGAGTAGAAGACCTCTAAAGATCCACACCCACTAGTGTAGTGAGATGGATAATGGAATAACCAAAGGGAGAGAAGATGATTAGCTAAAAATCCCTTTGGTGGCCGGCTATTTGTGTGTAGAGAGAGAGAGACTTGTTTTCTCTTTTTGTGAAAAAGAACACACAAAAACCCTAATGAAACTTTTTCACTAAACTTCCTTTATAAATGTCAAAGAAGTGAGTCAACCACTTGACTCCCTCTCTCTCCTTTCACTTGTATTGGTCGGCCCCTTAGTGTAGGTTTGGACTTTGGGCTTTCATCATCTCAAGTCATTCTATGCTTGAATAAAAGGACCCAATTCGTTTGGGCCCAATGGGCCCGAATGAACCCGAACTTTTCTTTAAGTCCTAAACTATCTTTTATCGTTTATATGATTCTTTAGAATTTCTAATTAATCATAACACTTAATTAATCCAATTAATTAATTCCATCATCCATTAGTTGTCTCACCACAAGAGTGTATCGGTGTACAATCGTTAACTTACTTTTAATTCTCCTTCTTCTTTGATGACTACTTATTTAATCATCTAGAAGAATCCACAAGCCATGAGTGACATCTAATCATATATCATGGCTACCCAAGCTAATGTAGAATTTGTTCGGAGAACCTATTCAGTTGGAATTACAATGTAATTCGATCCTTCTCTAATACAATACTCATAATCACATTACTAGGGTATGGATATTTAATATCAAACCCCTAATGTGATTATATCAAGTTATATGATTCTATTGAGTCGTATAGGAATGTTTTCCATCATTACGCTCGATACTTCGGCTGAAGATTCCTGAATCATATCTTAGAGTATTCATCCTCTCATAACGAGGATTAGAGATCCCTTGTTGATCATTCACATGCCTTTGAGAATAAATCACTGACCCCAACAATGCATAGAACACATCCAAGATGAGATGTGGTCACGTCTCATTATCAAATGATCAGCAACGTATCCCCAAGACAACTATGATGTCTCAGGTCAAAGGATTACTTACATTATTCCAACCAGTAGAGTTACTTGCTTGACATGTGAGTAGACCTCCATGCAAGTACTCTCGTTTGATTGTGTTCAGTGAACTCATTCCCATAATGAGCACCTACGTACTTGTCTTAGTGTCACTACACGAATGGCATGAGACTTTCCATCCTTCCCTTTGGAAGGGGACATAGTATGTACTGGTCTATGTATTGTCAGTGTCCCTCTGACAATCCTATGACCAGGAACCTTTTTGGACATCATGGTTATGTGAAGAAGGTCTCTGCAGTCTAACATCATTAGATTACTTCTTCCATCGATCCATTGTCTATGGATTCACCTTTTAGGACGTATATCGTTTATTGAGATAGTCCTAGTGAGTGACTTTGCCTTTTGATGTATTAGAGTTTTCCATACATATAGACATTGTCCTGAAAGGTTTCTTCCAAAGATTGACTTTCAGGGCATATCTCCAACAATAACAAAGAAAGCAATTTCTGGAATTATTAATGCATGTATATATATGATCTCATGAACGGAATGCTACTACTTAGAAGCGAGAACCAGGGATTCCATATGCTCGTACCAATTCCAAACTCCCCAGATTGAAACACATAACATCCAAGATAGAAGTTAAAGGGTTGTAACGGGGCTAGGTATTGGCTAACAAAGAAAGGTAAGGATAAACAAAAGTTCTTAAAGCAATAGTAAGCAAAGTAATGAAATTGACACTTAGAATTCACTTTTAAATGCAAAAATCCACTTTAAACACAAGGGGAAGATTCACAAAACACTTAGGGTCAGATTGAATCTTTTGGACCCTTTCTTCAATAATCAACACTTGTGAGTTAATTCTCACTTATTTTCAACTCTTTTCTTTCTTTCTTACACGTTTTTTTTTCTTCTTTTCTTTTTTTTTCTTTCCAAACCCGTGCCCTATTTCTTTGGCACACAAAACACACACTTTGAAACCCTTCCCCCACACTTGTTTATGCAATAATGTCGCCCAAAAGGAATTCCTTCTAAGTTATGCTTCACTATACTTTAAGAACAAGGGTATGGATAGTCTTATTCTAGGCTTGGTAGGGATAATGTCTTTAACAAATAAAATAGGCTAAACAAGGCTCAAAGGGGTTAAACCTACAAAACAAATGCATGGGATGAAGGCTTTTTGGCTTTGGTGGTAACTACTAAACAACTTCATCTTGTTATATGTTATGCACTCAATTTTAAGTTTTGAATGAAACGGGCATGAGTTCTAGTATGTGGAACTATAATGATGAAAGCGCATTCTAAGTAGCAACCAAGCAAAGAATAATGAGATCATGCAACGACTTAGAAAACAAGAATCCACAGATTAATAACTCTCCAAATAACGTTTAGGCTCAAGTCTCTCAGGGATGTAGCGTTTGTTTGAGTTTCTTCCTTCAAGCATGTTACAAAAAATTATTTTTTCCTTTTGTGATTACATGTGAATTCGTAAACTATAACTACAACTAAGTATTAACCAAAGGCATATCAAACTTCCACCCATGTTTGTAACTTTCTTTAACAGTCATGCAATTAAAAACCAAATCCTCATCATTGTGTTGGAAGGTACCTTAAGACACAAACACACAAAAACGACTCTTTTTGGTTTGTTTTTCAAAACGGTTTCTAATAATTGTTTTTTTCAAATTTTCGAATTTTCTTTTCAAAACACACTAAAACAGCTTAAAAAGCACTAAAAACACTTAAAACAGTGAGAAACAACTCTAGAGGCAGCTTAAAAAGCACTAAAAACACTTAAAACAGTGAGAAACAACTCTAGAGGGGATAAGTGATAAAAACCCACGAATTTTCAATAAAAACACTTTGTTTACCCCCCCCCCCCCCCACACTTAAATTAAACATTATCCTCAATGTTTCAAACAGAAACTTACACAAAAGCAAACAAACAAACAAACAACGAACAAACATAGCAATATAAAACAGTAAAGAGAAGGGTTTAGGAACGTAAATCTGAGTTTGGAGTGAGAATTCCATCGTTCCTTTGTTGAATGCATGGGTTGCCTCCCAAGAAGCGCTTGCTTTAACGTCGTGCAGCCGGACGAATCTCCGTCAAACTTCATTGGAGCCCATGGCATGGAGGGGGATGTCCTCCACAACATGCTCCTAAAAAAGATCATAGTAAGGCTTCAAACGATGCCCGTTCACTTTGAATTTTTGGCCGGTCTTGAAACTTTGGATTTGGACTGCACCATAGGGAAAGACATTAGTAATAAAAAACGGGCCAATCCATTTAGAACGTAACTTACCGGGAAACAACTGAAGACGGGAATTAAAAAGTAACACCTTCTGCCCAATTATGAATGTCTTGCTACGAATCATCTTGTCATGGAAAGCCTTGGTCTTCGCTTTGTAAATGTGAGCATTCTCATAAGCCTCATGCGTAATCTCTTCAAGTTCATCCAATTGGAGCTTCCTATGAATTCCAGCCGCATCTATGTCCATGTTGAATGTTTTGACAGCCCAATGTGCCTTGTGCTCTAATTCCACGGGAAGATGGCATGGTTTGCCATAGATGAGCCAAAATGGGGACATGCCAATGGGTGTTTTGTAAGCGGTACGATATGCCCACAGTGCATCATCCAAACGCAAGCTTTAATCCTTCCTAGTTGGTCCCACGGTCTTCTCTAAAATCTGCTTGATCTCCCTATTCGAAACGTCGGCTTGGCCACTTGTTTGGGGATGATAAGGTGTTGCAACCTTATGTGTGACATTATATTTCTTGAGCAGCGCCTCGATGGTTTGATTGCAAAAATGAGACCCTCCATCATTTATTAGAACTCTTGGCATCCCAAACCTTGCAAAGATGTTAGTTTTAATGAAATCTGCAACCACATCATTCAAGGTTCGGGAGGCATAATACATGACATGTGGATGCTTGTTCTTCATTTGGCCTAAAACAGCTCCAATTGCATAATCGGATGCATCACACATTAGTTCAAAAGGAAGGCTTCAATCTGGTGGAATGATGATGGGGGCCGAAGTAAGCATGTTCTTGAGATGTTTGAACGCCTTTTCACATTCCTCGTTGAACTCAAAGGCCACTTCTTTTTGGAGGAGACAGCATAGGGGTTGTGCAATCTTTGAAAAATCCTTGATAAATCGTTTATAGAATCCTGCATGACCAAGAAAAGAACGAACCTCTCTCACCGAAGTAGGAGAGGGTAAGTAGGGTACAAGATCTATTTTAGACTTGTCAACTTCAATTCCTTTTTCAGAGATTATGTGACCTAAAACTATGCCTTGTTTCACCATAAAATGACATTTCTCCCAATTCAAAACAAGGTTAGTTTCAACACATCTTTTCAAGATTAAGGTCAGATTATCCAAGCAATCATCAAAGGACTTACCAAACACACTAAAATCATCCATAAAGACCTCAATGATCTTTTCAACATAATCTGAAAATATACTTACCATGCATCTCTGGAAAGTGGCTGGAGGATTGCATAAACCAAATGGCATGCGATGATAAGCAAATGTACCAAATGGGCAAGTAAAAGTGGTATTTTCTTGATCTTCGGGGGCTATTACAATCTGATTATAACCTGAATACCCATCAAGAAAACAATAAAATGCATAACCAGCTAACCTTTCAAGCATTTGGTCATTGAATGGCAATGGGAAGTGATCCTTCCTTGTTGTGGCGTTGAGCTTCCTATAATCAATGCAAACTCGCCAACCGGTTTGAATGCATGTAGGCACAAGCTCATTCTCTTCATTCTTCACCATAGTGACTCCAGATTTCTTCGGAACCACTTGGACAGGTGAAACCCATTGACTATCAGAAATTGGATAGATCACTCCACAATCAAGTAGCTTGATTATCTCCTTTTTCACAACTTCCATCATTGGAGGATTGAGTCGGCATTGAGCTTCACGTGATGGTTTAGCATCTTCCTCCAAGAGTATACGATGCATGCACGTTGTAGGACTTATACCCTTGATGTCAGCCAAAGTCCACCCAATGGCTATTTTGTATTCCTTGAACACCCTCACCAACTTCTCTTCCTCTTGTGCCGTGAGTGTGGAAGACACTATGACGGGCAAAGTCTCTTGTTATCCCAAGAAAACATACTTCAAATGGCTTAGTAATGGTTTAAGTTCAAGGGAAGGTGGCTGCACAACTGAAGGTAGCATTTTGTTGGTAGAAATAGGAATTGAAATTGGTTCGGAAAGCTTACCAACATGCTTTGGAATTGATTCAAGGGCAGCCACCATCTCAACTACTTCTTCACTAGGATTTACGGCATGTACAATTTCATGTTTGCCGTGGGTAAGCATAGGTGCTGCTCCATTGTTTGTGAGGCCTATCCCTTTCGTAATGGTTGTTTCAAGCGCATCCTCATTCAAATCTTCAAAGTATTGTTGCGCCAAAGAATCAATGATATCAATAGAAAAACAAGAATGATCCTCACTGGGATACTTTATAGTTTCAGAAAGATTGAAATCAATAACTTCCCCATCAAATTCCATGGATAACATCCCTTTGAACACATCTATCTTAGTGCGGGCTGTTTTCTTGAATGGCCTTCCAAGTAGAATTGGCAATGAGGAAGAATGGGTCGACTCTTCCATTTCAAGAACATAGAAATCAGCCGGAAAGATCAAGTGATTAACCTGCACTAAAACATCCTCCAAAACTCATTTTGGATAGGCATTAGATCTATCGGCTAATTGAATAATTACCCCATCATTTTTCAGCTCACCTAAGTTCATAGATGCATAAATGGAATAGGGCATGACATTTATGGATGCACCTAAGTCTAACATGGCATGTAGTTTACGTTGCAAAACAGCTGAAACATTCTCACCTACTCTTACCACCTCCTTATTCGAAATTCTCTTCCTTGTGGTGCACAGCTCCTTCAAGAATTTGGCATACTTCGGGACTTGTTTGATTGCATCAAGAATGGGAATATTGACTTGTACTTTTCTGAATGTTTCAAGGATGTCTTTTTCACTTTCTTCCTTCTTTGTTTGCATGAATCTGCGAGGGAAGGGTACATTGGGAGGAATAGGGTTAGAATTAACCAAAATTGGACCTATCTTACCTTTGTTGGACAGATTGGATGGATTAGGGAGTGTAGGAGTGCACGGCAAGGTTGTTTCCTTCCTTGCCGTGGGTGTGTGTTGGATATCCTCCTCTTGTTGCAGCTTCTCGTCCTCCGTTTGGGCAGATTTTGATGGTTGGGGGTCTGTTCCAACTTCTTTTCTACTTCTCAACGTAATGGCCTTGGTGGATTCAAATCCTCCCATTGGATTCACAAAGGTTGTGCTAGGCAGTTTCCCTTGCTCTTTGAATTGCCCTATGAACTCTGCCATTTGGCCCATTTGTTTCTTCAACTCATCCACCTCCTTAGCTTGATTGAGCATTGTTTTGGTTTGATTTTGCTGCCTCTGCACCAAAGAGGTTAGTAATTGAACAACTTGATCATTATCCATGGATGTACCTGAATTGGTTTGGGTAGATTGTGATAGGGGTTGTGGTGGTGAATACGGTCTTGGAAACATCCCATGTCGTGTTTGTCGAAATCCTCCTTGTTGGGTAGGTTGTTGTGAGTCCTTCCATTTGAAATTTGGGTGATCACGCCATCCCGGATTGTAAGTGTTGGCATATGGATCATATCGGGGCTGATTCAGGCTTTGGTACCCAATGGCGTTTGCACTTTCCCATCCACCATTCTCAATCAATTGAGGACACTTCTCAGATGGGTGGCCTTGAATGGAGCATACGCCACACACACTTGGGGACATTCCTCATGAAGGAAGATTTGTGAAAAACATGTTCGTTTGAATAACATCTATAGCATGCAATTAACAATTAAAAGGCGGAATCATGCTTGCATGCATTCAAAAACAAAACATTAACCATGAAATTCAAAGCCTAGTAGATTGGTGAACCAAGACTCAACTCAAATCAAAGTGAGTTGAGAAATATACCTTTGTAGATTCCTCTTTGCATAAGCAAAGGCTAATCACCCAAAGAGAGGGCCTTCATTCCTTGCATCTTAAATCTATGGATTTGGATGGATGAAAAGGTTTCTCCAAGTTCCCAAAATTGAGAACCTCTAAGTATCTTCACCAAGGTTAGATTGGAGAAGAAATGAGTGACCTTGGAGTAGTTAGTATGGCTAGATACACCCTCCAAGGGGCCGGCCTCTTTAGAGAGAAAAGGAGAGACAAGTTCTCACCAATTTTCTCTAAAAGAAACCCTTAAATGAATTTTGGCTATAAAGTCATATTTATACCTTTATTCATTTGAGTGGCAAACTTGTGATTAAAGCAAGTTCACTACCCTTCCTCTAAATGGCCGGCCATGGGGTTTTGTTTGGGCTTTTGGGCCTTTGTGAATTAAGTTGTCATACAACTTAAGTCAATGGACTTGACGTTCGAATCCCATTGGGCCTTTAGGCCCAAAACTAACCCGTGGTCTTTAACGAACTTATTCGTTTGATTACTTAACATATTAATTAATCCTTACCACAAATAATTAAACCATTTAATTATTCTTACTCATCTCCATTGTTTCTTCAATCTCCACCTTACATGGTGTACGATCCATTAGGTTCCTTTTAGCGAGGCAGTGGGCGATTAAAACCATTTTACATCGATTGTGAATTGAAACTTACTTTCAATTCTCCCTTTAGTGATTACACACGTTTAGGGCTTCCACAAACCATGAGTAACACCTAGCAGCATATCATGGTTACCCAAGCTAATCAGAAGAGGTGGAGAACCTATTCAGTTTAGGATTACAAATGCAATACGGTATTTCTCTAATACAATACTCTTGACCACATTGTTTGGTTTGATAGTTTATTCATGTCTACTATCCAATGTGATTCGTGTGCTTATATGATTACCTTGAATGTGATTTGGAACGTATTCCTTAATCTCATTCATACTCTGGCCAGAGGTTCTAAATCATATCATAGAGTATTCTCCCTCAAACCATTTGAAGGTTAGAGATCCCTTGTTGCACATTCACTTGTCTCCATGACTAAGTGGCTTAACCCCAATGATGTCATGGACACCCCGATGGGGTGACTTTGACATAATCAAAGATCAAGGACTTAACCACAAGACAACTGTGATGCCTCAGGTCAAAGGACTAATTTGCATTATCCTAACCATGAGTTCTCATATGACATGAATATGAGAACTCTTCGTTGATCGTGTTCAGTGAACTCATTCTCTATTGAGCACCTACGTACTTGTCTTGATGTCACACACACCAATGACTTGAGACTAGTCACTCTCCCTGAGAGAAGACACAGCACGTACTGATCTTAACGGACTGTCAATGCCTAATTGGCAATCCTATGATCAGGAACGTTTAGGATGTGTCTACGAAAGAATGGTCTCATGAATCTAACTTCTTTAGATTGCATTCTCCCAATCACATATTCCTTGGACTTTATCGTTTAACGTATAACATTTATATGAGACGGCTCAAACAATAATCTTTGCCCTTTATATGTAAACTAGATTAGTTTAACATGTGAAATGTTCGTAACGTATCATCATATGATTGGCTTTAGGGCACATTTCCAACACCTCATTTACTTGCAGCCATGGAAGGTCTCTCTGCCCAACTCCTTCATATTGTTGAGCATTTAACACTCGGTTAGCAATCAAAGTCTTGGCTGCCACGGGTGTCTTATCAACCAATGCACCTCTCGCTGAGGCATCTAACATTTGGCGTTCAATAGGAAGAAGTCATTCGTAAAAGTATTGAATGAGCAATTCTTCCTTCATATGGTGTTGAGGATATGAAACAACAAGACCTTTAAAACGTTCATAGTACACAGGGAAGGATTCTCCTTGATTTTGCTGAATACCACTAATCCTTTTGCGTAGAAGAATGACTCGAGAAGTTGGGAAAAACTTCTCCAAGAACACCCGTTTCATGCTCCCCCAAGATGTGACAGTTCCGGGAGCTAATTCATATAACCAATCCTTGGCCTTTACCATGAGAGAAAAGGGAAAAGCCTTCATTTTCAGAATGCTCCCATCAGCATTCATGATAGGAGCATATTTATGTGACTTAGTTAGCTTGTTCTTGTGCATTTATGTTGTTATGTCTTAGTTAATTATGTATTTTAAGCTATTTTCGTGTGTTTGTAGGTCCTAATAACAAAGTTGGCAAGAAAGTGCATTTTGGAGCATTTTTGGGCCAAGATTGGATAGTGCAAGCATGGAGACATGAGGATGGACGTTTTTGAAGATTAGAAGGCTAAAAATCAGCATGTGTGTGTGCAAGTGTGTTGACCTACAACTACAAACATCCATCCACTACACCCATTACATCCACTCAACTACAAACATCCATCCACTACACCCATTACATCCACTCATTACCAAACATCCACCCACTACACCAATTACATCCACTCATTACCAAACATCCATCCACTACACCCATTACATCCACTCATTACCAAACACTCACCCACTACACCCATTACATCCACTCATTACCACAACACTCGCCCACTACACCCATTACATCCACTCATTACAACTCCATACACTCATCTCCCTAGCCTATAAATACATCCACCCTTCACCATAACTAGGGAGATTTTTCCATCAACACAATCCACCCTTCACCATAACTCACCTATATCCATCCACCACCATAATTAACCATTCACCTCCATCCAACCTAAATCAAACACATTTAGCCATTCCCTTCCATATATCCATACACATCCTTAGACACTTGTGCCGCAACAAGGTGGTGAAAAAGAAGGTCCTTGGTGTTTCAAGCTTGAAGATTGGAGCGTTTTAGGTGTACTTCGTTCTTGCTTTCAATGTCTACTTTGTTATTTTCTGATTTTGTTGCAATTATGAGTAGCTAAACCCCTATTTAGTTAGGGGGAATTCGAAACCATGTTCATGCTTGCAATATGATTTGATTACTTTCAGTTGTGATTCATAAGTTGTGAATTCAAATTACTTATCCATTTGAATTAAAACTGACTTGTGTGTGTTGGTTGAGAGTGCACGCTTAATTTTCATGCATAAATCTGATGCTAGGATATAAGGGAGTTTCACCTAATCGTTATGAACTTATATTCACAAGTATTAAAGGTTGCTCGTCACAACCGTGTTAAGTAAATTATTGGCACAAGTTTCATGCAATTCATAGTTACAAGTGTTTCGTCAATGCTTATAATTTTCATAGAACTTAATGATTCTTGCTTGTATCTCTATTATGCAATTCATGTAGGGAACTTGTAAGGAATGCTTTGGGTTGTTGTATGCAATCATCCAATTCAATGAAATTAGGAAAATCTGAGGGTTAATTAGTGCAATTCACAGTTAATCTGGGGCGTTGAGAATTCGTAGTTTATTGAAAAGCAACTGGAAATCGTTTTGTTTGCAAGTGTGTCATGTGTGGAGAAGAACCTCCTAGCTAGCCTATCATCCATAGTTTTACCCCAAATTCGTCCAAATTTTGCTTAGTTTACAATCTGTTTGTTTTGTTTTCAAATTCACCAAAACCAAACCCCCCTCCCCTTTACTTTAGAGTGTCTAATTAGTTAGAATCTGTTTAGTTTGTGTTTTTAAGTGTTTTGAATCAATATAAAACCAAAAATTTGTCCAAAAAATGTGTTAGAGTCAGAAACTGCCTAATTATTGTTTTTAGGCAGTTGCAAGTGTGGAGAAGAACCTCCTAGCTAGCCTATCATCCATAGTTTTACCCCAAATTCGTCCAAATTTTGCTTAGTTTACAATCTGTTTGTTTTGTTTTCAAATTCACCAAAACCAAACCCCCCCTTTACTTTAGAGTGTCTAATTAGTTAGAATCTGTTTAGTTTGTGTTTTTAAGTGTTTTGAATCAATATAAAACCAAAAATTCGTCCAAAAAATGTGTTAGAGTCAGAAACTGCCTAATTATTGTTTTTAGGCAGTTTTAAACATTTTTAGCTTGTTTTGAGTCTTTTGAGTTTGATTTGAGTTCTTTGAGTCTAGTTAAGTGTTTTTAGCCTCTTTTTATATATTTGAGTCAATTTAGAGTGTTTTAGCAATCCCTCCTAATCCCCGGTTTAAGAACGATCCCTACTTATTCATACTACAATTGTCAACAAGAGGGTTTAATTTATGTGCTAAGTTAATTCGCATCAATTCACAGGGGTCATGCTTGAACAAACAACCTCAAACTCCTTCAAATGTTTATTAGGATCTTCCATGGACAACCCATGGAACTTAGGAATATGGTGCAATAGGCTAGACTTTAATTCGAACTCGTCGGTCTTGTCTTGGGCCGCCCTTCGATATTGAATGCATAAGGGCAAGGCATTATCCAATCCCGAAGCGGAAAGCTCCTTGATTGTTCGATTGTCTGCTGCCATGACTTGTGTTTCCTCAAAAACCCTTGTCATGGCCTCCTCTTCTTCAAACACTTCTTCTTCTTCAAGCACGGGGTCAGGGCTAGGTGGATTAGACTATTGCTGATTCCTCTTCCTTCTCAAGGTCCGCTCGAAATCGTCGTCAAAGTCAAAGATATGCTCACGAACCGGTTGAGAACTCCGAGTCATAAACTAGTACCTAAAAACAAGGTCAGAAACTAAAAACAATAACACACGAAAATAAATAAAAAGAAATAACAAGGGATTAGCAAAGTTGCTAATCCCCGGCAACGATGCCAAAATTTGATGCGAAAATTAACTTAACACACAAATAAAACACTTTTTTGACAATTGTAGTAAAGATGTAAGCAAGGATCGTTCTGGACCAGGGATCAGGAGGGATTGCTAATCTATTCTAAACTTACTTAAAAACATAAAAATAAACTTAGAAACACTTAACTAGACTTAAAGAACTCAAAACAAACTGAAAAGACTCAAAACTAACTAGAATGACTCAAAACAGCTTAAAACAACTAAATAGACTCAAACTAGACACTAGGATTGACTTTGGACGAAAATTGATTTTAACTTGACTCAAAACACTTAAAAACACAAACTAAAACATATTCTAACTAATTTGACACACTAAAGTACATGGGTTTGGGTTTTGGACGAATTTTAAGTAAAAACAAGTAACTAAAGACTTAAGACAGATTTTGGATGAATTTGGGATAAATGGATGGGTGATAGGCTAGCTAGAGGGTTCTTCTCCACACATGACACACTTGCATACAAAACAATTTCCAGTTGCTTTTCAATAAACCATGAACCTCAACACCCCAGATTAATTAGGTACGCTTAAATTAACCCTCAGATTTTCCTTATATCATTGAATTGGATGGATAACCCATCGGCAATCCAAATTATTCTTCAAAGGTTCCCTACATGAACAGCATAATAGAGATACAATCAAAGATCATTAAGCTTTATGAAAATCATAAGTATTGACAAAGCATTCGTAACTATGATGAGCATGATACTCCTGCTACGAATTCACTTAACACGATTGTGACGAGCAACCTCCACTACTTATGAATACAAGTTCATAACGATTCTAGCATCAAATTCATGCATGCAAACTAAGTATGCATCCTTAATCTACAAGCAAGAATAAGTTATCAATCAAACGGTTAAGTAAATTGCATTCACGATTTATAGAATCACAATTGGAAGTAATCAATTCATATTGCAAATATGATCATGGTTTCGAAATTCCCCCTAGCTAAAAGGGGTTTAGCTCCTCATGTTTGCAAAACAAAGATACATAAACTTAAACATTGAAAACAAAAGATTGAAAACACCTAAAAACGTTCCAGCAATCCAACTTGAATGGCAAGCACGTCCAAAGGTCCTCCTTTTTCTCTTTGTTGCGGCACAAGGTATGGGTAATTGTTTTGGGGGTGATGGATGGTGTATTCTTGTTTAGGATGATGAGTGATGGCTGATGTATTTTTTGTGCGGCAAAGGGAAGTATTTAAGGTTTTAGGAAATCAAAACCCTAACTTATTTAGGTTAACAGAAATTAAGTCAAAACTACTAGAAAAAAGGAAAACAAAATCAGAAATCGAAGGAAAGAGTAAGGAGATATGCGGCAAGGCTTTTAATTAAAAAGGGAATGTGATTTGGTGCAGGAAATAGGAAAGAAAGGCTCTCCCTTGCACAACGAGGAAGAGAAAGGGACAAGGGAGATGCGGCAAGGGGTTTAGGACTTCTAGAAGTTCTTATTTTGTGTCTTAATATGATTAGGAGTCTTCTTTGTTGCTGGAACTTAGGGACTTTTAGGATTAGGAAAGGTTAAAACCAAAGTAGGAAATCTTGGCTTAACATTCCTTCTTCTTGTTGGAATCCTTGTGTAAGTAGGAATCCTCATTCTTCTAGGAATCCATCTTCCATTAGGAATCCTTCTTCAATTAGGAATCCTAGCATCTTTAGGTCTTCAATTTCGTCCATCTCCCTTGCTCCAAGCATGTGATATCCATTCCAAGCCCAAAATTGCTCCAAAATGCTCTAAAATGCACTTTCTTCCCTCCTTAGCCCTTTAAACCTACAAACACACGAAAATGGACAACATAAATTAAATCGCATAAATATGCTCCTATCAGTTTTACACGGGAAACGACCACTTGAGGACGTTCAAGATGACAGTGAAGTTAACTTTAAACACCAAAAGAAGGATGCAAAACCTTTGCATCATGACCACCGTGACTCATTCCCGCTTGGTAACTTGGACTTTGGTGGCATCCCTTCATCTTTGCAACCGATTCATGGCGATGAGGTACTTTTCTTGTGACTTTTTCTTATCATCATCTTTTGTCTTCATTTCCTAACACATACCCTTGCCCACATTATGCCTGTTGGTTTAGTGGATTTGGCAGGCATGACGGGTTCTACCTTTGCCAAGATGCTATTTGAACTTGAACTTCTTGCAAAGCTCGTCTATTAAGTGATTGGAGAACTGCTTCTTATTGTTCGTGATTATATAGCGGGGCACACTATATCAGTGAATGATATGAACCTTTATAAAATGAACCACGGTCTCTTTCTTCACTTCTTCAATGGGATAGCCTCTACCCACTTGGAAAGTAGTCTGTTGCCGCAAGACGTAGGCTTCCCCTATATAGAACCTTGGTGAAATTGGTCTAACAGTGTCCAAACCCCGCGTATCGAAAGGCCATGAGGTAACCGTCAGGTGCAGCAGCTCTGGTGGCTGATGTATCAAATTGGCATGAAACTGGCAAGCTTTGCACCTATTTGCGTAGTCAAGGCAGTCATTTACCATGGTTAGCCAATTGTATCCATCCTCTTTAGTTGGAAATGCAGCTTAGGTCCGGACTGATGTGCTCCGCATACTCTTGATTGAGCTTCTTCCATCGCCTGGTTGGCCTCTTCTTTTCCCCAGCACCAAAGAAACACTCCCTCGAAAGAACGTCGATAAAGTGTCTCATTATAATAAAGGAAGCTAGGTGCTCTTCGTCAAATTTCTGATCGGTCCTTAGGATCGTTTGGTGGTTTTCCATGTTCCAGATAGTCTATCAATGGTTGCCTCCATTCTTCTGTATCCATAGAAAGTACGGAGATGATATTTGCATCTTCTAATGGTGACTCAGTGATGAGTGGGACAACCCACCTTTAGAAAATCGAAACGCTTACAGCTTCTCCTTCTCTTAACGCTATGTTTGAAGCCAAGTTGGCGGAAGCATCTACCATTTGGTTCTCCTTCTTTGGAACGTGCTCCAATGTGACGGCATCGAACCTTTGAAGCAGTTATGTAGCCAACCGGTAGTTTGGGACGAGATCATCCTTTCTTACTTTGTACTCGGTTAATAGCTTATTAATTACTAGTTTAGATTCCCCGTATTCCTCCAATATTGAGATCTTTAGCTCAATTGCCATTTGGAGCCCAATGATCAAATCTTGGTATTCAGCGACGTTGTTGGAACATAACTTCCTTACACAAAAGAAGTAGGGTAACACCAGCCTCTATGGTGACACGAACACCACATATGTCCTCACTCCATCTGATTGTGTTGACCCGTCAAAGAACATCGTCCACGCGGGGAAGAGATCGGCATAGAACACTTCTTCATCTGGCAGGTCATCTGAAATTTCCCAATCGGCCAAAATGGGGTGGTCTGCTAAGAAGTCTGCTAGAGCTTGTCATTTGACAGCCTTTGCCGGGATTTATATGACCTCATATTAATTAAGAAGCAACTCCCATTTGGCCAATCGTCCTGTCAAGACTAGCTTCGACATGACATACTTAACGAGGTTGGCCCGTACGATTAGGTGTATGGTGCATACGTGCATGTAATGCCTTAGTTTTTGGATGGCGAATACAATAGCAAAACACATCCTATCCATCGGGAGTAGTTTAGTTCGGTACCAGTCAAAGTCTGACTAAGGTAGTAGAATGCTCTTTCCTTATGGGATTCATTCTCTTGTGTCAAGAGTCCTCCAACTGAACTTTCATGAGTGGCAATGTACAATACGAGTGGCCTTCCAAGCACAGGTGTTCCTAAGACAGGCTGTCTAGATAGGTACTTCTTTATGCTTTCAAAAGCATTATGGCAGGCCATATCCCATGAACGACATGTCCTTCTTCATTAGCTGGCTGAAGGGTTGGCAATGCCCTGCTAGGTTGGAGATGAACCGCCTAATGAAAGCTAGTCACCCTTGCAAGATTTTCAACTCCTTCAGGTTTCTTGGCTAGAGCATATGCTTTGGATGGCCTTAATCTTTGACTGGTCAACCTCAATGCCACAGTGCTTGATGATGAAGCCAATGAACTTTCTTGATGTGACACCAAATGCACACTTCAACGGGTTCATCTTCAGATTGTATTTCCACAACCGATTGAACACTATTCATAAGTCTTTCAAATTATTTAACCTCTTCTTCGTCTTGACCACCAAATCGTCAATGTAGCACTCGACATTCTTGTGGAGCATGTCATTGAAGACTTTCTGCATGGCATGTGTTAATAGGTTGCTTCGGTATTTTTGAACCAAAAGGCATCACTTTGTAGCAATAAATACCCTTAGGAGTGCGAAAGGCTGTCAATTCTTCATCTTCTAGGGCCATTCTTATTTGGTTGTAACCGGATGAACTGTCTATCTAGGATAACGCTTTGTGACCCGTGGTTACATCTACCATGATTTCAATAATTGGCAGAGGAAAGTCGTTCTTTGGACATGCATCATTCAAGTCACGGAAGTCTCCACAAAAGC
The DNA here is from genome assembly GCA_035220775.1 of Malus fusca. NCBI lineage: Eukaryota > Viridiplantae > Streptophyta > Magnoliopsida > Rosales > Rosaceae > Malus > Malus fusca. The sequence goes on from CM069071.1 coordinate 29,602,191, forward strand.
ATATTTGTCCTTATTTTTTAAGAGCGATGACTATGTTTGAGATTCACCTGGGGTACTTTACCTCCCGAATGAAACCTACCTCGATCAATTTATTGATCTCAGCTTCAATTTGGGGAATGAGTTCTAACCGGTAACGTCTCTGAGCTTGCTTGACCGGTTTTGCCCCCAGTTTAACTAAGAGGTGATGCACGGCAATGACGGGATCTAGACCTGGCATGTCTTTGTATGTCCATGTAAAGATGTCTTTGTACTCTAGCAATAGTTGGTAATATTCCTCCACTTCATCCATCCAAGCTCATGTCTAGTGTTGACTAACGCTTCATGCGTGCAGGGATTAAACTTCAAATCTCACCATCTTTGGCTAAATCGACATGTTTCCTTTTTGTTGAGACCAGCTTTTTTTTCTTAGACGGATCTTTTGCCATTGTGAGTCTCTCTAAGGCTAACTTTTGTGGGGAAAACCAGCCATACTTTCTTGTCTACCATAGCCAATTAGTCTATTGAACACGGAGCCTCATGTAGTGGGTACACCAAGTCAATTGAAGATAGGTGTTCAAACTTGGCTTCTAATGCGATCCAACGCGGAAGTTCAAGGTGTGGAGCTAATTAAGCGATCGAACACCGATATTCATGAAATAGGCTTTGACTCCTCTTCATCTTCCAATACATCCACGCTAATGTATTGAGTACTAACCTTCTTATCTTTCCTTTTGCTTGAAATCTTGACAGGTGCGATGGGTGTGAAACCAAGGCTTGCCTTCGTAAGGTCAACTCCATAACCATACTTCTTTAGCTTTCTCTGGGTTTCAGTGAGGTCACATTTCCTTTCACCAATGATGCTTGGATCCTACTTTTCAAGTGTTGAAGATGAGGCAAAGTCATACCCAACCCTTGACATAAGCTTGTAAGTGTTGGGGTCAAAGCCTTCCTCGGTCCTATTGGTAGGAAGAAAACCACGCGCTGTCATGTTTTGTATTGGTCTGACGAAACTCAGCCATGATCACTTCGAAACATTTGAATTATCTAGCTTGGGTAGCGGAACAACTGTGGCTACTTTTAGGAGCTTGCATCAATAATGTACTTGACTTTAATTATCCAATTTCCATCTCGATCCTAATCATACCCATTACCCTTGCCCCCCTTGGTTGAAACCTTGGATTAGAAAGCGGTTCTAAGATAACTTGTCCATCTTGATCCTTATCTCCGTCATTGTTGACTTTGGCATGATGTTTATTGTGGAACCTCCATCAACAAGCATGCGACCGATCTTTTGTTCTCTTGCACAACCTGAGACAAAGAGTGGGCGATTATGTGGTTTCGACCCCAATAGTAGATCTTCATCGGTGAAGTTAATGGCAGCACATGGCGCATTCATAAGGTCGAAGCTCCAAGTCTCCAATCTTTTATGTATGTGACTTGTAGTTGTCGGGATTCATCAACACCTCCACGAATGCCCTTCGTATTTCTTCAAGCATCTATAATACTTCTTCCACGCTAAAGTGTGCAAGTATGCCTTTCACTTGCAAAGGTTCCTCTGTTGGAAGTATGCCCACAAAGCCACTCATTTGATGTAATAGCTTTTATATGTTTAATGGAGGGCAAAGCTTATTGTTAATCACTATTTATTGTATCATGTGTTTAAGCAATAAGGGAATCCAAGAGATGTATTTGGTCTAAGAGATAAGTGATCTAAATGAGTTAGATTAACGAGACATTTCTCTTATGTTCATTCCTAAAACGTTCCTAGCCATAGGATTGCCAATTGGGCATTGACGATCCGCTAAGGTTAGTATGTGTTATGTTGACTCAAGCGTGAGTATGACTAGTCTCAAGTCATTTGGTGTTGGACACTAAGACAAACACATAGGTGCTCGAAAGAGTAATCGAGTACACTGAACTACGATCAAAAGAGAGTTTGAACATACATGTCATGTATGAACTCTAAAGTTGCAATATGCAAAGTAGTCCTTTGACCTGAGGCATCATAGATGTCTAATGGTTAGGTCCTTGATCTTTGATCGGGTCAACGGCATTCCCTCGGAGTGTCCACGGCATTGTTGGGGTCAAGCTATCTAGTCGTGTAGGCATATGAATGCACAACAAGGGATCTCTAACCTTCCATGGTGGAAGGAGAATACTCTAAGATATGATTCTAAAGTCTTTGGCCAAAGCAAATGAATATGACTTAGGAAGTTTGTTCCAAATCATATTCAAGGGAATCATATAGAGAAGTATCGCATTGGATAGTAGACATGAAACAAACTATCATTTAAACAATGCGATTAAGAGTATTGTATTAGAGAAGGACCGTATTGCATTGTAGTTGTAACTGGATAGGTTCTCCAACCAATTCTACTTAGCTTGGGTAACCATGACATACTGCTAGGTGTCACTCATGGTTTGTGGAAGCCCTAATGATTAGCAAACACTAATCATCAAAGGGAGAATTGAAATGTGGTTTCAATTCACAATCGATCGTTAAGAGTAACATCGCCCACTGCCTCGTTAATTGGAACCTAATGGATCGTACACCGAGTAAGGATGTATGTGAAGAAATTAAATGAAATGGATAAGCAATTAAATGGTTTAATTGAAGAATGGTCAAGATTAATTAATTAGTTAATTAATTTTACGAAAGGTTCGTATTGGGCTTATATGTTGGTTTTGGGTTTCGGGGCCCAAAAGCGTTTTGGTCCAAAAGGCCCACTGTGTTTAAGTTGTATGAAAACTAAAACAAAATGGGCAAATAGCCCAATAACATTAATATGGCCGGCCATTAGGGTGAATGGGCAAGCTTGGATTAATTACAAGTTTGCCACTCACTTGTAATGAAGTATAAATTCAACTTTATAGCTTTGTTTTCATAAGGGGTTTTTCTTGTTGAAATTGGGTGAAACATTTTCTCTCCTTTTTCTCCAAGAGGCCGGCCACTAAGGGGAGGGACATCTAGCAATCTCTTATTCCCTAAGTCATCCATATCATCTTCACAAGATACATCCTTGGTGAAGAGACTTAGAGACATCAAACTTTTGGTGTTTTGGAGAACAAATCCTCATTTCCTCAAATCTTCAAAGGAGCACTAAAGGGAGGATAACACAAGGAGGATCCAAGGAGCTTGGAGGTGACTTGAAGGCCCTCCACTTGGGTGAATCCCTTGTGTAAACAAGGATGAGCTTCAAGGGTAAAGAAACTCTAAATCTTTACTTCTCTTTAATGTTGTTAAAGAGTTTATTGGTTCACCATATACTAGGCTTCGAAAGTCATGGGTTTTATGAATTGTTTTTGGATGCATGCCTACTTTAAAGTGTTAATAGCTTGCATGTGTATTCAAATGTTTATACTTGTTCTTAGCTAGGACAAATTTTTTCCTTCATCCTCATTTTCCTTATCAACAATATCCTTCTCATTCGAGGACTCTTCTCCTTTGACCAAGTAGCAGGAAATTATGGTTGAACTGTGTTTGAAAAGCCTTTGAGAAAGTACTCCTACAAAACTGTAGGAGCTCGTGGCTTTTGAATCTTAGGCTTTTCTCTAAGTGTCAGCTTTGTCACCTTCATGATTGCCTTTGGAAGGGTCCTATTAGCATGGTGACGAGGGCTTCCTCTTTATTCTTCCTTCCTTGGGTGAGTAGCTTGTTGTTGCAGTTTTTGCATCTTCCTTCATGTCACCAACACCCACCTTTCATTATCGTCGGTAGATGAGTTGTGGTGGCAATGCTCCCATTGGCTAGAATACTTTGTCCCTCCTGTAGTTAACAATTGGCTCTTTCTTCCCATAATTGGCAATGCTCAGCTCCATGTCATGGGCACAGGTAGCTAACTCTTCAAAGGTCCGTGGCTTGATGCCTTTGAGGATGTAGTGTAGTCCCCAGTGCATGCCTTATACGCACATTTATATTGCAGAGGTTTCTGAAAGCCTATCTTTGTAGTTAATACTTAATGAGAGCTATCAGTTGATGTAGTTAACAACTGGCTCATCCTCCCACTGCTTCGAACTTATGAGCTCCATCATTCTGACAGTGCACACAAGTATTGTAGAAACGATTCAAGAAATCCCACTCTATCTGATCCCGGCATTGGGTTCCAGGTCCGTGTACCAGTCAAATGTATTCCCTTTCAAGGAGCGGACAAACTGCTTCACGAGGTGGTCTCCCTCCGTTCCAGTAATGTTGCAAGTCTCGACAAAATGGGTGATGTGTTGCTTTGGGTTGCCCTTTCCGTCAAACTGCATGAACTTAAGTGGCTGGTACCCTAATGGCATCCACAAGCCATCAATCCTCCTGGTGTATGGCTTTGAATACAACATAGTGTCCGGTGAAGTATCCCGGTACTGTGCCCTGATAGATTTAGCGATCATGTCCTGGAGCTGCTAGATGGAAAGATAGCCCATCGAAGTAACTTTAGACTCCGACCTCTGTTTTTCTCAAACTTTCTCTACCTGACGTTCCTCTTTCTTGCCAAACTCCTCGTTCTGCTGATTCTTCTTCGGGTTGGGGTTAGCTTCCCCTTCATGTTGCGCCTCTAACTTATTCATGAGAGGGGTGATTTGCATGTCCTTCTCTTCGACGGTCTTTGTCAGCTTTGCAATCGCCTCATTCATTTGAGCTAACTGTTCCTCAATGGACGTGGCGCCAGTCGTCCTCACTTGCAAGATCACAAGATAGAAGTCCCCCGCATACATTGAAGGTGTCACTGAAGTCCCCTCATGGTGATGGTCGATTGGCGATCCATGGTAGGATCCAATGCTTGAGTATGCATCTGAGGATGGCGACAATGAGCACTCCCTTGAACTCATTGATGCATCAAGGAAGCCAAGCTAATGATAGCCTGGCACCTCTAACACTCCCTTTGTTCCTTCAGTGGCACCAACTTGAAGATGGCTTGTTGAACGATGACTGCCCTCGCCTTGCTTCAGGTCGTGATGCCGATAGACTCTCCACATGCGGCCGAGATGCTCACACTCTTCACCTTGATTATGGGAATAACTTGACCATTCTTTCATGCCATTGATTTTGTTTATGTTTGTTCGTCGAACAGAGAAAGAGATGAGAGGCAGAAATGGTCCCACTGGGCGTGCCAAATTTGTAAACACGAATTTCCTGTAGCAAATTAAACAAGAATACGTGTACAAATAATATTTGTATTAATGAATTTTGTAGGGTTACAATCTATGTTTATAAGTTTCCTCTTATTCGATCTCCGAAAGATGTGTAGATGTGTGGGTTGTTGATCCAAGGGTTGCGATGACTTGATCTCGGATGCACGATTACCGTGAGGTTTTGGCTCTTAGCAATTTAAAGGATTAGCACGGGTAGTTATGCTTGAGGATTCTTCTAAGTGTTTTGGGGATTTGGTGTGCTTGAGCTTTGGCAGCATCTGAGTGCCTGAATGGTTTCTAAATCCCTTTCCTTTGCCTTGGGACCTTGTATTTATAAACTTTCCAAGCCTTGCCGTTAAAAATGCTTATTGCGCACGGACAACAATTGAATGGTGGTGATTTGCTGAGCTTATGGGTAGAATCAGGTTGCTATGATCCGATGTAATTAAAATCTTTAATTTTTTTTATTCAGTTAGTATGTATTGTCGGAGAAAAGGTGAGAGGCGGGGAGCTGAGAGATATATTGTGCATTGAGGAGGGAAAGAAAGAGAGACAGAGACATGGATTTGGGGGATCGATTCCATATGGGTTGAAGCTGCGTTGCGATTGTGGCTCGGTAATCTTATACCTTTAATTTTTTTTCGTACTGGGGGTGCTTTTGTCGAGGAGAAAGGGGGAGAGTAATCTTATACCTTTAATTTTTTCGATCGAAGGGGGTGTTTTTGTCGGCGAGAGAAAGGGAGATTAGGGTTGTCTTCATCAGGAAAGAGAGGCAAAAAAAGGAGCTGGTGAAGGTTGGGAGGGTTTGATTTCAAGTTGATTGATTGGGACCCGGTAAATCCTATACCTTTATTTATTTATTTATTTTTATTTTATTTTTTATTTTTTATTTATTTTTGTTCATTGAGTGTGTTTTAGGAGAAAAGGTGTTAGAGATATGCCCTGAAGGCAATATTTGGAAGAAAACTTTCAGGACATGCCCGAATGTATGGTTATGTCTAATACATCAAAAGGGCAAAGTCACTTATTAAGACTATCTCAATGAACGATATACGTCTAAATAGTGAGTCCATGGACAATGGATCGATGGAAGAAGTAATATAATGATGTTCAACTACAGAGACTTTCTTCACATAACCATAGTGTCTGATAAGGATTTTTACCGCCTGCAAAAGTAGGGATAAAAATACTTAAAAATACTTGCAAGAGTACAAGGTTATCGTAGTATAGCAGCTCAAGCAAGGTCGTTTTCCACAGGGATTGAATGAATAATTTATGTTAAAACCAAATCTTAATTAATTATTTGAAAACAAAGTTTGGAAAAGGTTGATTTTATGACCTAAAATATTAAAAATGAATTTAACTAAAAACAATTAAATAAATTGGGAAAGTAAGGAAAACAAAAGAAAATAATTTTGAAAATCTATTTAAGCACTAGGGTTCCGCCGTCACCTTAACAATCCTACGTAGTTTTTTCAATTACTTATGACTTACACATGCATATTTTGAAGGTTAGGTTTTCCTAAAGTATATCCTACTTGGAACCTCCAACATAGAACGTATATCTAACATGCAACCCGTACATGGTGTCCAGATCGAATGTGAACATGCAAGACTCATTAAGTTTTGTGAAAACCTTTTGAAAAACCATATAACCCTTACGACATGTCGTCCATCCTAAGAAGTTACACATATTAACCACAAGATGTAAAGTCTCAAGCCATTTGTGTAGGGACACTAAGACAAGTATGTAGGTGCTCGTTAAGGGAATGATGTAAAGTCTCAAGCCATTTGTGTAGGGACACTAAGACAAGTATGTAGGTGCTCGTTAAGGGAATGAGTCCATTGAACACAATCAAACGAGAGTACTTGCATGGAGGTCTATTTACTTGTCAAGCAAGTAACTCTACTGGTTGGAATAATGTAAGTATTCATTTGACCTGAGACATCATAGTTGTCCAGTGGTTAGGTCCTTGATCTTTGACGGTGTCAAAGGCATTCCGTTTGAAAGTGTCCACAACATTGTTCGGGTTAAGCTACCTAATCATGTAGACATGTCAATGTTCAACAAGGAATCTCTAATCCTCAGTACGAGAGGAAGAATACTCTAAGATATGATTTGGGAATCTTTGGCCGAAGTATCGAGCATAATGATGGAAGGCATTCCTATACAACTCAATTGAATCATTTAACATATTATAATCACATTAGGGATTTGACATAAAGTATCCATACCTTAGGGAGAGTTATCTAGTCATGTCTTCTCCTTTTGGTTATTCCTTCATCCATCTCACTACACTAGTGGGTCCATTCTTTAGAGGTCTTCTACACTTGGAGGCTTAAGGAGAACTAAGGAGATCTAAATCCTTAAGGTGGAGGAAGCAAGGAGGGAGGCTAGACTCAAGGAGTTCAAAGAACAAAGAGCTTGGAGGTGGTCCATCCTTGGTCTAAAGTCTAGATCAAGAGGTATAAAACTCAACCTTCACTTTGTTCTTCAATATTTTGTTTGATGCATCATATATGAACCTATGCTTCTTGAAGGGGATTTGCATGACTATAGCTTTGATAATATGTGCTAACATGCTTCCGTTGCTTATGTATATAAATTTAGAATTGTATATGCATGTTAGTCACTAGAAATCCCATAGAAATGTCAATATTTCCTTTCAGAGGGATAGGTGAGGGTTGTAGTCGGGAATAGTCGGGGCGAAAGAGAGGCAGAGAAAGGGCCCTTGTGAGCTAATGAAATGGCTCGATTTCATTGGGTTTTTATAAATTAGGGATTTGAATCCATAATGGTGGGTGGTTTAGACTATACTTGGTTGTAATTGTGAATTTGGAATTTAGATATATATGTGTAAAACTTGTAATGGGTTGTGATACATTGTGTTACATTTGTGAAGTTCTATAATAGATAGATATTGAAGTGTAATTGGATGAGGATGAACTATTATTTTTCTGTGGCCATAGTTGTTTTAGAAAGTTTCAGTGCCACACCAACGTTGGAAATTGTGCTATACAAACTGTGACATATGATGAATGTATATGAATATTTGTGACAGCTTATGAACGTTTATGACAATAACACTTGAGTCACTTACAAAAGCTTGACATTGCAATATACTTCAAAGAATACGCAAAATGTACATGAAAACGAGTAGTAAATATATAAAAAGGAATATTTTCCCCTAAGGATCCTTGGGTGGCTTGTGAGCCACTTGTACGTTCTCGTGCTCCTTGTAATCACCACCATCTCTTGCGATGTCCTCCATGTGTGAGGGAAAAATGTGGCCCAATCATATCTCTTGCAGTTACGATGGAGATACGAACGAAATTTCTCAAACCCATCAAAGAAAGCAGAGAAACACTCTTGTTGGAGCTACTTTGTCACCCATAAAGTGATTGGCCTACAATGTACATATTCCTTCTCTTTTAGGACTAGTTCATCATATGCTTTCTGCTATGTATTCAGCGTTTGTACTTCGCTGATTTGTACAGCACCTTGTTCAGCTTTTGTTGTAACGCAACCAATGTGGTCCCATTTTTGTCACACAATTAATGCCACACAGTTATAGACCATGAGTAATTTCTGAAAGCTTGTGCAATTTGATCGGTCAGATTTTCAGAACACTCCAACAAAAATCTATGGTTGCCATGGTTGCGAAGTAAATGTTGGGACCTGTAATGTGCTTGGCTTGTATTTATAGGAGATGAATTTAGATGTCATTAGATTATCTACACCAACAAAAATCTGCATGGACATGATAGATATATGATAGTCTGTTGTAGATATATTCAGTTTGTATACAGTTTACAGCCAGTTGGTTCCAAATTTCGACGAAATTGTTAGCCTTTTTCTACAACTACATTAAGGTTGTGTTGTGGTTGATAGAAATTATTCAGTTTGTATACAGCCACATTTAATGGGGTGTGGCATTTGATGATTTTGTTTGTGTGTTGGTTTATGAGTAGTTATGAATATTTGTGTCAGATCTGCTGCAGTCTTGTTAGTTAGATCTTTCCAGAAGCACAAAATCAATTTTCATAGTCACCATTGACCCAAAATCTAACAAGTACACAGAAACATATCACCACTCTCACAGGCAATCTTAAACATTGTTTGAACATTTGAGAACCAAAAAATATGTTATCATCCAACACCCACATCGAATGTTAAAGACATTCTACACACATTTGTGTTCCCAAAAACATGTACTTATCCCACTCCCACATCCAATCTTACAGACGATCTACAAAGAATTGAGAACCAAAAAACATGTACTAATCCCACGCACAGAAACTTAATTTGGTGAATCATTACCAAATGAGGACCTCATGTACGGTTACATCCTGAATGGCTTGATCATTAGGCAGCACAAGTTGGGCATAAAACTTTAAAATAATTAACCTCTTCATGTACAACAAGTTTCTTCCTCAATTCCACTTCCTCCTTAGCGTAGGTGCAACCCTTGGATTTCTCTATTGGTTGAGTTTCTTCAAGTATTTCATGTAGTGGAAGGGGGCAAGAATTCATGTTGCCTCCGTTTTTAATTCTTGGTTTGTCTTTTCACTAGTTCTCAACTCACGATAAATACGTTCGATTTCCTTAACCAAAACATGTTTTTTTCTTGCAAAAGAAGAAAGAGTGTTTTAAGCGATGTATACCTGAAAACAGACAGTTGTAATGATGCCTACCAACACTGTGCCCTGAGTGTGGCCACTTGTTACCAAACTTTCGTTATATGTAAAGGGGTGTATTCACAGTGATTGGTTGCTGAGATTTGGAATTGGGTGTAGGACAAATATATGTGGGAGTGGGAATATCAATTAAGACTAGACTGGTTTTAGGAGGTGGAGTATTAACGATGATTGGAGGAGAAGTTATGTTGTTGGTGTATTAAGGAGGATTTGGCAAGGAGTTTTGGGTGTTAGTGTATTCAATAGGGTTGGAGGAGGCGATTTGGGTGATGTTTCCATGATTGAGTGGATTTACTGATTCATCACATATGTAAGGAGAGTTGGGAATTAAATATGTAAGGAGAGCTGGGAATTAAAGAGAGATGGGAAATGAGAGTTAATGAAATGTGTTAATAGCAATTAGGGGGGTTCTAGGTGAAAAATTGGGATTAAAATCCCTTTTTGTTGTCCTCTGCATAGACCGAAGGATTTGGAGAGAAATCGTTCCCCCAAAATTTTCATTTCCCGCCTGCAATTGCCACATCAATTATCCACGTAGCATGCTCAAATAATGCTACATGGAAATATGTTAGGAATATTGAATTTTTGTGAATAAAAAATTGTTAAAAATAAAATAAAATTGTTAAAATCCGAAACAATTATGGAGGTGCTTGGGATCACATTCTTTACGTCATAATCATGGTCATATGGCAATATGAATTTTTGTAACACATTCAAAATGGCGGTGAATAGTGTTTTCACTAGGATTGGGCATAAATTTGTAAAAACTTAAATAATTATTTCAGAAATGGGGAAAATGTGAAAAAAAAATAGTAGAACGCTCGTATAGGACATGGGCTACAACTTTCGTTAAGGATGAAAGTCCAAATCCTGTACCCATAATGCAGAATTTGAAACAGCCAATACTAACCTTCGGATTACCGTTTACGTTTACGCTTTGATTGGGCATCGCTGTAAGGATTTTTCGTTATTTCAAAGTATCACCTTTTAGTGAAATGCAAAAGATGAACGGTTTGGATCGTTGACATCCCATTCTGATTTGCTCGATGTCTACTAAGTTCCTTCCTAACTAGATTGGTTGGCTTGCTAGGGAAAGAAGGAAACTAGGTTTGTTCTCTCTCAAACTTATCAACGTGGACTTCAAAGATTATGGGCTTGGATCTTTGGGCTTCCAAGCAGCCCAAAGTCTTCCATAATCTTGACTCCTCGTAGACCCAATAAACTTCCGTAACCATCCGCACCATAATTCACTTGGCAAGCCCCAGTTATGTGACTTGGGCTTACTTTTGCGTGATAAGGCATGGCGTGATGAATATGCATGGATTTGCATGGGCATGGCATGATTTATATAAATGTCAGATTTAATTATCACAATGTGGCATGATTGTGAATATTTTTCCTTCTCAATTCCGCACATTTGCATGTGTTTAAGCTTGGCTTGGGGCTTGTTTGACAATTGGGCATTGGGACTTGATTGGGCTTCCATGTGACATTTTTGGGCCTCAACACATTGTAACTACATTCAAGGTTCGAAATAGTCATGATTAGTTCGCGTATACTTCTAATAGGTGTCACTCATGGCTTGAGAAATTAAATTAATTCATTAATTAATTTCACTGCCAGCTTTAGTTAGAACCTAAGAGGTCACACACATGTGATAAGTTCTAGTAACGTTACATGAATGATGATAAGGTATAATAAAATGTTAAAAATATTGGATTCATTATTTGGGTCTATTGGACATGGTTTTAATTGATAGGCCGACATGGGATCTATATATACCCTTGTGTTTCTCTCATAACACTAATTAAAAAGATTATTTAGTTTCATCCCTCAAAGAAAAGAGAGAAAAACCCTAAACCATAGTTACCTTGTGTGTCGCCCAAAGACTATTGATCCAAGTGAGAAATATTGCTAGCACAGTTAAATCAATCACTCCATCATTTGTTGCTAGATTTATTAGTGTGATACTCTTAGTGGCTCAACACTTGGGGATGAAGGAAAATTTGATAATGCTAGAATCATTTGAGCAACATTAACACATGCATTTAACAACTAAAAGGCGGAATCATATTTGTAAGCACTCAAAATCTTAACTTTACCCTTGAAATTCAAAGTCTCACTACTACGAAACCATTTATTAGTGTCGCTATGATAACCGACAAGAATCGTATATTACTGTCGGATTTTAAGCAAAATCTGACAGAAAATGGATGTAGTGGCGGATATAATAAGTGACAGAATTGCAAGCGTCAAGAAATGAATTTTCCAATAGAAAATACTCTAACATCGACATAAATTGTGTCAGATATAACCGACAAAGAATTTATTTCCCTTTCAAGTTGGCCTCCCCTGCATTCACTGGATTTTCCAGCGAACGGATCTCGAGTATTCCTGCAACAAAATAACCAGCGAATGGATCCGTGAACACCCTACACAAACTACCCCTAAACTTTATCATTCTTGCAAATCAACAGATCATCGACATGTAAAACCAACACAGTCAACAGAGGGCATGAATCTTTAATTTGGATTTTGATCTGTGTTTTGTCTCTCTTGCATAATGTCGTATCCAAGCTTTGGAGTCCGCTCTTGTGCATACATCAGAACACGGATGGGTGTAAAAATCACAGCACAAAAATACTTTGAAAATAAAATTAGAACCGAAGTTTAGGGGTGATTATGTTTTTACCTAAAGATGGGGGAGTCTTGGACGATCCGTCATGGATCAGGAACTTTTGGGTGTTGGTGCAAAAAAAAAAATATGTTGTTGTAGATCTGTGTACTCTCGCAAAAAAAAAAATATGTTGCATGGATGTGTTAGTTCTTTGATTTTTCCATGATAATAAACTCAACGAACTCCATGGCAGCAAAATGAGATTTTTACCTTTGACTTAGGGGTTTTGCTACCAAGATCCAGTGCAGATGATGGCTTCCATGAACGGGACCAAGAGCCATGGCGTCATGGATTATAGTTGCAGATCAAGAGAAATGAAGGCGAAGGGTTTGTGTTGAATAGCAATGAAGACTAGATTGTGTGTAGGTCGAGAGTTATGAAGACATTTCTCATGGTTGATGGAGGAGCGGCTATGGCTTCTACCAAGGATTTGTGTTGATTTGAGAAAGGGCTGAGAGAAATGAGAATACCTTTTTCGGTTTCTGGAGAGAGAATGACCTAGGGTTTCTAATTACACTCAGAAATGAAAGCAATGAGAGAAACCTATGGCTTTTCATTTGGAATCCTAGGGAGATCCTTTTCCTGATGCACGACACGTGTGCACATCCTAAGTTTCTGGGCTTACTGAGGACACTGTGGACTGGGCTCGAGGACATCAAAAGCTGAAATGAAAATGGGTGTAGCTGCTAGGGTTTTGCAATAAAATAGTAAAATAATCAATTTATGTCTGTTAAAACCGCCAGAATACTAAAATAATAACCGTCATAAACTAAAATAATAAAATAGTCAATTTATGTTGGTTATAACCACCACCATTAACTTAAAACCGCCGGAATATGTTAAAAATATTTATAAAAAAAAATCAAAAATACTGGCGGTTGCATCCGACACTAACAATCCGCCAGGAATTTATGTCGGATATAACCGACAGGATTTCATCATTATCCGACATTAATTGAATGATGTGTCAGATATCTTTTATCCGACATAATGGCTTATTAAACCGCCACCATCATCCGACACCTAAAGCTAATATTGTAGTAGTGTCTAGTAGTTGTAAACCAAGACTCGACTCAAGTCAAATTGAATGGAGTTGAGATTTCTTATACCATTGTTGAACCCTCTTTGCATTGCATAAGCAAAGGCTAATCACCCAAGAAAGAGGGCCTCATTCCTTGCTTCTTTGCTCCATGGATTTCTTGGAGTTGGATGGATGAATGGTTCCCCAAGTTCCTAAGAAAGAGAACCTCTAAGTCTCCACACTAAGGAGAGGCTTTGAAGAAGAGATGAGTGACTTGGGGAGGATTTCATGCTAGTAGAATCCTCCCTAAGTGACCGGCCTCCTAGAGAGAAATGAGAGCCTTTGTTCTTTCCAATTGCCTCAAAGAAAACCCTAATGAGCTTTAGGCACATAATTTCATTTTATAGTCACTTCCAATAAGGGACAAACAAAAGGAAAAAGACCCCTAACTCCCTTGTATGGCCGGCTACACAATAAAAGTGACCCCTTTTAGGCCTTTTAGTTTTAAGTAAAGTCATTTAACTCATTCGGGTTGATTAATCAAGGCCCATTGGGCTTCAAAGCCCAAAACTAACTTAAGGCCCAATTCGATTCTTATTTGTATGATTAACTAACCTTTAATTAATCGTTGACAATTAAACTATTTGATTGCTCTTACTCAACTCCGTTATTTCATCGATCTCTACCTTACATGGTGTACGAGCCATTAGGTTCTAATTAGTGAGGCAGTGGGCAATTAGAATTCTTACTAATCGATTTTAAATTGAAACTTACTTTCAATTCTCCCTTTAATGAAGATTAGTGATTCCTAATCTTCAAGGCTTCCACAAACAGCAAGATGTGGAGACCCTATTTAGTGTCACCTACCACAAACAGCAAGATTAGTGTCACATACCAGTGTGTCATGGCTACCTAAGCTAAACAGCAAGATGTGGAGACCCTATTTAGTTTGGGGTTACAATACAATACGGTCTGTTTCTACATCAATACTCTTAGGGCTAGTTTGGTATTGTTATGCTTTGAAGAAAAAAAAATTGTTTCTGCTGTTCTGTGAGAATAAGCTCATTTTTGCTGCTTCACGTTTTCAGCTTTTTTTCACCCAAAACTGTGAAAATAAGCTATTTTTAAGTGTTTACCAAACACCTTTTTGAGCTCAGCTTTTTTTTATACCCACATTTTATAAAAGCACCTTAATACCAAACCAGTACTTAGTCACATTGTTTAGATGATAGTTTATTCATGTCAGCTATCCATGTGATCATCTTGTTTACCTGATTAATTTGAATGTGATTCAGAACGTACTTCCTAAATGTGTTCATGTGCTATGGGCATATCATGGAGTATTCTCCCTCAACGGTTTGAAGATTATAGATTTCTTTTTGTACATTCACATGCCCCCATGATTAAGTAGTTTAACCCCAACTATGTCATGGCACTCTAAAATGGAATGCCTTTAACATAGTCAAAGACTAAGGACCTAACCACAAGACAACTATGATGTCTCAGGTCAAATGACTACTTTGCATTATTCCAACTATGAATTGTAATGTGAAATGAGTATGAGAACTCCTCGTTGATCTTGTTCAGTGGACTCACTTTCTATTGAGCACCTATACACTTGTCTTGGTGTCATTCACACCAATGACTCAAGACCAGTCACTCTCTGAAGAGAAGATGTATTGATCTATCCGGATTGTCAATGCCCGGTTGGTAATCCTATGTTTAGGAACGGTTAGGATATGTGTATGATAGAGAAAGGTCTCATGAATCTAATATCTTTAGATTCTATTATCTTAATTACATATTCCTTGGAATTATCATTTAAGCATATCTTAAACTAAATTAGTCTAATATGTGAAATGTTTGCAAAGTATCATCTCATGACTGGCTTTAGTGGACATTTCCAACAGTCCATGTGATCAATCATAAAGAGGAAGATCGTGAGCACGAGGATGATCCAACAAAGTGGCACGTGCGTGGCTAAGGATTCAAGTAAATTAATCTCGTAATCCTAGTTCTTTGTCGCATTATCAATTTCAAACAATTATATATATAATTGGGATAACATATTGCATGTTATTTATTTATTTTTCACTACATAAGTAATTACTTGAATTAAATTTATCCTAATAATATGGTCGGAAACCCAACATAGTCAATTATGAGTGTGTGTGTGGTCTCAATCCATTTGTGTGGTGACATTAACTCCCCAAGCATTTCGTCATGTACTACGCCCTTCGCCGTCTATGGGTGACTAGGTATCCACCGTAAGCCTTTTCTCGTTTGAACCTGTGAAATCCCATCTTCAGATTTCACTATCTAATTTTACGTATTTCGCATTTATGCGAATTTATTTTATTTTCGTTAATTTTAGATTTGTTACCTAGTTACAAAGTTTCAATTTTCGTATTGAGTCATTAAATATGTAGTGTGACAACCCATCCCGAATGTTTATATTATTTTGTCCTCGAGAGCGTGGAAGTTACTAATTTACTCTTGAACGTTATGCGGTGAGGGTGTAATTGAACTAGGTTGGGACCAATCCATTTTCCTCCGTAGCGTTTGGACCAATTAGATTTTAAGTTTTATTTGTTTTTGGTTGGTGACCCAACCTGGACCACACATTTTCACTCACACATTCACATCAGCCGTTGACTCTCTCTCCTCCCTCCCGGATTTTCTTCCATTTCCGTACAACCGTACAGTCATTTGCTAAACCAGTATTCCTTGCACAGATCGAGGCTGAGAAGTTGGTCTTTGTGTTCCTTGCGAGTCCAAGAGCTCATCCATACCCTTAGTTCGACGTGGGGACTTCTGAAACTTCAGAACCAAGAAGCTCCGATGAGGTGCACTGTTCACTTGTTGTGATCGCGGACTTTTTGTCGAGTTTTAGGGTGCTAGGGAGCCTTAGAACGTCTTTGCGAAGCTTAGGGAAGAAATTTGAAGTGTTTTGGATGTCAGGAAGCTCGAGCTAGTGAGTTACAGTGGTGACCGGATTATCGTGGGTTTTTCCGGCGAGTTTCCGGTGGATTTAGGACCTAAAAGTGGTAAGGTTTTGTTCCTCTCATCCCAAGCTTCAATTTGGTTCAAATTTCGTGAATTTTGGTTGAGAAATGAAGAAGATATGAAGATTTGAAAATTTTCCAATTTCCGGTGACACAAACGGCGACGGAATTCGATGACTTGCCAGAGAAGAAGAAGAATATTCTGTCAAAGTTGACGGAATATTCAAACGGCGTCAGGTATATTTAACGGCATATTCTAATATTTAACAGAATATTCCCTAACGCTGTTAGGGAATCTGTCAGTGTGACAAGCACGTGCCTGCGCGTGGGCAACGAGTCTGGCCGTGCCTTGGCCGGCGCGTGACGGCACGTGAGTGGTCGGAAATTTTTTCTAAAAAGATGAGGTTGTTCCTGAGGTTAAGTAGGTCATGGTGGTATATTCAAATACCCCAATTGAGCAATGTATGAGAAGTTATTACCTAGCTTTGTTTATGTGCTTAAAAATAACGTTTAAATAGTTGTGTCGCATATAGGTGAGACTTATCCTGAGGACGAGCGCAGTCAAGCAAGGCTCGGGGGTTACGACCCTTCCACATATCAGTAAGTGGGCTTTTGATTTTCAGTATATATATATACACTTGGTATTTTTCCCAGAAAACTTAATTAAATGGTTTGATACTTTGAAATGCCATGTCAAATGCTCTCTATGTTTAATTGTGCATTAGTATGGTTATACATATATTGTTGCTCGACGTTGTGGACGCTCAGGTAAGCTTCAGGTGAGTATATTGATGGTAGTGATGGTAGTGAATATATTAGTGTTGAGGTGTACTTTGAGCTTATTATCCTGCACCCCGGTGTTAGTGCTCCACCCGAGGACAGGGCCTAGCCTTCACGTGATCGTTCACCTCCCGCACCACACACTCACCTTGGATCCAAGGCAGGTGTTAGCCTATCGTACATACCACTTTAAGTGGTTCCGACTCGTAAATGACTTGCGATACTTCGCACAGCCTTCACATGATCGTAGCACTTGAGCGTATTTATTTACACCTAGCATGTCTTACAGACCACATTAGGATAAGATAAAAAAATTATAAATAAATTATAAATAAATAAAAAAATAAATAAGATAACTACTTACACTAATTCTTTTAAATGGCATTTTTTGTGCCAACCGTGCCAAAGAAAAGTAACCTGGAACGTCCGGCTAGGTCGAAACCATGCACAAACACGTTCCCCCTATACTAGATTTTGCAAAGTTATATTTTCCATTACAAAACATACGTCCCGATAGCTCATCAATAATACACAAGTCGAAGAAAGCAAACAATATTCAGTGAAATATATATCTACCTTAGTTTCCAAAAAAAATTATATATATATCCACCTCAAAACCCAACCCCCGAGTCAATTTATGACGAACAAAATTAGACACCGCGATAGTTCCTGCAACATACAGCACTCAGCAATGACACGAAACTGGTCAAAACCAATCCTACACATCCAATCTCATATACGAAAAGTAAAACAAGAAAATATATATAGAAGTTTATGATGAAATGAGCAGCAGGCAGCTGAAAGCTGTGTTTCAAGGATGCAAAAATTCCAGCAGAAGGAAATTTCACTGAGGCTTTTTCCTTCAAGACTCCGGAGCCATTGCTGGTGGCTTCAGAAGCGGTTGAAGAGCCTTCACAACAATGCTCATATTTGGCCGGAACTCAGCTTCATATTGCACACACAATGCTGCAACAGCTGCCAGCTGCATCAACAAAACAAAAACTGCACATTCAGTCACTAATTCTATAAATAAACAAAAAGCCAAAAAAAAACTGAGCAAACCACTAATGGATTAAACGTGTACAGATGCATTCAGGCAGGCAGGTGGAGTGTGCATATGGTTGTGGGAACGTGTGTGCTTAGAGAGAGTTTGTGTGTAGGTGTATATGGTCGTGGGGATGTGTGTAGATAAGGAACGAAGGATACAGAGAGCGTGTGTGCTCAGAGAAAAGAGCGAGAGAGAGACCTTAGCAACCCCCTTAGGAGGATACTCCTTTAGCTTTGGATCAACACATTGTTTAACTTTGTCTTCGCTCAATCTTGGAGTAGCCTAAAGAAAAAAAGGGTAAATGTCAGGTAAAATTAAGTCCAACAGAGAATTGGTAGAGCATCATAAATGTTGTTCGAAGAAAAGCAAGTATATAGACTCACCCAAGTAACAAGACTTTGCTGTCCACGAGGCATTGTATGATCAACAGGTTTCCTCCCAGTCAGTAGTTCTAGTAGAACCACTCCAAAGCTGTACACATCACTCTTCTGTGTCAATTGACCAGTCATTGCATACCTGCGGAATAGTTTTGCAAATTCAAATTAATTTTGATCTATTAACTATTTACACTTCTCAAAGACTGAAAAAGAAAACTGAAGTAAATGATATAGGGATGAATCGAAATAGGATATATTATTAAAGGTGCTTCTGCAAGAAGAAAAAAAAACTTAACAATTTCTCTTTAAAAGTATGTACAGTGATCAGACTAGTTGACATCATCAATGTAAGATACAATTGGAGCAATTTCTTGAGCAAGCAGTTACTTGACTGATGCCTCTGAATAATAAATATAAGATATTCAATTACCTAAACTAGTCCTCAATAATAACATGATCCAATGAGAGCAACTATGATCATATGCAATTGAGTCATGGACATGTCTCTACCAGTCTGGATCTGGCACAGTTCCAGTCGAACACAATCCTATACTAATTAAAGATTATAGTATATTCGTCCAAACTGCCACTTATTGTGGTGACAAAGGTTATCTGAATAGTTCTTATTTCATCTCGTTAGTTGTGGACTGCTTGTCCATATATAGCACTTTCCTTTTCTTTGATTAAACTTAACTTCTTCTCAAGAAAACAAGAAACTGATAAAATAATATTAAGAGGAAGGAGTACTTTCAGATAAAAGAGTAGCAGTCGACCAAACTAAAATGCACTCAAAACAGCATGCTGCAAAAACTTGAAAACAAAGACTGAAACAACAAACCCAACAGAAGGAAAAAGCAAGGGACCATAAATTATATGAAAATAACCATATAATTGTGAAGGTTTCAGAGCCATACTCTGGGGCATGACAACCAAATGTTCCCAAAACTCGAGTAGAATGAAGACGAGCAGCCATATCAGGAGCCTGATTTGACAGATTAAAATCCGCTATCTTGGCTTTAAAATCTTCAAAGAGAAGCACATTGCTAGATCTTATATCTCTGTGTATGATAGCAGGTTGAACCTTCTCGTGTAAGTATTCCAACCCCCTAGCTGCATCAACTGCAATTCTTACCCGCTGCATCCAGTCTAGTGTAGGGCCAGGTTGAGCCCCTTGAACTCCCTTTCTACCTATAATTGCACTTACATTCAAATTAATGTATTCTAGTTTCTACAAGAAGAATTCAAATCAAGTGAAGATGAATTATAAATTAAAAAGGCAAGATGGTTTTACAAACCATGTAATATGTCGTGTAGAGATCCCATGGTTGCAAACTCATAAGCCAAAACACGCAGACTTCCATCAACGCAGTAACCAAGCAACTCAACAAGATTTTCGTGCTTCAGTCTTGAAACCATGGAAACCTTAGTAAAATATGTCAAGATACAGTTAGATACGGTAAGAAACAACAAGTCACATATCACAGAACTAAATTGCGATACAAGTATACTTCAAATGATAGAGTTGCAGACAGACCTGGGTCAAAAACTCAACATTTGTCTCAGGTTCAGAGGCAACATCAAGCTTCTTCACGGCCACAGCTTTACCATCATTCAAGCTTGCATAATACACTCTCCCATACGAACCTTCACCGATCAATGATTTGGATCCAAAATTGTCAGTCTTCTCTTTCAGCTCCTCCACAGATAATTGAGGCACTTCAATAGGTGGAGCAGCCTTCTGTACTTCAGATTTTACAGGAGCTGACACCTTAGATCCCTTTTGGTTCCCTAAACATGCATGAATGATGAAGAAAAGTGAAAAGTTAAAAGGAAACACACAAAACAAGAAAGAAAATGAAAGATTCAGAATGATCCACTAATATTTAAATAGCGAAAGAAATAAGTTAAGGACCCTACAAACTAGTAAAAACTTCAAACAATTACAGAAATTAATAGAAATCAAGTTACAATATTTTTCTAAAGATAACCATATGTTTTATAAGGCATGTCCTTCTATTGAATTTTTTCCAGTAATTCATCAGTAGCTTCAAAAATTAACTACAAATAATAATAAAATACGTTCATACTCTTTAACTCATGCACATGCATATGTTAGACCATTACAAAAGATAATAGAAAACAAGTTATATAAAATAGAAATAGAAAAGAATCATACGTTAAATAAAGAGACCTTTCCATTTGTTCCATTACTTTCCTAGCAGCAAAAAAAAAAACAATTAAAATATTGAACTTATTTCAAAAATTTCTAAATATAAAAATTTCTCATACAAGAAGATATTCGAAGGGTCCATCTTAAAATGGAACATCAATAAGTCCTCAGATTCTCCTTCACAAAGCTAGTTAAATAAGGGCCCCTTTGGAAAAACTTCTCTAGACTGCATTCCTATAAGTGCTTTTACTGAAAGAGCTTTTATTCGATACCCATTGAATTTTTAATAAAAAACCATGGTTCTTTTGTAATCAAAAGCAGTTTTAGCCATCCTAAGAACACTTATAAACAGGCCCCAAAACTTGCTTGACGAGGAAAAATCCACAGATACACCTGAATGGACCGGCATGTAAGACACTTATCCAATATACCTTTAGGTGATCTGTAACAGCTTCACAAGCTTCATTTAATCCATGATATTATATCTGCCTACTTATGCTCGAAAGCTGAGATCCATAGAACAGAAATTTCTGTTTGGAGTTAAATTCATAACTGAGTGTGTTCAGAAACTGGTGACAAATATGGATCGTGGTAGAAATGCCTTATGTGGCAAAGGTCATATAATAAACGTGGCAATGGAATATTTAACGTTTTCAAGAATGTTGTTGTCACTGGCATAATGGCAGTTGCCTAATGGAAGCTGAGAGTAAATTAAGAAAATAACATCCCAAGGAATTACTTAACCATGATTCTAAATCACTAGAAACTTCAAGAACTAAAACCTTAGGTTACTAAAATGATTTCCTTTTTTAAATTACATGCAAATCTGCTTAAGGAAAGTCAGAAAATGTACCATCTGCATAGTGCTTTGGGCTCTTCAGGTGTTCATTTTCGTTTGATGGATAAGACTCTTCGACGTGACAAGTACAACAGAGCCACCTGCGCATCCTGACTTTCTTCCTCAAATATAAATCGTCCTCAGCACTTGTATCCTCCAATCGTACAAAGTAACCAGGGGGAGGAGCATGTGCCTGCATTGTGCCACAGTAATATGAGTGGATTCAGCATCATCACATAGTAATTACAATCTAAAATGAGAAAAAGCTCTCATAATTGAAACATTTCTGTTGGCATCATAGTGAAGTGTTAAAGGAGAGATTACAACAAAGATTATAAAGCAGTTCCAGCCATCTTAGGCTTTTGCTTATGGGTTTCACTATGTCTCCTATTAAACAAGTCAACCCAAGCGCCAATGAAGTTTAAGACTACATAGACCCACACAATTGGGTAAAGTAAGAGGCAATTTGTCACAGCCGTTACGGAAATAAATTTGTCCTTTTTTTCATTTTTTTTTTTTAACAGGAGAAACTTATAAGTCTATGAAGGAACATTAATGCTTACCAAAATATCACAAAAAAAAGTTGTTGGAATTAAAATCAGAAGGAGACAAATACAAGTGATGGAAACATTTAATCGGCACACAAAAAAATAGCATTCAGAACCAAAATGTTAAGACTTTAAAGTAGCAGACACAAGAATGAAGATATTGATCATTAAGAAAATGAACAATGCATTGCATTTGCACATAAACTAGAGCTATTATATAAGCAAGCAATTACAATGCACGATCAAATGATATATAAACATTCAAAATAGCTACAATCAATTGAATTGAAAGAACATTCAACAATAACGAGAAATCGAATCCAATTCATCTTTAAATTAAACACAAACCAACACAATTAGGAATTGTACCTCGCATCATCAATCAAACAAAATAAAAGCAATCCATTAATCTTACCACCAAACCACGGCGACGGCAATCAGCAGCGTCCATTAAGATTAAAACACAAAATTCAAAATTTAACGATCACACCAAAATCAATCGATTGCAGAACAAAAACAAGAAACCCAGAAATAATTCGATCCCAATTCTCCAAATTAACCAAAGAACCTCAGAATTGACAAACCAATTCAATACAAGAACAATTACAAAAAAGGAATTGAATTGAATCGAGCTGTGGGATTTGGAAACTTGGGATAGATCGAATTGGGGATGAAATTTAGATTAGGAAAATCAAAATTAGCACAAAGATCGAAATGGTATTCACAGGCAATAAAGAACAATGCAAAGACAAGAGAAATTAAAAATATATAAGGATGACATCGACTACCTCTTGCTTCGCTTTCTCTCTCTCTATATCTCTCTCTCTCCTACCTCTTTTAGGGTTTGTGAGGGTAAAGGGAACAGGTAGGATTTGAAAGGGGCTTAGGCTGTTGCTTTCGGGAGGGTGGGATACTTGAGAGGTTGGGTTTGTTTTTTGAGTCGTTGTTGAGAAAGAGAGACAGAAATGAGAGAGAGAGAGAGAGAGAGAGAAGGAAAGACAGAGAGGCAACGCGGGGTGGCCGACTGGCGAGGCAAATCAACAAATTGGCTCAGATGGACAGGGAGATCATATATATCCTCCCATCCTATTTTCTTTCATTTTTTTTTTGGTAAATTTTGTCCCCACACTCTCTCTCTCTCTCTCTCTCTCTCTGAGTTAGTTTGTCTCGTTTTCTCTCTCTAGTACCATACATAACTAGATCTTTGTTATTTTTAGCAAAACTAATTAAAATAGCTTTAAAATTTTAAGTTTTAATTAAAATGACAAAAATATGTTGTAAGTGAATAGTACCAGAAATGACTTTTTAGAGTAAAAATGTTTTTTTCGTTAAAAGTGAATAGTACTGGAAGTGTTTCGTTAAAATTTCCTTTTTTTTATTTGGCCTTTTAGCCAAAATAATCTCTGAAATTTGCATAACTCTTTAATTTGGTCCCTAAGATTTGAAATAGATATAATTGATCCTTGAGTTTGTCTACATTAAATCATTTTGGTCATTGCGTTTGTCTTTACCTAACATAATTTTTCACCCAAGGACCAAAATAATTGATGGTGGACAATCTCAGATACTACTTCTATTGATTTCAAATCTTAGGGATCAAAGTGAGGAGTTATGCAAATTTCAGGGACCATTGTGGCTAAAAAGCCTTTTTATTTTTTCAAATAAACGATATTTTTTACACTAAATGGAGGAGGATGGATTTAGCCTCACAATAAGTTAACAATAATATGATTCAAATTCTCCTTTAGCAAGAATAGAACTTAAAACCTCTCACTTACAAATAAATAGGAATACAACTAGATTGTAATACAAAATACAAAATCTTTGTTTTGGATACTAGTTCTAGTTTGAATTTATTTTGCCTCGTAAACAAGCAAAGTTTTATCATTTAAAAAAAAGTACGATATATTTACTTCATGAGAATGTAATTATGTTAGGGGTATTTTGTTGGTAAGGAAAGATAGGACGGTGGGAAAAATGAGAAGGTAAGTGGGAGAATGTGGTAGGGCTTGAGGGTATTTGATACCTATTCATGCTTTTGGCAATTTCGTATAATTTGATGCCCATGCCCAACTGAGATTAAGTGAAATTATAAGAGTTAAATTACAATTGATGGTTGATATAGTAATTTGAAGTCTTACGTTAAATGTGGCATCCCACATCCTCCAGGGGAGTAGATTCTATAAGCCTTATATGTATATTCTCATCTCTACCTAGCACGAGGCCTTTTGGGAGTTCACTGACTTCGGGTTCCATTGGAACTCCGACGTTAAGCGAGTTCGCGCGAGAGCAGTCCCAGGATGGGTGACCCACTGGGAAGTTCTCATGTGAGTTCCCAGAAACAAAACCGTAAGGGCGTGGTCGGGGCTTAAAGCGAACAATATCGTGCTACGGTGGAGTCGAGCTCGGGATGTGGTGGGGGCCCGGGCTGGGATGTGACAATTTGGTATCAGAGCCAATCCCTAGCCGGATGTGTGCTGACGAGGACGTCGGACCCCTAAGGGGGTGGATTGTGACATCCCACATCGCCCAAGGGAGTGGATCATGTAAGCCTTATATGTATATTCTCATCTCTACCTAGAACGAGGCCTTTTGGGAGCTCACTGGCTTCGGATTCCATCGGAACTCCGAAGTTAAGCGAGTTCGCGTGAGAGCAATCCCAGGATGGCTTCGGATTCCATCGGAACGTCGAATTTGGTTAAGAAACGATTGAGTTACAAAACCTTGAAAATTGCCCAAACTTCCGGCCAAGAGCTCCGGGACACTTAACGGAGTTTTTAACGGAATGACCAAAATGATGGATGGTGTACAATCTCAGGGACCACTTTTATCGATTTGAAATGTTAGGGACCAAAGTGATGAGTTATGCAAATCTCAGGGACCATTTTGGCTATTTACCCTAAAATTTTTATTGGTTGAAATGTTTAATTGAATAAGGGACTACCATTAAAATTAATTAAAATTAATTTTGACCTTGATGTCAAATTTGACTCATAATCACAAAGCCTTCAAATCTAGTTAGCAAATAACATTTCGGTTTGATAGACTTTTGATGTCAAATATGTACAGTGATATTCTACCTAGGATTTGATATCTCATTTGCTCTTTAACTTGCAATTGTACTTTTTTTTCTTAATAACTGATAGGAGCATATTTATGAGACTTAGTTAGTGTGTTTTCTTGCATTTTCATAGTTAGTTTGTGTTTATTATAGTGTTTTAAGCTATTTTCGTGTGTTTGTAGGTCCAATTGACAAAGTTGGCAAGAAAGTGCAATTTGGAGCATTTTGAAGCAGTTTTGGGCATCAAATGGATAGCTTATGAATGAAGCAAGATGGATGGACGAATTTGAAGTTCAAGAGGCTAGGAATGTGTTGAAAAGATGAAGAAAATAAATCCAAGACAAAGAAAATAAGGAAAGAGCAAGAAACATGGAACATTATCCAAAACATTATCCAAACTGCCTTATCTTATCCAAAACCTTATCCAACCTTATCTTATCCAAACAAACCTTATCTTATCTTATCCTATCGTAATCTTATCATGCCTTAAATCTAGCTGCAAGGGGACCTAAAAACCTGATTTTTAGAAGCCTTATCTATTCCTACATTGGTGCCGCATGTTTTAGGCCTTATTCTTCTAGAAATCAGCCACATAGCACTCTTTCTAGAAGTCCCTACAAATATGGCGCCTCCCCCTATTCTAGAAGCTCTAGAACCTACAAACCTAATTCTCCTTGGTTTCTGATTGTTTTAACCCATTCCACTTGGGTTTTGGAGTGCCAATCCTTCTCCAATGCTACCTAGGTCGTGCATTTTCTCCCTATAAATACAAGTGCCGCAGCTTTCATTCAGATCACCACCCTCTACCATCATATCACTACACCATCCACCACAAATTCATCCCATTGTGCTGCAGTTGTGCAAGGAAGGAGAAGAAGGAGCCACCTGGAGCCGTGCTTGCCATTCAAGACGTTGGATTGTTGGAGCGCTCTTAGGTGTTTTCTATCTTTTATTTTCAATGTTTAAATTTAATTGTCCTTGTTTAATTGCGAACATGAGGAACTAATTTCTTTTTAGTTAGAGGGGAATTCGAAGCCATGATTATATGCTTTATATGAATTTATTACATCCAATTATTGTTTCTTGAGTCTTGAATGTGATTTGCTTATCTGAGTTATTAAAACTTGTTTATGTATGTTGATTGAATACTTAGTTTGCATGCATAAACTGTTGGAAATGTGCCCTAAAGCCAATCATATGATGATACTTTACGGACATTTCACATGTTAAACTAATCTAGTTTACATATAAAGGGCAAATATTATTGTTTGAGCCGTCTCATATAAATGTTATATGCTTAAACGATAAAGTATAAGGAATATGTGATTGGGAGAATGCAATCTAATGAAGTTAGATTCATGAGACCATTCTTTCGTAGACACATCCTAAACGTTCCTGATCATAGGATTGCCAATTGGGCATTGACAGTCCGATAAGATCAGTACGTACTATGCCTTCTCTCAGGGAGAGTGACTAGTCTCGAGTCATTGGTGTGTGTGACATCAAGACAAGTACGTAGGTGCTCAATAGAGAATGAGTTCACTGAACACGATCAACGAGGAGTTCTCATACTCATGTCACATGAGAACTCATGGTTGGGATAATGCAAATTAGTCTTTTAACCTGAGGCATCACAGTTGTCTTGTGGTTAAGTCGTTGATCTTTGATTATGTCAAAGTCACCCCATCGGGGTGTCCACGACATCATTGGGGTTAAGCCACTTAGTTATGGAGACAAGTGAATGTGCAACAAGGGATCTCTAACCTTCAAATGGTTTGAGGGAGAATACTCTATGATATGATTAAAATCTCTGGCCAGAGTATGAATGAGATTAGGGAATGCGTTCCAAATCACATTCAAGGTAATCATATAAGCAAACGAATCACATTGGATAGTAGACATGAATAAATAAACTATCAAACCAAACAATGTGGTCAAGAGTATTAGATTAGAGAAAGACCGTATTGCATTTGTAATCCTAAACTGAATAGGTTCACTACCTCTTCTGATTAGCTTGGGTAACCATGATATGCTGCTAGGTGTCACTCATGGTTTGTGGAAGCCCTAAACGTGTGTAATCACTAAAGGGAGAATTGAAAGTAAGTTTCAATTCACAATCGATGTAAAATGGTTTTAATAGCCCACTGCCTCGCTAAAAGGAACCTAATGGATCGTACACCGTGTAAGGTAAAGATTGAAGAAACAAAGGAGATGAGTAAGAATAATTAAATGGTTTAATTATTTATGGCAATGATTAATTAATATGTTAATTAATCAAACGAATAAGTTCGTTGAAGACCTCGGGATATTTTTGGACATTAAGGCCCAATGGGCTTCGAACGTCAAGCCCATTGACTTAAGTTGTATGACAACTTAATGAATAATGATTCACAAAGGCCCAATTAGCCCAATAAACCCATATGGCCGGCCATGTTAGAGAGAATGGGCTTTTGGTTCTTTAGGTCACTTATTTGAAGGGACTATATAAAGGACTTTATAGCCAAAATTCAATTAGGGGTTTGTTTTAGAGAAAATTGGTGAGAACTTGTTTCTTCATTTTCTCTCTAAGAGGCCAACCACATTGGAGGGTGAATCTAGCAATCCTACTACTCCAAGGTCACTCATTTCTTCTTCAATCTAACCTTGGTGTAGAATCTTTAGAGGTTCTCTATTTTGGGAACTTGGAGAATCCAATTCTTTCAACCAAATCCATGGAGCTAAGAAGCAAGGAATGAAGGCCCTATCTCTTGGGTGATTATCCTTTGCATATGCAAAGAGGAATCTACAAAGGTAAATATTTCTCAACTAACAAATGTTGATTTAAGTTGAGTCAAGGTTCACCAATCTACTAGGCTTTGAATTTCATGGTTGATGTTTTGTTTTGAGTGCATGTAAGCATGATTCCGCCTTTAATATGTTAATTGCATGCTATTGATGTTGCTCAAATAAACATGTTTTTCACAAAATTTCCTTCATAAACTTGATGCTAGAGTATAAGGGAGTTTCACCTAATCGTTATGAACTTATATTCACAAGTAGTGGAAGTCACTAGTCATGATTGTGTTAAGTAAATCCTTGGCAGGAGTATCATGTTTTTCATAGTTACAAATGCCTCGTCAATGCTTATGGTTTTCAAGGAACTTAATGACCTTTGATATGTCTCTCTCTCATGCTTTTCATAGTTAGGGAACTTGAGAAGGACAATTTGGTTGTGATGCGTATCCCATCCAATTCAATGAGTTAAGGAAAATCTAATGGTTAATTTGTGCTGTCACGGTTAACTTGGGGTGTTGTCATTCATGGTTTAAAGGAATAATAACTGGAAATTGGTTTGTTTGCATATGTCATGTGTGGAGAAGGATCCTCTAACTAGCCTTTCACCCTTTTCAATTCACCAAATTCGTTTTCTTAAAGTGTTTTATGCAAAGTTTCTGTTTTAAGTTTTAAATTCGTCAAAAACAATCCCATTTTCATTAAGTCTTGTTAGTTCAGTCACAGTCTGTTTTCTTTTAGTATTTTGAGTCAAGTTAAGTCTTATTTTCGTCAAAACCACTTGTTAAGTCTAGAATTGAGTCTTTTTGATTGATTGTTGTTGTTTTGAGTGTTTTGAGTCAGTTTTGAGTCTATAGAGTCTAGTTTAGTGTTTTTGAGTCTTATTTGTGTTGATTAGCATCCCTAGTTAATCCCCGGTCTAGAACGATCCCTACTTACATCTCTACTATAATTGTCATCAATAGGGTTTAATTTATGTGTCAAGTTAATTTTCACATCAAATTTTGGCACCGTTGCCGGGGATTAGCAAAATTGCTAATCACCCTGTTTTGTTTATTTTACTTTTGATATTTGATTTAGTTTTCTTTCTTTGATTTTAGGTACTAGAGAAGTAAGACATGGCAATTGCTAATCTTCAAGCTCAAATAACAAATCTTACTTCTCAGTTAACGCAATATATCGAAAGGACCACAAGGCAAAGTGTCCCTACATTTGGTGCGTCTTATAGGCAAGAATATCAAGCAAATCAACGTCCACAAAGAGGTTGGGAGAATGTCAATGCCTGGGGTTATCAAGGCCATAATCAATCAAGGAACAACCTGTTTTCCAACACTTACAATTCAGATTGGAGAGATTATTCAAATTCTATGTGGAGGGAACCTCAACAAGTTCAACAACAAGAATATTGGCAGCCATCTGAGGAGTTCTATCAATGGTCATATGCACCACCACAGCCTCCCCCACAACAATATGCCTAACCAAATTCAGGTTCGCTATTTGATAATGATCAAGCTATTCAATTAAT
This sequence comes from Malus fusca, assembly GCA_035220775.1. NCBI lineage: Eukaryota > Viridiplantae > Streptophyta > Magnoliopsida > Rosales > Rosaceae > Malus > Malus fusca. The sequence goes on from CM069071.1 coordinate 29,631,808, forward strand.
AACTTCTGCATCGCAAGGATTACAAAATCAAAATAATCGAATAGCAAATCGAGCTAAGGAGATGAGCGAATTGAAAAATCAACTTGGAGACATGATGGAATTCATGGGGCAAATTCAAAAACAAAGCGAACTCTCCAGCTCAACCATTGTCAATCCAATGGGAGATCTTGAAATCGCTAAAGCCATCACTTTAGGAAGTGGTATGGAGGTTGGAGCTGAACTAAAGATGTCTAAACATAGCGTAGAAGTAGACAAACAGTTAATGCTCGAAGAAGACAAAGCCACGGCAAGGGAAGAACAACCCTTACCGCAGCCTTCTAATGCTCCTACACCATCCAATTAAGGTAAGGTTGTTCCAAATTCAATTCTTTCTTACCCCGTTCCACCAAATGTCCTTATCCCTTGCAGGTTCATGATTTCCAAGGAAGAAGAAAGTGAAAAAGACATCTTGGAAGCCCTTCCAAAGGTGTAAAGTGATATCCAAATTCTTGGTACAACAAATCAAGTTCCAGAATGTGTTGAATTGTTCAAAGAACTTTGTACAACAAGAAGAATGATTCAAGAGAAAGAAGTGGCTGGGGAATATCAAGAATTCATCAAAGGGGATGTACTTGAGACGACAATTCCCAAAGAAATTGGATTTTATGACACGGGACAAGTCATAACTCTCAAAACACCAAATCTGGCTGAATTTTCTAGTCATACAATTTTCTAGTCTTACCAAATAAATCAAACTAAAATATAATTCAAGAGTACTTTTTTATGAATATGAAATTAAGAAAAATCAAGCTAGAGGATTTGAAAAAACATACCTTACAAGTTGAGAAAAAGCTAAATAAAACTCTTTGAAACAAACCATGACTAATAATGTTATTTATATATGGACATGAAAAATCTAGATAATAAATTAGATACCACAAAAATTTTCATACAACATTGGTAGTTGAAATTGGGGTAAGTCCTCATTTTGGAATCTGAAGTTGATGATAGATGTCACATCTCGGCCTGGGTCCACCACATTCCGGGCCCGTTCCACCACCGTAGCACGATATTGTTCGCTTTGGGCTTACCATTCCCTCACGATTTTTGTTTTTGGGAACTCACGAGCAACTTCCCAGTGGGTCACCCATCCTAGGAGTGTTCTGGCCTCCTTCTCGCTTAACTTCGAAGTTCCTACGGAACCCGAAGCCAGTGAGCTACCAAAAAGCCTCGTGCTAGGTAAGGATGAGAATATACATTTAAGGATCACTCCCCTGGGCGATATGGGATGTTACAATCTACCCCCCTTAGGGGCCCGACGTCCTCATCGGCACACTTCTGGCCAGGGATTGGCCCTGATACCATTTGTCACATCCCGGCCCGGGTCCACCACATCCCGGGCCCGTTCCACCATTGTAGCACGATATTGTTCGCTTTGGGCTTACCATTCCCTCACGGTTTTTGTTTTTGGGAACTCACGAGCAACTTCCCAGTGGGTCACCCATCCTGGGAGTGCTTTGGCCTCCTTCTCGCTTAACTTTGGAGTTCCTACGGAACCCGAAGCCAGTGAGCTCCCAAAAGGCCTCGTGCTAGATAGGAATGGGAATATACATTTAAGGATCACTCCCCTGGGCGATGTGGGATGTTACAATAGATGTGTTAGGTCTAATTGCTATATAATCACATATAGGATTCATATATTATCTTGTGATGCGAAAATTAACTTAACACACAAATTAAACCCTCTTATTGACAATTGTAGTAAAGATGTAAGTAGGGATCGTTCTGGACCGGGGATTAGGAGGGATTGCTAATCTATTCTAAACTGACTTAAAACATAAAAATAAACTTAGAAACACTTAACTAGACGTAAAGAACTCAAAACAAACTGAAAAGACTCAAAACTAACTAGAATGACTCAAAACAGCTTAAAACAACTAAATAGACTCAATCTAGACACTTGGAATGACTTTGGAAGAAAATTGATTTTAGCTTGACTCAAAACACTTAAAAACACAAACTAAGCCAGATTCTAACTAATTTGACACACTAAAGTAAAGGGGATTGGGTTTTGGACGAATTTTAAGTAAAACAAGTAACTAGAGACTTAAGACAGATTTTAGCACGAAATTGGGATAAAGTATGGGTGATTGGCTAGCTAGAGGGTTCTTCTCCACACATGACACATTTGCATACAAAACGATTTCCAGTTGCTTTTCAATAAACCATGAATCTCAACACCCCAGATTAATTAGGTACGCTTAAATTAATCTTCAGATCTTCCTTAAATCATTGAATTGGACGGATAACGCATCGGCAATCCAAATTATTCTTCAAAAGTTCCCTACATGAACAACATAATAGAGATACAATCAAAGATCATTAAGCTTTATGAAAATCATAAGCATTGACAAAGCATTCGTAACTATGATGAGCATGATACTCCTGCTAGGAATCTACTTAACACGATTGTGACTAGCAACCTCCACTACTTATGAATACAAGTTCATAACGATTAGGTGAAACTCCCTTGTATTATAGCATCAAATTCATGCATGCAAACTAAGTATGCATCCTTAATCCACAAACAAGAATAAGTTATCAATCAAACAGTTAAGTAAATTGCATTCACGATTCATAGAATCACAACTGGAAGTAATCAATTCATATTGCAAATATGATCATGGTTTTGAAATTCCCCCTAGCTAAAAGAGGTTTAGCTCCTCATGTTCACAAAACAAAGATACATAAATTTAGATATTGAAAACAAAAGATTGAAAACACCTAAGAATGATCTAGCAATCCAAACTTGAATAGCAAGTACTCCAAGGGTCCTCCTTCTTCTCTTTGTTGCGGCACAAGGTATGGGTGAAGGTTTGAGTGGTGGTTTTTATGGGAGAATGGCTGAAAGTATGTATGGTGGTGAGTGGATGAATGGAAGGCTGCGGCAAGAAGTGGTTTGATGTGTTTCTGAGGGTTTTGGATGGATGGTGAGAGTGTATGGAAGTGAATGATGATGAATGACTCCCCTTGTGTGTGGCAAAAGGGTTCTATTTAAGGTTTTAGGAAATCAAAACCCTACTTATTTTGGTTAACAGAAATTAATTCAAATCCACTAGGAAAAAGGGAAATAAAATCAGAATCCTAAGGGAAAAGTAAAAGGGGAATGCAGCAAGGACAAAAAGGAAAGGAAAAACCCTTGCCGTGCAAGGGAAAAGAAAGAGGAATGGGAAAAGAGTGCGGCAACCCCTATTGTGCAGGGATTAGGTCTTCTAGAACCTATAATAATTGTCCTAAAATATTTGGGGACCCTTCTTGCTGTTGGACTTTAAGTGATAAAGGAATAGGAAAGGTTAGGACCAAATAAGGTAACTTGGCTAACATTCCTTCTTTCTTGCTTTGATCTTTGACTTTCTTTTCTTGAATTGATTTCTTCATAACTTCAGCATAATCCTAGCCTCTTTTGGTCTTCAATTTCGTCCATCCCTCTTGCTCCATGCATGTGATATTCATTCCAAGCCCAAAATTGCTCCAAAAGGCATCAAAATGCACTTTCTTGCCACTTTAGCCCTTTAAACCTACAAACACACGAAAATGGCTTGAAATACTAAATTAACTAAGAAATAACAACATAAATGCACAAGAACAAGCTAACTAAGTCGTATAAATATGCTTCTATCATCTTGCAAGTAAATACATAAATTTAATGCGTACTCATAAGTAAATACAATGTTAACATGCACATGAATGAGAAAATTTTTTCTCACCACTTTCAAATGATGGCGATGTTTATCACCCTATTTATTATCATTGGATAACATGCACATGAATGAGAAGATTTTTACTCACCACTTTCAAATGATGGCAATGTTCTACCCTATTTATCATTATTAGATGAGTTTAAAATTCAAGATCTGTGTAGTGAATAGACACAAATTTCAAAATTCATCCAACGATAATAAGTAAGAAGGTGAGCTTAAAACCCAATGATAACATGCACATGAATGAGAATATTTTTGCTCACCACTTTTAAATGATGGCGATGTTCATCACCCTATTTATCATTATTCAAGATATGCACAAATTTCAAAATTCATCCAATGATAATAAGTAAGAATGTGAGCATTACAGTGGTGAGCGAAAGTGCACCCCAAATGAATATGGATTAGAAAAACGTGAAGACAATTTATGTCTCAATACGGTGCTCATAGTTGATCGGCGCTTCTTCTAGAATAATATACCAACCACCTCGTTACAATAATTGGACAATCTATTGACTCTAAAAATTACAAAGCATACGTGGCGCATAGGCCGAGTAACTATGAGAGTAGCTCACTCTCCCTTTCTTTTCTCTCGCATGGTTCCTTTCCCTATCTCTCTGTTTCTTTTATGTTCCCTCAGACCAAAACTTTCCCTTTTCGTTTCTTTTGTCTTTTTTTTTCTTTTTTACAAAAAAACTACCACAACCTACCATTAAGACACATGTCCCCTTCCTAACTAGAATGTTAGCAGCAATTTCTGAAACTGGGGCTAATAGAAAATCCCTCTTCAATCTGTCTGCAAAATGGGCTTCTCAAGGAAAGTGGTCGTTAGCCTGCTTGTGCACGGTAAGGGATTACGAATTAGTCAGTAAGGGATTACGAATTAGTGGAGGATTCATTGGCGAATTCAGATTCGGATTTGTAGAGTCAGTAAGGGATTACGAATTAGTCACGATGGTGCAGGTAATTTTCTCGAATTTGGCGACCAAATTCGGGAAGAAAATGTTCATCTACTTAGTCCAATAGGTCGTCTGTGTGGTTCAATTGTGTTCTGGACAGTCTGGATTTTTGCAGCCAAAGATCGCTAGTCAAACACGACGGTTGAATGAAGTGTTGTGCAATGGACGGGGATCGAATCAGACTAAATTTTGACTCATTGTTCAAATTTTGTAAATTGAATTCAGGCAGAGACTCACAGAATTTGAACAATGAATCAGTACAATTTCAGACAGTTCTTTGTTCTCTGTCAATTGAAGCTGTCTGAAGACATAACGAGTTTCAACAGTGGGGGGATGCGGTACGAATGGATGGGTTAGTTCAACCATGGGTTCAAACAGATTATAGTGTCTGTACTATTTAGGATTAAGAAATTTTCTTAGATTCCGACTCAGAACTGTTGTCAGAGTCGGTTCAATATTTTCGTTTTCGTCCAACGTCCTTTTGCCTAATTTCTTCTGAAGATGAAATTCAGTAAGAATAACGTTCGAATCATCACTTACCGGAGAGGAAGTCTCATATGTGCTTCGAGACGTCCTTAGAAAACTGGGGTTATGATTCATGAAAGCTGGCGCTGAGGCCAATGATGGAAATTGGGTAGTGAATAGGATCGGAAAATCAATATCACTTACACTATCAATCACAATGTGATGTGAGGATATGATTAAGAGGGACTTGGATTGTCTGCCCTCCCATTTCGGTGCCCTCCTCGTGCCCTCTGTTTGTGTGGTCACGGTTAAGCCACGTCAACATTTTATATTACTATTTCTTTTTGTTTTATTATTTTTATAAAAAAAACAATATAAAATGTTGACGTGGCTTAACCGTGACCACACAAAACAGGAGGGCACGAGAACGGCACCGAAATGGGAGGGCAGATAATCCAAGTCCGATTAAGAGACTTGAATGCTCTAACAAGAAAGGGATTTAGTGAATATATAAAAATACTCTTTATGGAGAAGTTGTATTCTTCACAAGAAGTTTCATCTTCTCTGGTTGAATAAACTGTTTGGTTATATCCAATAATCAATATCCTTTAGAATTAATTAAGTAAATAAATAAGAATTATATTAGAGGTTTGCAATAAATTCAAGCGAAAGATTCTTTTTACCTAGTGAATCAAGTATCTATATTTTGAATCTTGAATGTATAATTCATACAAATTACAATTCAACCTCAATATGGGGTTGCAATAGATTCTCAAGAGAGATTTTTTTTTCCCACTGAAGCTAATAATGAAGACTCAAGAGTGAAGGTCCTGCTTCTCACATTCGCCTGCTAACATTGTGACAGCACGTCCCGAAATATTTTTCTTGGAGATGTGAAAAGATGAAATTGCCCTAAACGTTTGGTGGTGGTGTGTATGTATTGGGCTAACGATATTAGCTAATAAAAATTTCTCCTAAGTTGGGGACCCAATGGGAAGTAAGCTTTGGTTTGTTGTGATTGGTAGCCCAAACTAGGACCACACACTCTCTCTCCCGTGTACTTTCTCTCTCTCATCCCTCTCGGATTTTCTTCATTATCCGTACAATCGTAGGGACGATCTCCAAACTAACCCATTTCTTTATGGATCGAGCTTGTAGATACCGTCATCATCTTCATCTCATCATCACGAGCCCATCTATACCATTTTTGGACGTGAAAGCTTCGAAAAACCCGAGAAACCATAACCTCCGATTTGAGTACTGTTCATGCAGTCATAAATGCATGATTTTTAGAGGATTTCAAGCTTATAGGGAGCTTTAGAACGTCCTTACGAAGCTCGGAGAAGAAAAACCAAGTAATTTGGAAGTCGGGAAGTCGAGTTTGACGAGTTGTAAGTTTTGGCCGGACTATCGAGTTTTCTCCATCGAGATTTCGTGGATTTTAAGCCTTGAAATTGGTAAGGTTTTGTTCTGCTAGTTACAAGCTTCATTTTGGGACAAATTTGAGGTAATTCGGTTAAGAAATGACTGAAATATCAAGGTTTTTCGAATTTCCAGTTTTTCGGCGACGACAACAGTCACCGGAGTCGAAGGAAGAAGACGAACGCATATTCCGTCAACTTTGACAGAATATTCTAACGGCGTCATGTTAGTTTTAATGGTATATGCTATTATTTAACGAAATATTCCCTAACGCCGTTAGGGTTACCCTCAGTGTGCCTGGCACGTGCCTGCGCATGGGCGGCGCGTCTGGCCGTGCCCTTGCCGGCGCGTGGTGGCGCGTGGGTGGTCGGAAAATTTTTCTAAAAATATGGGGATGTTCGTGAGGTTATGTAGATCACGTTGGTATATTCAAACACCCCATTTGAGCAATGTATGAGAAGTTATTAACTAGTTTTGTCTATGTGCTTTAAATAACGTTTATTCAGTTATTTCGCATATAGGTGAGACCTATCCCGAGGACGAGCACAGTCAAGGGCGGCTCGGGGGCTACGACCCTTCGACATACCAGTGAGTGGGCTTTTGTTTTTAAGTATATATGTATATGCTTGGTATCTTTCCCAGAAAATGCATTCAAATGAGTTATGATTTAAATTGCCATGCCAAATGTTTTATATTTAGAATATGCATATGATGTTTGCATATATATATAATTGTTGTGTTGTGGACGCTCAAGTAAGCCCCAAGTGAGTTTATGAATTGTGAATGTGAATAACGGTTGTGATTAATTCAGAAACATTGAGCTCATATACCTGCACCCCGGTGTTAGTGATTTAGCCAGAGATATGGTTCCTACTCGTAGGTGACTAGCGATTTATCGCACAGCTATCATGAGCGTAGCATTGAGCATAACTATATTACACCCAGTCTTGTTGTACAGACCTTTACAGTAGTTCCGACTCATGTGCAGTGTAGTGCCGTATAGGTCACTTGCAGTGACTTCGGCTAGATTGACTAATGAGCTATGAATTCAGCCGTACAGACTTCTGCAAGGGTTTTGGCTAATATGTTATTTTTCCATGAATTTATTTTCACCTGAGTTACTTATTTTGTTTTATATTTTGGCATGGCATACTTATGAATATGGATATGTGAAGCATGATTTCAATATATATATATATATATATATATATATTCCATTTATGGGAAATTTATACATGTTTTACGGTGAGGGGTTAGAGCATTTGATAAATGAAATGGTTTTGAAAAGCTTTGTTTTTTCCCACTCACACTTTCTGTTTTGCGCCCCTCCAGGTTTTAGATAAGCTTGTTCGTTGGTGGCTCACGAGGATTGATTGGAGGTTTTGACAGACTATCACAAATGTATGGCATCTTAGGGTGTCGTTTAACTAGTACTTGTTTTCTGGACTGAGCTTAGGCTACTTACGCTCTGATTGTGTATTCATACATATTCTAGCACTTGTCTTAACTAGTACTCTTATGAGTTGGTTTTTCATTTATTCGTACTCTCTATAATCATTATTGCTTCTGCACTATGCACATTGCTACGTCACCCTCACGTGACAGCCAGCATACCTCGATCTCGGTCGGGGTGTGTCAAACATCTTTTTTTCTTCTAAGTTCTTTATTTTAGTTTTATTTCTTATTTACTTTAATATTTTTTATAATCCATGTAAGCATCCATGTCATTTGATGATTAATGAACTTCCACATCACTTTTAATGAGGTCCCTTGGATGTTATGCAATCTAAAGGCTCATAAAGAGTGTACAAATATTTGAGTAGTGTTCAGAGTCCTTGCTTCCCAAATACTCAATGTCATACTTCATTCCCAAAAGTTAATTTGAAATTTGGTGAGTTTAAAAATTTAGAACCTTAAATTTTTTTTTGTTATTTATGTTAAATTTAATTAATTAATTTTGTGTTGAAAGCATGTTCATTGATGAAATTAGTTGAAATTGGTGGGTATTTGTGGATTTTTTGGGAAATTTGGGTCTGATGTATGTTTATGAAATGTTGTTGACAGGTTGTGTATAAGGGCTATGTCATTCACTTTTGTTTTGTAGAAGTTATATTGTTGAGTTGATGACACACCCCAACCGAGATCAAGGCATGCTGGCCGTCACGTGAGAGTGACGTAGCCATGTGCACAGTGCGGAAGCAATAGAGATAAGAAATATACAAATAATTAAAAACCGAATTACTAGAGTGCACTACTAAACAGGAAGTGATAGGAGTTAATTACAAAAGTAAATACTCCTAATCAGAGCATAATAAGTCTAGGTGCAGTCCAGTAGGACACGTACTAGTTATACAGTACCAGGAATGTCCTACTATTATTTAGATAAGTCAGAACTGCCGACGTCCTCAAGCCACCAACAACAAGCTTACTTAAAACCTGGAGGGGCGTAAAACAAAAAACGTGAGTGGGCAAAAACAAATGTTTTACAAAATCATTTCATTTATCGACATATCTAACTAGGGGTGGGTTCAAAAAACCGAAAACCGAAAAAAACCGAAAACCAAACCGAACCGAACGAAAAAACCGAACCGAATTGAAAAAATCGAACTGAACCGAATTCTTTTGGTTCGGTTCGGTTTTAGTGATCTAGAAACCGAACCAAACCGAACCGAACCGAATTAATTAAATTAATTTTTTTATTTAATTATTTGTTTTGGGTATTATTTTCTAAACCCAATTTGTAAGTTAAAATGTGCTAAACCCAATGTGTTGCCAAACTTTAAGCTCAAAATATTAAAAAAAGGCCTATAAAAACTCTAAACCCTAACCTATTATTTCTCCCCCATATAAGGTTCCGGAACCAAAACTCCTCCTGAAATACCTACATCCATCTCCATAGCACTGTCTACTTCTGCCCCATCTTTCTTTTCCAAATCTACTCTCATATAACATGTAACAGAATCCATAAACATTTATTTCGGGTAGATTACTTGGGTAATTTGTGATGGAAAAGAATCCAACACACTAAATAAATCCACCCACGCATTACTTTTACTAATCAAGTTGTCAACATGCAGTTACAAGCAAACAACTTTGATCTTTGAACAACATCATACAATTTAACATTTCTAAGTTATTTGTACGATTTTTGTGTTGTGAGGTTGTTAGTTTGGACTTTGAAAGACTTGATTATTGATTTTAGTTCAACTTTAAATGTTTATTTTCATTGTCTTTGATTCTAGTTAGAATGCTTATGTTATGATTATGTTGGATATGTTAAAATTTTAAATTTCAATGTTTTTCATTTTTTGAAAAAAACAAAAAACAAAAAACCGAAACCGAACCGGAAAAAACCAAACCGAAAAAAAAACCGAACCGAAAAAAACCGAAAAAAAAATGAACCGAACCGAACCGAACCGAAATTTCGGTTTGGTTTCGGTTTTGGAAAAAAACCGAACCGATTTAAACCGAACCCACCCCTATATCTAACCCCTCGCTGTAAAACATGTATAATTTTTCCCAGACTCAAGATATAAGCATATACATAATTATATATATGTAAATATATCAATTCAAATCATGCTTCACATAATCATAATCATATGTATGCCATGCCAAGATATAACAGAGTAAGCAATTCAAGTAAGAATAATTTTATAGAAATATAACATGTGAGCCGGAACCCCTATGGTAATCTGTACGGCTGAATACATAGCTCAAAAGTCACTCTAGCCGGAGTCACTACTATGACCTATACGGCAATATACTGCACAAGAGTCGGAACCAAACAAAAAGGTTTATACGACAATAATGGGTGTAATACAATCATGCTCAATACTATTCTCACATAATGGCTGGACGATAAATCGCTGGTCACCTACGAGTCGGAACCATAAATAAGGTCTGTACGACAAGACTGTGCACCTAAATTGGATCCAATATGAGCATATGGTGCGGGAGGTGACATAATAAACAGGTATGTGCCATATCTATGGCTAAATCACAATCACCCTAAGTGCAGTTTTATGAGCTCAACATTATTCAATCACATATCGCATCATCGATGATTCACATAACCAAACACAACTTACCTGAGCTTACCTGAGCGTCCATAGCACCACATTTTTTATATATATAAAGCATTACATACCAAATCATGTATGAATTATAAACTTATATGCATGGCATTTATGGCATATTATTATTTAAACACATATTTCTGGGAAAATATCAAGTATATAATATATACTGAAAATTAAAAGCCCACTCACTGATAAGTCGAAGGGTCGTAGCCCCCGAGTCGCCCTTGGATACGCTCGTCCTCGGGATAAGTCTCACCTATATGCGAATTAACTATAAAAACGTCATTTTAAAGCACATAGGAAAAACTAGCTAATAACTTCTCATACATAGCTCAAAATGGGTATATGAATATACCACAGTGACCTACACAACCTCAGGATCATCCCCAAATTTTCAGATAAATTTTTGGACCCCTCACGCGCCGCCACGTGCTAGCAAGTGCACGACAAGACGTGCGGCCACGCGCGGGGAATCCTGACGGATTCCCTAACTGCCGTTAGGAACACTCCCTGGAATATTCCGTTAAAACCCAACGGTAACCGTCCAACTAACTGACGGCGTCGGAATATTCCGTCGTCTCCTACCTCAGAACTCTGGCGACCGTGGCCGTCGCCGGTGTTGGAGATATGCCCTTAAAGTCAATCTTTGGAAGAAACCTTTCAGGACAATGAATGTGTGTATAGATGATTCTTAAACATCAAAGGGCAAAGATACTAATTAGAACTATCTCAATAAGCGATATATGTCCTAAATAGTGAATCCATGGACAATGGATCGATGGAAGAAGTAATCTAATGATGTTAGACTACAGAGACCTTCTTCACATAACCATCATGTTCAAAAGGTTCCTGGTCATAGGATTGTCAGATGGATACTGACAATGCATAGACCAGTACATACTATGTCCCCTTCAATTGGAAGGATGGAAAGTCTCATCCCATTCGTGTAGTGACACTAAGACAGGTATGTAGGTGCTCATTAAGGGAATGAGTTCACTGAACACAATCGAACGAGAGTACTTGCATGGAGGTTTACTCACATGTTAAGCAAGTAACTCTAATGGTTGGAATAATGTAAGTAATCCTTTGACCCGAGACATCATAGTTGTCTTGGGGATACGTTGCTGATCATTTTGATAATGAGACGTGACCACACCTCATCTGTAGTTTTGATCATTTTGATAACGCTCTATGTAGTTTTGATAAAGAATTATATCAACCACCTAGAAGGTATGGTTGAGTTTCTATATCCTTAGTAGGAGCCATGCTCCCACTAATGACTTGGATAATTCTTATATGACTACATTAAGGTCTTAGTATGACTAAAACTTGAAGTACGGTGTATGACACCATATAATTTAAATGAATGGACTTGATAAAGCAAGTCACACATTTGAAATGGAATTACTTGAGAAGGAATTCTTTTGTGTATGTTCGTTTAAATAACTTGTGTTAGCTAGAGTTGTTGATAGTCCCAAAATTGTTGAGACATCATCAATAAGCTAATGGATCTCAATGATTGTCAATAGATCCAAGACAAGTTAGTGGGAGCAGTATGCATTCAAATCAAGAAAATATAAGTGTTAAGTTTTTGAATGAATGCTAAGTTACAACAAGCCCAGTGGGAGTGATGTCATAATTTGAGCAACAAGATATGAATAAAGTCTATTTGATAGACTTGATAAAACATAGATGTTACTCAAAATGACAAAACGTGACATGATCAATTTTGAAGTATGGACTTGAAATTGGACTTAATGATATAGCAAGGCTATCTCAAGGATGTTATATGGGGAAATTAAATCTCAAATGTTGAAGGTTTGAGAAAGTATTTTCTTATATGATAGAAAATCACTTTCGTGACCCTTATAATGAATGTGTCACAAAATCACAAAAGGGACACATGTATGGACTTGTGAGACAATATCCAAAGGTGAAAAACCATTGGGGTTGTCACTTTAAGATATTACTATAGCCCAGGATCAGAACCGTAGCAACTGATAGAGTATTATTGCCTTTAAGAAAGGAACATCAGAGTCGGACTCTGGAAGCGTGCGTTCACTTAGGTTATAAACCAAAGTGAAAATAACCCATTTTAACAAATGGAACTTCATAATGGATGAAGTACTAATCATATGAATGTATTGTTAGTATTGTACTACAATGGTCTCAATGTTGGAGCAAAGTATGTATAAAGTATACAAACGAAATATATGTCGATATATAGTTTTAGAAACTGCTTCAAAAGGTGTTTTGAATAGAAGGGGTTCTTATAGAACCAATGATTGAATCCAAACCATAAGGTCGTTAGTAGGACACTACGACGTAATGGGGGGATAGCTCAAGCCATGGAATCAAGGTCTCATCAAAGTATTTGAACACAAGAAAGAGACATCATCAAATGTTTTAGAAACGTTTGATAAGTAAATCCCTTTTAAATTAAAAGGATTAATACATAACCAAGTTTACCTATGAGCGTAAGTTCACTCGACTAGCATCTATAAGATACACTAGTGATTGACTTTAATGCAAGTGGGAGATTGTTGGAGATATGCCCTGAAAGTCAATCTTTGGAAGAAACCTTTCAGGACAATGAATGTGTGTATAGATGATTCTTATACATCAAAAGGCAAAGATACTAATTAGGACTATCTCAATAAACGATATATGTCCTAAATAGTGAATCCATGGACAATGGATCGATGGAAGAAGTAATCTAATGATGTTAGACTACAGAGACATTCTTCACATAACTATCATGTCCAAAAGGTTCCTGGTCATAGGATTGTCAGAGGGATACTGACAATGCATAGACCAGTACATACTATGTCCCCTTCAATTGGAAGGATGGAAAGTTTCATCCCATTCGTGTAGTGACACTAAGACAGGTATGTAGGTGCTCATTAAGGGAATGAGTTCACTGAACACAATAACGAGAGTACTTGCATGGATGTCTACTCACATGTCAAACAAGTAACTCTAATGGTTGGAATAATGTAAGTAATCCTTTGACCTGAGACATCATAGTTGTCTTGGGGATACGTTGCTGATCATTTTGATAATGAGACGTGACCACACCTCATCTTGGGTGTGTTCTATGCATTGTTGGGGTCAGTGATTTATTCTCAGAGGCATGTGAATGATCAACAAGGGATCTCTAATCCTTGTTATGAGAGGATGAATACTCTAAGATATGATTCGGGAATCTTCGGCCGAAGTATCGAGCGTAATGAAGGAAAGCATTCCTATACGACTCAATTGAATCATATAACATGGAATAATCATATTAGGGGTTTGACATTAAATATCCATACCCTAGTAATATGATTGTGAGTATTGTTTTAGAGAAGGATCAAATTACATTGTAATTCCAACTGAATAGGTTCTCCCAACAAATTCTCAATTAGCTTGGGTAGCCATGATATATGGTTAGATGTCACTCATGGCTTGTGAGTTCTTCTAGATGATTAAATAAGTAGTCGTCAAAGAAGAAGGAGAATTAAAAGTAAGTTTTAATTCACTAAGTGATTGGATTAAATATAATCAATTGGATTGGTGCCAATCACCTCACTACCTTGCTAATTAGAACCTAAAATGATTGTACACCGATACACTCTTGTAGTGAGACAACTAAAGGATGATGGAATAAATTAATTGGATTAATTAAGTGTTATGATTAATTAGAAAGTCTAAAGAAATCATAGAAGCGATGAAAGATCGTTTTTGGACTTAAAGAAAAGTTTGGGTTAATATGGGCCCATTAAGTCCAAACCCATTGGGCTTTTATTTAAGCGTAGGATGACTTCAAATGATAAAAGCCCAAAGCCCAAACAACACAAAAGGGGCCGGCCATTGAAGAGAGAGAGAAAGAGTCAAGTTGTTGATTCATTTTCTTAGACATTTATAAAGGACTTTTGGTAAAAAGTTTCATTAGGGTTTTTTGTGTGTTCTTTTCACAAAATAAGAAAAACATCTTTCTCTCTCAAAATTCACACAAAAGGCCGGCCACCATAAGGGAGAAATAGCTAATCATCTTCTCTCCCTTTTTGGTCATTCCTCCATCCATCTCACTACACTAGTGGGTGTGGATCTTTAGAGGTCTTCAACCTTGGAGACTAAAGGAGAACCAAGGAGCACTCATTCTAGCAAGGTGGAGGAAGCAAGGAGGGAGGCTAGGCTCAAGGAGTTCCAAGAACAAAGAGCTTGGAGGTGGTCCATCCTTGGTCTCAAGTCTAGATCAAGAGGTATAAAACTATACCTTCACTTTGTTCTTCAATAAAATGTTTAGATGCATCATATATGAACCTATGCTTCTTGAAGGGGATTTGTATGACTATAGCTTTGATATTATGTGATAACATGCTTCCGTTGCTTATGTATATAAATTTTGAATTGTATATGCATGCTAGTCACTAGAAATCCCACATAAATCTCATTATTTCCCTTCAGCCGAAAACTGGGAAAAACTTCTAACCGTTTATTCTCATTCATTTTTCAACCATTTTCTTCGAAATTTGAACCAAATGAAAGTTTAGAGTGAGAAGAATGGCGTTATACCTATCCGAAGCTTCAAATCTCACGAAATCACGTCGGAGTAAGCTCGAAAATCCGTTGACCTCTGCAACTCTTCGTATCTAAGCTTCTCGACGTCCAAATTTATCCAATGAACCACTTTGAGCCTCCTAAGGACCTCCTAAAGCTCTTTATGAGCTTAAAAACTCTTAAAAACCACACATTAATTAGTGCATGAACAGTACTCAAGATCGAGGTTATGTTTTCTCGGGTTCTCGACGTCCAAATCACCTCAAAACTTCTCCAAAAATTAAATAGAGTTATTCAGAACTTTTCTTAAGCATTAAAACACGTTAAAATAACCACGATCAAAATCAAGGTACTGT
The DNA here is from genome assembly GCA_035220775.1 of Malus fusca. NCBI lineage: Eukaryota > Viridiplantae > Streptophyta > Magnoliopsida > Rosales > Rosaceae > Malus > Malus fusca. The sequence goes on from CM069071.1 coordinate 29,647,374, forward strand.
ACCTCACACCGGAGCTTCTGGTTCCTCGAGTTCCCGTGAACTTCTCCTCAAACTAAAGGTACCATTCGACTCGTGGAGTCACCAGGAAGACGATAGTGACTTTAAATCCCTCGATCTGTGAATGGTAGATGGTGCTTGGGAGTTGTCCGTACAAGAGAGAAGAGAGAGAGAGAGTGTGAGAAAGAGATGGCACGGGAAGGAGAGAGAAGGTAGTGTGGTCCAAAAGCCACCAATCACAACTAAGAGAACACTTAGTTCTAATTGGGTCCAATAATACAGGAATATAGCTAATTGGTCCACATCCTTAAGTCTAAACCACAACACCCCATAATAATTCTCAACGTCCAAGGGTATTTAAGTAAATTCACGCCGTCAATAAATAAATAATACACAACTCCGAGACGGGCTGTGACAATCTCCCCACCTTAAAAAATTTCATCCTCGAAATTACATACAACCAATACATCCACTAATAATCATAAAACAAGCGTGGATACATCTCTCTCATCCGATCCTCTATCTCCCAAGTAGCTTCTTCCACTGAATGATTTCTCCACAACACTTTTACCAAACACACGGTCTTGTTCCTTAGTTCCTTATCCTTCCAATCCAACAATGTAACTGGTTCCTCATCATAAGTCAAATCCGGATTAATTTCCAAAGGTTGAGGAGGAATCACGTGTGAATGATCTGAAACATAATGTCGAAGCATCGAAACATGAAACACATCGTGCACTTTGGACAACTCTGGAGGCAACTCAAGCCTGTAAGCAACCTTACCGACTCGCTCGGTGATCATATATGGTCCAATGTACCTAGGACTCAATTTTCCTTTCTTTCCAAATCGTACAACACCTTTCCAAGGTGATAGCTTTAGAAATACCCAATCACCTTCATTATACTTCCGATCAGTGGCATTCTTGTCTGCTAAGCTCTTTTGTCGATCTTGGGCTGCTTTCAGGTTAGACTTAATTACTTCAACATTTTGGGTAGTCACATCCACAATCTCAAGGCCCATTAAAACTCTTTCGCCAACCTCTGCCAACATAGAGGCGTACGACAAGATTTCCCATAAAGTGCCTCAAATGGTGCCATACCAATACTCGAATGATAACTGTTATTGTAGGCGAACTCCATCAAATCCAAACAATCATGCCAACTATCTCCAAACTGCAGCACTGAAGATCTCAACATATCCTCTAATGTCTGAATAGTCTTCTCAGATTGCCCATCCGTCTGAGGGTGATATGCATACTATAAAGCAATCTCGTACCAAGAGCTTCTTGGAATGCTATCCAGAACTTGGAAGTAAATCTAGGATCCCGATCTGAGATAATATTAACTGGCACACCATGGTACTTCACAATCTGTGATATAAATAACTTAGCTAATCGGCTTAACGAATACTTCCTCCTCACTGGAATAAAATGTGTTGACCTCGTAAGCCGATCAACTACCACCCAAATGCCGTCATATCCATTATGTGCACGAGGAAGCTTGTACATAAAATCCATAGTAATATTTTCCCATTTCCATTGTGGAACGGGAAGTGGCTGCATCAATCCAAACGGCTTCTTCCTTTCAGCTTTAACCTGTTGGCAAATGGCACACCTACTCACATATTAGGCAATTTCTCTTTTCATACCCGGCCAATAATAAAATGGTTTAATGGTATGATACATCTTAGTGCCTCCTGGATGCATTGCATATGCCGAAATATGTGCTTCATCCAAAATTTCTTTCTTTAAGCATTATTTGGCACATACATTATGCTTTCCTGCATGAGCATACCATCAGTTTCTCGAATCCCGAAATCTCTCTTTTTGCCTTGATTTCTTGCCTGAATTATTTCCTGTGTCTCCTTATCATTCATCTGAGCCTCAAGCACACAATCAATTAAAATCGGACTAACTTGAAAATTAGCAAGCAAGGCTTCTTCTCGATTTTCCACTCCTAACTCCACTCCAGTGGACCTCAAGTCTGCTAGAAGAGGAACATGACAATCATAGATGGCATTAAGTCTGGTTGGAGTCTTCTTACTAAGTGCATCCGCAACTACATTTGCACGACAAAGATGATACTCAATCGTGCAATCATAGTCACTAAGTAACTCAATCCACCTCTGCTGTCGAAGCTTAAGATCTCTCTGAGTAAACATATACTGAAGACTCTTATGATATGTGAAGATCTTACATTTTTCACCATAAAGATAATGTCTCCAAATCTTCAAGGCAAAGATGATAGCTGCTAACTCCAAATCATGTGCAGGGTGATTCTTCTCATGAGGTTTCAACTGTCTCGAAGCATAAGCGATTACCCTACCATGTTGCATCAATACACAACCCAAACCATTCAGAGAAGCGTCATTATAAACCTCATAATTACCGCTATCATCTGGAAGTGCTAGAACAGGTGCATGAGTGAGATAATACTTCAACTGCTGAAAACTTTGCTCACATTTATTATCCCACTCAAACTTAACACCCTTTCGAGTCAACCTCGTCAATGGCAAAGCAATCACTGAAAAATCCTTAACGAATCGTCTGTAGTAGCCTGCTAGGCTAAGAAAACTCCGTACTTCGGTGACGGTTCGAGGTTGCTCCCAATTCTCCACAGCTGCCACTTTCTGAGAATCCACTTGAATGCCTTGAGCAGAAATGGCATGTCCCAAAAATGCCACTTGATTCAACCAAAATTCACATTTGCTAAACTTAGCATATAGTTGGTGTTCCCTCAAACTGCTCAACACCAACTTCAGATGTCTAGCATGCTCAGCCTTAGACTTAGAGTATACTAGAATATCGTCAATGAAGACAATAACAAACATGTCCAAATATGGCTGGAATACTCGATTCATCAAATCAATAAAAGCTGTTGGTGCATTAGTTAACCCGAATGGCATCACAAGAAACTCATAATGACCATATCGAGTCCTGAATGCGGTTTTAGGGACATCTTCATTTTTAATCTTCAACTGGTAGTAACCCGACCTCAAGTCAATCTTAGAAAATACGCAGACACCTCTGAGTTGATCAAATAAATCGTCTATACGAGGCAATGGATAACGGTTCTTAATGGTTACCCGATTCAATTGCCTGTAATCAATGCACAACCTCAAAGTTCCATCTTTCTTCTTCACAAATAAAACTGGAGCTCCCCAAGGTGAAGTACTAGGCTGAATAAAACCTTTATCTACTAACTCTTGCAACTGGACTTTCAATTCCCTTAATTCAGCATGAGCCATTCTGTAAGGAGTCAAGAATATATGATTCGTACCTGGAAGTAGATCAATAAGAAACTCCACCTCTCTATCTGGCGGTAATCTAGGCAAATCCTTAGGAAATACATACGAAAAATATCTGACCACACGAACATCATCCACACTACTAGGAGTATCATCATTAAACACCACATGAGCCAAATATCCCTGACAACCTTTCGACAATAATCTATTTTCTTTCATGGCTGAAATAATACCATGCCTCACCCCACTAGGCTCTCCTACAAATGTAACTTCAGGTAATCCAGGACAATGAAATGTGACTATCTTTCCATAACAATCTATTTTGGCACGATTATAGTGCAACCAATCAGTGCTCAAAATCACATCAACTAAGAGAACACTTAGTTCTAATTGGGTCCAATAATAGAGAAATATAGCTAATTGGTCCACATCCTTAAGTCTAAACCACAACACCCCATAATAATTCTCAACGTTCAAGGTATTTAAGTAATTTCACGCCGTCAATAAATAAATAATACACAACTCCGAGACGGGCTGTGACAGTTGATAAAATTAACTTGATATTCCTTAAGTCATGATGCCTTGTTCATGGTAGATGTATTGTTTTGAAAACTTGTTAACAAGTTGTATTATGGGTATGTATTGTTGAATTTGGTCGTGTTAAAGGTATATATTGTTGAATTTGGTTGTGTTGAATGATTGTGTTGTTATGTGCACAAGAGGTGGCAACTCAGAGGTTCAACTAGCAAGAAAGAGGAAGCATCATATAGGGGAAGGGTTAACAACTTTTATCAAGCAAGTCATGTGCTAGGAGTCATGTGTCAAAAGTTTAATGACGCATAGCTTACTGCCTTTAGGGCACCATGCTTTGGCCTCTTAGAGCATGTCGACAAACTGGTCTTTAGTGGCCAATTAGTGCATGAGTTGTCACTTCGTAGAGTGGCTAATCTAGGGGTGAAAGACTTAGAGGGACTTACCTATTCAATAAGCTGTTAAGTGACCCGGTTCACGAAGAAGGACTTTTGCCTCATTGTCTTGGTTGTGACGAACCTTATAATCTAGAGGTTGAGCCTTCCGACATTCGGGTTTTGATCAAGCATTTTCTTGAAAAATTTTGGTTTGTTGGAGAAAGTAGCAAGGGTAAGAAGGGCAAAGGTAAAGCAAAGACCAAACCCAAGAAAGTGAGCACAAAAATTTCGGTGACTTGTGCAGAGCTTGAAAGGGCTTTTAAAGAATGAGAAAATGAGGATGATGTGTGACGATGGGGCTAATATACATTGATGAGGCCATCTTGATCGGGGCGAAGAGTAATGTGGTTGTGAACCTAGATTACTTCCACCTCATAGAGGATATTGTTGGAACCAAATTTGCACACCGTTGCAAATGGTGGAACCACAAACTCGAGCAACCTGCAAAATAGAGGACAACCATGAGCAAGCCTAAGACCTGGGGGATAGGGTGTTAGGGATTCCAAAAGTCACCTTAAAACACTTTTAACAAGACAAACAAGAACCCAAAAATCCACCCTTTGGATTTGGCCGAATTTCCCCAAAAACATGGCACCAAATTTTAGCTCCAAAATTCATGCTCATATGAACTACATCTACAACATTTGAGATGGCAAATTTTCTAACAAAATTTACATTCAAAGAAACAAGAATAAAGCTTGTAACAATTACAACATTCAAATCAAAGACTATGAACTACAAAACCCAAAAGGATTCACCAACTACTAGACCTAGGCTCTTGATACCACTTGAAGGTAATTTTGTGAAAAACATGTTCATTTGAGCAACATCTATGGAATGCAATTAACAATTAAAGGCGGAATCATGCTTGAATGCACTCAAAACAAAACATTACCCATGAAATTCAAAGCCTAGTAGAAGGGTGAACCAAGACTCAACTCAAAACAAAGTGAGTTGAGAAACTTTATACTTTGAAGCACCTCTTTGCTTAGCAAAGGTTAATCACCCATGTGAGGGCCTTCTTTCCTTTGTCACCTTACTCCTTGGCTCCATGGATGTGGATGGAGGAACTTTGCTTCTTGGCTCCATGCCTTCTTGGATATGGATGGAAGAATTGGTTTCTCCAAAAGTCCCCAAAGTTGGAGACCTCTAAGTTCCGACACCAAGGATGGTTGAGGAAGAAGATGAGTGACCTAGAGGAAGTAAGATTGCTAGCTAAAATCCTTTAGGGTGGCCGGCCTCTTAGAGAGAAAAGAGAGCTTGTGTTCTCATCTTTTCTCAAAAAGAAAACTCTAAAGATGAAATGGCTATAAAGTTGCCTTTATACCACCTCACAATGGAGTGGCAAACTTGCAATTAAATCAAGTTCACTACCCTCCTCTATTTGGCCGGCCTTAAGGGTTTATTGGGCTTTCAAGCCCTTTGTTTATTCAAATTGTCATACAACTTGAGTTAATGGGCTTGACTTTCAAATCCCATTGGGCCTTGTGGCCCAAAACTAACCCTAGGTCTATAACGAACTTATTCGTTTGATTAATTAACATATTAATTAATCATAGCCATAAATAATTAAACCATTTAATTATCCTTACTCATCTCCGTTGTTTCTTCAATCTCTACCTTACACGGTGTACGATCCATTAGGTTCCTTTTAGCGAGGCAGTGGGCGATTGTTACTCTTAACGATCGATTGTGAATTGAAACTTACTTTCAATTCTCCCTTAACTTCTTTAGATCGCATTCTCCCAATTACATATTCCTTGGACTTATCGTTTAAGCGTATAACATTTATATGAGACGACTTCGAACAGTAATCTTTGCCCTTTATATTAAACTATATTAGTTTAACATGTGAAATGTTTGTAAAGTATCATCATATGATTGGTTTTAGGGAACATTTCCAACAATATGTTTCCTAGTTTGCTTCTCTACCATTCTTGAATTCTTCGAAATTTTCAAGGGACTCAGACTTGTATTTCATTAAATACACATAGCCTAATAGAGAGCGATCATTAGTGAATGTGATAAAGTAAGAAAAGTCTCCTCGTGACATTACGGACATGGGTCTACATACATCAATGTGGATTAACCCTAGTAATCCGTGACTCGCTCTCATTTCCCAGTGAATGGAGATTTAGACATCTTACCCTTTAGACAAGACTCGTATGTAGGCATTAGGTGATTACCTAATGTCTCAAAGTATCCATCTCTGGACATCTTCTGAATATTGACTTGGTTTGTATGTCCAAGCTTAAGGTGTCACAGTGTTATTTGTTAACACCTTCTCATAACCTTTTGGGTTTTGAGGTATTTTCGCTGGTAATACAGTTTAAGCTACCATTCATATTAAGATGAAAAGGTCCTTCAATCATGCTATCATAAGAGATAACATGACCGTTAAATGATAAAGTACAACTTAAACTGTCGGACAAGACTGAGTGGCCATCTTTCAAAAGCTTAGAGATGGAGATTAAGTTCTTTATGCATGAAAGAAAGTAAAGACAATCTTTAAGTTCCAAGACCTTTCCATTTGGCAGTTCAAGATGATAGGTGCCTATTATGTAGAATTTAACAAACCACAGACATTTTGGAATTTAAAAAACCACAGACATTTGAGAAACGTACATTACTAGTTTCTGTGTCATGCATCTTATGTAGAATTTCAACCATAGCACATGAAGTTTCCATGTGCTTATGTTGCTTCTTAAGCTCCTCACTAAGTGAAGTAAAGATTAAGGATTTGGCCTCTGAGTCATCCTCATAGTATCTAGTGTAACTTTTACACTTTACCTTTGAAGCTAGTTTCGTAGGAGGTACATGAGGTGGGGATTGCTTAAGAACATACGCTATGCCATTCACCTTTGAGACATTCTCAATGTGACAGTACCAAGCAAGGAAACGTTGGCCTCTAAGGCTCATTTTGTCAAGTATTAGGGTATGTAGGTAATTAGGCATATCGATATCTACATAACATAACAAAAATCAAATTATATTGTTTGGTAAAACTAATTGATTTAGGGTCTTTAAATCAAATAGTATCCCTACTATTTTTGGCAAATTCCACATCCCTTATTGGAATCCAAGAGTTATGTTGAACTCTTAGAGGGGTATGGGAAAATCACTACTACCAAGCCCACCTCATCATGTCTGATTATTGGCTAGCTAAAATAATAATTATTGGGAACAACTTTTGCATCTACCCATTCACATCTAATATGATTACCCATCTAGTTCGGCCTCTATCGAATCTTTGCCTCATAATATCTTCTTATTGGCACTTCATTCACTTAGTTAAGTTATACCCACCATGCTTGTTCGTATAGGGGTTCAAGCATGACCTCAAAATGTGTTCTTATTGGTCATACTCGTTGCCTATCTTCACAACATCGAATGTATTGGATACTCTTCTTAAATGTAAACATATGCTTTGCGCCCCCTGTATTGTAGAGTTAAAGCACGGTGCACTTGTGTACATTCGAAGAGAGAGTACCATGATGGAAGGCCATGAAAGAGTGTTCAAAGCACCCCTTGTTTCTCAACTTAATATGCTTGTTGTTTGAGGGAGTTATGTCGAGTTACATTAATTAAATTTACTCATTAAAAGGGGACTTGGGCCTTGGTATTCCTCTTCACTTGGAAGTGAGAGGGAGAGAGAGGTTTTAGGTTCGAATCTCGTGGATGGCAAATAAGATACCAAATTAGGCTACCCATTGTGTGGCTTTGCTGAACTCCCCCTCCCTTTAGTGTAAAAATATCGATGGACTAAAAAAAAGGGACTTGGGCCTATTATAACTATTGGTCCAAGTTTAGATGATTTAGTAGTATCTAATACTTCCACTGTTTCAATGAAACGAGCGAGACTATATGGAACTACTAACGAATGCGTAGCAACCTCATATGGACTATATAGTCATCTTAGATCTTATGATGGTTATGAACAGTTTGATTTGATCTAACATGAGCCTTGTGTTGGACCTTTGGTCTAAGGTGGGTAGTTGTTGATTTTAGTTACGCATTTAATCTAATTAAATTGTTATTTCCTAATGGGCGTTAGACACAACTATTCCAATTTACATGCAAACAAACTAAAAGGAATACTTGAAATAGAGAGAAGGGCTTATCCCCTTTTACATAACATTTGAGCTAATCAAATTACATTCAAATCTAAACTACTTAACCCATTCATTCAAGCGGCCAATCACACAACTCAATTATTGTAGGCCTATGGTTCAGAATCACCCCATTTCAAAATTAATCACATTAACTAAGAAAACAACTTAAACAATTGGTTCTTGAATCCATAGAGTTGATTTAAATGGAGCTAAATTAAATGAAAATCAAATTCTCATTAAAGAGACAAAACTATATTGTGCTCTAGCTAGTTTGGGCCTAAATGCAATAACCTCAACTACTGGGCTATTATGTAAAACACAAACTTTTGGGGTCACTTTGTAAAAAACACAAAAGTCCACAACTTCATGTAACTACAACTAGAACCCAAAAATTTCAAAAAATACAAAAACTTTATTAAAGGAGCAAAACAATTTCTCCTTTAGTGATTTTGGGCCTTTACGTAAAAATGTTAACTTTCGAGTCAAAGTGCAAATACACAAAAATATCAAAACTTTATGTAATTGCAAAAAAGCCCAAAAAGTACCCCCATTAAGGGGTGGGCGGTTTTGGTAGTGTAGAAATAGGGTTGGCTTTTGGTCAAAATTCAAACTTTAAAGTGTGTTAAAAAAAGTTGATAGGTAGGGTGTTGAAAAAGTGATTGGCATGGGTGTTGATTGATTAAGTACAAATCAAGTCACACCATCCATCACAAGCAAAACTTTATGTAAACAACCAAAAGAAGTTGAATCAAAACACCAAACTTTTGTTCTTGGTATGAACATCAAGAAGAAAGTAAGGATATCCATGAATGTTTTCACTCAACAAAAGTCATACACAAAAGAGGGTTAACATACTAGGGTACTTAGGGGTTCCTAATGTCACTTTAAAACACTTTTAACAAGATGAACCCAAAAATCCACCCTTTGGATTTGGCCGTATTTCCCCATAAACATGGCACCAAATTTTAGCTCCAAAATTCATGCTTAAATGAACTACAACTACAACATTTGAGATGGCAAATTTTCAGACAAAATTTACATTCAAAGAAGCAAGAACAAAGCTTGTAACAATTACAACATTCAAATAATAAACTCTGAAAATACAAAACCCAAAAGGATTCACCAAACACTAGACCTAGGCTCTGATACCACTTGAAAGAAAAATATTGACTATGTAGAGATTATTTGAGCAACAAATGCAAATATTAACAATTAAAAGTAAAGCATGAACTCAAAAACAAATCTAAGTCCCATGAAATTCAAGGCCTAGTGAGTGGTGAACCGCCAATACTCTTTTCATAAAAGGTAAGAAGAAAGTTTTTGACCATTCATACCCTTGAATATCTTCCTTGTTTTCACAAGGTATCACCCATGTGAGGGCCTTCATTCTTCTTCATATGCTCGATGTACTTGGCTCCTTTGCTTCTTATGAAAAGATTCTTCAAGTTCCAAAAGAATAGAACCTCTAACTCACCACACCAAGGATGGAGATATGAAGGTGAGATGAATTACCTAGGAGAGATTTGATGCTAGTGAAATCTCTCTAAGGTGGCCGACTATAAGGAGAGGAAGGGGAGAGTGTTGTTCACTACTACAAAAGTGGCTTATTGTGTCAGTGGTTGGTGTCGGTTTTATATAATTTACTGGCATATAAGACATTTTTGACACACTCTTTACATGGTGTCGGAATTACTGTCGGGTATAACCGACATAAACTGTCTACGTCACTTATAACCGACATAGACTATTAATGTCGCTTATAACCAACATAACTTTTAATCTTTTTAAATAGTGGTGTCGTATAAAAAGAAAATCGTGTCGCTTTCAACCGACATAAAGTTAGTGATGGTTAAAAAAAGAATTGTGTCGCTTAAACCCAACACTAATAATTATTTTTAAATATTTTAAAACTCGGTGTCGTTTGTAGCCGACCCTAATAATTATTTTTAAATATTTTAAAACCCAATGTCGGTTTTAGCTAACACGTTGGTGTTCTTAAGTAATTAGATGAATTTATAGTATTTAGTCAATTAATTGATTTTGTCACTTGAATTGTTATGAGAAAATGCATGAGTTTATGTCGTTTTTTTCCCAAATATCTGACATAAATTATGTTTTCTTGTCGGTTTTTGGACCACTAGTTATAGGTAATTTTGTAGTAGTGTTCCTCCAAATTTCCTTCCTTACAACCCTAATGAGGTTTGAGTTATAACTTCCCTTTTATACCTACTCAAACATGAGTGGCATGATGGAAATAAAACCCTATTCCCTTGTTTGGATGGCCATCTAAAGTCAATGGGCTGTTTGCCCCATTTAGTTTAAGTTGTCACACTATCTTAAGCTTAATGGGGTTTATGGACCAAAATGTTCTTTAGTCTCCGGAACCCGAAACTAACTTAAAACCAATACGAACCTTTTGTATAATTCATTAACTAATTAATAATATTTCACCATGCTCAATTGACCTATTAATTGTTTATCCATCTCATTGATATTTCTTCATACTATTCGTAAATTCGTCATTATATACATAATAATTCTCCTTGTTTACATCTTTGTTTTACTTTTTTATATAGGTTTGTGAAGTCTGGTTTTATTGTTTGGCTTTAGTTGTCAAATGTTGTAAATTGTACCACGCATGCTCTAGTTAGATTTAGGGTTTAAATGCTACTTTGGGATCATGCTGCTGAAAATATCATTTTAAGAGCTTAACTTCTCTCATCAAAGGTTTGTTCATACATATGCATTTCACGACGTTATTTCCAGTTCATTTTGTCTAGTGGGTCTGTCTCGTCAAAACTTCTCGCTGCTTTCACGTGAGCGTTTTCACCGAGAGTGTTTTTCAGCCCTAGATCTTTCCAGGTTGATTTTGCACATGACACGTACGGACAAGGTCCCCTTTCTATTTGAACATCAAGCCCTCTTTAAAAGCCAAATCTAGGGTTCATTTGTCTTTGGGGTTTGAGATTGAAATTTTTTTGAAAGCTTTATTTTTCATCTCCATCTCAGATCTTCTAGGAGCATATCTATCTTTCAAATTGCTTACTTAAAGTCATTTTATATGCTAATTTGTTTTGGCTAGGACTTTTACATTTTTAGAAAAGAGTTGATTTTAGCTTTGAGCTACCTCTTGTGTTATTCATTGAAACCCCAGCAACAAAACCATGTTCATGCATCAAACACAACAAAACCATGTTCATGCATCAAACACCCAATCACTGCATATTAGGGTAGCATTTTCTTCATGGTTTTGTTTTAATTTTGCGGTCAAGTTTTTCAAGTTTCAAATCTTTAAACTAACCTCTTTTTGGATTCGTGTCAGTTACATCTTTCAAGTGTTTGACTGGTGAAACTGAGTAGGCAGATTTGCATCAACATCATCATAACACCATTTGCATAAGTTGATTTGATTTCGGTGCCACAAGGTGAAGAGCTCAGTAGGAGCTGCCACTTCGTGAAGACCGAAGGAATCTATCTCGTGAAAGGTAAGGTTGCACAAAGGTACAAGCTACTCCGTAGATTAAGATCTAGGAATTGAGCTTTTGTTACTTTGTAAGAATCTTGATTTCACTAGTGGATTGGACTCATTGGAAAGTCCCCGATTTTTTAACCCAGAGGTAGGCTTTTCCAGCCAAAAACTTCTTGCGTTCTTTGTCTCTTAAGCTTGTGCACATATCTTATTTACTTGCATATGTTTCATGCATCGTATGAATTGTTATTTGATATGTGTTGGAGACTAAGTTTACACTACATATTATGAATATCTAAAAATAAACCTAAGACATGAAATAGGTTAGAAACGTTTTTAGGACATAAATTTGACTTAAAATGAGCTAAGGCCTTCCCCTAAACATTCATGAATCAATGAGATGATCTTTTAACTTATCCATTTCAAATGCACAACTAAGATGTTCACATATCTAGCATGGCATATAACTAGATTGTATGAATCCTCACTTTCTTTGCATGTTAGATGCATGGCATATACATCAAACTTAAATTTCTAGGTGCAACCTGGCATGGCATAGACTCAGATTTAGCACCTAGAAACTCATTAACATCGCATGAACCCTAGAACATGGCATTTATCCTAGATTTTCATGGAATCAGTTTACATGATTAGTTATGAACCTAACCACATGTTGCTAATGAATGAAAGAAGATATGGTAGTCATCCTTATCATTCTCAACAGAAAGCAAACATAAACAAGGTAGCTAAGCTTGAAAATATGTGCTTGAAACAATTGAGACAGAAAACTGATTCTAGCTTGCAAATGAAATTGATAAACTAAAACTGCATCATAACATTAATTCAATCATGTCTAGGGCTTCAAAGCAGCCCTAAGTATCCATAACCTAAATAAAAAACATAACAAAATATATAAAAAGTTAGGAAAGCTAGAACCTAGAAACGGCTCAAGGTGGAGGACTCATCCTCATCCTTGATGTGAAATAATCCAACACTCAAATTAAAACCCTATGATTGTAGTATATGTAAGTAGGGATCGTTTTAGGCTGGGGATTAGAAGGGATGCTAATCTACTCAATTTAAACTTTAAAACACTTAACCAGACTCAAAAATAGCAAACTAGACTCTTATGACTCAAAACTGACCAAATTGACTCAAAACAGCAAAACTAAGTTAAAAGGACTCAAAACAGACTCTAGGGAGTGATTTGAACGAATTTAAGATTATGAAGACTCAAAACACTAAATTAGACAGATTTGAACTCAATTAACTAAACTAAGACACCAAATAAGAACTAAGGGGGTTTTTGGACAAATTTGACAAAACAAAGTAAATTGCAGCAAACAAAGTAAGTTAAAATGAAATTAAGATGAATTCAATGGTGAAAAGCTAGTTAGAGGGTCCTTCTCCACACATGAACATATGCAACATAAATCGATTTCCAGTATTGTTTCTTTAAACCGTGAATGACAATGCCCCAAATTAATCGTGAATGCACAAATTAACTCTCAGATTTCCCTAAATTCATTGAATTGAATGGACAACGCATCGCAATCAAATTATTCTTCTCAAGTTCCCTATATGAACAACATGATAAAGATACATTCAAAGATCATTAAGTTCCATGGAAATCATAAGCATTGACAAGGCTATCATAACTATGAACTGCATGATACTCCAGCTAAGAATCTACTTAACACGATTGTGACTAGCAATCTTCACTACTTTTAATTATAAGTTCCTAACGATTAGGTAAAAGTCCCTTATAATTTAGCATCAGATTCATGTATGCAAACTAAGTATGCATCCTTAATCAACACACAAGAATAAGTTATCAATCAAATAGATAAGTAAATCACATCCATGTTTTACGAAACAAAAACTGAAAGGAATCAATTCATATTAAACATATGTCCATGGCTTTGAATTCACCTCTAACTAAGAAAAACTTAGTTACACATGTTCATAGAAATTGAATAGCAAACTGAAATAAACATTGAAACTAAAACGAGGGAAGAAATAACTCTTAGAACTCCAATGGTTGCAGGTGGCTTGTGCACAAGGTCCTTACTCTAATGGAAGGCATGGCAAGCTTCTCTTCTAATCCCAAGGGTGCGGCAAAGGTGTAGAATGGTGTGTTTCTGCGGCTGAGAAGGTTTTAGAAGTATATGGGGGGTGGTGGACGAATTTTGGCTAAAAATACATATATATAGGCACGGCAAACCCTAGGGGGAATCAGATTAGGGTTAGAAATCAACATAAATAAACGACTAGGGCCTAAAGGTGCGGCACAAGGGTTTAAATCCACCAGGAAAAAGGTTTGGCCCAATTAATTTCTGAAAAGGATTTGCATAACCCAAATCCACAATGAAAAGGATTAAAGGTTCCAGCAGATTCTAAGGCTTCTAGAACAAGGAAAAACGCCAGATTTATATGCTCTTCTAGAAAGGTTGACACGGCACCGATTTAGGGGTTCTAGAAGAGCAAGGGTACGGCATATATGTAGGGAAAGGATAAGCCTTCTAGAAATCAGATATGTAGGTCCTCTTGCAGCTGGATTTAAGGCACAAACTGATTTGGATAAGATAAGATAGGATAAAGCTAGATTAGGCAAGGATAAGATAAGATAAGGTTTGTTTGGATAAGATAAGGTTGGATAAGGTTTTGGATAATGTTCCTTCTTTTGAGCTGATTCCTTATCTTCTTTGTCTTGGATTTATTTTCTTCATCTTTTCAGCACATTCATAGCCTCTTGAGCTTCAAATTCGTCCATCCATCTGAAGGAAAAATTTTGTCCTAGCTAAGAACAAGTAAGAACATTTGAATACATATGCAAACTATTAACACATTAAAGTAGGCATGCATTCAAAAACAATTCATAAAACCCATGACTTTCAAAGCCTAGTATATGGTGAACCAATAAACTCTTTAACAACATTAAAGAGAAGGAAAGATTTAGAGTTTCTTTACCCTTGAAGCTCATCCTTGATTACACAAGGGAATCACCCAAGTGGAGGGCCTTCAAGTCACCTCCTTGCTCCTTGGATCTTCCTTGTGATTTTCCTCCTTTTAGTGCTCATTTGCTTCTTTGAGGATTTGAGGATTTGTTCTCCAAAACATCAAAAGCTTGATGTCTCTAAGTCTCCACACCAAGGATGAAGTGTGAAGATGAAATGGATGACTTAGAGAAGAAAAGATTGCTAGCTAAATCCCCTCTAAGTGGCCGGCCTCTTTAGAGAAAATGAGAGAAAGTGTTTCACCTCATTTCACCAAGAAAAACCCTAATGAGAAATAAAGCTATAAAGTTGATTTTATACTTCATTTCAAGTGAGTGGCAAACTTGTAATTAATTCAAGTTTGTAACCCCTCACCCTATGGCCGGCCTTACTTTGTTATTGGGCTAATTTGCCCATTTTGTTTTAGTTGTCATACTACTTAAACATAATGGGCCTTGTGGACCAAAACACTTTTGGGCCCCGAAACCCAAAACTAACATATAAGCCCAATACGAAAATTTCGTATAATTAATTAACTAATTAATTAATCTTGACCATTCTTCAATTAAACCATTTAATTGCTTATCCATTTCATTTAATTTCTTCACCAACATCCTTATTCGGTGTACGATCCATTAGGTTCCATTTAGCGAGGTAGTGGGCGATTGTTACTCTTAACGATCGATTGTGAATTGAAACCACATTTCAATTCTCCCTTAAAATTAGTGTTTGCTAATCTTTTGGGCTTCCACAAACCATGAGTGACACCTAGCAGCATATCATGGTTACCCAAGCTAAGTAGAAGTGGTTGGAGAACCTATCCAGTTACAACTACAATGCAATACGGTCCTTCTCTAATACAATACTCTTAATCACATTGTTTGAGTGATAGTTTGTTTCATGTCTACTATCCAATGTGATACTTATCTATATGATTCAATTGAATATGATTTGGAACAAACTTCCTAAGTCATATTCATATACTTTGGCCAAAGACTTTCGAATCATATCTTAGAGTATTCTCCTTCCACCATAGAAGGTTAGAGATCCCTTGTTGTGCATTCATATGCCTACACGACTAGATAGCTTGACCCCAACAATGCCGTGGACATTCCAATGGAATGCCTTTAACATGATTAAAGATCAAGGACCTAACCATTAGACATCTATGATGCCTCAGGTCAAAGGACTACTTTGCATATTGCAACTCTCGAGTTCTTACATGACATGTATGTTCGAACTCTCTTTTGATCGTTGTTCAGTGTACTCGATCACTCTTTCGAGCACTTATGTGTTTGCCTTAGTGTCCAACACTAAAAGACTTGAGACTAGTCATACTCGCGCTTGAGTCGACATAAGACATACTAACCTTAGCGGATTGTCAATGCCCAATTGGCAATCCTATGGCTAGGAACGTTTTAGGAATGAACATAAGAGAAAGGTCTCGATAATCTAACTTACTTAAATCACTTATCTCTTAGATAAAATACATTCCTTGGATTCCCTTATTGCTTAAACACATGATACAATAAATAGTGATTAACAATAAGCTTTGCCCTTCATTAAACATATAAAAGTTTAATACAATAAGTATTCCAAAAGCTATTACATCAAATGAGTGGCTTTGTGGGCATACTTCCAACACCATCTTGCTCCCCTCATAAGCTATCCATTTGGTGCCTAGAAGTGCTCTAAAATGCTTCAAAATGCACTTTCTTGCCAACTTTGCCAATTAGACCTACAAACACACGAAAATAGCTTAAAACACTATAATAAGTAGAAACTAGCTATGAAAATGCAAGAAAACAAGCTAACTAAGTCGCATAAATATGCTCCTATCAATCCTCTTTGATGTTGTGTATCTCCTCCTCTTTTTCCTCCTCCAGATTCTGTGTATTTTTCTCATATTAAAAGGCTTAGGAGTTTTTTAAAATTTGACACATTTACATCCTTGAATTGGCTCTCATTTATAGCTCATTACAATCAACTTTTAGTATAGGAGTAACTGAAAACTATCTGTTATCAGAATTTATAACTGAACAGCTCCTCTTTATTCTGTCATAATTTCTTGTTGAAACCTCCAAATCACAAGCTGTAAATACCATCAGAAAGAAGACTTCCAAGGCTTTCCAACCATATATGGCCCATTTTGTAATTCGTTCTGAGCACTTCGGGGCAAAGCTCGTAAGTTGACTATTTTGCAAGGGCCTTTTTTGGCTGATCTTGGGTCACTTATGGGCTATGGTCTGGTCTTGGGCGAGTTGGGCTTCAAACTATCCATTCTAGGCTCTTAAAATATTCAAAATAAGATGATTTCTTCAAGCCCTTACTTTCATCCTAAAATACAATATAAACAACAAAATACCTTGTGATGCATAGAGATTTTAAGTAAAAAACCTAAGCAAAAGAAGGCGTAAAAGTATAACTTTATGCACTCAACAATCTTGACTAGTCAAACTAGCATACTTTAATTCATAATTGCTTTGTTATTACTGTTTGGATAATGAACTGATATGTAAATGTGTTCAAGCTTAGGAATTATTGTTGTGAAACTAATTTGGGTAGACTCTGATTAATTGAACGTATTGGTCAGTTAGGTTTTGTTCTTACAACTGCACTATATATCACTGATTAACTTGTGACTGGTTGACTAGCTCCTTTGACTAGTCTACCGTGCAAAGTTATTTTTTATTTGCAGGATATTCCACCTAGTAGCCAATTTCAATTAGTATCAAAGTCTTGCTCTAGATATACATAGAGTGAGGAAATAAAGCATAGGGAGACTACCCCAAATTTTTGGCAATGATGCTGATACCAATGTCTCTTATGCGAATATGATCATGTTTGTTGACTGATAAAGTCACTGCCACCTGCAGATTTTGAAGGACTTCTTATTATGGGTTAAGCAGGATCTTGGTCCTTGGGGTGCATAATTAGGTGCATAAGGACTATCTATGTTTGTTGACTGATAAAGTCATGCTTCCTGTGTTGTATAATTAGGTGCATAAGGACTGTCTATGTTTGATGATTGATTTGTCCATGTGAGATAGGCCATGATAATTAAAGCTTTCCTAGTTAGATTGCAGGTATAGAATTTAATAACAGCACTAAGAATATTGTCAATGTGTTTGAAGATAGCTTTTGGATAAACATCAATTATATATCTACTTAGAATTGCTTTCTTACATGTATTTTACGACGATTAAAAATACGACAGATTAAATTGATTTTCATCATGTTAACTTGCGACCAAAATAATCAAGATACACATAAACGGAACATCTAATCCCATTGGTTTAAAGTATAGTTGACATCTTTAATTAGTATTATTTCTACCGTTGCACTACTGCTTTATATATATATATATATATATGCACAAATGCAAGAAAGGATATGATATTACTTTGGCTGCTAATTGATTAGTTTCAAATGCAAGAAATGATTAGTTTCTAATGTTATATTTTTATTGTTCGGTGTATGGGGAAGGTGCGGGTTCGTGAGACTGGTGCATCCTCCTCCAGATCAACCACAGGAGAGGTCAATGCCTTAAAGGAGGAAGTGACAACCCTAAAAGATCAGCTTGCGGCCCTGGGCGAGCAGATGAGAGCCTAGAGCGAGCAGATGAGGGCCCAGCGCGAGCAGATGAGGGCCCAGCGCGAGCAGATAAGTATTATTGTACTGGCCTTACAAATGTACGGCCTCCAAACCCCGATGCCAGCACCTGATCTTGCTCCACCTTAGACCTCTTAGCCACTTCGCCCAGCTGATACCTGTAGCCTGATGTATCAAACCTAGAAGACTACTTGTTGTAGTTTTCTCTTTTTTGTTCGGATATCTTGTATGTACATTTTCATATATTTTATAATTAAATACTTTTTCTTGGTTTATTAATTATTGTTTAGTATTTAAATACAATATTTATTAAAAATTAAATAAAAAATATTTTTGCAAAAAAAAAAAGGTTTGCAAGACGAAGGAGTAACATGCATCGCACAAAGACACTTTGTGCGACGCAAGTCCCTACGTCGCGCAACTACTTTGTGGAATGCAGGTCCTACGTCAGCAAAGACACTTTGCGCGACGTAGAACCTGCGTCGCGCAAAGTAGTTTTGCATGACGTAGGTCACTTCTTCGTCGCTCAAACCTTGTTTTCACTGCCTTGGTACGATGATTGGTGCGCGACGAAGGTTCGTTGGGCTAATTTTTGCACGACATTTTTTGACTTTGAGCGACGAAGGACCTGCGTCGCGCAAAGTGTTTTTTGTACTAGTGAAGCCTACCACCGCCAAGCTTATCAGGACCCCACTATTCCTCTGTCCAATGGTCAAGCCTCTAAGTCATGTTTTAAACAATGGAAATCTTATTCTCAATGCTGCCAAAAGTTTTGCATGCTATGCTCTCTCTTTGATGTGCCTCTTAGATATTTGTTTCTTCGGTCTATACTTTCCAAAAGGGTCTCAAACTACTTTTTCTTATTCCATTTATGGCTTGTGGTTTTGCTGTTGTTTATTGGTGCAATGATTACAATTGTCATCCTGTTCTCTATCTTTTTATGTGTTTGCACAAATATGTTAGGTACATTGTTTTATGCTTTTGCGCATAACTATTTGTAATTGGGCCTTGTCTACTGAGTCACTGTCCCTCATCAGAAAAGTGAAATCTTTTAAGGTTTTCACTATTAGTGCTTATTTCAAGTCGGGGTCTTGTTTCTGGGGGAGTTTGTTTGTATGAAGAACACCACTTCTGGGGGAGTTCATTTATAACGCATGTATGCTTTGTGGGTAGTTGGTTAACTTACCTATGGTTTTCACTATTACTATTTGTTTTCCGTTGTGCTTTTGCTATCCATGCATTGTGTATTTGATGCAAATTTGGATGTTTCTGATCTGATGCAGCCACTTAGTCTATAGAATTCTAGGTTTATAGGGGAGTTTTTGTCTAGGAGAGTACAAATTATGGGGGAGTTCAATTTATTAGGCAAACTTGACCTATCTTGGCTTTGTTGTTTTTGAAGTTATCTTCTAATGTACCTCGATTTAGATACGCCTAGTGTAGTTCTTTGTTGTGGGTTTTTTTTTTTTTTTTTCTTGGAATAATTTCCTTGGACAAGTTACTTGCTTTAAATGTCTTGGCATCGAGAATTGTACCTTTATGGTTTGCGTTGACTATCATGCTCTTATTGTACTTGTGTTCTTGGATTGTTCTTACTATTACTGCAAAATCATTTATCTGTCTTTCTTGTGTTCCCATGCTATATAGTGAACCTTGTGCCTAATCTTGATTGTTCGTTCTTATTGGATTTTCATTTGTGGTTGGAAATTTCTTTCAAGAGCTCAATTGACATATCATTTATTTTGTTTAATTGAATTGGCATATAATTCATTTTAGATCATTTGTCTTTGCCATGACAAATGGGGGAGAAAAAATCATGTCGCAATCAATTTACATTCCTTGCAATTGCTTTAACCATGACAACTTTTCACTTGTTCTTGTCAAGAGTACTTATTTGCAGGATTCGTTCTTTGGGTTATCTTGAGTTAGGTTGAGTGAATTTAGTTATTGGGTTTGGATTACTTTGTCAAGGAAAGCCAAAGGGGGAGATTGTGAAGTCTAGTTTTATTGTTTGGCTTCCCTAGTCAAATGTTGTAAATTGTAGCACACATGCTCTAGTTGGATTTAAGGTTTAAATGCTACTTTGGGATCATGCTGCTGAAAATATCAATTCAAGAGCCATGCTATTGGAAATATCATTTCAAGAGCTTAATTTCTCTGATCAAAGGTTTGTTCATACATATTCTTTTCACAACATTATTTCTAGTTCATTCTGTGTAGTGGTTCTATCTTGTCAAAACTTCTCTCTGCTTTCACACGAGCTAGGCACACACTTTAAGACAACCCACATCGGGCTTTCTGACAGCTTGTTCCCTGAGAATGTTTTTCAGCCCTAGATCTTTCCAGATTGATTTTGGACATGACCCGTGGCTTTTCTGGTCCCTTTTCTATCCGAACATCAAGCCCTCTTTAAAAGCCAAAGCTAGGGTTCATTTGTCTATGGGGTTTGAGATTGGAAAATTTTTGAAAGCTTTATTTTTCATCTCCATCTCATATCTCCTTGGAGCATCAAGCATATTTTATGGGTAATGTTCTTCATTGAATATTTCAAAACCTATCTTTGAAATTGCTTGCTTAAGGTCGTTTTATTAGCTAATTTGTTTTGGCTAGGAGTTTTACATTTTTCCTAAAAGAGTTGATTTTAGCTTTGAGCTACCTCTTATGTTCTTAATTGAAACCCTAGCCAAAACTATGTTCATGCATCAAACACCCAATCACTGCATATTAGGGTAGCATTGTCTTCATGGTTTTGTTTTAATTTTGTGGTCAAGTTTTTCAAGTTTCAAATCTTTAAACTGACCTCTTTTTGGATTCGCATCAGTTTCATCTTTCAAGTGTTTTACTGTTGAAGCTGACTAGACATTGAATCCAAATTTGCATCAACTTCGTCATAACATCACTTGCATAAGTTGATTTGATTTCATTGCCACAAGGTGAAGTGCTCAGGATGAGCTGCCACTTCGTGAAGACCGAAGGAATCGATCTCGTGAAATGTAAGGTTGCACAAAGGTACCAGCTTCTCCATAGATTGGGATATAGGAATTGAGCTTGTGTGGTTACTTTGTAAGAATCTTGATTTCACTAGTGGATTGGACTAAGTGGAGAGTCCCCGATTTTTTAACCCAGAGGTGGGTTTTTCCTGCCAAAAACTTCATGCGTTCCTTGTTTCTTAAGCTTGTCCACATATTTTATTTACTTGCATATGCTTCATCCATGCAATGAATTGTTATTTGATATGTGTTAGAGACTAAGTTTACACTGCATATTAAGAACAATGAACTGATTTGTTGTTGACTAAGATAACTCGTAGTGAATTAAGTTTGATTCGTAAATTTGAGTTTAATTAGTTGACGAATTTGTACTTAGTTGATTGGTGAGCTTGACTAGTTAAACTAGCATACTTTAATTCATAATTACTTTGTTATTGCTGTTCTAATGAACCGATATGTAAATGTGTTCAAGCTTAGGAATTATTGTTGTGAAACTAATATGGGTAGACTTTGATTAATTGAACGTATTGGTCAGTTAGGTTTTGTTCTTACAACTGCACTTTATATCATTGACTAATTTGTGACTAGTTGACTAGCTCATTTCACTAGTCTATTGTGCAAAGTTAATTTTTATTTGCAAGATATTCCGTCTAGTACCTAATTTCAAGGTTTTACATTGTATTTATATTTTGTAGGTTGTAACAAGTAAAGAGTGGAAAAGGAGCTAAAAAGAAAGTATTGAGACTAAAAAGGTTTTGCAATTCCATGTCGTTAGCACAGCCTGTGCAAATCAGCTGAGTTCGTGGATTCAACTGTGTAGACTTGGGAAGAACCAGGCGTTGAGCCATACACGCTTGGAAAGCTACGGATGTCTATTTTCCGTGAAATTTTACGGTTTGTGAATACCATTTTTCTAGATATAGTTATGGCAGTTTAGTACATGAAGGTTGGGCTACGTGCCAATACAAAGTTTCTACAATTGTTTTCAACGTGTCAAATTAAAGAAGGGTTAAAATTCATGTTTATTAGGAGATTTAACTACTTGGAAGAAGCCAAAAAGTCTGGGAGAAGGTAAATTAAAAATCTTTACAATATAATGAGACTTTAAAGCTCATTAAACTTGATAAGGAAAATAAGGCTAATTGCCTTGTCGGTTACAACTATGGGGAATGAGATTTTATGCTTTAGCGCATCAGCAAGGCAGCGTGCCAAAAACAAAATTGGAAAAAAAAGAAAAAGAAAGGCAGCAGCAGCAGCCACCAAAGATGATGAGGCAGCCACGAAGAAGAGAGAAAGAGGAAGGACCAAAGCACCATTCCGCAATTCATCATTGAAAAGTTTTTTCTTCTCCTTTTACTTTCTGTTATGTTTGTCTTTGCTGCCCATTTACATTATGAGTAACTAAATCCCACAAAGAAGAGAGAAAGAGGAAGGACCAAAGCAACCTTCCACAATTCATCATTGAAAAGTTTCTTCTACGGCAACACGACCACCGCACACCATCTTTGCCGGTGTACACCTACTTCGTGAACTCTCCACCGATGAACGATGATGGAGTCACGCACCCGGCCACTCTCTCTCCGTATTTCTTTCATTGCACAATGGCATCACCACTGTTCAAGAAATTTCCTGGCGATTTCTTGCCATGTTCAGCGAGGGTAAGCTTAAAAAACTCGTTAAACCTTCTTGGATCAAGTTTTAAAGTACGATTACAAGAGTTTTGAGTTGTTTTGCTGACGATTAATGCATGAATCATCTCTGGGACTGAAACCTAGTTTCCGGCGACAATCCGACGGGTTTCGAGCCGTTTTCCAACGAGACTCGACCATGGCTAAATAAACTAATGGTACTACTTGAATCCTTGTTTCTTGACCTTCATTTTGATATATTGGAATCCTAGGTTTAGTGGAGTTTTGGAGTTGTCGGAATTGGGTAGAACCCAGTGGTTGCAGCAGCAACTGGCCGGAGAAGGAAAAAAAAAAAAAAAGGGCCGAAGCCCAAACTTGGCCCATAACCCAAGCCCAGATTCGTGGGCCAGATCTGGCCCAGATCCATTCCTGAGTTGGGTTTGGAATATTCTCAGGAATATTCCTTATGTTGCCCTTTTAGAAAAATTTCCCTCCTAGGCTAATTCGACGTCGCAAGTCCGTTTTTGACATCCATTTAGTGAAATAATAAAGTTTTCATGTAGTTGACCATCGAGGCATCTCGGTTGACTTTTAGGGTTAACCATTGACTTTCTGTAAAATATGTCGGGGACCCTCCTTAGCGTATTTCGACGCTCTGATTCCAAATCCGCTCTTCGTTTTCCGAAATTTAATTGTTTTAGTATGTTTTATTAATGGGTCCTAATATTATTCTTAGGTGTGATTATTACCGGTGACTCCAGCTTTCTTAGTTCGAAACGGCTTCGACCCGACAACATGATCTGTCAGTGGGTCTTTTCTTTATATATATATATATGTATATATTGGTTAGTTTCCATATATACAATTGTTAATAAATTCTCTACGTGATTGCCATGATTAAATTAACGATTATAAGAAATGCCTTATTGTTGGGAAATGATGAAATAATCCTACAAGATGCACAGGTAAGCTTATTATTAAAGGGGATGCCTTAATTATATCTATGGTCATAAATAGAATTATATTGACTAGAATTATTGAAATTACTGTGGCATGATTGTATTTAAGTTATTTGCTCATCATTGATGCACCGGTGTTAGTACTCGCCCTGATTAGGGCCAGGCTTTCACGTGTATGTACACATCCCACCGTATGGTCATTTTGGATCTATTGTAGGTGCCAATCCTGTCGTACAGGTTGCAATAGGCAACTCCGACTCATATGTGATGCGCATAGCGCCAGTCTTCACGTGATTGTAGTACTAGAGCGTATATCATTGTGACACCCAGTCCTGTTCATGTCAGATTACCTCTGCATGAACTCGTGTGTTAGCATCTATCGATGAGCATACGATGTGATATGTTTATTTAGGCGAAAATATGTGATCACAGAAGTCATGTACTTATTTACGAAAGTTGTGATGTATGGCATCCTTGAAATATTGTTGGTTATGGTAAACATTTTTATGCTATATGTAGTGTGTATATTTTGGAAACTATTCTTGTTTTACGATGAAGGGTTATAACATTTTCAAAAGGTTTTTATTAAAACTTTATTTTCAGGCCCACTCACCTTTGTTTTTACCCCTTCAGATTTTAGTAGCTGAACTTTTGTATCGACGAGGATTCTTGGCAAATCTCGGTATAAGTGGCTACCTTTGAGGGTATAATCTTTATCCTTATCTTACTGTACTTTACTTATGCTCTGACATCACATGTGAAATGGGCTCATATCTGCTCACCAACTCACTCTTATTTTAGGCACGTTTGGGTTTAAATTCATTCACATATTCCACTACACTACACTGTATGGCTTCGTCACCTTCTAGTTATCGGCCAGCACAGCTCAATTCAGAGTCCAAGTGGACATTCTGGGTCGAGGTGTGTTAGTTTTGTATCAAAGCATAAGTTTGGGCAGTATTGCGTTCATCACACGCGTGATGTAAGCATTCTTGGTTCTTAAACCTAAATGTCGAATCCTGCCACCTTGTTGAATACGAAAAACATGCTAGTTTTGGGCATTTTAGGTGACTTATCGACGTTCAAGAAGAACATTTGGCGAATGCCTTTAAACTTTAAATGGAGAACCTCGCTGCCAAGGAAAATTCAGTTTTGGAAATGAGTTGTTAGCCCCGCAGTCGGGCTAATGTATCGCCAGAGATTTACCAATTGATAATTGTGTATCGCCAAAGATTTACCAATCGATCCCACTACCATCTAGTCATTTCTACCAACCCTTTCAAGTTAGGAAACTAGAAATAGTTTTGATTCCTTGGCAGTACCCGTTAGTATATCACCTATCAGAATTCCTATGAAGTTTACTTTCATCGAGATTCCAGAAACGTCTTGAGCGACAATTTGGTGCTAAAGTGGTAGCATTCAATGGAAGAACTTCTGAGGGGACAGTCACTTTTGGTCCCCGAAAGCACTAATCTTCTTAAACACACTAGTGATCATTCTGGATCTACAGGACGAAGGTCGACTTCCATTTAAGTCCATTCTAAAGTAGATTATTAGCAAATTCCTTTTCCGGCTTTAGGACATTCTAACCAATACTAGTTACTAGAATTTCTTTTGGTGCTGAACTCGTCATTTCAATGAGCGTAGGCACAGGAGTACGAGTTATTATACCTGAAGGAAATATTTGTGAAAACTAGTTCATTTGAGCAACATCTATGCATGCACTTAAAAATTAAAAGGCGGAATCATGCTTGTATGCACTCAAAAACAAAATTTTACACATGAAATTCAAGACTCAACTCAAATCTTAAAGAAGGGAGTTGAGAAACTTTTATACCTTTGAAGCACCTATTTGCTTACTAAAGGATATTCACCCATGTGAGGGCCTTCTTTCCTTAGTCTCCTTGCTCCTTAACTCCATGGATGTGGATGGAGGAACTTTGTTTCTTGGCTCCATGACTTCTTGGATGGATTAAGGAATGGATTCTCCAAGTTCCCAAAATAGGGAACCTCTAAGTCTCCACACCAAGGAGAGCATTGAGGAAGAGATGAGTGACCTAGAGGAAGAAAGATTGCTAGCTATTTTCTTCTAGGGTGGTCTGCCTCTTAGAGAGAAAATGAGAGTTTGTGTTCTCTTCAATTTCCTAAAAGAAAAACCCTTATGATGAAATGACTGTAAAGATGAAGGAAAAATTTTGTCCTAGCTAAGAACAAGTAAGAACATTTGAATACATATGCAAACTATTAACACTTTAAAGTAGGCATGCATCCAAAAACAATTCATAAAACCCATGACTTTCAAAGCCTAGTATATGGTGAACCAAAAGACTCTTTAACAACATTAAAGAGAATGAAGAATTTAGAGATTCTTTACCCTTGAAGCTCATCCTTGTTTACACAAGGGATTCAACCAAGTGGAGGGCCTTCAAGTCACCTCCAAGCTCCTTGGATCTTGCTTGTGATTTCCTTCTCCTTTTGTGCTCCTTTGGTCCTTGAGGATGTAAGGAAAGGATCTCCAAAACACCAAAGGTTTGGTGTCTCTAAGTCTCCACACCAAGGGTGAGGTGTGAAGATGAAATGGATGACTTAGAGAAGAAATGATTGCTAGATGAATCTCCTCTAAGTGGCCGGCCTCCTTGTTAAAAAAGGAGAGAATAGGTTTCACCTCTTTTCTTACAAGAAAACCCTAATGAGAAAAATAGCTATAAAATTGCTTTTATAACACTTTTCTTAGGTGAGTGGCAAACTTGCAATTAAGCAAAACTTCACCATCTCCTCACCATGGCCGGCCTATTTGTTGTGATTGGGCTTATTGCCCATTTTGTTTTAGTTGTCATACACCTTAAACATAATGGGCCTTGTGGACCAAAACACTTTTGGGCCCCCGAAACCCAAAACCAACTTGAAAGCCCAATACGAACATTTCGTAAAATTAATTAACTAATTTAATTAATCTTGACCATTCTTCAATTAAACCATTTAATTGCATATCCATTTCATTTAATTTCTTCACTATCATCCTTACTCGGTGTACGATCCATTAGGTTCCATTTAGCGAGGTAGTGGGCGATTGTTACTCTTAACGATCGATTGTGAATTGAAACCACATTTCAATTCTCCCTTAAAATTAGTGTTTGCTAATCATTAGGGCTTCCACAAACCATGAGTAACACCTAGCAGTATGTCATGGTTACCCAAGCTAAGTAGAATTGGTTGGAGAACCTATCCAGTTACAACTACAATGCAATACGGTTCTTCTCTAATACAATACTCTTAATCACATTGTTTAAGTGATAGTTTGTTTCATGTCTACTATCCAATGTGATACTTCTCCATATGATTCTATTGAATAAGATTTGGAACAAACTTCCTAAATCATATTCATATGCTTTGGCCAAAGACTCTCGAATCATATCTTAGAGTATTCTCCTTCCACCATGGAAGGTTAGAGATCCCTTGTTGTGCATTCATATGCCTACATGACTAGATAGCTTGACCCCAACAATGTCGTGGACACTCCAATGGAATGCCTTTGACATGATCAAAGGTCAAAGACCTAACCATTAGACATCTATGATGCCTCAGGTCAAATGACTACTTTGCATATTGCAACTATCGAGTTCTTACATGACATGTATGTTCGAACTCTCTTTTGATCGTAGTTCAGTGTACTCGATTACTCTTTCGAGCACCTATGTGTTTGTCTTAGTGTCCAACACCAAATGACTTGAGACTAGTCATACTCACGCTCGAGTCGACATAACACATACTAACCTTAATGGATTGTCAATGCCTAATTGGCAATCCTATGGCTAGGAACGTTTTAGGAATGAAGATAAGAGAAAGGTCTCGATAATCTAACTTACTTAAATCACTTGTCTCTTAGATCAAATACATCCCTTGGATTCCCTTATCGCTTAAACACATGATACAATAAATAGTGATTAACAATAAGCTTTGCCCTTCATTAAACATATAAAAGTTTAATACAATAAGTATTCCAAAAGCTATTACATCAAATGAGTGGCTTTGTGGGCGTACTTCCAACAAAAGATGCATTTATACCACCTCACATTTGAGTGCGAACTTGCAATTAAACCAAGTTAACTATGTTGGAAATGTGCCCTAAAGCCAATCATATGATGATACTTTACGGACATTTCACATGTTAAACTAATCTAGTTTACATATAAAAGGGCAAACATTATTGTTTGAGCCGTCTCATATAAAAGTTATATGCTTAAACGATAAAGTCCAAGGAATATGTGATTGGGAGAATGCAATCTAATGAAGTTAGATTAATGAGACCATTCTTTCGTAGACACATCCTAAACGTTCCTGATCATAGGATTGCCAATTGGGCATTGACAGTCCGATAAGATCAGTACGTACTGTGCCTTCTCTCAGGGAGAGTGACTAGTCTCGAGTCATTGGTGTGTGTGACATCAAGACAAGTACGTAGGTGCTCAATAGAGAATGAGTTCACTGAACACGATCAACGAGGAGTTCTCATACTCATGTCACATGAGAACTCATGGTTGGGATAATGCAAATTAGTCTTTTGACCTGAGGCATCACAGTTGTCTTGTGGTTAAGTGCTTGATCTTTGATTATGTCAAAGTCACCCCATCGGGGTGTCCACGACATCATTGGGGTTAAGTCACTTAGTTATGGAGACAAGTGAATGTGCAACAAGGGATCTCTAACCTTCAAATGGTTTGAGGGAGAATACTTTATGATATGATTAAATCTTTGGCCAGAGTATGAATGAGATTTGGGAATGCGTTCCAAATCACATTCAAGGTAATCATATAAGCAAACGAATCACATTGGATAGTAGACATGAATAAATAAACTATCAAACCAAACAATGTGGTCAAGAGTATTAGATTAGAGAAATACCGTATTGCATTTGTAATCCTAAACTGAATAGGTTCTCTACCTCTTCTGATTAGCTTGGGTAGCCATGATATGCTGCTAGGTGTCACTCATGGTTTGTGGAAGCCCTAAACGTGTGTAATCACTAAAGGGAGAATTGAAAGTAAGTTTCAATTCACAATCGATGTAAAATGGTTTTAATCGCCCACTGCCTCGCTAAAAGGAACCTAATGTATCGTACACCGTGTAAGGTGGAGATTGAAGAAACAAAGGAGATGAGTAAGAATAATTAAATGGTTTAATTATTTATGGCAAGGATTAATTAATATGTTAATTAATCAAACGAATAAGTTCGTTAAAGACCTCGGGATAGTTTTGGACCTTAAGGCCCAATGGGCTTCGAACGTCAAAGCCCATTGACTTAAGTTGTATGACAACTTAATGAATAAAGATTCACAAAGGCCCAAAAGCCCATATCCCTTAAAGAGGCCGGCCATTTAGTGTAGAATTAGGGTTTTTGGTTCTTTAGGTCATTTAAAGAAGTGACTATATAAAGAACTTTATAGCCTAAAATTCATAAGTTGTTGATTTTAGAGAAAATTGGTGAGAACACAAAGCTTCCATTTCTCTCTAAGAGGCCAACCACCTTGGGGGAAATTATCTAGCAATTCTACTTCCTCAAGGTCACTCATTTCTTCTTCAATCTAACCTTGGTGTAGAATCTTTAGAGGTTCTCTATTTTGGGAACTTGGAGAATCCTATTCTTTCAACCAAATCCATGGAGCTAAGAAGCAAGGAATGAAGGCCCTATCTCTTGGGTGATTATCCTTTGCATATGCAAAGAGGAATCTACAAAGGTAAATATGTCTCAACTAGTAAATGTTGATTTAAAAGTTGAGTCAAGGTTCACCAATCTACTAGGCTTTGAATTTCATGGTT
Source organism: Malus fusca (assembly GCA_035220775.1). Lineage (NCBI taxonomy): Eukaryota > Viridiplantae > Streptophyta > Magnoliopsida > Rosales > Rosaceae > Malus > Malus fusca. The sequence goes on from CM069071.1 coordinate 29,677,169, forward strand.
GATGTTTTGTTTTGAGTGCATGTAAGCATGATTCCGCCTTTAATTTGTTAATTGCATGCTATTGATGTTGCTCAAATAAACATGTTTTTCACAAAATTTCCTTCAAACTACCCCTCACTCTTATGGCCGTCCTTGATGGGTTTATTGGGCTTTCAAGCCCTTTGTGTTTTCAAGTTGTCATACATCTTGAGTTATTGGATTTGACATTCGAATCCCATTGGACCTTGAGGCCCAAAACTAACCCGAGGTCTAATACGAACTTATTCGTTTGATTAATTAACATATTAATTAATCCTAGCCATAAATAATTAAACCATTTAATTATCCTTACTCATCTCCATTGTTTCTTCAATCTCTACCTCACATGGTGTACGATCCATTAGGTTCCTTTTAGGGAGGCAGTGGGCCATTAGAACTCTTCAAATCGATTGTGAGTTGAAACATACTTTCAATTTTTCCTTTAGTGATTATACACCTTTAGGGCTTCCACGGACCTTGAGTAACACCTAATAGTATATCATGGCTACCCAACCTAATTAGAAGAGGTGGATAACCTATTCAGTTTAGGATTACAATGCAATATGGTCTTTCTCTAATACAGTACTCTTGACCACATTGTTTGGTTTGATAGTTTATTCATGTCTACTATCCAATGTGATTCTTTTACTTATATGATTACCTTGAATGTGATTTGGAATGACTTCCTAAATCTCATTCATACTCTAGCCAGAGATTCTTAATCATATGATAGAGTATTCTCCCTCAAACGGTTTAAAGGTTAGAGTTCCCTTGTTGGGCATTCACTTGCCTCCATGACTAAGTGGCTTAACCCAAACTATGCGATGGACACCCTTTGACGAAGTGATTTTGACATAGTCAAAGATCAAGGACCTAACCACAAAACAACTATGATGCCTCAGGTCAAAAAGACTACTTTGCATTATCCCAACCATGACTTCTCATGTGACATAGTATGAGAACTCCTTGTTGATCGTGTTCAGTAGACTCATTCTCTATTGAGCACCTACATGTTTGTCTTGGTGTCAGTCACACCAATGACTCGAGACCAGTCACTCTCTCTAAGAGAAGACATATCATGTACTAATCTTAATGGACTATCAATGCCCAATTGGCAATCCTATGATCAGGAACATTTAGGATATGTATATGAAAGAGAATGGTCTCATGTATCTAACTTCTTTAGATCACATTCTCCCAATTACATATTCATTGGACTTATCGTTTAAGTATGTAACGTTTCTATGAGACGACTTTAAACAATAATCTTTACCTTTTGTTTAAACTAGATTAGTTTAACATGTGAAATGTCCGTAAAGTATCATCTTCTGATTGACTTTAGGACACATTTCCAACCATACCTACAGTTAGTAGAAATCCCCGTATAGCAAGTAGTTTCCCTTGAATCAACGGAACCACCTCATAGAACCAGTTCCTTATCAATCATCTGAAATCATCTACCCAAGCAGGCTCTAACCTGTAATTAGCCTATGGTAGCGCTACTAATTTACGATACGGTCCGATATCTTGGAACTGTCAACCAGTATTCAGGCGGTATGATTTATGATACCTGACACATGTTAGTATCTAGGAGTGATACCCTATGCTAGAATGCTGGTTTACAATTTTATGGTAACGAACAATATTAAAATATCATAAATGTATTAATTAGCGGCGCGATTGATAAACTGATTAACAGTGACAACCTGAGCCAAAAAAAGTAAAATCGTGCAAACTTAAGATCAAGCCTTATAAGAAGACCGTAAACTCACGGTTGCGTAAACCATATTACCCATTTAGGTAACCAAAACCTCTTCAACTAGTCACTTTTCCGATCACTTCCAAAGATAAATATTAGGATTAAGGCACAAATTATTTTCCCGCTGTAAGAGCGAAATGAGTATTGAGAAAATTGTGAAGACCTTTTCGTACGTGGCATATAAAAAGGAAGTAGTAGGGTACGTTTTGAGGACGTATACCTTTGGCATCATTTCTTAAAATTTTACCTGGGATACCACCAAATGGTGAAGTGAAGTACACAATCGCTCAACTTTCTCGAACTACACCAATTTTCCTTGTATCTTTCGAACAACTCATACATTATTGAGATGACTTGGTTACAAATGCTTACTGATTAGGAATTTATTCAACCAAACACTTTATCTAGGGAACCTCAAACCTATCCGCGAAGGTGAAAGACTGAACCTTAAGACCGTACCTAGATTTTAGCAACTTAATCGAGTGACGATTAAAACCGTTAACCCATACTATGAATTGGTGGTCTACCTGACCAACCTTTTGAGCCCTAGTTTTCTTCCATAGGCTGACAAATTCCTAGTAGTCTTACAAGTGACTTACACACCCGTCCAGCAACGAGATTAAATTCTCTAAACACCGACAACTAGCTTTATACCAAAATTCTCAAATATTACCCTTGTTTAAATTGGTACTTTTCTCGAGAGACATAATCGTGGTAGACTATATTATTTTCTTTTTCCCTACAGGTCATAACGGAAGAAAGTTGAAATTCTCACAAAGTGTTGTGAATTGCAGATATCTTTGGCCTTATCAATTTTATCGGCAGTTGATAACGATTTTCAGCTCTAGCATTTTCCTTCCACATCTACCGAAGAAAGTTAGTTAAATTGTGATGTTGAGTGTGAAGAAAATTTCTGTCATTTGAAGTGTTGTCTCCTCCCGAACTTTTCCTTATACATCTAGGGGACATCGATAATTTTGGAAATCCATGATGAAGTGTCATTTGGTTCTTTCACTACCAAATCAACAGCTATGATTGCACTATAGTGTATCATCTCGGTTGTGCAAACGTAATTACTGTTTACTGCAGCAAGACATTATCTACCTTCAAAATACTTCAAGCCTGTCTTGTTCTATTTTAGTTGGAATTCACAAGTATTGGTTTGACATTACTTACAAATCATCAAGAAATCTTTTGAGTTGTTATAATCGCTTCCTGTATCTGAGTAGAGATGGCAAATATCACCATAAGCTCTCAATACGAGGTATCTTGTACATATGGAGATCATGATGATATTCCGATGATCATCAACTGACTTGAAAAGTCAACTTACTTTTCGTTGGTCCTAGAGGGACTACAAATTTAGACCACTTGGTGAAATTACTCATACTTGAATTTATCAGATTTTATGTCATTTCGACCGACATCTATCTTTACTATGATTCGATACTTACCTTTTGTGCCGGAAGACATTTCAGACAATCTTGGCTATGTGTCCACCCTATTACACTTCGTATTAATTCTGAAGTAGACATACCATTTAGGAGAATTGCTCGAACATCTAAAAATTTTGTTGTGATCATGAACTCCTCAATCACCCAACAAATACTCTGCCAAACAAATCTTTACCGTTGGTAATTGAATATTTTGGAAGCTACTGTTGTAGCAAGATGTTATGCATTCAATCCAGTTACCTTGTACTATTGATTAAATGAATTTGTTTTGATCCTCGAATTCTTGAGTGTTCTTTTAGCCTTCTCGACATAGTTTTCGCTAAATTTGAGAGAAATTCACTAGGAAGCTGTTCACCAAGGTGTTGTGAACTACATTGGTTGGCTACATAGTATGCGTGTTGCTATTGTATCCCACTGTGACGTGCGTTTTATTTCCAAGTCGTTGGCAGTCTTCTTAAAGGTCACGTGTACTAAGTTTTTCGCCAATACCATATTTCATCCTTAGACTAACGGTCAATCTGAATGAATTATCCAGATCTTTGAGAACATATTGCATTGATGTGTTTTACAGTTTTAACTGGTTATGATAGACACTTATCTTTGTTAGAGTGGTGTGTAACTGTGGTTACATTTTTGGTTTTGGATATGGCACCAATTGATGATGTGGTACATAAATTCTATGCATATTACATGTCTGAGAGACAAGTATTGCGACCAGGGATTTGAATATCGAGAGTAAGATGTAGTAAATTGGTGTACTTTTGACGTTTTTGCCTAAGAGGGTAGTACGTGAGCGCGGTCGAGGCGTTAGTCAGACGAATTATATGTATTTTGCAATGAGGGGTAAGATGGTAATATTATATCCTCGGTAATTTGTTGCTTACTTATCCAGACAACAATGAGCTGTCGATATCGCGGGCTGCAGACTGTAATATTGATAACTTATTCGTTGGATTAGTTAAGTAAGTGGACAAGTAGGTCCATTTACGTTAGCATTTTTAGTTATATATTTATCATTTGGGCTTGACCCAAAGATGTTACACTTATTCTCGGAGTACATGAAGCTACAAGTGCGTAGGTAAAATTTTTTTTATGTTCAGTTTTAATTTTAGTGCAATTATTTTAACTTTACGTTATTATATATATGTATTTTGACAGGAGGTTATTATACATATATAAATACTTTCGACTTAATGTTTTATAAGAAGTATTATACTATAATATTGTACTTAAGGAGAGAGAAATTATGAGCTTGGAGGCATGAAAGAGGAATCATTGCAATCCGATAGCGACGAAATGACATACTCTTTTATGCAACCTCTCTAACTTGATTTCTTCTTTATATATTTTCTATCTATCTCGGAGTATTTTATGTATAGCAATTTATTTCAAATTTCGGGGACGAAATTTTTTTAAGGTGGGTAGATTGTGACAACCCATCCCTACTTTTCCGATTTTATTAATTTTAAAAGAGTGAATTGACAAAAATACCCTAGAGACGAGATTGTTGACTTTTATTGACCATCATTTCATGACTTATAAGACCTACTATTTTACCATAGTCTCGAAGTACTCAACGGTATTAACGCGTAGGCGAAAACGAAATCGAAATTGGAGTTACGATGAAGATTTTACGGAACTATGAATTCGAAAATACTTTTTTAAAAATTACTATTTTATATTTTATATATTTATTTTAAATTTTTAAATTTTTATCTCTTATTTTAATATATTTTTAAAAGGATATCTTAATATTTTATTAATTTATTTTGTGGCCCATGGGGCCCACACTCACCTCTCAATCTCTCCCGCGTGTCCCCTTCCTCAGTCTTGGGTACTCTCTTTCTTTCCCTCTCTTTTCTCTCACTTAAACTCTCACGCTCTTTCCCTTCTCCCTCATTCTTCCCTCATCTCTCCCGAGTCTCTCCTCCGCCATAACATCGACGACAACACGGCCACCGCACACCATCTTTGCCTGTACACCTCCTTCACGAACTCTCCACCAATGAACGATGACGGACTCACGCACCCGGCCACTCTCTCTCCATTTTTCTTTCACTGCACAGTGGCATCACCACTGTTCAGAAAATTTCCCGGCGATTTCTCGCCATGCTCGGTGAGGGTAAGCTTCAAAAACTTGTTAAACCTTCTTGGATCAAGTTTTAGAGTATGATTAGAGGAATTTTGAGTTGTTTTGGTGACGATTAGTGCAGGAATTATCTTTGGGACTCAAACCCAGTTTCTGGTGAGAACCCGATGGCTTTCGAGCCATTTTTCGACGAGACTCGACCACGGCTGAGGAAATCAATGGTACTACTTGAATCCTTGTTTCTCGAAATTCATTTTGATATTTTGGAAGGCTAGGTTAAGTGGAGTTTTAGAGTGGTCAGAATTGGGTAGAACATGGCGATTGCAGCGGCAACAGGCCGGAGAAGGAAAAAAAAAAAGCGTCGAAGCCCAAATCTGTGGGCCAGATCTGGCCCAGACCCATTCCTGAGTTGGGTTTGGAATATTCTCATAAATATTCCAAGGAATATTCCTGGAACATTCATGGAATATTCTTAGAATATCCTTTTGAATATTCTTGGAATATTTCTTATGTTGGCTTTTTCGAAAAAATTTCGGAAACCCTCATAGGCTTATTTCGACGTTCCGAGTCTATTTTTGACATCCATTTAGTGAAATAATAAAGTTTTAACGTAGTTGACTTCCAGGGCATCTCGGTTGACTTTTAAGGTTAACCGTTGACTTTTTGTAAAATATGTCAGGGACCCTCCTTAGCTTATTTTGACGTTCTAATTCCAAATTCGCACTCCGTTTTCCCAAATTTAATTGTTTTAGTGTGTTTTATTATTGGATCCTAATATTATGTTTAGGTGCAATTATTATCGGTGACTCCAGCTTTCTTAGTTCGAATGGCTTCGACCCGACGACATGATCTGTGAGTGGGTCTTTTCTTTATATATATATATATATGTATATGTATATGTATGTATGTATGTATGTATATATCTATGTATGTATATATATGTATGTACATATATATATGTATATATTGGTTAGTTTCCATATATACAATTATTAATAAATTCTCTACGTGATTGCCATGATTAAATTAAGGGTAAATTACATAGTAGTGACACACCCCGTCCCGAAGGAGGGTATGCTGGCCGTCACGTGAGAGTGACGTAACCATTTACACAGTTTGGAAGCTTTAAACAAAAATACAATTACTAAGATGAAACACCCGAGGGCGAGTCCTACTTTTGTGAATTCTGTCAGAACACCGTTGGATTCCTCGTGGCCACCAAAGCTCTGCTATCTAGAACCTGAGGGGCGCAAAACAAAATTGAGTGGGTCAGTAAAACAAAGTTTTTCAAAAACTTTTCATTTAAAACATTTCTAACCCCTCGCTGTAAAACCTGTATACTTTCCCAGAAAATAGTATATAAACATATATATATCATCAAAAGCTCAAATCACAATCCTTCAACGCTTTTAAGAAAGAATATGCCATGCCATGTCATATGCCAAAATATAATATGAATGCATCAATATAAATCAGGTGAAAATAATAAATCAACCGGAGACCCTATAGTGGTCCTGTACGGCTGATTCTATAGCTCAATATCTCATCCAGCCAGAGTCACCAACTGTGACCTGTACGGCCCTGCCGGAGTCACCACCTGTGACCTGTACGGCACTACACTGCACATAAGTCGGAACTACCTATAGTAGTCTGTACGACTAATATGGTGAAATAATACGCTCTAGTGCTTCTCTCATCAATCATCTGCGCGCATAATCTAAGGTCACCCACCAGTCGGAACCCCTCTAATGGTCTGTACGACTGGCATGTCGGAACCACCTCTAGTGGTCTGTACGACATCCACCTACTTGGATCCAAGGCGAGCGTGCGGTGTGGTGAATAATATAAGCACTAACACCTAGGGTGCAGGTTATGAGCTTCCAATGCAATTCACATAATAAATCGTATGAATAATGTAAAAACTCACCTGTGCGTCCACAGCGTCAATTCACATATATATGCCTCAATTATCAATTCAATTATCTCAACAATTGCATGCATGGCAATTAAAAACATATTTTCATATAAACGCATTTTCTGGGACAATTAATAGTATATAGGTAATACGAAGAACGAAAACTGCCCACTCACCTAGAGTTCACCCAACAACTCCCTAGCACCACACATCAAGGCGTCATGACGATCAGCGCCTAGAACAATAATCAAATCCAACCTCAGAATTCATTTCAAATCCATAACTTCCAGAGGTTCACAATATACCTGTAGGACATCATCCTAAAATTTCATTACCATCCAACGGTCGGATCTCCGTCAATTTCCAAAACCAAGTGACGGTTAACATTCTATTTTATGAATTTTCAACTCCAATTCCGAAAGATCAGTAAATCGGATTCCCGATCCGTAAGTTCCTATAATCCTCAAATATTACGTATTACAACGTATCAAAGTTTGGTGACGATCCGACGGTTGGATCGTCAATTCACATTTTCACCTAACCACGAATTGAAACGAACTTAGGTTCAATTACTCAATTTACGTCCATCAATTATCAAAATTGAACCTAGAACCTTAAACACATGCTAAGAATGACATTGGCGGGCCATTGGCCACGCGCCGCCGCACGGGCCGCCACGAGTGGCTGTCGGCCGCCCCGGCTCGCCGAAAAATCCAACTATTTCCAAAAATTTCCAAAATTTGCAGATTTGAAGATCTCAATGAGTAGAGAAACTTTCATACCTGTGGCCTAGGCCAATTTGGCTTGGAAGCACTTCAATTTCACCAAAACCGTGAAGAACCCTAGAATTGGGTGTTTCCAATTCGACCTTCAAATCAACTCCATCGTCCAAATCAATGCTTGGGCTTTGTTCCAGGTCCTAAGGGAATGCTAATGATGTTAGTAATTGAAAGAAAACGTTTCAAGATTTGAAGAATTTGAACAAAAAGTCACGGCACCCACGGGTGCGGTTTTCACCAAATCACCATCAAATTTCATGATTTTTGGGTTGAAACATGAAGAGGGAAGACCTAGGTGTTGATTGGGAGTGGTACCTTGATCCAATTCGTGGGAAATCCGGTGAAAATCGTTGGAAAAATGGAGGTGGGTGTCGCGGGTAAACGGGTTGGGGGAAAACCCGTTTCCTCCTTTCCCTCTCATGCCACTCTCCCTGCTTTCCCTCCTTTCTTCTCCCTCTGATTGGTCATCCACTTCCTCCTCTTTCTGGTTGGCTCACTCCTCCCTCTCTCCTATTCCGATTGGGCAGTTTTGCCCAATCCTTCATCTTCTTCTTCTTCCCTTCACGTACACACACACACAAAACCTCCTTTCATATTTTTATTTTTATTTTCTTTCTCTTACATCTAAGCCATCCATTTCATTCTTCATTAAATCTGGGCCGTCCACTTTCATAAAAGAAATTCTGGATTTTTTCTAAAATTATAATTCCTTAAAATCCCAAATTTCAAACGTTAATAACTTTTTCGATATAACTCCAAATCACGAACCGTCAGCGCCCACACGTCCGTAGCGACGAGTACTAAGAGGATATGTTAAGAAAACAAATCTTAGATGGCACGACACAACGATTAACCTCAAATAATGCGCGTGCCTCCAAGGGTATTTTTGTAAAATCCTTTATTAAAACTTTAAAAACTCTCAAGATTAAGGACGGGCTGTCACAATCTACCCACCTTAAAGAAATTTCGTCCTCGAAATTTACACAATCTTTACAATCCATCAATATCCATAAAACAGCCCGAAACACATCTCTCTCATTCGATTCTCTGACTTCCAAGTAGCTTCTTCCACTGAAAGATTCCTCCATAAACTTTCACCAAACTCATAGTCTCATTTCTCAGTACATCATCTTTCTAATCCAAGATAGGCACTGGCTCCTCATCATACGTCAAATCCAGATTGACTTCCAAAGGTTGAGGAGGTATCACTCGTGAAGGATATGAGATTTAATGTCGAAGTATCGAAACATGAAACATATCGTGCCCTTTCGTCGACTCTGGAGGCAACTCAAGCCTGTACGTAACTTCACCGACTCTTTCGGTGATCACATATGGTCCGATGTATCTAGGACTTACTTGTTTTTCTTTTTAAAACGAATCATACTTTTCCAAGGTGATAATTTCAAAATCATTCGATCACCTACATATACATCCGGTCAGTGGCATGTTTGTCTGCTAAGCTCTTCAGCCGATCCTGGCTCACTTCCAGGTTATACTTAATTACTTGAATATTCCGAGTAGTCTCCTCCACTAACTCAGGGCCTTGAATACCATCCGTCCCCAATTCTAACAATTTCGAAACACAAGACACAGCTTTTCACGGCCTTATGGCGTTACTCTAGGGAACAAACTGAAGGGACCAACATACCCAAGAAGTTTAACAGATCCCAAATCTCTTTTTCCATAAAACAATTAAATAACTGTTACGCTTGTCTGGAAAGGTTGATGTTCTCATATTGAAGTAACATGCGCTGACGTCACAAATCGATCAATTATTATTCAAATTCCAACCTAACTATTTTGTATACGAGGAAGCTTGTCCACGAAATCCATAGTAATATTCTCCCATTTCCGCCGTGGAATGGGAAATGACTACATTATTCCGAAAGACTTATTTCTTTCTGCTTTAACCTGATGACGGATGATACGCCTACTAACATACTCTGCCATTTCTCTTTTCATACTCGGTCAATAGTAAAATGTTCGAATGATATGATACATTTTGATACCTTCAGGATGCCTTGCATAAGCTGCACCGTACGCTTCATCCACAACTGTTTTCTTTAATTCCATAACATTAGGTATAAACACATTGTTCTCTTGCATAAGCTTGTCATCTGATTCTCTAACTCTGAGGTCTTTTTTTTTTTTTTTTCGCTATTCCTTGCTTTAAATAAATTCTTGAATTTCTTCGTTAAACGCTTAAGTCTCGAGTACGACCTACCAAACAGGCCTAACTTGAAAATTAGCAAGTACGTTTTCTTTTTGATCTTCCATTCCCAACTTTACTCCAGTATATCTCAAATCCACAAGAAGATGAACATGATAAGCGTACCTAGCATTAATTCTCACCAATAACGTAATGTCTCCATAACTTCAAAGCAAGAATGATAGCCGCAAATTCCAAATCACAAGTAGGGTAATTCATCTCATGAGGTCTCAATTGCCGCGAAGCATAGGCAATCTTCCTACCATGTTGCATAAACACGCATCCAAGAACATTCAAAGAGTATCACTATAGACCACATAATTACCACTATCATCTAGGAGTGCGACAACGGATGCATGAGTGAGGAAATACTTTACTTGCTCAAGTTTTACTCACAATTTTTTCATTCCACTCAACTTAACCTCTTTCTCATCAATCTCGCCAAAAGCCAAGCAGTGATTAAAAATCTTGGACGAACTATCGATAATATCCTGCTAATCCGAGAAAACTCTGAACCTCAGTCACAGTTCGCAATTGTTCCAAATTCTCAATCGCTGCTACTCTTTTAAGAATCCACTTGAATACCTTAAGTAGATATAATTAATTTATCCAACATTAGCATTTGCTAAACTTAGCATACATCAACATTCCCTCAATCTTAGCAACACCAACTTAAAATATCTATCATGCTCTGCTCTATTCTTATCAATCTCGTCAATGGAAAACAATAACAAAATGGTCCAGATATTACTGGAATACTTCCTTCATCGAACTCATAAAGGTAGCAGGTGCATTCGTCACTCCGAATGGCATCCCAACTTGAAATGACCATAGCGAGTCCTGAATTCAGTCTTATGAACATCCTCACTGTTAATCTTCAACTAATATTATCCAGACCTCTAGTCAATCTCAGAAAGTACCCAGGCGCCTCAGAGCTGATCAAATAATCATCAATACGCAACAATGGATAACAGCTCTCAATCGTTACCCGATTCAATTGCCTGTAATCACTGCCTAGCCTTAATGTCCACTTTCTTCCTCACAAATAAACCGGAGCTTTCCCAATGTGATGTATTAAGTTGAATGGAACTTTTATCAACCAATTCTTGTAATTGAATTTTTTAATTCCCTTAACTCAACCTGAACCAATCTCTAACATAAGATTTGCACCTAGAGACAATTCAATAGTGAAACCCACATCTCTGCCTGGCGGCAATCTAGGTAATTCATCTGGGAATACACCAGGAAAATGTCTAACCATCTTTACATCTTCCATACTATTAGGATCAACATCATTTAGCACCATATGAACTAAATATCTTGGCAGCCTTTTGATAACAATCTTCTTTGCTCTCTCAACAGGAATAATGGCATGTCTCACTCCACTTTGCTTACCCACAAAAGTAACCTCTGGTCATCCAGGTCGACAAAAATTAACTGATTCCCCATAGCAATCTAGCTTGGCACATTTATACTGCACCCAATTTGTGCCAAAAAAAATCACCTCAAAATCCACAATATCCAACAGAATAAAATTCACTGGCATGACATTTTTCACCATCACTGGACACCCTGAATAGCACCATACTAACGTAGGATGACCTACCTGTTTACTTGCTCAACGAATCCAACAAATAAGTTATGGGTATTACGGTCTGCAGCCCGTAATAACGATAACTCATTGTCGTCTCGATAAGTAAGCAACAATTCTTAAGGGTGCAATATTATCATTTTACTCCTCACAGGGAAAATACATATATACGCCTCGATCGTGCTCATTCACTACTTCCTTTGGCAACATCGTCAATAATAAGAATTATATCAGCCGGAGTCAGCTAGAATGATCTGTACGGCTGAGTCTACAACTCGACCATCCATGTTAGCACATAAGTCGGAGTCACATATAGTGACCTGTACGACTTACTCATCAATTTTCCAAGTGATATGTCAAGGAAGACTGTTGGGTAACAACTAATCCCAGGGACAATTCATACCTCTATGTCTCATCTAACCACATGAACACATTCACAACTTCCCACACTCTCCAAGTGCCTAATATTGTATCTACGGTGCAAAGATACATTTCCTCTACCAGAGTTACCTTGTCTCAGAAATCTGGGATCACTAGTAAATCTATCATTTCGCCTCTGACCAGTGGCACTAAAACCTCAGCTGGGAAAATCAGCTCTAGTTTCACTTCTTTTGAAGCTCTGAGTCTTCCGAGGTCTTCGATATGACGGATCTTTAACTTTATCGTCTTTCTTCTGATTCTCATTCCTTTCTTATTCCTCTTTACTCTCGCTGATCATATCCTCAGAGTCCTCAAAGCCCAACAACATCTCGTAAACTCCTAGTAAAAAGTACAATGGATAGTGGTCGCCAAAGAACGCCACTTCTTTTTATTATCCAGCCAAAAACGACATAACACCTCGACCGGATTAGCAACAACATCCGAATGGAAACAAGGCAAGTCTGTAAACTCTCTATAATAATATGACGGAGGAATGAATTTTTCCTTAAACAATTCTTTAAACGACTTCCAATCAGCTGTTCTTCCGATAACATCGGATAACATTCCTATCTCCATCAGAATGCAGATTCAACATTCAGAAACTAGGTAATCATCTCGACCCACCAGTCGAGAGGAAGATTCCATTGACTTTGCATAATCCGAAACATCTTTTCCCAAATGATTAAGCCATCGATCTGCTCCCTTAGGTTCTTCATTTCCCTAAAGTGATTCAAATTTAACTTATAACCAGTCTCAAAGGTTCCTTTAGATAATAAACTGAATCACAATGGCAATAGTTTCCCCCCAAACTACTATATCAGGGAAATTAGGCTCATCTGAACTACGTGGCTCGCTACGAGGCGGTATAGTTCTGACAGAAAACACTAAGAAATTCTCAAGATGTCCATAATTGCAACCTAGGCTCTGATACCAACTGACACACCCCGTCCCGAATGTAGGTATGCTGGCCGTCACGTGAGAGTGACGTAACCATTTACACAGTTCGGAAGCTTTAAACAAAAATACAATTACTAAGATGAAACACCCGAGGCTGAGTCCTACTTTTGTGAATTCTGTCAGAACATCGTTGGATTCCTCGTGGCCACCAAAGCTTTGCTATCTAGAACCTGGAGGGGCGCAAAACAAAATTGAGTGGGTCAGTAAAACAAAGTTTTTCGAAAACTTTTCATTTAAAACATTTCTAACCCCTCGCTGTAAAACCTGTATACTTTCCCAGAAAATAGTATATAAACATATATATATCATCAAAAGCTCAAATCACAATCCTTCAACGCTTTTAAGAAAGAATATGCCATGCCATGTCATATGCCAAAATATAATATGAATGCATCAATATAAATCAGGTGAAAATAATAAATCAACCCTATAGTGGTCCTGTACGGCTGATTCTATAGCTCAATATCTCATCCAGCCGGAGTCACCAACTGTGACCTGTACGGCCCTGCCGGAGTCACCACCTGTGACCTGTACGGCACTACACTGCACATAAGTCGGAACTACCTATAGTAGTCTGTACGACTAATATGGTGAAATAATACGCTCTAGTGCTTCTCTCATCAATCATCTGCGCGCATAATCTAAGGTCACCCCCCAGTCGGAACCCCTCTAATGGTCTGTACGACTGGCATGTCGGAACCACCTCTAGTGGTCTGTACGACATCCACCTACTTGGATCCAAGGCGAGCGTGCAGTGTGGTGAATAATATAAGCACTAACACCTAGGGTGCAGGTTATGAGCTTCCAATCCAATTCACATAATAAATCGTATGAATAATGTAAAAACTCACCTGTACGTCCACAACGTCAATTTACATATATATGCCTCAATTATCAATTCAATTATCTCAACAATTGCATGCATGGCAATTAAAAACATATTTTCATATAAACGCATTTTCTGGGACAATTAATAGTATATAGGTAATACGAAGAACGAAAACATCCCACTCACCTGGAGTTCGCCCAACAACTCCCTAGCACCACACATCAAGGCGTCATGACGATCAGCGCCTAGAACAATAAAAAAATCCAACCTCAGAATTCATATCGATAGAATATATAACTTATATAAGACACGTCACTACGTAGTTCGATCCGGAAGATCTGCAACTCAAATTTCAAATCCATAACTTCCAGAGGTTCACAATATACCTGTAGGACATCATCCTAAAATTTCATTACCATCCAACGGTCGGATCTCCGTCAATTTCCAAAACCAAGTGACGGTTAACATTCTATTTTATGAATTTTCAACTCCAATTCCGAAAGATCAGTAAATCGGATTCCCGATCCGTAAGTTCCTATAATCCTCAAATATTACGTATTACAACGTATCAAAGTTTGGTGACGATCCGACGGTTGGATCGTCAATTCACATTTTCACCTAACCACGAATTGAAACGAACTTAGGTTCAATTACTCAATTTACGTCCATCAATTATCAAAATTGAACCTAGAACCTTAAACACATGCTAAGAATGACATTGGCGGGCCATTGGCCACGCGCCGCAGCACGGGCCGCCGAAAAATCCAACTATTTCTAAAATTTCCAAAATTTGCAGATTTGAAGATCTCAATGAGTAGAGCAACTTTCATACCTGTGGCCTAGGCCAATTTGGCTTGGAAGCACTTCAATTTCACCAAAACCGTGAGGTACCCTAGAAATGGGTGTTTTTCAATTCGACCTTCAAATCAACTCCACCGTCCAAATCAATGCTTGGGCTTTGTTCCAGGTCCTAAGGGAATGCTAACGATGTTAGAAAATTGAAAGAAAACGTTTCAAGATTTGAAGAATTTGAACAAAAAGTCACGGCACCCACGGGTGCGGTTTTCACCAAATCACCATCAAATTTCATGATTTTTGGGTTGAAACATGAAGAGGGAAGACCTAGGTGTTGATTGGGAGTGGTACCTTGATCCAATTCGTGGGAAATCCGGTGAAAATCGTTGGAAAAATGGAGGTGGGTGTCGCGGGTAAACGGGTTGGGGGAAAACCCGTTTCCTCCTTTCCCCCGCATGCCACTCTCCCTGCTTTCCCTCCTTTCTTCTCCCTCTGATTGGTCCTCCACTTCCTCCTCTTTCTGGTTGGCTCACTCATCCCTCTCTCCTGTTCCGATTGGGCAGTTTTGCCCAATCCTTCATCTTCTTCTTCTTCCCTTCACGTACACACACACACAAAACCTCCTTTCATATTTTTATTTTTATTTTCTTTCTCTTACATCTAAGCCATCCATTTCATTCTTCATTAAATCTGGGCCGTCCACTTTCATAAAAGAAATTCTGGATTTTTTCTAAAATTATAATTCCTTAAAATCCCAAATTTCAAACGTTAATAACTTTTTCGATATAACTCCAAATCACGAACCATCAGCGCCCACACGTCCGTAGCGACGAGTACTACGAGGATATGTTAAGAAAACAAATCTTAGATGGCACGACACAACGATTAACCTCGAATAATGCGCGTGCCTCCAAGGGTATTTTTGTAAAATCCTTTATTAAAACTTAAAAAACTCTCAAGATTAGGGACGGGCTGTCACAGTAGCCCCTTAGGTTTGAGGTCCAATACAACCCCATAATATCTTTAAAACATTTCACTTTCATACCTCACATACTATTTTATTTCAAAATAATACATCCGTTACATTTTCCATCCATTGATTCGATAAGTGCTGACATGGCTGCCACATTTGGGCCACGTTGCTGCCAAATGTATGCCACATGGCAAAAAAATAATTTTTTAATTTTTTTTTTAAAACCTGAATCTTCTAAATTAAAAAAAAAAAGAAAAAAAAAGAAAAAACCAAGAACAAAAGTTGAACCCGTAACCCCCACCCACCCAACCTGCAACCCAAAAGAAGAAGAAGATGAGAGGAAAATAAAAAAAAATAAAACCCATCTTCATTTTCCCCGACCCCCCTTTCTTGCAACCCACCCCTTTCTTCTTCCTCCTGTCTTCCCCAAACTCACTGTGCACCCCATCCTCCACCTCCTCCTCCGCACCCACTACCTCCAACCTAGATAAGAAAAGAAGAAAAAAAAAAAACCCATCTCCATTTCCTTGCAACCCAGATCCTGTCTTCCCCAATGAGTGTGGATTTAAGGAGTGAGGTGTGTAGAGGATGGAAGAAGATGCGTGCGAGGGTGGGTGCGTTGGGTTTTTCTTTCCTCTTCTTTCTGGGTTGCAGGTTGGGCTTGGGTTGGGGGGGTGGGGGGGGAGAAGATGGGATGATGGGTGCGCAGAGGAGGTGGAGATGGGTGCAAGGGAAGAGGTGGAGGATGGGTGCGGATGACGGATGGAAGATGATTTTGTTTTTTTTTTTGGGGGGGGGTTAGTGAGATGGGTTGATGGGATCTTGGGGGAGGGTGCGTCGGTGGGAACTGGGTTTTTTGGTATTTATTTATTTTTTTTAAATTTAGAAGATTAAGGTATTTTTTTTTTAAAATTATTTTTTATGCCACGTGGCACGCATTTGGCAGCCAAGTTAGCACTTAACGGATCAATGGATGGAAAATGTAACAAAGGTATTATTTTTGAAATAAAATAGTACGTGAGGTATGAAAGTGAAATGTTTTACAAATGTTGTATGGGGTTGTAATAGACCTCAAACCTGAGGGGCCACTATGTAATTTATCCTTAAATTAACATGTATAAGAAATGCCTTATTGTCGGGAAATGATGAAATAATCCTACGGGATGCACAAGTAAACTTATTATTAAAGGGGATGCCTTAATTATATCTATGGTCATGAATAGAATTATATTGACTAGAATTGTTGAAATTACTGTGACATGATTATATTTAAGTTATTTGCTCATCATCACCCGCCCCCGGGCCATGCTTTCACGTGTGTGTGCACATTGCACTGTACGCTCACTTTGGATCCATTGTTGGTGCCAGACCTGTCGTACAAGTTGCAATAGGCAACTCCGAGTCTTATGTGTTGCGCATAGCGCCAGTCTTCACGTGATTGTAATACTATAGCGTATATCATTGTTACACCCAGTCTTGTTCATGTCAGAATACCTCTGGATGAACTCGTGTGTCAGTATCTGTTGATGAGCATACAATGTGATATGTTTATTTTGGCAAAAAATTGTGATTA
This sequence comes from Malus fusca, assembly GCA_035220775.1. Lineage (NCBI taxonomy): Eukaryota > Viridiplantae > Streptophyta > Magnoliopsida > Rosales > Rosaceae > Malus > Malus fusca. The sequence goes on from CM069071.1 coordinate 29,694,530, forward strand.
CAGACGTGATGTACGTATTTATGAAAGTTGTGACGTATGGCATCCTTGAAATATTGTTGGTTATGGTAAGCATTTTTATGCTATACGTAGTATGTGTATTTTAGAAACTATACTTGTTTTACGGTGAGGTGTTATAACATTTTCAAAAGGACTGGTTATAATCCTTATCCTATCTTACTATACTTTACTTATGCTCTGACATCACGTGTGAAATAGGTTCATTCCCGCTCACCAACGCACTCTTATTTTAGGAACTTTTATGTTTAAATTCATTCACATATTCCACTGCACTATAGTTTATGGCTTCGTCACCTTCCAGGTGTCGGCCAGTACAGCTCGATTCGGAGTCCAAGTGGACATTCTGGGTCGGGTGTGTCACCTAACCATTCTGACATCAATTTCAAAACGTGTATTGCCAATTACTTATATTGTGTTTTTCTCAAACTATTTTGTTAAACCTTTATGTGCATATTTGATAGCTTTTGTAAAAGAATTAATTTAAATTGTTACGAATCATAACCTAGATACATATTAGTGCAATCCTTATATGATCTCGTACTTTCTTTCTATACTATGTGTTTGGTCTTGTGCACTTGCAAGTTTAAAACGTGCAATCAGTAGCTTAATATTTAGGTTGCTAAATGCAAAACAAGTTTTTGGCACCGTTACCCAGGATTGCCCCCCTAATCAGTTTCTAGAATTTGTATTCCTAGAATCAATTTTAATTTTTTTGTCTTAGTTACTTGTAGTTTAGGAGTCATCATTTATTTTAATTCCCTTTAGATATTTGTCATTTGTGTGTAATTTCTAAAGTTTCTTTGTTGGTTTTGCAGTGTATGCAAGGGAGACACTCACTCCATCTTGCAATTCTTCCTATTGACCATGAGCTTGAGTTTACTCTACACAATTTGAAACAAGAGCGTGGGCAGCAAGCTAAGTCCAAACCAAAAATGGCGACAAAATAGCCAATCATAGAGTTTCAATGCAGGATACGTTCCAGCTCAAGAACATTGAATTTCCATCTTGTATTGCCTTCTAACCTAATGTTGAAAGGAATGCACCTCTCACCGCAACTACTTAGCATGGTTCCCCATTTTAGTGGCAAAGCAGATCTTTGAGAACCCAAGGCGTTCAAGGCCTTACTCCCAAATAAATCAGGTTAATTTTGTTTTCGTTTTCATTGAAATCTAAATTGTGGTATAATTCTTTGGAGTCATGATCAATTCATTCATGGAAGCAGTTGCCAACAAAGTTCCCTGCTTGAAAGACCAAGCAACTGAAAAGGGAGATTGAGCTTTTCCAACAAAAAGACGGTGATTTATTCTTTGAAGCTTGGAAAGACTTTAAGAACAAGCTTCTTAAGTGTCCAACTTATAACATGCCCAAAGATGATCAGATACAAGCTTTTTATGAGGGTTTAAATGATACTAATTGTCATGCCCCGATCCCGATATACGTCCAGGATCGACACGTGACGTTAACATACCCCGCCTCCGAGAAATGGCAAAACACAACTTAAGATCCAACTACGCAATAATTCTTCGTAAACTTTATGGCTGCATCTAACATCCTCGTTAGACTGCCCACATACCCTAAATAGGGATCAAGTCATTCGTAGTTCATTATTTCACTACACTCGAATATTCATCACATAAATCGTTATGTCCCAACAATATACCACAATGCATATCATGCAATATTTCAAAGAACAAACGATGAAGCACAATCATATTCTCTAGCCATATTTATCAACAAGTCTAATCATAACAATAACAATGATATCCAACATAACAATCCCACATGACGATTAACATTTCCACTTCATCCATCACATAAATCATCATGTTTCCCACATAAAATCACAATTCATAGCGTGTAACATCTTAAAGAATTAACAATCTACACTATTATTCTCTAGAAACATTGACCAACTAAAATAATCATAATAACAACACTCATATCCAGCGTCATTCCACAGTCCCGTCAATTAATCAATTCATGAATCAAAGATGCATGATCTTAGCATTTAATTACGTTAATCAAACAATGCGATAACTTATCATTTCAAGAATTTAACCAAGGAACTCTATATAATTCCCTACTTGGATTATGAATTATAACATGGTAATTCTAATTTGTATTCACAAGATATATTGTGGTAATTCCCATTCACTCGAATCTAGGATTCTAAGATAACCTTATGGAAATGAGCAAGCTCAAGGATTATGGACCACTCAACATAATCCAACAACATCGGGTTCTGGACCACTCAACGGAACCAAAATATCAAAAGGTTTCTTGTAATCAACCCATACCTGTCACTTATAAAATCAATGCCTATATTATAGGAATGCTACACTGGGCAAATCAGGCACTCAGATAAGCTACGAGGCTCAGGTGAGTGACAATAATACAAGTATGTGATATTCAATAAAAACAGACCATCGATCACAATTTATAAACATCAAGTATAGAATCATGCTTTATGAAATCACGATCAAGTCGCTGAAAACTCCGAAGGAGTCACCCAGATATCTCACGCTTTTTCTAATCCAACCCACAAGATTCCGAAAAACCATCGTTCATAAGTCCATTAAAAACTAGGGCTAGAGGGACGCAGTTTGGCCGAAGCCTACATAAGTAACCAAACACGAAGTGGCCCCCTAAAGCAGATTAACCAAGCAGAGCCACCCCTAAGAAAGTAACCAAGTAGGCAGTGACCCCCCAATGCGGATTAACCAAGCAGAGTCACTCCTACAACTGTTAGAAAGTGATCACGCAATGCGGATTAACCAAGCATGATCACTCCGAAGCATACATGGCCATAAGGATCGCCCAACGCGGATTAACCAAGCACGATCCATATATTTGTTGGAAATGTGCCCTAAAACCAATCATGTGATGATACTTTACAGACATTTCACATGTTAAACTAATCTAGTTTAATATCAAGGGCAAATATTATTGTTTAAGCCGTCTCATATAAATGTTATATGCTTAAACAATAAAGTCCAAGGAATATGTGATTGGGAGAATGCAATCTAAAGAAGTTAGATTCATGAGACCATTCTTTCGCAGACACATCCTAAACGTTCCTGATTATAGGATTGCCAATTGGGCATTGACAGTCCGTTAAGATCAGTATGTGCTGTGTCTTCTCTCAGGGAGAGTGACTAGTCTCGAGTCATTGGTGTGTGTGACATCAAGACAAGCATGTAGGTGCTCAATAGCAAATGAGTCCACTGAACACGATCAACGAGGAGTTCTCATACTCATGTCACATGAGAACTCATGGTTGGGATAATGCAAAGTAGTCCTTTGACCTGAGGCATCATAGTTGTCTTGTGGTTAAGTCCTTGATCTTTGATTATGTCAAAGTCACTCCATCATGAGGGTGTCCACGGCATAGTTGGGGTTAAGCCACTTAGCCATGGAGGCAATTAAATGCGCAACAAGGGATCTCTAACCTTCAAACCATTTGAGGGAGAATACTCTATGATATGATTAAGAATCTCTGGCCAGAGTATGAATGAGATTTAGGAAGTCGTTCCAAATCACATTCAAGGTAATCATATAAGCACACGAATCACATTGGATAGTAGACATGAATAAACTATCCAACCAAACAATGTGGTCAAGAGTATTGTATTAGAGAAAGACCATATTGCATTTGTAATCCTAAACTGAATAGGTTCTCTACCTCTTCTGATTAGCTTGGGTAACCATGATATGCTGCTAGGTGTCACTCATGGTTTGTGGAAGCCCTAAACGTGTATAATCACTAAAGGGAGAATTGAAAGTAAGTTTCAATTCACAATCGATTTGAAAGAGTTTTAATCGCCCACTGCCTCGCTAAATGGAACCTAATGGATCGTACACCGTGTAAGGTAAAGATTGAAGAAACAACGGAGATGAGTAAGAATAATTAAATGGTTTAATTATTTATGGCAAGGATTAATTAATATGATTAATTAATCAAACGAATAAAGTTCCTTAAAAGACCACGGGTTAGTTTTGGGCCTCAAGGCCCAATGGGCTTCGAACGTCAAGCCCATTGACTTAAGTTGTATGACAACTTAATGACTAAAATTCACAAAGGCCTAAAAAGCCCAATGAAACCCTATGGCCGGCCATATTGTTAAAGGAGTGGGTTTTGGACTTAATTACAAGATTGCCACTCCAATGAATAAAGGTATAAATATGACTCTATAGCCAAAATTCATTTAAAGTTTCTTTTAGGAAATTGGAGAGAACAGAAAGCTCTCTTTTCTCTCTAAAGAGGCCGGCCACCCTAGAGGAAATTAACTAGCAATCTTGCTTCCTCTAGGTCACTCATTTCTTCATCAATCCATCCTTGGTGTGGAGACTTAGAGGTTCTCAATTTTCGGAACTTGGAGAACCATTTCATCCATCCAAATCCATAGATCTAAGATGCAAGGAATGAAGGCCCTCTCTTTGGGTGATTAGCCTTTACTTATGCAAAGAGGAATCTACAAAGGTATAATTTCTCAACTCACTTTGTTTTGAGTTGAGTCTTGGTTCACCAATCTACTAGGCTTTGAATTTCATGGTTAATTTTTTGTTTTTAAGTGCATGCAAGCATGATTCCGCCTTTTAATTGTTAATTGCATGCTATAGATGTTGCTTAAATGAACATGTTTTCACAAAATTTTCCTTCAATATAGTATGGTCCCCCAAAGCAGATTAACCAAGCACGACCACTAGTGACCCCCCAATGCGGATTAACTGAGCAGAGGCAAGATAATCAGGTAGGTAGTGACCCCCAACGTGGATTAACCAAGCAGAGTCACACCTACAAAACTATTAGGCAGTGATCACCCAATGCGGATTAATCAAGCATGATCACCCCTCAGTATAAATGGCCATAAGGATCGCCCAACGCGGATTAACCAAGCGCGATCCATATATAGTATGGTCCCCCAATGTGGATTAACCAAGCAGGACCACTAGTGACCCCCCAATGCAGATTAACCAAGCAGGGTCATAGTCCTCTACTAGCCCTCAATTTACAAAACATTTCAATATGCAATTCGAATCACTTTTCCATAAATATTACCAATCCATGAATCAAATCACATTTAATAGAAATAGATCGATGGCCAATTATAAAAGAATCACATTTTAAAAGAAAACACATTTATAAAACCATGTCATATCCACAAAAGATATTAATATAAAGAATCGGGTAATCACCATATCACATATATTAAAGTCACTCACCGAGACAAGTCCACAAAGCTTCACTGAGTTTCTAGTAATACTAATTTTAATAATTCAAATGGTTCAAGACCTGTTGACCAAAAATCAATGATGGGGTCCACACCCTAGCAATTTAATCTGGAAGATCCGCACATCATAATTCAGATCGGTAACTTCGTAAGGTCCACATTATGCTCAAAGAGCAACATACTAAAATCTCATCACGATCCAATGGTCGGATCTCCGCCAATTACTAGAATTAGGTGGTGGTTAACAATTAATTTTACTAACTTAGAAATCTAATTCGGCAAGATCCATACATCGGATTCCCGATCTGTCAGTTCCAGCTATCCTCAAATATTATGTTCTACAACGCATTAAAGTTTGGTGACGATCCAACGGTCGAATGGTCGATTCAAATTTTTATGAAGTGATGTATCATAATGAAACTAAGTTCAAACAATCAAACCACTTCATACGGATATCAATTATGAATTCAGGGCATCTAATTGGACTTAGAAGACATCGTCGGCCCACTTTCCAAACGCCGCCGCGGGCCGCCCCGACTCGTTGGAAAATTCAACAATTTCCAAAAATTACTAAATTTTACAGGCAAGTAGGTCTCAATGAGGGGAACAAGTTTCATACATGTGGCGAAGTCCAATTTATCCGGGAACAGCCACAAATCGCCATGAACCCGCCGGAACCCTAGAATTTTGGTGTCCTCAATTCGACTCCTTAACAGCTCCGTCGCCCCTAAACTTGTTTAGGCTTTGTTCCAAGTCTCAAGAGGATTCTATAGGTGGTGGTGATCAAAGGAATTTGTTTCAGATTTGGTGGATCGACACCTATGAACTCGTGCACCCACACGTGCGATTTGCACAATTTCAAGGCCAATTTTCATCTAATTTATGGTGGAATAGGTAAAGGGAAGGTTATGGAACATTTTTAAGGTGGTTTAGTAACATAGTTCGCTGGAAAAATCAACGAAAAACCACCGGAGGAGGTGAAGAAAGCCGGGTCGGGTCAGAAAAATAGAACTTTTGTTAGTTGAGTGATAAGCTCATATTTATATATATTTTACATCAAATGCTCTTGTCTTTTGTTAGTTATTTCCTCATATTTTTGTGCTATTTACTTTGTTTTGGTGTTTTATAGAATTTATCTAGCTAAGAAAATAAAAATAGCATAAGTGTGATTTTATGTAATAAATTCGTCAATGTAGATTAGCTTTTAAATTAAATAATATATATATATATATATAATAATAATGATTCATGATGATGTTTGAAACATCATCATGGTTTGTTTTGTGAAGAAAGAATAAGAAAATAAAAGGAGCTTTGCGGGAAGGGATGTGAGTGTGCAGCCAGCTGGGAGCTTAAAATAAATAATAGGGAAAGATAGAAGCTGCTTTTTGGGGGGGGAATAATAGATGCCCTGTGCAGCTTGGAGAGAGAAAGACGTGAGGCAGCTTACGCGAGAGATGTGGGAAGCGCAGTAGAGAGCAGGACGGACAGAAACAGGCGCTGCCTTGGCGCGCAGAAGGCTGCCTCAGGACTGACGCAGCCAGAGCAGCTGGGAGTGAGGAATGGAGACACGGACAGTTGCCTTGTGCAGCGAGACAGAGAGCTCGGGCAGACTGAAAACTGTGCAGGAGGGAGAGAGCTGCCTTCTCACTTTGGTGTTATTCTTTCTAAACTTATGTTCTATTTTTTTTGTTTTATTTTTCTAAAACTCATGTTTAATTTAATTTGCTTTTCAATTATATTAAACATGTGTAATTAATTTCTGTTTAGTTAGAGGTGAATTTGAAACCATGGATAAATGTTTATTATGATTTGATTTACTCCAGTTATGAATTTATGAATGTTGGATGTGGTTTATTTTTCAATGTTGATTAAGAACTTGTTTATGTATGTGGGGTAAGGGTCGACACTTAATTTGCATGCTTAGACTTGATGCTAGGATATAAGGGAATTTCACCTAATCGTTATGAACTTATATCCATGAGTAGTAAAAATCGCTAGTCACGATTGTGTTTAGTAAACCCTAGGTTGGATTAACATGCGTATTCCATAGTTATGAATGCCTAGTCGATGTTTATGATTTCCATTGAACTTAATGATCTTTGATATGTCTCTCTATCATGCGTATTCCATAGTTAGGGAACTTGATAAGAATAATTTGGTTGTGATGCGTATCCCGTCCAATTCAATGAATATAGGGAAATCTGAAGGTTAATTTAAGTGGACCTAATTAACTTGGAGCGTTGTCATTTATTCGTTTGTTGAAGTCATAACTGGGAATCATATTGTATACATTTATTCATGTGTGGATAAGGAACCCTCTAACTAACATCTCATCATTTTAATTCTATAAAATATATTTTCTTTGAAGTTTGTTTTTAAGTTTCTGTTTTAAATTTACTTTTCTTTAAAAATCAATCCCCCGTTTATTTTAAAGTGTTAGATTTGTTAGAAATCAATTTAGTTTGTGTTTTCTAAAGTCTTGAATTATTTTGAGTCTTTTAATTTATTTTGGTTTATTTGTTAGTTTTATTTTGAGTGATTCTAATTAAGTGTTTTGATTTTAGTTTAGAGTTTTAAATTTTGTTTTTACATTTTTAATTTAATTTTACTTTGGTTAGCATCCCTAGTTAATCCCCGGTTAGAACGATCCCTACTTATTCATTACTACAATTGTCACAAATAGGGTTTAATTTTGTGCGTTAGTTAATTTTCGCATCAAATTTTTGGCGCCGTTGCCGGGGATTAGCAAATTTGCTAATCCTTTTATTTTTGTTTTTGCTTATGTTTATTTGTGTTTGTGTATGTTACTTTTGATATTTGATTTATTTTTCTTTCTTTGATTTTAGTTACAAATGGAGCGAGACATGGCACTTGCATCCATCCAAGCTCAATTGGCGAATCTCGCGTCTCAATTAACTCAGAATGCCGGAAGGACCACAATGCCAAGTGTCCCAACATTTGGTGCATCGTATGGGCAAAGTTATCAAACTCATCAATATCCCCAATTTTCTGCCAATGAAGATGTTTGGGGATATCAAGGCTATAATCAATCAAGGGGCAACATGTTTTCCAACGCTTGCAATTCAGATTGGAGAGGTAATTCAGATTATATGTGGGATGAACCTCAACAATTTCAACAAGGTGGATATTGGCAGCAAGACGAATTCTATTCAAGACCTATGCAGCCACCACAGCATCCCCCACAACAATTCCAATCAAATCAAAATATGCCCATGAATTATAATGAAATTCTTGAGGGACTAATTTCTGTGGCGCAGGGTTTACGAAAAGAAGAACAATTGCCACCATCGGAAGAGTTCTATCAGTGGCCATATGAACCACCACAGCCTCCACCACAATCTCCCCAACCAAATTCAGGTACGTCTTCGGATAATGACATGTTGAATAAGTTACTCACCTCTTTGACCCAGGACGTAGAAAATCGAAACATGGAGATGCAAAATAAAGCCAACAAGGTGGATGCTTTGGAGGAGCAAGTTGGGCAGATTATGGAATTCATGGCACAGATTCGAGATCAAGGTGACATGGAGGATGAAGTTGTCCCAGAACCATCCAAACAGAGCCCGAACATGGATGAATTGCCAATTCAAGAAGAAGATGAGGATGACGACTTGGGCAGTTTAGAAGAATTCTTATCGCAAACCCCTCAAGTCTTTATGTCGTCCAACTCAGGTGAGGAGGTTCTAAGTTCAATTCATTCTAACATCGTTCCACCAAATGTCCTTTTTCCTTGCAGGTTTTTAAATCCCAAGGAAGAAGTGAATGAAAAATACGTTGTGGAAGATCTTCCAGAGGTGCAAAATGAGATCCAAATTTTTGGTGCACAAAATCATGTTCCCGATGATGTTGAAACAATCAAAGAAACTTGTACACCAAGAAGAGGGATTCCAGAAAATGAGGTGGCCGGAGAATTTCAAGAATACATCCAAGAGGCTGTGCATGAGACAATCAAGCCCAAAGCAGTTGAATTTGATGACACGGGACAAGCCACAACCATCATAGTAAATCTGGCCAAATTCAAAGTCCCTGAAACGTTCCAAGACGTGGTGTTTATCATTGAGTTTGAACGAGAAAGTAAGCCATCTTCTCCATTTTTAATTTTATGTTATACTAACAATTTAATTTTGATGATTCAGGCACCGTCATTAGAACTTAGACCGTTGTCGGATCATTTCAAGTACCACCGTCCGTTTAATGATAAGCCCATGCATTTGAATAATGAAGGGAGGCCTAGGAATCACCCACAATCAGATTTGCATTCCTAATCCCTTCTCTTTACTGAATTTATTTTACTTTGTTTAGTTCTTTCATTGTTTGTTTGCTCTTGTGTGAATTTATTTTACGTTGATTTTTTTTTATTTTACGTTGATTTTATTTTGTTTTGTTTATTTAGTTGTGATTTTTGTTTAGAAAGTTAAACATAGTCTTTTTACTTTGATTTACTTATTTTACATTTTTATAAAAATAAAAAATAAAAAAAAAAAAAAACATAAACATTCATATAAATAAAAATAAAAATAAAAAAAAAAAAAAAAAAAAAAAAAAGAAAAAAATTTGCATAAATATTTTACAATAACTTGTAAACTAATTTCGTTCATTGGTCGTTGGTTGGTGGTGCCTCGGAGGTCGACGGAGCCCTAGAAAGACGAAGCGCCAGAGTTGGATCATTCAGAGCCTCAATATTTGGTGCTGCTCCCGAGGACGAAGGCAACATAAACCTCGGGAGTAACGCCATAAACCGTTGATGATCACTCTGAATCCGCACTTCGGACTCCTGCATCTGATCCAACTTCCTCTTCATGCTTGTGGAGTAATTGGTTGCGAGCATGTGCAAATCCCTGTTCTCATGCCTAAGCACTCTGACCTCTTGCCGAAGACTAGCCACTTCAGCCATCAACGACTCCACCTGACGGGTTCGTGCAAGAAGGCGCTGGCCCATGTTTGATACTGAGCCTGCGCATCGGACGCTGTAGGCCATAGAGTCCTGAACAGCTAGTTCGTCGGACCGCCTTGAAAGTATCCTAGTGTCTCTAGGAGTGAGCAGATTTCTGGCCACCACCGATGCGGTTGTTTCGTTCATCATCATGGAATCCCCAACTGTAAGAGGACCATTTGGGGATATGAAGGATGGCTGCCAAATGTTGGTTGGATAAGATATATCACTGTCTTCCCCAACATTCAAGTTAAGGCGACGGTCAGAGGGGCAAGACATATTTGAAGGTGTTGAGAATGAAGAGTCGGACTGATCAAGATTAAAAGAAATGCAAGGAGGAAGTGTTTACAGGATGGAGTGTTTACAGGGGGAGCTTAAGTGTGTTGTGGAACAAAAATGAGCGTTCTTATAAGAAGAAGAAATCGTTGAGGCATCACTCAGCAGTCGAAGAGGCGCCCTCTCGCAAATCGAAGAGCCGGGCTCCTTTCTCAAAAGCCGGATTCTTTTCTCAAAAGTGGCGTCGCCGTTCTCAAAAGTCGGACGCCGTTCTCAAAAGTCGGGCGCTTTTCTCAAAAGTCGGAGCGGTCAGGAATCACGAGGCGAAAAGCTTTTCCAGTTTTGTCGTCACTCGTCACGCGCGCTGTCAGCTTTGCGCAAATTACGGGTGGCTTTTTCAGAAAGCGCGTGACCTGTACTGTTCATCCATCCACCGGCTGCCGACAGGGGTAAAGGAATAGTTTCGGTTATGAAGAAAAGTCCTATAAACGTCTACCTTCGCTTTCAACAGCAAAGGCAAACTCTCTCAACACTTCTTCATCTCCGAAATTTTTCTCCGAAAATGCCTTTCCAACAAACCCTCTCGAGTTTCTCTGTGTTTCTCATTCCTTGGGATACCTTTCCAAATAAGTCATCAAGAGCTAGAGTATTTCATATCATGAAGGTTGAAAGCAAGAGTATCTCATATCACGCTTTCTCCCTGTCCTTTTCCTTGTCTTTGGGGCAAGGAGAAAGCGGGCAATCAGCCAGCAGTCGGTGTCAATCTTCCAATCTAAGAACCGACTGCCTGGAAATCCTTCCTGATTGCTTACCTAGCATTGCTCTCGAATGCTATTCTTCAACCACTGATGTACTTCCGAAGAAGTCACCACATCTGCCTGGAGAACAGACATGGCAAGTGAAAATGATACTTGAAGCATGTGGAGACAAGGTGCTGCTTCATCTTCAAGATCAAGTCTCATTTTCCTTGCTAAGAAGTTCCCCAGCCCAGTTCAAGCATACACATGTGGAACGATACTTCTTCAAAAGCAAAAGTATCCCATATCATCAGAGTCAGAGGCAAAGATATCTCATGGCACGCTTTTCCTTTACCCTTGCTCTTGGCTACGAGTCAAGGTGAAAGAAAGGAAATCGGTCGGCACTTGGACAGATTGAACAAAGAAGCAGACCACCACCTCTGCCTCGTGCCTACCTGCCATGCAGAAGAACAAAAAGAGAAGAATGTAGCCTGCAGACTCAATCAACCCGGCAGAAGGAGTCCGAGTTGAAACCAAGAGCTCGAGAAGCTTCAACACCACCACCAATCAAGTCTCATTTTCCTTGCTAAGAAGTTCCGAGGCCAGTTCAAGTTCAAAGCTGTGGAATGTCACCAAACAAGACCAATGATCACCTATTAGTTCTTTTCATTGTCTTTTATTTTCATTTTCAATTTTTCGCTTGCATTTTTTACATTTTCTTGCGTGCTTAACTGATTTATTTCTTTTCTTTGCAGGAACTTTTAGCTTGGGGGTCATCGCTTGATTTTCTGCAAATTAGGGAAGTTTTCAGTCCTATTACTTTATTTTGTTTCTTTATATTTATTTATTTATTTTATTTTTATTTGCATTTTATTATATTTTCTGACATTGTGGACAATGTCTAGTTTAAGTGTGGGGGTAAAGAGTATAAAAATGACCAAATTGAAAATTTTTGTACCTTCGACTTTGAACTGGTTTCATTTGTTTCCATGTTATTGCTTTGTATTCTTAATTAGTTTTGTTTTATTTAAAAAAAAAAAAAAAAAAAATCGGAAAATTTAAAAAAAATCCAAAAATATTTCCTTGTTTTCCTGTTTTGAATTAGATTTTTGTTAGTTTCCCGACCCAATGATATAATTGAATAAAATTTGAACCATGATCATCAAGAACTTAGTTAACATGTGTTTTGTGAAATTCCTAATTCTCTTGTTAGTTTTGTACATATTTGATCATCTTTGAAAAACCAAATGCACATAGTCTTGTTGATGTGAAACTAAAGCATGATTTAAAGCTCCATATGTGAATTTAGTGACCATATACATCCTATGTGAGTTTTTGAGCCTATTGAAAGTGTGTGCATTTTTCATACACTCCTATCCTTTCATGTGTGATGAACTTATGTGAGATACATCTCTAGAACTTGCATAACGATCTTTCGAAATTTTTTGTCATTGATTGCATGAACTTGAAAATGATAGAGGCATTAGGTTTACCACCATGGCCCAAATAACCTTGTTTCCCAAAGAAAAATGATATCATTAGATTGCCAATTTGAGCCGTGTTTGTTGAGCCTTTTATTTCTTATCACCAGATATGTCTACCCTTATACCTGAAACATTTTTTCCTTACCCTTTCCAAGCGAGCAATGCGAGATTGTCTTATGAGAAATGTTTGTGAAGTACTTTGAAGGTGTTTGGCAAAAGAATAAGTGTGGGAGTTTTTCATATTTGTTTCTTTTTGAAAAAAAAAAAAAAAAAAAAAAAAAAAAAAAAAGAAAAGGAAAAGAAAAAGAAAGATTGTATACAAAGAAAATAAAAAGTTTTTAAATTTTCAGTTTATGGGTGTGGTTGGAGATGTCTGAAGAATCGTTGGAGATCTTGAGTTCTTATAAATCTAAAGAAAATAATTGCTTGCAATGTAGCTTGGAACTTGTGTTTTCCTATTCTTTCGTTTCAATAACCTTATCCCTAAGCCTCATTACATCCAATAAAAGTCCTCTTGATTTAAGTTTTGCAATTATGACTGTGGAGAAGTGATCTTTATGCAAGCTTATGGTAGAACTTTCACATTTGATTCTTTGAGAGAAACACATTAAAACTAAACACATGTGTGATTGAGTGTGTATCCAGTGAGAATGTCGCTAATTTGCATATGGTGGTTTTAAAATAAAAATTTGAAATTGCATTAACATGGCTATCTCACACACTACACTTCAAGGATGTTTCAAAGATTACTGCTAATATTTGAATAAGGAAAATGAACTTGGATTAGCTTGTTGGTGTTAGCTATGGTTCTTGATGATTCGTGTTCTCAAATGAAATTCTATGAGGGTCACATAGGGGGAAGCTAATAATTTTCATGTTATTACTTTTTTCTATTTTCTCTGTTTTGCTCGAGGACTAGCAAAAGCTAAGTGTGGGGGTATTTGATAAGCTCATATTTATATATATTTTACATCAAATGCTCTTGTCTTTTGTTAGTTATTTCCTCATATTTTTGTGCTATTTACTTTGTTTTGGTGTTTTATAGAATTTATCTAGCTAAGAAAATAAAAATAGCATAAGTGTGATTTTATGTAATAAATTCGTCAATGTAGATTAGCTTTTAAATTAAATAATATATATATATATATATATATAATAATAATGATTCATGATGATGTTTGAAACATCATCATGGTTTGTTTTGTGAAGAAAGAATAAGAAAATAAAAGGAGCTTTGCGGGAAGGGATGTGAGTGTGCAGCCAGCTGGGAGCTTAAAATAAATAATAGGGAAAGATAGAAGCTGCTTTTTGGGGGGGGAATAATAGATGCCCTGTGCAGCTTGGAGAGAGAAAGACGTGAGGCAGCTTACGCGAGAGATGTGGGAAGCGCAGTAGAGAGCAAGACGGACAGAAACAGGCGCTGCCTTGGCGCGCAGAAGGCTGCCTCAGGACTGACGCAGCCAGAGCAGCTGGGAGTGAGGAATGGAGACACGGACAGCTGCCTTGTGCAGCGAGACAGAGAGCTCGGGCAGACTGAAAACTGTGCAGGAGGGAGAGAGCTGCCTTCTCACTTTGGTGTTATTCTTTCTAAACTTATGTTCTATTTTTTTTGTTTTATTTTTCTAAAACTCATGTTTAATTTAATTTGCTTTTCAATTATATTAAACATGTGTAATTAATTTCTGATTAGTTAGAGGTGAATTTGAAACCATGGATAAATGTTTATTATGATTTGATTTACTCTAGTTATGAATTTATGAATGTTGGATGTGGTTTATTTTTCAATGTTGATTAAGAACTTGTTTATGTATGTGGGGTAAGGGTCGACACTTAATTTGCATGCTTAGACTTGATGCTAGGATATAAGGGAATTTCACCTAATCGTTATGAACTTATATCCATGAGTAGTAAAAATCGCTAGTCACGATTGTGTTTAGTAAACCCTAGGTTGGATTAACATGCGTATTCCATAGTTATGAATGCCTAGTCGATGTTTATGATTTCCATTGAACTTAATGATCTTTGATATGTCTCTCTATCATGCATATTCCATAGTTAGGGAACTTGATAAGAATAATTTGGTTGTGATGCGTATCCCGTCCAATTCAATGAATATAGGGAAATCTGAAGGTTAATTTAAGTGGACCTAATTAACTTGGAGCGTTGTCATTTATTCGTTTGTTGAAGTCATAACTGGGAATCATATTGTATACATTTATTCATGTGTGGATAAGGAACCCTCTAACTAACGTCTCATCATTTTAATTCTATAAAATATATTTTCTTTGAAGTTTGTTTTTAAGTTTCTGTTTTAAATTTACTTTTCTTTAAAAATCAATCCCCCGTTTATTTTAAAGTGTTAGATTTGTTAGAAATCAATTTAGTTTGTGTTTTCTAAAGTCTTGAATTATTTTGAGTCTTTTAATTTATTTTGGTTTATTTGTTAGTTTTATTTTGAGTGATTCTAATTAAGTGTTTTGATTTTAGTTTAGAGTTTTAAATTTTGTTTTTACATTTTTAATTTAATTTTACTTTGGTTAGCATCCCTAGTTAATCCCCGGTTAGAACGATCCCTACTTATTCATTACTACAATTGTCACAAATAGGGTTTAATTTTGTGCGTTAGTTAATTTTCGCATCATTGAGAAATATTTACCTTTGTAGATTCCTCTTTGCATATGCAAAGGATAATCACCCAAGAGATAGGGCCTTCATTCCTTGCTTCTTAGCTCCATGGATTTGGTTGAAAGAATTGGATTCTCCAAGTTCCCAAAATAGAGAACCTCTAAAGATTCTACACCAAGGTTAGATTGAAGAAGAAATGAGTGACCTTGGAGTAGTAGGATTGCTAGATTCACCCTCCAAGGTGGTTGGCCTCTTAGAGAGAAAATGAAGAAACAAGTTCTCACCAATTTTCTCTAAAACAAACCCTTATGAATTTTAGGCTATAAAGTTCTTTATATAGTCACTTCTTTAAATGACCTAAAGAACCAAAAAACCCTAATTCTACACAAAATGAATATGGGCTTTTGGGCCTTTGTGAATCTTTATTCATTAAGTTGTCATACAACTTAAGTCAATGGGCTTTGACGTTCGAAGCCCATTGGGCCTTAAGGTCCAAAACTATCCCGAGGTCTTTAACGAACTTATTCGTTTGATTAATTAACATATTAATTAATCCTTGCCATAAATAATTAAACCATTTAATTATTCTTACTCATCTCCATTGTTTCTTCAATCTCCACCTTACACGGTGTACGATCCATTAGGTTCCTTTTAGCGAGGCAGTGAGCGATTAAAACCATTTTACATCGATTGTGAATTGAAACTTACTTTCAATTCTCCCTTTAGTGATTATACACGTTTAGGGCTTCCACAAACCATGAGTGACACCTAGCAGCATATCATGGTTACCCAAGCTAATCAGAAGAGGTAGAGAACCTATTCAGTTAAGGATTACAAATGCAATACGGTCCTTCTCTAATCTAATACTCTTGACCACATTGTTTGGTTTGATAGTTTATTTATTCATGTCTACTATCCAATGTGATTCGTTTGCTTATATGATTACCTTGAATGTGATTTGGAACGCATTCCCTAATCTCATTCATACTCTGGCCAAAGATTTTAATCATATCATAGAGTATTCTCCCTCAAACCATTTGAAGGTTAGAGATCCCTTGTTGGACATTCACTTGTCTCCATAACTAAGTGGCTTAACCCCAATGATGTCGTGGACACCCCGATGGGGTGACTTTGACATAATCAAAGATCAAGGACTTAACCACAAGACAACTGTGATGCCTCAGGTCAAAGGACTAATTTGCATTATCCCAACCATGAGTTCTCATGTGACATGAGTATGAGAACTCCTCGTTGATCGTGTTCAGTGGACTCATTCTCTATTGAGCACCTACGTACTTGTCTTGATGTCACACACACCAATGACTCGAGACTAGTCACTCTCCCTGAGAGAAGACATAGCACGTACTGATCTTAACGGACTGTCAATGCCCAATTGGCAATCCTATGATCAGGAACGTTTAGGATGTGTCTACGAAAGAATGGTCTCATTAATCTAACTTCATTAGATTGCATTCTCCCAATCACATATTCTTTGGACTTTATCGTTTAAGCATATAACATTTATATGAGACGGCTCAAACAATAATGTTTGCCCTTTATATGTAAACTAGATTAGTTTAACATGTGAAATGTCCGTAAAGTATCATCTTATGATTGGCTTTAGGGCACATTTCCAACAGATGAGGCAACCGAATTTAAAGTATTTGGAGCAAGTCAAGACCCGCAAAGGATTAGTACATGTTACATGATTGACTCTGTTTATGAAAGGCATTCTAACAACCATCGGTTGACTAATGAAGGAAAATCAAGTTCAATTGTCACAGATGAAGGGTGGTGGAACAAGAGATTCGTGAACAAGAATAAATTTGATGTGTTCCCCCATTTTAATGATCCGTAGTCTACAACTTAGTTCGAAGATGGAGAGCTTGCTGGTTTTATTCTTATGAAGATCAAAGATTGTATCTATCCAGCTAAGTCTATCTACTTTCTCTTTTACTTACTTTTGTTTTCATTTAATATATTTTGTTAGGTTGTTAAATTGTTCTTTCTTTTCCCTATTATATATTTGTCAATTCTAAATGCTAGTTTGTCTTACAACATTGAGGACAATGTCGATTTTAAGTTTGGAGGAAGGGAAAACATTTCAAATTTGGTTTTCATGTTTTCGTTTTATTTAGTGTCAAAAATAAATAATAATAAAATTTAGAAAAATAGAAAGAAAAAAAAAAGGAAAAAATAATAATTGTTTTGTGTCACTTTTATGACCATCTATGATGACATTGAGTTAATTTATGAGATGACTTTACTACAAATTTGCCGTAACTGCGTAGTTCTTTGCATCCTTCACTTGATAGCATGATCTAAACATGATTTTTTTGTTTTTTTGGAAACTCTATATGCACGTAACCATGGTTGATATGATGTGTTGTGATCGAGAGAATAAGCATAAGTAAAAACTTGTGTAGACTTGCATAATCCTTGTGAGCTTTTGAGCCTATTATATGATTGAACCATTATGCTCAATCACATTTGTTCTTGTGTGTATGATCTCATTTTTTTTACATGAATCTCTAGAACTTGCTTTATACCATTCGAAATGCACATCAATTCATGTGACAACTTGAAAGTGATAGAGGCACGTAGGATATACCAGCATTGCCAAATTAACTTGTGCCCTGATATGTTTATCCCTAGTTAACCCTTTGAGCCTAAATAAGCCTTTTTGTTCTTGAAAGTATATATGCTTTAAACCATAAACCCTATTATATATTTGATCCAACCTTATTCTTGGGAATTGGCAGAGCATGTTTATTTTTTTAAGGAGCGTTTTGAATATTACGTTTCTTGTGAAATAATGTGATGAAAAGGTTCAAGTTTGGTGTTGTTCTAGGTGGAATGGAGCTGAAAAAATATGAAGAGAAAAAAAAGCAGCAAAAAGAAGAAAAAAAGAAAGAATATGTGTTTAGTGAGTTCAAATTGGTGTTGTAGAGAAGGATTTGATGAGAGTGTTTTAAGTTTATTGCAAAACATCTCTTAATTCATTTTGCGCTCTACTATTCCACAAGATCGTTGTCTTATCCATATCCTTTCTTTCTTCAACCTTGACCCTGAGCCCCACTGCAACCTGAATGAAAACCTTTGATTCAAGAAGTTATGTGATATTGATCGTGGAGTCCAGGTGGTCAAGCAAGCATGTAGAGGCATGTTTTATGAGATCACTTGAGTGGAATACTTTACACCTATACTTGTGAGTGAGACACATGAGTGCATATATACCTTGTGAGAAGTTGAAACGAATTTTGCATGTCCTATTCAGATTATAGTACTTTGTATTGACATTTGGTTATTGCACACTACACTTTAAGCATGCTATGTCTAGAGTGTTGCTATCTTGTGAAAGAAGGTTAAGAATTATGCATATTATTGTAAATTTTGGCCTACGTCATGCCCAAGAGTTAACTACTTGAGAGTATTGTTCGGAAAGATTAGTGTTAGCATCCGTCATTGTTTTGCTTGAGGACAAGCAAAGGTTAAGTTTGGGAGAATTTGGTGTGCTCGTAAAATCGTCATTATATACATAATAATTCTCCTTGTTTACACTTTTTTTTTACTCTTTTATATAGGTTTTACATTCTATTTATATTTTGTAGGTTGTAACAAGCAACGAGTGGAAAAGGAGCTAAAAAGAAAGTATTGAGGCTAAAAAGGTTTTGCTATTCCATGTCGTCAGCACAGCCTGTGCAGATCAGTTGAGTTCGTGGTTTCAACTATACAAACTTGGGAACAACCAGGAGATGTGCCATACATGCTTGGAAAACTACGGATATCTATCTTCCGTAGAATTTTATGGTTCATGAATATCACTTTTCTAGAGAAAGTTATGGCAGTTTTAGTACATGAAGGTCTGGCTGCGCGCCAATACAAAGCTTTCTACAATTGTTATCAACGTGGCAGATATAGAAAAACACACGGCACTTTTTCTTTTTCTTTTGTCAGATGATAAATTTTGTTAGATTAGATGTTAGATTAGCCACTGACAGAATTCGAACTCACGCCGTCATGAAAGGGCTCAACACCTTTATACCACTATAATAAAGGACCACTTGCTACTTTAGAAGCTACACTCTACTCGAATAAGAGAGCAAGAAAGTCAAGTGAATTGTGTCCATGGTGGTTAATACATCCACAACATCATGGATGAATGATTGGCTCAGCGTTTTGACTTGGTCACTTCTCACTTGGTTATATTGATAATTAGACCTAATAATTGAAGTCTCTTCCCAACTTAAGAAATCATTCAGCAGAAGAAACAACTACGTACTTACGGTTAATTAGTCCTTGTCATATGGGTGTGTTGTGAACCAAGGACTTTTTGATGTCTAAGTTAGACCTAGAGATTAGAGAATGAACGAACAACTCGTGCTTCTTAGTAAAGAAATAATTACCTGGAAAAAAATCATGTGCTTGTATAGTGGTAATTAAGGTTAAGCTTGAAAATGATTCACTGAGGGAACGTATTGCGTTTATCTCGCCCATCAAGTCGAACTTTGACTTTGGAAGACATGATAAAGGGACAATAGCAACAAAGAAAGTATGGTTATTGCAGATGCCGCTATTGCTAAAAGCGTGACAAGTAGTGTACAGTGTGATAATTTTTTTACTTTTTGTAACCCTTCTAGCAATGACTACCACATCAATAGTTACGCTTGCTTTGTGGTCGTTGTTTCTTTTTCTTCTAGCGATAAAATGAATTGGTGCATATCTTATGAAAGTTATGCTCGCAAAAGTGGATAGTTGGGGAGGTCATGAAAACTTGACGTAACAATCATCAGATAATTAAGCTCGAACTCATAACCACAATTTATAGAAGATGTAGAATGGTACATGCACGATTACTATTTAATGAGTGATGTAATAAAGTCTCGACTCTCGAATATTGGCCTATATATATATAAACATCCACTTTAACCCCCTCATGAACGCATCCTTCTCATTCCTCTCTCTCTCTCTCTCTCACAAAAATGAGAACAAGGAGCTCAACAATTCCATGGAGGGTTGGGTCTAAGAAAAGAAAGCTAAGGCTTTCCTTGGTTAGAAGCTCCAAGGCCGCCAAATCTTCTGTAGAAAGGAATCTCTTGGAGCTCCAAAGGATGATCCCCGGGTGCAGTAGTATTGACAGGAAACCAAATATCATGTGCCAAGTGATTTATAATTACATTTTTCTCCTTGAAGCTAAAGTGGATATTCTCTGAAATCTGGCCTCTTCATTTTCAGTCTAAGAAGAAACCGTTGTCACCCTGTATGTCTGCAAAGAGCAAGGGAAAGGCTTGTGAAAGAGGCAATTCTGCGTGGTACTTACAATCATGTATTCTATCTAACTAAAATACATATTTTTTAAGAAGTGTGAGTAAATTTAATCTTGTTGGCTTTAAGAGAATTCTTATTTTCTTGACCCGTTTGGTATTCTACTTAAAAATTAAATTAAAAAGTATGATCTTGTTGCATTTAGTATTATTATAAGAATACGATCGTGTAAACTAGAAGTAGGAATCCTATAGGATCTAGAAGATCATTTTCTCATATGATTTATATTACTTGGAGGGCAAGTAAAGTCCATCATGATTTGTATAAATAAAGGCACAATACCATGAAGAAATTAAACTAGACCAGTTGAGCCCCTTATCCCATCTCTCTGCCGGCCCTCTCTCCTCTCTCTGAATACTTTTTACTACAACACGGTATAGGCATGAATTCTATCTCTAAGCTTGAAGAGAGGAATTGTTGACGCTATGCTACAAAGATGATTCTTCAAGAACGGTGATGAAGCTTTACCAGCTAAGTAATTCTAAACATATTGTGGGACCGTGATTTTTCAATACCGGAGTAAGATAGATCAAAATACAAATACTTCAGAAGTCTGGTAATGGACTCAATAGCTCTGAACTTATTGAGTTGCACATGCATATTAGCGATGCCACCATCATCCTGTCCAGGATAAGTGTGCGAAGTATGTCGACTTTGCTGAGATTGACCATTCTTGTTCTGCAAGATACAGAAACCTGATCTGGTATGGAATCAACCAGGTTTCCTATATTCTTGGAGATTGCTATAACCTAGGGATTTGGAGTGTGTTGCAAGTAATCACACTCATGAGAGATTGCAATATCTACTCCTAGACATACTCTGGGATTCTCTAGATTTAGTACGGATTTATATCCTAAGAGGACTCTCTCGACTAGTATAAATACATACTTCTAAGTTTTATCTTAGGTATCACAATTATCACATACTTATTGTCTTGCCTACTGCTTAAGTCTTAAACTGCTACTAACTTTACTATCAAAGAGCCTGTGACCGGCACCTCACCGTTCCTAAGTTTGCCTTACGGTTGTTTGTTGGTTTACAAATAGTCGAGTTTGTGCATCTCATCTAATCATGGTAATGCGAAAATGTAATTCCGACAATTGGTGTTAACTCATATTCCCTATGAAATCCGCCACTGCCTCTATGGGTTTAGACTTCATTTAGAATTCAAGTAATTACTAAGATATAAAATCATCATGGCTTATCTTTTAAGCTAAATTTACAATTGCAAGCGGGTTCTCAATTCCTTGAGATTGATACCTTTCAGATAACATATGCTGGGAGAATAAGAATTGGACCTGTTGACACACAAAATCAGTGAAGACTTTAGAACAATGTAAAATGTCAAGTTTGTGACCTTCGCTCGGTTGCTTCGACCACTAGTGAGGACAAATATGTAAAGAGATAGAGATAAGGAAGCAAACACAAGATGTACGTGGTTCACCCTAAGTCTGGCTATTTCTCATCAATAGTGAAGGGTTTACACAAATACACAAGTTTAAGCATAATCATCATTAGTAGGTTCTAATGACCAGTTTAAGTACAATAATGACATTAGGGATTAATTGTAGGAGAATGGTCTCCTTTTATAGTTGAGGATAGTCTCCAACTTCTGACATTGACATGTGTCGTGCTGTGATTGGTCTCTTGGTTGGAGTGAAACTTTTGTGCTTCGGCAGGGGTGCCTCAGCAAGAACCCCTCAATGGGTCCTTAAAGGTAAGACATTGACCAGTGCTTGGTAGTTTTGGGATTGGTCAAGTATGGTACTAACAGTGCTCCCCTAAGTTCTCGAGTGAGGAAAGCTTATCGGTTGGGGACTTGACAAATCCAAGTCACTGAGTAATCATGAAACTTCTGAGTACCGAGGTGTAGTAGCATATAGTAGGAGTCCCCCAAGTCTATGGGTGAGGAGAGTTGCTGAAGGAGGTGTCTTGCTAGTAGCCAAGTTGTCAAAATAGCGAAGCTTTGTTTGTGATATCACATATCTTCATATATGTCTCAACTCGAAAATATTTCAAACTACATTTTTATATTTTAGAAGCCCAATTCTTTCTTGCTTCATGTTGAGTAGAAGGGGGAAAAAATGTGAAGCCCAAGAGAGGGGTGGCCCGCGCCTATTTTCTTTTTTGTTTCGTCTTTTTTTTTTGGGTAAATTACATAATACCCCCTCATGTTTGAGGTCTATTACAACCCCATACAACATCTTTAAAACATTTCACTTTCATACCTCACCTACTATTTTATTTCAATATAAAACCTCTGTTATATTTTCCATCCATTGATCCGGTAAGAGCTGATGTGGCTGCCACATTTGTGCCACGTGGCTGCCAAATTTATGCCACGTGGCAATTTTTTTTTTTTATACATTTAAAAATAATTAAGTAAAGAAAAATTATTATAAAAATTAAAAAAAAATTAATAATCCCCATAACCCATCTTCCCCGCCCCCCCGACTCACCTCCCTCTCCTACACCCCACCCACCCTTCTTCCTTCCCTCTCTTCTCTCTCCATAGCTGACGCCCAGAAGAATTCACACTTATAAAAATGGCACCCTCCTCCTCAGATCCCACAGAGCCACTGGCTGCCTCACCTCCATTGGCTCTCACCCCTCCATGTTTTCCCTCCATCCATCAACAAAACCTCATCTTCTCCCTCCGTCTGTTCGCCTCATTTCACCACCAAAACCACATATGCACCCTAATTCCTTCACCCTCCATCCGTCCCCCCTTGCCCTCAACACCAAAACCACATCCACACCCTCGAAATCACACCCCGATTCTCTGCAATTCTATCTTCTCTCTGCGATTCAAGCTCGTAAAAACCCTAATTTCAACTTCCCCAACTCGAAGCTTTTCTCTCTCTGCGATTCAAGCTCGTAAAAATTCTAATCTTCTCTCTCTGCAATTCAAGCTTGTAAAAACCCACATTGCAGTAAACCCTCCTCCGTTCTCGTACGAAGCAACTGGGGAAGCTTAGTCATCGGGCTCGAGTGCTCAGCATTGCTCAAGGAACTGAAAGGTCTGGGAGTAAATTGGAGCCTCGTCGCAATAGGGGTTTGTGGGTCGGGTCAAACTCGAGTGCTAACGAGTTTAAAGGGTGGTCCGGTTCGGATAATGGAAAAGAGTCATTGGACTTGTAGAGCATAAGCTAGAATAGCTGGGACGTGGACGGCGTTAAAGTTGGCGTTGGAGGTGGGACGTGGCAGAAGTTGTCATGAGTTTTGCGCTTTATGAAGATCTCGGACCGAGTGACTGAGTACGTGGCGGGAGAGCTGTTGTCGCTGTGCTCGGCGTCGAAGAAGAGCCAAAACGAGGTCGTGCCAGCGGGGGTTCTAACGCAGGTGAGGGAGACGAGGGTGAGAAGAGAGAAGGGGTTGGAGATGAGGGAGTTGGTTGGGAGACTCGGCTCGGGAGGGAGAAGAGTGGTGGGGATAGGTTGCGGGGAAGGTGGGGTGGGTTCTACGTTTTTCAGTTTTTTATTTTATTTTTTGTTGTTGAGAAGATTCAAGTTTTTTTTTTTAAAAAAAAAAAAAATTTTGCCACGTCGCACACGGGTGGCAGCCACGTAAGCTCTTAATGGATCAATGGATGGAAAATGTAACGGAGGTACTATATTGAAATAAAATAGTAGGTGAGGTATGAAAGTGAAATGTTTTAAAGATGTTGTATGGGGTTGTAATAAACTTCAAACCTTAGGGGGTATTATGTAATTTACCTTTTTTTTTGTTTGTTTATTATTTCAAAACCTAGCCTCAGCACTTCGTGCCTCTTTCCCCCAATTTGATTTCATCGAGGAATCTTTCTTGGCGGCTCGCTCGCTGTTGCTCATCTTTGCCGTGGACCCCCTTGTCCTTAAACCCAAGCCCCAAAACTCAGAAACTCCAAAATCCAAAATCCTATGCTTTTCAATTAGATTTTGCAAGTTTCAAGGGTTTGAGATGGCTGATGAGATGACAAAAATGAGAGAGGGTTTGAGATGGTTGATGAGATAACGAAAAAGACAGAGTTGTGGGTAGAAAGGAAGAAGAAAGAGTTGTGGTGCATCATGATGTTGGCTGCAGGTTGGTGGAGATGGGTGAGCTCCCTGGAATTAGATATATAAATATATAATTGTATATATGTTTATGATTGGGATCTTGTGAATGTAAAACCAAAAAAATGGCTATGTTGATATGTGTGATGTTGCTCATGTTGAAAAGAAATTTTGGTATTGCAAAAGTTGCATTGTGAGCTACAAAGTCTGAACTGTTTTCATGATGCAAATAAATATACTTTCAATGTTGAGTAAATATATAAATACGGTTGTGCAACAAATGTATGCTATGTGTTATGCATAATGTTTGTCACAGATTAAGAAGAAATTTTGGGTTTTTCGAATTTTTTATTTATTTTTATGTTTAATATTTGTAGCAAAGGTTTGTGCTTGAAAAATAGTTTAATAGGTAAAAGTTTGAGGTTGTGGTTTAATGGGTGTAGGTTTATTGATTGTAGATTTTTAGTTGTAGGTTTTTTGTTTGGGCACATAGCTTGAATAGTTGAAGATATTTCTAGGACACCATAAATTGATTTTGCTTCACACTATCTTGATCAAGAGTGTGTGAAGCTTTTACATGTTTTAGTGTTGAAGCTTTTTTGTTAAAACTTTATAGGTGAAGCTTTGTGGTTGAAGCTTTGTAGGTGAAGCTTTTGTAGGTGAAGCTTTGTAGGTGAAGCTTTTAGGTGAAGCTTTGTAGGTGAAGTTTTTTGGTTGAAGCTTTGTAGGTGAAGCTTTTTGGTTGAAGCTTTATAGGTGAAGCTTTTGGCTTGAAGCTTTGTGGGTGAAGCTTTTAGGTTGAAGCATTGTAGGTGAAGTTTTTTGGTTGAAGCTTTGTAGGTGAAGCTTTTAGGTTGAAGCTTTGTAGGTGAAGCTTTTAGGTTGAAGCTTTGTAGGTGACGCTTTTAGGTTGAAGCTTTCTAGGTGAAGCGTTTTGGTTGAAGCTTTGTAGGTGAAACTTTTAGGTTGAAGCTTTGTAAGTGAAGCTTTTTGGTTGAAACTTTGTAGGTGAAACTTTTTATTGGGCACCATAAATTGATTTTGCTTCACACATCAAGAGTGTGTGAAGCTTTTACATGTTGTAGTTGCATCCTATGTGTTGAATTAATCAATGATTAGTAATTAACAATTAATTAACTGATTACTTAATTTTCAGATTTTTTTTTCATTTTAATTTTTTTTTAATTTTTAATTTTTAATTTTTAATTTTCATAACTTGTGTGGAAGTCTCGAGGCTTGACATGTGGGACTTTCTCATGGGTTGAGTTTGAATTTCTTTGTCCATGTTGAACTATATAAGAAGGGTGAGTTTCGACTTCTTACCTTGCTTTCATTTGCCTCTTTTGTAGTGATTTTTTTTAGGATAGAGTTCTCTCTAGTTGAGAAGGATTCCGATAGTGCTTGACACCATCCTCAGGTTGGTAGCCTTCTTGATTAGATCAAATGCTTTCATTCTTGTTGAATTGTTTGAGTTTCTATGCATTTGGCTAAGAACATGATGAACTGGTTGAGCTTTCCTTATGCCTTAGGAACCTTTTAGGTTTCGATCCTTCACGTAGTGATAGAGTTTGTTTCTGTTTGTTGTAGATGTCAGAGCCTGGAGGTCCTAGTGATGATGGCTCCCCTAGCTATAGCTCTAGGTTTGAGCCTGCACTGTCAGAGTCTTCAGGGCCTTTGTTAGAGTCTTGTGAAGAAGAAACGTTGGATGACCTTCATGATCATCGAACATGGATTCAACTTCATTCTCCCAAAGCTTCTGACGAAGGGATAAGTGAGGAGTGTAGGTATAGGGATGTAACCATAGCCAATATTGGTTCTACCTCCTACATGTCGGGGGGGGGGGGGGGGTGAGGAGGTTGCTCTTGATGCCATACCCATCTTTCGCTTTGAGTTCACAGCGGACCATTTAAAAACTTGTTAAATAGTAAAGAGCAGCTTGAGGCCCTAAGGCAGTCATGTAGCATACCCAGTAGTGTAGGAATGCGCTTGGTGCATGATAAAGAATTGCTCACTGAACCACCGAAGGGTCACGTCATGTTCTACACCCAGATAGTAGTAACGTTGGGGGTGAAGCTACCCTTGAACCCATGGTTGCAAATGATGCTATCTCTCATGGAGTGTGGATTAGGTGAGCCTTCCTTCCATCAGTGGCTACTGCTATAAGATGTGTTCAGTGAAGTCATGCACTGGCTATGCCGAGTGTGCGTGTTGAAGTGAGAGACAGCGTATTGTCTTTACTTGGAAAAATCGTTGGTGCTTTCTTTATAAGGATTGGGAGCATGCTAGGGGTGTCACACTTGAGCGATGTGTTTCTACCTACTTCTAGACCGTAGGTTGTAATGTATCCATTGTTCGCATGCTTTGCTATTAATTGTAATTTCTACTTGCTTCTAACATTTTATTTCATGTAGTGACACGAGGCACCATCAAATTGTTTGGACGAAAGCTTGTCGATGTAGAGAAGGTGTTGAGGGTGCCAAAAGAGAATAGACACTTGGGCAAGCTACGACCTTTGTTTCGAAAGTATGGTTTCCAACCCCTAGTGTTTGAGTGCCAGAGACGAGCGAGTAAGTTATATCCTACGTTTGCCCTCCTTTTTTTTTATTTTTTATTTTTTATTTTTTTTTATAAAGTTGCATTTCTTCAAAACAAAGTTGTATTCCCTACTTTGATTTTCCTTGTTCAGTGGAGAAGGTGAGCAAGAAAGGGGAGACTAACACCGAGAAAAGGAAAGTAACCATGTTAGTTCCTGTAGATGACATTATGTTTCACAAGAGAGCTCGCAAGCATAGGGTGAAGCCTATCCCTAGGCCTAAGTCTCAAGAGGAGGTCCTCAAGACTGCTGCCTCCAAGAAGGCTGAAGCTGAGGCCATTGGATGTGTTGCTGCAATAGTTGCAGGGGAGGATAGGCCATTATTGCCTCCTTATCCTAACATAGAGCCCATCTTTGCTCTAGTCATGGAGCACGCTGGCCAGGAAGGTGACCTTAGCTCCAGCCGCAAGAGGAAGTACAAGGAAGAGGCTGGCAGCATCCCCTGGAAGGACTTGAAGGTTGCCATGCAGCCAAATAGCTTTAGGTGCGCCAACAATTGCCTTGCAGGGCGCCGTGCCATTGTTGACTAGCTTGGTGAGCCATTAGTTGAGAACAAATCAGATCATGACCGGATGATGAGGCTATCTGCTTATGTAAGTGTTACTTTGTCATTTTCTTATTTTCTCCTCTTTTTCCTTCATCTTCATTTTCCCTTGGCACTGATAATCATCTTGTCATGTAGGTCATGACTATGACAACCGACTACGAGAGGTCGAGCGATACAAGGCGAAGTTTCAAGAGAACAAGCAACTTGTGGATGACGCCAGGAAGAAGAGCAAAGTTTGGACCAAACCTCGGAGAGGTTGAAGAGGTGGAATGGCGAGAACTTTGATAGGAGCATATTTATGCAACTTAGTTAGCTTGTTCTTGTGCTTTTACGTTGTGTTTTCTTAGTTATTTTAGCGTTTAAAGTCATTTTTGTGTGTTTTCAGATTCTAAGAACAAAGTATGCAAGAAGATGCATTTTGGAGGCCTTTGGAGCAGTTTCGGGTTTGGAATGGATAGCAAATGCATAAAGCTAGGTGGATGGACGAAATTGAAGACTAAAGAGGCTAAGAATGTGAAGAATTATTGTACAAAGGATAAAGAACTCAGCCACAAAAGGGTGTCACTCCACAATGCACCTTCCTTGCCGTGCAATCACCATTGTATTCCCTTTGGATTCCCATGCCATGCTTAATCACCCTTGTCCCCTACATTATTTCTGATTTCATGCCTCAATACATTTAATTATTACACTCAATTGCTGCATACCTCTTGTTCCCTTCACCCATCAGATTTCATACAACTTTCACAACCAATTCATGCACCAATTGTTGCTCCATCAGCCACCTTTGGAATCCCATGCCGTGTGCAACACATGTTGCTGCACCTTTGACTCATTTCTGAAACATTTCACCTCCCTTTTCATTTCTATGAAATGTGCACAATCATTCATGCTCCCTAGCTGCAACACCACTCCATTTTACCCTCCATACTTTGCGTCATTACTTCATTATCATCCTTGGACCATTGCACACCACAAATTCACCCTCCTTGCTGTGCACTTCCTCCATTGCCTAACCTGATTCTCTAGGGTTTTTGGGGCCTATATATACATGTTTACACCCCTTGGCCAGGGAGACCACCCTTCCATATTCATCATTCATCACAAAAAATTCGTCCATACACACCCTAGGCAGCAAAACACCCCAAAAACACCATTCTAGTGCCCAGAAAACATAACAGCCACTCCACCTTATTCCAACCTCTTTGCCGAGTTCTCCACCACCCTTCAACCATCAAACACTCCTCCACACTCACCTTAAACCTTTCCGTACCATTCCCCATCCATTCTACACCATAAAACTACCCAAAACCTGTCCACAAACCAATCTGCCACAAGCAAGGGAAAGGAGAAATCTTGGATGCACTTGCTGCCAAGTTGGAGCATTCTAGGTGTTTTCTTTCTTTGGATTTTAATGTCTAATTCATGTAATCTTTGTTTTGCTTTAAGTATGATTGGCTAATTTTGTTTTGGCTAAGGGTGTATTCAAAACCATGATTATATATGTGAAATAAGTTGATTACTTCCAGTTATCGTTGCATAAGTCGTGAATACAATTTGCTTAACCGTTGGATTTAGAACTTATTCTTGCATGTTGATTGAGGGTGCACGCTTAATTTGCATGCTTGAATTTGGTGCTAGGATATAAATTTTTTTCACCTAATCGTTATGAATTTATATTCGCAAGTAGTGAAGGTCGCTAGTCACGATCGTGTTAAGTAGATTCCTGGCAAAAGTATCATGCTTTTCATAGTTACAAATGCCTTGTCGATGCTTATGATTTCCAAAGAACGTAATGATTCTAACTTGTGTCTTTATCATGTTGTTCATATAGAGAACTTGTTAGGAATAATTTGTTTGCGATGCATATTCATTCAATTCAATGATTCTAGGGAAATCTGAAGGTTAATTTAAGCGGACCTAATTGACTTGGAGTGTCGAGGTTCATAACTTATTGAATTGATAACTGGAAATTGATTTACGTTGCATATATTTCATGTGTGGAGAAGAAACCCTTAGCTATTCCATCATCCATTGATTCATCACAATTTTGTCTTACAATCTGTTTTCTTTACAATCTGCCAAATTAATTTAATTTCGTCCAAACACAATTCCCCCATATTTTGTTGAGTCTTAGTCATTCAAATTTGTGTTATTTTGTGTTCTTAAGCATTTGGAGTCATAAACACCTTGGATTCCGTCCAAATCAAGTTCTAGTTTCTTTTTGAGTCAATTTGATTGTTTTAGGCAGTTTTGAGTGCTTTAAATCTGTTTTGAGTCATAACAGTTTTGTTAGAGTCTTTAAGTTTAGTTTTTGTGTTTTTAATCAATTTATATTAGATTAGCACCCCTAGTTAATCCCCGGTTAGAACGATCCCTACTTACATCATTACTACAATTGTCACAAATAGGGTTCAATTTGTGTGTTTAGTTATTTTACGCATCAAACTTACGGCTTAAAAAGCAGTTGGAGGCGACCATCCTCGAGGCTACCAAAGTCAGAGAGGAGCGAGATAATGCCTTGGCTGAGGTTTCTGACCTGAAAAAGAGTCTCCCAACTGAGAGGAAAGCTACCGTACAAGAGTTTTTAGGTTCCCAGGCCTTCCGCCATGTCATTAAGCCCCATTGCACCTGGGAGATTAGGCTTGAGAAAAAGAAATTGATGGCCATCCTTGAGCGATATGACGACAGCGGCATTATCGACAAGTACCATGAGGAGATGGGGGAGCATCAACGAACGGTTGAACCTTTCATCCTCGAACTTGATCCCAGTAGTGATGAGGAGTCTGAGGTTAGCACCAGTGCTGATGAGCAGACTCAGCAGGGTGAGGATGGTCCTAAAGATGTCGAGGATAGCGGTGATGGCAATGGAGGTGAGATGTAGCATGATATTATCGAGAGTTCAACCTTAGACAAAGATGATTTGTAGTGCCTTCACTTCCTACATGCACGAGTTTGTTGTATGTATATCGTTTGATAAGTTAGGTGCCTGGGGGCTTTTGTTTATGGATGTTTATGACATTGCACCGTTTATTTTGATGTTAAGTGCCAAGTATTTGCACTATCATTTATTAATGCTTGGCTATGTTCAAATAGATCCCCTGTTTGGATATAACTCATTACTTGGGTATAATTGAATGAATATGCTTTGAAGATACTTGTTTATTTGCGTAGTCTTGTTGACAGATACTTAGACTTTATTTCATATTGAAAGCATTCATGTTGAAGCTTCGAACTCGAGTATGCGGTGTCATTTAAGTTGAGGTTTTGAGTTAGGATTTTATTGGGTCAAGTGAGACCAAGTGTTTCAGTGCTAGGAATGTAAAAGAGTTAAGACCAAGTTGTCTAAATCACCTCTTTATTGAGTTCGTGCCAGATGGCCTTTATTACAAAAGATGTCGAATGGCTATAGCTCAACACTTGTACAATATGAGTCTACTTGTAATAGTTCTTTAGGTGATCAATGTTCCATGGATGGCCAATGGTCTTGCCATCAGAACTTCTGAGTTTGTAGGAGCCAAGATGACTGGTGCCAAGAACTTCAAATGGTCCATCCTAGTTTGGATTGAGTGTGCCTTTGCTCGGGACTCTGTCACATAGTAGTCTTTTCTTCAATACCTAGTCCCCCACTTTGAAAGAGCAAGGTTTGACCCTAGAGTTATAGTAGTTGGAGACGCCCTGCTTATAAGCGATGTTCCCCAAATTAGCCTGTTCCCTATGTTCCTCGACTAGATCCAAGTTGAGGGAGAGTTGTTTGTCATTTTCACTTTGCATGTAGTTCTTGTTGGAAATATGCCCTGAAAGTCAATCTTTGGAAGAAACCTTTCAGGACAATAATGGATGTATAGATGACTCTTATACATCAAATGGCAAAGATACTAATTAGGACTATCTCAATGAACGATATATGTCCTAAATAGTGAATCCATGGACAATGGATCGATTGAAGAAGTAATCTAATGAAGTTAGACTACAGAGACCTTCTTCACATAACCATTATGTCCAAAAGGTTCCTGGTCATAGGATTGTCGGAGGGATACTGACAATGCATAGACCGGTACATACTATGTCCGCTTCGATTGGAAGGATGGAAAGTCTCATCCCATTCATGTAGTGACACTAAGACAAGTATGTAGGTGCTCATTAAGGGAATGAGTTCACTGAACACAATCGAACGAGAGTACTTGCATGGAGGTCTACTCACATGTCAAGCAAGTAACTCTTATGGTTGGAATAATGTAAGTAGCCTTTGACCTGAGGCATCGTCGTTGTCTTGTGGTTAAGTACTTGATCTTTGATTATGTCAAAGTCACCCCATTCGCGGGTGTCCACGGCATAGTTGGGGTTAAGCCACTTAGTCATGAAGGCAAGTGAATGCGCAACAAGGAATCTCTAATCTTCGTTAAGAGAGGAAGAATACTCTAAGATATGATTCGGGAATCTTCGGCCGAAGTATCGAGCGTAATAAAGGAAAGCGTTCCTATACGACTCAATTGAATCATATAAGAAGGAATAATCACATTAGGGGTTTGACATTATATATCCATACCCTAGTGATGTGATTGAGAGTATTGTTTTAGAGAAGGATCGAATTACATTGTAATTCCAACTGAATAGGTTCTCCGAACAAATTCCACATTAGCTTTGGTAGCCATGATATATGGTTAGATGTCACTCATGGCTTGTGAGTTCTTCTAGATGATTAAATGTAGTCGTCAAAGAAGAAGGTGAATTAAAAGGTAAGTTTTAATTCACTAAGTGATTGGATTAAATATAATCAATTGGATTGGTGCCAATCACCTCACTGCCTTGCTAATTAGAACCTAAAATGATTGTACACCGATACACTCTTGTAGTGATACAACTATTGGATGATGGAAATAATTAATTGGATTAATTAAGTGTTGTGATTAATTAGAAAGTCTAATGAAATCATAAAAGCGATAAAAGATCGTTTTGGGCTTAAAGAAAAGTTCAGGTTTATTTTGGGCCCATTGGGCTTTTATTCAAGCATAGGATGACTTGAAATAATAAAAGCCCAAAGCCCAAACCAAACACTAAAGGCCGGCCACTTAAAGGGAAAGGGAGAGAGTGGAACTCAAGTTGTTGACTAGGTTTCTTTTTGTCTATAAAATGAACTTTATAGAAATATTTTTAATGAGGGTTTTTGTGTGTTCAAAACAACAAAAGAGAAAAAGAAAATTACTCTCTCTTCAACACCAAAGGCCGGCCACCATTGGGGGTTTTTTAGCTAATCATCTATTCACCCCTTTTTGGTTATTCCTCCATCCATCTCACTACACTAGTGGGTGTGGATCTTTAGAGGTCTTCTATTTTGGAGACTAAAGGAGAACTAAGGAGCACTCATACTAACAAAGTGGAGGAGGCAAGGGGGGAGGATAGGCTCAAGGAGTTCAAGGAACAAAGGGCTTGGAGGTGGTCCATCCTTGGTCTAAAATCTAGATCAAGAGGTATAGATCTATTCCTACACTTTGTTCTTAACTTAAATGTTTTGATGCATCATATATAAACCTATGAACCTTGAAGGGGATTTGCATGACTAGTGCTTTGATATTATGTGATAATTGCTTCCGTTGCTTTCGTATATTAAATTTGTTCTGTATATGCATGCTAGTCACTAGAAATCCCATATGAAAATCTCATAAATTTCCCTTCAGTTCTTGACTCGGTATGTTGCTTGCTCAAGCTAGACTGGGACAACTGCCTCTGTACCAAAGGTGATAACTCATATATTTCATACATTTATACCATCCATTCCTAGTCTCTTTCTGATATTTTTGAGTTAAATTGGTTGCGTTTACTCTCGTTTGTGTTAATGTGCAGTTAATTGTATTTTAGAGCCATTTAAGGGTGAATAAGGCAAAATGGTGCTAAAAGTGGACAATTGAATAAGGATTCTGATGTAAAGAGAGATTCAAAGTGTACAATTGAATATGGAGATGAATATGGCCCTTTAGGAGACCAATAACAACAAAAAAAGTCTAAAATAAATGCTCCATTACTGGATGTCTTGGCATTCTATAACAACCTCTTTAAACTTATAAAACAAAGAGTTTCAGCCACTTTTACATAAGTTTCCCCATGGGGTCACCCAGAGCTCTCTCTCTTCTCTTTCTCTGGCCTTTCTTCAAGAAACAAAACCCTTTCTCATTTCACCATCCGCTGTAACCGAATAAACCACACAGCCGCGCGATTCTTGGAGAAGTTCAACATCAGAATTGCTTCAAGGGCGTTTCTTCTATGAACTTTAATTTCAGTCCTGTTGATCTTGAAATTTATATATTTTGTATCATGTTGTGTAATTAAGTTCATAGTTGGGAATTTCAATGTACCCTTGCAAACCAACTCTATTTTATTAAGTTAAAGTATTGAAATTACCAATCTGTGTTCTTGTTTCATTCATTGATTTTATAGTCTAATTTGTTTGTTAATCTTAATGTTTGATCACCATTAGGGCTGCTTATGAATTATTTGATCAAAGTTATAGTACACATCATGCTTAATCTTGGTGGACATGTGAATGAATGAAGAACCTGTTATGCATACATCATGCCATGTGATTTCTTTGGTTCTTTGAAGTTTTCTTGTTCTTAATGGATTCTTATTTGGTAATCTAAGTTGAACATCACAACTAGGTTGCATATTAGGAGTACTTGATCACAACCACACATCAAATGGATGATCATAAATAAGTAAAACGAACCCTAGTTGCAGATTGGAGAGTTGAATATGTTTTGACTTAATTTTCATTCAACTGACTTGTAATGGTGAAACCGATATTCCTTGTTCCATTCCCATCATTTTTTGAATCAATCTATCATTCATCATTATCTTGTCTTGTATTTTGAGTTACTTTAGCTTTCAAAACAAAAAATCAAAATTCGGTTTTCATTTGCATTTTCTTTAGGGTTCACATAAAGCTAGTAATTGTAGAGGTCTAATTAGTCCCTGTGGTTTGACACTCTTACTTATGCCATTATACTATCCTTATATTTTCACTTAAAGTTCATAGAAGAAACCCCCTTGAAGCAATTCTGATGTTGAACTTTTCCAAGAACAACGCTGCTGCGTGGTTTCTTCGGTGGCAGCGGATGGTCAAATGAGAAAGGGTTTTGTTTCTAGAAGAAAGGCCAATGAAAGAGAAGAGAGAAAGCTCTGGGCGACCCCAAGGGGAAGCTTATGTAAAAGTGGCTGAAACTCTCTGTTTTATAAGTTTAAAGAGGCTGTTATAGAATGCCAAGACATCCCAATAATGGAGCATTTATTTCAGACATTTTTTGCTGTTATTGGTCTCTTAAAAGGCCATATTCATCTCCATATTCAATTGTACTCATTGAATCTCTCTCTACATCAGAATCTTTATTCAATTCTCCATTTTCAGCACCATTTTACCTTATTTACCCTCAAATGGCTCTGAAATACAATTAACTGCACATTAACACAAAAGAGAGTAAACGCAACCAGTTTAACTCAAAAATATCAGAAAGAGACTAGGAATGCATGGTATAAATGTATTAAATATATGAGTTATCAAAAGGCAAGTGAGAATGAAGTTTCTCCTATTGAAGTCTGATACGAAGTTTGGTATAACCAAAAAACTTGGGGTACAAGTTCTGGCCAACAGCCTTTAGCCTTGTCCAAGCTGGTCTTCAAGGTGCATTTGATTATCTTGTTAATGGCCTCAACTAGTCCATTGGCCTGAGGATGAGCTGGGGAGGCAAAACATAAGTTGATGTTGAACTTAGAGCAGAAAGTCCTAAACTTCTTGTTGTCAAATTGTCGCCCATTGTCAGTGACAATTGTATTGCGAATGCCGAATCTGCAAATGATGTTCTTCCATACAAAGTCTTCTATCTTTGCCTCAGTAATGGTTTCCAAGGGTTCTACTTTGGCCTACTTTGTGAAGTAGTTAACTACAACGATCGCATAACAAACCTTGCCCTTCCCCACAGGCATCGAGCCAATCAAATCAAGTCCTGACTGGGCGAACGGCTAAAGGATGATCATAGGAGTGAGAGGCTCAGGAGAGGAGTGAGGAATAGTTGCGTAGCACTGACACTTGTCACAAGAGCGAGATATTTTGATGACATCTTGGTGAAGTGTTGGCCAATAATATCCCTGGCGAAAAGCTTTGTCTGCTAGGGATCGAGATCCAACATGATCTTCGCAGACTCCTTAATGTATCTCTCAAAGGACAATTTCCCCCTCAGCAGGTATAAGTCACCTTAAGTACGGCAGGGTAAAACCTCGCTTGTAAAGTTGGTCATTGATTATCAGGTAGCGGGTAGACTTGTATCGAATTTGCTTAGCTTGAACTTTATCATCTGGGAGGGTGCCATGAGTAAGGAATTTATAAATCGGGATGATCCAACTATCCCCCTATTGTAAGTTACACACGTCCATGGCCATGGTACTTGGTACTTGGTGCTGCCAACAACTCGACATGAATGTTTCTTCCAATCTCATCTTCCACTGTTGAGATGAGGTGAGCCAAGGCGTCTGCATGACTATTTGCCGCTTGAGGGACTTGGGTAATCTAGTAGTGGAAGTGCTTGAGCAAAACTCGTGCTTGCGCAAGATATGCTGCCATAGAGCTATCCTTAGCATCAAAGTTATTCTTGACTTGGTTAACCACCAACTGAGAATATCAATTTATTTAACTCCAAAGTGTTTGGCCAAACGTAAGCTTGCCAGGAGGGCTTCATACTCGACCTTATTGTTTGACACGTTGAATTTGAAGCGAAGAACATACTCCATTAGAACTTTGTCGGGTGTAGTAAGGACCAATCCTGCTCGACAACCCTGTTGGTTGGATGAGCCATCAACATATAGAGTCCATACTGGAAAGGTTGTTTGTACTTTCTGAGCTTTCAAGGGTAATAGAGCCAATGCCTCGGGTGTAGGAGAAATGTCAATAGGATATGTGTATTCGGCAATGAAATCAGCAATTGCTTAACCCTTCTCAGCTAGCTTTGGTTAGTAAGAGATGTCAAACTCACCCAATGCTATTGCCCACTTGATCATTCATCCCAAAGTGTCAGGACTCTAGACTATCTGTCAAAATGGGTGATTAGTAAGCACGATGATGGAATGTGCTTGGAAGTAAGGGCGAAGTTTTCGAGCAGACATGATTAATGGTATAGCCAATTTCTCAATGTTAGAGTATCGTGTCTCTGTATGTTGTAAGGCCTTGCTAGCGTAGTAGACGGGTCGTTCAACATTACCATCATTTCGAATAAGAATAGAGCTTACTGCTGAACCCGAAACATATAAACAGATAATGAGAGTGTCGCCAACTTCAGGTTTGGAGAGTAGGGGGGCTTTACTCATGTACTCCTTGAGGTTCTTGAATGCCTTGGCACATTCACCAGTCCATGTAATGCACTTCTTACTTCTCTTAAGTACTTTGAAGAAAGGAACACATTTGTTTACGGCCTTAAAGATGAACCTAGTTAAGGCCGCCACTTTGCCAGTAAGGCTCTGGATGTCTTTTGAAGTTATTGGTTCTTTCATGTCAAAGATTGCTTTGATCTTCTCGGGGTTAGCTTTAATGCCTTCTTGGCTAATCATAAAGCCCAAGAATTTGACAGATCATACGCCGAAGGCACATTTGTTAGGGTTTAACATCATTTGATACCTCATCAGGATGGTGAACGTTTTAGACAGGTTGGTGATGTGTTGGTCAGCATGTTTGCTCTTGACTAGCATATCATCAACATAAACTTCTATGCTCTTGCCAATTTGTTTGGCAAACATTGAATTGACTAACCTCTAATAAGTGTCGCTTGCATTCTTGAGGCCGAAGGGCATGATTTTATAGCAATATGGTCTCCTGTCAGAAGTAAAGGTTGTGTGCTCTTGGTCCGAATGATACATGAGGATTTGGTTGAACCCTGAGTAAGCATCCATGAAGCTCAAGAGTTCACACCCTGCCGTTGAGTCGATGAGTCTATCAATGAGAATGGGGGGAAAGTTATCCTTTGGGCATCCTTTGTTAAGGTCAGTGTAGTCGACACACATTCTCCACAAGATCTTTTGAAGCAGAAGGCTTTCCTTGGTCGAATTTTTCTTAACAAGGACAACATTTGCTACCCATGTTGGATGGTTGACTTCACGGATGAAGCCTATGTCCTTGAGTTTTTCAACTTCTGCCTTCATTGCCTCGTATCGTTCATGTCATAAGATCTTCGCTCTGTCTCACCAGCTTGGTCTTGGGATCAATGCTCAAGTGATGACAGATGATATTGGAAGAGATGCCTGGTATGTCGTCGTATGACTAAGAGAAGACCTCGGCGTTTTCTTGCAAAAAGAAGATCAATACCAATCGAAGGGGTGGTGACAAGGTGGTACCAATCTTCACCATGCGATCCGGATAGTCTTTTCAGATAGAGACCTTCTCTAATTCTTCAGCAGGCTATGCTTGCTGGGTGAAAGAGTCATCTCGTGGATCGTCGGTTCACCGTTGCCATAACGAGGAGCCAAGTTGGCTTCATCCGGGCTGGTCTTCATGACTTAGCCATGTATAGAGGAGGTTTCCTTAGGCATATGCAAGTGTTGCTGCTTAACTGAAGTGTTGTAGCATGATCGTGCACTAAGTTGATCTCCTTTGATGTAACCATTGCCAGAAGGTGTTGGAAACTTCATAAAAAACATATGTGTAGATACCATGGCCTTAAGATTGTTGATGCATGTGCGCCCAAAGCTGACATTGTAGGCCTGATGTGAAATTAAACTAGCACACAAATTAAACCCTCTTTTTGACAATTGTAGTATGGATAAGTAGGGATCGTTCTAGGCCGGGGATTATGAGGGACTGCTAATCTACTCAAATTAGACTCAATTTTACTTAACTAGACTTAAAAACACTAAATTATACTCTTATGACTCAAACTTGACTCAAACTACTCAAAACAGCACAAAACAAGCAAATTGACTCAAAACTAACACTAAAGATAACTTTGGACGAAAATTGAACTAAAAAGACTCAAAACAATAAAAAGACACCAATTGGACAAATTCTAACCTAGAAACACGAAATAGAAATGGGGGGTTGGTTTTTGGACGAATTTAAGACTTAAACTAAATACTTGCAGACACAAACGAAAGCTAATACGAAATTGGATGTTTTTAAGAAGTGAATGGCTAGCTAGAGGGTCCTTCTCCACACATGACACATACGCATACGAATCGATTTCCAGTTATTCTTCCTATAAACCATGAATGACAACACCCCAGATTAACCGTGAACAGCACTAATTAACCCTCAGATTTTCCTAAGTTCATTGAATCGGACTCAGCGTCGCAACCAAATTATTCCTATCAAGTTCCCTACACGAACAACATGGTAGAGATACTTATCAAAGATCATTAAGCTCTATGAAAATCATAAGCATTGACAAGGCATTCGTAACTATGAACAGCATGATACTCCTGCTAGGAATTCACTTAACACGATCATGACCAGTGACCTCCACTACTTGTAAATATAAGTTCATAACTATTAGGTGAAATTCCCTTATATTTTAGCATCAAATCCAAGCATGCAAACTAAGTAGGCCTCCTTAATCAACATACAAGAATAAGTTCTGAATCAAACAGTTAAGCAAATTGCATTCACGATTCATGAAATCATAACTGAAAGTAATCAATTCATATGCAACATATGTTCATGGCTTCGAATTCTCCTCTAACCAAAACGAATCTAGTTCCTCATATTCACCCTTAAACAAAGATAACTTAAATTAAACATTGAAAACAAATGATAGAATACACCTAAGAATGTCCCAGCAATCCAAGCTTGAATGGCAGGGCACGACAAAGGGTCTCCTCTCCTTTGTCCTTCCAAAGCTGCGGCACAAAAGGGATTTCTGGGTATGATGGATGTATGGTGCAAATTTGTGGTGAGAGATGGTTAATTATGAGTGCTACGGCACTTTGTATTTATAGGGAGAGGAGGATGCAGGACATAGGTGAAGGAAGATTTGTGAAAAACATGTTCATTTGAATAACATCTATAGCATGCAATTAACAATTAAAAGGCGGAATCATGCTTGCATGCATTCAAAAACAAAACATTAACCAAGAAATTCAAAGCCTAGTAGATTGGTGAACCTTGACTCAACTCAAATCAAAGTGAGTTGAGAAATATACCTTTGTAGATTCCTCTTTGCATAAGCAAAGGCTAATCACCCAAAGAGAGGGCCATCATTCCTTGCATCTTAAATCTATGGATTTGGATGGATGAAAAGGTTTCTCCAAGTTCCCAAAATTGAGAACCTCTAAGTATCTTCACCAAGGTTAGATTGGAGAAGAAATGAGTGACCTTGGAGTAGTGGGATTGCTAGATGCACCCTCCAAGGGGGCCGGCCTCCTTAGAGAGAAAAGGAGAGACAAGTTCTCACCAATTTTCTCTAAAAGAAACCCTAAATGAATTTTGGCTATAAAGTCATATTTATACCTTTATTCATTTGAGTGGCAAACTTGTGATTAAAGCAAGTTCACTACCCTTCCTCTAAATGGCCGGCCATGGGGTTTTGTTTGGGCTTTTGGGCCTTTGTGAATTAAGTTGTCATACAACTTAAGTCAATGGACTTGACGTTCGAAGCCCATTGGGCCTTGAGGCCCAAAACTAACCCGTGGTCTTTAACGAACTTATTCGTTTGATTAATTAACATATTAATTAATCCTTGCCATAAATAATTAAACCATTTAATTATTCTTACTCATCTCCATTGTTTCTTCAATCTCCACCTTACACGGTGTACGATCCATTAGGTTCCTTTTAGCGAGGCAGTGGGCGATTAAAACCATTTTACATCGATTGTGAATTGAAACTTACTTTCAATTCTCCCTTTAGTGATTATACACGTTTAGGGCTTCCACAAACCATGAGTGACACCTAGCAGCATATCATGGTTACCCAAGCTAATCAGAAGAGGTAGAGAACCTATTTAGTTTAGGATTACAAATGCAATACGGTCTTTCTCTAATACAATACTCTTGACCACATTGTTTGGTTTGATAGTTTATTCATGTCTACTATCCAATGTGATTCGTGTGCTTATATGATTACCTTGAATGTGATTTGGAACGACTTCCTAAATCTCATTCATACTCTGGCCAGAGGTTCTAAATCATATCATAGAGTATTCTCCCTCAAACCATTTGAAGGTTAGAGATCCCTTGTTGCACATTCACTTGTCTCCATGACTAAGTGGCTTAACCCCAATGATGCCGTGGACACCCCGATGGGGTGACTTTGACATAATCAAAGATCAAGGACTTAACCACAAGACAACTGTGATGCCACAGGTCAAATGACTATTTGCATTATCCCAATGACTCGAGACTAGAGACTAGTCACTCTCCCTGAGAGAAGACACAGTACGTACCGATCTTAACGGACTGTCAATGCCCAATTGGCAATCCTATGATTAGGAACGTTTAGGATGTGTCTACGAAAGAATGGTCTCATGAATCTAACTTCTTTAGATTGCATTCTCCCAATCACAGATTCCTTGGACTTTATCGTTTAAGCATATAACATTTATATGAGACGGCTTAAACAATAATCTTTGCCCTTGATATTAAACTAGATTAGTTTAACATATGAAATGTCCGTAAAGTA
Organism: Malus fusca; assembly: GCA_035220775.1. Taxonomy (NCBI): domain Eukaryota; kingdom Viridiplantae; phylum Streptophyta; class Magnoliopsida; order Rosales; family Rosaceae; genus Malus; species Malus fusca. The sequence goes on from CM069071.1 coordinate 29,736,005, forward strand.
TCATCACATGATTGGCTTTAGGGCACATTTCCAACAATCTCCCACTTGCACTAGAGCCAATCAGCTTGGTCATCAGTGATGATACCTCTTCTGTAGTCATTTCAAAAATGGCTGAGTAGTAGGCCTAGACAATGGATATCTATATGTTATCCATATAAGCAACCTTGAGAATAACGACGTCACCATTATACATGATTCTTAATCATGTGGTTCAGTCTCTCATATGAGTTCGGATCTTGATGAGACCTTGATTCCCTGGCTTGAGCTATCGCCCCATTAGTGTAATAGTGTCAGTACACTAGATGCACTTTCTGGTTGGAATCGAATAGAGAGTTCATAAATGAACTTTCCCATCCAAACAACATTGTTGTAAACTTCTATATGGCAATATATTTTGCATTCATAATGGAACACACTAAAGTCATTACTTTAATGTTTCCATCCAAATATCTCTTTAGTCATAATAAAGAGATATTTGTTTATCTCTTCATTCATAATGAAGAAACATCCAATGATGGATTAGATTCATAATCTAATACATTTACGCTTCCATTACGTTACTTTGATTCTTCCTCGATCTTTGAGGAATTTATTCTTTAGTATTTCTTAAATACTTAAGGACTCACTTGACAGCTGCCATGGTTCTGATCCTGGGCTTGCACTGATATCGTCTTGTACCGTTCTAGGTACAACTCATATCAATGTTTTTCATACAATATGAAATACATAAATCACCTTTATGCGTATGCATAAAGGATTCTATTTACGCATTATTTCTTTGGGAGTCAAAGGGTACGTTCCCTTTGAGAAGAGCAACTACTTAGTCTAACTAGAGTTGTCCTTCTAATTGAAGTTTATCATCATATGAGAAACTTCCTAGCACATTTTGTCTATTATTAGGGCATGATATAATCCAATTATATCCTGAAATCTATCATTATAGATTTCCATCCCATGTATATAGACTATGTCTCCCATATACATTCTATCGTTATAGAACGTTTAAAGTCATAACTTTAACGAAGAAGTACTCATTCCATTTCCAAAATTAATGTATCATATATATATTCATATATATCATATATATATATTTATATATATATATATATACAATTTTAGGAATATGATTAACTCCCACTAATCTTTTGTAAACCTAGTAAACAAAAGATTCATTTACATCTATATGAGAAATCAAACAATTTGATCTTTCTCTCATAAGACGATTATGGCTCCCACTAGCTTGCTAAGATCCATGATGGTTGGATCTCTACAACTTTCATGTTTTGTGATTCATAGTTTTAGACATATATTATTAGGACTATCTTAATAATGGTTTCGGAAACCTATATTATGTCCAAACATTGAATCAACATTTAGTTGTAGCTAGCTATCTTCGAATTAATTGAAACTAAGACTACGTCAAAAATGGTTCCTTCAAAGTCAACCATTCTCTTTGATTGTAGCCACCTTAAGCTACCAATTAGCTATGAAGGTTTCATTATTTCGGGTCAAATGGTACTTTACCATTTCCTTGAGTATTGATGCGAAAATAAATTAACGCACAAATTTAAACCCTATTTGTGACAGTTGTAGTATATGGATAAAGTAGGGATCGTTCTAGGCCGGGGATTAACTAGGGATGCTAACCAAAGTAAAATTAAATTAAAAACGTAAAAACAAAATCTAAAATACTAAACTAGACTCAAAACACTTAAATATAATAACTCAAAATAAAACTAACAAATAAACTAAAATAAATCAAAAGACTCAAAACAACTCAAGACTTAAGAAAACACAAACTAAAATGATTTCTAATAAATCTAACACTTTAAAATAAAATGGGGGATTGATTTTGATGAAAAGTAAATTAAACTTAAATAAATTACAAAATTGACAAAAACATAAAATTAAGGTAAAATGATAAATGACGGACTGGCTAGAGGATTATTCTCCACACATGCCACATATGCAACCTAAATTGATTTTCAGTTGTTCTTTCAATAAATTGTAAATTCTCAACGCCCCAAGTTAATTAGGTCCGCTTAAATTAACCTTCAGATTTTCCTACTTTTATTAGGTTGGATGATTGCATACGACAACCCAAAACATTCCCTACAAGTTCCCTACATGAATTGCATAATAGAGATACAAGCAAGAATCATTAAGTTTTATGAAAATCATAAGCATTGACGAGGCACTTATTACTATGAATTGCATGAAACTTATGCCAAGAATTTACCTAACGCGATCGTTTATAAGCGACCTTCACTACTTGTGAATATAAGTTCATAACGATTAGGTGAAATTCACTTATATTCTAGCATCAAATTCATGCATGTAAATTAAGTATGCATCCTTAATCGACATACAAAAATAAGTTATCAATCAAGCAGTTAAGCAAATTAAATCACAACTCAGAAATCACAACTGAAGGTAATCAATTCAAATTACAAATATATTCATGGTTTTGAATTAAACTCTAGCCAAAATAAAATTAGTTACACATTATTAAAATTAAAACAGAAATTAAACTTGAGTTTGGAAACGAATTAACCGAGAGAGAGATTGCAGTGAATCTGTTCGATACTGACTTTGCTGCACAGTCCACCTCGCCGTGCTGACCTCCAGGCCGTGCTGACCTTTCCGGTGCTGACTCGTGCTGACTCCTTCATTTCCACGTCAGCGCCTCCCTAGCTGCCAGGAAGGCAGCTGTTCTCTGTTTGCTTTCTCCGCGCCACCTGCCCTCGCTGCCAAAGGCAGCTCTCTCAACTGCCAGCAAGTCACTCTCTCCGCAACCTTCACGCTGCCAAGGCAGCGCGCTTCCAAAACTGCACAGCCCCCGCGCCTGGCCTCCTTTGTGCTGACTGCTCACTCGCTGCAAGCTGCCTGTTTCTGCGCTCTCGCGCTGTCTGAACTTCCTTCAGTTTTGCTGCGCCCACATGCAACCTTGCTGCACGTCAGTCTTCCCTCTCGCGCTCTGCTGCAAGGCAGCAGCCTGTTTTGTTCGTCCGCTGTCCTTGCGTCAATCTAAGGTCTCTCGCCAGCTGCCTCAAGGGCAGCGCCTTCCTCTATGTCTTTCCTGCACAGTCTTGTGTTGCCACGGGGCAGCGACCTGGTTCCCGCAAGCCCTCGCAAGCTTCACGCTGCCAGGAAGGCAGCGCCTCCTATGTAATCTCCTCCCTGGCTGCACAGTTTTCTCCAGGAGCTCCCTTATTTCCTAACGCTGCCCAAGGGCAGCACACTCTCAATCCTCTGTCCTCCTCTTTCTTCTCGCTGCCAAGGCAGCGCTTCCTCTTTTATTTTAATTCCTGTCAGTTTCTTTTTTTTTTTATGCTTTTCTCCTTTATTTGATCCCCAGGCGTTGCTTTCTGCCAAAACCCCACTCAATTAACATCAAATATATAAATAAATATAAATATATATATAATATATATATATATATTTATAATACTATCTTATTTTTATTAACCAAAAATAGTGGGCAAGACAGTTTTGACGATTTTATCACTTAAAATCTCACTTGTGCAATATTTATTTTATTTACTAGATAAATACTAAAAAACACAAAAACAAAGTAAATAGCTCAAAAATATAAGAAACTAACTAAGAAAAGACGAGAGAATTTGATGTAAAATATGTATAAATATAATCCGATCAAATACCCCCACACTTAGCTTTTGCTAGTCCTCGAGCAAAACAGAGAAAACAGAAAAAGTAATAACATGAAAATTATTAGTTTTCCCCTATATTACCCTCATAGAATTTCATTTGAGAACATAATCATCAAGAGCCATAGCTAACATCAACAAGCAATTCAAGTTCATTTTTTTTTTCTTATTCAAATATTAGCAGTAATCTTTGAAACATCCTTGAAGTGTAGTGTGTGGGATAGCCATGCTCATGCAATTTCAAATTTTTATTTTAAAAACACCATATGCAAACTAGCGACCTTCTCACTGGATACACACTCAATCACACATGTGTTTAGTTTTAATGTGTTTCGCTCAAAGAAACGAATGTGAAAGTTCTACCATAAGCTTGCATAAAGATCAGTTCTCCACAGTCATAATTGCAAAACTTAAATCAAGAGGACTTTTATTGGATGTAATGAGGCTTAGGGATAGGGTTATTGAAACGAAAGAATAGGAAAACACAAGTTCCAAGCTACATTGTAAGCAATTATTTTCTTTAGATTTATAAGAACTCAAGCTCTCCAACGATTCTTCAGACATCTCCAACCACACCCATAAACTGAAACTTTAAAACTTTTTATTTTCTTTGTATACAATCTTTCTTTTTCTTTTCCTTTTCTTTTCTTTTTTTTTTTTTTTTTTTTTTTTTTTTTTTTTTTTTTTTCAAACAGAAACAAATATGAAAAACCCCCACACTTATTCTTTTGCCAAACACCTTCAAAGTACTTCACAAACATTTCACATAAGACAATCTTGCATTGCTCGCTTGGAAAGGGTAAGGAAAATTATTTCAGGCATAAGGGTAGACATATCTGGTGATAAGAAATAAAAGGCTCAACAAACACGGCTCAAATTGGCAATCTAATGATATCATTTTTCTTTGGGAAACAAGGTTATTTGGGCCATGGTGGTAAACCTAATGCCTCTATCATTTTCAAGTTCATGCAATCAATGACAAATATTTCGAAAGATCGTTACGCAAGTTCTAGAGAAGTATCTCACATAAGTTCATCACACATGAAAAAATAGGAGTGTATGAAAAATGCACACACTTTCAATAGGCTCAAAAACTCACATAGGATGTATATGGTCACTAAATTCACATATGGAGCTTTAAATCATGCTTTAGTTTCACATCAACAAGGCTATGTGCATTTGGTTTTTCAAAGATGATCAAATATGTACAAACTAACACGAGAATTAGGAATTTCACACAACACATGTTAACTAAGTTCTTGATGATCATGGTTCAAATTTTATCCAATTATATCATTGGGTCGGGAAACTAACAAAAATCTAATTCAAAACAATAAGGAAAACAAGGAAATATTTTTGGATTTTTTTTTTAATTTTCCGAATTATTTTTTTTTTTTTTTTTTTTTTAGTTTTTTTTTTTTTAAATAAAACAAAACTAATTAAGAAAACAAAGCAATAACAAGAAAACAAAGCAATAACATGGAAACAAATGAAACCAGTTCAAAGTCGAAGGTACAAAAATTTTCAATTTGGTCATTTTTCATACTCTTTACCCCCACACTTAAACTAGACATTGTCCCCAATGTCAGAAAATATAATAAAATGCAAATAAAAATAATATAAATAAATATAAAGAAACAAAAAAAAAACAATAGGACTGAAAACTTCCCTAATTTGCAGAAAAATCAAGCGATGACCCCCAAGCTAAAATTCTGCAATCAATTTCAAGGGTGGAAATAACCAAAAGTTCCTGCAAAGAAAAGAAATAAATCAGTTAAGCACACAAGAAAATATAAAAGAAAACAAACGAAAAATTGAAAATGAAAATAAAAGATAATGAATAAAACTAATAAAAGAACATTGGTCCTGTTTGGTGACTTTCCACAGCTTTGAACTTGAACTGGCCTCGGAACTTCTTAGCAAGGAAAATGAGACTTGATTGGTGGTGTTGTTGAAGCTTCTCGAGCTCTTGGTTTCAACTCAGACTCCTTCTGCCTGGTTGATTGAGTCTGCAGGCTACATTCTTCTCTTTTTGTTCTTCTGCATGGCAGGTAGGCACGAGGCAGAGGTGGTGGTCTGCTTCTTTGTTCAATCTGTCCAAGTGCCGACCGATTTCCTTTCTTTCACCTTGTCCCGTAGCCAAGAGCAAGGGTAAAGGAAAAGCATGCCATGAGAAATCTTTGCCTCTGACTCTGATGATATGGGATACTTTTGCTTTTGAAGAAGTATCGTTCCACAGGTGTATGCTTGAACTGGGCTGGGGAACTTCTTAGCAAGGAAAATGAGACTTGATTTTGAAGATGAAGCAGCACCTTGTCTCCACATGCTTCAAGTAACATTTTCACTTGCCTTGGCTGTTCTCCAGGCAGATGTGGCGACTTCTTCGGAAGTACATCAGTGGTTGAAGAAGAGCACTCGAGAGCAATGCTAGGTAAGCAATCAGGAAGGATTTCCAGGCAGTCGGTTCTTAGATTGGAAGATTGACACCGAGTGCTGGCTGATTGCCCGCTTTCTCCTTGCCACAAAGACAAGGACAAGGACAGGAAGAAAGCGTGATATGAGATACTCTTGCTTTCAACCTTCATGATATGAAATACTCTAGCTCTAGATGACTTATTTGCAAAGGTATCCCAAGGAATGAGAAACACAGAGAAACTCGAGAGGGTTTGATGGAAAGGCATTTTCGGAGATGAAAAATTTCGGAGATGAAGAAGTGCTGAGAGAGTTTGTCTTTGCAATGGATGCGAAGGTAGACGTTTATAGGTCTTTTCTTCACAACCGAAACTATTCTTTTACCCCTGTCGGCAGCCGGTGGATGGATGAACAGTACAGGTCACGCGCTTTCTGAAAAAGCAGCCCGTAATTTGCGCAAAGCTGACAGCGCGTGACGAGTGACGACAAAATTGGAAAAATCAGGGAGCGGCTCGTGGTTTCTGACCAATCCCGACTTTTGAGAAAGGAATTGCATGTGACACGTCTGGACAAATCAGGGAGCGGCTCGCCTCGTGATTCCTGACTGCTCCGGCTTTTGAGAAAGGCGCCCGACTTTTGAGAACGGTGTCCGACTTTTGAGAACGGCGACGCCACTTTTGAGAAAAGAATCCGGCTTTTGAGAAAGGAGCCCGGCTCTTCGATTTGCGAGAGGGCGTCTCTTCGACTGCTGAGTGATGCCTCAACGATTTCTTCTTCTTATAAGAACGCTCATTTTTGTTCCACAACACACTTGAGCTCCCCTTGTAAACACTTCATCTGGTAAACGTTCCCTCCTGTAAACACTCCCTCTTGCATTTTCTTTTAATCTTGATCAGTCCAACTCTTCATTCTCAACACCTTCAAATATGTCTTGCCCTTCTGACCGTCGCCTTAACTTGAATGTTGGGGAAGATAGTGATATATCTTCTCCAACCAACATTTGGCAGCCATCCTTTATATCCCCGAATGGTCCTCTTACAGTTGGGGATTCCATGATGATGAACGAAACAACCGCATCGGTGGTGGCCAGAAATCTGCTCACTCCTAGAGACACTAGGATACTTTCCAGGCGGTCCGACGAACTGGCTGTTCAGGACTCTATGGCCTACAGCGTCCGATGCGCAGGCTCCGTATCAAACATGGGCCAGCGCCTTCTTGCACGAACTCGTCAGGTGGAGTCGTTGATGGCTGAAGTGGCTAGTCTTCGGCATGAGGTCAGAGTGCTTAGGCATGAGAACAGGGATTTGCACATGCTTGCAACCAATTACTCAACCAGCATGAAGAGGAAGCTGGATCAGATGCAGGAGTCCGAAGTGCGGATTCAGAGTGATCATCAACGGTTTATGGCGTTACTCCCGAGGTTTGTGTTGCCTTCGTCCTCGGGAGCAGCACCAAGTATTGAGGCTCTGAATGATCCAGCTCTGGCGCTTCGTCTTTCAGGGGCTCCGACGACCTCCGAGGCACCACCAACCAATGACCAATGAACGAAATTAAATTACAAGTTATTGTAAAAATAATTATGCATTTAAGTTTTTTTTTTTTTTTTATTTTTTTTTTTATTTTTTATTTTTTATTTTTTATTTTTTATTTATATGAATGTTTATGTTTTTAAGTTTTTTATTTTTTATTTTTTATTTTTTATTTTTTTTTATTTTTTTATTTTTTTATTTTTTTATTTTTATTTTTATTTTTTATTTTTTTATGTATTTTTAACAACTTAATTAAGAAAACACAACAATAAGTAAAACAAAGTAAAAAGACTAAGTTTAACTTTCTAAACAAAAATCACAACTAACTAAACAAAACGAAATGAAATCAACGTAAAAAGAAATCAACGTAAAATAAATTCACACAATAGCAAACAAACAATGAAAGAACTAAACAAAGTAAAATAAATTCAGTAAAGAGAAGGGATTAGGAATGCAAATCTGATTGTGGGTGATTCCTAGGCCTCCCTTCATTATTCAAATGCATGGGCTTATCATTGAACGGACGGTGGTACTTGAAATGATCCGGCAATGGTTTAAATTCAAGAGTGGGTGCCTGAATCATCAAAATCAGAAAAATGTTAGTATAAATTAAAATTAAAAATGGAGAAGATGGCTTACTATCTTTTTCCGACACAAACTCAATGACAAACACCACATTTTTGAACATTTCCGGGACTTTGAACTTGGCCAGGTTTACTATGATGGTTGTGGCTTGTCCCGTGTCATCAAACTCAACTGCTTTAGGCTTGATTGTCTCATGCACAGCCTCTTGGATGTATTCTTGAAATTCTCCGGCCACCTCATTTTCTGGAATAATTCTTCTTGGTGTACAAGTCTCTTTGAACGTTTCAATACCATCGGGAACTTGATTTGGTACACCAAGAATTTGGATATCACATTGCACCTTGGGAAGATCTTCCACAACATATTTTTCATTCACTTCTTCCTTGGGATTTAAAAACCTGCAAGGAAAAAGGACATTTGGTGGAACGATGTTAGAATGAATTGAACTTAGAACCTCCTCACCTGAGTTGGATGACATAAGGACTTGGGGGGTTTGCGATAAGAATTCTTCTAAACTGCCCAAGTCGTCATCCTCATCTTCTTCTTGAATTGGCAATTCATCCATGTTCGGGCTCTGTTTGGATGGTTCAGGAACAACTTCATCCTCCATGTTACCTTGATCTCGAATCTGTGCCATGAATTCCATAATCTGCCCAACTTGCTCCTCCAAAGCATCCACCTTGTTGGCTTTATTTTGCATCTCCATGTTTCGATTTTCTACGTCCTGGGTCAAAGAGGTTAGTAACTTATTCAAAATGTCATTATCCGAGGACGTACCTGAATTTGGTTGGGGAGATTGTGGTGGAGGCTGTGGTGGTTCATATGGCCATTGATAGTACTCCTCCGATGGCTGCCAATATTCTGCTTGGTGAGTCTCCTCAGCTTGATTTTGTGAACCCTGCGCCAAAGAAATGAGTCCATCAAGAATTTCATTATAATTAATGGGCATACTTGAATTCGATTGAAATTGTTGTGGGGGATGCTGTGGTGGCTGCATAGGTCTTGAATAGAACTCGTCTTGCTGCCAATATCCACCTTGTTGAAATTGTTGAGGTTCATCCCACATATACTCTGAATTACTTCTCCAATCCGAATTATAAGCGTTGGAAAACATGTTGCCCCTTGATTGGTTATAGCCTTGATATCCCCAAACATCTTCATTTGCAGAAAATTGGGGATATTGATGAGTTTGAAATCCTTGCTCATAGGGCATATCAAATGTAGGGCCACTTGACATTGTGGTCCTTCCGGCATTCTGAGTCAATTGAGCAGTGAGCTGTGCCAATAGATCTTGAATGCTAGTAGAATCCAGGTCTTGCTCCATTTGTACCTCAATTCAAATAAAGAAAAATAAATCAAATATCAAAAGTAACATACACAAACACAAATAAACATAAGCAAAAACAAAAATAAAAGGATTAGCAAATTTGCTAATCCCCGGCAACGGCGCCAAAAATTTGATGCGAAAATAAATTAACGCACAAATTTAAACCCTATTTGTGACAGTTGTAGTATATGGATAAAGTAGGGATCGTTCTAGGCCGGGGATTAACTAGGGATGCTAACCAAAGTAAAATTAAATTAAAAACGTAAAAACAAAATCTAAAATACTAAACTAGACTCAAAACACTTAAATATAATAACTCAAAATAAAACTAACAAATAAACTAAAATAAATCAAAAGACTCAAAACAACTCAAGACTTAAGAAAACACAAACTAAAATGATTTCTAATAAATCTAACACTTTAAAATAAAATGGGGGATTGATTTTGATGAAAAGTAAATTAAACTTAAATAAATTACAAAATTGACAAAAACATAAAATTAAGGTAAAATGATAAATGACGGACTGGCTAGAGGATTATTCTCCACACATGCCACATATGCAACCTAAATTGATTTTCAGTTGTTCTTTCAATAAATTGTAAATTCTCAACGCCCCAAGTTAATTAGGTCCGCTTAAATTAACCTTCAGATTTTCCTACTTTTATTAGGTTGGATGATTGCATACGACAACCCAAAACATTCCCTACAAGTTCCCTACATGAATTGCATAATAGAGATACAAGCAAGAATCATTAAGTTTTATGAAAATCATAAGCATTGACGAGGCACTTATTACTATGAATTGCATGAAACTTATGCCAAGAATTTACCTAACGCGATCGTTTATAAGCGACCTTCACTACTTGTGAATATAAGTTCATAACGATTAGGTGAAATTCACTTATATTCTAGCATCAAATTCATGCATGTAAATTAAGTATGCATCCTTAATCGACATACAAAAATAAGTTATCAATCAAGCAGTTAAGCAAATTAAATCACAACTCAGAAATCACAACTGAAGGTAATCAATTCAAATTACAAATATATTCATGGTTTTGAATTAAACTCTAGCCAAAATAAAATTAGTTACACATTATTAAAATTAAAACAGAAATTAAACTTGAGTTTGGAAACGAATTAACCGAGAGAGAGATTGCAGTGAATCTGTTCGATACTGACTTTGCTGCACAGTCCACCTCGCCGTGCTGACCTCCAGGCCGTGCTGACCTTTCCGGTGCTGACTCGTGCTGACTCCTTCATTTCCACGTCAGCGCCTCCCTAGCTGCCAGGAAGGCAGCTGTTCTCTGTTTGCTTTCTCCGCGCCACCTGCCCTCGCTGCCAAAGGCAGCTCTCTCAACTGCCAGCAAGTCACTCTCTCCGCAACCTTCACGCTGCCAAGGCAGCGCGCTTCCAAAACTGCACAGCCCCCGCGCCTGGCCTCCTTTGTGCTGACTGCTCACTCGCTGCAAGCTGCCTGTTTCTGCGCTCTCGCGCTGTCTGAACTTCCTTCAGTTTTGCTGCGCCCACATGCAACCTTGCTGCACGTCAGTCTTCCCTCTCGCGCTCTGCTGCAAGGCAGCAGCCTGTTTTGTTCGTCCGCTGTCCTTGCGTCAATCTAAGGTCTCTCGCCAGCTGCCTCAAGGGCAGCGCCTTCCTCTATGTCTTTCCTGCACAGTCTTGTGTTGCCACGGGGCAGCGACCTGGTTCCCGCAAGCCCTCGCAAGCTTCACGCTGCCAGGAAGGCAGCGCCTCCTATGTAATCTCCTCCCTGGCTGCACAGTTTTCTCCAGGAGCTCCCTTATTTCCTAACGCTGCCCAAGGGCAGCACACTCTCAATCCTCTGTCCTCCTCTTTCTTCTCGCTGCCAAGGCAGCGCTTCCTCTTTTATTTTAATTCCTGTCAGTTTCTTTTTTTTTTTATGCTTTTCTCCTTTATTTGATCCCCAGGCGTTGCTTTCTGCCAAAACCCCACTCAATTAACATCAAATATATAAATAAATATAAATATATATATAATATATATATATATATTTATAATACTATCTTATTTTTATTAACCAAAAATAGTGGGCAAGACAGTTTTGACGATTTTATCACTTAAAATCTCACTTGTGCAATATTTATTTTATTTACTAGATAAATACTAAAAAACACAAAAACAAAGTAAATAGCTCAAAAATATAAGAAACTAACTAAGAAAAGACGAGAGAATTTGATGTAAAATATGTATAAATATAATCCGATCAAGTATATATCGTATATACACCCAATGTAGTCATAATGATTTTCATTCTTATTTCTTTCGAATTAAGAGGTGCAACTCTATGACATAGTCATAAAGTTCAAACCATTCAACTGAGACGGTTTATAAATCCTTCTCGACTGCCTTGGAGCCTGTGGTATAGGAACTAGGTTGTTATATTTGTTGATTATCATCTTGTCTCTCAAAGAACCCATTCTTTGAGTTCTATCTTTCGTTCATTGCTCTATCTTAGGCAAATCATATTGTAGGATTACAATGAACTACCCAACAAAACAACATTTGTTAGTTGGTTTATAGAAGTGATATCCAAAAGTTAATTTAAGGATATCCCACAAGATTGTTATCAAACAAATATTGCTTATTAGCACACAACCCCAAATCTTAACATGCTTAAGATTTGTCTTTCTTTCCAACTACATCCTATGGAGTCATGAAAATTATGGAAGATCTTCTAATTGACAATCATGTTGTCTTAGAAGCATATATATCATATATATGGGTAATTGATAATATCCAACGAACTAAATCTTATTCAAGTTCGTTCTTCTCCTAATGGAGAAATCCATTATCTTATGATGCTTCTTTCCTTGATATCTTTCAAGAAAACTATTCTAAAGTGTTACCATTCCTTGGATCAAATCTAAGGATGTAAGTACTTTAGACGTCTTACTCATCAACTTACATTTCTTGAATTGTTTGAAACCTTTTGCAAAGTATTCGGACTTGTGTTTATTTAAAATAAACTATAGTCCAACCGAGGGTGATCTTCGGTGAATGTCATACAACATGAGTAGTATTATGTTGTGGACAAGTGCCACTAACATCTAAGTGAATTAACCTCAACAACTTTGTGATTCTTTCTTCTTTCCAAAAGAATAAAGATTCGAACATTTCGCCTCTATACAATTTTAACAAGAAGGCATTGGATCCGGATCTAACGATCCAAGGTACCCATCTATGACTAACTCGTAATTTATGTTTTTAGAGGTATCACAACTTCAGTTGGGATTAATCACTACCTTGCAACCTTTTGGGTTTTAAGCATCGTTATATTCTAAACAGTTAACACCACCATATTATCTCTACTATAGAGACAATCAATTAGATTACCATAATCCAATCATTGATTAATAAAGAACAATGTTTTGTCAAACAAAACATTCATCCATCTCTACTATAGTGACGGAATTAAATTCCTTAAAATTGGAATGTAAAGACAATCTTTGTTTTTCCAATTTCTTTGGTAGTTCATATGAGGAAGTAAGTACCGTCTGCTTTCGCAGAGATCTATATTTGATTCACTTTCCGAATGTGAAGTACTTTCTCTTCTCTCATTAATCTTCTACTTCTTATTAGCCACACTTTTACAACGATTGTAAAACATTGTTACTAATACGGAATCAAGCATTCAAGTAGAAGAACCAACTGTTTTGAACTTTTCAAGAACAATTTACAACACCTTCGAAAGGTGTGTTCTTGACACTTGCAAGACATTTCTTGCAAATACCCCTTCCAATGTCCATCCTTTCATAAAGAAAGTTTGTTCCCTTGGAGTTATTTCGATTTCTTCTTTTGACTTCTCCTTTGACTACCATAGTCATAGTCCCTAAACTCCCACTATCTCTCTTGAAACTTATTTCAATTGTGTTATACACATCAAACATTTTGGAGAGCATGTGGTTTATTGTTCACTACATAGTTTACAATAAACTTAGTGAACTATAAGGATAGGGACTCAAAGGTGAAGTCCTTGCCTAGTTTCCGTCTCGTTAAGTGTTTTATCACTTCAACACTCAATGATTCAAAATCATCATAAGTCCATGTTGATGGACTATTTTTGTCAACTAACCATTATGTTCTAAACATAATTACAAACTTTCAAGAGTTGTTTAAGGCAACTCTAATTTCTTCATACAACATTTGTAAGTGAAGAATCATGGCACATAAAGTGTCCATGCCATTGTGCTTTCTTCTTAAGTTCTTTGTTCATTTAACAAAGAAACAAGCACTAGTGTTTGCATTGATTAAGGGTTGTTCAAAGCAACTCTTATTTCTTCATACAACAATTTGTAATTGAAGAATTATGACATTAAAAGTGTTGTCCTCTTTATGATAGATATGAGGATGAGACTACTTAGATACATTATCATTAGGAAGATTGTGAGGATGAGACTACTTAGATACATATGCAATCCTTTTAAGACATTCTTTGGGATTGTGGTACCAAGTCCGTGTTGGAAATGTGCCCTAAAGCCAATCATATGATGATACTTTACGGACATTTCACATGTTAAACTAATCTAGTTTACATATAAAAGGCAAACATTATTGTTTGAGCCGTCTCATATAAATGTTATATGCTTAAACGATAAAGTCCAAGGAATATGTGATTGGGAGAATGCAATCTAATGAAGTTAGATTAATGAGACCATTCTTTCGTAGACACATCCTAAACGTTCCTGATCATAGGATTGCCAATTGGGCATTGACAGTCCGTTAAGATCAGTACGTGCTATGTCTTCTCTCAGGGAGAGTGACTAGTCTCGAGTCATTGGTGTGTGTGACATCAAGACAAGTACGTAGGTGCTCAATAGAGAATGAGTCCACTGAACACGATCAACGAGGAGTTCTCATACTCATGTCACATGAGAACTCATGGTTGGGATAATGCAAATTAGTCCTTTGACCTGAGGCATCACAGTTGTCTTGTGGTTAAGTCCTTGATCTTTGATTATGTCAAAGTCACCCCATCGGGGTGTCCACGACATCATTGGGGTTAAGCCACTTAGTTATGGAGACAAGTGAATGTGCAACAAGGGATCTCTAACCTTCAAATGGTTTGAGGGAGAATACTCTATGATATGATTAAAATCTCTGGCCAGAGTATGAATGAGATTTGGGAATGCGTTCCAATTCACATTCAAGGTAATCATATAAGCAAACGAATCACATTGGATAGTAGACATGAATAAATAAACTATCAAACCAAACAATGTGGTCAAGAGTATTAGATTACAGAAAGACCGTATTGCATTTGTAATCCTAAACTGAATAGGTTCTCTACCTCTTCTGATTAGCTTGGGTAGCCATGATATGCTGCTAGGTGTCACTCATGGTTTGTGGAAGCCCTAAACGTGTGTAATCACTAAAGGGAGAATTGAAAGTAAGTTTCAATTCACAATCGATGTAAAATGGTTTTAATCGCCCACTGCCTCGCTAAAAGGAACCTAATGTATCGTACACCGTGTAAGGTGGAGATTGAAGAAACAAAGGAGATGAGTAAGAATAATTAAATGGTTTAATTATTTATGGCAATGATTAATTAATATGTTAATTAATCAAACGAATAAGTTCGTTAAAGACCTCGGGATAGTTTTGGACCTTAAGGCCCAATGGGCTTCGAACGTCAAAGCCCATTGACTTAAGTTGTATGACAACTTAATGAATAATGATTCACAAAGGCCCAATTAGCCCAATTAGCCCATAATTAAGGAGGGTAGTGAACTTGGCTTAATTGCAAGTTTGCCACTCCATTGTGAGGTGGTATAAAGGCAACTTTATAGCCATTTCATCCTTAGGGTTTTTGTGGAGAAAAAATGAGAACAAAAGCTCTCTTTGCTCTAAAAAATTCAGCCACCCTAGAGGAAATTATCTAGCAATTTTACTTCCTCTAGGTCACTCATTTCTTCTTCAATTTAACCTTGGTGTAGAATCTTTAGAGGTTCTCAATTTTGGGAACTTGGAGAACCTTTTCTTCTAACCAAATCCATGGAGCTAAGAAGCAAGGAATGAAGGCCCTATCTCTTGGGTGATTATCCTTTGCATATGCAAAGAGGAATCTACAAAGGTAAATATTTCTCAACTAACAAATGTTGTTTTAAGTTGAGTCAAGGTTCACCAATCTACTAGGCTTTGAATTTCATGGTTGATGTTTTGTGTTTTAGTGCATAAAAGCATGATTCCGCCTTTAATTTGTTAATTGCATGCTATTGATGTTGCTCAAATGAACATGTTTTTCACAAAATTTCCTTCAAGTGGTATCAAGAGCCTAGGTCTAGTAGTTGGTGAATCATTTTGGGTTTTGTAGTTCATAGTTTTTGATTTAAAAGTTGTAATATGTTACAAGCTTTATTCTTGTTTCTTTGAATGTAAATTTTGTTAGAAAATTTGTCATCTCAAATGTTGTAGATGTAGTTCATAATAGCATGAATTTTGGAGCTAAAATTTGGTGCCATGTTTTTGGGGAAATTCGGCCAAATCCAAAGGGTGATTTTTTGGGTTCATGTTTGTCTTGTTAAAATGGTTTTAAAGTGACTTTTGGAACCCCTAAGTACCCTAGGATGTTAGCCCTCTTTTGAGTGGTGAAAATTTGAGTTTTGGTGAGTGAAAACATTCATGGAGCTATTATGAGTTTTCATGAGTGTTCTTCAATGTTCTTGAAGTTCTTGCCAAGAACAAAAAGTTTTGAAGTTTTGATTCAAAAAGTTTTATGTTTTTACATAAAGTTTTGGTTTAATTTTAGTGGGTGATTTTAGTGGGTGATAATTATTAGTAAAGTATTATTAATGGTTTTAATGGTAGACAAACTTTTTTAAAAGTTTGACATAAATTCAATTAATGGCTATAATGGTAGACAAACGTTTTTTAAAGTTTGACATAAATTCAAAATATTTCATCTTTACCTCACCTAACAAAACCCACTTACAAAAACTTTGTAAAAATCTTATTTTTATTTACTCATGGCCGGCCACCCTACATGTAGGGTATTTTTGGGTCTTTTATTCAATTACATAAAGTTTTGATACTTTTGTGTATTTGCACTTTGGCCCAAAAGTTTACGTTTTTACGTTAAGGTCCAAAAACGCTAAAGGACAAATTGTTTTGCTCCTTTAATGAAGTTTTTTTTGTATTTCTTGAAATTTTTGGGTTCTAGTTGTAATTACATGAAGTAGTGGACTTTTGTGTTTTTACAAAGTGACCCCAAAAGTTTGTGTTTCGCAATATAGCCCAAAAAGTTGTGGTTATTGCATGATGGCCCAAATTAAGTAGGGAACAAAAATTGTTTTGTCTCTTTAAATGAGAATTGGATTTTCATTTTATTTAGCTCCATTTAAATCAATTTTATGGATACAAAAACCAAATGAAAATGTTGCATTCAATTTAATTAGTTAAAATGTTAATTAATTAAAGGGTGATTATGAACCTAAGCCTACGATAATTGAGCTATGTGAAAGGCCGTTTCAAATTTGTTTGAACCATGGGAATGTGTAGATTAATTTTGGTTGTAATTTGATTTGATCAAATGTTGTAAAAGAGCATAACCTCTTCTTTACTTTAAAGTAATTTTAAATATGCAAATGTTGTAATGAGCATAAGCTCACCTTTACTTTGAAGTACTTCTTTCTTGCTTTATTTGATATGCATGAAAATGAAGTAGTTGGGTCCAACGCCCCTAAGACAACACGCCTTAATGTGATTAAACGCGTAACTAAAATCAATCTCCATCCCTAGTCCGAGATTCAACACTAGGCTCGTGTTGAATCTAAACAAAGGTTCATAGTCATCCTAAGGCCCTAAGGCAACTATATAGTCCATAAAATGAATGCAAACCTTATGTTAAAGATTAAAAACTATATAGTATCATATACTCTTGCTTTAAAAACCGTTTTATAAGTATAGTGGGAGTATTATATACAACTAAATTGAATCAAATGGACCAATAGTTGTAATAGGACCAAAATTGTTTTAATAAAGATTAAAATGAATATGTTTATGTGATGAGACCTAAAACCCTCAACCAAACCATTATTAAGTTGAAAAGCGTGAGAGTGCTTAGAACACTCTTTCGTGGCCTTCCACCGTGGTAGCTCCAATCGTTTATGACTTGTACACCGGCTTCACCCTATCATGGGGGAGTACAAAGTGCATGCTTATACTCAGGAGGAGTCTATATACATACTTGATGAGGTGAGTGTAGGCAACGAGGATGGCCAATATCGTATCATCGTGAGGCTATTCTTGAACCCCTTCACGAACTAAGCATGGTGGGAATGACTTAACTAAGTGCAATGGTGCCAATATCATATCATTGTGAGGCAACATTCTCTAGAGGCCAAATTGATGGGTACTTGCATTAGTTGCAAATCAGTAAGTGTACTCTCTCATTATTATTAATGCTAGCCAATATCATATCATTGTGAGGTGGGCTTGGTAATAGTGAGTCTCCCATAACCTACTAAGAGTTTCCTCCAAAACTCTCGAATTCCAATGAGGGATATGGAATTTGCCAAAAATAGTGGGTGGTGCTATTTGATTTAAAGACCCGAATCAAATGGCTTAAAATCAATCAATTTATATTCGTTATGTATTCGTTTACCAATATATTTGCAAACGCTATCCAAAACTTGACAAAGAAAAGCCGAATGTTTTAGTTTCCGGACTTGGTAACACAATCCCAAAGATTGTTTTAAATAGATTGTGCATGTACCTAAGAAGTCTCATCCTCACAATCTTCCTATTGATAATGTATCATTGGAAGAACATGTTAGAAATGTCTATCATGAAGAGGACAACACAAACAACCAATGCTTATTCCTTCGTTATATGAACAAAGGAACTTACGAAGATTAGCATAAAGACAAGGACACTTTTAGTGCCATGATTCTTCACTTACAAATTGTTGTATGAAGAAATAAGAGTTGCCTTGAACAACTCTTGAAAGTTTGTAATTATGTTTAGAACATAATGGTTGGTTGACAAAAATAGTCCATCAACATGGACTTATGATGATTTTGAATCATCGAGTGTTGAAGTGATAAACCACTTAACGAGACGGAAACTAAGCTAGGACTTCACCTTTATGTCCCTATGGTTCACTAAGTTTATTGTAAACTATGTAGTGAACAATAACCACACACTCTCCAAAATGTTTGATGTGTATAACACAATTGAAAAAGGTTTCAAGAGAGATAGTGGGAGTTTAGGGACCATGACTATTGTAGTCAAAGGAGAAGTCAAATGAAGAAGATAAAATTAACTCCAAGGGAACAAATTTTCTTTATGAAAGGATGGACATTGGAAGGGGTATTTGCAAGAAATGTCTTGCAAGTGTCAAGAACACACCTTTCGAAGGTGTTGTAAATTGTTCTTGAAAAGTTCAAAACAGTTGGTTTTTCTACTTGAATGCTTGATTCCGTATTAGTAACAATGTTTTACAATCGTTGTAAAAGTGTGGCTAATAAGAAGTAGAAGATTAATGAGAGAAGAGAAAGTGCTTCACATTCGAAACGTGAATTAAATATAGATCTCTGCGAAAGCAGATAGTACTTACTTCCTCATATGAACTACCAAAGAAATTGGAAAAACCAAAGATTATCTTTACATTCCAATTTTAAGGAACTTAATTCCGTCACTATAGTAGAGATGGATGAATGTTTTGTTTGACAAAACATTGTTCTTTATTAATCACTGATTGGATTATAGTAATCTAATTGATTGTCTCTATAGTAGAGATGATATGGTAGCGTTAACTGTTTAGAATATAATGATGCTTAAAACCCAAAAGGTTGCAAGATAGTGACTAATCCCAACTGAGTTGTGATACCTCTAAAACATAAATTACGAGTTGGTCATAGATGGATGCTTTGGATCGTTAGATCCGGATCCAATACCTTCTTGTCAAAATTGTATAGAGGCGAAATGTTCGAATCTTTATTCTTTTGGAAAGAAGAAAGAATCACAAAGTTATTGAGGTTAATTCACTTAGATGTTAGTGGCACTTGTCCACAACATAATACTACTCATGTTATTTAACATTCACCGAAGATCACTCTCGGTTGGACTATAGTAAGTTGATGAGTAAGACGTCTAAAGTACTTACCTCCTTAGATTTGATCCAAGGAAAGGTAACACTTTAGATGAGTTTCCTTGAAAGATATCAAGGAAATTAGCATCATAAGATAATGATTTTCTCCATTAGGAGAAGAACGAACTTGAATAAGATTTAGTTCGTTGGATATTATCAATTACCCATATATAGGATATATATGCTTCTAAGACAATATGATTGTCAATTAGAAGATCTTCCAAAATTTTCATAACTCCATAGGATGTAGTTGGAAAGAAAGACAAATCTTAATTGTGTTAAGATTTGGGGTTGTGTGCTAATGAGCAATATTTGTTTAAAAATTATCTTGTAGGTATCCTTAAATTAACATTTGGATATCACTTCTATAAACCAACCAACAAATGTTGTTTGTTGAGTAGTTCATTGTAATCCTACAATGTGATTTGCCTTAGAGCAAATGAACTAGGAATAGAACTCAAAAGAATGGGTTCTTTGAGAGACAAGATGATAATCAACAAATATAACAACCTAGTTCCTATACCACAAGCTCCAAGGTAGTCAAGAAGGATTTATAAACCGTCTCAGTTGAATGGTTTGAACTTTATGACTACATTGAGTGTATATACAATATATATACTCAAGGAAATGGTAAAGTACCATTTGACTCGAAATAATGAAACCTTCATAGCTAATTGGTAGCTTAAGGTGACTACAATCAAAGAGAATGGTTGACTTTGAAGGAACCATTTTTGACGTAGTCTTAGTTTCAATTAATTCGAAGATTGCTAGCTACAACAAAATGGTGATTCAATGTTTGGACATGATATAGGTTTCCGAAACCATTATTAAGATAGTCTTGATAATTTATGTCTAAAACTATGAATCACAAAACATATAAGTTGTAGAGATCCAACCATCATGGATCTTAGCCAGCTAGTGGGAGCCATAAGCGTCTTATGAGAGAAAGATCAAATTGTTTGATTTCTCATAAAGATGTAAGTGAATCTTTTGTTTACTAGGTTTACAAAAGATTAGTGGGAGTTAATCATGTTCCTAAAATTCAATATATATATATGCACATATATGATATATTAATGAAAAGAACACTTCTTCGTTAAAGTTATGACTTTAAACTTTCTATAACGATAGAATGTATATGGGAGACATAGTCTATTTACATGGGATGGAAATCTATAATGATAGATTTTAGGATATAATTGGATTATATCATGCCCTAATAATAGACAAAAGGATGCTAGAAAGTTTCTCATATGATGATAAACTTCAATAAGAAGAACAACTCTAGTGAGACTAGGAGATAGCTCTTCTCAAAGGGAACGTACCCTTTGACTCCCAAAGAAATAATGCGTAAATCAAATCCTTTATGCATACGCAGAAAGGTGATTTATGTATTTCATATTGTATGAAAAACATTGATATAAGTTGTACCTAGAAAGGTACAAGACGATATCAGTGCAAGCCCAGGATCAGAACCATGGCAACTGTCAAGTGAGTCCTTAAGTATTTAAGAAATACTAAAGGATAGGTTCCTCGAAGAATGAGGAAGAATTAGAGTAACGTAATGGAAGCGTAAATGTATTAGATTGTGAATCTAATCCATCATTGGATGCTTCTTCATTATGAATGAAGAGATAAACAGATATCTCTTTATTATGACTAAAGAGATATTTGGATGGAAACATTAAAGTAATGACTTTAGTGTGTTCCATTATGAAAGCAAAATATATTTCCATATAGAAGTTTACAACAATGTTGTTTGGATGGGAAAGTTCATTTATGAACTCTCTATTCGGTTCCAACCAGAAAGTGTATGACACTAATGGGGCGATAGCTCAAGCCAGGGAATCAAGGTCTCATCAAGATCCGAACTCATATGAGAGACTGAACCACATGATTGGGAATCATGTATAATGGTGACGTCGATATTCTCAAGGTTGCTTCTATGGATAACATATAGATATCCATTGCCTAGGCCTACTACTCAGCCATTTATGAAATGACTACAGAAGAGGAATCATCACAGATGACCAAGCTGATTGGCTCTAGTGCAAGTGGGAGATTGTTGGAAATGTGCCCTAAAGCCAATCATATGATGATACTTTACGGACATTTCACATGTTAAACTAATCTAGTTTACATATAAAAGGCAAACATTATTGTTTGAGCCGTCTCATATAAATGTTATATGCTTAAACGATAAAGTCCAAGGAATATGTGATTGGGAGAATGCAATCTAATGAAGTTAGATTAATGAGACCATTCTTTCGTAGACACATCCTAAACGTTCCTGATCATAGGATTGCCAATTGGGCATTGACAGTCCGTTAAGATCAGTACGTGCTATGTCTTCTCTCAGGGAGAGTGACTAGTCTCGAGTCATTGGTGTGTGTGACATCAAGACAAGTACGTAGGTGCTCAATAGAGAATGAGTCCACTGAACACGATCAACGAGGAGTTCTCATACTCATGTCACATGAGAACTCATGGTTGGGATAATGCAAATTAGTCCTTTGACCTGAGGCATCACAGTTGTCTTGTGGTTAAGTCCTTGATCTTTGATTATGTCAAAGTCACCCCATCGGGGTGTCCACGACATCATTGGGGTTAAGCCACTTAGTTATGGAGACAAGTGAATGTGCAACAAGGGATCTCTAACCTTCAAATGGTTTGAGGGAGAATACTCTATGATATGATTAAAATCTCTGGCCAGAGTATGAATGAGATTTGGGAATGCGTTCCAATTCACATTCAAGGTAATCATATAAGCAAATGAATCACATTGGATAGTAGACATGAATAAATAAACTATCAAACCAAACAATGTGGTCAAGAGTATTAGATTAGAGAAAGACCGTATTGCATTTGTAATCCTAAACTGAATAGGTTCTCTACCTCTTCTGACTAGCTTGGGTAGCCATGATATGCTGCTAGGTGTCACTCATGGTTTGTGGAAGCCCTAAACGTGTGTAATCCCTAAAGGGAGAATTGAAAGTAAGTTTCAATTCACAATCGATGTAAAATGGTTTTAATCGCCCACTGCCTCGCTAAAAGGAACCTAATGTATCGTACACCGTGTAAGGTGGAGATTGAAGAAACAAAGGAGATGAGTAAGAATAATTAAATGGTTTAATTATTTATGGCAATGATTAATTAATATGTTAATTAATCAAACGAATAAGTTCGTTAAAGACCTCGGGATAGTTTTGGACCTTAAGGCCCAATGGGCTTCGAACGTCAAAGCCCATTGACTTAAGTTGTATGACAACTTAATGAATAATGATTCACAAAGGCCCAATTAGCCCAATTAGCCCATAATTAAGGAGGGTAGTGAACTTGGCTTAATTGCAAGTTTGCCACTCCATTGTGAGGTGGTATAAAGGCAACTTTATAGCCATTTCATCCTTAGGGTTTTTGTGGAGAAAAGATGAGAACAAAAGCTCTCTTTGCCCTCAAAAATTCAGCCACCCTAGAGGAAATTATCTAGCAATTTTACTTCCTCTAGGTCACTCATTTCTTCTTCAATTTAACCTTGGTGTAGAATCTTTAGAGGTTCTCAATTTTGGGAACTTGGAGAACCTTTTCTTCTAACCAAATCCATGGAGCTAAGAAGCAAGGAATGAAGGCCCTATCTCTTGGGTGATTATCCTTTGCATATGCAAAGAGGAATCTACAAAGGTAAATATTTCTCAACTAACAAATGTTGTTTTAAGTTGAGTCAAGGTTCACCAATCTACTAGGCTTTGAATTTCATGGTTGATGTTTTGTTTTTGAGTGCATGAAAGCATGATTCCGCCTTTAATTTGTTAATTGCATGCTATTGATGTTGCTCAAATGAACATGTTTTTCACAAAATTTCCTTCAGTCCGGAAACTAAAACATTCGGTTTTTATTTGTCAAGAGTTGGATAGCGTTTGCAAATATATTGGTAAACAAATACATAACGAATATAAATTGATTGATTTTAAGCCATTTGATCCGGGTCTTTAAATCAAATAGCACCACCCACTATTTTTGGCAAATTCCATATCCCTCATTGGAATTCGAGAGTTTTGGATGAAACTCTTAGTAGGGTATGGGAGACTCACTATTACCAAGCCCACCTCACAATGATATGATGTTGGCTAGCATTAATAATAATGAGAGAGTACGCTTACTCATTTGCAACAACCTCTTGCAAGTACCCATCTTATTTGGCCTCTAGAGAAAGTCACCTCACAATGATATGATGTTGGCTCCATTGCACTTAGTGAAGTCATTCCCACCATGCTTAGTTCGTGAAGGGGTTCAAGAATAGCCTCACGATGATACGATATCGGCCATCCTCGTTGCCTACACTCACCTCATCAAGTATGTATATAGTCTCCTCCTGAGTATAAGCATGCACTTTGAACTTCCCCATGATAGGGTGAAGGCGGTGTACTAGTCATAAACGATTGGAGCTACCATGGTGGAAGGCCACGAAAGAGTGTTCTAAGCACTCTCACGCTTTTCAACTTAATAATGGTTTGGTTGAGGGTTTTAGGTCTCATCACATATAAATATACATTTTAATCTCTATTAAAACAATTTTGGTCCTATTACAACTATTGGTCCATGTCATTATTTTTAGTTGTATATAATACTCCCACTATGCTTATAAAACGGTTTTTAAAGCAAGAGTATATGATACTACTAACATAAACTTTGCATTCATTTGATGGACTATATAGTTGCCTTAGGGCCTTAGGATGACTATGAACCTTTGTTTAGATTCAACACGAGCCTAGTGTTGAATCTCGGACTAGGGATGGTGATTGATTTTAGTTACGCGTTTAATCACATTAAGGCGTGTTGTCTTAGGGGTGTTGGACCCAACTACTTCATTTTCATGCATATCATATAAAGCAAGAAAGAAGTACTTCAAAGTAAAAGAGAGCTTATGCTCTTTACAACATTTGCATAAAACAAATTACTTTAAAGTAAAGAAGAGCTTATGCCCTTTTACAACATTTGATCAAATCAAATTACAACCAAAATCTAATCTACACATTCCCATGGTTCAAACAAATTTGAAACGGCCTATCACATAGCTCAATTATATTAGGCTTAGGTTCATAATCACCCTTTAATTAATTAACACTTTAACTAATTAAATTGAATGCAACATTTTCATTTGGTTTTTGTATCCATAAAATTGATTTAAATGGAGCTAAATAAAATGAAAATCCAATTCTCATTTAAAGAGACAAAACATTTTTGTTCTCAACCTAATTTGGGCCATCATGCAATAACCACAACTTTTGGTCTATATTTCAAAACTTCTGGGGTGACTTTGTAAAAACACAAAAGTCCACTACTTCATGTAAATACAACTAGAACCCAAAATTTTAATAATGCAAAAACTTCATTAAAGGATCAAAACAATTTGTCCTTTAGCGTTTTTGGACCTAAACGTAAAAACGTAAACTTTTGGGCCAAAGTGCAAATACACAAAAGTATCAAAACTTTATGTAATTGCATAAAAGCCCCAAAAGTACTCCCACTTGAGGGAGGGCCGGTTTTGGAGAGGAGATAGAGTGATGTGTGTGTTGATTTGTGAGTTTTGACATAAAGCATGCAAGTGGTGCAAGTGGTGTGTGTGAAAGGGAATTAATCAAAACTTTTAAACATTTGAAAATGCATAAAACATAATTTCTATTGCCATTTAAACAAATATCTAAAACATTTAAACATTTGAAAATGCATAAAACATAATCTTTATGAAATAAATCAAAACTTTGAATCAAAAGACAAACCTTTTTGTTCTTGGCAAAAATGTCAAGAACAATGAAAAACATTCATGAAAAACCCAAAATTTTTCCATGAACTTTTTTCACCCAAAAACATTCCAAAAACATTCAAACTTAAGGGAAATAACATCTAACCAAACTTGGGTACATAGGGGTTCCAAAAGTCACTTGAAAACACTTTTAACAAGTCAAACAAGAACCCAAAAATCACCCTTTGTATTTGGCCGAAAATTCCCAAAAGCATGGCACCAAATTTTAGCTCTAATATTCATGCTCATATGAACTACATCTACAACATTTGAGATGGCAAATTTTCAAACAAAATTTACATTCAAAGAAACAAGAATAAAGCTTGTAACATTTACAACTTTTAAATCAAAGACTATGAACTACAAAACCCAAAAGGATTCACCAACTACTAGACCTAGGCTCTGATACCACTTGAAGGAAGATTTGTGAAAAACATGTTCATTTGAATAACATCTATAGCATGCAATTAACAATTAAAAGGCGGAATCATGCTTGCATGCATTCAAAAACAAAACATTAACCAAGAAATTCAAAGCCTAGTAGATTGGTGAACCTTGACTCAACTCAAATCAAAGTGAGTTGAGAAATATACCTTTGTAGATTCATCTTTGCATAAGCAAAGGCTAATCACCCAAAGAGAGGGCCTTCATTCCTTGCATCTTAAATCTATGGATTTGGATGGATGAAAAGGTTTCTCCAAGTTCCCAAAATTGAGAACCTCTAAGTATCTTCACCAAGGTTAGATTGGAGAAGAAATGAGTGACCTTGGAGTAGTGGGATTGCTAGATGCACCCTCCAAGGGGGCCGGCCTCCTTAGAGAGAAAATGAGAGACAAGTTCTCACCAATTTTCTCTAAAAGAAACCCTAAATGAATTTTGGCTATAAAGTCATATTTATACCTTTATTCATTTGAGTGGAAAACTTGTGATTAAAGCAAGTTCACTACCCTTCCTCTAAATGGCCGGCCATGGGGTTTTGTTTGGGCTTTTGGGCCTTTGTGAATTAAGTTGTCATACAACTTAAGTCAATGGACTTGACGTTCGAAGCCCATTGGGCCTTGAGGCCCAAAACTAACCCGTGGTCTTTAACGAACTTATTCGTTTGATTAATTAACATATTAATTAATCCTTGCCATAAATAATTAAACCATTTAATTATTCTTACTCATCTCCATTGTTTCTTCAATCTCCACCTTACACGGTGTACGATCCATTAGGTTCCTTTTAGCGAGGCAGTGGGCGATTAAAACCATTTTACATCGATTGTGAATTGAAACTTACTTTCAATTCTCCCTTTAGTGATTACACACGTTTAGGGCTTCCACAAACCATGAGTGACACCTAGCAGCATATCATGGTTACCCAAGCTAATCAGAAGAGGTAGAGAACCTATTCAGTTTAGGATTACAAATGCAATACGATCTTTCTCTAATACAATACTCTTGACCACATTGTTTGGTTTGATAGTTTATTCATGTCTACTATCCAATGTGATTCGTGTGCTTATATGATTACCTTGAATGTGATTTGGAACGACTTCCTAAATCTCATTCATACTCTGGTCAGAGGTTCTAAATCATATCATAGAGTATTCTCCCTCAAACCATTTGAAGGTTAGAGATCCCTTGTTGCACATTCACTTGTCTCCATGACTAAGTGGCTTAACCCCAATGATGCCGTGGACACCCCGATGGGGTGACTTTGACATAATCAAAGATCAAGGACTTAACCACAAGACAACTGTGATGCCTCAGGTCAAAGGACTATTTGCATTATCCCAACCATGAGTTCTCATATGACATGAATATGAAAACTCTTCGTTGATCGTGTTCAGTGAACTCATTCTCTATTGAGCACCTACGTACTTGTCTTGATGTCACACACACCAATGACTCGAGACTAGTCACTCTCCCTGAGAGAAGACACAGTACGTACCGATCTTAACGGACTGTCAATGCCCAATTGGCAATCCTATGATCAGGAACGTTTAGGATGTGTCTACGAAAGAATGGTCTCATGAATCTAACTTCTTTAGATTGCATTCTCCCAATCACATATTCCTTGGACTTTATCGTTTAAGCATATAACATTTATATGAGACGGCTTAAACAATAATCTTTGCCCTTGATATTAAACTAGATTAGTTTAACATATGAAATGTCCGTAAAGTATCATCATACGATTGGCTTTAGGGCACATTTCCAACAATCTCCCACTTGCACTAGAGCCAATCAGCTTGGTCATCAGTGATGATACCTCTTCTGTAGTCATTTCAAAAATGGCTGGGTAGTAGGCCTAGACAATGGATATCTATATGTTATCCATAGAAGCAACCTTGAGAATAACGACGTCACCATTATACATGATTCTTAATCATGTGGTTCAGTCTCTCATATGAGTTCGGATCTTGATGAGACCTTGCAGCCAGAATTAAGGTAGGATAAGATTAGGATAGGATAAGATAAGATAAGGTTAGTTTGGATAAGATAAGGTTAGATAGTGTTTTAGATAATGTTTCTTCTTTTTGGCTGATTCCTTATCTTCTTTGTCTTGAATTCATTCTTCCAGATTTGTAGCACATTCCTAGCCGCTTTGAACTTCAAAAACGTCCATCCACCTTGCTCCATTCATAAGCTATCCCTTCTTGGCCCAAAACTGCTTCAAAATGCTCCAAATTGCACTTTCTTGCCAACTTTGTCATTTGGACCTACAAACACACGAAAATAGCTTAAATCACTATAATAAATAGAAACTAGCTATGAAAATGCAAGAAAACAAGCTAACTAAGTCGCATAAATATGCTCCTATCAAATTCCCCCACACTTAGCTTTTGCTAGTCCTCGAGCAAAACGAAACAAACGAAACAAACAAAACATAACCTAGACCTTCCAACGTTTGTCTCAGGGATTTCCAATAAGACATGACACATTAAAAATCACTACTCACATAGATTTTAGCTTTCCTTACCCTCGAGCACACACTTAATCGCAGTCACCACTCACTAGCTCACATTTAATCAATTAAAAGAACATTTTGGATGTAGTAACATGCCTTAGAGAATTCCCTCAATTCCTCACCGGATATACTCTCTATTTTGGCACAGATTTTCTGACTACACTCTCTATACTAGGTATATGTGAGAAGATTGATGTAAAGATGTAGACTAGCACTCACATATGTTATAATCAAAGAAGGCACTTTCTGGAATTATTAATATAACATCTATATATGATCTCATGAACGGAATGCCACTACTTAGAAGCGAGAACTAGGGATTCCATATGCTTGTACCAATTTCAAACTCCACAGATTGAAACACATAACAACCAAGATACAAGGCAAAGGGTTGTAATGGGACTAAAGGTATTGGCTAACAAAGAACGGTTAAGGATAAACAAAGGTTCTTAAAGCAATAGTAAGCAAAGTAATGAAATCAACACTTAGAATTCAACTTCTGAATGCAGCAACTAACTTTAAACACAAGGGGAAGATTCACACAACACTTAGGGCCAGATTCAAACTTTTGGACCCTTCTTCAACAACCAATACTTGTGAGTTCATTCTCACTTATTTTGAACTTTTTCTCTTTTTCTTCTTTTTTTTTCCACGTGTTTTTTTCTTTTTTTTTCTTTTTCGTTGGAAATAACCTTCCCCCACACTTATTTTCTGCAAAATGTTGATCAAAAGGAATTCCCTCTAAGTCATGCTCCATTATACTTTAAGAACAAGGGTATGGATAGTCCTATTCTAGGCTAGGTAAGGATAATGTGGCTAACAAAGAAAATAGGCTAATTAAGGCTCAAAGGGGTTAAACCTACAATACATATGCAAGGGATTAAGGCTTTTTGGCTCTGGTGGTAACTAAGCAACTTCATCTTGTTATATGTTATGCACTCAATTTAAAGCTTTGAATGAAACGGGCATGAGTTCTAGTATTTGGAACTATAATGATGAAAACGCATTCTAAGTAGCAACCAAGAAAAGAAATAATGAGATCATGCAACGACTTTAGAAAACAACAAATCACAGATTAATAACTCTCCAAACAAAGTTTAGGCTCAAGTCTCTCAGGGTTGTAGCATTAGTTTGAGTTCCTTCCTTCAAGCATGTTACAAAAACTGATTTTTTTTCTCTTTTGTGATTACATGTGAATTCGTTAATGACAACTACAACCAAGTATTAACCAAAGAGCATATCAAACTTCCACCTATGTTTATAATTTTCTTTAACAGTCATGCAATTAAAAACCAAATCCTCATCATTGTGTTGGAAGGTATCCTAAGACACAAACACACAAACACACAAAAACTACTCTAAAACGACTCTTTTTGGGTTTTTCAAAACTTTTTTCTATTTTTTTTTTCTTTCAAATTTTTGTATTTTTCTTTCAAAACACTTCAAAACACACTAAAAACACTTAAAACAGTGAAAAACAACTCTAGAGGTGCTAGATGGTAAAATCCCACGAAAATCAATGAAAAACACTTTGTTTACCCCCCCCACACTTAAACCAAACATTGTCCTCAATGTTTCAAGCATAGACTAACATGCAAGCAAGGAAACAACACAACTAACAAACATGACAATTATGGCAAAGTAAAAGCAATAAAGAGTAGTAGAGTTTAAGAACGCAAATCTGGTTATGGAGCCGGAGATTCCTAGGTCTTCTTTATTTGAACTCATGGGTTGCCTCCCAAGAAGCGCTTGCTTTAACGTCTTCCAGCCAGACGATACCTCCTCTTAAGCTTCATTGGAGCCCACGGCATGAAGGGGTACATCCTCCACGACATGCTCCTCAAAACTTCCATGCATTGGATCTATGAACGGAATGGGATAATGATCTTTCCTGATTGTGGCGTTGAGCTTCCTAGAGTCAATGTAAACTCTCCCACCAGCTTGGATTCGATTGGGCACCTAAACCAAAGAAGGTAACAACCTATTAGTTGAAATGGGAATTGGAATTGGAATAGATGGCTCACCAATATATTGCGAAGAAGGCTCAAAAGTAGTAGCACTGTCAACAAATTCACTAGGGGTGCTCTCGGCCAGATTGGGTATTTTGAGGGTAGTGGCGTGTGCCTTGTGCTCCACTCTAAATCCCTCTTCGATGTTGGCTCTAGATACATCTTTCTTGATTGGTGTGGCTGAACGTTCCTGCCCTAAATTTTTAATCACATCTATGGCAAAACAAGAACGAACATCATTAGAATTTTTAACAGAGTCAGAAACATTGAATTTATTCATATCGCCACCAAACTCCATCGTTAACGCTCCCTTGGCCACGTCAATCTTGGTTTGGGCTGTTTTCATGAAAGGTCATCCAAGTAAGATTGGCAATGCTGGAGAGTGGGTTAAATCTTCCATCTCAAGCACATAGAAATCGGCTAGAAAGATCAAATGGTTAACCTACACCAAAACATCTTCCAAAACTCCTTTTGGATGATAACTCCATCATTTTTAAGCTCTCCTAGATTGCTCATGTATTTGAAGAAAGAGTCACGTAGGCTTGCCATGAAGGTTTTGAGGCAGTTTTGTCATCTGCCTCAGCAGCGCAACGAGAATACTCATGGCTGAATCGGCCGGCATACTCACGCAGTGACTCGTCTGGCTTCTGGCGAATAGTGTACAAGTCGTTTGCATAGAGCAAGCAATCGTTCTAGAAAATGTGTTGAGAGACAAATAGTTTTCTCAGCTCCTCAAAGGAATCTACCGTCTTAGGTGGAAGACGGCAATCTAGTTCAGGGCTCCACCAGAGAGGGTGGAAAGGAAGAGAAGACATCGTTCTTCATCAGTATACACTTGGTATGCCATGGTGGACTCAAAGAGGTTAAGGTGTTCAATCGAATCCTCCATTCCAGTATATAGTTGTAAGCCCATCTTTTGCTTTGTCTTTTCTTAGAAAGGTGTGTCAAGGATCCTCCTTGTAAGAGGGTCAGGCCTTGGTTGATTCCAGTAAGGTATCTCGGC
The DNA here is from genome assembly GCA_035220775.1 of Malus fusca. Classification (NCBI taxonomy): domain Eukaryota; kingdom Viridiplantae; phylum Streptophyta; class Magnoliopsida; order Rosales; family Rosaceae; genus Malus; species Malus fusca. The sequence continues at coordinate 29,767,423 of CM069071.1, forward strand.
CTGACGTTTGGCCTTCAACTTGTTTACTTCCTCAAGGAGCTACAGGGCAAGGAGGTCCTGGTTGATTCCAGTGGAGTCATGTACTACTGGAGCCTTCTTTTGTAAGTTTCCATCACCTCTTGGAAGTAGGGAAGTTTGATCAAAGGCATGTCTGTGGGAAGACCTCTGAATCTCCTATACCCTCATGTTCCTCTAGGACTTGTCGCTCTTTCCCTAGATTGGTAGCTGGCTTGGGCCATGGTAAAGGACTGAGTCTTTCAAAAACCCTTGGGATCACAAGCATATGATGAGGAACCAGTGAGCTTTTGTCTGCATTCACAGGTTTCGAAATATTAGGCTTGCATTCTAACTATTGATTATGGAACACAACTTTCATTGTGAACACATCACGTGTCGATTGGTGGATTTCTCATAGTTGGTGTTGCTTCGCATGCAGCCATTTTTATAGTAAGAGACTATCATCCAAGATTACACTTAATAAGCGACCTTTATTTTATATACTAACAGGATCTACAAGAAAGCAAACTTTCTTTTAAAAGTGTCAATTGCTTCCAATTTATGTGGAAACTTTATGGTATATTTTAATGTCTCGTTTGTTGGAGAGATTAACTTGCATAAGATTATTCACTAATACATAAAAAATTTTGATAGAAGAAATGGATGACAATTTCTTTATTTTGTCTAAGTTAAAATTTACTTGTGAAGAAAAGTTGTCCTTTTTAGTCCTACCAATTTTAGATGGATGACAATTTTCTTATTTTATAATATATTTTTTTTCTTCATAATTAACCTTCAAATTTGACAAAATACACAAGTTCTATTTGTTTCCTTCAAAATGTATTCAATATAGTGAATAATCCTATCCAACTTGTGGAGCAAAAAATAATTGGAAAAGTCATGAAGTTGACACGTGGACTTGTAATGGTGATTAACAAAAATGCGCTTATTAATTTTGTAAGGTCCACATTTACTCCATGCGTAGTTCAACCCTCCTGAAGACCTAAGTTGACGACTACAAGTTTTCCATACTCTGTTGCCGTGGTAAGGAGAAAAGTCAAAAACTATTAAAGATAGGATTAATAATTAATACCTATCTTTAATCTTTCCTAATTGAAGGCCAACTCAATCAAACAAGAAATCACAATCATATCCAATCAAGGATACTACAAGATAATCCTAATATATTAATAATTAATAATATCTTTGTGATAATTCTTTCCTCAATCATACACATGGCATGGAAAACCTACACATGTGGCCGGCACTATGCTCCTATAAATACCCCAATGTACACCAAATTTTGGTAAGTTTTTACTACGCATCAAAGGCCTAAACTCTCTCTTTTCAAAGAAACTAAATTAGGCGTCGGAGATCCGTTGGCCAAACACACCCTAACCCAACTCCTTGGGCGTGTGGCTTTTGGTATTTGATCAAAGGTATTTAATTGGTTTGTAGGTACAAATTCGTTAAGACTGATGCGGCAAATTTTTGTTGCCAATTGGTGTTTTCATTGAGAGCCCGATTCAAATCTCGAAGAAGCTCTCGCAATTCCTTTTGGAATTTTCCCCCTCTTTGAATTTTACTAGGTGCTTACTAATAGGTGCATTATTTTTCATATTTTCATGCTAATTATCCCTAGGTTTTGTGAAGGAATTGATTATAAAAGAGCCTTATTACTTTTCTTTCCTCAGTTTCAACCAATATGCGCACTCATGACGTTTTTGGTGATAATTTGACTTTCCGAAGGAGTTTTGGTGCAAGGCCAATTGGAGAAGCAATATAAGAGGCTGAAACTCGTTATATATGAAATTCATAATTTTTCATGAAGTCAAACGTTCCAGTTTTGTAAGTTAATCCAACAAAAGTTGATTTCCTGTCAGAACTGCACAGTTATGGGACAATGGCTATTTGAAGGCTTTCCTGATTTTTTGTAGTGGCGTGGGATATGTGCTTGGAAAGATAAGACATAAAGCTACATTTTTCATATTTTTAATAATTTTCTAGAAGTTAAATCGACCCCAAGTTTGGCATGCAAGACAGATGATGTGTTTGCCTAGCCAAGAAGGATTCTTTGCTAATGTGTGTCATTAATTGTTTAGGAGTTTGTTTTATTTTAGGAGAGTTTCTCCCAAACCTTTAAGGGTTTTTCTAGTATAATTAAGGTGTCCTAAGCTCTTTCTACATATCCCCCATGTCACTACACAATTCACCATCTCCAAATGTGAAGAAAAGCCTAGGGACGTGCTTTGTCATGGACTATGGGTTCTATCTTTCTTTTATTTTTATTTCTATTTGTAACTTAGTTATTTTCTAAGGTTCATGATGAAGCCATGACATGAATATTTACGAAGTACTTTGTTAATTTTTATCTGATTATATGACATGTTATATTCTTAATTTTTGTGCTTATTTTATTCTAGATTCGGATTTCTAATGAATGATCACCTTTAGGAGTTTTGCATCACTATATTTAGATAAATCTAGGAGGATGACCAATCAATTAGGTCTTTTGGAATTAAGATTAAGAAGAGTAGACAAACTAGTGAGGATGATCAATATCAAGCTAGTCCTACTTGGTTGACATGATTCTTCTATGCTTAATGGGTTTTAATGTGATTAATTGTATGTCTAACCAATAGGATATAATTATCATATACAGATACAAAAGTTGATGCTTGACCACATATTAATTTGTACCTTAGAAAGAACAACCTTTAACATTGGCATGGTAATTGGATAGTAGTTGGCTTTAGAAAAAGTTAATAGGATTTTTATTGGTGAATTCATAACCTTAGGCTTTCTTGTGTCGTGTGCTTATTCTAATTAATTATCTTTTCCTTTTCTTGTTAATTTTACTCTTAATCAATTATTTTATTCAATTTATCCTTTGTTTATTTAATAAAGTCTAGCATGATTAATCAGTTAAATTGGTGTTAAAGCAACCCATGTGGGGATCGACCTCGTATTTGCATATATTACTACAATTGATTTGTGCACTTGCAAGTTTAAGTTGGTTTAATTAATCAATTATTTAGGGTAGTTTATATACACATCACTTCCAATATTCGAATTTTTAAATCCTTGATTCGCATGCCCTAAGGAAATGAAAACATGGTTGGAAATTTTGAAACCAGATGAACGGAGCACCTACGTACTTGGACATAGACCGGACAATGGAGAACATGACGTTGCCCCACACTGCCACTCCTCGCGGCTGAGCATGACCGCTATGAAGGAAAATATTTGAAAACTAAGTTCATTAAGCAACATATTGCATGCATTTAACATTTATATGGTGGAAGTATGCACTTTAAAACATAACTTAAACCATGAAATACAAAGCCTAGTAGTGGTGGTGAACCAAGAATCAACTCTAATCACAAAAGAGTTGAGAAACTTTAACTAGAATGGAGACGTGGTTGAGTTTGCTTGCCCGGTGTAACTAGACGCACGACGACCTACTCTGGCATTTTTTGGAATTAGCCACAACAGTCTTCATCAAGAGGTTAACTGAAGGATTTTGGCCCCTGGCTTAAGTCGTGGGATCCAGGCTTCTTTACCGTAAGAAGCACAAAAATGACGTGTGTTCCCTAAACTGTTAGCCACAAAGATAGACAATAGCACACATATGCTATGACTAGTTAGCGATTTTCTTGTCTACGCAAAACTCATCATGTTGTGCTACTAGCTATGCAGCCTATAGGTTCCGTGACTCCGTGCAACATATCGCTAGGATTATTGCCCATTGATTTCCACACAACTACACATGTTTGTTGTGACCAATTATTTTCATGACCTTGTTGGTCCATATCATGCGAGGTTACTTGCTATGCAGCCTACGTGATTGGTGACATAAAGTGTAGTGCATTCTTTGAATCACTACCTACGAATCTTCATACAACTACACACTTTTGATGTGACTAGTTAGAGATTTTTGTATTCCACAGATCTTTCTTATGTTGTGTTACAAGCTACGCATATAAAAGGATCGATGACCTCTTACTACAATATCAATCCAGCTTTCTGGTAACTTATGAGAAACTTCGTCGTGTTAGACACCCTGGCCTTGTAAAACATGTTGGAAATGTGCCCTAAAACCAATCATGTGATGATACTTTACGAACATTTCACATGTTAAACTAATCTAGTTTAATATCAAGGGCAAAGATTATTGTTTTAAGCCGTCTCATATAAATGTTATATGCTTAAACGATAAGTCCAAGGAATATGTGATTGGGAGAATGCAATCTAAATAAGTTAGATTCATGAGACCATTCTTCCGTAGACACATCCTAAACGTTCCTGATCATAGGATTGCCAATTGGGCATTGACAGTCTGTTAAGATCAGTACGTACTGTGTCTTCTCTCAGGGAGAGTGACTAGTCTCGAGTCATTGGTGTGTGTGACATCAAGACAAGTACGTAGGTGCTCAATAGAGAATGAGTTCACTGAACACGATCAACGAAGAGTTCTCATATTCATGTCACATGAGAACTCATGGTTGGGATAATGCAAAGTAGTCCTTTGACCTGAGGCATCATAGTTGTCTTGTGGTTAGGTCCTTGATCTTTGACTATGTCAAAGTCACACAATCAGGAGGGTGTCCACGGCATAGTTGGGGTTAAGCCACTTAGCCATGGAGGCAATTAAATGCGCAACAAGGGATCTCTAACCTTCAAACCTTTTGAGGGAGAATACTCTATGATATGATTAAGAATCTCTGGCCGGAGTATGAATGAGATTTAGGAAGTCGTTCCAAATCACATTCAAGGTAATCATATAAGCAAACGAATCACATTGGATAGTAGACATGAATAAACTATCAAACCAAACAATGTGGTCAAGAGTATTGTATTAGAGAAAGGCCGTATTGCATTTGTAATCCTAAACTGAATAGGTTTTCTACCTCTTCTGATTAGCTTGGGTAACCATGATATGCTGCTAGGTGTCACTCATGGTTTGTGGAAGCCCTAAACGTGTATAATCACTAAAGGGAGAATTGAAAGTAAGTTTCAATTCACAATCGATTTGAAAGAGATTTAATCGCCCACTGCCTCGCTAAAAGGAACCTAATGGATCGACACCGTGTAAGGTAAAGATTGAAGAAACAACGGAGATGAGTAAGAATAATTAAATGGTTTAATTATTTTTGGCAAGGATTAATTAATATGATTAATTAATCAAACGAATAAAGTTCGTTAAAAGACCACGGGTTAGTTTTGGGCCTCAAGGCCCAATGGGCTTCGAACGTCAAGCCCATTGACTTAAGTTGTATGACAACTTAATGACAAATAATTCACAAAGGCCTTAAAAGCCCAATGAAACCCTATGGCCGGCCATTTTAGAGAAGGAGTGGGTTTTGGACTTATTTACAAGTTTGCCACTCCCTTGAATTAAGGTATAAATATGACTTTATAGCCAAAATTCATTTAGGGTTTCTTTTAGGAAATTGGAGAAAACAAAAAGCTCTCTTTTCTCTCCAAAGAGGCCGGCCACCCTAGAGGAAATTAACTAGCAATCTTGCTTCCTCTAGGTCGCTCATTTCTTAATCAATCCATCCTTGGTGTGGAGACTTAGAGGTTCTCAATTTTGGGAACTTGGAGAACCATTTCATCCATCCAAATCCATAGATCTAAGATGCAAGGAATGAAGGCCCTCTCTTTGGGTGATTAGCCTTTGCTTATGCAAAGAGGAATCTACAAAGGTATAAATTTCTCAACTCACTTTGATTTGAGTTGAGTCATGGTTCACCAATCTACTAGGCTTTGAATTTCATGGTTAATGTTTTGTTTTTAAGTGCATGTAAGCATGATTCCGCCTTTTAATTGTTAATTGCATGCTATAGATGTTGCTTAAATGAACATGTTTTTCACAAAATTTCCTTCAAGTGGTATCAGAGCCTAGGTCTAGTAGTTGGTGAATCCTTTTGGGTTTTGTAGTTCATAGTCTTTGATTTAAATGTTGTAATATGTTACAAGCTTTATTCTTGCTTCTTTGAATGTAAATTTTGCTAGAAAATTTGCCATCTCAAATGTTGTAGATGTAGTTCATATGAGCATGAATATTGGAGCTAAAATTTGGTGCCGTGTTTTTGGGGATTTTCGGCCAAATCCGAATGGTGGATTTTTGGGTTCTTGTTTGACTTGTTAAAAGTGTTTTCAAGTAACTTTTGGAACCCCTATGTACCCTAGTTTGGTTATATGTTATTTCCCTTAAGTTTGAGTGGTTTTGGGATGTTTTTGGATGAAAAATGTTCATGAAGCTTTGATGGGTTTTTCATGAATGTTCTTCATTGTTCTTGACATTTTAGCCAATAACAAAAAGTTTGGTGTTTTGATTCAAAGTTTTGTTTAATTTCATAAAGTCTTTGTTTTGTGTTGGTTGATGTGAATTTTCTATCATCAAAACATTTATTTTGAAAGGTGATAGAAATGGTGATGGTCTTACACACCACTTGCATGGTTTTATGATTCACACCAACCAAATTCAACTTGCAAGGCTTTATGACATTGTTGAAAAATTTCCAAATTTTTGTGGACTTATCTTTTCTCTATTTTCACTCCAAAAACCGGCCACCCTATTATTAGGGTTCTTTTGGGGCTTTATGCAATTACATAAAGTTTTGATACTTTTGTGTATTTGCAAGTTTGACCCAAAAGTTTACGTTATTACGTAAAGGCCCAAAATCACTAAAGGTCAAATTGTTTTGTTCCTTTAATGAAGTTTTTGAATTTATTGAAATTTTTGAGTTCTAGTTGTAATTACATGAAGTAGTGGACTTTTGTGTTTTTACAAAATGAGCTCAAAAGTTTGAGTTTTGCAACATAGCCCAAAAAGTTGAGGTTATTGCATTTTGGCCCAAATTAAGTTGAGAACAAAATTGTTTTGTCTCTTTAAATGAGAATTGGATTTTCATTTCATTTAGCTCCATTTAAATCAATTCTATGGATACAAAAACCAAATGAAAATGTTGCATTCTATTTAATTAGTTAAAGCGTTAATTAATTAAAGAAAGGGTGATTATGAACCTAAGCCTACGATAATTGAGCTATGTGAAAGGCCGTTTCAAATTTGTTTGAACCATGGGAATGTGTAGATTAATTTTGGTTGTAATTTTATTTGATCAAATGTTGTAAAAGAGCATAAGCTCTTCTTTACTTTAAAGTAATTTGTATTATTCAAATGTTGTAAAGAGCATAAGCTCATCTTTACTTTGAAGTACTTCTTTCTTGCTTTATTTGATATGCATGAAAATGAAGTAGTTGGGTCCAACGCCCCTAAGACAACACGCCTTAATGTGATTAAACGCGTAACTAAAATCAATCACCATCCCTAGTCCGAGATTCAACACTAGGCTCGTGTTGAATCTAAACAAAGGTTCATAGTCATCCTAAGGCCCTAAGGCAACTATATAGTCCATCAAATGAATGCAAAGTTTATGTTAGTAGTATCATATACTCTTGCTTTAAAAAACCGTTTTATAAGCATAGTGGGAGTATTATATACAACTAAAACAATCAAATGGACCAATAGTTGTAATAGGACCAAAATTGTTTTAATAAAGATTAAAATGTATATTTATATGTGATGAGACCTAAAACCCTCAACCAAACCATTATTAAGTTGATAAAGCGTGAGAGTGCTTTGAACACTCTTTCGTGGCCTTCCACCGTGGTAGGCTCCAACGTTTATGACTTGTACACCGCCTTCACCCTATCATGGGGAAGTGCAAAGTGCATGCTTATACTCAGGAGGAGTTTATTTAAAACATTTGATGAGGTTAAGGTAGGCAACGAGTGTGGCCAACATCGTATCATCGTGAGGTCATACTTGAACCCCTTTCTAAACCGGCATGGTGGGAAAGAACTTAACTAAGAGAAATGATGCCGACATCGTATCATCGTGAGGCATTGTTTTCTAGAGGCCAAAAAGATGGGTAATCACAAGAGGTTGTTGTGAATGAGTAAGCGTACTCTCTCATTATTATTAATGCTAGCCAACATCATATCATTGTGAGGTGGGCTTGGTAGTAGTGCGTCTCCCATACGCTACTAAGAGTTTCCTCCAAAACTCTCGAATTCAAATGAGGGATATGGAATTTGCCAAAAATAGTGGGTGGTGCTATTTGATTTAAAGACCCGGATCAAATGGCTTAAAATCAATCAATTTATATTCGTTATGTATTAATTTACCAATATATTTGCAAACGCTATCCAACGCTTGATAAATAAAAGCCGAAAGCTTTAGTTTCCGGACTTGGTACTACAAAACCATAGATTGTCTTTAATGGCTTGTAAATGTACCTAAGTAGTCTCATCCTCAAAATCTTCCTATACGTAATGTATCATTGGAAGAACATGTTAGATAAGTCTATCATGAAGAGGACAACACAAACAACCAATGCTTAATCCTTTGTTAAATGAACAAAGGAACTTACGAAGATTAGCATAAAGAAAATGACACTTTTAGTGTTATTAGTTCTTCACTTACAAATTGTTGTATGAAGAAATAAGAGTTGTTTTGAACAGCCCTTAGTCAATGCAAACACTAGTGCTTGTTTCTTTGTTAAATGAACAAAGAACTTAAGAAGAAAGCACAATGGCATGGACACTTTATGTGCCATGATTCTTCACTTACAAATTGTTGTATGAAGAAATGAGAGTTGCCTTGAACAACTCTTGAAAGTTTGTAATTATGTTTAGAACATAATGGTTGGTTGACAAAAATAGTCCATCAACATGGACTTATGATGATTTCGAATCATTGAGTGTTGAAGTGTTACACCACTTAAAGAAACGGAAACTAGGCAAGGACTTCACCTTTATGTCCCTATCCTAATGGTTCGCTAAGTTTATTGTAAACTATGTAGTGAACAACAAACACATGCTCTCCAAAATGTTTGATGTGTATAACACAATTGAAATAAGTTTCAAGAGAGATAGTGGGAGTTTAGGGACCATGACTATTGTAGTCAAAGGAGAAGTCAAATGAAGAAAGCGAAATAACTCCAAGGGAACAAACTTTCTTTATGAAAGGATGGACATTGGAAGGGGTATTTGAAAGAAATGTCTTGCAAGTGTCAAGAACACACCTTTCGAAGGTGTTGTAAATTGTTCTTGAAAAGTTCAAAACAATTGGTTCTTCTACTTGAATACTTGATTCCGTATTAGTAACTATGTTTTACAATCGTTGTAAAAGTGTGGCTAATAAGAAGTAGAAGATTAATGAGAGAAGAGAAAGTACTTCACATTCGGAACGTGAATTAAATATAGATCTCTGCGAAAGCAGATAGTACTTATTTCCTCATATGAACTACCAAAGAAAATGGAAAAACAAAGATTGTCTTTACATTCCAATTGAATAAAGGAACTTAATTCCGTATGTTAAATGGATAAATGTTTTGTTTGACAAAACATTGTTCTTTATTAATGAATGATTAGATTATTGTAATCTAATTAATTATCTCTATAGTAGAGATGATATGGTAGTGTTAACTGTTTAGAATATAACAATGCTTAAAACCCAAAAGGTTGCAAGATAGTGACTAATCCCAACTGAGTTGTGATACCTCTAAAACATAAATTACGAGTTGGTCATAGATGGATGCTTTGGATCATTAGATCCGGATCCAATACCTTCTTGTTAAATTGTATAGAGGCGAAATGTTCGAATCTTTATTCTTTTGGAAAGAAGAAAGAATCACAAAGTTGTTGAGGTTAATTCACTTAGATGTTAGTGGCACTTGTCCACAAACATAATGCTACTCATGTTGTTTGACATTCACCGAAGATCACTCTCGGTTGGACTATAGTTTATTTTGAATAAACACAAGTCTGAATACTTTGCAAAAGGTTTCAAAGAATTCAAGAAATGTAAGTTGATGAGTAAGATGTCTAAAGCATTTACCTCCCTAGATTTGATCCAAGGAATGGTAACACTTTGGAATAGTTTTCTTGAAGGATATCAAGGAAAGAAGCATCATAAAATAATGGATTTCTCCATAAGGAGAAGAACGAACTTGAATAAGATTTAGTTCGTTGGATATTATCAATTACCCATATATAGGATATATACTTCTAAAACAATATGATTGTCAATTAGAAGATCTTCCATAATTTTCATGACTCCATAGGATGTAGTTGGAAAGAAAGACAAACCTTAATCATGTTAAGATTTGGGGTTGTGTGCTAATAAGCAATATTTGTTTGAAAAATTATCTTGTGGATATCCTTAAATTGACTTTTGGATATCACTTCTATAAACCAACTAACAAATGTTGTTTGTTGAGTAGTTCATTGTAATCCTACAATATGATTTGCCTAAGATAGAGCAATGAACGAGAGATAGAACTCAAAGAATGGGTTCTTTGAGATACAAGATGATAATCAACAAATATAACAACCTAGTTCCTATACCACAAGCTCCAAGGTAGTCAAGAAGGATTTATAAACCGTCTCAGTTAAATGGTTTGAACTTTATGACTATGTCATAGAGTTGCACCTCTTAATTCGAAAGAAATAAGAATGAAAATCCTTATGACTACATTGAGTGTATATACGATATATATACTCAAGGAAATGGTAAAGTACCATTTGACCCGAAATAATGAAACCTTTATAGCTAATTGGTAGCTTAAGGTGACTACAATCAAAGAGATTGATTGACTTTGAAGAAACCATCTTTGACGTAGTCTTAGTTTCAATTAATTCGAAGATTGCTAGCTACAACTAAATGGTGATTCAATGTTTGGACATAAAATGGGTTTCGGAAACCATTATTAAGATAGTCTTAATAATATATGTCTAAAACTATGAATCACAAGACATGTAAGTTGTAGAGATCCATCCATCATGAATCTTGAACAAGCTAGTGGGAGCCATAAGCGTCTTATGAGAGAAAGATCAAATCGTTTGATTTCTCATAAAGATGTAAATGAATCTTTTGTTTACTAGGTTTACAAAAGATTAGTGGGAGTTAATCATGTTCCTAAAATTTAAATATATATGATATATTAATTTTGGAAATGAAAAGAATACTTCATTGTTAAAGTTATGACTTTAAGCATTCTATAACGATAGAATGTATATGGGAGATATAGTCTATATACATGGGATGGAAATCTATAATGATATATTTCATGATATAATTGGATTATATCAATCCCTAATAATAGACAATAGACGCTAGGAAGTTTCTCATATGATGATAAACTTCAATTAGAAAGACAACTCTAGTGAGACTAGGAAGTTGCTCTTCTCAAAGGGAATGTGCCCTTTGACTCCCAAAGAAATAATGCATAAATAGAATCCTTTATGCATACGCAGAAAGGTGATTTACATATTTCATATTGTATGAAAAACGTTGATATGAATTGTACCTAGATCGGTACAAGACAATATCAATGCAAACCCAGGATCAGAACCACGGTAACTGTCAAGTGATTCCTTAAGTATTTAAGAAATACTAAAGGATATATTCCTCAAAGAATAAGGAAGAATTAGAGTAACGTAATGGAAGCGTAAATGTATTAGATTATGAATCTAATCCATCATTGGATGTTTCTTCATTATGAATGAAGAGATAATCAGATATCTCTTTATTATGACTAAAGAGATATTTGGATGGAAACATTAAAGTAATGACTTTAGTGTGTTCCATTATGAATGCAAAATATATTGCCATATAGAAGCTTACAACAATGTTGTTTGGATGGGAAAGTTCATTTATGAACTCTCTATTCGGTTCCAACCAGAAAGTGTCTCTAAGTGTACCGACACTACGGCACTAATGGGGCAATAGCTCAAGCCAGGGAATCAAGGTCTCATCAAGATCCGAACTCATATGAGAGACTGAACGTCATGATTGAGAATCATGTATAATGGTGACGTCGTTATTCTCAAGGTTGCTTCTATGGATAACATATAGATATCCATTGTCTAGGCCTACTACTCAGCCATTTATGAAATGACTACAGAAGAGGTATCATCACAGATGAACAAGCTGATTGGCTCTAGTGCAAGTGGGAGATTGTTGGAAATGTGCCCTAAAACCAATCATGTGATGATACTTTACAGACATTTCACATGTTAAACTAATCTAGTTTAATATCAAGGGCAAAGATTATTGTTTTAAGCCGTCTCATATAAATGTTATATGCTTAAACGATAAGTCCAAGGAATATGTGATTGGGAGAATGCAATATAAAGAAGTTAGATTCATGAGACCATTCTTTCGTAGACACATCCTAAACGTTCCTGATCATAGGATTGCCAATTGGGCATTGACAGTCCGTTAAGATCAGTACGTGATGTGTCTTCTCTCAGGGAGAGTGACTAGTCTCGAGTCATTGGTGTGTGTGACATCAAGACAAGTACGTAGGTGCTCAATAGAGAGTGAGTTCACTGAACACGATCAACGGAGAGTTCTCATATTCATGTCACATGAGAACTCATGGTTGGGATAATGCAAAGTAGTCATTTGACCTGAGGCATCATAATTGTCTTGTGGTTATGTCCTTGATCTTTGACTATGTCAAAGTCACACCATCAGGAGGGTGTCCACGGCATAGTTGGGGTTAAGCCACTTAGCCATGGAGGCAATTAAATGCGCAACAAGGGATCTCTAACCTTCAAACCTTTTGAGGGAGAATACTCTATGATATGATTAAGAATCTCTGGCCAGAGTATGAATGAGATTTAGGAAGTCGTTCCAAATCACATTCAAGGTAATCATATAAGCAAACGAATCACATTGGATAGTAGACATGAATAAACTATCAAACCAAACAATGTGGTCAAGAGTATTGTATTAGAGAAAGACCGTATTGCATTTGTAATCCTAAACTGAATAGGTTCTCTACCTCTTCTGATTAGCTTGGGTAACCATGATATGCTGCTAGGTGTCACTCATGGTTTGTGGAAGCCCTAAACGTGTATAATCACTAAAGGGAGAATTGAAAGTAAGTTTCAATTCACAATCGATTTGAAAGAGTTTTAATCGCCCACTGCCTCGCTAAAAGGAACCTAATGGATCGTACACCGTGTAAGGTAAAGATTGAAGAAACAACGGAGATGAGTAAGAATAATTAAATGGTTTAATTATTTTTGGCAATGATTAATTAATATGATTAATTAATCAAACGAATAAAGTTCGTTAAAAGACCACGGGTTAGTTTTGGGCCTCAAGGCCCAATGGGCTTCGAACGTCAAGCCCATTGACTTAAGTTGTATGACAACTTAATGACAAATAATTCCCAAAGGCCTTAAAAGCCCAATGAAACCCTATGGCCGGCCATTTTAGAGAAGGAGTGGGTTTTGGACTTATTTACAAGTTTGCCACTCCCATGAATTAAGGTATAAATATGACTTTATAGCCAAAATTCATTTAGGGTTTCTTTTAGGAAATTGGAGAAAACAAAAAGCTCTCTTTTCTCTCTAAAGAGGCCGGCCACCCTAGAGGAAATTAACTAGCAATCTTGCTTCCTCTAGGTCACTCATTTCTTAATCAATCCATCCTTGGTGTGGAGACTTAGAGGTTCTCAATTTTTGGAACTTGGAGAACCATTTCATTCATCCAAATCCATAGATCTAAGATGCAAGGAATGAAGGCCCTCTCTTTGGGTGATTAGCCTTTGCTTATGCAAAGAGGAATCTACAAAGGTATAAATTTCTCAACTCACTTTGATTTGAGTTGAGTCATGGTTCACCAATCTACTAGGCTTTGAATTTCATGGTTAATGTTTTGTTTTTAAGTGCATGTAAGCATGATTCCGCCTTTTAATTGTTAATTGCATGCTATAGATGTTGCTTAAATGAACATGTTTTTCACAAAATTTCCTTCAAAACACACCTCATCCTTGTGAAGAACAAGTTTTCATTTCAAATGACTTAATTTCAAGCAATTAAATCAAAGACCAAGCTCGGCATCGCCATCATCATACGGTTAAAAGGCAGCAGGGCATGATGTACTCAGTAGCTTAATGTCCCAAAAATTCAACACTCACGGCCTAAACATGCCTGCTAGACACGCCTGCTTTTATCAAAGCTGCGTGAATAGTTTGCAATTCTATGGCTAAACATTTTGCAAGATGCTTTAAACAAGCAAAGTTTCAACAACATTCGAAAGGATGATAAAGATGGAGGAAAGCGAAGAAAGCAGTTTAATATAATTTGAGAAAATTTATAATCTAGCTCAAATGCCAACAAAAATCCAATGAAAAGCTAAACAAAAGGAGACAAAGTCTAGACAAAACAGAAAGGAAATTTTCTAGTCTTCATAACAGAGTATTCATCAGCATCTTTTATGACCTCTAGTTTTTCAGCGCCATGCTCTCAGGCGCACACTATTTCATCCCTACATCTTTAGACTCTCTAACTTTAGCAGTCTCATGCTTAGATGCTCTATCAGCAACAACCTCAATGGTGAACTCAAGCAGGTCCTCAAAGGATATGGAAAAAGTCTCGAGTCCTTATTCGAAAACTCATAACCAGGCGATCAACTTTCAAGACTCGCCTTCTAATTCCTCAGCTACTCATCCACCTTAACCAAATTTGCATAGGCACTTTGCAGTTCCTTTAACACTTTGTTCAGGTTGTCGCTTACAAACAGTAGGCCCAACAACTCCATATATTTAGACTCAAACTCATCTACAATCTTTTAAAGACAGTTGATCTCCTTGGCAAAGCTAGCAGAATGAAACTCTGAGTTGACCTTTTTTGGATCTTGAATTTTTAGCAAGTTTAGATCCTTTTTGCTTCTGTGCAGCTTCCAGTGATGCTAGGAAAGTGATAAGCTTAAGTTCAGATCCTCGGCTTCCCATTGAAATACTTCCAGTTGCGTAGAAATGGGGGCAAAAGTATCAAACCCCTTCAATTTCAACTCAGCCTTTAGTTTTTAAAACTTTTTTGTTGCAGAGCGAGCTTTGATAGCCATCATAGCTTCAGCATCCTCATCCCCAGATGGACGCTTCACTTAATTAACAGACTTAGGCGCCGGGGCAACACATAACTCTTACACTGACCAATCTTCTTAACAAATGATTTAGCTTCCTTTGGAGCAACGGACTTCGCAGCGTTAGACTCAAAGACCCTTCTATTTTCCTTTAAGGAAGACTTCCACGAGGAACGAGTGAAGTCCTTGGCATTTTCTTTACAGATGATTCACTACTAGGTAACGACACTCTTTTCTTATCCCTTTCATTAGTAGCAGGCTTGATAACAGCGGTTAAGCGAGTGATTGTCTCCTTGTTGATCCGTTTAACCTCATACTAAGGCTATAACCCACATTTCTCCCTATGAAGAAAACTGAGCAGTCAGCGCCACTCACAATACTCATCTGTATTGCCCATGGCGATTTGCACTTTCTTCATGTCTAGGCTTGGTCTTAGTAGTTGAGCCAAATTCTGAATCTATATAGAAAGATGGATATTCATTAACCCAAAGTCAAGGACAACTCACTAGAAATTTCAAGCAGACGAAGGCGAAGTAGTTCACTTACCTTCAATGAACTTTATCAGGACACGTAATTCAAACAAGAAGTTAGATTCCTATTCATTGCTGACTTCCAATGACACACCCCGACCGGAATCAAGGCGTGCTGGCTGTCACGTGCAAGTGATGAAAGAAAAATTGTGAATAAATTAAAACCGAAACTAGAATTTAATTAACTAATAACATGAGTGCGCAGTAGTGGTTACAACCCATAACTACAAATATTCAGAGCATAGATAACATAATGGTAAAGTAGTCAAACGAGAAAAGTACTTTTTACACAACTAGAGATAAGATCTTACGTTAGGATAGAGATATGTCAGAATCCACCAGCTATTCCTCGTACACCATAAAGATAACTCAGCTAACTAGGACTTGGAGGGGCAAAAAACAGAAGGGTGAGTGGGCACAAAAATAAAGGTTTATAAAATCCATATATTTTTCAATCATACTAACCCCTCACTGTAAAACAAGTATAGTTTCCAGAAAATCATACTACGTATAAGTATGAAAATCAAATGCATGCCAAATGTAAGTCCAAAAGTATGCCATAGCAGATATTCTCACCAACAGTATAGATATGATTATGCGCTGTAATCTATACTAACATGCCAGTCGGAGCCACCTAATGTGACCTGTACAACTACACCTATTGCTCATCCATTTAGGCTAACACACGAGTCAGAGTCACCTAATGTGACTTGTACGACAGGACTAGGTGTAATAATATACGCTCTAGTGCTATGATCATGTGAAGACTAGTGCTATACGCGTCACCTACGAGTCGAAGTCACCTAATGTGACCTGTACAATAGGACTAGCACCTACTTGGATCCAAGGTGGGCGTGAGGTGTGAGGTGAATATCACGTGAAGGACTAGCCCTGGCCAGGGGCGAACACTAACATTGATGCAGCAATGATGAGCGAACTATATGTAAGCATGCCATAATAATTCAACCATTCAATTCATCACATAACCTTACCTGGACTTACATGCACGTCCTGCGTTCATATTAGCATTTCAACCCATTCACATCAATTACATGCAGGTAATATGCATATGGGTATGCCATGATGTAATATAAAACTCAACCATATCATAGCATAAAAAAATATATATAATTCATAGAATAAATGCATAAAACCATTTAAAAACATTTATGGAAACTATAAAGTATATACGTAATATACAAAAACAAAATGCCCGCTCACTGGTAAGTCGTAGGATCATAGCCCCCTAGTTTCCCTTGTCCACATACTTCCTCAGGGTAAGTTTCCCCTATATGCAAAACAACTATTTATAATTAATTAATAAGGACATATGCTAAAAACTAGGAATAACATCCCATAATTTGCTCAAACGGAGGGTTTGAATATATGAAATCGATCTACTCGACATCACAGACCTACACAAATTTTCAGAAATATTTTTGGACACCGGACGCACCCTCACGTGCCTGCCAAGCACGGCCAAACGCGCGACCACGTGCAGGCATGTGCACGGCAGGTGACGACGGAACAGAGGAATATTCCGTCTGAATTGACGGAATATTCCGTTAAATAGTAACCGGACGCACCCTCACCAGACACCATTAGAATATTCCGTCACCTTTGACATAATATTCTCCTTCTTCTCTGGTCACTCTCGCCGTCCGCCACCGTCTGCAACTTAAGTTTTCGTTGGAAACTGGAAAATTTTCAAATCTTTGTAACTTTGCCATTTCTTAACCATTTTTCACAAATTTTATATGGATTTGAAGCTCGTGATGAGGGAAACAAAATCATACCTTTTGAAAGTCGAAAAATGATCGGAGATTGGCTTGAAAAAGGGCTCGATAGCTCCGACCAAAAAGTCAACCTCTTGAACTTGTTTGTTTCGACTTCAACACTTCACCAAAACTAGTCTAGGACCCTTAAGGAGTTGCGTGGATGCTTCCACAACCTTCAAAACTTGGTAACTTGGTCGCGATCACGTCGACACAAAAACCACTGAGTCAGAGCTTCCGAGTTGCTCCGCGTTGACCACTCAAGACTCAACCAACGCATGATCTAAGGTATGGCTAAGTTCGTGGTTAAGAGAGGAGTCCAAATATGTGGTTTTTAGGTTCGATATGTGAAGAGATGGTGGTGGTCTTCTTTGTTGCAGAGAACAACGAGGTACGGGGTTTGAGAGAGAGAGAATAAGATGAGAGGGAGAAGTGATGGTTTCTGATTGGGCAGAGAGAGGGAGAGTCTGATTGGGTGCCAGAAATAGGGAAGAAGACTGATTGGTGAAAAACATAAGACACGGACCAAATTTTAAAGAAGTAAAAAGATAAGATTTTACATATTTCCTAAAGTAAAAGTAATAAGGAAATTTATCCAAAACAGTGTTTATAACACTGATAAAATTAACGTACACTTGTCACAACAAGTACAATTAATTACAATAGCGAGAATAAAAATTTAAGAGCGAATAAATACGTCCACGTCACTTGCCAACAAGGGCATAAACGGTAATTTACATATTCGAGGAGAATTTACATAGAAAATTAGGTATTGGTCGTCACATTCAATGTGTCCTTAGCCTATTCGTGGCTATCCCTGCTTAAGGAAATGAAGAGCTTATAGTGAGTGTACCTGAACTGTCCCACGCTATCTATGTGATCAATCTTGAAGAAGTACTCGAAGTTGTTGAACGTCTATCTAGATCGAAGAATTTACTCAAGTTCGAGAATCCACTCATCATATGAATTGCATTAGGAGAACACTGTGCATGACCACATTTCAAGGAAGATATCACCTCCTGGAAAAAACATGACATGGGAAAGGTTCATGATTGCACGGTTCATGACATGGAAAAAACATGACATAAGAGTGAAATTTGATGGCTCTTCTTCCTTCTTAAGCAGCTTTAGTGCACGGTTCATGATTGCTTCCGTCATTCACAAGTCTCAAAATAATTTATCAGAGCCAATCTTGGCTTATGCAGCTCTGAAGTATCCTACTTTGCTAGAAGACCCGCCCTAATGATACTTAGGTGGATGACACTCTTCACTCTTGCATTCAGAGGAAGACATTCTAAAATTCCTATACAAGAATTAGGAAAATACTTGGAAGAATGCTCGAAGGAAAAATAAAAAATAAAAAAGGACAATGGAAGAAGGGCAGCGCACCATCATACGGGAAACTCAGCAACGTCCCACGTCTTCTCTTTCCTTATGTCCGGCCTGCATGTTTAAAAAAATAGGAGCCTAACACTAGGCCCTAAAGCTCTCTCTCTCTCTCTCTCTCTCTCTGTTAGGCAAACACATCATTCATCCAGGTCGAACTTGCACAACTCAAACGCGCCTCTAATCCAGTCACTTGACCCTCACCAGCTAACACAACGGCTCCAGCCATGCCACTTCTTCCTTGGCTCCAGCATAGTAGTTCCCACCTGAAGAGTGGCTCCTTAACTTGCCGTATCTCCCTTTGGCTCCTCGCCGAGCCACTCTTGCTACGGCTAGGACGAAGACGAAGGTAATGACTATCAACTCTTCACGGGGCAAGCGTTGGAAATGTGATTCATAACTAATAAAAGGTATTAGAGATATGATTAATAACTAATCCCTATCTTTAAGCTTTCCAAATTGAAGGCCCACTTGTTGAAAATGTGCCTTAAAGCCAATCATAAGATGGTACTTTACGAACATTTCACATATTAAACTAATCTAGTTTCATGGATGGGCAAAGATTATTATTTACAGCCATCTCATTTAATGTTATACGCATAAAACGACAAGTCCAAGGTATATGTAATTAGGAGAATGTGATCTAAAGAAGTTAGATTGATGAGGCCTTTCTCTTTACACATATCCTAAATAGGGATGGTAATTCTAACCGTTAAACCCAATAACCATGGATAACCACCAGATTGGATTGGATTTGGGTATGAAAATTCAGGTATATTATGGGTATGGGGAAAATCCGTGATTATTATTCGGTTATGGTTTTGGATATGGATATAGGGGTCCCCAATCTGTATCCATCCCCAAATCGGAACCGAATAATATATATTATGTAATAGTAAAGTATTAAAATATATTTATATATATTTGTTATTCACCGAATCCATTGTTGGAGATATGCCCTGAAAGTCAATCTTTGGAAGAAACCTTTCAGGACAATGTTTATATGTATGGAAAAACTCTAATACATCAAAAGGAAAAGTCACTCATTAGGACTATCTCAATAAACGATATACGTCCTAAAGAGTGAATCCATGGACAATGGATCGATGGAAGAAGTAATCTAATGATGTTAGACTGCAGAGACCTTCTTCACATAATCATGATGTCCAAAAAGGTTCCTGGTCATAGGATTGTCGGAGGGACACTGACAATACATAGACCAGTACATACTATGTCCCCTTCCAATGGGAAGGATGGAAAGTCTCATGCCATTCGTGTAGTGACACTAAGACAAGTATGTAGGTGCTCATTATGGGAATGAGTTCACTGAACACAATCAAACGAGAGTACTTGCATGGAGGTCTACTCACATGTCAAGCAAGTGACTCTACTGGTTGGAATAATGTAACTAATCCTTTGACCTGAGACATCATAGTTGTCTTGGGGATACGTTGTTGATCATTTGATAATGAGACGTGATCACATCTCATCTTGGATGTGTTCTATGCATTGTTGGGGTCAGTGATTTATTCTCAGAGGCATGTGAATGATCAACAAGGGATCTCTAATCCTCGTTATGAGAGGATGAATACTCTAAGATATGATTCAGGAATCTTCGGCCGAAATATCGAGCGTAATGATGGAAAGCGTTCCTATACGACTCAATAGAATCATATAACTTGATATAATCACATTAGGGGTTCGACATTAAATATCCATACCCTAGTAATATGATTATGAGTATTGTATTAGAGAAGGATCGAATTACATTGTAATTCCAACTGAATAGGTTCTTCGAACAAATTCTACATTAGCTTGGGTAGCCATGATATATGGTTAGATGTCACTCATGGCTTGTGGGTTCTTCTAGATGATTAAATAAGTAGTCATCAAAGAAGAAGGAGAATTGAAAGTAAGTTTTAATTCACTAAGTGATTGGATTAATACAAATCAATTGGATTGGTGCCAATCACCTCACTGCCTTGCTAATTAGAACCTAAAATGATTGTACACCGAAACACCCTTGTAGTGAGACAACTAAAGGATGATGGAATAAATTAATTGGATTAATTAAGTGTTATGATTAATTAGAAAGTCTAAAGAAATCATAGAAGCGATGAAAGATCGTTTTGGACTTAAAGAAAAGTTCGGGTTCATTTGGGCCCATTAAGCCCAAACCCATTGGGCTTTTATTTAAGCATAGGATGACTTGAAATGATAAAATCCCAAAGCCCAAACAACACAAAAGGGGCCGGCCATTGAAGAGAGAGAGAGATTCAAGTTGTTGACTCACTTCTTAGACATTTATAAATGAAGTTTAGTGAAATAGTTTCATTAGGGTTTTGTGTGTTCTTTTCACAAAAGAAGAAAAACATCTCTCTCTCTCTCTACACACACACAAAGCCGGCCACCAAAGGGAGTTTTAGCTAATCATCTTCTCTCCCTTTGGTCATTCCATTATCCATCTCACTACATTAGTGGGTGTGGATCTTTAGAGGTCTTCTACTTTGGAGACTAAAGGAGAAAGGAGCTCTAAATCTTTCAAGGTGGAGGAAGCTAGGAGGGAGGCTAGACTCAAGGAGTTCCAAGAACAAAAAGCTTGGAGGTGGTCCATCCTTGGTCTCAAGTCTAGATCAAGAGGTATAAAACTAAACCTTCACTTTGTTCTTCATTTTTCTTAGATGCATCATATATGAACCTATGCTTCTTGAAGGGGATTTGCATGACTATAGCTTTGATATTATATGATAACATGCTTCCGTTGCTAATGTATATAAATTTTGAATTGTATATGCATGCTAGTCACTAGAAATCCCACATAAATCTCATTATTATCCTTCATCCATTACCTTGACAAATACAAAAATTGCATTGTGTGAGTTGCATTTTGTGGAAATGTTCAAAAGTTTTAATATGAATCAAAATCTATGAGAATTCAATGATACTTATGGGAGATATCAAAGATCAAACCAACATTATCAACGTTTAGCTTTAATTTTTATGATTCACAAGATCCATTCATTAAATCATTTTATACATCAAATATTTAATGACAAAATTAATATTTACTAATTTATCATGCGTCAATTGAATGAATATATTTTTTTTATTGACGAAGATGGATATAACCGTTAACCGATGGGGAATCCGTTACCCAATGGATATGGTTATGGATAATACTCGATGGTTAATTTGAGGTTATGTATCGGTTAGTTTTCGTGGTTATGTGGATGGATATAGCATTTCTGTCCCCAAACCGAACCATTGCCATCTCTACGTTGGAAGTATGCCCACAAAGCCACTCATTTGATGTAATAGCTTTTGGAATACTTATTGTATTAAACTATTATATGTTTAATGAAGGGCAAAGCTTATTGTTAATCACTATTTATTGTATCATGTGTTTAAGCAATAAGGGAATCCAACGAAAGTATTTAATCTGAGAGAGAAGTGATCTAAGTAAGTTAGATTAACGAGACACTTCTCTTATGTTCATTCCTAAAAGTTCCTAGCCATAGGATTGCCAATTGGGCATTGACAATCCACTAAGGTTAGTATGTGTTATGTCAACTCAAGCGTGAGTATGACTAGTCTCAAGTCATTTAGTGTTGGACACTAAGACAAACACGTAGGTGCTCGAAAGGGTAATCGAGTACACTGAGCAACGATCAAAAGAGAGTTCGAACATACATTTCATGTAAGAGCTCGTTAGTTGCAATATGCAAAGTAGTCTTTTGACCTGAGGCATCATAGATGTCTAATGGTTAGGTCCTTGATCTTTGATCATGTCAAAGGCATTCCATCGAGAGTGTCCACGGCATTGTTAAGGTCAAGATATCTAGTCATGTAGGCATATGAATGCACAAAAAAGGATCTCTAACCTTCCATGGTGGAGGGAGAATATTCTAAGATATGATTCGGGAGTCTTTGGCCAAAGCATATGAATATGACTTAGGAAGTTTGTTCCAAATCATATTCAATTGAATCATATAAAGAAGTATCACATTGGATAGTAGACATGAAACAAACTATCACTCAAACAATGTGATTAAGAGTATTGTATTAGAGAAGGACCGTATTGCATTGTAATTGTAACTGGATAGGTTCTCCAACCACTTCTACTTAGCTTGGGTAGCCATGACATACTGCTAGGTGTCACTCATGGTTTATGGAAGCCCTGAAGATTAGCAAACACTAATCTTCATCAAAGGGAGAATTCAAATGTTATTTCAATTCACAATCGATCGTTAAGAGTAATAATCACCCACTGCCTCGCTAATTGGAACCTAATGGATCGTACACCGAGTAAGGATGAAAGTGAAGAAATATAAATGAGATGGATAAGCGATTAAATGGTTTAATTGAGAATGGTCAAGATTAATTAATTAGTTAATTAATTTTACGAAAGGTTCGTATTGGGCTTTTAAGTTGGTTTTGGGTTTCGGGGCCCAAAAGTGTTTTGGTCCACAAGGCCCATTATGTTTCAGTTGTATGACAACTAAAACAAAATGGGCAATTAGCCCAATAACAAAGACAAGGCCGGCCATAAGGGTGAGTGGAAGCAAACTTGTATTAATTGCAAGTTTGCCACTCACATGTGATGTAGTATAAAGTCAACTTTATAGCTTTTTCTCATTAGGGTTTTCTTAAGGCAAAGAAGAGAAACACTTTCTCTCTTTTTCTCTAAAAGGAGGCCGGCCACTTAGGGAAGAATTAGCTAGCAATCTTTTCTTCTCTAAGTCATCCATTTCATCTTCACACCTCATCCTTGGTGTGGAGACTTAGAGACACCAAATCTTTGGTGTTCTTGGAGATCATTTCCTCATATCCTCAAGGAGCAAAGGAGCATCAAAAGGAAGGAAATCACAAGGAAGATCCAAGGAGCTAGGAGGTGACATGAAGGCCCTCCACTTGGGTGAATCCCTTGTGTAAACAAGGATGAGCTTCAAGGGTAATGAATCTCTAAATCCTTCCTTCTCTTTAATATTGTTAAAGAGTCTTGTGGTTCACCATTCACTAGGCTTTGAAAGTCATGGGTTTTAGAATTGTTTTTTAATGCATGCCTACTTCAATGTGTTATTAGTTTGCATATGTGTTCAAATGTTCTCACATGTTCTTAGCTAGGACAAAAATTTTCCTTCACTCTAATCCTAAACTTTCCTGATCATAGGGTTATCAAATGGGCATTGACGATCCAGATAGACCAGTATATGCTATGTCTTCTCTCCCAGGAGGGTGACTAGTCTCGATTCATGGGTGTGAATGACACCAAGACAAGTATGTAGGTGCTCAATAGAGAGTGAGTTCACTGAACGTAATCACCAAGGATTTCTCATACTCATGTCACATGAGAACCTATGGTTGGGATAATCCAAAGTAGTCATTTGACCTAAGACATCCTAATTGTCTTGTGGTTAGGTCCTTAGTCTTTGATTGTGTTAAAGCCATTCCATTTCAAGGTGTCAATGAAATAGTTGGGGTAAAGCTACTTAATCATGTGGGCATGTGAATGTACAACAAGGGATCTCTAATCTTGAAATAGTTGATGGAGAATACTCTATAATATGATTAAGAATCTCTGCCCAAAGCTACTTAATCATGTGGGCATGTGACTGTACAACAAGGGATCTCTAATCTTGAAATAGTTGATGGAGAATTGTTTATAATATGATTAAGAATCTCTCTGCCCAGAGTATGAATGAGATTTAGGAAGTCATTCCAAATCACATTCAAGGTAATCATATAGACAAGATAATCACATTGGATAGTAGAGATGAATACACTATCAACCAAACAATGTGATCAAGATTATTGAAATAGAGAAATACCGTTTAACATTGTAATCTCAAACTCTATAGGTTCTCCAACTTCTTCTGATTTGATTAGGTAGCCATGACATACTGCTAAGTGTCACTCCTAGTTTATGGAAACCTTAAAAATGTACAATCACTAAAGGTAGAATTGAAAAGTTTCAATTCACAATCAATTAGTAAGAGTTCTAATCGCCCATTGCTTCGCTTAAAAGAACCTAATGGATCACACACCGCGTAAGGTAATGACTAAAGGATATAACAAAGATGACTAAGGACAATTAAATAGTTTAATTGTCTATGGCAAGGGTTAATTAAAAGTTGATTAATCAAAGACGAAAGGTTTGTATTAGGCCTTAAGTTAGTTTCGGGTTTAGGGACCCAAATGGGTTTCGATCCCTGAATCGACATCTACAATGAGGGACTTCAAGTATAGGGGTCAAATACATTCACTATGCACTTCAAGACCAAGCATCCACGGCCCTTGAAGAAACTTTCAACCCAATTCAAGATCAAGCCTCGACGGCCCTTGAATCGACATCTACATTGAGGGACTTCAAAGCATAGTGGTCAAATACAACTTCTACATGTGACAAGCACAACTTTTACAAGTGACAAGCACATGCATACGACACGCCTTGAAGTGGGGGAATTTGTAGACATCGAAATTTTGGTGAAATAAGTGTTCGCCAATGCATTAAAGTTTCGACAGGCCAGGGCATACGTGGCATGCGCCATGTGTCTCACAAATCATACACATGCATATGACTCATCAAAGTTAGGCGAGTCATCAAGAATGACACGTGTCAACACTTGGTGGAAAGGAATTATTTCATTTTAATTTAATTAAATCAAATATTAATTGATGGAGCCAAATCACAAACTGGCCCACAAATCGAGTCATGGTTCTTTCGTCAATTAATCAAGCCCACAATCAAGGCCAAATCCATCTGTAGTAAAAGCTTGGAGAATCTAAATATGAGGCTCCAAGACATGGGTAAATCGCCAATATGGTCCCTGAGATTTGCATAACTCATCACTTTGGTCCCTGAGATTCCAAATCGATAAAAGTGGTCCTTGAGATTGTCCACCATCCATCATTTTGGTCATTCCGTTAAAATCTTCGTTAAGTGTCCCGGAGCTCTTGGCTGGAAGTTTGGGCAATTTTCAAAGCTTCATAACTCAATCATTTCTTAACCAAATTCAACCCATAATTTATCAAAATGAAGATAGAAAAGTGTAGAATAAGATTGTACCTATTTCAAAGCCCAATGGTTGCCAGAGATTGCCGGAAAATAGCCTCAAAGTTGACTGGTCCAAGTGAAAACTTGAAAACTCGCCGGAAACTGGGTAAACTTTAAACGTTCATAACTTCTTCAATACTCAACGAAATTAAGTGATTCAAAAATGAAAATCAGACTTCTGGACAAGACAAAGAGAATGATACCTTTTTTTATGCTAACGCACTGTGGTTTGGCCGAAAAACGACTCGAAATTGGCTGTCTTGGTCTCGAGTTAGCCACTTTTAAGCCGTTTTTCGGCCACACCATGGCGAGTTAGCCATCTAAAAAGGTACCATTCTCTTCATCTCGTTGAGAAGTATGATTTTTGTTTTTAAATCACTTGATTTCGTTGAGTATTTAAGAAGTTATAAACGTTTAAAGTTTACCCAGTTTTCGGCGAGTTTTCAAGTTTTCACTCATACCAGTCAACTTTGAGGCTATTTTCCGGCAATCTCCAGCAACCATTGGGCTTCAAAATAGGTACAATCTTATTCTACACTTTGCTATCTTCATTTGGATATATTATGGGTCGAATTTGGTTAAGAAACGATTGAGTTACGAAGCTTTTAAAAGTGCCCAAACTTCCAGCCAAGAGCTCTGGGACACTTAACGGAGTTTTTAACGGAATGACCAAAATGATGGATGGTGGACAATCTCAGGGACCACTTTTATCGATTTGGAATCTCAAGGACCAAAGTGATGAGTTATGCAAATCTCAGGGACCATTTTGGCATTTTACCCCCAAGACAAAGAAAAAGGTTCAGAAATCATTTCACGCCCAGACGCTAAAGCTTTGAAATTCTAAAGCTCTCAAGCATTCAAATTCCTAAACACTCTCAAATAGTTAGAAGGATTCAGAAAACCCTCTACGTTCTTCACCAAAACCTTTCAAGAGTTCTTTCCTCGCCACAAGCCAAATCCTTGAGGCAATCGTTTAGCCAAGATCAAGTCATCGCGACCCTTGGATCAATAACCCCAACATTACACATCTATACATTTTGGAGATTGAATCAGAGGATCAAGTTGTAAAGAGATTATAACCCTAAATTACATTAATACAAATAATCTTTGTACACGTGTTCTCTTGTCATTTGTCGCAGGAAATTCATTTTTACAAATTTGGCATGCTTGGTGGGACATCACTACCTCTCATCTCTTTCTCCGTTCAAGAAATCCAAGCACACTTCAAAGTCAGTGGCATCAAAGAAGGGATAAGCCGCTCTTACAACCAAGGGAAGGAGCGTTAGCACTTCTGCCGCAAGTGGAGAATCATTAGCGTAGTAACTCGTAGCAGGCGAAGGCGGTCACCACTATTCAATGCCCCACTTCCAAGGTGGTGCCACTAATGGAGCAAGGAGAGCTCAGAGGCGTGCGCCTATCATTAACCTAGCCTCGCTGTGGGCACCGAAGCATGCTACTGTGGCACATAATATGAGATCCCAAAATGGCCAACGAGATTCTTTGTCTTCTAAGAACTCGAGGGAGCGCTCATTGTCACTGCTTTGGATGCGGACTCAAGTGTGAGATCCTACTATAGATCACCAAAGAACTACTATCGCATGGAGATTTCGCTAACGTCCTCGGTGTCCATTGAAGATTCTCATCCTTTGGCTACAAAAGTTATGACAACCAGCGCCACCTCCATTGAAAAGCAACTTATACAGATGAACTAGGTGATCACGAAGCTGACAAGGACCGTTGAGGAGAATAACTTGCAGATCGCTACGCTCACGAACAGGTTGGAGTCGCATCATGACAAAGAAGTCAACCCTAACCCGAAGAAGAATTGGCACGACAATGAGTCTGGTGAAGATGAGATGTATCAAGTCGACCAGGCTGAAGGGAAACAAAAATGAGAGTGTGAAGCTACATCAATGGGCTCTCTTTCCATCCAACAACTTCAAGACATGATCGCAAACACCATTATAGTGCAGTATAGAGGCACTTCGTGGGATGTACTGATGTACTCCAAGCCATACACTAAGAGGATTGATAGCTTGCGAATGTCAATAGGTTACCAACCTCTTATGTTCATGCAGTTCGATGGAAAGGGGAACCCGAAGCAGCATGTCACTCATTCGTTAAATCTTGCAACAATGCTGGGATCAAAGGAGACCACCAATGAAGCAGTTTGTCCGTTCCTTGAAAGGGAATGCATTTGATTGGTACACAGACCTAGCTCCAGATTCCGTAAACAGTTGGGATCAAATGGAGCGGGAATTCTTGAACCGTTTCTACAACACCCGTCGCATAATCAACATGATGGAGATCATGAATACAAAGCATTGGAAGGATGAGCTGGTCGTTGACTACATTAACCGATGGAGCTCATTGAGCCTCAACTGCAAGGACAAGCTTTCAGCGATATCCGCGATCGAGATGTGTGTACAAGGCATGCATTGGGGACTACATTACAGTCTTCAAGGCATCAAACCTCAGATCTTCAAGGAGTTAGCCACATACGCCCATGACATTGAGCTGATCATTGCCCATCATGGGAAGAAAGAATCGGTTGCTAACTACAGAAAAGATAAAGTCTTTGGGCATAAAATGGACAAATCGTATGGAAGCCTGTCAAGGAAGCAATGGTGGTTAACATAGCTCCTGTCAAAATCTTTAAACGAGACAAGGTGAAGTGGACTGAAGCTCTTCATGACCAAAAGAGGCGTAAATGTACTTTGAAAGAGCTTGAGGAAACGACTAACCCATTCCCTAACTCCAATGTGGCTACCATGTTGGAGGACTTGCTCGACAAAAAGGTGATTGATTTACCCGAGTGCAAACAGCCGGAAGAGATGAATCGCACCGACAACCCAAGATATTGCAAATACCACTGCGTCATCAGTCATTCGATCAAAAAATGCTTCGTGCTAAAAGATCTAATCATAAAGCTGGCCTAAGAATGAATTATCGACCTAGATCTTGATGATGTAGTGGAGTCAAACCATACCACCGTCACTTTTGGCTATTTCGACTCAATATCTACGCTTCGATCGCTGGGGCATGCTCTAAAACCATGCCAGTCAAGCAAAGTAAAATTAAAGGATGGACTCTTATCATTTCGAAGAAACCATGCAAGAAGCATATGCCTTGGCCACAAGTTGACTAATGAAGGAGGAGGCAAAGAATCACTCATCAATCTCCAAAGTGGCAAGGAATGGTTGATGAAAGTTTGATAGGAAGATTGTCCAACCCCATCACGATGCGCAATTCTTCCCCCAAAGACTTCTTCAATAATCAATTGGTCAGGACTCCTTGCTATGAAGTTTGCGAGGAACACCTCTCCAAGATCACTTGACCAAATCTACACCAAATGCTCCTCATCCGCAAGAGCCTAAAAGGCGACACCTAGGGATGGGCAACGGTTATGGCGGGCGGGTAACTGTGGTTATTTACCCATAACCATTTATGCTCATACCCGCATAACCGTTTACTCGTTGGGTAATTTGCCTAAATGGTTATACCCATACCCATAACCGTTTATAAACGGTTAACCATACCCATAACTGTATACCCATTTAACCATAACCATTTAATACCCATTTACCCTTTTTAACCCGTTCATCTTATTTTTTCACCATTACCCTTTTTTCACCCGTCTACATGCTTTTTAACAACTTGAAAATTAAAAAAAAAATTGTCATAATTTTCTTTTTTTTGACAATTAAACACCGTTATAGGTACATTCATCATACATTTCCGTATTTTAAGTTTTTAAGTTCTTATACCATTCCAATAATTGAAATAATAGTTTACGGACAATATTTTTAACTGTTACCAATGAAGGTAAATATAATATTTGCTAAGTATTATTGGGTTACAAAAATTGTTTAGAAGACATTTTTGTCAAAGCATTTCTGTCAATTTCACGATTACCCGCAAGGAATTTAAATTAATTTGGCGAATTCCTTGATGATGAGAATCATCATTCCTGTAGCAGTGTTATTGAGAAAATGACCGATGAATTCCTTGCTAATTTATTGGGTGCTAAGTATTATTGGATCGAGAACATGGTTTGTGTTAGTTTTACATATATAAAATAAATGGGTAAATGGTTACCCATTTATAACCGCGGTTAATACCCATAACCGCCTATTTAAATTTCGTGGGTAAACGGTTATACCCATAACCGTTCATTTATCTAAACGGTTACCCATAACCGTAACCGTTTAATTTAAATGGGCGGGTAACCGTGGTTACCCATAACCAATGAGTATTTGCCCAACACCCAATGCTCCTCGTTCGCACGAAACTAAAATACGACAACCAATGCTCATTGTCTACAAGAGCCTAAAAGGCGACACCAAAACTCCTCGTCCGCACAAGCATAAAGGCAACACCAAAACTCCTCGTCCGCACAAGCATAAAGGCAACACCAAAACTCCTCGTCCACACAAGCATAAAAGGCGACACCAAAACTCCTAGCCCGCAAAAGCATAAACTATGTACGGCACCAAAAAAACAAGAAATGAAGAAATGAAGAAAACCTGAAAGGGCGGCTCAAGCAAAAGTTAAGACAAAAATAAAAGACAAAAACAAAATTTGAACTACGTTATGACTTGATCTCTTTATCGAAAGGGTACGTAGGCAACTCAAAACGAAAGTTGAGTTCAGTCACATCAAAATGGAAAATAAAGGCTCCAACGTTGGACACGAAGAGCCAAGATCAAGGCACTACTCCAAAACTAAGTCTTTAAAGTTGTTTCGATGAATCTTGAGCAAGCGGCAAAAGTAATGTGGAGCAGATAGTCCCGAATGCGGTGCAGTCACAAGTACAATGTGCATCGCAGCACATGCGGCAGTTGCAGCTAGTAGCGATGTATCCTTGTCCTCGCAGGTAGCGGCGTGTCCTTGTCACAGCGGCATCAAAGCTTCTCCTCACAGTGGCATCAAAGCTTGTCGTCACAACGGCAGCCAGCAGCGGCATCACAGCTTGTCTTCACAGTGGCATTATAGGTTGTCATCACAATGACTCGTCCTCACAGGCAATGGCGTGTCCCCATCCAGCAGGCAGTGATGCGTCCTCGTAGGTAGTGGCATGTCCTCAAAGGCAGAAGCATGTCATCTTCCTCAAAGTGACATCACAACTTGTCGACACAGTGGCTCGTCCTCACAGGAAGCAGTTGTTGTGCTAGGATAACACCAAAACCAATTGGAACAAACTCAAGCTAACCCACAGGAAATATATCAAATGAAATGCAAGAACAAAATATAAAAGACACCAAGATTTTAACGAGGTTCCTCAACAGTCAGTGTAACTGGAGTACATCCTCGGAGCAGTAGAAGCTCACCCAATAATCCACTATCAACCAAATGGGAGTTTACAAAGTGTTGGCCAGCTCACAACCCAAAACCCCAATACAACCAATAACTCTCACACACCCAAAAAACAAATAGAGAAAGAAATATAGTGATTAATTTCTTCTCTATACAAAGCTCAAAGCTATTACAACAATAACGCTTTGATGGAGTGAGAACTAACCAATGAAATGAGCAACAACTCCTTCTCTGAAATGGAGCTGCGGCAGTACCTTCTTTCTCTCCCTTTTCTTCTCTGCTGCTCTCTGTTTTTCTGCTCACTTAAACAAAAGGGCAGCAGCTGCCCTCATTCATAACCTAGCCATTCCCGTGGCTTTTCACATGGGCCAAAGAAAAAAAAGACTTTAGACAAGGTGCTTTTTTTTCCTCCCCAAAACAAGGAAGGGACACAATGATGTTGTCCATCTTTTCTTTTCTTTTATTTAATCAAAAGTTGGCCACTTGGCCACTAATTCAACAATCTCCACCTTGGCCAAGTTCTGAAAACGCCATGATAAGCCAACCAACACAATCAACACAAAAATTACTCCCAACCACTAGCAAGAGAACAACTCATGCCGAGCCAAATGCTCCAAAACTCCTACTGCTCATCGCCTTCTTTATATAGGAAAAATGTGAGCCAAGTTCAAGCAATGAACAAACTTGGCTACACCAACAACCTTAGTCAACATATCAGCGGGGTTGTCTTTTGTTGGAATCTTCTGGAGAATGATTTCTCATTCACCAACAACTTCACAAACAAAGTGATAACGCACATCTATGTACTTGGTCCTAGCATGGTGAACCTGATACTTAGCCAAATAAATGGCACTCTGACTATCACAATGCACCTCCACCTGCTTCTAATCAACCCCCAAATCTCTAATCAGCCCATGTATCCAAATGGCCTCCTTTATAGCTTCAACAACTGCCATATATTCAGCCTCTGTAGTAGACAAGGCAACAGACGACTGCAAAATGGACCTCCAACAAACTGGCCCTTTAGCCATAGTAAACACATAGCCTATAGTAGACTTCCTTCCATCCAGATCACCTGCATAATCTGAATCAACATAACCAACTGCAAAATGACCAATACCATAGTCATCTCTCTCAAAGCATAAACCAACATCTCGAGTACTCAAAGCATAAACCAACATCTCGAGTACTCAATATCCACTTAGCTGCTTGCCAATGCTCTTTACCTGGATTATGCATATATTGACTCACCATGTCAACTGCATGAGCAATATCCGGTCTAGAGCATACCATTGCATACATCAAACTACCAACCAAATTTGCATATGGTATATTTTTCATTTGCAGCTTCTCTTTATCAGTTTTAGGACATTGTAGAGAACTCAATTTAAAATGAGGAGCCAAAGGGGTACTAACCGGTTTAGTTGAATCATGAACTCCAAACTTCCGAATCAACTTCTCAAGGTATTGTCTTTGATTCAAACTAACCAAACCTTTCTCTCTATCTCTAGTGATCTCCATGCCAAGGATCTTCTTCGCTTCACCAAGATCCTTCATCTCAAACTCATTCTTCATTTGCTTCTTCAATTTTTCAATCTCTTCAACATTCTTTGAGGGAATCAACATATCATCAACATATATCAACAAATAAATGAAAGACCCATCTTGCAACTTCTTGAAGTACACACAATGATCATATTGACTTCTAGAATAATTTTGGCCTCTCATAAATTTATCAAACCTCAAATACCATTGCCTTGGAGATTGCTTCAAGCCATAAAGTGATTTCTTCAATTTGCAAAACAAATTCTCCTTCCCTTTTACTATATACCCATCCGGTTGACACATATAAATCTCTTCATTCAAATCACCATGTAGGAAAGCCGTCTTCACATCAAGTTGCACAAGCTCAAGATCATACTGTGCAACAAGAGCTAACATAATGCGAATTGAGGAGTGCTTCACAACCGGAGAAAAGATTTCATTGGAGTCAATGCCCTCCTTTTGTGCATACCCTTTAGCAACTAATCTTGCTTTGAATCTCACATTGCTTTTCTCATCAGCATCTTCCTTCTTGGCATACACCCATTTGCAACCGATAGCTTTCTTGCCCTTAGGCAATTTAGCTAACTCCCAAGTCTTGTTCTTCAAGAGAGAATTCATCTCATCACCCATGGCATTGCACCACCTCTCCTTTTCTTCACTCTCAATAGCTTCCTCAAAATTGGATGGAATCTCATCAGTGATAATAGGAAGAGCAAAAGAAACATAGTCACTATACCGAGCTGGCTTGGTAATTTGTCTCTTTCCTCTGTTCTTGGCAATAGACTCTTGAGGTGAAACTTCCTTTTCAACTTGAATAGAATCTTCACGTTCAACTTCTTCAACATCCTTATGGTCACCAACTTCTTCACTTGTAGTGGCTTCGACATCAGCAGAAATAGGATTTGAAGTACCAGATGCAACTTTCTCAAGCTCCACCTATTTGACATCTTTCACATTCTTCTCAGAGTCTTTGAACATACTTTCTTCATCAAATGTCACATCTCTACTGATTACAAGTTTCTTCATCTCTGGGCACCACAACCTGTAACCTTTGACACCACTACTAAAACCAAGAAAGATAGCCTTTTTGGCTCTAGGATCAAGTTTATTTTCAGTCACATGAAAATAAGCAGGTGAACCAAAAATACGGATATAGTCATAATCAGAAGAAGGTTTTCCAGTCCATACCTCCATTGGTGTTTTACCCTGAATAGCAGCTGAGGGTAACCGGTTGATGATGTGACATGCATAATTAACTGCCTCTGCCCAAAATGACTTGCTTAAACCCGACTGAGACAGCATACATCTAACCTTCTCAAGCAAGGTTCGATTCAATCTTTCTGCAACTCCATTTTGTTGTGGAGTTCCCCGAACACTAAAATGTCTCACAATCCATTCCTCTTTGCAAACTTTAAAGAAAGGGTCAGATGTGTATTCTCCACCATTATCCGATCGCAAAATTTTAATCTTTCTCTCAGTCTGGTTCTCAACCATTTTCTTCCAACTCAAGAAAATGCTCAATACCTCACTTTTGTGATTTATAGTGTAGACCCAAGACCTTCTTGAATAATCATCAACAAAGGTCACGAACCAATGTCTACCACTCAAAGAGGGAGTCTTTGTAGGACCCCAAACATCTGAATGCACATAATCAAGAATGCCCTTCGTCTGATGTACTGCAGTACCAAACTTCACTCTAGTTTGCTTTCCCAAGACACAATGCTCGCAGAAATCAAGCTTACAAGTCATGGCACCTTTTAGAAGACCTTGTTTCACAAGCCCTTGTAGAGCTTTCTCACCGGCATGACCTAATCTCATATGCCACAGTCTAGTAGTATCTGAATCAGATGTGCCCATATTTTCTGAGACTACAGACGCTTCACCTGTCACGGTGCTTCCTTGCAATAGATACAAATGACCACATCGAGGAGCTTTCATCACAACAAGTGCACCATAGGTAACTTTCAATGTCTGCCCATCTGAATGAAACCTGAAGCCCTTGGATTCTAAAGTTCCCAAAGAAATAAGATTTTTCTTCAAATTCGGTACATACCGAACACCTGTCAACTCTTTAACCATGCCATCATGCAACTTCAAACGAACTGTACTAATCCCTTTTGTTGTGCAAGGATTGTCATCTCCCATGAACACAACACCACCATCAAACTCTTTCAAGCTTGAAAACCAATCCTTGTGAGGAGTCATATGATGAGTACAACCCGTATCCAACACCCACTTAGTAGCACAATCAAATGATGAGGAAGTGGTTAAAGCAAAATCAGAAAAATCTGTTTCAACCTCAGCAACATTAGCTTCATAACTTTCTTTGCCTTTGGTCTTCAACCTAGGACAATTTTTCTTCCAATGGCCCTTATTATGACAAAAGGAACATTCATCCATTTCCAAGGTTTTTCTACCTTTAGAGTTTCCTCTAGGTCGAGAGTGTGATTTTTTCCTACTAGAAGAGGATCTCCTCTCCGATGATCTACCTCTAACAAATAAAGCTTCAGATGTACTATCATGACTTTTATCTCTATGCCTCATTTCATAATTCATCAAAGCATTTGACACATCTTCAAATTTCACAGTTTCTTTACCATGCATAATAGTGGTAACAAAATGCTCATAAGAGTCCGGCAAGGAATTCAACAATATTAAGGCCTTATCTTCATCCTTAATATCCTCATCTAAATTTAACAAGTCGGCAATCAACTTATTAAAAGCATCAAGGTGTCTAATCATTTTTGTACCTTCTTTGTATTGGAAGCGGTAGAGCTTTTTCTTCAAGTGTAGCCGGTTCTCTGCACTCTTCGTCATATACTTGTCTTCCAATTTTTGCCACAACACACTTACTACTGTCTCCCACATCACAAAATACTTCTGAGTTTTGACCTCACATTGCCACATCCCGAAGTTGTTTGTGCCATCAAACTTTTCCACTTCGAACTTTGCATTTTGTACCGTAGTTCTTGCAAACCCGAAGTTGCTTCCAAAAGGATTCTCATCTTGCCCGTCTGACATCTTTGGCAACTAGACAGTACCCAAGAGCAACCAGTGCTCTGATACCAATTGTTGTGCTAGGATAACACCAAAACCAATTGGAACCAACTCAAGCTAACCCACAGGAAATATATCAAATGAAATGCAAGAACAAAATATAAAAGACAACAAGATTTTAACGAGGTTCCTCAACAATCAGTGTAACTGGAGTACATCCTCGGAGCAGTATGAGCTCACCCAATAATCCACTATCAACCAAATGGGAGTTTACAAAGTGTTGGCCAGCTCACAACCCAAAACCCC
Organism: Malus fusca; assembly: GCA_035220775.1. Lineage (NCBI taxonomy): Eukaryota > Viridiplantae > Streptophyta > Magnoliopsida > Rosales > Rosaceae > Malus > Malus fusca. The sequence continues at coordinate 29,803,282 of CM069071.1, forward strand.
AATACAACCAAGAACTCTCACACACCAAAGAAACAAATAGAGAAAAAAATATAGTGATTAATTTCTTCTCTATACAAAGCTCAAAGCTATTACAACAATAACACTTTGATGGAGTGAGAACTAACCAATGAAAGGAGCAACAACTCCTTCTCTGAAATGGAGTTGCGGCAGTACCTTCTTTCTCTCCCTTTTCTTATGTGCTGCTCTCTGTTTTTCTGCTCACTTAAACAAAAGGGCAGCAGCTGCCCTCATTCATAACCTAGCCATTCCCGTGGCTTTTCACATGGGCCAAAGAAAAAAAAGACTTTAGACAAGGTGCCTTTTTTTCCTCCCAAAACAAGGAAGGGACACAATGATGTTGTACATCTTTTCTTTTCTTTTATTTAATCAAAAGTTGGCCACTTGGCCACTAATTCAACAACAGTGTCATCATCTTCGTAGGCAACAACAGTGCGTACAGTCTAGCGACTCCCTTGTAGCAGTGGCAGCATGTGTAGTGCAGCGAGCAGCCTTTTTTGCAGTGAGAAGCCTCTTTTGCGGCGAGTAGCCTTCCTTGCTTGCGGCGAATAGCCTCCCTTGTGGTGAGCAGACTCCCTAACGGCGAGCACCCGCTCTTGCGACGAGCAGCCTCCCTTGCAGCGAGCTAACTCCCTAGTGGCCAGCAGCCTATCTTGCGGTGAGCAACCTATCTTGCGGCAAGCAGCCTCCTTTGCGCCAAGCAGTCTCTCTTGTGATGAGCAGCCTCCCTTGTAGCAAGCAGCCCCCCTTGCAAGGAGCAGCCTCTTTTGCGGCCTGTTGCATCCAACGATTCCTATACAGCAGCGGCAATGCGTGCAGTCCATCAAATCCCTTGCAGCAATGTTAGTGCGTGTAGTCTAGCAACTCCCCTGTTGCAGTGGCAGTGCATTCCAGCAACTCTTTTGCAGCAGTAATGACAATTCTATATCGATGACTTGGCATCAGCATCACAGCAACAGAGTTCAGAAGAAGCAAACAACCAAGACAATAGAAGGCAGTGACATCAATAGAAGACAGCAACGACAACAACAGGCGTTGTAGACCCAATGTCGAAGGCCACAACAAACCCAAAAAAAAAAAGGGTGGAGCCGCCACCTACGGTGGGAAACTGAGCTCGAAGACGACACGCGGTCTCGAGCGGCAAAGCACACTATAATTCGAGGGGGACAACGTAGATATTCGAAAAGTGCATTCACCTGCAAAGAAAACTAATCATCAAAAAAGGGAGCAAAATGATAAAATATGCACCAATTTGGAATAAAATATATTAAATATATGGATGGTGGTGTTTAAGTAAATGGTCTGCATGCAAAGCCATGAAAAAATAAATAAATAAATAAATAAAGGTGGGACCCACTTACAAATTCCATACTCATTTGGCATAGTTGTGCCAAAAGTTGGAGGCACATGATGCAAGGGCTATGCATGGCTAAAGCATGGAAGTGCTGGGTGTGAAAGCATATCGACATTAGAAGGCTGAGCTGCACGCTTTTGACTTTGATGCGTCTCCAGTTAGCCAATGCGGCTTCCTTTTCTTTGCCCTCAAATTCCAACAGTAGAATTACAGTAAGTGTGCAGCAGTCAGTAAGCGCGCAACGGCAGTAGCAGCACCAGTAGAGTCGCAGCGGGCAGCAGCAGTGGGGTTGCAGTGAATTGCAACAACGAATGCAGAACGCAGCGAGGAGGAGCAAGCAATAGGAGCAGCTATTTTTTTGTAGGGAACTCACTTCACCGCAACGTCCACTCACCGGGGCATATGTATCGGTCGCAACTAGCAACATAGTTGCCTCCATTGAATCATCAAATCATGTCCGCCACCACAAGAGTGTAACTTCATCTTTGTGCTCTCAACCAAATCATGCATTCGTGTTGTGTGGTTACCTGCAACATAAAAAGATTAAAGAAAAAAAAACTAGTTCGCACTGCCGCAAGGTAGCATGGAACCGATGGAATGGCATGATCGATCTTCTTCATGACAGCGGGCTCGTGACAATAGAGATGAACACGATTGTACTTGCACCTTCGTACCTACATCCATCGATAAAGCAGACCAACTGGAGAAGACCACCGTGACCGTGCCAAGACGGGTTCAGTGAGCATTGTCAGGGCTCACGGAGGAAGCACAACATGGGCTGACGACTATGGCAACTCCAGGCCGTGCAGAGACAAAGCACGGTGCTGCAGTGCATAAATAAAAAGTCTACCCTAGTTTCACTTTATATAGGAAAAAAAAATTCAAGGCTTCCTTGTGCAGCTTGCAAAATATCCAAAAAGAGAAGAAAATTGACAATCGCATTGATTATGAGATCCTTTTTTGCCAATTTGGATATGGAAAAATTGTAGACATTGAAATTTCGGTGGCATAAATGTTAGCCATTGCATTAAGATTACATTTGTAAACATTGAAATTTTGGTGAAATAAATGTTGACCATTGTATTAAAATTACAACCTTCATTCACTTCACCTACATCATACACTAAGTTCACCTACAACATCCACCAAGTTTCACCTACAACATCCACCAAAACAAATGGATGGTGGTGATTCATTCCCGAAACCTATAAATAGGCTCCTCCATCAAAGAATCAAGGAGGATTTTACATACACTTTCTCTACTCCCAAATTGGAAGAGAATTCACACCACACCAAAGCCTTGAAGCCTCGAAACTCTAAAGCTCTCAAGCAAATCTCGAAGAATCAAGAAACCCCTCTTCGTTCTTCGTCAAAATCCTCCTTCAAGATCAAGCCCCAACGGCCCTTGAAGAAACTTCCACTAATTCAAGATCAAGCCCCGACGGCCCTTGAAGAAAGTGTTCATCATTCATCATCCATTCATCCTAAGATCAAGCCCCGACGGCCCCTTGGATCAACACCACATCAACAAATCTACCCATTGCAAAGATAGAATCAAAGGTTAAATTTGTAAAAGAGATTGTAACCCCTAAATCATTAATACAAATATTATTTTGTACACGTGTTCTTGTCTCATTCATCGCAGGAATTCCCGTGTTTACAAATTTGGCACGCCCGGTGGGACGGTCTCTACCTCTCATCTCTATCTTTGAATCCGTAACAAGCACAAATGGCGTCAAAGAAGGCTCAAGTTGTTCTCGCTGCCGATGCAAGAAATAAGAGCGTCATCACGGCAGGGGGCGTCACTTCAGGCATCATAACTCGAAGCAAGGCAAAAGCTCTTTATGCCGCCTCTTCCGCCCTGCATCAACTCCGCCGAAGGCACAAGAGCACCCGAGGCATGAACCAATGATCACCCTGGCCTCGCTCAGGGCGCCAAGAGAGGAAATCCAGAGGAAGTACTCTGAATCCTTACTTTCTGATGCCGACTCAAGCGGCGGCATAGCTATGCAAGTCATGGTTACTGGAGCGACTTCAATTGAGGAGCAGCTGGCTCAGATGAATGAAGCGATCGCAAAACTCACAAGGACTGTGGAGGACAAAAACCTGCAAATCGCAGCACTCGTTAACCAACTAGATGCAAAGCCCGACCAGAAAGTCGAGCAAAGGGATAATCCAGTAAAGAAGGAAAATGACGAGGATGAGGAGCCTCTAGTGGAGAACGTCGGAGAGAAGCTGAAGCCAGACCAAGCGGCGACGCTCATGGGATCTCTCTCTATCCAGCAGCTGCAGGAGATGATCGCCAACACCATCAAGGCGCAGTACGAAGGAAGCTCACATGACTCCGTACTATACTCAAAGCCCTACTCCAAGAAGATTGACGTTTTGAAGATGCCGAGGGGTTATCAGCCACCAAAGTTCATGCAGTTCAATGGAAATGGGAACCCGAAGCAACATGTCGCCCACTTCATTGAAACCTGCAGCAATGCTGAAACAGAGGGAGACTACCTCGTCAAGTAGTTCATGCGCTCGTTCAAAAGCAACGCCTTTGACTGGTACACCGACCTCGAGCCCGAGTCTATCAACAGTTAGGATCAGCTAGAAAGGGAATTCATCAACCGCTTCTACAGCACGCGCCGCACCGTAAGCATGCTGGAGCTGACCAGTACGAAACAGTGGAAGGATGAACCTGTCGTCGACTACATCAATAGATGGCGTTCATTAAGTCTAGATTGCAAAGATCGGCTTTCTGAAACCTCTGTCATTGAGATGTGTGTTCAAGGCATGCACTGGGGGTTACATTACATTCTCCAAGGCATAAAACCAAGAACGTTTGAGGAGCTGGCAACTTGTTCCCACGATATGGAGCTAAGTATCGCCAATCACGGAAAGAATGAGCCGATCACCCACTTCAAGAAGGATAAGGTGTTCGCCCTGAGTGTAGACAAGACCGGAAAAAAACCCCGCCAAGGAAACTTTTACCGTCAACACTACCCCCATTAAAACCTCATCCGCGCCTATCAAGACCTCATCTGCACCTATCAAGATTTCCTCCAAGACCAAGTCAAAGGAGACAAAGAGAAGTGAGCCTCCTCGCACCCAAGACAAGTATAAAAACACCTTGAGAGAGTTGGAGCAAAAGACGTACCCTTTTCCTGACTCAAACGTCGATGCAATGTTAGATGACTTGCTAGAAAATAAGGTGATTAAGTTACCAAAGTGCAAGCGCCCTGAAGAAATCGAACGAACGATCCTAGGTACTGCAAGTACCATCGTATCGTGAGCCATCATGTGGGCAAGTGCTTCGTCCTTAAAGAACTCATTATGAAGCTAGCGCAACAAGGGAGAATTAAGCTCGACCTTGAAGACACAGCCGCAACACATACTACTATAGTGGCGTTTGCATCCTTCGATCCCATGCCTCTCCAAGCGACACCCGACCATTCCTATCAATGCACAAGCTACACGGCGCCTTCTGTACAACCATCGCTGGGGGCAAATGAACAAGATGCACATACCGATGATGAAGAAGGATGGACATTGGTGACCTACAAAAAAACAAGGAAACCAAAACCATAAGCCACAAGACAAAAGGTGGAACAATTGAGAAAGCACCGTCGCCGCAACAGTAGGAAGCCCAAAAGAAACGTAAAAGTTGATAAGCCAACGTATGTTGGGGAACCTATGGAGCAAGAGCCACGCATTCCTGTCTCCTTGCACGAGTACTTCCCGAATGACTTCTTCCAACAGTGCACTATCGCTGCCTGCCATATGGTCGAAGTAGAAATGGAAAAACCTTCAAAAGGCAAAGATATCACCATTGAGGGAGAAAAAACTCTCACGCTTGAAGAAGGTCTGCCAATACACTTTAGCATTGAGGAAACGCTACGATTGCCAAAGAAGATGCGAAGAGCATTAGTAGCGGTCTTGGAAAGTCCCAATGACCACGAAGTGCAAGAAAGCAAGAACGAATGCTTAAAGCTTCGGCCACATGAATGTGCCACATGTTGTGCCATCGAGGACGCAATCCACTTCACCGACGAAGACTTGCTGCTAGGATCCAAGCCTCACAACCGTCCTCTCTTCGTCTCTGGGTACGTAAGGGAGCACAAAGTCAACCGCATGCTTGTGGATGGTGGATCAACCATAAACATCATGCCAAAGTCAACAATGACTACAATCGGCATCAAGGCGGACGAACTGTCCCTAAGTCATCTACTAATCCAAGGTTTTAATCAAGGAAGACAAAGAGCGATGGGCATGATCCGAGTGGAGATGACTATTGGTGAACTCAAGTCAAGCACGATATTCCACGTGATTGATGCAAGAACTTTCTACGGCTTGCTGTTAGGAAGGCCTTGGATCCATGCGAATGGAGTAGTACCGTCCACCCTTCACCAATGCTTGAAATTCTACCAAGAAGAAGTGAAGGTGATCTATGGCGACACCAAACCATTCACCGAAGCCGAATAACATTTCTTAGACGCCAAGTTCTACATGGATGAAGACATGGTGCCCGAAGCTCTTCCGAAAGAGATCAAATCCACGAGCAAAGCAACGCCTAAAAAGCAGGAATGGCAAGCCATGCCCAAGAAGCAAAAAGGAGAAGCTATGCCATGTTCAAGCAAAAACGATGATGAGCCTCCTAAACCTGTAACAACCAGAGGGAGTATGACGCCCTCAAATAGACCAAACATACCCGTTTTCTGATACATCCCGATGTCGAGAAGAAAGAATGGTTAATCTCCGTTCGAAACTGGAGCAAGCAAAGCCGACGCACAGCGGCATATGGATAATGTCAAGTTGCTCAAGACGAATGTAGTTTTGCATCTGACACAGCTAGGCGACACTAAGGTTGCAAGAATACCACAAGGCTTCATAAAAGCTCTACCAAAGGGGGTGGAACCAAGCTTTCTCCCAATCCAGAGGACCGAAGAAGGTTTTGATCCAAACGCCTACAAACTCATGTCTAAAGCTGGGTACGACTTCGCTTCTTCTTCAAATCATGGAAAGAAGGTTTCAAACACCGTTAACAATAAAGAACGTGACCTCACCGAGACTCAAAAGAAGTTGAAGAAGCATGGTTACGGAGTGGACAACAACAAAGCTGGACTTTGCTTCACACCAAATGCACCCGTGAAGATTTCAAGCAAAGCGAAAAATGCTAGCACTCAACACATCAGCGTGAGCATTGAACAAGATCAAGAGGAGCCTAAATCCGCCCATCGGACGTCATTCTTCGATAGGATGAATCGTTCAAGACCCAGAATGTCAGCACTTAATCGCATTGGTGGTCAAAACCGAACCTCCGTTTTCAAGAGCCTCAACATGCCAACACCCCAAGACTCTGCTTTTGAAAGGTTGTCAAAACATAAGAAGCAAAGCAACAAGGTTAGCTCTCCTCCTCGTCGGTCAGCTTTGGGAAGACTTGAAGACAACAGGAAGTTTTCTAGAAATAGGGAGACAACGTTAAAGGAAGAAAAGCTCGACAGGCTAGCAGAAAAATGTGATATTCGAAGCTTGATTCCTTCAAGGATGAAGCGCCAAGCAATCTTGGAGGTTGACACAAATGGACCACTGATAGTAAGAAGGCGCACCATCATCCACATTGGACAATCTTCATGCCAACCAGCCCACGAGGACGACACTGAAGGGGAGGTCCAAGACATCTTCCCCGTCACGATCGAAAAAGACAAAGGAGATGAAACCCCTAAGGAAGACGTCGTTTTTGGCTCTTTTGACTCAAAGTCGTCGCCTCAACCGCTGGGGGCATGCTCCAAGTCAAGCAAGGTTGAAGGAATGACTCATGTCACTTCAAAGAAATTACACGTGAAGCCTACGTCGCATTCACAAATGCACCAGTCGAAAAGGGGGCAAGAAACCATTATTAATACACTTTCAAGCCTGGATGAAGCTGAGATCGACAACATGATCGAAGGTGATCTAATTCAAGAGGTCATGGACACAGGACGGAACTTAAACGTTGCCTTTAAAAAATCAGGGGAACTCCGCGCTTGCATAGATTTTCGTAACTACAACACCCGTAATGACGATACCAAAGAGGGATTCCAAGATGTCTTTCACATCACGATCCAAGAAAGCAAAGAAGATGAGATCCCCGAAGAAGATGTCACTGCTGCACCACCGCAACTTGAGGATGGGGGGCAATCCACGGTTGATGATCTCAATGAGCTCAACTTAGGCACAAAAGAGGAGCAGAAACATATCTTCGTGAGTGCGCTGCTAAGTGCGGACGAGGTAGATGAGTATTACCAACTGTTATCAGAGTACAAAGACATCTTTCCTTGGACTTACAAGGAAATGTCGGCCTTGACCCTGTCATCGTTGTGCATCATCTTGCAGTTAAGCCTGGAATGCGACCGATAAAGCAAACTCAAAGGCGCTATCGATCCGAGCTCATTCCACAAATCGAGGTAGAGATTGACAAGCTAATCGAAGCAGGCTTCATTCGAGAGGTGCAATACCCCAAGTGGATCTCCAACATCGTCATCATCCTTAAGAAATCTGGATAAATACGTGTTTGTGTAGACTTCCGGGACCTCAATGACGTTTGCCCGAAAGACGACTTTCCCTTGCCGATCATCGAAATCATGGTAGACGCAACCACTGGCCACGAGGCACTGTCATTCATGGACGGTTCTTCTGGATACAATCAAATTCGTATGGCTCTCGAAGATAAGGAACTAACAGCATTCCGCACTCCAAAAGAAATCTACTGCTACAAGGTGATGCCCATTGGTATAAAGAACGCTGGAGCCACATATCAACGAGCAATGCATAAAATCTTCAATGACATGCTGCACAAAAACGTAGAATGTTATGTGGACGACGTGGTGGTCAAAACAAAGAAAAGATCAAATCACTTGAAGGATTTGCGAGTAGTGTTCGAAAGGCTGCGAAAATACAACCTCAAGATGAACCCGTTAAAGTGTGCGTTTGGCGCCACCTCTGGAAAGTTCCTCGGCTTCATTGTCAAGCACCGTGGCATTGAAGTGGACCAATCAAAGATCAAGGCCATTCAAAGCATGCCCGAGCCAAGAAACCTGCACGAGCTGAAAAGTCTATAATGACGACTAGCCTTCATCAGAGGCTTCATCTCCAACCTTGCAGGGCGTTGTCAACTGTTCAGTCGACTCATGAAAAATAATGTTCCGTTCGTATGGGACGAAGCGTGCCACAATGTTTTTGAAAGCATAAAAAAATATTTATCAAGCCCACCTGTCCTGGGGGCACCTGTGCCCGGGAAACCACTCATATTGTACATCGCCGCTCAGGAAAGTTCAGTGGGAGCACTCTTGGCATAGGAAAACGAATTCCAGAAATAATGAGCGCTTTACTACCTAAGTCGAACGCTCACCGGCGCTGAGTTGAACTACTCCCCAATAGACAAAATGTGCCTTGCCTTGGTGTTTGCCATCCAGAAGCTCAGACATTACATGCATGCTTACACCATCCATTTGGTTGCTAAAGCTGACCCGGTCAAATACGTCATGTCCAAGCCAGTTTTGACAGGGCGACTAGCTAAATGGGCGTTGCTTCTCAATCAATACGAGATCATCTACGTCCCAGCTAAAGCCGTCAAGGGACAAGCATTAGCAGACTTCCTTGCCGATCATCCAATCCCAGCCGATTGGAAAATCTCAAACGACTTGCATGACGAGGAGGTATTCTACATCGACATATTCCTGACGTGGACGATGTTCTTCGACGGATCCGCACGAGCAGACGGAGCTGGGGCAGGAGTAGTATTCATGTCGCCACAAAGGCAAATACTACCTTATTCATTCCAACTAAGCGAATTATGCTCCAACAACGTCGCTGAGTACCAAGCACTGATCATCGGGCTCCAAATGGCGATCAACATGGAAATCACAACCCTTGAGGTATATGGCGACTCCAAGCTCATAATTAGTCAACTCTTAACTGAATATGAGGTCAGGAAAGATGATCTCGCTCCGTACTTCCGATTGGCAACTTAGCTGCTACAAAAGTTCGAGGCTGTAACACTAGAACATGTGCCGAGAAAAGAAAATCAAATGGCAGACGCTCTCGCAAACTTAGCCTCGAGTATGACACTAGGAGAAGACGAAGCTGCAGACGTGCCAGTTTGACAAAGATAGGTTATCCCCCTCGTCACCGAAATGCTACTAGATGATACAAATGTTATCTCAGTACGTCCAGTCGATGTTGAAGAATGTAGACAACCGCTGATCGACTACTTAGAGCATGGAAAACTTCCAGATGATTCTAGACACCGCTCTGAAATACGTCGACGAGCACCTCGCTTCCTTTACTACAAAGAAATACTCTACCGACGCTCTTTCGAATGAGTACTTCTGAGATGCTTAGGTGAGGAAGAAGCCAATCAAGCCATGGAATAAGCACACTCACGCGTATGCGGGGCGCATCAATCTGGACCAAAGCTACATTTCCAGCTCAAAAGAATGGGTTACTACTGGCCAAGCATGGTGAAGGATTGCCTGGTACATGCCAAAAGGTGCCAAGCCTTCCAATTCCACGCCAACTTCATACATCAACCACCTGAACCATTACACTCTACAGCTGCTTCATGGCCATTCGATGCATGGGGATTGGACGTCGTAGGACCAATTACTCCAAAGTCATCTACAGGAGAAGCTTACATCCTAGCTGCAACAGATTACTTCTCCAAGTGGGCTGAAGCCATACCCCTAAGAGAAGTCAAGAAGGAAACCGTTGTCTGTTTCATCAAAGAGCATATCATCCACTGATATGGTGTGCCTCGCTACATTATCACTGACAATGGAAAACAGTTCTCCAACCGACTTGTAGACGAGCTCTGTGAGAAATACAAGTTCAAGCAGCACAAGTCTTCCATGTATCATGCTCCGGCCAACGGTCTTGCAAAAGCATTCAACAAAACATTGTGCAACCTTTTAAAGAAGGTGATTGGACGAACAAAGAGAGACTGGCACGAAAGAATAAGCGAAGCACTTTGGGCATATAGGACGACGCATAGGACTCCTACCCAAGCTACCCCTTATTCTCTTGTATATGGCGTGGAAGCTGTTCTACCGCTAGAAAGCCAAATCACCTCACTAAGGATGGCTATACAAGAAGGCTTGACTGATGAAGAGAATGCAAAGTTGCGCCTTCAAGAGTTGGAAGCACTCGACGAAAGAAGGCTCGAAGCTCAACAATACTTGGAATGCTACCAAGCACGGCTATCCAAGGCATTCAACAAGAAGGTCCGCCCAAGGTCTTTCCAAACTGGAGATCTCGTCCTTGCATTATGAAGGCCTATCATCACAACTCACAAGACAAAAAGCAAATTCACATCAAAGTGGGATGGACCGTACGTAATACAAGAGGTATACACGAACGGCGCCTACTTAATCATGGCAGAAGACGGCTTGAAGATCGGCCCCATCAATGGCAGATTCTTGAAGCGCTACTACCCCTAAAAGGCGACGACCAAGGCTCCTCGCCTGCATGAGCCTAAACTGCACACGGCACAAAGCTACTGGCCCGCAAGAGCATAAACTGTGTACGGCAAAATCATCATCAAAATCACCACTAAAACCATAAAAAAAAAAAAAAAAAAAATTCATCGCTCATTTGAACTACGTTATGACTTGATCTCTTCTTTGGAAGGGTACGTAGGCAACTTGAAACTTCAAAACTTCGAGTACAGTCTCATCAAAATAAAAAAATAAGGACTTTATTAAAGTCAATTTTATTACAAAGGCAACAAATATTTGTTTGTAAAAAAAAAATTAAAAAAATTAAAAAATCAAAAAAAATTACAGTATCCTTATTGTAAACAAAATAAAAAAAAATAAATGTCATTAGGCCTTTCTCTGCTTGGTCTGCGACACCGAGCATCCAGCCTTGGTCTGCGTCGCCAAAGTCCAGGACCCGGCCCAGGCCATAGCCAGCAGCAGCATCAGATATCCCTACAACAGTCCACACCGTTTTGAGTTCTTTATAGGGCTTTCTGAAGATCAGCCTATTTGTGCTTGTACAGCCTGGGCCTATGGAAACGCTGGTGGCCGAATCTCCCATGCTTTATCAGCATATAGCTGTCAACATCGCAACCACCAATACAGCAGCCTCCCAACTTCATCTCCACGACTCGATGACCTCTCTGTGCAAGTCCATTCTTCCCTGCGACTTCAAGAGGCGGCGGTTGATTGAGGTGGAGCATAAGCTTTCAAAGCTGTAGTCGGATAGCCTCATGCGGCAGCAGAACCTTTTTCACTAGGGAATGAGCTTGATGGGTCTCAGGCAAAACACATGGTACCCTCTGTTGTAGCCACGACCGTCATACCCAAGAGGAAACCTCGCCACTAAAGCAACAACCTCTGCTGCCTCGCCCAGCACCGTCCCCGATCTGAGCAAGCTCACCAATGCCGAGCTTGTCTCGATCTCCCACTACTTCCAAGGCAAGCCCACGACGATAGATTGACAAGGAGGAACGAGCCCACGACCAAACACAACAGCATCTCTGTCTCTTGGCTTCATCATCATCACCTACCTTCAGCCTTCGCGGTTTGAAGAATCGATTGTCACCTACGACCGCTCCCTTGAGACAAGAGCGCCGGTTCACCCTCGCACCTCCATCGCCAAAACCATCACCAAATTAAGTCCAAGCTCGAGCCCTCCAATCAAAGCAACCACCTTCAGATTATAAACTTATCCAGCAAACATCTTCAAATAGAACAATCCCATCCCAAGCTTGCTCATTCGTTCCATTGTCACGCTGCAGCGGGAGTTTCTTTACAGTGGTTTCCTGAAAAGGACGAGGAAGATGGGCTTTTGACGTTGTTGAGGAACGGCCGGTTGAATTTGCCCTCTGGGTGTTGATCTGGGCATCTGTGTCGCTTGCCTGGTTCGCGGCTTCCATGGATGCGAACGCTGCTACTGCGGCAACGGCTAATTTCATTAGAGCCTCCAGCTCTGGCTCGAGGATTGTGACAGTGCTTCAAAACTTCGTCTGACCTGATGAGGCTGTATTGTTTGCTTTCGCCACACTTTTGGTCATTGAGCTTCGAGGGGCTTAGAAGGATCAACGGGGACTTGTGGCGCCAGCTGTGAATGGCAGACTTAAGGACGAGGTTGGTGACCGCTGTCAAACGACTAGCTGGTCATGAAGCTTGACGCCTTACACTTTGCCTCAAGCTCTAGATGCTTCTGCACCTCCACCATGGCTGCTGCCTTTGAATGTGATTGACAAAACCAAAGTTTGTCAACTCACACCTACTTGCATCATTGCTCCATGCCTATCCAAGCTCCTCTGCATTTCTCCATGTACCATGTAGGGGTATATATAGAACAAAAAAAGGAAGGTGTTGGCCGACAAAAACAAAAAAATATATATGAAGATTTCAGGAATGATGCACGGCACCATGAGAAGGGTTCTAGGTGGGATTAAGTTGCAGGACAAAGGCGCATGTTCAAAAGTGACCCATCAACACATTTGATGTGAGTTCCCGCATGCCAATTCAAAGGTGGAGCTCACATTTTTTCTGGAAAGGAATGATGTCCTATGCCAATTCAAGCACCCACTAAGAAACCCAATCGTGTTATCGTCAAGCCACTCACAAGTGTATACTACTGTTAGCAAGTCAGGAAGGAAAATGGAAAGAAGTGGTGGTGACAAAATTATTGCAAAGAAGAAAGAAGAAGAAGGATGGTGCACAACATCACCTTGGAAAAGTGTGACTTAAAAAAATAAAAAAAAATAAAAAAAAGAGTAACACATCTTAGTGAGTTATATGTTTTATTTGTACTTAGCACAATGCACTGAATATAATAAAGCATGTCCATTAATATCTCTAAGAAATTACAAGTGCGTAAAAAAAAAAAAAAAAAAAAAGCAAAAAGGGAAAAGACAGAGACTTCACAAAGGTTGTTCACGTGAAGCCTCAGCGCTCGGCTGAACCCTAGAAGAAGAAGGCACTAAAGATTGATCATGTGGCGCCTCAATGATTGGTCGAACGCCAGAAAGCGAAGGCAAAAGGTGCCTCTGGAAGAAAGCCACAAACTTCTGATGGTCGCTTTGAATCCGACCTTCAGACGCCTGTAGATGATCAAGCTTTCTCTTCATGCTCGTCGAATAATCATTTCCAAGCATACGCAAATCTCGATTCTCGCGCTTGAGACGTTTGATCTCTCGTCTAAGGCTTTCAACCTCGGCCGTCAACGATTCAACTTGACAAGTTTGAGCAAGTAGACGTTGGCCCATGTTGGACACAGAGCCCGCGCACTGAACACTGAAAGTCAGGGAGTCTTGGACAACCAACTCATCAGACCGCCTCGAAAGCAACCTATTATCTCTAGGAGTGAGGAGGTTCCTAGCTACAACTGTAGTCGTTGTTGCATCCCTCATCACGAAGTCTTCAAAGGTAAGAGGGCCATTAGAAGATATGAAGGACGGGCGCCATATATCACCCTGACACGGCACGCCCGCATCGCTCCCAAGACTTAAATCTAAGCAAATGTTGAAAGGGGAAGCCATTTTCAGAAATGATAAAAGAAAAAGGTTGGATAAACTAAAATCTCATAAATACAGCAGAGATAATTTTTTACGGGAAGGCAATCTTCAAAGTGTGCACGTTGAATACAATTGACACCTTTTTAAAAATGAGAGGCAGCACAACCACTTGTTCAAAAATCGAAGAGACACCACTCTCCGAATTTCAAAACCCGGATTTTCCAGCGTAAAGTTCGTCGACACTTTTCAGACACAATCTCAGCTTTCAGCTATCACGTGCAACTTTGTCATAGATCACTGACAAAGTTGAAAATGTGTGAAGTCCATTATGTCAACTACCGCACTTCTGCCGATAAGCGTGGGTGACAAGGCCACATCTGCACCACTACCTGCTGTTGGAAAACTCCTATATAGGTCGACCTTCACCCTCTATGGCAAGGCACACATCCAAAACGCCTAACTCTTCTTCTTCTTCGCCAAGAATGCATCTGCAACCAAACCTCTCACCATACTCAGCTTTCTTCCTCCCTGAAAATACAAACGCCTGACTCTTCTTTCTTGCCAAGAACACATCTGCAACTAAAACCTCTCAACATACTCGGTTTTCTTCCTCCCTGGAAACATCTCTTCAACCCAATCGCACCAGAGCAAAGGTATCTCATATCACTAGGGTTGAGAGCAAGAGTATCTCATAGCATGCTTTCTCCCTATGTTTTTCTTTGTCCTCCCTCTTCACTGCAGGACAAGGAGAAAGACAGCAATCAGCCGGCACTTGGCATCAACCTTCCGACTTGGAACCGACTGCCTGGAACCCCTTCCCTGATTGCTCACCTAGCCGTGCTCTCGAATACTCATCTTCAACATCTTATGCTTCCTCTTCGTCTACCACATTTGCCTAGAAAACAGATGATGCAGGTGAAGATGATGTTTCAAAGCATGTGGAGACAAGCGCAACGAATACATGTGCTGATCGTCCGCTACTTCTTCAAAAGCAAAAGTATCTCATATCATCGGGGTCGAAAGCAAAGGTATCTCATATCATGCTCTTCCCCCATCTTCTCTTCTGCCCTTGCTTTTGCCTTTAAGACAAGGAGAAAGAAAGCAATCAGTCAGAACCTGAAATCAAACTTCCGATCTGGAACTGATTACCTGGAAGCTTTGCCTGGTTGCTTACCTAGCATTGCTCTCGAGTGCTCATCTTCAACTGCTGATATGTCTCGAATTCCCTCAGCGAATGCTTTAGGAGTGTGGATCTGTTGACATCGGCTCTTTGCACTGAAGCTGCCAAGCATGAGTGAGTCGCCGAGAGGTGGTGCTCCGAAGAAGCATTTAAAGGCAAAGGGTTGCACAGCACTTCAGCTATGTAAAAGAAACAAGCAAAGAAGAATGCAACACAACGAGCTGGAACAAATCATGTAGCACGAAGCCCTTCCCCGCATAATCGCATAATCCAGACGGAGGAGTTCAAGTAAAGATCCAAGCTGGACACCGTTGCTCTAACCAAAGAGCTCGATAAGCTTCAACAACCTTTCGCTGGCACCGTCACCGAAGAGCAAAGTCTCGATAATCCTTAAAGATCAAGTCACCAACTAGAACAAGAGCCCATCAATCTTGAAGATCATACCGTTGACCAAACTGCTCAGGGTTCATATGAAAATGCTGCGAACTTCCTTGATCTTTCAAAGCATGCGTGTCCTGAAACTTCTCGTGGTCATGTTTAAGTTCGAGATCAAGCCTCAACGGCCCTTAAAGAAATCACAAGTTCAATTCAAGATCAAGTGTCCACCACCCTTGAATCAAATCCAGTTCAAGATTAAGTCTGTGGAAAGTCCTTTGGAGGAAACCAGAAAACTCCTCCAGCCTAGTTCAAGATCAAAGCTGTGGAAAGTCAACAAGCGCAACAAAATACGTGCCGATTCATCCATTACCAAAGCCAAGGATCATCTACCACACGAAGCTCCTCCTGGTCCAATTTCATCCAAGATCAAGCCTCAACGGCCCTTGAAGAAATTTCAAACAAAATTCAAGAACAAGCCTTAACGGCACTTGAAGAAACTCCCAGACCAGTTCAAGATCAAGCCTCAATGGCCCTTGGATCGACAACTACATTAAGGGACTTCAAAACGCATCTTCTACATGTAACAAGAATATGTATACAACGCGCCTTGAAGTGGGGCATTTGTAGACATTGAAATTTCGGTGGCATAAATGTTAGCCATTGCATTAATATTACATTTGTAAACATTGAAATTTTGGTGAAATAAATGTTGACCATTGTATTAAAATTACAACCTTCATTCACTTCACCTACATCATACACTAAGTTCACCTACAACATCCACCCAAGTTCACCTACAACATCCACCAAGTTTCACCTACAACATCCACCAAGTTTCACCTACAGCATCCACCAAAATTCACCTACAACATCCACCAAAACAAATGGATGGTGGTGATTCATTCCCAAAGCCTATAAATAGGCTCATCCATCAAAGAATCAATGAGGATTTTACATACACTTTCTCTACTCCCAAATTGGAAGAGAATTCACACCACACCAAAGCCTTGAAGCCTCGAAACTCTAAAACTCCCAAGCAAATCCCGAAGAATCAAGAAACCCCTCTTCGTTCTTCGTCAAAATCCTCCTTCAAGATCAAGCCCCAACGGCCCTTGAAGAAACTTCCACTAATTCAAGATCAAGCCCCGACGGCCCTTGAAGAAAGTGTTCATCATTCATCATCCGTTCATCCTAAGATCAAGCCCCGACGACCCCTTGGATCAACACCACATCAACAAATCTACCCATTGCAAAGATAGAATCAGAGGTTAAATTTGTAGAAGAGATTATAACCCCTAAATCATTAATACAAATATTATTTTGTACACGTGTTCTTGTCTCGTTCATCGCAGGAATTCCCGTGTTTACAAAAATCAAAGCCAAATACCACCAATCAGTGAGATATTTTGCTATTTTGGTCATTTATGATCAAAAGATTAAAGGAAATTTTTTTTGTAGAGAATAATCACATTGATTATGTGGTCATTCTTACCCGCTTGGAGTGCAGGCCACACAAGGGAAAAGTTAATATTTCCCCAATTCAGTACCCATTTTGTCTCAAATTAGTCAAAGCAATACAAGTTGCACAAATAGTTACTTGCCTGCATAGGCTATATAGTCACAAAATCAAATGCTTAATACGTGCGTGGTACATAGAGCTTCTTCCCAAAAGAGATTACAAGAGTGGACCTAGCTCGCTGATTTGGTTGGAGGCATATTAAAGGAAAATATGGGATTTCTTGCCATATCAAATGTTATTGGAGAAGTTGTCTAATGCTCCAATTGGTCTTCCAAAAATATGCACTAATGGTCATGGTGAAGAAAGAAAGAAAGAAAAGTGCACTGATTGGTACGAGATTGGTATCAACATTTGACATGGTATAAAAAAAGTACATTTGCCATAGGAGTTTTCAAGTCACACCACCTACATGTGCCGGTTCCTCCATCATCACACATCAACACTAAGAAATCCAACAAAGCCGAAGATCACCAGCCACGTGACATTACTCGTGGTCCTGATTGTTCAAGAACAAGCCTCGACGGCCCTTGACGAAATCACAAATTCGATTCAAGATCAAGTGTGCACCACCCTTGAATCAAATTTGACTTCAAAAAGCTCTCTGGCCAAAACAAACACTCGTGTTCTTCATCAATCTCATGGAGAGTCAACAAGCACAACAAACACGTGCCGATTCATCCACTACCAAAGCCGAAGATCACCCACCACGTGAAACCGCTCGTGGTCCGTTTCATTCAAGACCAAGCCTCGACGGTCCTTGAAGAAACCTCCAGCCCAATTCAAGATCAAGTCTCGACAGCCCTTGAATCGACAACTACATTGAGAGACTTCAAAGCATAGTGATCAAATACATTCATTATGCACTTCAAGACCAAGCCTTGACGACCCTTGAAGAAACCTCCATCCCAATTCAAGATCAAGCCTCAACATCCCTTAAATCGACATCTACATTGAGGGACTTCAAAGCATAGTGGTCAAATACATTCACTATGCGCAGGACTTCAAAACACATCTTTTACACGTGATAAGCACATACATACGACGCGCCTTGAAGTGGGGGCATTTGTAGACATCGAAAATTCGGTGAAATAAATGTTCACCAACACACTAAAGTTTCGACATGCCAGGCTATATGTGGCATGCGCCATGTGTCTCACAAATCGTACACATGGACATGACTCATTAAAGTTGGACGAGTCATCTAGAAGCACACGTGTCAACACTTGGCGAAAAGGAATTATTTGATTTTAATTTAATTTAATCAAATATTAGTTGATGGAGTCAAATAACGAACCGGCCCACAAATCGAGTCATGGTTCTTTCGTCAATTAATCAAGTCTACAATCAAGGCCAAATCAATATGTAGTCAAAGCTTGGAGAGTCTATAAATAGGAGGCTCCAAGACAAAGAAAAAGGTTCAAAAATCATTTCCATACACTCTTAAACATTCAAATTCCCATACACTCTTAAACACTCAGGAGAATTCAGAAAGTCCTCTACGTTCTTCATCAAAACCCTTGAAGAATCATCAAGCACCACCACACGTGCCAGTTCTTCCCTCGCCACAAGCCAAATCCTTGAGGCAATCGTTCATCTAAGATCAAGTCATCAAGACCTTTGGATCAACAACCCCAACATCACACATCTACACATTTCAGAGATTGAAACAGAGGATCAAGTTGTAAAGAGATTGTAACCCTAAATTACATTAATACAAATATTCTTTGTACACGTGTTCTCTTATCATTTGTCGCAAGAAATTTGTGTTTACAGCATGCATTATGTTGCTTAATGAACTTAGGTTTTCAAATATTTTCCTTCATAACTCATTCAAGCAAGGAATCACAATCATATAAATCGAGGATGCTTCGAGATAATTCATTCCTCCATACTACGAATAACACACCTTAGCCAACTGGATGACGACACATGGCATGGAAAACCCTACACATGTGGCCAACCTTGTGATTGTATAAATACCTCATTCTATACCAAGTTTTGGTAAGCTTTTACTACGCAACAAAATCCTAAACTCTCTCTCTCTTTTCAGAGAAACTAACTTAGGTATCAAAGATTCATTGGCCAAACTCCCCCTCCCCCTTCCCCACTCCTTGGGCGCACGGCTTTTGGTTGTTTAAAGAAGGTGTTTAATTATTAAAATAATACATATTTGTATTTACTTGGGTACGATATGAGATCAAACAGTTCCGTATTCATAGAACTTGTTCCAATGACCATTTCAGTCACGTTTTCATTCACTTGGAATCTAGGCTCTTCTACTTCATTTTTTTTAATATTTTTCTCTTTCGTTTCTTTTTTTTTATTTCTTTTTATATTCCTCTTCCATCATTCCTCAAGTCCTATATGCTTGATCATGTTGAATCTGAACCACTTTATTGTTGAGCGAAATGTACGAAATATATCAAATTGACTTACCTAGGTGCTCTTTTGTATTCTAGAAAGTTGAAATAAAATTTCGAGCTGAAAGTGAGAAGGAAAATAAAAGTCCTTTTGGAAGATTACTCACATCTGACTCATTCAACTCTAATCATTATGGTATGATACCGAATTTACCAAAAAACCAAACAAATTCCAAACCGACCTGTTCAGTCCAGTTTGGTCCGACTTTGGTACCAATTTTTGGTAATTCCCAGCCCTACGGACAAGTGCATGTAGAGTAAATAAATAAACAATATTTTTAAACAAAATATATCGCGAAACTTAATTTACTAAATTGAACTAGCAACTCACATTATATATTTTCAAGTGAATATTTTGCTATTTTTCAGATTTTTCTAATTGAGTTGCTAGTTTAATAAGAAACTGTATTAGGCATAATTTACTGAACTATTATGGAGGCTAGAGAGAGAGGGAATGTACGGCAATACTAGAGAGAAAGAGAGAGATGTGTAATTGTGGGTGTGTTCTATTCCAACCCATTGTGCCTTTATTTATAGTAGTAGGGAAGGTTAATTCCTTACCCTTTTAGGATTACAACTTTTAATAGGTAATCTACTCCTAATAGGAATATAAAAGGTATTCCAAGATATACTAGGATTTACAAAATCACATTCCTAATCTAATAGGACTGCAACACTCCCCCTTGAGTGTGTAAATACTCAAGTAAATGGCGCATCAAGTCTTCAGTGATGAAGCAAGTATAGTTGATGAAGTCGTCGGCACAATGAGCGAATGCGAGTCTCAGATCAAGGGAAGAATGCATAAAAATTAACTCACAAAACCTCACTATAGTAAAACCCAAGGTGGGAGAAAACCCATAGACTAAGGAGAAAGGTGAGAAGTTGCATTGAGTCAAAACTATACGTCTTTTGGACGCAAGTAGTAGAGCTCACAAGGGTATGATCAGCCTAGGATGGTACCTCCTTAAAACCTAGTTAGGTAGCAAAAACCCAGTGGGATAAGCTTGCATGACTTCAATCTCCTAATGCTTTGCTGATGTAGATGTAGACGCAATATGTCTTGGTGTTGACTTCGTTGATGTATCATGGCTTGGTTGGGCTGATACATGCGGCATAATCTTCATGGATCGTCATTGGGACTCAACGATGGATGAAAAACAGGAAGTACTTCGAAATGCTCAACAAGAACTCCTAACCATGTCTCACTTGTGGCATAGTGAAGTAAGGTGAGTCTTGGAACGATTCGAAGATTTCGTAACTAATGTCATATCGTGGACCTCCAAGATATTGCGATATCCCTAACAGTAAAGACATAACCATTTAGGGATTTTGCCTTGTGCGGGTTTGATAAGTAACATGCGTTAGCATAACAAACAAAGCAAGCATCATTTCGAGGATCAGGGGGGTTGGATCCGCTGAGATGCGTTGAGATTTTCCCTCGTAGTACCTTTAGGGTACGTCTTTAATACCAATTCAGTGGTTGCGTGTAGGCGCGGTGCTGCATCTTTACCAAGATCAACAGCGAAAGAGATGTCATGTCTAAATACAATGAGCTAAGTACAACGAAGCACAAAGTTGAACTTAGATATGGAATTTCGGATTCCATAACCTCTTCAAGGGTCTTATTTGCATATAACGTATGGATGATCATAAGTATACTCAAAGGTAACACATTCGGGGTGTAGTCCGACTAGTCGACCAAAATACTGTCAAAACAACGCTTCAACTTCAGGTCAAGGCATAAACGAGTTTTCCCAAGATCCTTCATCTCAAATTCCATCTTCAGGTGCGACGCAGTTTTCTCAAGCTCTTCCGGAGTCTTAGTGAGATTCGTGTTAACGACATAAACTGTAACTCTAGCAATTTGGAATAAGACTTCATAGTTTAACATGCAAGGGCATAATTCATATCCCTGATTGATCAAATAACCACTTAGACGGGCATACCACATCCTTTGGATTGCAAGTGAACTCCTCAAACAAGTTAAAGGGTGTTATGTGGTTTGGAACTATTTGAACCAGTTTATGTAATTCTTAAGGAATTTACATGTCAATCTCCGTATCTATATCCCCATGGAGAAACACTAACCACATTTCATAATGATGTCATCAATCACAAGACGTTTGAGAGAAACCTTGCACCGTAAGGCATGCATCATATCGAACTATTTCATTCATCTCATAATGCTTCCTTTCCCACTTGTAACATAATAGGGTTACCTTGGGCAGTGTAGGAACGACATGTCCAATACACACTTCGGTAAGGAATTTGGCCTGGATTGTGATTTCATTTGTCCAATCAGTTCTACGTTGTCAATTAATCAACGAAACATGGTTCGATATCGTCGCTTTTCATTTATGTCAGTAGCTACCATATAAGTGAAAACATCATCGATGGTAATCTTATTTCAATACCATTTAGCTCATCCAAACTAGTATACTAGACCAAAAACTTCAAGTCTCGGGAGTAATTCAGATTAATCTCATGAGATGGAAATGATTTGAGATAGCGATCAAGTATGGATTCATTATTATGATGTGTCTTCCTTTTCTAGGGAAGTGAATCCTACGAACCGAGTAATATGTCGTGCTCCAGGCCAAGACAAATTGATTGGCTATCTGTCGGTGTATCGAACCGTCCAACAGGGGCGTCCAAACCGTACAACAGGGGCGTCCAAACCGTCCAACAGGGGCGGCACACCATCAAGGGATGTTGATTCGACGTCCGTTAAGTATGTTTATCCTTCCAGACATGTTTGCAGCTGGTATATAATCTCGTCACCTTAGCTAGATCAGAGGAATGCGTCTGGAGCAACATTCTAAAAGCTTGAATACATTGCACTTGCTTATCATACTTGTGTGGTACGGGGATCGAGATGAGACATAGTGGGTAAAGTGATAGCTCATATATTTCATGCATTTATACCATCCATTTCTAGTCTCTTTGTGATGTTTTTGAGTTAAATTGGTTGCATTCTACCTTATTTTGTGTTAGTGTGTAGTTACATGTACTTTAGGATCAATTTGAAGGCAAAAGAAGTACATGACCCTTATTCAAACGTGGAAAGAAGTTTAATGGCATGTTTTGAAGCCTAAATAAAGAATCCAAGATGAATCTGGCTTATTAGAATACCAGGAGCAAAATGGGAAAGGAATTGGAATATCTAGCTTGATTTGGAGGAGCCAAATAAGGAAAAACGTTCAAAACCTTGGCTTAATGGTTGGGATCACCTTGCAATCAGTTGCAACCCCATTTAGCATATAAATACTAGGGTTTCATAACACTTTTACACAAGCCCCATTAGGGGTCACCCAGAGCTCTCTCTTTTCTCTTTCTTTGGCCTTTCTTTAAAAAACAAAACCCTATTTCCCTTCGCCATCAGCTGCCACCGAAGAAACCACGCAGGCACCTATTCATGGAGAAGTTCAACATCAGAATTGCTTCAAAGGGGTTTCTTCTATGAATTGAATTTCACTCATGTTGTTCTTGATATGTATATATTCTGTAATCATGTTGTGTAATTAAGTTCGTAGCTAGGGATTTCGATGTAGTCTTGCAAATCTATTCTATGTTATTAAGTTAAAGTATTTGATTCATCAATCTGTTTTCTTGTTTCATTCACTGATTTTATAGTTTAATTTGTTTGTTTATCTTAATGTTTGATCACCATTAGGGTTTCTTACAGATTATTTGATCAAGATTATAGTACACATCATGCTTAATCTTGGTAGACATGTGCGTGAATGAAGAAACTGCTATGCATACATCCTGCCATGTGATTTCTTTGGTTCTTTGAAGTTTTCTTGTTCTTAATGGATTCTTACTTTCTAATCTAAGTTGAACATCACAACTAGATTGCAGATTAGGAGTACTTGATCAGAACCGCACATCAAATGGATGATCATAGATAAGTAAAACGAACCCTAGTTGCAGATTAGAGAGTTGAATGCGTTTTGACTTAAATTTCATGGAATTGACTTGTAATGGTGAAATCGGTATCCCTAGTTCCATTCCCATTGTTTTTGAATCATTCTATTTTTCATATTTACATTCTCTTGCATTTTAAGTTACTTTACTTCTCAAATCAAAATCAAAACTCAATTTGTTAGTTTCATTGTTTAGTTAGGATTCACATAAAGCTAGTAATTTGTAGAGGTCTAATAAGCCTCTGTGGTTCAACACCCTTACTTGTGCCATTATACTAACCATATATTGTACTCGGAAGGAACACAACAAAATTATGGCACCGTTGTCGGGGACTGATTTCAGCCCCCTATAATTGCTTGTTCTTTAAACCCTATCTATTTTCATTTTCACTTTAGATTTCTAAATTTCATTTTTTTTTTCTTTCTATTTCTCAGGTAGTATATGTCCGATAAACTTGCTAAGATAGGCCAAAGACTTGAACGTATAAAGAGCAACACTTTTAAGAACTTTCTATAAGCAAGTGTATGTGCTTGTTATGAGCACTTCAATTCTGAGCAAGAAGAAGAGATGGAAGACAATACGATGACAATCGAGCTTTGGAAGATTATGCTCAGCCGGGTATACCAAATTCACCTTCGTGCATCTTGTTTCATGTTGAAGCTAGAAACTATGATCTCAAATGGAGCAGCTTCAGGCCGGTACTCAACTATATTTTCCCCTTTTTTTTCTTTTTTTTTTCGACATCTAGGGTTTGAAAAACCCTAATTGCTTCTAACTTATTTTATATACATTGACTCACAAATTCCACATAGCAATTTAATTGCATAATGCATGAAACAAATATATATATTGACAAATATATGAACATATACAATATATATCGGAAGGAAAATATAAACATAGGGGGTTCATGCATCATAGGGAATGTTTTCATGCTTTAAGGTCGTTTCAAATATCTTACTTTATTTTAAGCGTATCTGATTGGCAAAAAACAAAAAGAGCCTTTGAATTTGTAGAAGATCCTTCTCAAAAAGTCGGAATTGCATCTTCAATGCGTTGTATCACGTTCAACACAAAAAAATTAAATTGAATGAATAGTATGTAGATCGATTCAATAAAATAATAAATTAATCATAAAAAGAATGATTAAAACGTAATACTCCCCTAATTGAAAAAATAAATTTTCTTTAGCGCAGCGTCAAGAGCGTGCTGATAACGTATTGTAGGCATAATTTACTGAACGATTATGGAGGCCAGAGAGAGAGGGAAGATGCGGCAATAGTAGAGAGAAAGAGAGAGATGTGTAATTGTGGGTGTGTTCTATTTCACCCCATTGTGCCTTTATTTATAGTAGTAGGGAAGGTTAATTTCTTACTCTTTTAGGATTACAACTTTAATAGGTAATCTACTCCTAATAGGAATATAAGAGATATTTCAAGGTATACTAGGAATCCTAGTTTAAGATTTACACAATCATATTCCTAATCTAATAGGACTGCAACAGAAACGATTTTATTGACGTATCAAATATAGTTAACTATTTCTTTGCTACCTCCATTGCACATGGTCTAATGTAATCTAAACATTTTCTTTTATATTCTCTAGATAGGGTTTGAGTGGTGGGTCATTCCCACCATGTGCTTCCATGTGCCGTGTCTTTCTCTCAAAGCCCCACATCTCCTGTCCATTCACCACATAAATTAGGGGGTTTCTGCGTATTCTTCTCCTCAATTCTCTCTCTCTCCATCGATCTCTCCCTCGGGCCTCTCCTCTCTCTCTCAAACTTTCTTGGATCTGTAGCAGAACTGCATCACTCTGCAAAACTTGTCTGTCATATTCATATATACCTCCCATGATTTTCTCTCCTATCCCAATTCAATAAAAGAGAAATCTAGCATACATTTTTTTTCTTTTTCATAACCGAGGTATTTATGTCTCTATATGTACTCGAAACGTATATTATTCTTACAAAAACCTAATTCCCTTTTTTTTTTCTTTTTTTCTTTTTTTTTTCTTGCAAAACAAAAATCTAATTCTTGATTCCGTACGTTTTTGCAGAATGCGTAATTTCAGTTCTTGTTGTATCAAACGAGAATTCCTGAAGAAATGGATAAAGGGTCTCCAAGTATGCAATAGCAGCAGCACCTCTTCGAAGAAAAAGATGACCAACTTAGACAGAAAGAAGGCTATCAAGTTGTCAGCAGATATAGCCATGGCTTCAACAAGAAATGGAACTACAAGTTGGAGCCGCGCCGTCATAGCCAATACTACCGACAAGAACGACGGCAATAACAGAATCGTGGTCGAGCGTATACTGGGTGGTGTTGCTGCTGCTGCTGCTGGTTGTCATCCTGAGCACTGTGAGATTAAGAAAGCTTCAAGATCAGTGTCGTCCGTGGTGCACAAGAAGATCTTGAAAAAGAGCCGGAGGGTACGTAGTACTAATGTGTTGAGGAGGAAACGTGGAAAAACCCATCCGATTACAAAGAGATTGGTCCGGAAGAAAACACAAGTGCTCAAGAGTCTTGTTCCTGGAGGACAATCCATGGATGAGCTCTCTTTGATTGAGGAAACACTAGATTATATCGTGTCACTGAGAGCTCAGGTTGAGGAAATGCGGTGTCTTGCCACCACCGCTGAGTTAATAAATGGTACATAAGAATAATATCGATGGTAATAAATTAATTAATTATTCGCTCCATCTTATTAATTATTAATTATGCTTTTCAAAATTTCTATTTCTTTTCCTTATTTTTCCCTTTTTTAAATAGTAGTACTAGTTATTTCGATATATGGCTGTAACCGTAAGGTGCGCAATATTGTACAGATCGAAGAATACATTTCAGTACATCAAAGGAAGGAGTTTCAATGTTTAATAATTTGTCAGCTATATCGATTCATCTGCACAATATTTTTGTTGGACTAGTTAAATAATACTCAGTTCCAGTTTAATTTTCTCAATTGATCGAGTTTTATGTGTGCGGAAGGTACTTTTATATGTGTGTGTAACAGTGTAAGTGTAATTTCTATCACTACCCGAAAATACGTGTTGCTCTACAAAATTTTGCGAGATCGATGGAATTCCGGAAGTCTGCCCGAGTAAAATAACTTTATCTGACGAAATTTCAGTTGATAGGGCGAAGACAGTCAACATGTAGGGTTTATTAAAAACCTTTACGTGATGGAAGCGATTCGTAGGGCAATAAGTAAGTCGTCGGGCAAACTTTTGGTGTGAAGACGAGAAAGATTTGCTGGACAAATTAGGTGTTCATCGTTTAGGAAACATTTGCCCGACGAATGTAGTTCGTCGGCTCAATGTCGGTGGTCAAAAGTCTAATAATTACATGTAATAAATGTCCACCGACACGAACTTTACTCGACGTTTACCTAATACTTGCCTGAGGGCGTTGTTTGTTGGGCAAACCCCTAGTACTCATCCGTTTATAAGTATGTGCCTTCCTCTTCCTATTTTTTCCTCCATACCCTCATTTTCCTCTTCTATTTTGTACCTTCCTATTCATCTTTCTCCCTTCTCCCATTCTTCTTTGGTTCAAGACCCACTGTTTCCATTAGCCACACCTTACCATTTCACCACTTTGCACAAGGTCATGAAAAACACCAGTAGCAAAGGTATGGCTATTGTGGTCAGAGGTCTGGGAGTATATGGAGAAGATACTACTGTAATGTGTAAAAACATGGTGAGAATACAACCACCGTAATGTCGAAGAAGGTGATGAACAAAAATTCCTTGGATTTCTTGCATGTGAAAAAAACATGGAGAGGATACCACTGTAATGGATTAAAAGCTAAGTCCTAAGGCTGAGCCTTTTATTTTCAAAGGCTTAGTCTTGGTTGTAAAGCTCATGCGGCATCAAATTTGAAAGTGTTTCCTTGTTAGTTCACGATCGACCTTTTTTTTTTATATAAATGTTTTGTAATCCCCAATGAATGTGTTAGGCATTGCAAATCAAATTTGTCTTGTATCACAACATTGGGTGGTATCATGTAAATTTTTTTCTTTTCTCAGTATTTTGTAATGGATTAGTTGTAAACCTTATGGCTAAGCTTTTGCACTCGAAAGTTTACATTTCACTTAATGACAGAATAGAAAAAACACCAAGTGTTTTGGAATCGATGCTTTAGAAGGGGACACGCAATCTACGAAATTAGTTTCCACTATCCAATCGTTAAACATATATGCTTAAAGGCTAATATTAGTGGTCAAAATTCAAAAGTCCAATTCTAATTAAAGAAGTCCAATTTTAATGTTATTATGGCATCTAATTGGACTCAAGTACGGAATATGTACCATAAAATAATAATGGTAGAAATTGAATTAGTTTTGGTTTGATATTGTATACAAAATTATGTAAGTTTAAGTAGAATTTATTAATTTCTTTCCATATGTTGCAAATTCCAATTTTAGTAAAAATATTATCTTACCCTTGCCAGACGGAGGTCCGTTGCACAATCCAATATTTGGTGGTCAAAAGTCCAATTCTAATTTTCAAAGTGTCACAACTATCCACACCTTGAAAAATCCACTGACACAATTCTTGCCCTAAGGATGTCCGTCGATTAAACCCCTATAAGTCAAAAGTTCAATTCCAAGTTTTGTAGTGTCATATCTATCCACACACGGGCACTGAATTTCCACTGACACAACTTTAGTCCGATGGAATTCCATTGGGTAAACACATTACGTCCAATTCCAAATTTCGAAGGGGTCACAACTATCCACACACAATCTTGAATATTCACCTGACACAACCCTTGCCCGACGGATCTTTATCAAGTAAACCCTTATACGGTCAAAGATCTAGTTTAATTTTCAAAGTGTCACAACTATCCACACATTGGTTCTGAAAATCCACTGAAACAACCCTTGCTCGACAGACCTCTGCCGGGTAAACCCATATAGATCAAAATTTTAGCTCCAATTTTCAAAGTGTTACAAATATCCACCCACGGGTGCTGAAATTCCATTGACACAACCCTCTCTCGACGGACCTCTGTTGGGTAAACCCCTATGGGTCAAAAGTCCAGCTCCAATTTTCAAAGTGTCACAACTATCCACCCACGTGGTTTAGAAAATCCACCGACACAACCCTTGCTAGACATTCTGTCTATCGGGTAAACCCATATACATCAACTATAAATGTCTTCCTTCTACATCTTTCTCCTTAGTACCTTCCTCTCTCCCTTTACATACTCTGTGCTTTCCTCTTCCTTCTTCGTTTCCATACTAGTTTTGTAGAATGTGTGTGAGTGGTGGAACGGAAGATCAGAGAACTGGGAGAAGGGTTTTGTTTCGTATAGCTGCTTTTGGCTATTTTTATTTTTTGAAATCAGAAAGCTGTGTAAGTGGTGGGAGGGTTTAGAGTAATGAGATTGTTTTTAAGAATATCAGACTGTGTAAATTGACGGAATATCAGACTGTGTAAATGGACGGCCTGGATATAATCTGTGGTGAGCCAATTGTGGGGTTCACAACAACTAAAAGATTTGGAATGATAATATTATAACTAGTAGTTTGAAAAGATTGTGTGGAGTACTTGAGTAATTTATGTGTGTCGATGAATCTGATGACTAAAAGTGGAAGAATACGGAATAATTGAAGAATATCATTGCATGGCAAAAATTAAGCTGAAATCATGTATAGGATTAAATGTAGGTTGGTTTTGGCAGAAAAATAAGTCTTTACCAAGATCCTTGACTACGTCGTAATTCGAATGACTAAATATTCTTCAACACTTCTGTTATTCTTCTACATGCAAGAGATCCGAGTAACTTATGGTCATCACTTTCATCAACATAGAGAAATTACTCAAGTACTCCACACGACAATCCTTCTATCCTTTTAAACTACTAGTCATAATATTATCATTCCAAACCTTATAGTGTTGATGCAAACACCCACAATTGGCTCACCACAGATACCAAAACCGTCCATCCACACACTTTGATATCCTTAAAAGCAACTTCATTACTCCGAAAACAGCTTTACGAAATAAATCTCTTCTTTGAGTTCTTTGATCTTCCTTCTCACCACTCACACGCATTGTACGAAACTAGTTTCCACAATCCAACTATCAAACATGTTTACATATACTTCGAGATCTCCTACACAAAAAATCACCAGAAAAACATATGGAGATTAGGTAACGGGAAGAAATCATTCTACGGTTAAAAACTAAAATTCATGATTTAACAGTCATTTTAGGTCTGATTGGGTTCATTTTTCGCAAATACAATCATCAACCCTATAAGAATAAGATGATTGTTCCCGATCATGCATTAAAAATGTTTAAAAAAAGTGGATACAACAAAAACTACATTCTACTTAATGGAAGAATAGAAAAAACACCAAGTGTTTTGGTATCGATGCTTTAGAAAGGGACACGTATTCTATGAAACTAGTTTTCACGATCCAACCGTCAAACATGTTTGATATATACTTCGAGATCTCCTACACAAAAAAATCACCCAAAAAACGTTTAGAGATTCTAGGTAACTGGACGAAATCACTTGACGGTTAGAATCTAAAATTCACGATTTAACGGCCTTTTTAAATTCGATTGGGTTCATTTTTTGCAAAAACCAAAAATTGAGAGTAAAAATACACACTAAGTAAATGGAATCATAAAATTCAATATTTTTTTTAACTTTTGAACTTACTGGTCAAAATAAAAATATAATATTTTTTTAATGTTTGCCTCAAGGAATAATGGTACTGGTTGGGTCAACTTCGTAAGTTCAGTCGGCGTAACGCCTTTATTCCATCAGCTGATGTCCTAAATAAGCCACCCAAATTCAATCTATACTAAAACTCAAAATCAACTGTGTTACTGTTCATAAGCACAGTGTGCTTCCCATTTTGCCCCTACCAATTTTATGTTATTACTTCTCTTGCCACTGCCTCAGAAAATATATATACGATTTATATTTTTTTTTTCCTCCTTCTCTCTTCCCTCTCGCCGTTCTCCCCGCCTTCGACTAGCCTTCGAACGAAAAACCCAACTTTCACATGTTTTCCAGTGGTGGCCGACCCGCAACCACAACTATTCAGTTCAGGACAGTCCCAACAACATCATTCGAGCTTTGCATGCTTGAACCTTCCCATTGATTGAAGAGTTCCATAAGCACAGCTTGCGGTGTTTTTTCCGACGAGAATCTGATTTTATTCTGGCCAATTTCAGGCCTTTCCGACCTTTTATGGGTCTGGCGAAGGTAATTTCTCTACACCCTCGAATTAGCTAAGGTTGTGAGTATCTGTTTTCCAGCAAATACCCCTTTTCACAATTCTTTTCTTCATTTTTGCATACCCCTTTCTCAATTGAACTTTTTTGTTTGTTTTTGATGAATTTTTTTTTTTGTCAATGTTGATTTTGAAATTCCGTTTGAAGTTCAATTTTTTTTTTTGGGTAATGTTTCCAATTATTTTTGTAATCTTTATATTTTTCGGTGGATTTTTTATGACTAAGTTTTTTATCTTTTCGTTTTGCAGTGGGCAGCGAGCTGTTGCCGTTGTTTGGATGAAATTGGGTGGATGAAATCCTTTTCCTTCTCAGATCACCACCACCCCCTGTTAGGTTTTTGTTATTACAGGTATGCCATTGTTTTACAAATTATATATACTGATCTTTCTTATCTAGTTCTTTTCTTTCTTCTCCGTTCTCTCTCTTCACTCTAGCAGTTCTCTCCGTGACTCTGCTAGCGACGACAGCGAGCTGTTGCCGTCCAAACGCCTGTGAATCGGACCTCATCGTTACCGCCAGTCGTCTCCCGTTCATCTCAGGAACAAGAAACAGATGTTGCATGCCTCAAATCGTTACTGTTTCGACGAGGGTTAACTTAACCCCAATTGTATTTCAATCTCTCTCTTTCTGCATTTTCGATAGGTTACAGTTTTTCAGGTTCTATTGAAAGCACATTGATTTTCTGTTAATTTAAGTCTTTGCGTTATGAATTCTGATGTTTTGCGTTCAGTTTGGGTTTTTGGAATTTCGAATTTGTACCCTTTGCTCTAATTAATTTTGATTTCGTCTGTTATTGTTGGGTTTGATTAAATTTCGAACCTTTCGTTTTCGTTCTCAAAGTTTTTCAGTTCTATCTATTAAATGTTTTCGTTCTCAAAATTTTTGAGTTCTATCTATTAAATATCAGTTAAAAGACCCGCATGTATTTACAGAAATCCACTACAATTATTATGTATTTCATTCTAATTTTTGTTTGATTTTTAACAGTGTTATTTCAAATATACTATCAGCCAGGACAACATGATGGGACTAACGTATTTTTCGCTTCATTGATGCAGAGAGAAAACAGTGGAATGACGTTGATGTTCAACAACTTCGTTTGGAAAACAAGATTTTTCCCAATTTGATGTGGAATTAATGGGAGTTGGAGAAAGCTAGTGAAGGCCAAACTCTCTGAATTCTTCTCTTTGTTTCTAATTCTTATGAAGGACTTTGATATTCTGCATTTGGAACTTAGAATCAAGGTTCTATCTGGTTACCATATTTTAGCAGCCACTTTGCTCCAGATCTTTCCAGTTGAAATTCCTCCCCTACACCCTCTGCGTGTTGAATTTCACATCATCATCATCTCCCTGGAGTTTGGTTCATACTAAATTTAGGTGGTTTAACTTCATGAAGGCTAACTGTTTATTTTAGGCCTGGAATATAATTTCTTGGAGAATGTACATTGTTGATAATAATTTTTCGAACAATATTGCCCCAAAAATTCTTCTCATGTTACCCTCAATGTAGGCATCGTATAACCATCATCCGAATTTCTCAACCATTTAAAGGGCTCATTCCAACCAGTGCCATTTGGTTGTAGAACAGCTTTGCAACTTCTTTTTGATCTCTTATATTCTGATTAGCATTTTACTCTCTCTCTCTCTCTCTCTCTCTCTTTTCTATGCATATCAATTGTTTCTTAAATATTTTTTTATTAATCACTACATAGCACTTCTTTCTGACATTAGGTAATAAAACTACACAAGTTCTACCGTGAACATTACCATCCCAGCAATTCACAATTTTGGCTATGTAATACATTGTACAAACAAGTATCTTTTGTTCCTTATTGAATATAAAGATGTAAATAGACTTTATTTTATCCGGTGCGTCGAACACAGTTTTAAGACCCACATCATTGTGTGGGGGGCTCAGTCACTTGTTTTCACCGAAAGTTAAAATTGGCCCCCAAATATAGGGGTGGGCAAATGGGCCCTGGACCCGCGGGTAGGGGCGGGTGCGGGGCGGGTCCGTATTCTTTTAGATACAAAACGGGGCGGGGCGGGGCGGGTCCAAGTAAACAAAGGGGCGGGCCGATTCCAATTTTCTGAAGTCACGGGCCCCCGGCCCGAACCGTTTGCAAACCTCACACACTCTCAAATCTCTCTCTCACACACACTCAAATCTCACAAACGTACACGCATCTCAACTTTCTGGAAGATTCTCCCGAGTCCTCCCGAGTCCCTCCCTGCCGATCTCTCTCTCTCTTTCAGTCTTCCCTATCGATCTCTCTCTCCCAGAGTCATCCCTCTCCATTCGTCGATTCTCCCGAGTCCTCCCTCTCGATCTTTCTCTCCCAGAGCCTTCCCTATCGATCTCTCTCTCCTATAGTCCTCTTTCTCGATTCGTTGATTCTCCCGAGTCCTCCCTTTCTATCTCTATCTCCGAGAGTCTTCCCTCTCGATCTCTTTCTCCCAGAGTCTTCCCTCTCGATCTCTCTCTCCTAGAGTCCTCCCTCTCGATTCTCAATCTCCTCTCCCACAACACCACCATCGCCATCGTCTCCTGACTTTTCTCCCAATCGTGACCACCCATCATCGCCGTCGAAAACACCACCATAATCTAAGCGGTTCAGCAGTTACATCAGCTAATAGGTATGCCTAATTTCGCATTTCAGTATTGTTGGGTAGAATTGAAAGGAACCCAGATGGAGAGTTTTAATTTTTATTTGAATTGCATGTTATCCAGATGAACAATTGAATTTTCGAGCTACGGTTTTTCGATTTTTTTAATTTGGGATTTCAATTTTATTGCTTTTTCTCATATATGATAATGGTTATGGTTTTTCTAGCGAATTCTGATTATTTTACGATCTGGGTTTAATGATTTTAGATGGGGATCAAGTATAATACGTGTGTAGAGGTTTTTCTTTGAATTGCTATGTGTGCAACAACTTTGTTCAGTTAGCTATCTAATTGTTGATTCTCAGTTAGGGTTTTGAGCTTTCAAGTATCAATTCTTTGTGGGTTTGATTTGTCAAGAGTTTTTTTTTTAATGAAAGAATAAGAATTTACTTGCTTTACTGAATTTTGGAAAATCATGCTGTGAAGGATCTTGCAGGACTTGTTGAAGTCGTCTTTTTATCCGCTTTGGGAGCTCGATTTAGCTTGATTTCAGGCCACTGGTTCGAGTTTGGTTGTCCTTCTGATGGTAGCAGTGCCGGAGGATGCATCGGCAGAGGATGAAGGTGTTAGGGTTTTTTATGCTGGGCTTGGTTTCGTTGTCTTATTGTATTTGGCCTTGTAAATGTGAATGTGTTGTTGGTAATAAAAAAAAGCAGCCCAATGTCAGACCCAGAAAAAAAAAAGTAATTGGACCCGTAGACCCGTCCCGAACCGGCCCGTTTAAAACGGGCCGGGTTAGGTCCGGTTCCTAAATTCAAAATATCTCTACCCGGCCCGCCCCGGCCCGTTACATTTTAAAACGGGTAGATTCGGTTCCTCCAAATTTGGGCCCGGCCCGGCCCGTGCCCACCCCTACCCAAATATAATTTCCCACCATTTTCTTCCACCAAATTTTAAAAACTTCTGAAATTTTTGCTCGACGGATCCTTTGTGTTTGCCAACGAATAATTAGGTTAACGAACACGTATAAAAAATTTAAAAGGGTTTACCGGACGAACCTTCCGTTGGGCAAGGGTTTAAAAAACCCCAAAACCTTCTTTTTTTGACTCCTCGCGCCGTTCAAAGCCACCGAAGCTCTTTCAATCTCTCTCTCAGTTCTCTATCAGTCTTTCTCAGTCTCTCTTAATCTCTCTCTCTGTGATCTCTCTCAAACCGAGATCATTTTCATCTCCCTTGGTGCTCGCCGTACTTACAGTGCTCTCCCTCAAACCCAAAATCTCTCAGTCCTCTCCCTCAATCTCTTTGTCACTGTAAGTTAATTTCAATTTTTTAATTTGTAAATTTGTGATTTTCGTCTTATTCCATCTGTAAAATTGTGAACTTGCTTGTGATTTGTTAATTTGATTGCAATTACAATTCGGATTTGTAATTACAATTCAGGTTTAGATTTAATTTCCACTTAATTGTGACAGATTTAAGCTGAACAGAGTGATTGGAATCCCCATTTTTTGATAGGACTTGTGGCATTGAACCCGGTTCATGGTTTGGATTTAACTGTCAAATATTTGTAATTTTAATCCATGGTTGCTTGGAAATATACATTTGTGCTTAGGGATTTTGCATACAATCAGAACTTTGAATCGCCTAATTATTGCCATTGGTTAATAATATCATTCAGGATGTGTCTCTTCTTGATTCAAATAGCGTTAATTTTGCAGTTATTGATAGTGAGTATGGTAGCTTACATCTGACATGGAAATATTGGTGTAGAAAATATATACTTGATAAAACCACTCTGGGTTTTGCATATCATATATAAATCAGCAGCAAATAAAGGAAACAGGTAGACGAAGCCGTACGATTGGTGTGAAAATTACTTGACACACAAATTAAACCCTATTGATGACAATTGTAGCAAAGATGTAAGTAGGGATCGTTCTAAACCGGGGATTAACTAGGGCTGCTAATCTACTCAAATTAAACTCTAAAACACTAAACTAGACTTAAAAACACAAGAATAGACTCTAAACTGACCTAAAATACTCAAATCTGCAAAACTAAATGAAATTGACTCAATTCTAGACCTAACAAGTGATTTGGACGAAATTAAAACTTACTTTGACTCAAAAGATTAAAAGAAAACAGATTGTAACTTAACTAACTCATAATACACTTAAAAGACTCAAAACAACACAATACTAACAATTAGACTCAAAACAGATTCTAGAGATGAAATTGGACGAATTTAAGACTAAACTAAGACCCAAACAATGTTTATGGACTAATTATAACCTATATTGACTCAAAACACTCTAAAGAACCTAATTAGGACAGATTCTGACCTAATAATATAAAACAGAAAAGGGTGTTTGATTTCTGACGAAATTGAATTAAAACTAAACAAATTGCAAATCAAAGCAAACTAAAACGAAATTGAGATGAATTCAAGGGTGAAAAGCTAGTTAGAGGATCATTCTCCACACATGAACATATGCAACATAAATCAATTTCCAGTATTGTTTCTTTAAACCATGAACGACAATGCCCCAAATTAATCGTGAATGCACAAATTAACTATCAGATTTCCCTAAATTCATTGAATTGGATGAATGCATGCAACAACCCAAATTATTCTTCTCAAGTTCCCTATATGAACAACATGATAGAGATATATTCAAAGATCATTAAATTCCATAGAAATCATAAGCATTGACAAGGCAATTATAACTATGAACTGCATGATACTTTTGCCAAGAATCTACTTAACACGATTGTGACTAACAATCTCCACTACTTGTAATTATAAGTTCCTAACGATTAGGTGAAAGTCCCTTATAATTTAGCATCAGATTCAAGAATGCAAACTAAGTAGGCCTCCTTAATCAACACACAAGAATAAGTTATCAATCAAATAGATAAGTAAATCGCATTCATGTTTTACGAAACAATAACTGAAAGGAATCAATTCATATTAACATATGTCCATGGCTTCGAATTCACCACTAACTAATAAGAATTTAGTTCCACATGTTCATAGCAATTGAAAAGCAAATTGAAATAAACATCGAAACTGAAACGAGGGAAGAAAGAACTCTTAGAACTCCCAAGGATGCAGATGACTTGCGCACAAGGCCCTCCTTCATCAATGGAATGCACGGCAAGGCTCTCCTTCTTCTCCAAAAGGTGCGGCAGAGATGTATATGGATGTAGGATGGTGTTTTGTGATGTAGAATGGTGGTTAGGGTTACGGCAAAGGTATTTCTGAATGGTATGAAGGGTTGTTACGAATTTAGGCTTTAAAACATCTATTTATAGGCTAGGGTTTCCACAAAATCTGATGGGAAAGGGTTAGGGTTTTGGAGATAAAAGGCTTGGCCCATCCAAGGGAGAAAAGAATTAGGGTTTTATGCAGATTTTTTAGGCTTCTAGAACACTAGGTGCGGCACAACCCTAGGGTAGATGGATTAGGGTTTAAACTTAGCAGAAAATAAAGGATTAGGGCCCTAGGGTGCGGCATGGGCTTAGAACAAAGCTGAAAAAGGATTAGGAAATTTCCAATTCAAGAATAGAAACTTTCAACAATGGAAATCTCCAAGAATAGCAACTTCCAACTTTAGAAACTTTGGTTTCCAATTCTGAACTCTTTGTTCTTCATGTTCATTTCTTCATTTCTTGCCTCCTTTGATCTTCAATTTCGTCCATCCATTTGACTCCAAGCATGTGATATCCATTTTATGCTCAAAACTGCTCCAAAAGGCTCCAAATTGCACCTTTTTGCATACTTTGTCATTTGGACCTACAAACACACGAAAATAGCTTAAAACACTATAATAACCACAAACTAACTATAAAAGTGCAAGAAAACAAGCTAACTAAGTCGCATAAATATGCTCCTATCAACGATCATTATTTTGGTTCCCAACCCATATCTTACTAAGTAACTCCTCATCAATCCTTATTGATTTTATTTAAAAGGTAACTCCCAAAACTTTCTATTTAAATTACGAATAATTACCATGTTAATTGTAAGATATTATTTCACATAATATCTTGCAATTATTTAACCATTATCACTAAATATGGCCGGCCATTCTCCACCCAAAGGGTCGGCCACCCTTCTATAAATACCCATCTTATCCAATTAAAATGCTAAGCCATTTGCTATCCACAAACTCTTAAATACATTATTTTTAGAATCCTAACTTTGGTATCGAAGATTCTTCGACCAAAGCCTCCTTCCCAATTCATCATGGGCGCGTGCGGCTTATGACTTTAATCAAAGGTGT
This sequence comes from Malus fusca, assembly GCA_035220775.1. Lineage (NCBI taxonomy): Eukaryota > Viridiplantae > Streptophyta > Magnoliopsida > Rosales > Rosaceae > Malus > Malus fusca. The sequence goes on from CM069071.1 coordinate 29,840,728, forward strand.
TATTAGTTTGTAGTTGCATTTTCGTCAAAGGAAGAGACGGCGAAAATTTGCATCCACATTATTCGCTTGGTTTGCAGAAGACATGCTAGGAATTGATCCCTCCGTAAGCTGCCATCACAAACGAAATCACGGAATAGAGCGGAGAAAGATCATAGAGGCCAAGATCGGCAAGTTCAAAGACGCCGACTTTATCGTGGAGGTACACCACCTGGACTGGCTAACAAACGTGATGCTGGTACATAAGAAGAGTAGCAAGTGGAGAGTGTTCGCGGACTTCAAAGACCTGAACAAAGCTTGACCAGAAGACTAGCTAACAAACGTGATTCTCATAGATCGATCTGCTGGTGGACTTGATTGCGGGTCATGAACTGCTAAACTTTATGGATTCTTATTCTGGTTACAATCAGATAAAGGTGTACGAACAAGACATGGAAGCAACATCCTTCATCATTGATCAAGTTGGTTGTTATGAACAAGACATGGAAGCAACATCCTTCATCATTGATCGTACTGCTACAAGGTTGACAAGATGATTGTTAAGAGCAACATACTAAAGACTTGTTAACTAAATCTTCAAAGAAATATTAGAGACACAATGGAAGTATATGTAGACAACATGGTTGTCAAGAGCAAGGAAAAGAAAGGTCACATAGTCCACCTACAGGAAACGTTTGACTTGCTCTGAAAATAACATGAAGCTAAATCCCAAAAAAAATGCACCTTTATAGTAACATCAGGCAAATTCTTAGGATACTTGGTCACCAATCCCGATCAAATCAAGGCCATCATGGAAATGAGATCGCCGAGAACTATGAAGGAGATATAGAGTTTGATGGGAAAGGCGGCCACCCTCAATCGATTTTTTTCACGATCCACTGACAAGTGCAAACCCATATCTACCGCAATAAAGAAAGTAAAGGCTTGCTCTGGACAAACGAGTGTGAAGAAGCCTTTACAAAATTGAAGAAGTACCTTTCTAAACCCCGTTGCTGTCCAAATTGATTGATGGAGAAGATTTGTACTTATACTTAGCAGTATTAGATTGCACAATGAATGCAGCTCTGACTTAAGAAGACTCAGGGGAGTAGAAACTAGTATACTACATTTCAAACTCTCTTCTTAAACTAGAGACACGATACCAAAAAATGGAAAAACTCATCCTGGAGCTGGTGACAGCAGCCAAAAAACTCTGATCGTACTTCCAATCATTCACGGTGGTCTACATGATAGAATACTTGTTGCACTCCATCATGCACAACCCCGACACATCATTCAAGGTGCCACCATCACTTTGTGTTAGGGTAATAGGTGGAGTCCTAGCAACTCTGCTAGATGACCATGCTTATTTCGCAAGATACGTGATCCGATTCGAATATTGACACAATCAAATCATTCAAGTCTTGGAGTTCTTATAATCTAGGAATTGGCATGCGCCGCAAGTAATCATAACTCGTAATATCTTCTCCTAGGTATCCTCTAGGACTCTCCCAGCTTAGAATGAAGATTCTATTTTAAAATTGCCTTTCCCCATGGTATAAATACACCCGTCTAGGGTTCACCTATTGTAACACATTTATACACTTAATATTTCTCTTGCCCATTGATTGAGTCTAAGACTGTTCACTAACTTGACTGTTAGATAGTCTTTGGCTGGTAAACACCCCTCGGTCCTAGGTTTGTTCATAGTTTTTTATTGTTTTGTAGGTTGCTCGAGTTTGTGCACTTCCTCCACACACGGTGGTGCACAAATTTGGTTCCAACATGCACCTTTTGATCCCCAATGTCCTTGTACCAGAATTAACCCTTGGTACCTGGATTTGGGAATGAAGTTTCCACTTTCCCTATTCCTATAGTAGGTCAAGAATCGTTACAACATTTCTCTTTGTAATTTGACCCTAGTGTCCTTTTCTATCCTCACCTGTTTCGAGCTCTTAAATGAATGGTACGTGGTAGAGCTTGGCCTCTAGGAATTATGCATTCTTTCTACCTTGCGTAAGAGCGTTGAAGCTCACAACTTTTCCCAATCACGACCAAGTGTTAGGTAGGCTACCTACATCACTAAGTGACCATGCCATGACAAGGATTGGTACACGGACATTCTGGTTGGGAAGATAAATTGGGAAGGCAACGTCTTTGAAATCAGAGTATGGAATAACCCTTCCAAAGGTTTTTCATGCAATAATGATGTTGGGAACAACGGCCAGTTTCACCCTTAGCTGATCGATATGGCTTTCAAGATTATCCCCCTTGCACATAGGAAGGGGTTTGTAGCTCCAGAAGGAGTTAGAGAGCATGGGAGGGACGCCATCACAGACCCATGTTCTAACAATCCCATCAAAGACTTAGCATAGGTTGACACAGTGGATGCCAAAGAAAGGAAAGATTTGGTGAGAGCTCTGAAACCACCAAAGTCATGAAGGTGTCATTAAAGAGACCGATGAAAGTAAACCTTCCAGGAAGAAACCCAACATGACAGGGAGTTCTAGTGTTCCTCTGAGTGATGACGTGCTCAAAATTTGAGACCTCACCCTATTTAAGTTAGGGCTGATTAGGGTCGGGCAACAACAAATGTCGGTGAATAAAGAGGAAATGTAACAGGAGTTCTCTAGGGGCGAAGATTTCGCCAATGCCTCTGGAGTCCAGATTTTTTGATCGCGGAAGTGGGACAATAACTAGAGGAACAAAAGCAACTAAACTGGAAGCAACTGCAACAACTGAACTAACAACAAGAGCAGCAACAAGATGACCTTGTCGATGCCTCTAATCGAGAGCTGACCCCTGATCAACCACCTGCCCTTAACTCCGGGGCAGAGACGACCATAATTGATCTCATCGACCTACGTACATCTTCAATTGGGACATCGAACTCGTCCGACACAACCATGACGGTAGACTGCTCTCCCTTCACAATGGCTATTTCTCCTTGAAGCCCAAGCCTTGACCTACTTAGCAATTTCTCCAACTAATTTTTAGGAGATAACTTCTTAGTTTGATCATGCAGTAAAACTACAACCAGAGTCGATACGCAGTCAAATCCAATTGAAGAGGCAGCTGTAGGAGAGGAATTTAGATTTGGAAAAACTTCTAGCCAAGCAGAGGGAGACAGAACGTTCATGGCGCAGCGAGTGGGATGACCTAATTGAGCAATTGTGCCGCAAAGAAAAGAGGGCTAACAACTTGGCGCGACATAGATGACTCTACTTAAGATTGTTGGAAGTATGCCCATAAATCCACTCATTTGATGTAAGAGCTTTTGGAATACTCATTATGTTAAACTCTTATTTGTTTAATGAAGGGTAAAACTTATTGTTAATCACTATTTATTGTATCAGAAGTTTAACCAACAGGGGAATCCAAGGAATGTATAGATCTAAGAGATAAATGATATAAGTAAGTTAGATTAACAAGACCTTTCTCTATGTTCATTCCTAAAATGTTCCTAGCAATAAGATTGCCAATTGGGCATTGACAATCCGCTAAGGTTAGTATGTGTTATGTTGGCTTAATTGCAATTTTCCACTTACCTAAGAATGAGGTATAAAAGCATGTTTATAACTTTAACCTCGTTAGGGTTTCTTTAAGGCATTGAAGAGAAACATTTTCTCTCCCTCTCTAAAGGAGGCCGGCCACTTAGTGAAGAAATAGCTAGCAATGTTTTCTTCTCTAAGTCATCCCATCTCTTCTTCAGTCCTCATCCTAGGTGTGGAGACTTAGAGGTATTCTAACTTGAAAGCTTTTGGAGATTCATTTCCTCATATTCTCAAGGAGCAAAGGAGAAGCAAAGAAGCAACTATCCAAGAAGCCAGTAGGTGACTTGAAGGCCCTCAACTTGAGTGAATCCCCTATGCAACAATGACGAGCTTCAAGGGTAATGAATCTCAAAATCCTTTCTTCTCTTATGGTTCATCATTCACTAGGCTTTGAAAGTCATGGGTTTTAGAATTGTTTATAATGCATGCCTTCTTTAAAGTGTTATATGTATGCTTATGTGTTCAAGTATTCTCACATGTTCTTAGCTAGGGAAAATTTTTTCCTTCAAGTGGTATTGAACCTAGGTCTAGCGTATGGTGAATCCTTTTGGGTTTTGTGTTTTTCATGGTTTGTGATTTAAATGTTGTAAATGTTACACGTCTTTATTCTTGTTTTTTGAATATAAATTTTGGTTGAAAATTTGGCATCTCAAAGATTGTAGATAAGGCTGATTTGGTATGGGATATCAAACCTAAAATGGTATATTAAATCTCGATCCAAAAATTTTCGGGACCAGAATCTCATGACAGATCTTGAACCGAAATTTCGGGAGTCTTGAAATGTTTTCGGTATTTCAAAATTTCTTGAAACCGAACCTGCATCAGAATCCAAATCATCTGGATTGAAATTGAAATCATCTGAACCTGCATTAAAAATCTAAATTGAAATCAGAGACAGAGTGATAGTGAATCAATGAAGATTGATGGTCGAGAAAGAGACGGAGTGAAGAGATAAACCCAAGCCCCCAATTCAAAACCCTAACTTTAATTCGAAATCCCACTCACACAGAGAATCACTGGAGAGAACTGGAGGTGGGGATGAAGCTGTGAGGTGTGGTGGTGGCCAGAGTGGAGAGAGTTCGTCGAAGTGAAATTGTTAGATGGTAGGTCGCTGCTGAGCTTTGAATCCAAGAAAGAGAGAGAGAGAGTATGAGATATAGTGAAGGCAGATGAGAAGGGCAAAATGAAATGAGAGAGTGAGTAGGGATGTTTCTAGGTTAGGTGGTTTTGGATTGAGTCGAAGGAAGGGTATGCTGGTTTATGGGTTGTAGTTGTAGAGAGAGATAAGACAGAAAATAAGAGAGAGAGAGAGAGAGAGAGAGAGAAAGTTCTTCTGTCTTTAGAAAGCAAGCACCTATGACCTATCCCATGTGCTTGATAAGATTTTTGTCAGCACACCACAAACTTTAGTCATTTTAATAAAATAATAATATCCTATTACACATTCCAACATATATATATATATATATGTAATATTTAGTAAAATTCGGTTCGGGAATAGAATACCGATTATTTCAAAGTGTGAGATCGAATCCCATACCAAACAATTCGGGATCGGTTTGGTTTCGGTACCAAAATTTTTGGGAATTTTGGTTCGGTATTTTTTCGGTTCGATTTCAGTATGGTTTGGGATTTTCGGTTTTTTTTTTCCAGCCTTAATTGTAGATATTGTTCAAATATGCATGAATAATGGAATTAATATTTGGGCTTACATGAAGAGTGGAAGGGGTGGGGTTCAGCCAAAATATTGTTAGGGGATTGTTTTTGTTTGTTGTTGTCTTGTTAAATGCGTTTTAAAGTGACAAAGGGAACCCTAAGAATCCTAGATTTTTTGTCCCTTTTATTTAAGAGTGTTTGGGTTTGTTTGAGTCAAAAAAGTACATGGAGCTCTTATGGATTTTTTCATAAATGTTCTTCATTGTTCTTGTTGTGTTCTTCATGTTCATAAGAAGAACAAAGCCTGGGAGCTTTTGATTCAAAATTTCCTTTTGTTTTGTTTGAATTTTTGTTTGTGATTGATGATGTAAGGTGATTGGTACTTTCCACTATTCATTCAAGCACCTCACATATCATTTTATCAAGTTAAAACTTACACACAAACAACTCACACACTCCCTCACCTCACTCAAAACTGGTCACCCTATAAAGTAGGGTACTTTGGGGGCTTTTATGTACATAAAGTTTGGATACTTTTGTGTATTTGCACTTTGACTCGAAACTTTACGTTTTTATGTAAAGGCCCAAAATCACTGAAGTACATATTGTTTTGCACCTTTATGAAGTTTTTGTAATTGTTGAAATTTTTGGGTTCTAGTTATAATTACATGAAGTTGTGGATTTTTGTGTTTTTACAAAGTGACCCCAAAAGTTTATGTTTTGCATAATGGCCTAATAGTTGAGGTTATTGCAATTTTAGCCCAAATTAGGTTGTGAACAAAATGGTTTGGTCTCTTTAATGAGAATTGGATTTTCATTTCATTTAGTTCCATTTAAATCAATTCAATGAGTCGAAAAACCAATTGTTTAAGTTACTTTCTTAGTTAATATAATTGATTAAGAAATGAGTGATTATGAGTCAAAGGACTACGATAATTGAGCTATGTGAGTGACCGCTTAACATTATGAATGATTGAGTTAAGTAGTTTAGATTTGAATGTACTTTGATTAGTTCAAATGTGACCCGGATTGTCCATTAGGACTTCGAATCAAGTTGTGCTGGTCGACACCCGGAAGGTGACGAAGCCATAAAGTGTAGTGATGTGGAAAATGTGAATGAATTTAAACCTAAAAGTGCCTAAATGCAAGAGTGTACTATAAGCGGGAATGAACCCAGTACACATGTGACGTCAGAGCATAAGTAAAGTACAGTAGAGTGGATTCAGAATCATACCATGGGAGGTAATCTCCAATACCAAGATTTGCCACAAATCCTTGTCGATAAGAAAGCTCACCTAATAAAACCTGGAGGGGCAAAAAAAATAAAAAAAAACAAGGGTGGGCCTGACAATAAAGTTTTAATAAAAACCTTTTTAAAATGTTATAACCCCTTGCTGTAAGACTCGTACAGTTTCCAGAAACTCATACAACGTATCAGTATGAAATCAAATGCAAATCAACAGTATATCCAAAAATATTCCAAGTCACTACATATCAATAGGAGCATAATAAAATCAGGTGTTCATCAATCTATGTTGACACACGAGTCGGAGTTGTCTAATGCAACCTGTACGACTCATAGGCAACCTATACGATAGTGCCAGAGTTGCCTATTATTGCAACCTGTACGACAGTGTTGGAGTTGCCTATCATTGCAACCTGTACGACAATGTCGGAGTTGCCTATCATTGCAACTTGTACGACAGTGTCGGAGTTGCATAAAACACAAATATAATCATGCCATAACTCAATCATTTCAAATAACACCCTAAACTCACATGAACTTACATGTGCGTCCTGCGTTCACCTTAGCACTTCAAGGTATTTACAACAGTTATATGTAGGTAATATGTATATAGATATACCATGTACCTGAACTTACTTGCGTGTCCCGCGTTCACCTTAGTACTTCAAAGTATTTACAACAGTTATATGCAGGTAATATGCATATGGATATGCCATGTTGCAATCCAAAACTCAACCATATCATAGTATTTTGAAATATATATACATATATATATATACACACACACACATGACAGGGCATAAAATGCATAAATCAAGTTAAAAGCATTTGTGGAACATCAATCATATATATACTATAAAAAGGAAAAGACCCACTCACCTGGAGTCCACGCTACCACTCTTTAGCACAAATATCAAGGCGTCACGAACGATCGTCGCCTGAAGTAATTATCAAATCAGGTCTCAGAATTCTTATCGATAGAACACTTAACTTACATAAAACACATCCCCCAAGGACGTTCTAGAATGATTTGAGACCTATTGACCAAAAGTCAACCGTCGGTCAAAGATCAACGGTAGGGTCCACAACCCTACGTAACTCATCCGCATCACAGATTTTCGATCCGTAACTTCCAAAGATCCACATTATATTTCCAAAGAATCATACTAAAGTTTCATTGTGATCCAACGGTTGGATCTCCGCCAATTGCTAGAATTAAGTGGCGGCTGACGTTTTATTTTACAAGCTTACAAATCTAGTTTGGGAAGATCCGTATGTCAGATTTCCGATACATCAGTTCCTATTGTCCTCAAATATTACGTACTATAACGTATTAAAGTTTGGTGACAATCCAACGGTTGGACCGTCAATTCATATAAAGGTCAAGTGACGGTCTCTAACATAACTATGTTCAAACGATGAAATTTCATCAATTGGACTTCACATATGGGATTGGTGTATCAAATTTAGCCTAGATTGGTCAGGGGATACCTCGGCCCACGCGCCGCCGCCACGCACGGCCGCAGGTTGCGGTATGCCGCCCCGACTAGTCGAAAAATCCAACTATTTCCAAAAATTCTCAAATTTTACAGGAATGAAGATATTAACGAGTAGAGCAAGTTTTATACATGTGGCCAAGTCCAATTTGGCCAGGAAATGTCCTAAATTGACTCGCACCTGGGTGTTCTTCGATTCGACTTCCTCGGTGTTCCAACGCCCCTACAACTGGTTGGGTCTTGTTCCTGGGTCCATGGAGAGTTAATTAAGGGTGGTGGTGGGTGGTGAAACTCGCCGGATTGGAAGAATCACAGTCGAGCACCATCGGTGCTCCGGTGGAGTTCTACGGGAAATAGGACCTAAAACCCTTCAAATATGGGTGGAGATGGTAGAGGGGAGGATGTTGAAGAGGTTGTAGGTGATGGATGGTGGTGATCAACGAGAAAAATGGTGGAAGTTCGTCGAATTTGGCATCGGGTTGGTACACGGGTGCACGGGAAAGCTGGGAGCTTTCCCCTTTTTTTTCTTTTTTTCTTCCTTCATGATTGGCTGATCCCTTTCCTTCCTCATTCTAATTGGTCCCTGAATCATTTATCTAATTGGTCCCTTAACTAAAATAAATTTGAGGGGAATTTAGTTAAGTTTAAAATCTATAGTTTAGTAACACAAGTTCCAATGTCCGTAACTATACCATTATAATCCGGACTCGCAGACGGCTTTCGCCCATGTGTTTGAAGTGATGAGTACTACAAGGATACGCTAAAAGAATAAGTTCTATGACTCTCTAACCGATGGTCAACGAAGGTCAAAGTCTTTGCCTCAAGGGGGCATTTTCGTAAAATTACTAATTTAAAATTTATAAAACTTAAAATTAAGGACGGGTTGTCACAAAAAGAGCATAAGCCCTTCTCTTTATTTCAAGTATTTCTTTTGTTTATTTGGATGCAAATTGGAATAGTTAGGTCCAACACCCAACAGGAAATAACGGTTTAATTGGATTAAATGCATAACTAAAATCAACAACTACCCACCTTAATCCAAGTCCAACACAAGGCTCGTGTTGGATCCAATCAAACGGTTCATAATCATCCTAATACCTAAGATGACTATTTAGTCGATATAATGAAGCTAAGCATTCGTTTATAGTTTCATATAGTCTCCATCATTTCATCGAAACAATGGGAGTATTATATACTACTAATTCTTATAAACTTGGACCAATGGTTGTGATAGGCCCAAGTTCCTTTTAATAAGATTAAAATAAAATTGATGTAGCCCAACACTACTTCCTCAACAAAAATGAATATTAAGTTGATAAGTGAGAGATGCTTTGAACATCACTTCGTGGGCCTTCCACTGTGATGGGCTCCAATCGTTTTTGACTCATACAACAGCTTCACCCTATCATGGGGAAGTTCAAAATATGTGCTTGCACTCAGGAGGAGTCCATATACATACATGATTTGGTGAGGTAGGCGACGAGGATGACCAACATCATATCATTGTGAGGCTATTCTTGGGGACCCTTACACGAACTAGCATGGTGAGAATGATTTAATTAAGTGCAATTGTGCCAATTTCATATCATTGTGGGGCATCATTCTCTAGAGGCCAAACTAGAAGGGTAATTACAAAAGTTGTAAAAGGCTAAATGATACCTCTCATAATTATTGTTGCTAGCCAACATTATATCATTTTGAGGCGGGCTTGGTAATGGTGAGTCTCCCATACCCCGCTAAGAGTCAACATAACTCTCGGATTTCATTTAGAGGGATGTGAAATTTACCAAAAATAGTGGGTGATACTATTTGATTTAAGACCCAATCAAGTAGTTTTTAAAATAACAATCTGATATGATTTATGTTATGTATGTAGTTAACGACATGCCTAAAATTACACCTACCATTATACTTGACAAAAGGAGCTTTAAGGGCCAACGCTTCCTTGTTTGGTATTGTCACATTGACATATCGTATATGCTCAAGCAATCCTCTCCTCATGTACCTCGTACGAAACTAGCTTTAAACGAGTGTCAAAGTTATGCTAGACACTATGAGGATGACATACAAGTCAAATGCTTAATCTTCACTTCACTTAGTGAGGAGCTTAAGAAGTTACATAAGTACATGGATACTTCATGTGCCATGGTTGAAGGTTTGAATAAGATGCATGACATTGAGACTAGTAATGTACGATTCTAAAATGTTTGTAGTCTATTGAATGCCAAAATGGTAAATAGGACATCGGCCCAGAAACATGGACAAAAGATGGAAAAGCTCTTCCAAGATCTTGAGAGGTTAGAAACTCTCATTGATGGGAATATGGCCCAATACTTTTTCATGTCATCTATCTTGGATGATTTCACTAAGTTTAAAGTAAACTATAAAGTGAATAGATTTGATCATACTTTTTGAGAGATGATTGACATGTGCTATGAGTTTGAACAAAGTTTCAAAAAGGATAATGGGAGTAAGAATACAATCATAAGGAAAAAGTTGCATAAGAAGAAGGCAAGAAAATCCAAAGAAACATGCTTTCATTGTGGAAAGTATGAGCATTGAAGAAGAAATACAAGGTGAGCATTGTGATAGAAAGTGCTTTTACAGTGAGCTCCAATTCCTAGATATTTGATTCAGGCACTAGTCAACATATCTGCACTTCGTAGCAGTGACTAATAACATAACACTACACAATGGAGAGATTATTGTGCAAGTTTGGAATGGCACTAAGATCTGTGCAAAAGAAGTAGGCACCTATATGCTCAAATTTCCCTATGGGGAAGTCTTGGAACTTAAAAATTATTTATATTTTCCTTCTTGTATGAAGAACTTAATATCCATCTCTATACTTTTGAAAGATGGCACTCAGTATTATTTGACAAGATGAGTCGTATTATCTCCCATGGTAAAACCCAAAAGGCAAGAGAAGAAGTTAACCAAGAAAAGATGTGGCATCTTAAACTTGGACATGTGAAACTTGATAAGATCCGCCCATTAGGTAATGACCAAATAGGTACTTTTGAGTGTTGCTTGAAAGGGAAGGGAGATCGTGTCACTATGTCAATATGAGGCTTCTCCTACTATATCACATCCATCGTCGATCACTCTCGGTTTTGCTATGTGTATCTTATGAAGTACAAGTCAGAATCATTTGAAAAGTTCAAAGAATTCAAGAATGAAGTTGAGAAGAAAACTGGGAAACAGATAAAGATCTTAAGAGCAAATCGAGTGGGTGAGTATTTGAGTAACAAGTTCCTAGATTACATCAAAGAGTGTGGAATAGTATCACAGTGGACTCCACTGGGAACTCCTCAACTTAATGGAATATTTTAAAAGGAGAAATGGAACCTTGATGAACATGGTTCGTTCTATGATGAGGTCTACCGATCTACCAGTAACATTTGGGTATATGCTATATATTCAGCAACTTGCTTAATAGAGTACCTTCCAAATCAATTTCATAGACGTCCTATGAGATATGGCGTGGTAGAAAGCCAAGTCTTAATTATATTAAGATTTAGGGTTTTGAAGCATATGTTAAGAAGCTTAAAGCTACCAAGCTTGAAGCGACATCTATCAAGTGCTATTTTTTGGGATGTACCAGAGAAACTATGGATATGAGTTCTACCATCTTAATGACCAGAAAGTCTTTGTCGCCAGAATTACTAAGTTTTCAGGGGACAAATTTGTTCTCAAGGAACTACAAGTAAAACAATGGAGATTAATGAGATGAATGATGAACCACAAACAAGCACTCGACAAGTTGACAACCTTGTTCCTAAACCCTTAGCTCCACGTAAATCTGAGATGGTCAACAGGTCCCCTCAGAGGTATAACTTGAATGATGACTTTAGGGAAGTGCACCTTCTGGGTGACAATGACATAAAAGAGAACCCTAGAGTACTAAAGCAAATGTTCGACATTGTTTCAAAGAAATGGCAAGAGGCCATGAAATTCGAGATGGATTCCATGTATCAAAATCAAGTCTGAACTCTTGTAGACACTCCAAAAGGTATAGTACTTGTTGGGAAAAAAATGGCTATTCAAGAGGAATATAGGCGCTGATGGGAATGTGGAGACTTATAAGGTTAGACTAATAGTCAAGGGTTCTCATGTGGCCACGGTTAAGTCCATTCAGATTTTTCTTGCTACGGCTGTGAACCATGACTATGAGATATGGCAGATGGATGTGAAGACAACCTTTCTGATTGGCTACCTAGAGGAAGAGCTTTACATGACTCAACCTGAAGGCTTTGTGTCCAATTTTGAAAAGACCAAGGTATACAAGCTTTAGAGGTCCATTTATGGACTTAAGTAAGCCTCTAGGAGCTGGAACATTCGTTTTCACACTGAAATCAAATAGTTTGGTTTTACTGAAAAACGAAGACGACTATTGTGTTTATCAAAAGGTTGTTGGGAATGTAGTCGTATTCCTTGTGTTATAAGAAGAGATTGTGACGACCCGTCCCTAATTTTCTTATGTAATTTCTCCCCGAGTATGTGTATTGACGATTATGCCCTTATTGGCAAGTGACGTGGACTTATTCTTATCTCTTTCCATTTTATTTCTCGCTATCACATTTAAATTGTACACGCTAGTACGAGTAGACGTAGATTTTAAAGTGTAAAAATGTCTATTTCGGATAGATTTCGATTTCCTTTTACTGTAGGAAATCTAAAAACCTATCCTTGGATTCCTTTTTAAATCCTACCCGTGCACCCTTCCTTCATCATTCAGTCTCACATATCCCATCTTTTCTGTATGTTTTGTCCCCCCCTCTATCAGAAAAAGCAAAGAAAATTTCAAAACCTCACTCTCTTCTTTCTCTCTCTCCCGTGAACTCTCTCTTCCTCTGCAACTCCATAAGCGAGCTCCAAAGCTCGTAGATCAAACAAACAAACTACATCATCATGCTCATCTCAATCCCACGATCACAACCATGTCCTTGAAATCTGGTGTGGACGAGTTTTGACTCACCAACTCGGAAGGTCGACTCGGCGAGTTCGACATATCGATTTTCAGGCCATGCATGGCTTAGGTAAGCCTTGAGAAACCCTTAGAACCTTCATTTCACTTCTATGGGTTGTTATTGATCCTTTGTTTGTGTTTTGAACATGTGGTTTTACCCAGAAACTCGAGAAGAAGGAGAACCTGCCATTTTTCACTCAAGAACCGTGGCCATTTGGTCACTTTCAAACCATTTTTCTGGTCAACCTCGAGCACAACTGGACTTCTTCTAGGTACAAACTTGTTCTCTACATTCCTAACTTCAAAATGGCTTTTGAATCACTGCGTTTTGTTAAGTAACGAGTTAGAAATCAACTCTGGAAGTTAGGAAGAAAATTTCAGTTTCTGGAAAATTTGTAACCGTGGTCGTTTGGCCACTTTCAGGCCAAATTTTCGATTAACTCAGACCATATCCAAACTTTCTGTAAATTGCGATCAGTAGATCACATTCCTAGCTTTAATTTGGCTTTTGTAGAAGTGAATTTGGTTGAGAATCGAGCTCGTTAGGGGCTCTGGAAGTTGGCCCAAAAATCTGCAACTGCAGATTTTTGCGAAGAAGGCGAGTACAGTGTACTCGCGGGGGCGCGTGGGCTTGTGGGCGCGCGTGGACAGATCTTTAGGCCCTGCGTGGGGGCGCGTCCGGCCTCTGCCCGGCGTATGGTTGACATGTGTGTGTTCGTGTCGTCGAGTAGATCGATTTCATATATTTATACCCTAGGTTTGAGCAAACTATGGGGGTTTTATTTAGGTTTCCGTTATGTACTTTAATTAATGTTATTTAGTTATTTCACATATAGGGGAAACTTATTCCGAGGATTTTCGAGGCCAAGCTAGGCTCGGGGCTACGACCCAAGAACGTACTTGTGAGTGGGCAGTTGTTTTATACCTATATATATATTTATAGTTTCCATAAATGCGTATTTACTTCACTTTTACGCCTATATTGCCTAGTATCATTATTGTGATGTAAATTGTGATAAATGCTGCTATATGGTTGTGATATTACTGTCATGGCATTCATACATACTTGTGTACATGCTCATCTTGCTGCACCCGGTGTTAGTAGTCGCCCCAGGGCCAGGGCCAGTCCTTCACGTGTATGTTCACATCTGCACCGTTCGCTCACCTTGGATCCAAGTTTAGGTGTCAGTCTTGTCGGGTAGTTTGCATTTGGCGATCCGACTTGTATGTGACGTGCTTTTGCACCAGTCTTCACGTGATCGTAGTACTAGAGCATATTGATTACACCCAGTCCTGTTCGTGTCAGAAACCATCTGTTCGAACTTGTGTGCCAGCTTAGATGGATGAGCACTTAGTTATATTGATTATCACATGATTATTATTGTGGCATTGATACATCATTTACTTGGCATATTTCTGGTTATATGGCTGATATATTGGATTTCATACTTACGTAGTATGTTTTGAGGAAACTATACTTGTTTTACGGCGAGGGGTTAGTATATTCAAAGATAAAGGTTTTCTTATAAGCATTGTTTTGCTGACCCACTCAACTTTGTTTTTTGCCCCTCCAGGACCTAGATAGCTATACTCTCTGTGGCACTCGAGGAATCACGGCAGTTCTGACATTTCCTTCTGTTTAGACGTACAAACTTATCACTATTATGTAATAAGTGTACTTTGGTTGCTTTGACTACTCTTTCGTAGTCTCACTGTCTATTACGCTTTGAATAAATGTAATAAGTGACGGCCAGCATGCTTCGACCTTTACAGGTCGGGGTGTGTTAAGATGCTCTTTTGGAATACTATTAAGTTTCTATTCATCTCTCAAGGAGGAATTTAAGGATTGTCACAATCAATCATACTATGCTAAGAATCCGGAGATTATAGGAATATACACAAAAGTTAACACTCCCCCTCAAGTTGGTGCATATATGTCGCACATGCCCAACTTGTGTAAGAAACTTGAAAACTTTTGACTTGGAACAGCCTTTGTGAGGATATATGCCAATTGATCTTCCATTTTTTTATTGTCGATACCTCAATTATTTTCTCCTCCAATTTTCTTTGATGCATAATCAATCAACTTTAACATGCTTTGTTCTATCATGCTGTACCAGATTATGTGCAATGTCACAATCAACTTTATTATCACAAAATAAATTCATGGGATGATCATACTTTATAACAAATGGCTTAACAGAAGTTTAAGCCACAAAATTTCACAAATCCCCAAGGTTATACCTTTATATTCAGCTTCTGTATGGAATGGGCAACCACATTTCGTTTCTTACTTCTCCATGTAACCAAGTTACCTCTAACAAATGTAAAGTAACTTGATGTTTAGCGTCAATTGTCGACTGAACCTGCCCAATCAGCATCAGTATAACCCTTAAATTTAATATGGTTATTCCTTTTAAATAAAATTCCTTTGCTCGGACTTCCCTTTAAATCTCGCAAAATCCTCATTACTGCATTCATATGTTGTTCTCCAGAGTCATGCATGTGTTGACTTACTACACTCAACGCATAAGCAAGGTCGGGTCCTGTGTGTGCCAAGTACATTAAATAACCTACTAACCTTTGGTATCTCCCTTTGTCAATTAATACTTGATTAGGCTCAACACTAAGTTTTAACCCTTCCTCTAATGGTGTGCCTACTGGCTGACATATGCCGGTTTTGTACAACAAATCAATAATATACTTCCTCTGAGACAAGAAAATCCCAGAACTGCTTCTTGATACCTTAATCTCTAGAAAATATTTCAGGGATCAAGGTCCTTTATCTCAAATTCTCTATACAGGTATCTTTGCAAGGCCACACTTTCTTCTGGATCATTACATGTTACCACCATATCTACATACTCAATAAGTGCAATCAACTTTCCATTTCTTCTTTTTAGAAACAGAGTATGATCGGAGTTACCTTGTTTGTAACCAAATGCTCTCATAGATTTTGTGAATCTTCCAAACCATGCTCGAGGGGACTACTTCAAACTATACATTTCTTCAACCCACACACCTTTCTTTTGTATTTATCTAGAGCATTACATCCTGGTGGAAGATCCATATAAATATTTTCTGTCAAATCTCCATGCAAGAAGGCATTTTTCGCATCAAACTATTGTAAGGGCCAATTTAGATTTGCAACCAAGGACGACAAAACACAGACCGCGTTGATTTTGGCCACATGGGCAAATGTATATGTATAATCAATTCCATGTTTTTTAGTGTACCCTTTAGCTACCATTCTTTCCTTGAAGTGGATTCTCTTTTTTTGCCTTTGCCATCTATATAGACAACTAGACAACAGAGGCTACATCTTTTTCGATTCGGGGAGCTTTCTTTGCCCTTAGTTGCAGTGGATTCTCTACTTTTTAGGAAGTATCAACCATTCCATCAACTTTGTACTTTACAATGTATACCTATTGGCATCCCACAGGCTTCTTACCAGCTCGCAAATCTATGATCTCCCAGGTAGCATTCTTCTTCAATGAATTCAATTCTTCATCCATTGCAGCTTGCCAACATGGATCAGCTAAAGCCTCCTGCACATTGTTAGGAATGGATGCAGTAAATAATTGATCCATAAATGACTTGTTTGATAATAACAAGTGACTGGTAAACACATAATTGCTTAACGGGTATAACACATTAGACTCAAGGTTGTGTTTATACATTGAATATCTAGTCTTTCATTTAAGGTTAGCTTTGGAAGTAAGTTTAGGAATACCTCAGGTGACATGGTTAGGGAGGCGACGTGGTATTGGTGCATTCGGGATCGAAAATGATTGGTTATTGTCATTGGGGCTCAAAGGTGACAAGATTTATTGTGAGATAGCATGCGGCACTAGATTGTTCGACGGTGAGGAAGTCGGTGAGTTTTTCGGGGGCATTAGCTCGTCCCTTTCAAGGTTTTTGTAGGATTTATACACCCAAATTTAGGATGTGTTATCGATATGTGGTATTTGTCCCACATTGACCATTTCCCTTTCTCTCTTCCCTCATAGTCACTATATAATGAGGGCTTTGGGAAAGGAGAAAACATACCAACAAAAACAATTCTCTTAGCTCTAGAGAGGAGAGATAATGCTCTCCACTCTCAGTAATCTTTTTCTCTCTTAGTTTAGCCTCTAGGGTATACCTTGGCCCTAGGATTAGGAAGCTACTAAGAACTACGGCGGTTTGATCCATGTGCATTGACATAAGGTATGTAGGCAATCTAACAGGACTAGATGCAACCGAATCCTCCCTTGGATGACGCTCTCCTTCGTGGTTCGTGCAACGGTTTGTAGGAAAAAGAAGGCGATCCATAATTTGTTAATTCCCCAATAGTTTTCAACATTGTTTTCAAGTGAATGATCACAACTTGTCTCCAAGACATTACCACTTAATTCCAAGTCATTGACAACATTATTTTATTGTTAATGATCACCACTTATTTCCAAGAGATCACCACTTAAATCCAAATCATTCACAATATTTGTATTTGGAATAGTATAATCAAGAGTTTGAACTTCTGTCTGATTCACCCCTTGAAGTGAAGACTTGGGATTGGCAAAGTACATATCATGCTCTTGAAATGCAACATCCATAGTGATAAACAACTTTTTCGTCGGAGGGTGATAACATCAGTATCCCTTTTTATTGGAGGCATATCTTACAAACACACACCATAAGGCCCGAGGTTCCAGCTTATTCATCTGTTATTTATGTAAATGAACAAAAGCCACATAGCCAATCACGCGAGGTGGAAGATTAGGGACTGCAGGATCATCAACATGTAAAGAGAGAGCTTGAAGTGGTGTATGAAAATCAATTGATCAAGATGGAACACGATTAATAAGATATGCAGTTTAGGTGAGAGCTTCTCCCCAATAGGATAATGGGAGATGCGCCTGAAGCAAAGAAGAACGAAAAACCTCCAGAAGCTAACGATTCTTGCATTTTGAAACCCCATTTTGCTATGGAGTATATGGACATGTAGTTTGAATGTAGTTTGATGAACAATACCATGATGATTAAGAAAGGCACGAAGTTCAAAGTTCATTAAGTAGGAACTTCACCATTTTGTGACTTATACTGTACTTGCACTATTTTGTGAAATACCTAAAATAAAGTAGGAACTTCACTTTTGGACTTTATTAAGCAAACCCAAGTCATACATGTGCAATCATCAATAAAAGTAATGAACCAATGAGCACCACCAAATGTAGCAGTTTTATAGGGTCCCACACATTATAATAGATTATCATAAACGGAACTAAACTTGTACTCAAACTAAATGGAAATGAAGTATGATGACTTTTAACCAATTCACAAACACCACATTTGAAGCTACAAACATCATTACGAACAAATAGGCTAGGAAACAACCTCATAAATAAACGAAAGAAGCGTGTCCAAGTCGACAAGACCACAACCAAATCTCTGAAGCTTTATTCCTTTCCCCCTAAGATCCTTCCACGGCAAGAGCTTGAGTCAACATTCGAGTACTATTCGATGCCAGCTCGAAGTAGTAGAGCTTCCCATTCCTAATACCATATCCAATCGTCTTACCAATCCGAATGTCTTTAAAAAGACAAAAAGAAGGCCAAAAAATCACAAGACAATGTAGGGCGACAATTATTTGAGCAACATATAATAAATTATAGTTAAGAGAATGAACAAGTATGGAATCAAGATTAATGGTATCAGAAAGGGAGACAGCGCATTCCCCAATAATAGGGGCAACATATCACAAGTCATATGTTTAGTAGCATCAGAAGAAATTATCCATGTATTGTTCGTAACAGACGTAGAAACCTTTAAAGCATTACTATTGTTACCTGTATCATAAGCAATGCGTACACTTTCTTAGCTATATGTTCTGAATCTACATAAGCTTCGATAATCAAAGCACGCGATTGATTATAGTGGGAATCACAAGTCTTATCCGAAGTATCAGAATGACCAATAAGTTCGAAACACGAATTTTTATAATGACCTCTTAAACCAGAGGGAGGACACTTACAGGGCGGACGGTGGGAAGAGCCACGAGGCTGAGCGACGATGATAATGGCCTTATAATTATCTACCTCTCATCGTGGGCCATTTTAGTTTATGCATGTGGTCCAAAACAAAACCAACACTTCACTTTAACAATTTCCACGGGTAAATTTTTTGGAAAACTAATGAAAAAGGCTTCAAAACTTCAGACTTTAACCAAAAACCATATAATAAGTTTATTTAATGGTTAGGACAAAGCCCAATACTTAATCAGTCCAATCAACATGGCCCAACAAAAATAACCTAACCTGTTTCCAATTTTATCCCTGACGATTTTTAATTTTTTCTGTTTGTTATTTGTCTGTTAGTTTATTCATGTCATGAAACTATAATTTGGGAAGCATTCGAAAATCTCATAGCTGGATCATTTAAGAGAGGAGAAAGATATGCAATTAAAGCCCTTCAACTCCTTCAGCATTGCCTTCATGATGAGTGGCGCATTCTCGATCCTCTTCTTATGCAACTTCCTCGAATTCCGCACCCGACCCGTTTACCTATTTAATCAGGAAGTGGGATACCAAAGTGGGTTGCTCCGTTTCAAAGAGAAGCACAAGCAGCTGTAGTTCTGCAACAAATTCGCTGCAAATCAAAATGTGAGGAGTCGAAACTGGAGCATGTTAGCGTGTTGGATGAAAGGGTGGACTTGGATTACTGATAATTTGGATCATTTGTATTCGTGCCCGTGTGGGTTGAGTTGTTTGTGGACAAAATCTTATGTTCTTGTTAACAAGCATGATGCTTTGCTATTTGAGACCACTACACCTCCCCTTCAGGTACTCCATTTTGTTTTCTTGATGTTATGCAGTAGGTTTCGAATTATTCGTGTTATATATGTGTGCGCGCATTTCTACATGTTCATGGTTAGCTAGTTTTTACTCGGATCATGATTATTGGTACAATGTGGTTAAATCTCGAATGAATTTCTTCCTTAGTACTCATTTATGGAGCAAGCATATGGAATGTTAAACAAAAATATAGTATACGGTGGCAGATCTAGGAAATTTTGCGTGAAGTCGAAATGATGCCCCAATTTTTTGCCTTGGGAAAGTTGCTTATTTTAGCTGTTTTTTCCGAACATTTTGGGGGAAATTATTGAGAAACACACAAGCAATGAAAAGGAAAATACCCAAAATGTCAAATGTCTCAAATTTATAACGAAACTAGTACAGAATACGCACGAAGCATGAGTTTTTAATTTTTTATAATGAGAAGTACAAAAAGTAAAATTATATTTGTGCTTGAGGTAATGAGTTTGTTGTTGGAATATTTTTGTATCCTTTGAACCCCCTTTTTCTTAAGCTTGATTACATTATCTACTCTTTACTTACCAAATGTATTACTCGTTGAACCAAGCCAAACAACTACTGAGGCATATTTACTTATGAAAAAGTTTCTTGGTTTCGACTTTGTGTAGCTCAAGGAATGAAGGGATTGGAAGATGTGCAGCAGCTGCATAATTGAATTGAGGAGAGAGAGCGACTGATTTCTTGCCTTCTCCAATTCCTTCCTTATGGGATTTGTCTTAGGAAGGCTGAGATGGAAGTTATCAGGTCCGAATTGCTTGATAGGGAAAACATTCAAAAGTTTTGGGATGAGAAAATGAATGCAGAGAAAACCCGTGGTCTTGAGGTGGAGAAGGCTTATCTTGTTCCCCTTAGTGATTTGGAACAGGAGAAGATTATCCAAGAAAAGAATTTTGCCGAGATTTAAAGGAGAAGTCAGCTATGGACTGCCAGAGGCAATTACTTCTCAGTCTCAAGGAAGAGGTCAATAAGATGTCCGAAAAGCTTGCATCTGAGAGCATTTAGTTTCATAAATAGTGTTATTTTGGTTTCATAATTAGGGCTCAGTTTCATAAATAGTGTTGGTTTAGTTTCATAAATAGTCTTAGTTGCATTTGATATGTAAATCCATGAAATTATATTCACAATTTGATTTCATTCAATTGACTCGTTATAATACTGTATTTGTTATATATAAATTGTATTATATATTATCTGTATTATTCCGGTTCAATTTCATAAATAGTCAATTTCAGAAATAGTGTACCCGTGTTCAGTTTCATAAATAGTCAGTTTCATAAATAGTGTATTCGTACTCAGTTTCATAAATAGTCAGTTTTATAAATAGTGTAGTCAGTTTCAAAAATAGTGTAGTCAGTTATAGAAATTGTGTACCCGTGTTTAGTTAGTGTACCCATGTTTAGTTTTATAAATAGTCAGTTTTAGAAATAGTGTATTCGTGTTCAGTTTCATAAATAGTCAATTTCAAAAATAGTGTACTTGTCAATTTAATAAATAGTTAATTTCAGAAATAGTGTATCCGTGTTCAGTTTCAGAAATAGTGTACTCGTGCTCAATTTCATAAATAGTCAATTTTATAAATAGTGTAGTTAGTTTCAAAAATATTGTAGTCAATTCTAGAAATTGTGTACCCGTGTTTAGTTAATGTACCCATGTTTAGTTTTATAAATAGTTAGTTTCAGAAATAGTGTGCTCATGGAAGCTCCACTCTTTCTCTAGGTGAGTCTAAGAACAGACAAACAACTAGCATGCTTACCATTCCCTGTCAAAGCACCTAACCTTCTCTTTCTCTAGGTGAGTCTAAGAACAGACATGAATAATGGGCAACAGATCTTGGAAGCTCCACTCTTCTTTTTCTAGTTATAATTTTAAATTTTGTTAAACAAATAAGAAAAAATAAAAAGACAAAAACAAAAAGACAATCGTCCATCTCCTCTTACTAAAAATCTGGTTGTCTCATCCGTGATCTTCCAATTCCATTGCACCCACTACACAATGGCATCACAGACAGAGTCAGAAAAGCGGCATTACTGAAAATCTTGTTGTCTCCTTTGAGCCTGCCGAATCTGCAGGACCTCATTGTGGCTACGAACCGTTTGACCGGCGAAATACCCAAGCCTTTTTCGATTTTCCCAGTAATGTTTTCGCTCAAAACCCTGGTCTATGCGGGTCGTGCAGAGCGGTAAGGGTTCATCAAACGACCCGACCCATCCCAGATCTGACGCAGCCATTGCGTCTCCTGTAATGCCTCCTGCTAACCCAACCATCATAGCATCCTCACCGAGTTCATTGCTTGCGAACGCCGAACAAATAGGGAAATCCTCACTGAAGTGGTAGCTCGAAAATGAGAAGATCGTGTACTGGTTGAGCCCCTACTCCGGCCAACCCGTGTTCGAGCGGGGTCGGATGGTGTTTTTCGAAGGAGTGAAGCGTTTCAAGCTCAAGGACTAGCTCAGAGCCTCCCCAAAGATGTTGGGGAAAGGCGGGTTCGGGATGGCGTACAAGGCGGTTCTTTACGATGGCAATGTGGTGGCGATTAAGAGGCTCAATGATGCTCAGATTGGCAAGACTCAGTTCGAGCAGCACATAGCGGTGCTGGGGCGACTCAGCCATCCCAACATTGTGAGCTTGAAGGCTTATTACTTCACCTTAGGCCTGGGCACGGTTCGGTACGGTTCGGTACCGAGGTAGTACCGAAACCGAACCTGTAACAAAATTTCGGTACGGTTCGGTACGGTATGAATGGTTGTACCGTTGTAGTACCGAACCTAATAGGCTCGGTTCGGTTCGGTATGGGTATAGGTTCGGTTTGGTTTTGGGCCTATGAGGTACAAAGCCTGTTTTTCAAATTTTGTGAAAAAAAATGCCCAAATCAAATTTTGGCCCAAAATTAACATAAATCAATTTTCGGCCAGATTCACAAACATATTTTGGCCCAAATCAATTTTTGGCCCCAAAAAAAATGCTTGAAAATACCTTACTTATGCTCAGGATGTTTGAAAATATATGCTAGCTTTATATATATGCAATCTCCCTCTCTCCTTCCCTTTGCCAAAGTAAAATTTGACCGTTTGGTTGGGGAAAACATCCAAAAAATTCAATCCCATCAACAATTCAATCCGACAACATCAAACATCAAAAAATTAAATTCAACAACATCAAACACAAACAAATTCAATCCAACAACAAAGTTCAAGTAAATGCCTTATGGCATTAGTACAAACCAAAAGGAAAAATCAAAGTTCAAGTCAAAGCCTTATGGCATTAATACAACCCAAATGTAATAGCAAACATCAAACTAAATGCCTTAATAACTAATAAGTTCAATTCATATAAAATAAAAGCAATTACCCTTTAGGGGCCTTACGCTTGACACCATTGGTTAGAGGTATGTGAGGCTTTGAAGGGACCTTTGATTGAGCACCTTTTGAAGCTCGAGGAGGTCGGGTAGAAGCTTGTGAAGCGGATGCTTGAGAAGGTCGGGTAAGAGGTTGTGAAGATGACGCTTGTTCCGGATTATTAATTGAGAGAGAAGAGATGCTTGATGTCAACAACTCTACAATAATACAAAAATATACACAACGTGTAAATACAAAGAATAAAATCTAAAAAATTATAACAAACAAGAACTAACTCTAGCCAATAAAATGACACATAATTAACCCACTCACATAAACATTTTCATAAGGCAAAAGTTTTGCCGCAAAACCCATTTTCTGAGCTTGGATACAAAACCCATTTTCCCAAATAATGAGAAACCCACCAATATTTACATTACAAATGATGGGATTGATTTGGTTCTGTGGCAGCAGCCCCATTACATTACAAATAATGAGATACTCAAAACCATCCAATTCCATAACTAAATTGACAATGACAAATAAATTGGCAGCAGCCCCATTACATTACAAACAATCGTACTGCATAGTCATCACACAAAGAAATACTAAATTGACAATGACAAATAAATTGGCAGCAGTCATCACACAAAGAAATACTAAATTGACAATGACAAATAAATTGGCAGCAGCCCCATTACATTACAAACAATCGTACTGCAGATTCATCACACAAAGAAATACTAAGGAGAAATAACTAAATAAATTTAACTCCCACAATCTGTATGTTGTTTGATTGCTCATGCAAAACCTCAATTAGTTCTGTTTTGGCGAGCAACATAAACCTAACCAGGAACTACAAGTTATCCCAGATAGAAACACTTAAGTTAAGGCTGCTAGAACTACAAGTTCTACGGTCCTAAAGGGTTACAGTTATGAACAATCAGAAATCACCTCACAAGAAAAAAAATTATACCGAAAGAGATTTGAACTTCAGAGAAACCCCAATTCCAATCCCAATTTGAATCTAAAAATTAAAACCCTAATTTTATAAAATGCAAACAAATTCAAGAGATTGACTTACCATGAGAGAAGACGATGTCAAGATGGTTGTGGTGGAGGTGAGACCGTGAAATCGTGAGAGATTGGAGAGGAGGAGGTGGAGCGGGCGATTGAGAGAGAGACCGAGCGACTTCGGCGATTGAGAAAAGTGAGAGTCCGAGAGTGAGAAAAGTGAGAGTAAGAGTCTGAGAGTGATAAAAGTGGAGGAGTGGTCGTCCACTTGAAATAAGCCACGTGAACAAATAATTTTTATTAAAAAACTGATTCGGTACGGTTCGGTACTAAACATGGAACCGAAACCGAACCGACTAAGCACCAAACCGAACCGATTTTGTACCTATACCGAAATGAACCGAACCGACCGGGTTCGGTTCGGTTCTCGGTAATTTTTGCCCAGGCCTACTTCACCTGGGAGGAGAAATTGTTGGTGTATGATTACATGCCCAATGGCTGCCTGTTCGAGTGACATAATTTCTAACAGAATTGGCTGACGGAATTGGTTTTCCGTTAGGGGCAAGAGTTGGAAATTTATTTATTGTCGTGTTGGGCTTTTAACTCAGCCTATGTGTGTTCAATATTTGTGGGGCCTTATATAGATTAGTTTTGTCTTTATGATTAAATATGAAGCCCTTTTTGTTAAATAATAGTTTAGAGTGGTTTTTGGTTAAATTAAATTTAGCACAAGCCCTTTTCATTAAAACTTCCTAAATTTTTTTCGTTTTTCCCCCCTTTTTTTTCTTTTTTTCTTTTTATCTTTTTCCTTCCTCTTCGTGGGTCCTCTTTTTTTTGTCCTTTTCCTACCTTCTTGGGCCTTTTTTGAAATTACACTAAAGGTCCAAAACAAATTAGAAGTTCAAATGGTGCAGGTGAGGCGTTGTGCAGCCGCAACTATGGCATTAGAGATGTCAGCGGTGGGTCGGAGATGGTGAAAATTTTCGTCGAATCTTGGTGCGAGTTCGGTGAAGTGGGTCATGCATTTCGTAGTAGGCACAACGTCGGGTCGACCTGTAGCAAAACGGGTCAGCAAGTTTGATGAGATTCAGAACGTTTAGTGCGGATTCGGCAGGTTTTTGCCGAGAGTGCAGAGGTGATGGTTACAATGGCTACGTGGAAGTTCGTGGGCCGTGGGTCATGCAAATTTCGCTTTGGAATCATGATATAACAACGGTTTATGGTGGGTGGATGCAGGGATCGGCGCGGTGGACTTGGGTCAACAACGACGGCGCCACTCGCTGATCTAACGGTGTTGTTGACTCGAGTCAACAACAACCAGTGACGAAGTTAGGAATTGGTGAGGAAAGGGACGGATTTAAAAAGTGCAAGGTTAAAAAATATGTAGACAACCAAATCATTTTACATAGTGGACAATATTAA
Organism: Malus fusca; assembly: GCA_035220775.1. Taxonomy (NCBI): domain Eukaryota; kingdom Viridiplantae; phylum Streptophyta; class Magnoliopsida; order Rosales; family Rosaceae; genus Malus; species Malus fusca. Next base: position 29,866,250 of record CM069071.1, read on the forward strand.
TGACGTTCATTATTTATCGATATTAATTACGAACTGTGCACTATGAAGAACTTAGTGAAAACAAAATCAAATTTCTTGTACTCTATGATGAATTTAATAATTGTGTACATACATGTGGTTTGGTCGATTGTACATATGTAATGGGTGCATAGGTACGTCAAATGTGTAAAAATGTAACTATATTGATGATGCGTAATTGTTTAAAATTAAGACACATAGTGCGCTGAGGAAAAAAAAAATACTATCTACCAAAGCGTGTATACTAATATTTAACTAGCTAGCATACATAAAGAAAAGAAGACTGCATGCACTAGTTAATAATTGATTGAACTTTCTTATTATCCTTGGATGTCTCAACTTCAAAAGAGGAGGAGAGGAGAACAATAGAGCCAAACAGAAAGACTTGAAAAATCAAAGCCTTGAAACCCTTCATAAGTCTCTAACTCTTGGGCTAACTGTCAGTTCCGATTCTAAAATGCTAGCACTCATGCACAAGAGTTCGAGAATCATAGAAAAAAAATTGGAATGAAATCAATTCTGACTCAAAAGAAAAATCGAAGCCTTCAAATCAGCTCCTATTCCATATCGAAATTATTAGGAAAATTCCAGCCTTGAAATCTTTAAAAATCCCACAAGAAAGTAGAAGGATGTTTAATGATAAGTCTTCAACGATCACGTGCTACTAAATGACAAACAAAGCATGGTCTCATGCTATCAGTTTTTTAATAGAAACTAAATGCACCGTTCTACTTAAAACAATTCCTTTCCCAAGTCCAAAACGACGTCGTTTGGCCTGGGTTTGAAAAATTGAAAGCAGAAACACAACAACACTGGGCTCTGCTGCAGAGCACTAAAAACCAGAGAACCAGACGAGATTGCTCACTTCCGACAGAAGGGCGGAATCACCACTCCTAGGCTTGATTTTCGGCAGTCCCTCATTGCCTCTCTGTAGCTTCGCCTTTGGCAATGACGACGTCACTCGCTGGTTGGATGACACACTGCATAACTGGCTGCGTGGCTCATAATGCGAATCTTTTATTTTTTATTTTTTCTAACATAGGTTATGGTGCCATCAAGAGAATGCTCTTTTGGAATAGTATTTTGTTTCTATTCATCTCTTAAGGAGGAATTTTTAAGATTGTTACAATCATATCAATAAGGAAATAAATAATAACATGAAGTCATACTATTTGGGAATGACACTGCAGTACTTTCTTATGTGAAAGTGTGGTTGTCTAAAACCTTCCACATGAAAGATTTAGGAGATGCATCTTATGTACTAGGGATAAAGCTCTATCATGATAGGCCTAGAAAATAATTTGATTATCTCAATCAGTGTCTCAAATCCAGCTTGACCGCCACATGGAAAAGATGTGTATTAGATACATGGGAAGGTGGCTTTGAGTGCAAGTGGGAAATTGTTGGAAGTATAAAGCCACTCATTTGATGTATTAGCTTTTGGAATACTCATTATGTTAAACTCTTATTTGCTCAATGAAAGGCAAGGCTTATTGTTAATCACTGTTTATTGTATCATGTGTTTAAGCAATAGGGCAATCTAGGGAATGTATTCGATCTAAGAGAGAAGTGATCTAAGTAAGTTAGATTAAAAAGATATTTCTCCTATGTTCATTCCTAAAACGTTCCTAGTCGTAGGATTGCCAATTGGGTATTGACAATCCGTTAAAGTTAGTATGTTTTATGTTGACTCAAGCATGAGTATGACTGGTCTCAAGTCATTTAGTGTTGGACACTAAGACAAACACATAGGTGATCAAAAGGGCAATCAAGTACACTAAACAACGATCAAAAGAGAGTTCAAACATACATGTCAAGTAAGAACTCATAAGTTGCAATATGCAAAGTAATCCTTTGACATGAGGCATCATAATTGTCTAATGGTTAGGCCTTTGATCTTTGACTATGCCAAAGGCATTCCATTGAACGTTTTCACGACATTGTTGGGGTCAAGCTATCTAGTCATGTAGGCATATGAATGCATAGCAAGATCTCAAACCTTCTATGGTAGAGGGAGAATACTCTGAGATATGATTCGGGTGTCTTTGGCCAAAGCATGCGAATATAACTTAGGAAGAATGTTCCAAATCATATGCAATTGAAACATATAGATAATTATCACATTGAATAGTAGATATGAAACAAACTATCAGTTAAACAATGTGAACTAAGAGTATTGTATTAGAGAATGACTGTATTGCATTGTAGTTGTAACTAGATAGGTTCTCCAACCAATTCTACTTAGCTTGGGTAGCCATGACATACTGCTAGGTGTCACTCATGGTTTGTGGAAGCTCTAAATATTAGCAAACACTAATCGCCATCAAAGGGAGAATTGAAATGTGGTTTCAATTCACAATTGATCGTTAAGAGTAACAATCGCCCACTGCCTCATTAATTGGAACCTAATGGATCGTACACCGAGTAAGGATAAATGTGAAGATATAAATGAGATGGATAAGTAATTAAATAATTTAATTGAGAATGGTCAAGATTAATTAATTATACGAAAGGTTCATATTGGGCCTATAAGTTAGTTTCGGATTTTGGGGCCCAAAAAGTGTTTTGGTCCACAAGGCACTTTTTGTTTTGTTGTATGACAACTAAATGAAAAATGAGCAATTAGCCCAACTAGACAAGCATGGCAGCTATAGTAAGGGTAGTGGTGAGTTTGGCTTAATTGTAAGTTTGCCACTCACCTAAGAATGGGGTATAAGGGCATGTTTATAACCTTAACCTCATTAGGGTTTCTTTGAGGCATTGAAGAGAAACATTTTCTCTTTTTCTCTCTAAAGGAGGCCAGCCACTTAGTGAAGAAATAGCTAGCAATCTTTCATTCTCTCAGTCATCCCATCTTTTCTTCACACCTCATCCATGGTGTCAAGACTTAGAGGCTTTCTAACTTGAAAGCTTTTGGATATTCCTTTCCTCATATTCTCAATGAGCAAAAGAGAACCAACTATCCAAGGAGCAAGGAGGTGACTTAAAAGGCCCTCCACTTGGGTGAATCCCCTGTTCAAACAAGGATGAGCTTCAAGGGTAATAAAACTCAAAATCCTTTCCTTTAATGTTGTTAAAGAGTCTTATGGTGCACCATTCATTAGGCTTTGAAATTCATGGGCTTTAGAATTGTTTTTGAATGCATGCCTACTTTAAAGTGTTATATGTATGCTTATGTGTTCAAATATCCTCACATGTTCTTAGCTAGGACAAAAAAATTCCTTCAAAGATAAAGTTTATACAGTCATTGAGAGCCAAGGATGACGTTGGGGGGGCACTTACAGTGGAGCAGAGCTTATAGGATACTGGTCAAGTCATCCTTCAATCAAAGTTAGACGAAGCCCAATAGGAAGCGAAATTGAAGGAAGAGTCACATATTGAAGCCTTTCAGCAAACCATGGATGACAATGAGGCAGAGCTGGGAGAAGTCCGTTCATTGTATAAAGAAGTGTCGGCTCGAAAGTATTCTGAAGGGTAGGACCGAAGCTATATTATGAGCTTTGTTGGTCAAGATCATTACAATAGATGGGACACTTGTCCTAAGTAGAGATACAGAGGGAAGAACTAACAGTTTCCCCAAACTAGTGGTGAATGTTGCTGAGCCGGAGGCCTTTGATGAATCAGAGGCAGGTTCTAACACTAAGCCTCCCCTTGAGGAGGTGACTCCATTAATTTCGGAAGTCTGTTGTGAATAAACACCCATCACTCACAAGGGTAGTTGCTGAGGCAATGACTTCTTCTGTTGCGTAACCAAAGGTTGCTTGTAATTCTTTTGGCCCTAAATGCGGCTTGTCCCTTCTATATTTTAGAAAAAATTTCCCTTGTTGTGGAACTTGGGCTCCTTTTGTTTTCAATGAATAGATTTGATACTTCTTTGCAAGTTTTGATTTTGACAAAGTAGTTCTATTCAAGTCTTTAAACCTGTCTGAGTAGAATACTTATAATGCCTCATTCCTTGCTCCTACATGGTGGCATGTAGTTTAGTCCGCCAATCCTTTAGAGTAAGCTAACTCAGAGTATAAGGTATTGAGACAAACATGGGTAGTTTGTAAGCCTGGAACAAAGCTTGAAGCCCTCTAGGTTATGTTGATTCGGAGAAACATTACCTTCCAAACTTAGTGTCTACAAATATTTTCACTACGATAACCAAAGTACCATCTTACTCCATCACAAGTGTTAGGCCCATGAAAAATATTTTTTCCTAGACTTGCTTTTATGCATTGATCATATTAAGAATGAGAAATCGTCAAGTAATAACTAGAATGTCCTCCAAGTCTTAAGGGTCTGGTTTTGGACTAATCACCACATGGTTATCATACATATCGTATAGCTAGCTACAGTTGTAAGACTTATTGCAGGTACCTTCTTTTCTAGTAGAGGCTAGAATCTACTAGTAGACACTAAATATCGATCAGGTAGACGCCACTTCACCTACTTGCTATACATTGCTTTATTTGTGATGGATTTAATTTCTTTGATAAGACAAGCAAGATTGAGTTTATCTTGACTACTATTATTGTAGTATTAATATGTATGTAGTTTTACTATATATGTTTTCAAAACAGGGGTTATTATGTTGAATGATTTTAAATGTGATAAAACTAGTCCACTCACGTTTTGTTTTGTCGACCCCTTCAAGACGTAACGAGAATAAGGAGAACACCGGTGGTGACGAGTGGGTTTGGCAATGAAGCTTTCATCCTTTGGATTTAGGGTGATGGTTCATTTATTGCAGTTTTATCTATTTTGTAATAATCGAATGATCGTACTTTTGATTATGCATAGAACTGCACTTTTATGTGTTTACTGTTGTGTGAAACTTCTAGCTACTTTGATATGATGTGATAATAGCTTTATTTAACCCCGAGATAATTTGTGTCCTAAATGGAGAGGTTGATAAGTGAACTTGTAGCAACTTTGGATTTAATATTTAATGAATGTTTTGAAGGAAAATTTTGTGAAAACATGTTCATTTAAGCAACATCTATAGCATGCAATTAACAATTAAAAGGCGGAATCATGCTTGCATGCACTTAAAAACAAAACATTAACCATGAAATTCAAAGCCTAGTAGATTGGTGAACCAAGACTCAACTCAAAACAAAGTGAGTTGAGAAATTATACCTTTGTAGATTCCTCTTTGCATAAGCAAAGGCTAATCACCCAAAGAGAGGGCCTTCATTCCTTGCATCTTAGATCTATGGATTTGGATGGATGAAATGGTTCTCCAAGTTCCCAAAATTGAGAACCTCTAAGTCTCCACACCAAGGATGGATTAATGAAGAAATGAGTGACCTAGAGGAAGCAAGATTGCTAGTTAATTTCCTCTAGGGTGGCCGGCCTCTTTAGAGAGAAAATAGAGCTTTGTGTTCTCTCCAATTTCCTAAAAGAAACCCTAAATGAATTTTGGCTATAAAGTCATATTTATACCTTTATTCATTGGAGTGGCAAACTTGTAATTAAGTCCAAAACCCACTCCTTTAACAATATGGCCGGCCATAGGGTTTCATTGGGCTTTTTAGGCCTTTGTAAATTTTAGTCATTAAGTTGTCATACAACTTAAGTCAATGGGCTTGACGTTCGAAGCCCATTGGGCCTTGAGGCCCAAAACTAACCCGTGGTCTTTTAACGAACTTTATTCGTTTGATTAATTAATCCTTGCCATAAATAATTAAACCATTTAATTATTCTTACTCATCTCCGTTGTTTCTTCAATCTTTACCTTACACGGTGTACGATCCATTAGGTTCCTTTTAGCGAGGCAGTGGGCGATTAAAACTCTTTCAAATCGATTGTGAATTGAAACTTACTTTCAATTCTCCCTTTAGTGATTATACACGTTTAGGGCTTCCACAAACCATGAGTGACACCTAGCAGCATATCATGGTTACCCAAGCTAATCAGAAGAGGTAGAGAACCTATTCAGTTTAGGATTACAAATGCAATACGGTCTTTCTCTAATACAATACTCTTGACCACATTGTTTGGTTTGATAGTTTATTCATGTCTACTATCCAATGTGATTCGTGTGCTTATATGATGACCTTGAATGTGATTTGGAACGACTTCCTAAATCTCATTCATAATCTGCCCAGAGATTCTTAATCATATCATAAGGTATTCTCCCTCAAATGGTTTGAAGGTTAGAGATCCCTTGTTGCGCATTTAATTGCCTCCATGGCTAAGTGGCTTAACCCCAACTATGCCGCGGACACCCTCCTGATGGAGTGACTTTGACATAATCAAAGATCAAGGACTTAACCACAAGACAACTATGATGCCTCATGTCAAATGACTACTTTGCATTATCCCAACCATGAGTTCTCATGTGACATGAGTATGAGAACTCCTCGTTGATCGTGTTCAGTGGACTCATTCGCTATTGAGCACCTACATGCTTGTCTTGATGTCACACACACCAATGACTCGAGACTAGTCACTCTCCCTGAGAGAAGACACAGCACGTACTGATCTTAACGGACTGTCAATGCCCAATTGGCAATCCTATGATCAGGAACGTTTAGGATGTGTCTACGAAAGAATGGTCTCATGAATCTAACTTCTTTAGATTGCATTCTCCCAATCACATATTCCTTGGACTTTATTGTTTAAGCATATAACATTTATATGAGACGGCTTAAATAATAATCTTTGCCCTTGATATTAAACTAGATTAGTTTAACATGTGAAATGTCCGTAAAGTATCATCACATGATTGGTTTTAGGGCACATTTCCAACAATCTCCCACTTGCACTAGATCCAATCAGCTTGTTCATCTGTGATGATTCCTCTTCTGTAGTCATTTCATAAATGGCTGAGTAGTAGGCCTAGACAATGGATATCTATATGTTATCCATAGAAGCAACCTTGAGAATAACGACGTCACCATTATACATGATTCTCAATCATGCGGTTTAGTCTCTCATATGAGTTCGGATCTTGATGAGACCTTGATTCCCTGGCTTGAGCTATCGCCCCATTAGTGTCGTAGTGTCGGTACACTAGAGACACTTTCTGGTTGGAACCGAATAGAGAGTTCATAAATGAACTTTCCCATCCAAACAACATTGTTGTAAGCTTCTATATGGCAATATATTTTGCATTCATAATGGAACACACTAAAGTCATTACTTTAATGCTTCCATCCAAATATCTCTTTAGTCATAATAAAGAGATATCTGATTATCTCTTCATTCATAATGAAGAAACATCCAATGATGGATTAGATTCATAATCTAATACATTTACGCTTCCATTACGTTACTCTAATTCTTCCTCATTCTTTGAGGAATCTATCCTTTAGTATTTCTTAAATACTTAAGGATTCACTTGACAGTTGCCGTGGTTCTGATCCTGGGTTTGCATTGATATTGTCTTGTACCGATCTAGGTACAATTCATATCAACGTTTTTCATACAATATGAAATACGTAAATCACCTTTATGCGTATGCATAAAGGATTCTATTTATGCATTATTTCTTTGGGAGTCAAAGGGCACATTCCCTTTGAGAAGAGCAACTTCCTAGTCTCACTAGAGTTGTCTTTCTAATTGAAGTTTATCATCATATGAGAAACTTCCTAGCGTCTATTGTCTATTATTAGGGATTGATATAATCCAATTATATCATGAAATATATCATTATAGATTTTTATCCCATGTATATAGACTATATCTCCCATATACATTCTATCGTTATAGAATGCTTAAAGTCACAACTTTAACAATGAAGTATTCTTTTTATTTCCAAAATTAATATATCATATATATTTAAATTTTAGGAACATGATTAACTCCCACTAATCTTTTGTAAACCTAGTAAACAAAAGATTCATTTACATCTTTATGAGAAATCAAACGATTTGATCTTTCTCTCATAAGACGCTTATGGCTCCCACTAGCTTGTTTAAGATTCATGATGGATGGATCTGTTGGAAGTATGCCCACAAAGCCACTCATTTGATGTAATAGCTTTTTGGAATACTTAATGTATTAGACTTTTATATGTTTAATGAAGGGCAAAGCTTATTGTCAGACACTATTTATTGTATCATGTGTTTATGCAATAAGGGAATCCAAGGGATGTATTTGATCTAAGAGATAAGTGATCTAAGTGAGTTAGATTATCGAGACCATTCTCTTATGTTCATTCCTAAAACGTTCCTAGCCATAGGATTGCCAATTGGGTATTGACAATCCGCTAAGGTTAGTATGTGTTATGTCAACTCAAGCTTGAGTATGAATAGTCTCAAGTCGTTTGGTGTTGGACACTAAGACAAACACATAGGTGCTCGAAAGAGTAATCGAGTACACTGAACAACGATCAAAAGAGAGTTCGAACATACATGTCATGTAAGAACTCTAAAGTTGCAATATGCAAAGTAGTCCTTTGACCTGAGGCATCATAGATGTCTAATGGTTAGGTCCTTGATCTTTGATCATGTCAAACGGCATTCCATCGGAATGTCCACGGCATTGTTGGGGTCAAGCTATCTAGTCATGTAGGCATATGAATGCACAACAAAGGATCTCTAACCTTCCATGGTGGAAGGAGAATACTCTAAGATATGATTCTAAAGTCTTTGGCCAAAGAAAATGAATATGACTTAGGAAGTTTGTTCCAAATCATATTCAAGGGAATCATATAGATAAGTATCACATTGGATAGTAGACATGAAACAAACTATCACTTAAACAATGTGATTAAGAGTATTGTATTAGAGAAGGACCGTATTGCATTGTAGTTGTAACTGGATAGGTTCTCCAACCAATTCTACTTAGCTTGGGTAACCATGATATGCTGCTAGGTGTCACTCATGGTTTGTGGAAGCCCTAATGATTAGCAAACACTAATCATTAAAGGGAGAATTGAAATGTGGTTTCAATTCACAATCGATCGTTAAGAGTAACAATCGCCCACTGCCTCGCTAATTGGAACCTAATGGATCGTACACCGAGTAAGGGCGATAGTGAAGAAATTGAATGAAATGGATATGCAATTAAATTGTTTAATTGAAGAATGGTCAAGATTAATTAATTAGTTAATTAATTTTACGAAAGGTTCGTATTGGGCTTTTAAGTTGGTTTTGGGTTTCGGGGCCCAAAAGTGTTTTGGTCCACAAGGCCCATTATGTTTAAGTTGTATGACAACTAAAACAAAATGGGCAATAAGCCCAATCACAACATATAGGCCGGCCATGGTGAGGAGATGGTGAAAGTTTGCTTAATTGCAAGTTTGCCACTCACCTAAGAAAAATGTTATAAAAGCAACTTTATAGCAATTTTTCTCATTAGGGTTTTTCTTGGTGAAATGAGGTGAAACACTTTCTCTCATTTTACACAAAGGAGGCCGGCCACTTAGAGAGATTAATCTAGCAATCTTTTCTTCTCTAAGTCATCCATTTCATCTTCACACTTAACCCTTGGTGTGGAGACTTAGAGACACTAAATATTTGGTGTTTTTGGAGATCATTTCCTTACATCCTCAAGGATCAAAGGAGCACAAAAGGAGAAGGAATTCACAAGCAATATCCAAGGAGCTTGGAGGTGACTTGAAGGCCCTCCACTTGGGTGAATCCCTTGTGTAAACAAGGATGAGCTTCAAGGGTAAAGAAACTCTAAATCTTTACTTCTCTTTAATGTTGTTAAAGAGTTTATTGGTTCACCATATACTAGGCTTTGAAAGTCATGGGTTTTATGAATTGTTTTTGGATGCATGCCTACTTTAAAGTGTTAATAGCTTGCATGTGTATTCAAATGTTCTTACTTGTTCTTAGCTAGTACAAAATTTTTCCTTCAGGATCTCTACAACTTACATGTCTTGTGATTCATAGTTTTAGACATATATTATTAAGACTATCTTAATAATGGTTTCGGAAACCCATTTTATGTCCAAACATTGAATCACCATTTAGTTGTAGCTAGCATTCTTCGAATTAATTGAAACTAAGACTACGTTAAAGATGGTTCCTTCAAAGTCAACCATTATCTTTGAGTGTAGTCACCTTAAGCTACCAATTAGCTATGAAGGTTTCATTATTTCGGGTCAAATGGTACTTTACCATTTCCTTGAGTATATGTCATATATACACTCAATGTAGTCATAAGGATTTTCATTCTTATTTCTTTCGAATTAAGAGGTGCAACTCTATGACATAGTCATAAAGTTCAAACCATTCAACTGAGACGGTTTATAAATCCTTCTTGACTACCTTGGAGCTTGTGGTATAGGAACTAGGTTGTTATATTTGTTGATTATCGTCTTGTCTCTCAAAGAACCCATTCTTTGAGTTCTATCTCTCGTTCATTGCTCTATCTTAGGCAAATCATATTGTAGGATTACAATGAACTACTCAACAAAAAACATTTGTTCGTTGGTTTATAGAAGTGATATCCAAATGTTAATTTAAGGATACCCACAAGATAATTTTCAAACAAATATTGCTAATTAGCACACAACCCCAAATCTTAATATGATTAAGTTTTGTCTTTCTTTCCAACTACATCTTATGGAGTCATGAAAATTATGGAAGATCTTCTAATTGACAATCATATTGTCTTAGAAGTATATATATCCTATATATGGGTAATTGATAATATCCAACGAACTAAATCTTATTCAAGTTCGTTCTTCTCCTAATGGAGAAGTCCATTATCATATGATGCTTCTTTCCTTGATATCTTTCAAGAAAACTATTCTAAAGTGTTACCATTCCTTGGATCAAATCTAAGGATGTAAATACTTTAGACGTCTTACTCATCAACTTACATTTCTTGAATTCTTTGAAACCTTTTGCAAAGTATTCGGACTTGTGTTTATTCAAAATAAACTATAGTCCAACCGAGAGTGATCTTCGGTGAATGTCATATAACATGAGTAGTATTATGTTTGTGGACAAGTGCCACTAACATCTAAGTCAATTAACCTCAACAACTTTGTGATTCTTTCTTCTTTCCAAAAGAATAAAGATTCGAACATTTCGCCTCTATACAATTTAACAAGAAGGTATTGGATCCGGATCTAACGATCCAAAGCATCCATCTATGACCAACTCGTAATTTATGTTTTAGAGGTATCACAACTCAGTTGGGATTAGTCACTATCTTGCAACCTTTTGGGTTTTAAGCATCGTTATATTCTAAACAGTTAACACTACCATATCATCTCTACTATAGAGATAATTAATTAGATTACAATAATCTAATCATTCATTAATAAAGAACCATGTTTTGTCAAACAAAACATTTATCCATTTAACATACGGAATTAAGTTCCTTTATTCAATTGGAATGTAAAGACAATCTTCGTTTTTTTTTTTTTCATTTTCTTTGGTAGTTCATATGAGGAAATAAGTACTATCTGCTTTCGCAGAGATATATATTTAATTCACGTTCCGAATGTGAAGTACTTTCTCTTCTCTCATTAATCTTCTACTTCTTATTAGCCACACTTTTACAACGATTGTAAAACATAGTTACTAATACGGAATCAAGCATTCAAGTAGAAGAACCAACTGTTTTGAACTTTTCAAGAACAATTTACAACACGTTCGAAAGGTGTGTTCTTGACACTTGCAAGACATTTCTTGCAAATACCCCTTCCAATGTCCATCCTTTCATAAAGAAAGTTTGTTCCCTTGGAGTTATTTCGCTTTCTTCATTTGACTTCTCATTTGACTACAATAGTCATGGTCCCTAAACTCCCACTATCTTTCTTGAAACTTATTTCAATTGTGTTGTACACATCAAACATTTTGGAGAGCATGTGTTTGTTGTTCACTACATAGTTTACAATAAACTTAGTGAACCATTAGGATAGGGACATAAAGGTGAAGTCCTTGCCTAGTTTCCTTTTCTTTAAGTGGTGTAACACTTCAACACTCAATGATTCGAAATCATCATAAGTCCATGTTGATGGACTATTTTTGTCAACCAACCATTATGTTCTAAACATAATTACAAACTTTCAAGAGTTGTTCAAGGAAACTCTTATTTCTTCATACAACAATTTGTAAGTGAAGAATCATGGCACATAAAGTGTCCATGCCATTGTGCTTTCTTCTTAAGTTCTTTGTTCATTTAACAAAGAAACAAGCACTAGTGTTTGCATTGACTAAGGGTTGTTCAAAACAACTCTTATTTCTTCATACAACGATTTGTAAGTGAAGAACTAATAACACTAAAAGTGTCCTTTTCTTTATGCTAATCTTCGTAAGTTCCTTTGTTCATTTAACAAAGGATTAAGCATTGGTTGTTTGTGTTGTCCTCTTCATGATAGACTTTCTCTAACATATTCTTCTAATGATACATTATCAATAGGAAGAGTGTGAGGATGAGACTACTTAGGTACATTTACAAGCCATTAAAGACAATCTATGGTTTTGTAGTACCAAGTCCGGAAACTAAAGCTTTCGGCTTTTATTTATCAAGCGTTGGATAGCGTTTGCAAATATATTGGTAAATAAATACATAATGAATATATATTGATTGATTTTAAGCCATTTGATCCGGGTCTTTAAATCAAATAGCACCACCCACTATTTTTGGCAAATTCCATATCCCTCATTTGAATTCGAGAGTTTTGGAGGAAACTCTTAGTAGGGTATGGGAGACTCACTACTACCAAGCCCACCTCACAATGATATGATGTTGGCTAGCATTAATAATAATGAGAGAGTACGCTTACTCATTCACAACAACCTCTTGTGATTACCCATCTTTTTGGCCTCTAGAAAACAATGCCTCAGGATGATACGATGTCGGCATCATTTCTCTTAGTTAAGTTCTTTCCCACCATGCCGGTTTAGAAAGGGGTTCAAGTATGACCTCACGATGATACGATGTTGGCCACACTCGTTGCCTACCTTAACCTCATCAAATGTTTTAAATAAACTCCTCCTGAGTATAAGCATGCACTTTGCACTCCCCCATGATAGGGTGAAGGCGGTGTACAAGTCATAAACGATTGAAGCCTACCACAGTGGAAGGCCACGAAAGAGTGTTCAAAGCACTCTCACGCTTATCAACTTAATAATGGTTTGGTTGAGGGTTTTTAGGTCTCATCACATATAAATATTCATTTTAATCTTTATTAAAACAGTTTTGGTCCTATTACAACTATTGGTCCATTTGATTGAATTTAGTTGTATATAATACTCCCACTATGCTTATAAAACGGTTTTTAAAGCAAGAGTATATGATACTACTAACATAAACTTAGCATTCATTTGATGGACTATATAGTTGCTTTAGGGCCTTAGGATGACTATGAACCTTTGTTTAGATTCAACATGAGCCTAGTGTTGAATCTCGGACTAGGGATGGTGATTGATTTTAGTTACGCGTTTAATCACATTAAGGCGTGTTGTCTTAGGGGCGTTGGACCCTCTACTTCAATTTCATGCATATCAAATAAAGCAAGAAAGAAGTACTTCAAAGTAAAGATGAGCTTATGCTCTTTACAACAATTGATCAAAACAAATTACTTTAAAGTAAAGAAGAGCTTATGCTCTTTTACAACATTTGATCAAATCAAATTACAACCAAAATTAATCTACACATTCCCATGGTTCAAACAAATTTGAAACGGCCTTTCACATAGCTCAATTATCGTAGGCTTAGGTTCATAATCACCCTTTCTTTAATTAATTAACGCTTTAACTAATTAAACTTGAATGCAACATTTTCATTTGGTTTTTGTATCCATAGAATTGATTTAAATGGAGCTAAATGAAATGAAAATCCAATTCTCATTTAAAGAGACAAAACCATTTTGTTCTCAACCTAATTTGGGCCAAAAATGCAATAACCTCAACCTTTGGGCTATGTTGCAAAACTTAAACTTTTGAGCTCATTTTGTAAAAACCCAAAAGTCCACTACTTCATGTAATTACAACTAGAACTCAAAAATTTCAATAAATTCAAAAAACTTCATTAAAGGAACAAAACAATTTGTCCTTTAATGATTTTGGGCCTTTACGTAAATACGTAAACTTTTGGGTCAAACTAAAAAATACACAAAAGTACCAAAACTTTATGTAATTGCACAAAAACCCCAAAAACACTCCCTTTGAGGGAGGGCCGGTTTTAGAGAGGAGAAAAGGAGTGGAGATAAGTCCACAAAAATTTGGAAATTTTTTCAACTAAGTCATAAAGCCTTGCAAGTTGAAATTGGTTGGTGGGAACATGTGTGTAAGAAAGAAAAAACAATTATGTACATAAATTAAACACTCTTACAACATTTCCATCACCTTTTCAAATAAATGTTTTTGATGATGGAAAAGTCACACCAACCAACTTAAAACAAAGACTTTATGAAATAAATCAAAACTTTGAATCAAAACACCAAACTTTTTGTTCTTGGCTAAAATGTCAAGAACAATGAAGAACATTCATGAAAAACCCATAAGAGCTCCATGAACATTTTTCATCCAAAGAAATCCCAAAACCACTCAAACTTTAGGGAAATAACATATAACCAAACTAGGGTACATAGGGGTTCCAAAAGTCACTTTAAAACACTTTTAACAAGTCAAACAAGAACCCAAAAAATCCACCCTTTGGATTTGGCCGAAAATTCCCAAAAACTTGGCACCAAATTTTAGCTCCAATATTGATGCTCATATGAACTACATCTACAACATTTGAGATGGCAAATTTTCTAACAAAATTTACATTCAAAGAAACAAGAATAAAGCTTGTAACAATTACAACATTCAAATCATAAACTATGAACTACAAAACCCAAAAGGATTCACCAACTACTAGACCTAGGCTCTGATACCACTTGAAGGAAAATTTTGTGAAAACATGTTCATTTAAGCAACATCTATATCATGCAATTAACAATTAAAAGGCGGAATCATGCTTGCATGCACTTAAAAACAAAACATTAACCATGAAATTCAAAGCCTAGTAGATTGGTGAACCAAGACTCAACTCAAAACAAAGTGAGTTGAGAAATTATACCTTTGTAGATTCCTCTTTGCATAAGCAAAGGCTAATCACCCAAAGAGAGGGCCTTCATTCCTTGCATCTTAGATCTATGGATTTGGATGGATGAAATGGTTCTCCAAGTTCCCAAAATTGAGAACCTCTAAGTCTCCACACCAAGGATGGATTGATGAAGAAATGAGTGACCTAGAGGAAGCAAGATTGCTAGTTAATTTCCTCTAGGGTGGCGGGCCTCTTTAGAGAAAAAAGAGAGCTTTGTGTTCTCTCCAATTTCCTAAAAGAAACCCTAAATGAATTTTGGCTATAAAGTCATATTTATACATTTATTCATTGGAGTGGCAAACTTGTAATTAAGTCCAAAACCCACTCCTTTAACAATATGGCCGGCCATAGGGTTTCATTGGGCTTTTTAGGCCTTTGTGAATTTTAGTCATTAAGTTGTCATACAACTTAAGTCAATGGGCTTGACGTTCGAAGCCCATTGGGCCTTGAGGCCCAAAACTAACCCGTGGTCTTTTAACGAACTTTATTTTTTTGATTAATTAATCATATTAATTAATCCTTGCCATAAATAATTAAACCATTTAATTATTCTTACTCATCCCCGTTGTTTCTTCAATCTTTACCTTACACGGTGTACGATCCATTAGGTTCCTTTTAGCGAGGCAGTGGGCGATTAAAACTCTTTCAAATCGATTGTGAATTGAAACTTACTTTTAATTCTCCCTTTAGTGATTATACACGTTTAGGGCTTCCACAAACCATGAGTGACACCTAGCAGCATATCATGGTTACCCAAGCTAATCAGAAGAGGTAGAGAACCTATTCAGTTTAGGATTACAAATGCAATACGGTCTTTCTCTAATACAATACTCTTGACCACATTGTTTGGTTTGATAGTTTATTCATGTCTACTATCCAATGTGATTCGTGTGCTTATATGATGACCTTGAATGTGATTTGGAACGACTTCCTAAATCTCATTCATACTCTGGCCAGAGATTCTTAATCATATCATAGAGTATTCTCCCTCAAATGGTTTGAAGGTTAGAGATCCCTTGTTGCGCATTTAATTGCCTCCATGGCTAAGTGGCTTAACCCCATCTATGCCGTGGACACCCTCCTGATGGAGTGACTTTGACATAATCAAATATCAAGGACTTAACCACAAGACAACTATGATGCCTCAGGTCAAAGGACTACTTTGCATTATCCGAACCATGAGTTCTCATGTGACATGAGTATGAGAACTCCTCGTTGATCGTGTTCAGTGGACTCATTCGCTATTGAGCACCTACATGCTTGTCTTGATGTCACACACACCAATGACTCGAGACTAGTCACTCTCCCTGAGAGAAGACACAACACGTACTGATCTTAACGGACTGTCAATGCCCAATTGGCAATCCTATGATCAGGAACGTTTAGGATGTGTCTACGAAAGAATGGTCTCATGAATCTAACTTCTTTAGATTGCATTCTCCCAATCACATATTCCTTGGACTTTATTGTTTAAGCATATAACATTTATATGAGACGGCTTAAACAATAATCTTTGCCCTTGATATTAAACTAGATTAGTTTAACATGTGAAATGTCCGTAAAGTATCATCACATGATTGGTTTTAGGGCACATTGCCAACATGTTTTTGTTAAAATTCTTGCACATCATAAATATCTTACTATGGCTTCATCATTAAGTTGGTATGTGATGTCATCTCTCAATGAGGTCATATGGTCAATTTTGTGTCGACCAGCACATTACGGCCTCGTAACTTATGTTATTAGGGTCAGTTTATGTCATGTTTATCGTAACCGCGCATAATACGGCTTGAGCTTCCCAAGCTGCTAACGGAACAATACGAAGTGGGCTAAAGGAGACTCCTCTGACACTATCACTTTGAATTTTTAGACTTGCAATTATGCAAAGTTTTGAAGTTGTGTGTTATTTGTGATTTTTTAGTATTCCCACTACCACAAAAAGAAAAGAACAAACAAAAAATGAAAGTTGCTGCATAATTAGAGTAGAAATTCTTTATTCATTAGAGAATGGTGAATTTGATAGGGGTATGATTAGATCCGGAAAGGATTGCCTACATATTTGCCGGAAGAAAAGTCCAATCACTGGTATAGTTCAAAAAAGATGATACAATGTAAACAAATTTCATCAGGGATTCTCTTTGACAAGTAGCTTAAGGAGATGAGTTATCCAGGGACCTGTCTTCATGCAAACTACGACATTGAAAACTTTTTGTGGTTGGGTCCGGAGTGGATGGCCAACATATCTTCTCATATCATTGAAGAATCAAACCACGTGTAGTTTGGGGAGTTGCTTTTGGGTCGATTAGATGATTCTTGAGGATGATCCATCTAAAAGTTGTCGGCATCTTCTTCTTTTGCATGGCCTTGTTAGCTTTCCCCCCATAAATGCAGTTGATAATGAGGGTAGGCTTTTTTGTAGAGCGTTTGTCGTCCTTGTTGTATGTGAGTTCATACCTATCAAACTTGCCTTTGTCTTTTCCTTCAGTGGGTTTTTCTTCCCTTGCCTTGCTCCTCATAAACTCCCAGAAGTGTCCATGATCGAGAAGTTCCACAATGTGGTCTCTTAGAGTTTGAAAATTCTATGTATTGTGGACTGTTGAAAAAAGCAATACTCGTTTGGCCTTTTCTTGGCCAAGTGTTCAAGAAAGGGGCTTTCACCGCTTGAGGAAACACTTGTCTTTGATGTTGTGGAGAATCTTGTTAATGTTCTCATTCAGGTCCATATACTACCTTTGCCTTGGCAAAGCTAGTGGTGCGAAAATAAATTAACGCACAAATTTAAACCCTATTTGTGACAATTGTAGTAATGATGTAAGTAGGGATCGTTCTAGGCCGGGGATTAACTAGGGATGCTAACCAAAGTAAAATTAAATTAAAAACGTAAAAACAGAATTTAAAACACTAAACTAGACTCAAAACACTTAACTAGAATAACTCAAAATAAAACTAACAAATAATCTAAAAAGACACAAAATAATTCAAGACTCAAGAAAATACAAACTAAATTGATTTGTAATAAATCTAACACCTTAAAATAAACGGGGGATTGATTTTTTGATGAAAAGTAAATTAAACTTAAATAAATTACAAAATTGACAAAAACATAAAATTAAGGTAAAATGATAAATGACGGACTGGCTAGAGGATTATTCTCCACACATGCCACATATGCAACCTAAATTGATTTTCAGTTGTTCTTTCAATAAATTGTAAATTCTCAACGCCCCAAGTTAATTAGGTCCGCTTAAATTAACCTTCAGATTTTCCTACTTTTATTAGGTTGGATGATTGCATACGACAACCCAAAACATTCCCTACAAGTTCCCTACATGAATTGCATAATAGAGATACAAGCAAGAATCATTAAGTTTTATGAAAATCATAAGCATTGACGAGGCACTTGTTACTATGAATTGCATGAAACTTATGCCAAGAATTTACCTAACGCGATCGTTTATAAGCGACCTTCACTACTTGTGAATATAAGTTCATAACGATTAGGTGAAATTCACTTATATTCTAGCATCAAATTCATGCATGTAAATTAAGTATGCATCCTTAATCGACAAACAAAAATAAGTTATCAATCAAGCAGTTAAGCAAATTAAATCACAACTCAGAAATCACAACTGAAGGTAATCAATTCATATTACAAATATATCCATGGTTTTGAATTAACCTCTAGCCAAACAGAAAATTAGTTACACATGTTTAATATAATTGAAAAGCAAATTAAATTAAACATGAGTTTAAGAAAAATAAAACATAAAAATAAGACGTGAGTTTAGGAAAAATAAACCGAGAGAGGAATTTCTTCCTCTGTCCGAGATCCCCCTACGTGCGCCAGCTGCCAAGGGCAGCTTCTCTGCGTGCTGACCTGCGTGCTGCCCTGCTTACAGCTGTCAAGGCAGCTTCCTGCTCCCTTCTTCTCCTGATTTCTCTCTCGCTGCCTAAGGCAGCGCCACCTTTCCCCTGCTCCTGTCGCAAGCTTCCTGCTGCCGTCAGTCTCTCTGTTACTTTGCGTGCGCCGGCTCCTGTTTCTGACTGACCTCGCAGCAAGAGGTCGTGTGGCCTCCTTCTGGCTGCTCTGCGAGCCTTCTTTTGGACTATCTGCCAGCCGCCTGAATCTGCCAGCCGCCTGCCTTCTTGCGCTGCCTAAGGCAGCTGTCCTGCCTTCCAATTCGCTCCCGAGGCTTTCTTTCCTCACGCTGGTCAGTTGGCAGCTGTCGCCAGCTGCTCTTTCCTCGTCAGTCTCTGCGTCTCGTGCTGTGCTGCAAAGGCAGCCCTCCAATTTCCTGCGCACCTCACCTTCTCGTCTCCCTCTCCAGCTGCCAAGGCAGCCTTGCCCGAGACCTCCCCAGTCAGTACCCCCAGGGCCTTCCTTTCCGTGCTCCCTGCTCACGCAAGCTGCACGTCAGACTTCCCCACTAGCTGCTTGCTGCTTTCTCTGACCTGTCCTCACGCAGCCTCACACGCTTCCTGCGTGCGCCACCTGACTCGCCAGCTTCCTGCGTTCCCAACGTTGCGCTGCTTCTTTCTGCCCTCGCTCCAGTCCCGACCTCGAGCTGCCAAGGCAGCGTGCCTTTTTCTCCCCCTCTCGCGTCTCACGTTGGCCAGCTACTCTGTAGCCTTTTCTTTCCTGTCTTATTTCTGCTCGTCCGCGTCCTCCTCTCTGGTTCCGCTTGCGACAGCTGCGCCTAGAAGCTTCCAAGTGCCGCTGCCTCCAGGCCTTTCTTTCCTATTTCCCCCCCTCCACCTACCTTCAGAGCGAGGTCCCCCTTATATTTCTTATCCTTTTAATTATCTATTTTTCAGCTGCATGCGCACACTGACTTCCTAATATTCCTCATGCCCATCCCTTACTGCATGCCTGGCAGCCTCATGCTTTTCTTCATTTTATTATTTCTGCATGCCAACCTGGTCTTCCACCGTGAGGACCCCTTGTCATGTTCCTGCATGCTTTTATGTGTATTTTCTTTCTGTCAGCCCCCACTCAATTAACATCATATATATATATATATATATATATATATATATATATATATATATATATATATATATTTATAATACTATCTTATTTTTATTAACCAAGTGGGCAAAGCAGTTTTTACGATTTTATTACTAAAAATCACACTTATGCAATATTTATTTTATTTACTAGATAAATACTATAAAACACAAAAACAAAGTAAATGGCTCAAAAATATAAGAAACTGACTAAGAAAAGACGAGAGAATTTGATGTAAAATACGTATAAATATAATCCGATCAAATACCCCCACACTTAGCTTTTGCTAGTCCTCGAGCAAAACAGAGAAAACAGAAAAAGTAATAACATGAAAATTATTAGTTTTCCCCTATATTACCCTCATAGAATTTCATTTGAGAACATAATCATCAAGAACTATAGCTAACACCAATAAGCAATTCAAGTTCATTTTCCTTATTCAAATATTAGCAGCAATCTTTGAAACATCCTTGAAGTGTAGTGTGTGAGATAGCCATGCTAATGCAATTTCAAAATTTTTATTTTTAAAATCACCATATGCAAACTAGCGACCTTCTCACGGAATATGCACTCAATCACACATGTGTTTCGTTTTAATGTGTTTCACTCAAAGAAACGAATGTGAAAGTTCTACCATAAGCTTGCATAAAGATCACTTCTCCACAGTCATAATTGCAAAACTTAAATCAAGAGGACTTTTATTGGATGTAATGAGGCTTCGGGATAGGGTTATTGAAACGAAAGAATAGGAAAACACAAGTTCCAAGCTACAATGCAAGCAATTATTTTCTTTAGATTTATAAGAACTCAAACTCTCCAACGATTCTTCAGACATCTCTAACCACACCCATAAACTGAAACTTTAAAAACTTTTTATTTTCTTTGTATACAATCTTTCTTTTTCTTTTCTTTTTCTTTTCTTTTTTTTTTTTTTTTTTTTTTTTTTTTTTTTTTTTTTTTTCAAACAGAAACAAATATGAAAAACCCCCACACTTATTCTTTTGCCAAACACCCTCCAAAGTACTTCACAAACATTTCTCATAAGACAATCTCACATTGCTCACTAGCTCGCTTGGAAAGGGTAAGGAAAAATATTTATTTCAGGCATAAGGGTAGACATATCTGGTGATAAGAAATAAAAGGCTCACAAATACGGCTCAAATTGGCAATCTAATGATATCATTTTTCTTTGGGAAATAAGGTTATTTGGGCCATGGTGGTAAACCTAATGCCTCTATCATTTTCAAGTTCATGCAATTAAAGACAAATATTTCGAAAGATCGTTATGCAAGTTCTAGAGATGTATCTCACATAAGTTCATCACACATAAAAAAATAGGAGTGTATGAAAAATGCACACACTTTCAATAGGCTCAAAAACTCACATAGGATGTATATGGTCACTAAATTCACATATGGAGCTTTAAATCATGCTTTAGTTTCACATCAACAAGGCTATGTGCATTTGGTTTTTCAAAGATGAACAAATATGTACAAACTAACACGAGAATAAGGAATTTCACACAACATATGTTAACTAAGTTCTTGATCATCATGGTTCAAATTTTATCCAATTATATCATTGGGTCGGGAAACTAACAAAAAATCTAATTCAAAACAATAAGGAAAACAAGGAAATATTTTTGGATTTTTTAAATTTTCCGGTTTTTTTTTTTTTTTTTTTTTTTTTTTTTTTTTTAAATAAAACAAAACTAATTAAGAAAACAAAGCAATAACATGGAAACAAATGAAACCAGTTCAAAGTCGAAGGTACAAATTTTTTTTTAATTTAGTCATTTTTATACTATTTACCCCCACACTTAAACTAGACATTGTCCCCAATGTCAGAGAATATAATAAAATGCAAATAACAAATAAAAATAAAGTAGATAAATATAAAGAAACAAAATAAAGCAATAGGACTGAAAACTTCCCTAATTTGCAGAAAATCAAGCGATGACCCCCAAGCTAAAATTATGCAATCAACTTCAAGGGTGGAAATAACCAAAAGTTCCTGCAAAGAAAAGAAATAAGTCAGTTACGCACGCAAGAAAAAATATAAAAGAAAACAAACGAAAAATTGCAAATGAAAATAAAAGATAATGAACAAAACTAATAAATGAACATTGGTCCTGTTTGGTGACTTTCCACAGCTTTGAACTTGAACTGGCCTCGGGAACTTCTTAGCAAGGAAAAATGAGACTTGATTGGTGGTGTTGTTGAAGCTTCTCGAGCTCTTGGTTTCAACTCAGACTCCTTCTGCCGGGTTGATTGAGTCTGCAGGCTACATTCTTCTCTTTTTGTTCTTCTGCATGGCAGGTAGGCACGAGGAATAGGTGGTGGTCTGCTTCTTTGTTCAATCTGTCCAAGTGCCGACCGATTGCCTTTCTTTCACCCTGACTCGTAGCCAAGAGCAAGGGTAAAGGAAAAGCATGCCATGAGATATCTTTGCCTCTGACTCTGATGATATGGGATACTTTTGCTTTTGAAGAAGTATCGTTCCACAGGTGTATGCTTGAACTGGGCTGGGGAACTTCTTAGCAAGGAAAATGAGACTTGATCTTGAAGATGAAGCAGCACCTTGTCTCCACATGCTTCAAGTAACATTTTCACTTGCCTTGGCTGTTCTCCAGGCAGATGTGGCGACTTCTTCGGAAGTACATCAGTGGTTGAAGAAGAGCACTCGAGAGCAATGCTAGGTAAGCAATCAGGAAGGATTTCCAGGCAGTCGGTTCTTAGATTGGAAGATTGACACCGAGTGCTGGCTGATTGCCCGCTTTCTCCTTGCCACAAAGACAAGGACAAGGACAGGAAGAAAGCGTGATATGAGATACTCTTGCTTTCAACCTTCATGATATGAAATACTCTAGCTCTAGATGATTTATTTGCAAAGGTATCCCAGGGAATGAGAAACACAGAGAAACTCGAGAGGGTTTGTTGGAAAGGCATTTTCGGAGAAAAATTTCGGAGATGAAGAAGTGCAAATGGGGTGTGCCTCTGCTCTGGAAGGCGAAGGTAGACGTTTATAGGACTTTTCTTCATAACCGAAACTATTCCTTTACCCCTGTCGGCAGCCGGTGGATGGATGAACAGTACAGGTCACGCGCTTTCTGAAAAAGCCACCCGTAATTCGCGCAAAGCTGACAGCGCGTGACGAGTGACGACAAAATTGGAAAAATCAGGGAGCGGCTCGTGGTTTCTGAGCAATCCCGACTTTTGAGAAAGGAATTGCATGTGACACGTCTGGACAAATCAGGGAGCGGCTCGCCTCGTGATTCCTGACCGCTCCGACTTTTGAGAAAGACGCCCGACTTTTGAGAGAGCGGCGTCCGACTTTTGAGAAAGGAACCGACTTTTGAGACGGAGTCCGACTTTTGAGAACGGCGACGCCGCTTTTGAGAAACGAATCCGGCTTTTGAGAAAGGAGCCCGGCTCTTCGATTTGCGAGAGGGCGTCTCTTCGACTGCTGAGTGATGCCTCAACGATTTCTTCTTCTTATAAGAACGCTCATTTTTGTTCCACAACACACTTAAGCTCCCCTGTAAACACTCCCTCCTGTAAACACTCACACTTGCACTTCTTTTAATCTTTGATCATTCCGACTCTTCATTCTCAACACCTTCAGAAAATGTCTTGCCCTTCTGACCGTCGCCTTAACTTGAATGTTGGGGAAGATAGTGATATATCTTCTCCAACCAACATTTGGCAGCCATCCTTCATATCCCCAAATGGTCCTCTTACAGTTGGGGATTCCATGATGATGAACGAAACAACCGCATCGGTGGTGGCCAGAAATCTGCTCACTCCTAGAGACACTAGGATACTTTCCAGGCGGTCCGACGAACTGGCTGTTCAGGACTCTATGGCCTACAGCGTCCGATGCGCAGGTTCAGTATCAAACATGGGCCAGCGCCTTCTTGCACGAACCCGTCAGGTGGAGTCGTTGATGGCTGAAGTGGCTAGTCTTCGGCAGGAGGTCAGAGTGCTTAGGCATGAGAACAGGGATTTGCACATGCTTGCAACCAATTACTCAACCAGCATGAAGAGGAAGCTGGATCAGATGCAGGAGTCCGAAGTGCGGATTCAGAGTGATCATCAACGGTTTATGGCGTTACTCCCGAGGTTTGTGTTGCCTTCGTCCTCGGGAGCAGCACCAAGTATTGAGGCTCTGAATGATCCAGCTCTGGCGCTTCGTCTTTCAGGGGCTCCGTCGACCTCCGAGGCACCACCAACCAATGACCAATGAACGAAATTAAATTACAAGTTATTGTAAAAAAAAAATTATGCATTTAAGTTTTTTTTTTTTTTTTTTTTTTTTGATTTTTTTTTTTTATATATAAATGTAAAAATAAGTAAATCAAAGTAAAAAAACTAAGTTTAATCTCCTAAACAAAAATCACTACTAAATAAACACAACAAAATAAAATCAACGTAAAATAAAAAAAATCAACGTAAAATAAATTCACACAAGAGCAAACAAATAATGAAAGAACTAAACAAAGTAAAATAAATTCAGTAAAGAGAAGGGATTAGGAATGCAAATCTGATTGTGGGTGATTCCTAGGCCTCCCTTCATTATTCAAATGCATGGGCTTATCATTGAACGGACGGTGGTACTTGAAATGATCCGACAACGGTCTAAGTTCTAATGACGGTGCCTGAATCATCAAAATTAGAAACAAGTTAGTATAAATTAAAATTAAAAATGGAGAAGATGGCTTACAGTCACATTCAAACTCAATTATAAACACCACGTCTTTGAACGTTTCCGGGACTTTGAACTTGGCCAGGTTTACTATGATGGTTGTGGCTTGTCCCGTGTCATCAAACTCAACTGCTTTAGGCTTGATTGTCTCATGCACAACCTCTTGGATGTATTCTTGAAATTCTCTGGCCACCTCATTTTCTGGAATAATTCTTCTTGGTGTACAAGTCTCTTTGAACGTTTCAATACCATCGGGAACTTGATTTGGTACACCAAGAATTTGGATATCACATTGCACCTTGGGAAGATCTTCCACAACATATTTTTCATTCACTTCTTCCTTGGGATTTAAAAACCTGCAAGGAAAAAGGACATTTGGTGGAACGATGTTAGAATAAATTGAATTTAGAACCTCCTCACCTGAGCTGGATGGCATAAGGACTTGAGGGGTTTGCGATAAGAATTCTTCTAAACTGCCCAAGTCGTCATCCTCATCTTCTTCTTGAATCGGCAATTCATCCATGTCCGGGCTATGTTTGGAAGGTTCTGGGACAACTTCATATTCCATGTCACCTTCCAAAGTATTGACTTCATCGATTTCACTTTCTGCCTTTGAATTTGCAATGTTTGAGTTGGAGAGTTCACTTTGATCTCGAATCTGTGCCATGAATTCCATAATCTGCCCAATTTGCTCCTCCAATGCATCCACCTTGTTGGCTTTATTTTGCATCTCCTTGTTTCGATTTTCTACGTCCTGGGTCAAAGAGGTTAGTAACTTATTCAACATGTCATTATCCGAAGACGTACCTGAATTTGATTGGGGAGATTGTTGTGGAGGCTGTGGTGGTTCATATGGCCATTGATAGTACTCCTCCGATGGCTGCCAATATTCTGCTTGGTGAGTCTCCTCAGCTTGATTTTGTGAACCCTGCGCCAAAGAAATGAGTCCATCAAGAATTTCATTATAATTAATGGGCATACTTGAATTCGATTGAAATTGCTGTGGGGGATGCTGTGGTGGCTGCATAGGTCTTGAATAAAACTCGTCTTGCTGCCAATATCCACCTTGTTGAAATTGTTGAGGTTCATCCCACATATACTCTGAATTACTTCTCCAATCCGAATTATAAGCGTTGGAAAACATGTTGCCCCTTGATTGGTTGTAGCCTTGATATCCCCAAACATCTTCATTTGCAGAAAATTGGGGATATTGATGAGTTTGAAATCCTTGCTCATAGGGCATATCAAATGTAGGGACACTTGGCATTGTGGTCCGTTCGGCATTATGAGTTAATTGAGCAGTGAGCTGTGCCAATAGATCTTGAATGCTAGTAGAATCCAGGTCTTGCTCCATTTGTAACTAAAATCAAAGAAAGAAAACTAAATCAAATATCAAAAGTAAAAGACATAACAAACCAAAAATAAAATAACATAAAATAAACACAAATAAAATAAAATAAAATAAAATAAAACACAAACAAAAACATAAACAAAGGATTAGCAAATTTGCTAATCCCCGGCAACGGCGCCAAAAATTTGGTGCGAAAATAAATTAACGCACAAATTTAAACCCTATTTGTGACAATTGTAGTAATGATGTAAGTAGGGATCGTTCTAGGCCGGGGATTAACTAGGGATGCTAACCAAAGTAAAATTAAATTAAAAACGTAAAAACAGAATTTAAAACACTAAACTAGACTCAAAACACTTAACTAGAATAACTCAAAATAAAACTAACAAATAATCTAAAAAGACACAAAATAATTCAAGACTCAAGAAAATACAAACTAAATTGATTTGTAATAAATCTAACACCTTAAAATAAACGGGGGATTGATTTTTTGATGAAAAGTAAATTAAACTTAAATAAATTACAAAATTGACAAAAACATAAAATTAAGGTAAAATGATAAATGACGGACTGGCTAGAGGATTATTCTCCACACATGCCACATATGCAACCTAAATTGATTTTCAGTTGTTCTTTCAATAAATTGTAAATTCTCAACGCCCCAAGTTAATTAGGTCCGCTTAAATTAACCTTCAGATTTTCCTACTTTTATTAGGTTGGATGATTGCATACGACAACCCAAAACATTCCCTACAAGTTCCCTACATGAATTGCATAATAGAGATACAAGCAAGAATCATTAAGTTTTATGAAAATCATAAGCATTGACGAGGCACTTGTTACTATGAATTGCATGAAACTTATGCCAAGAATTTACCTAACGCGATCGTTTATAAGCGACCTTCACTACTTGTGAATATAAGTTCATAACGATTAGGTGAAATTCACTTATATTCTAGCATCAAATTCATGCATGTAAATTAAGTATGCATCCTTAATCGACAAACAAAAATAAGTTATCAATCAAGCAGTTAAGCAAATTAAATCACAACTCAGAAATCACAACTGAAGGTAATCAATTCATATTACAAATATATCCATGGTTTTGAATTAACCTCTAGCCAAACAGAAAATTAGTTACACATGTTTAATATAATTGAAAAGCAAATTAAATTAAACATGAGTTTAAGAAAAATAAAACATAAAAATAAGACGTGAGTTTAGGAAAAATAAACCGAGAGAGGAATTTCTTCCTCTGTCCGAGATCCCCCTACGTGCGCCAGCTGCCAAGGGCAGCTTCTCTGCGTGCTGACCTGCGTGCTGCCCTGCTTACAGCTGTCAAGGCAGCTTCCTGCTCCCTTCTTCTCCTGATTTCTCTCTCGCTGCCTAAGGCAGCGCCACCTTTCCCCTGCTCCTGTCGCAAGCTTCCTGCTGCCGTCAGTCTCTCTGTTACTTTGCGTGCGCCGGCTCCTGTTTCTGACTGACCTCGCAGCAAGAGGTCGTGTGGCCTCCTTCTGGCTGCTCTGCGAGCCTTCTTTTGGACTATCTGCCAGCCGCCTGAATCTGCCAGCCGCCTGCCTTCTTGCGCTGCCTAAGGCAGCTGTCCTGCCTTCCAATTCGCTCCCGAGGCTTTCTTTCCTCACGCTGGTCAGTTGGCAGCTGTCGCCAGCTGCTCTTTCCTCGTCAGTCTCTGCGTCTCGTGCTGTGCTGCAAAGGCAGCCCTCCAATTTCCTGCGCACCTCACCTTCTCGTCTCCCTCTCCAGCTGCCAAGGCAGCCTTGCCCGAGACCTCCCCAGTCAGTACCCCCAGGGCCTTCCTTTCCGTGCTCCCTGCTCACGCAAGCTGCACGTCAGACTTCCCCACTAGCTGCTTGCTGCTTTCTCTGACCTGTCCTCACGCAGCCTCACACGCTTCCTGCGTGCGCCACCTGACTCGCCAGCTTCCTGCGTTCCCAACGTTGCGCTGCTTCTTTCTGCCCTCGCTCCAGTCCCGACCTCGAGCTGCCAAGGCAGCGTGCCTTTTTCTCCCCCTCTCGCGTCTCACGTTGGCCAGCTACTCTGTAGCCTTTTCTTTCCTGTCTTATTTCTGCTCGTCCGCGTCCTCCTCTCTGGTTCCGCTTGCGACAGCTGCGCCTAGCAGCTTCCAAGTGCCGCTGCCTCCAGGCCTTTCTTTCCTATTTCCCCCCCTCCACCTACCTTCAGAGCGAGGTCCCCCTTATATTTCTTATCCTTTTAATTATCTATTTTTCAGCTGCATGCGCACACTGACTTCCTAATATTCCTCATGCCCATCCCTTACTGCATGCCTGGCAGCCTCATGCTTTTCTTCATTTTATTATTTCTGCATGCCAACCTGGTCTTCCACCGTGAGGACCCCTTGTCATGTTCCTGCATGCTTTTATGTGTATTTTCTTTCTGTCAGCCCCCACTCAATTAACATCATATATATATATATATATATATATATATATATTTATAATACTATCTTATTTTTATTAACCAAGTGGGCAAAGCAGTTTTTACGATTTTATTACTAAAAATCACACTTATGCAATATTTATTTTATTTACTAGATAAATACTATAAAACACAAAAACAAAGTAAATGGCTCAAAAATATAAGAAACTGACTAAGAAAAGACGAGAGAATTTGATGTAAAATACGTATAAATATAATCCGATCAGCTAGTTTATCCTATCATCCCTTCATGTCATTCCAGCGAGGCAAAGAAGGTAGAGTATCGCGATCCTCCTTTTTCCACTTGAGCTTCATGTCGCAGTCCTAGTTAGGAACCTTCCTTCTGATTTTGTCATCCTAGTCGGTGAGTTGTCTGCTACGTTGAAGCATTCTGCCAAGCTAGCATAGTTGTACTTTTTCTTGTTCAGCTTTTGGGAAAATGGTGAATGGACATAGAGCCCCTGCTTGAATGCCATGGTGGCGAGCCTGTAGCCTGGCCTCTTTAACTTAGCTAGTTTTTCCCTGAATCACTTCAAGTAATCCATGACCCTTTCATCCTTACCCTGAGCAACCATACTAAATATGGCCTCATGCCGCTTCTGGAGGAAAATTTATGAAAAATTAAGTTCATTAAGAAACATAATACATGCATTTAAAGATTAAATGGTGGAAGCAATTTCCATGAACTTTAAAACAAAACTTAAACCATGAAAGTCGAAGGCTAGTAGTTGTGGTGAACCAAGACTCAACTCAAAATACAAAGAGAAAGAGTTGAGATTTCTTTATACCTTTGAAGCACCTCTTTGCTTAGCAAAGGTTAATCACCCATGTAAGAGCCTTCTTTCCTTTGTCTCCTTGCTCCTTGGCTCCATGGACATGGATGGAAGAATAGATTCTCCAAAAGTCCCAAAGGTAGGAGACCTGTATTTTTCGACACCAAGGATGGTGAACGAAGGAGATGAGTGACATTGGAAGAGTTTGATGCTAGTAAACTCTACCAATGTGGCCGGCCTCCTAGAGAGAAAGAGAGAGCTTCAATTCTCTCATCTTTCCTTAAAAAAAATCCCCCAAAATGAAGAAAATGCTATAATGATACTTTTATACCTACCTTCAATAGAGTGTCAAACTTGTAATAAGTCCAAAACCATTCCCTCTCTAAGAAAGGCTGGCCTCCCTATTGTTAGTGGGTTAATTGCCCATTTTGTTTTCATTGTCACACAACCTAAACCTTATGTGCCTTGTGGACCAAAACCCTTTTGAGTCCCAAAACTAACTTAAGGCCTATAACGAACCTTTCATTCTTGATTAATTAACTTTTAATTAATCCTTGTAATACACAATTAAACTATTTAATTCTCCTTACTCATATTCGTTATTTCCTTCAATCATTACTTTACATGGTGTGTGACCCATTAGGTTCCTTTTAGTGAGGCAGTGGGCGATTAGAACTCTTACTAATTGATTATGAATTGAAACTTACTTTCAATTCTCCCTTAAGTGATTATACACCTTTAGGGCTTCCACAAGCCATGAGTGACACCTAGCAGTATGTCATGGCTACCCAAGCTAATCAGAAGAGGTTGGAGAACCTATTCAGCTTGGGATTACAATGCAATACGGTCTTTCTCTAATACAATACTCTTGACCACATTGTTTGCTTTGATAGTTTATTCATGTATTCTATCAAATGTGATCCTCTTACTTTAATGATTACCTTGAATGTGATTTGGAACGACTTCCTAAATCTCGTTCATACTCTGGCCAGAGATTCTTAATCATATCATAGATTATTCTCCCTCGAGGGTTTGAAGGTTAAAGATCCCTTGTTGTGCATTCACATGCCTCTATAGTTAAGTGGCTTAACCCTAACTATGCCGTGGAGACCCTCTGATGGTGTGCCCTTGACACAGTCAAAGATCAAGGACCTAACCACAAGACAACTATGATGCCTCAGGTCAAATGACTACTTTGCATTATCCCAACCTTTAGTTCTGATGTGACATGAGTACGAGAACCCATTGTTGATCGCATTTAGTTGACTCATCCTCTATTGAGCACCTGCATACTTGTCTTGGTGTTAGTCACACCAATGACTCGAGACCATACACTTTCCTGGAGAAAAGACAGCATGTACTGATCTTAACGGACATTCAATGCCCAATTAGCAATCCTATGATTAGGAACATTTAGGATATGTGTACGAAAGAGAATGGTCTACTAAATCTAACTTCATTCGATCACATTCTCCCAATTACATATTCCTTGGACTTATTGGTCAAGCATATAACATTTATATGAGACAGCTTTAAACAATAATCTTTTCTGTTATATTAAACTAGATTAGTTTAACATGTGAAATGTTCGTAAAGTATCATCATATGAATGGCTTTAGGGCACATTTCCAACAATCTCCCACTTGCACTAGAGCCAATCAGCTTGTCATTAGTGATGATACCTCTACTGAATTCATTTCAAAAATAGCTATATGGTATGCATATGTTATCCATGGAAGCAACCTTAAGATTAACGATGTCGCCATTGGACATGATTCTCAATCATCTGGTTCAGTCTCTCAGCTGTGTTCTGATCTTGATGAGACCTTGATTCCCTGGCTTGAGCTATCACCCCATTAGTGGCATAATGTAGGTACACTAGTGACACTTTCTGGTTAGAACCAAATGGAGAGTTCAGAAATGAACTTTCCCATCCAAACAACGTTGTTGTAAGCAACTATATGGTGATATATTTTGCATGCATGATGGAACACACTAGACTTTTAGTGTTTCCACCCAAATATCTCTTTATTCATAATAAAGAGATATCCAATTATCTCTTCAGTCATAATGAAGAGATATCCAATGACGGATATGATATTAGATTCATAATCTAATACGTTTACGTTTCCGTTCATTACTCTAATTCTTCCTCATTCGTGAGGAAGCTATCCTTTAGTATTTCTTAAATACGTAAGGACTCACTTGACAGTTGCCATAGTTCTAATCATGGGCTTGCACTGATATCATCTTGTACCAATCTTGGTACAACTCATATCAACATTGTTCATACAATATGAAATACATAAATCACCCTTCTGTGTATGCATAAATGATTCTATTTATGCTTTATGTTTCTTTGGGAGTCAAAGGGTACATTCCCTTTTAAAAGAGCAACTTCCCAGTCTAACTGGAATTGTCTTTCCATTTGAAGTTGATCATTTGAGGAACTTCCTACATTTATCGTCTATCAATAGGAATTGAGATAATCCAATTATATCTGGAAACCTATCATTATAGATTTTTATCCCAAGTATATAGACTATGTCTCCCATATACATTGTATTATTATAGAACGGTTAAAGTCATAACTATATTGAAGAAGAATTCCTTTCATTTCCAAAATTAATATATCATATATATGTCCAAATTTAGGAATAAATTTAGGAATATGGTTAGCTCCCACTAATCTTTTGTAAACCTAGTAAACAAAATATTCATTTACATCTTTACGAGAAATCAAATGATTTGAACTTTTCTCATAAGACGTTTATAGCTCCCACTAGCTTGCTGAGATTCATGGTGGATGGATCTCTACAACTTACACATCTTATGATTCCTAGTATTAGACATACATTATCAAGACTATCTTGATAATGGTTTCGAAAACCCATATTATTTCCAAACATTGAATCACCGTTTAGTTGTAGCAAGCAATCTTTGAATTAATTTAAACCAAGACTACGTCAAAGATGGTTTCTTCCAAGTCAACTAATACCTTTGATTGTAGTCACCTTAAACTACCAATTAGCTTTGAAGGTTTCACTTTTTTGGGTCAAATGATATTATACCATTTCCTTGAGTATATGTCATACACACAGTCAATGTAGTCATAAGGATCTCCATTCTTATTTCTTTCAAATTAAGAGGTGTAACTCTATGACATAGTCCTAAAGTTCAAACCATTCAATTGAGATGGTTTATATATCCTTTTCGACTATCTTGGAGCTCGTGGTGTACGAACTAGGTTGTTACATTTGTTGAGTATCATCTTGTCTCTCAAAGAACCCATTCTTTGAGTTCTCTCTCATTCATTTGCTCTATCTTAGGAAAATCCTATTGTAGGATTACAATGAATTATCCAACAAACAACATTTGTTAGTCAGTTTTTAGAAGTGATATCCAACAAGATAATGCTGATACAAACATTGCCCTTTTAGCAAACATGCATTAAGTCAATTAACATATGCATGACAACCCCACATCTTAACTTGATTAAGACTTGTCTTTCTTTCCAACTACATCCTATGGAGTTATGAGACATTTTGGAAGATATTCTAATTGACAGTCATTTTGTCTTAGAAGTGTATATCCTATATATGGGTAATTTGATAATATTTAATGAACCACATCTTACTCGAGTTCGTTCTTCTCCCAACGGAGAAATCCATTATCTTATGACACTACTTTCCTTGACACCTTTCAAGGAAACTCTTCTAAAGCGCTCTTTTCCTTCGATCAAATCTAAAAAGGTAAGTACTTTAGACGTCTTACTCATTAACTTACATTCTTGAATTCTTTGAAACCTTTTGCAAAGTTTTCAGACTTGTGTTTATTTAAAATACACAATAGTCCAACCGAGAGTGATCTTCGGTGAATGCCATACAACATGAGTAGTATTATGTTGTGGACAAGTGCCATTAACATCTAAGTGAATTAACCTCAACAACTTTGTGACTCTTTCCTCTTTCCAAAAGAATAAAGATTTGAACATTTCACCTCTATACAAGTTTAACAAGAAGGCATTGGATCCGAATCTAACGATCTAAAGCATCCATCTATGACCAACTTGCAATTTATGTTTTCGAGGTGTCACAACTCAATAGGGTTAGTGACTACCTTGTAACCTTTTGGGTTTTAAGCATCGTTATACTCTAAACAGTTAACACTTCCACATCATCTCTACAATATAGAGACAATTAATTGGATTACAATAATCCATTCATTCATTAATAAAGAACAATGTCTAGTCAAACAAAACATTCATCCATCTCTTAAAACTATAGTGACGGAATTAAGTTTCTTATTCAAATTGGAGTGTAAAGACAATCTTTATTTTTCCAATTTCTTTGGTAGTTCATATGAGGAAGTAAGTACTACCTACTTTCGCAGAGATCTATATCTTTATTCACGTTCCGAATGTGAAGTACTTTCTCTTCTCTCATAAATCTTCTACTTCTTGTTAGTTAGTCTTTTACAACGATTGTAAAACATACTTACTAATACATAATTAAACATTCAAGTAGAAAAACTAACTATTTTGAACTATTCAAGAACAATTTAGAACACTTTCCGAAGGTGTGTTCTTAACACCTGCAAGACTTTTCTTGCAAATACCCTTTCCAATGCCCATCCTTTCATAAGGAAAGTTTGTTCCTTTGGAGTTATTTTGCCTTCTTCATTTAACTTCTCCTATGACTACAATAGTCATGGTCCCTAAACTCCCACTGTCTCTCTTGAAACTTATTTCAATTGTGTTATACACATCAAACTATTTGGAAAGCGTGCGATTATTGTTCACTATATAGTTTACAATAAACTTAGTGAACCATTTGGATAGGGACATAAAGGTGATGTCCTAGCCTAGTTTCCGTCTCGTCAAGTGCTTTAACACTTTCAACACTCAATGATTCAAAATCATCATACATCCATATTGATGGACTATTTTTGTCGGGCAACCATCATGTTCTAAACAAAAGATTACAAACTTTCAAGAGTTGTTCAAGACAATTCTCATTTCTTCATACAGCAATTTGTAAGTGAAGAATCATGGCACATAATGTGTCCATGCCCTTGTGCTTACTTCTCAAGTTCCTTGTTCATTTAACAAAGAAACAAGCACTAGTGTTTGTGTTAACTAAGGGTTGTTCAAAGAAACTCTTATTTCTTCATACAACGATTTGTAAGTGAAGAATTATGGCACTTAAAGTGTCCATGTCTTTGTGCTAATCTACTCAAGTTCCTTTGTTCATTCAACAAAGGAATAAGCACATGTTGTTTGTGTTATACTTTTATGATAGACTTATCTAACATGTTCTTCCAATGATACATTATCAATAGGAAGATTGTGAGGATGACACTACTTAGGTACATATACAATCCATTCAAGACAATCTATGGGATTGTGGTACCAAGTACGGAAACTAAAGCCTTCGGCTTTTCTTTGTCAAGTTTTGGATAGCGTTTGCAAATATATCGGTAAGCAAATACATAATGAGTATAAATTGATGATTTTAAGCCATTTGATCCGGGTCTTTATATCAAATAGCACCACCCACTATTTTGACAAATTCCATATCCCTCAAAAGAATTTGAGAGTTTTGGAGGAAACTCTTAGTAGGATATGGGAGGTTCAGGATTACAAAGCCCACCTCAAAATAAAATGATGTTGGCTAGCGTCAATAATAATGAGCGAGTACGCTTACTCATTTACATCTCATGTTCGTACCCATCTTATTTGGCCTCTAGAGAACGTTGCCTCACAATGATATGATGTCGGCTTTATTGTTCTTAGTTAATTCATTCCCACCATGCAAGTTTGGGTAGGGGTTCAAGAACAACCTCACAATGATATGATGTTGGTCATTCTTGTTGGAAATGTGCCCTAAAACCAATCATATGATGATACTTTACGGACATTTCACATGTTGAACTAATCTAGTTTAATATCAAGGGCAAAGATTATTGTTTTAAGCCGTCTCATATAAATGTTATATGCTTAAACGATAAAGTCCAAGGAATATGTGATTGGGAGAATGCAATCTAAAGAAGTTAGATTCATGAGACCATTCTTTCGTAGACACATCCTAAACGTTCCTGATCATAGGATTGCCAATTGGGCATTGACAGTCCGTTAAGATCAGTACGTGATATGTCTTCTCTCAAGGAGAGTGACTAGTCTCGAGTCATTGGTGTGTGTGACATCAAGACAAGTACGTAGGTGCTCAATAGCGAATGAGTCCACTGAACACGATCAACGAGGAGTTCTCATACTCATGTCACATGAGAACTTATGGTTGGGATAATGCAAAGTAGTCCTTTGACCTGAGGCATCATAGTTGTCTTGTGGTTAGGTACTTGATCTTTGATTATGTCAAATGTCACCCATACGCGGGTGTCCACGGCATCATTGGGGTTAAGCCACTTAGCCATGGAGGCAATTAAATGCGCAACAAGGGATCTCTAACCTTCGAACCGTTTGAGGGAGAATACTCTATGATATGATTAAGAATCTCTGGCCAGAGTATGAATGAGATTTAGGAAGTCGTTCCAAATCACATTCAAGGTAATCATATAAGCACACGAATCACATTGGATAGTAAACATGAATAAACTATCAAACCAAACAATGTTGTCAAGAGTATTGTATTAGAGAAAAACCGTATTGCATTTGTAATCCTAAACTGAATAGGTTCTCCACCTCTTCTGATTAGCTTGGGTAACCATGTATGCTGCTAGGTGTCACTCATGGTTTGTGGAAGCCCTAAACGTGTATAATCACTAAAGGGAGAATTGAAAGTAAGTTTCAATTCACAATCGATTTGAAATGGTTTTAATCGCCCACTGCCTCGCTAAAAGGAACCTAATGGATCGTACACCGTGTAAGGTAGAGATTGAAGAAACAACGGAGATGAGTAAGAATAATTAAATGGTTTAATTATTTATGGCAAGGATTAATTAATATGTTAATTAATCAAACGAATAAAGTTCGTTAAAAGACCACGGGTTAGTTTTGGGCCTCAAGGCCCAATGGGCTTCGAACGTCAAGCCCATTGACTTAAGTTGTATGACAACTTAATGACAAATAATTCACAAAGGCCTTAAAAGACCAATGAAACCCTATGGCCGACCATTTAGAGGAAGGGTAGTGAACTTGCTTTAATTACAAGTTTGCCACTCCAATGAATTAAGGTATAAATATGACTTTATAGCCAAAATTCATTAAAGGGTTTCTTTTGGAGAAAATTGGTGAGAACATGTCTCTCCATTTCTCTCTAAAAAGGCCGGCCCCCTTGGAGGGATTAGCTAGCAATCCAACTCCTCCAAGGTCACTCATTTCTTCTCCAATCTAACCTTGGTGTGGAGACTTAGAGGTTCTCAACTTTGGGAACTTGGAGAATCCTATTCTTCCATCCAAATCCATGGATCTAAGAAGCAAGGAATGAAGGCCCTATCTTTTGGGTGATTATCCTTTGCTTTTGCAAAGAGGAATCTTCAAAGGTATAAATTTCTCAACTCACTTACTTTTGAGTTGAGTCTTGGTTCACCAATCTACTAGGCTTTGAATTTCATGGTTAATGTTTTGTTTTTAAGTGCATGCAAGCATGATTCCGCCTTTAATTGTTAATTGCATGCTAATAGATGTTGCTTAAATGAACATGTTTTTCACTAAATTTCCTTCAATTCTCGTTGCCTACCTTCACAACATCATGTATGCATATAGAATTCTCCTAAGTGTAAGCACATATTTTGTACTCCCCCATGACAGTGTGAAGTCGGTGTATGAGTAAAAACGACTACGAGGTTCATTCGAATATGAAATCCAATCCTAGAAATATAGCATCCCGCTTTTTTTTTACTAAGGTTGTTATAATATAATTCCCTTCTTTTCTATAGAGATCGTCTAGCAAGCAGGTTGTTCTGAATACATTCAGACAGAAAAGCTTATATAGATGTTATAGGTCTACCTTCACAACATCATGTATGCATGTAGAACTCCTCCTGAGTGTGAACATATATTTTCTACTGCCCCATGATAGGGTGAAGTCGGTGTATGAGTAACAAACGATCTGAGCCTACCACGGTGGAAGGCCACGAAAGAGTTTTCAAAGCACTCTCACGTTTGTCAACTTAATAACGGTTTGTTTGAGGGTTTTAGGTCTTATCACATATAAGCATGCATTTTAATCACATTAAAACAATTTGGTCCTATCACAACTATTGCTTCATGTGATTAATTTAGTAGTGTATGATACTCCCACTGTTTGCAAAATGATTTTTAAAGCAAGAGTATATGGTACTACTAACATAAGCTTTGCATTCATTGATGGACTATATAGTTGCCTTAGGGCCTTAGGATGACTATAAACCTTCGATTTGATTCAACATGAGCCTAGTGTTGGATCTTGGTCTACGGATGGTGATTGATTTTAGTTGCGCGTTTAATCACATTAAGGAGTGTTTTTTCTATTGGGCGTTGGACCCAACTACTCCAATTTCATGCATATCAAATAAAACAAGAAATTAGTACTTTAAAGTAAAGAAGAGCTTATGCTCTTTTACCTAATTAAACTAGAATGCAACAACGTCATTTGGTTTTTGTATCCATAGAATTGATTTAAATGGAGCTAAATGAAATGAAAATCCAATTCTCATTTAAAGAGACAAAACTATTTTTTCTCAACCTAATTTGGGCCAAAGTGCTATAACCTGAACTTTTGGGCTATATTGCAGAACACAAACTTTTGGGGTCACTTTGTAAAAACACAAAAGTCCACTACTTCATATAATTACAACTAGAACCCAAAAATTTCAACAAATACAAAAACTTCATTAAAGGAGCAAAACAAGTTATTTTTCCAGTGATTTTGGGCCTTTACGTAAAAATATAAACTTTCGGGTCAAAGTGCAAATACACAAAAGTATCAAAACTTTATGTAATTGCATAAAAGCCTTAAAAGTACCCCCATTATAGGGGTGGCCGATTTTGTAGTGAGAGAAAGGTATCAAAAACATTTTGTAAGTTTCAAAAAACAAAAGGTGAAGTCCATGAAACAAGGTTCCATGAAACATGGAAATTTTTTTTTATGAATAGTGCAAATCATCTCGCATCAACTAGTACAAACAAATTTTAAATAAATTCAAGAAAATTTTTGAATCAAACACCCAAAACTTTATGTTCTTGTTATGAACATATCAACATTGAAGAACATCCATGAAAAACCCATAAGAGCTCCATGAACATTTTTCACCTAAAGACACCCCAAAACCTCTCAAACTTGAGGGAAATAACATATTAGCATACTAGAGTACTTAGAGGTTCCTAAAGTCACTTTAAAACCATTTTAACAAGACAAACAAGAACCCAAAAAATCCACCCATGGATTTGGCCAAATTTCTCCAAACAAAAGGCACCAAATTTGAACTCTACATCTACAACATTTGAGATGGTGAATTTCCAAACAACATTTGAAGCAAGAACATGCTTGTAACCATTACAACATTCAAATCAAAGACTATGAACAATAAAACCCAAACGGTTCACCAACTACTAGAGCTACGTGAAGGGAAAATTATGAGTTTAACATATGGGATTTCTAAATGACTAGCATGCATATACAATTCAAAATTTATATACATAGGCAACGGAAGCGATTAATCAAATAACATCAAAGCTATAGTCATGCAAATCCCCTTCAAGGTTCATAGGGTTATATATAATGCATCAAAACATTTTATAGAGAAGAACAAAGTGAAGGTTTAGTCTTATACCTCTTGATCTAGACTTGAGACCAAGAATAGACCACCTCCAAGCCCTTTGTTCCTTGAACTCCTTGAGCCTAGCTTCCCTCCTTGCCTTCTCCACTTTGATAAAATGAGTGCTCCTAGGTTCTCTTCAAGTTTCCAAAGTAGGAAACCTCTAAAGATCCTCACCCACTAGTGTAGTGAGAAGGATGAAGGAATAACCAAAAGGGTGTAAGATATGTTAGTAAAAACACCCCAATGGTGGCCGGCCTTTGTGTAGTAAGAGAGCTATTTTTCTTTTGCCTCTTTGTTGTTTTAAACACACAAAAACCCTAAGAAACAATATCTCTATAAAGTTCCTTATATAGACAAAAGAAACCTAGTCAACAACTTGACTAAATATCTCACCCTTTCCTACCTAAAGTGGCCGGCCCTCTTTGTGTTGTTTGGGCTTTGGGCTTTCATTTATTTCAAGTCATCTAATGCTTGAATAAAAGCCCAATGGGTTTAGGTCCAATGGGCCCAATTAAACCCGAATGTTTCTTTAAGCCCAAAACGATCTTTATCGCTTTTATGATTTCTTTAGACTTTCTAAATTAATCCCAACACTTAATTAATCCAATTAATTGTTTCCATCATCCATTAATTACTCACTACAATAGTGTATTGGTGAACAATCTTTTAGGTTCTAATTAGCAAGGCAGTGAGGTGATTGGCATCAATCCAATTGATTATATTTAATTCAATCACTTAGTGAATTGAAACTTCATTTTAATTCACCTTCTTCTTTGATGACTACATTTAATCATCCAGAAGAACTCACAAGCTATGAGTGACATCTAACCATATGTCATAGCTACCCAAGCTAATGTAGAAGTTTATTCGGAGAACCTATTCCATTGGAATTACAATGTAATTTGATCCTTCTCTAAAACAATACTCTCAATCACATTACTAGGGTATGGATGTATTATGTCAAACCCCTAATGTGATTATTCCTTCTTATATGATTCTTTTGAGTCGTATAGGAACGCTTTCCTTTGAATACGCTCGATACTTCGGCCGAAGATTCCCGAATCATATCTTAGAGTATTCTTCCTCTCTTATCGAAGATTAGAGATTCCTTGTTGAGCATACACTTGCCTTCATGACTAAGTGGCTTAACCCCGACTATGCCGTTGA
Organism: Malus fusca; assembly: GCA_035220775.1. Lineage (NCBI taxonomy): Eukaryota > Viridiplantae > Streptophyta > Magnoliopsida > Rosales > Rosaceae > Malus > Malus fusca. The sequence continues at coordinate 29,906,481 of CM069071.1, forward strand.
CGCTCTGATAGAGTGACGTTTGACATAATCAAAGATTAAGTACTTAACCACAAGACAACGACGATGCCTCAGGTCAAAGGACTACTTACATTATTCCAACCATTTGAGTTACTTGCTTGACATGTGAGTAGACCTCCATACAAGTACTCTCGTTCGATTGTGTTCAGTGAACTCATTCCCTTAATGAGCACCTACATACTTGTCTTAGTGTCACAACACGAATGGGATGAGACTTTCCATCCTTCCATTTGAAGTAGACACAGTATGTACCGGTCTATGCATTGTTAGTATCCCTCCGACAATCCAATGACCAGGAACCTTTTTGGACATTTGGTTATATGAAGAAGGTCTCGGTAGTCTAACATCATTAGATTACTTCTTCAATCGATCCATTGTCCATGGATTCATTAATTAGGACATATATCGTTTATTGAGATAGTCCTAATTAGTATCTTTGCCATTTGATGTATAAGAGTCATCCATACATCGTTTCATTTGTCCTGAAAGGTTTCTTCCAAAGATTGACTTTCAGGGCATATTTCCAACAATCTCCCACTTGCACTAAAGTCAATCACTAGTGTATCTTATACATCTTGTTGAGAAAACTTATGCTCGTAGGTTAACTTGGTTATGTATTAATCCCCTTTATTATTTAAAAGGGGGTTTACTTATCAAATGTTTCCAAAACATTTGACGATGTCTCTTTCTTGTGTTCGAATACTTTGATGAGACCTTGATTCCATGGCTTGAGCTATCGCCCCATTACGTCGTAGTATCCTACTAACGACCTTATGGTTTGGATTCAATCATTGGTTCTATAAGAACCATTTCATTCAAAACACCTTTTGAAGCAGTTTCTAAAACAATATATCGTTATATATTTCGTTTGTATACTTTATACAAACTTTGCTCCAACCTTGAGACCATTGTAGTACAATACTAACAATTCATTCATATGATTAGTACTTCATCCATTATGAAGTTCCATTTGTTAAAATGGCTTATTTTCACTTTGGTTTATAACCTAAGTGAATGCACGCTTCCAGAGTCCCACTCTGATGTTTCTTTCATAAAAGCAATAATACTCTTTCAGTTGCTTTGGTTTTGATCCTGGGATATAGTAATATCTTAAAGTGACAACCCCTGTGGTTCTTCACTTTTGGATATCTATTTCACAAGTCATTACATGTGTCCCTTTTGTGATTTTATGACACATTCATTATAAGGGTCATGAAAGTGACTTTCTTATCATATAAGAAAATGCTTTCTTAAATCTTCAACATTTGAGATTTAAATTCCCAAATAACATCCTTGAGATAGCCTTGCTATATCAATAAGTCCAATTTCAAGTTTATACTTTAAAATTGACCGTGTCATGTTTTGTCAATTTTTCGAGTAACATCTATGTTTTATCAAGCCTATCAAATAGACTTTATTCATATCTTGTTGCTCAAATTATGACATCACTCCCACTGGCCTTGTTGTAACTTAGCATTCATTCAAAAACTTAACATTTATATTTTCTTGATTTGAATGCATATTGCTCCCATTAACTTGTCTTGGATCCATTGACAATCGTTGAGATCCATTAGCTTATTGATGATGTCTCAACTATTTTGAGAATATCAACAACTCTAGCTAACACAAGTTATTTAAACGAATCATACACAAAAGAATTCCTTCTCAAGTAATTCCATTAAATGTGTGACTTGCTTTATCAAGTCTATTCATTTAAATTATATGGTGTCGTACACCATACTTCAAGTTTTAGTCATGCTAAAACATTTAATGTAGTCATATAAGAATTATCCAAGTCCTTAGTGGGAGCATGGCTCCTACTAAGGTTATAGAAACTCAACCATTCCTTCTAGGTGGTTGATATAATTCTTTATCAAAACTACATAGAGCGTTTTAGTTACATGAGATGTTGAATTTGGATTGTCTTGTTGTTAAACTATATGTTGTGACTCATTTTGAAACTATTCCCCTTTTGTTTCATCAACTTGTCCATATGCTTAATTATTTAGCTTGTTCTCATAAAAGAGAATGATGGACAACTCCCAACATATAACCATTTTATGCTAGGTTGACGAAACCAACATTCAAAGACTATTCTTTAGAATGTCACACAACATAGAATTTTAACGTTTGAAGAGCTTGAGTCTTTTAACAATTAAAATTACAAACTCTTAATAATAGTCATGTACTATTATTCTTTAGACAACTATAAACCAATCATATTTCAAGTTTATATCCATTTTCACACCTCCCACTATTTCTCATGACTTTAATGAGAAATCATTTCATACATTCAAAAATGTATAAACGTGGAGTATATTGGTAGAAGACATTGTGTAGTAGCTTTAAAACATTTCAAGCTTATTTGTTTCAATCTTCACTAAGTTAATGTCTTGTTATCAAGTAACTAAAGTCTTTAAACATTTTATAGATTTAGACACTTCTTTCTTGGTTTAATCACTAACATAATTGACATTTTAAAACCTTTTAACGAATGCCCAATTAGTTGTTCAAAACTACTAATTGAATCAAGAGTGATCTTGATCATTGTGTTTCAAGTGATAACCATATAAGAAATGTTTTTCTTATTATTTATATCATTATAATGTGATCTTCCTTTTCTTCAAGAAAGGACACTCTAGACTTTTGTCAATTCATATAGAACTCATAGGTAGACAAATGGAACCAAATCTAAAGATTTATTGTATCCTTTTATGTCCTACATTTGAGATCTATCCATAATTGATAAATCTAAAGCTTGGTTATCACATTACAATAAGTGATATAACTCTTGTATCTCATCTAGGATACAACAAGACAATTTTCAATTCATAACACTACTTTAAGGAAATAGTAGATTAAAAAGGCATTCTTCACATTACATTAATATGAAAATCCAAACATTCATAATGTTTAATACAAAAAGAATCAGCTCTATATATTTAGAGACTAATTTAAATACCTTTATACATTTAGGCACTTATAGTGGTTTTCCATCATATGAATCCACTTAATAAGTTCTTAACAAAATAAGAAAGTTTAAAGACAATCTTTAAATGCCTAACAAACTTCCTAAGTAGTAAGCAAAAACATATAGTGGCCGAACCATTCTCCACGTTTTCTTGCTTGTTTCTCTTCTACTTGGCTCCTCCACCTATATACAATTATACAAGTGATTAGCCCTTTATATCAAATATAAATATTTAGAAGATCTAACATTTAGAATTGAAGATAAGAACATAAGCCATACCTTGTGGCTTGTCCTTAAGAGTTGCTAGGTATAACCTGCAATTCCTCTTCCAATGCCCCTCCTTTCCATAGTGGTGGCAAGTCCCCTTGGGCTCCATTGCCTTCTTTTTCTTCACTCCTCCTTTCGGCTTAGGAGTGGGGGACTTCTTCTCCTTCCCTTTGCCTTTGCCTTGCGGCTTAGCCTTGGAAGAGGATGGCTTGTTGTAGGCTACTGCAGCAGTCCCTACAACGTTCTCTTTCTTCATAGTCTTCTCGGCAGTTACTAACATATTTAGTAACTCAGAGAGAGTACTGTCCATCTTATTCATATTGTAGTTCATTACAAACTGCGAAAATGAATCAGAAAGAGATGCCAATATGAAGTCCTGGGCTAATTCCCCGTCAAGTGGAGTACCAAGGTTCTCCAATTGTTCAATGAATCCAATCATCTTCAGTACATGTTGATGCACTGGAGCCCCTTTGACCATCTTGGTCTTCACAAGTTCACAAACAGTGCTAAAGCGACGGTTGCGCGTCCCTTCACCATATAACTCCGTAAGATGGAGTATTATGGAAGATGCACTGTCCATGCCTCGTGCTGTCTCTGTAGCTCCTCATTCATGGAAGCCAACAGATAGCACTTGGCTTGTGTATCATCCTCCACGTGCTTGTCATACTTAGCACGTTCATCCTCAGTGGCCTCAGGGCCGAGAGGTATGTGAGGTGGAGCTTTGTCTAGTACGTAAACAATCTTCTCCAATGTTAGGAGAATCTTGACATTACGATACCACGATGGGAAATTGTGCCCCTCTAGGCAATGTTTGTCGAGTATTTTTGCGAGTGTGCTTCCAACCATATCTATATACATAAACAATTAAAATAATTAGATTGATTGTTGATTAAGTCAAACGATTCGGGTCTTTAAACCGAATGACACCACCCACCATTTTTGGCAAATTCCATATCCCTCAAGATGGAATCCGGGAGATTTCAAAGAAAGCTCCTAGCGGGTTATGGGAGGCTCACTATTACCAAGCCCACCTCACGATGATACGATGTCGGCTAGCAACAATAATAATGAGAGGGTACACTTACCCATTCACAACAACCTCTTGTGATTACCCATCTTTTTGGCCTCTAGAAAACAATGCCTCACGATGATACGATGTCGGCATCATTTCTCTTAGTTAAGTTTTTCCCACCATGCTGGTTTAGCTAGGGGTTCAAGTATGACCTCACGATGATACGATGTTGGCCACACTCGTTGCCTACCTTAACCTCATCAAATGTTTTAAATAAACTCCTCCTGAATATAAGCATGCACTTTGAACTTCCCCATGATAGGGTGAAGGCGGTGTACAAGTCATACACGCTTGGAGCCTACCATGGTGGAAGGCCACGAAAAAGTGTTCTAAGCACTCTTACGCTTACAACTTAATATTGTTTGTTTGAGGGATTTTAAGGTCTCATCAATTTTATTTATTTAATCATATTCAAATAAATTTTCCTATTGTAACTACTAGTCCAAAGTTAATGAAATTAGTAGCATATGATATCCCCACTATTTGTTTTCATAAAACAAATCAATATCAAAACATTTTTCAAAATATTGGAGATATATATAACTACTAATTGTATTCATTATATTTTAGTAGCGTATGATACTCCCACTATTTGTTTTAAGAAAAACAAATCAATATCAAAAACGAATTTTTCAAATATTGGAAGTAACTACTACTACTAAGGTTTTTGCATTCCTTTGAAATTGGACTTTATAGTTATCTTAGGCTCTTGGATGACCATGGACTTATTAGGTTATTGCAACAACGAGCCAACATTGTTGAATATAAACTCGGGGAAGTTGCGTCAATTTAATTACGTGCTTTTCAATCCAATTAAAACATTTTCATTGAGCCATTAGAAATGAAAGACAATCATTCATTGCTAATTAGGGCATTGGACCCATTTAATCTTTAATCTCATGTCAAAACCCTCTTTTAGTTATGTCTCCTTACCAATAGTTAAAGAAACTCTAGTCTAGCACTAGAGGGAATCAACTAACGAATAGAGATTAAGAAGTAATAAGAATTACAAACTGATTTGTACAAATTCCTATAAATTACATATACTAAAAGGGGAGAGATAGATTAATGTCAAACGTGACAAGGTCCAATTAAACAGTAATTAAAACACATTCCCAAGGTTCAAACAATTTGATTTTAGCGCCTTATCTCATAGCTCAATTATCGTTTAAGGCATAAGTCCATAGTCACCCATTTTCCAACTACTTAAACACATTTAAATAATTAAATGGAATGCAACATGAACTTTTAGATTTAGTGCATATGGGCATAATAGATTTATGAGTTTAAACAACTAACAAAATTAAAATCAAATATTTTAACCTTTGAGATGGATGGGGCCTATTATGCAAATATCAAAAGTTAGGGGTAAAAACGTAAATACTTGAAAGTATAAAATATCAACTTTTCAAAGATTACAAAATAGCCCCATAAGTGGATAAATCCACTAGGGAGGCTGGCCACATTAAGGGGATGGGAGGTTTCTTACACACTCTTACACAACATGCATCAAATACCACATTATGTAGAAAAAATTAAATTTTGCTTGTCACTTGGTTTTGCTTCAAAGACTTTAGTGAAAAGGGTGATGGAAATCCTCCTAGTCAAGTCTAGGATTTTTATAAAGTTATGATATGGTTATGGATGGTATGAACATCATCCAAAACCACAAAACAATGCATAAAAACCAAATAAAACCATTTTCACCAAAAACCAAACCATGAACACCAAGAACAAAACCATGAACACATTTTCAAGATTTGTATATTCTTGGTGATTTTTCAAACCCAAAAACAAAAGTGACAAGAACTTTTTTTTCTAGCTTTAAAAGGATGTGAGAGTGGTTTACAATAAAACACAAACACAACCCAAAAACCACCCCCAAAACCGTGCCCTCCCTTTTGGCTCAAAACCCCAAATTTTGTTCATGACTTATTCTTCATTCATGCATACAAAACACCTTTTTATATGCATACATTTTCAACTCTTGATTTATATTTTTCAACCATTGAAAAACAAAAGATAAACATACTTTGAATGAAGAAATAATTTGTCAAACTAGTTCTAAACTCATTTTTCATTCATGCATACAAAACACTTTTTGCATACATATCTTTCTCAACAATTGACTAACATTTCTCAACTATTGAAAAACAAAAGATAAACATATTTTGAATGAAGCAATAATCATGTCATACATAATGTTAATACCCATATGCATAAAATCAAAAAGGACACATTATACATAAACCTTTGGCTCTGATACCACTTGAAGGGAAAATTATGAGTTTAACATATGGGATTTCTAAATGACTAGCATGCATATACAATTCAAAATTTATATACATAGGTAACGGAAGCGATTAATCAAATAACATCAAAGCTATAGTCATGCAAATCCCCTTCAAGGTTCATAGGTTTATATATAATGCATCAAAACATTTTATAGAGAAGAACAAAGTGAAGGTTTAGTCTTATACCTCTTGATCTAGACTTGAGACCAAGAATGGACCACCTCCAAGCCCTTTGTTCCTTGAACTCCTTGAGCCTAGCTTCCTCCTTGCCTTCTCCACTTTGATAAAATGAGTGCTCCTAGGTTCTCTTCAAGTTTCCAAAGTAGGAAACCTCTAAAGATCCTCACCCACTAGTGTAGTGAGAAGGATGAAGGAATAACCAAAAGGGTGTAAGATATGTTAGTAAAAACACCCCAATGGTGGCCGGCCTTTGTGTAGTAAGAGAGCTATTTTTCTTTTGCCTCTTTGTTGTTTTAAACACACAAAAACCCTAAGAAACAATATCTCTATAAAGTTCCTTATATAGACAAAAGAAACCTAGTCAACAACTTGACTAAATATCTCACCCTTTCCTACCTAAAGTGGCCGGCCCTCTTTGTGTTGTTTGGGCTTTGGGCTTTCATTTATTTCAAGTCATCTAATGCTTGAATAAAAGCCCAATGGGTTTAGGTCCAATGGGCCCAATTAAACCCGAACGTTTCTTTAAGCCCAAAACGATCTTTATCGCTTTTATGATTTCTTTAGACTTTCTAAATTAATCCCAACACTTAATTAATCCAATTAATTGTTTCCATCATCCATTAATTACTCACTACAATAGTGTATTGGTGAACAATCTTTTAGGTTCTAATTAGCAAGGCAGTGAGGTGATTGGCATCAATCCAATTGATTATATTTAATTCAATCACTTAGTGAATTGAAACTTCATTTTAATTCACCTTCTTCTTTGATGACTACATTTAATCATCCAGAAGAACTCACAAGCTATGAGTGACATCTAACCATATGTCATAGCTACCCAAGCTAATATAGAAGTTTATTCGGAGAACCTATTCCATTGGAATTACAATGTAATTCGATCCTTCTCTAAAACAATACTCTCAATCACATTACTAGGGTATGGATGTATTATGTCAAACCCCTAATGTGATTATTCCTTCTTATATGATTCTTTTGAGTCGTATAGGAACGCTTTCCTTTGAATACGCTCGATACTTCGGCCGAAGATTCCCGAATCATATCGCAGAGTATTCTTTCTCTCTTATCGAAGATTAGAGATTCCTTGTTGAGCATACACTTGCCTTCATGACTAAGTGGCTTAACCCCGACTATGTCGTTGACGCTCTGATAGAGTGACGTTTGACATAATCAAAGATTAAGTACTTAACCACAAGACAACGACGATGCCTCAGGTCAAATGACTACTTACATTATTCCAACCATTTGAGTTACTTGCTTGACATGTGAGTAGACCTCCATACAAGTACTCTCGTTCGATTGTGTTCAGTGAACTCATTCCCTTAATGAGCACCTACATACTTGTCTTAGTGTCACAACACGAATGGGATGAGACTTTCCATCCTTCCATTTGAAGTAGACACAGTATGTACCGGTCTATGCATTGTTAGTATCCCTCCGACAATCCAATGACCAGAAACCTTTTTGGACATTTGGTTATATGAAGAAGGTCTCGGTAGTCTAACATCATTAGATTACTTCTTCAATTGATCCATTGTCCATGGATTCATTAATTAGGACATATATCGTTTATTGAGATAGTCCTAATTAGTATCTTTGCCATTTGATGTATAAGAGTCATCCATACATCGTTTCATTTGTCCTGAAAGGTTTCTTCCAAAGATTGACTTTCAGGGCATATTTCCAACACTACGCTCTTGATACCACATAAAGAAAAATTAATAAAAAACTGAGTTCATTAAGCAACATAATACATGCATTTAACGATTAAATGGCGGAAGCATGTTTCTATGCACTTTAAAACAAAACTTAAACCATGAAATTCAAAGCCTAGTAGTTGTTGAGATTGCTTTATACCTTTGAAGCACCTCTTTGCTTAGCAAAGGTTAATCACCCATGTGAGGGCCTTATTTCATTTGTCTTCTTGCTCCTTGGCTCCATGGATATGGATGGAAGAATTGGTTCCCCAAAAGTCCCCAGGGTAGGAGACCTCTAATTTTCGAGACCAAGGATGGTAAAGGAAGAAGATGAGTGACACTGGAAGAGTTTGATGCTACTAAACCCCCCTAATGTGGCCGGCCTCCTAGAGAGAAAAAGAGAGCTTGTGTTCTCTCATCCTTCCTCAAAGAAACCCCTAAAATGAAGAAAAGGCTATAGAGATACTTTTATACCTACCTTCAATGGAGTGGCAAACATGTAATAAGTCCAAAACCACTACCTCTCTAAGCAAGGCTAGCCTCTGTATTGTTAGTGGGTTAATTGCCCATTTTATTTTCTTTGTCACACAACTTAAACCTTATGTGCACTGTGGACCAAAACCCTTTTGAGTCCCGAAACCCAAAACTAACTTAAGGCCTAAAACGAACCTTTCATTCTTGATTAACTCACTTTTAATTAATCATTTCCATATAAAGTTAAACTATTTAATTGTCCTTACTCATCTTCGTTATTTCCTTCAATCATTACCTTACACAATGTGCGATCCATTAGGAACCTTTTAGCAAGGCAGCGGGCAATTAGAACTCTTACTAATCGATTATGAATTGAAACTTACTTTCAATTCTCTCTTAAGTGATTATACACCTTTAGGGCTTCCACAAGCCATGAGTGACACCTAGCAGTATGTCATGGCTACCCAAGCTAATCAGACGAGGTTGGAGAACCTATTCAGCTTGGGATTACAATGCAATATGGTCTTTCTCTAATACAATACTCTTGACCACATTGTTTGTTTTGATACTTTATTCATGTCTATTATCCAATGTGATCCTCTTACTTATATAATTACCTTGGACGACTTCCTAAATCTCATTCATACTTCGGCCAAAGATTCTTAATCATATCATAAAGTATTCTCCCTCAATGGTTTGAAGGTTAGAGATCCCTTGTTGTGCATTCACCTACCTCTATAGTTAAGTGGCTTAACCCCAACTATGTCGTGGATACCCTCTTATGGAGTTCCTTTGATACAGTCAAAAGATCAAGGACCTAACCACAAGACAACCATGATGTCTCAGGTCAAACGACTACTTTGCATTATCCTAACCTTGAGTTCTCATGTGACATGAGTATGAGAACTCATTGTTGATTGCGTTTAGTAGACTCACTTTCTATTGAGCACCTACATACTTGCCTTGGTGTAAGTCACACCAATGACTCAAGACCAGTCACTCTCCATGAGAGAATACATAGCATGTACTGATCTTAACGAATCGTCAATGCCCAATTGGCAATCCTATGATTCGGAACGTTTAGGATATGTGTATGAAAGAGAATGGTCTCATGAATCTAACTTTTTTAGATCACATTCCCCAAATTACATATTCATTAGACTTATTGTTCAAGCATATAACATTTATATGAAACGGCTTTTAAACAATAATTTTTGCCCTTATATTAAACTAGATTAGTTTAACATGTGAAATGTCTGTAAAGTATCATCATATGATTGGCTTTAGGGCACATTTTTAACAGCTTCTAGACGTGATGGTACACCAAGTACATGTTAGTTAAGATACCCACCAAGCTTTCGAATCAGTCGATGGAGTGAACCAGCAATTTTGAAAACCACCTCATGTCGATCCCCTCTAGATAGAAGGGAACATCTTACACATACAAGTGTCATTGTTGTTGTATAATAGGCGTTCTTATAGTGCATAATGTGATGGACAGGTCTAATCAGCGTAGAAGTATTTGATCCTAGGCTAAGAAAACTTATTTGGCAGGGGCACGGATTTGATTGTCGAGGAAAGTGGGCTTCTAACTTTCATGACAGCTCAGCCAGGGATACAAGGTGGATTTTCCCTTGAGGGAGCCTTGGTCATGTTGCCATTTGTGAGTTGGCGTCTTTCGAGCTCTTTCAAGGTCTCTAAGTCATAAAAGCTCAGGTGTCGTGGTTTCATCTAAGACACTCTCTAAGTTTTCAAAGAATTAGGGTCACGTGGGACCAGCATCCCATCAGCAATGGTGCAATTAGCAATTTTTCCATCATGAGGTAGGTTCATACTCAGATCAATGATGTTTGTTGGAGTCGAAGTAAATGTTGGCTCAATAGGTTTCGTCAAGAGTTATGGTACTTATGTTGCCATAACTAAAAATGAGGATCTGAGTCTGCGGGCTGATCATGTTGGAACTCTCTAGGTCTTTTATTTTTTTCTCCACATCCATGAAGTTTGCGTGGTTTCTGCGCGAGAAGCAGTATAGGCCTGCTGCAACTTATGAACATAAGCATTGACCTTCAGTAAAGTATCCCATACCTGTGTCATATTGAGAGGGGGTCTGGCAGTTCAAGCCTCGCCACTCTCTAGGGTGGTTGCAACATCAGGAGTTTAGTTTCTTGGAGTGGTGGTGGTGTTGAGAATAGGATTATTCTAGATCAATGTGACAGAGACGTCTGGGGTATGAGTGTTATCGAGCGTCTTGTTAGCGTTAGCACTAATATAGCTTTCTTTTGTGTTCATGTTTGCAGCAGAATGATCTAGTCAAGAGAAATATGAGTTCACTCTCAATGAAATCACCAATTGTTGAACCAAAATTTTCACACCACTGTTGGTGGTGGAAATGCACAAATCCAAGTACCTGTAAAAGAACAACCATAAGCAAGCTAAAGACCAGGGGTTGTGTCGGTCAAATGCTCTCTGACAGTCATGGTAGTGATAGGAGCATATTTATGCAACTTAGTTAACATGTTTTCTTGCATTTACTTAGTTAGTTATTGCTTATAAGAGTGTTTTAAGCTATTTTCGTGTGTTTGTAGGTTCTAATAACAAAGTTGGAAAGAAAGTGCAATTTGGTGCAATTTGGAGCAATTTTGGGCCAAAATGGATTGCATGCATATGGAGCAAGTGGGATGGACGTTTTTGGTGTTTTAAAAAGGGTTTCAACACATGCAAAAATCTGAATAATAAAGTTGAAGTGTGGAAGTGTGCAGATACATACACTTAAGGAACAATTTGAAAGGAAAAGAAGTGAAAGATGCCATTTGTTGGATTGCTTTACAAGATGTATTCACATTTTCAGCAACTACAAACATAATTGCAAGTTGAAATGATGCATAGCATGTGTGTAGAGGTGTAAAGTGGCCGAAAGTTGATGTTTGCAAGATGAAATGATACAAAACATGTGTGTGAAAGTTGTCTAACAGCTAGTACATGTGAAAAAGGGATGGAATACAAGGCAAATGCATCAGAAATTGAAGAATGAAGGCACATGGACAGCTACAAAGGAGTTGAATTAGCAAAAGATGAATGATTGCCTTTTGTTAAAGGCAAGACACAATGATAAAAGAGCATGTAAACTAGTTGTTTTTGCATCATTTTGGTCTTTGTTTGTATTGTTTATTGAAGCCACTGAGTGATTCTTCGCTTTGGAGCTTCTATAAATAGGGAGTGAAGGGAAGAACACTAAAGAGGACACTACATCAAAAACACAATCAGCCACACCACCCATTCTCCATCCATTCTTTTAGCCAAACCCATCTACACATTCATACACTACGTCACAAACAAATTTTCAGCCATCTTTCTCTCTTTTGCCACACCCCCCATCCATCCTAAACACCACCATACCATCTCCCATCCACTCCTCCATACAAATACCATCCAAACCTGTCCCCAAAACCTTGTGCCGCAGCAAAGAGGAAGGAGGAGAAGCCTTGGACGTGCATGCCATTCAAGTTAGGATCGTTGGAGCGTTTAGGTGTTTTCTTTCTTTTGATTTCAATGTTTAAATTCTATACTCTTTGTTTTGTACGTATGAGGAACTAAACCCCCCCCTTGGCTAGGGGGGATTCGAAACCATGTTTATGCTTGCTATAGGATTTGATTACTTTCAATTGCGTTTCATAAGTTGTGAATTCAATTTACTTATCTACATGAATTAAAACTGATTTGTGTGTGTTGGTTGAGAGTGCACGCTTAATTTTCATGCATAAGTTTGATGCTAGGATATAAGGGAATTTCACCTAATCGTTATGAACTTATATTCAAAAGTAGTAAAGGTTGTTGATCACAATCGTGTTAAGTAAATTCTCGGCATAAGTTTCATGCAACTCATAGTAACGAGTGCCTCACCAATGCTTATGATTTTCATAGAACTTAATGATCTTTGCTTGTATCTTTGTTATGCAATTCATGCAGGGAACTTGTGAGGAATGCTTTGGGTTGTCGTATGCAATTCATCCAATTCGATAACTTTAGGAAAATCTGAGGGTTAATTAGTGCACTCACAGTTAATTTGGGGCGTTGGGAATTCATGGTTTATTGAGAAGCAATTGGAAATCGTTTTGTATGCAAGTGTGACATGTGTGGAGAAGAACCTCTTAGCTAGCTTTCCATCCATTCACTTTTATCAAATTCGTTTTAGAATCTGTTCAATTTACAAAGTTTGTTCTTGTTTTCAATTTTGGTCAAAACTCAATCCCCATTTATTTTGAAGTGTTAGATTAGTTAGAAATCAATTTAGTTTGTGTTTTTAAGTGTCTTGAGTCAAGTCATAACCCAATTTCGTCCAATTTAGTGTTAGGTGTTCAAAATTGCCCAGAAAGTGTTTTTAAGGCAGTTTTGAGTGTTTATTTGCTGTTTTGAGGCTTTTGGTTTGTTTTGGTGTTTTATAGTTTAGTTTTGCATTCTTTGAGTCTAGTTTAGTGTTTTAAACTTTGTTTTTACGTTTTGAGTCAGTTTCAAGTGATTTGGCAATCCCTCCTAATCCCCGGCCTAGAACCATCCCTACTTACATACTTTGCTACAATTGATAAAAAGAGGGTTTAATTTGTGTGCTTATATATTTCGCATCAGGTAGTAAGCTAATTAAGACTCAAGTGGGCAAGAGAATAAGTATGGAAGAATTGTGTTACCAGAGATCAACCCTACAAGGGTGTATTTATACCAGCCGAGGAGTCGACCTTTTAGGATAGTTGAATAATTATTAAACGGGAGAATCCCAGAGGATATCTAAGAAGTCGATATTGCATCCTTTTACGAGTGTGATTATTTGCGGCATACGCAATCCTTAGATTGTAAGGACTCCAAGATTATAGAAAACCTATTGATTCCTTGCAGGATTAGGTTTTCATATCTTGCATAACAAGTAGGGTCCATCTCAGCTCACTGATTTTGGAATAGGATGACGGTGGCATCACTGCTCCGTTTATTTAGCTCCACAGCAAAGGTTGTTGCCATGACCAGACTTGTAAGGTATGCGTATTCCAATCCACCTTTCTTCGGCCCTGGAAAATCATGGTCCCACACTTATTTAGTGTATTTTAAACTAATACATTTGTTTTTTTGTATATTTCAAGTCAACTTCAAGATCGACATGGAAGTGTTGGGTATGTTCAAGTATATAAACCGGGTAAAGACTGAGCAGTAAAAAGAGTGGGAGTACGAGCTACACGTTTAGTACCAAACTTATGCATCTTCTACTAAAGCTCTAATCGGTCCACCCCCGGAGTTTGTGAAAAGATAAACGAGTGGCACTGGCTCTGCGGTCATTTCTGAGCTCGAAATTTCTGGTAGTTTTTTTAAATTTCATTTCAATTTTCAATTTTTTTAATTTAAATTTTTTGAATTTAATTAATTTTTTTATCCACAGCAAAAACAGAAGCTAAATAGGGTAACCGGGAAGCAAAGCAGTACCTCCATCATTCTAGCTCTCAGGCCCTCACTTTTCGGGTCAAAGGACGGCTTGAGACACATTTTTTTTTCCCAGACGTTGACGACTGTGTAGATCCACATGCGTTTATGGAAACCAGATTGTTGACGACATTTATGTAAGTATTCCGTTCAAAATTTTAATTTTAAGTTTCATTACACTTCAAAAAAATTAAAATTATGATCTGTAATTTTAATTGGTTTCCTTTTTTTTTTTTTGTAGGCTTCTATGTCGCAAAAGAATGACGAGTGTCTCACCAAACTCTCCTAGCAGCAATCGGGCTCACCTACGGAGCAACTAACACCTGATCTAAATGTTTCTACAGTTGCTAATTGACGAGGTTAGGCGATGGACAGGCTGAGAGCTTTGTGGTCTAGGAGCGGGTCAGGTTCGAAACGTTTGTGAGACAACCGTTGCCTGACTAAATTTTTTGACAAATTTCTATCGGGTGAAAATTTAGGCGACGAAGCCTTTATTTTGCTCGATCAAATCCTTTCAACTGGACATGGTTTTTTTTTTTTTTTTCGTAGTGATACACAATCTCCTATTTGACTGCATACAAATAGATAGACCGGGTCATCCTTTTTATGTTTGTAAGGATGATCTTTAAATGAAGAATAAGAATTGACAGTTTGTATTACATAATTTATGTGGTAGTTGGATGTTATCTGCAACGGATGGTGGGACATGTTCACTTCCATGGGGGTATGCAAAGATTATTCTCTAGAATTATATTCAATATTCAAGGAACAGAAACCTAATTGCTAGTTTAACGTACTCCTACCAAAATGAAGACAATAATCACAAGAGTGTTTCTCGTGGATGGCAAATTCGATACCAAATTAGGCTACTTATTGTATGGCTTAGCCGAACTTCCCCTCTCCTTAGCGTAAACATATCGATGTACTAAAAAAAAAAATCACAAGAGTGTTAATATGCCCACTCCATAGTCTTATATCCTCACCCACTTTTTAGTGAAAATTTTAATATCAAAATTAACCTTAATTAAAATGAATTCTAAAGCGTTGTTAAAAATTAATACTCTTATATATTCTTTGTACACAAAGAAAAAAGAAATAGAAAAATAATTTAAAAAATAAAAATGAGAAACGAATCAAACCTCCCCATTTTCTCCCTTCATCCTTCATCCTTCACCCTTCACCACTTTCTAGTCTCTTTCGTTCTCCTCCATCTTCTCTCTCTTCCGTCCACCCGACCCACACCAAATTATATCTCTTCTTTTCTTCCTACTTTCCAACCCCTAAATATGAATTGGAATTCGGGAATAAATGTGGACATAAATCCGGCAAGGGGAGAAAGAAAGAGATAGAGAGGAACAGAGAAAGGAAGGTAACTTTTCCAGCGTTAAAGAGAAAAGGAGCTACGTTCATCATAAGTAGTGTCTGGTTGTAGTTGCTTTCAGCTAGGTTGGACGGGGAAGTTTGTGGTTGTTCCATTTTCCTAAAATATCCGAAGTTCAATCATTTCTTATATTTATTTTAGTTAAAATTTAAAACTGTTAGGGATGTTTTAGGAATATAAGTGGGTGTGAAGATAGTGTTTGATTTTCTAAACTTTTTATGGTGGGTGAGAATATAAGGCCATCTCCAACCGTCCTGGCCCTGGCTATAGGGCTAAAAATAGTCCGTTTTGACACAAAAACCGTCTCCAACCGAGGGTTATGCCAAAGGCCTTGTGGATCCCACCCAGCAAAAATCTCAAAACAGGCCAGCAGGCTGGCCAAGATCAGCCAGCGGGCTCTCTGATTGCTTTCTCTTCCCTTTGTATATCTGAAGAAAGCCCACTGCAAAACAACCAAAATTAAAACTACCCATTAATCCGATTTCTTGATCCATGAACCTAAACCATCATAGAAATTAACCCACAACCCAAAAGTTTGAAGAAAATTGAAAATTATGGTAAAAATTAGAGCAGGCCAGAGACGTATAGCAGGGGAAGCACCACCAGTAAGCGGAGGAATCGATGGAGGAGAAGAAAACCAAAGACGACGGAGATTGTTTTGGTGCGGAGCTTCCGGCAACAGTGAGGGACTATGAAGTGACGGCAAGGCAACGGAGGTGGGCTAGGTGAGGTGCTGCTGCTGCTTTACCTGTCGTTGCCTCCACCACCACTTGCACCATTAGCATTGTATTGGTGGTGGTGCGCCTTTGCTTTCTTCCCATCAAGTGAAGTGCGAGTGCGTGAGTTTAGAGAGAGAAAGTGCAGAGACAATTCTAGAGAGAGAGAGAGAGAGAGAGAGAGAGAGAGAGAGAGAGAGGAAAAAAGGAAGGGGTGTGATAGCCACACACCCTATTTTACTTCTCACACACCTTTTTAATTTTCGGTCATCAGATTGGATGAATTGAAAAAAATCAACGGACAGAAATTATCAAGGGGTGTGTGGATAGCACACCCCAAAAGGAAATATGGGCTTTGGTATTTGACACAGTGAGTTCCAACTTCCAGCAAGATTTTTAGGAGAAATAGTAAGAGAGAGAGAGAGGAGCTTGAAGGCTTGATCGGTAAGCCAATGAAATAATCTCTAATTAATAAATAATTTCTAATTAAAATATAATAGAGTGCTTTTGGGTTTTTATGGGTTAGTTTTAATTACTCACAATTTTCGAGCAAAATGTCATTACCGCAGAACAAAGGAATCGTAGGCACGAAGAATGAGCCAAACAAATACAAGAAGAGATGGATGATAGGAATATGCAAAGGAACACTTTAAGTTGTAGTTTTTAAATTTAAGTTGTTGTAGTTTTAAAATTAAAATAATAAATTATGTTTAGCCCTATGGCCCTTTGGCCCCTCGGTTGGAGATGGTTTTTTGTCATAGGGCTATGTTTGGCCTATGACCCTCTGACCTCTCGGTTGGAGATAGTAAGAAATATAGTCTGGCACTGTTCATTAAAATATTAATTTCTCTGAAGGCTATAGGGCTAAAACGAGTCATCTGACCCTCCTTCGGTTGAAGATGGCTTAATGTGGATAGAGAAATAAAACTATAAGATGGCATAAAAGTACTCTAATCACAAACTTGTGACTTGGTCATATTTGTGTCTAGATATGTAGATCGAGTACGTGGAAATATAATATAACAGTAACAATGGGAGAGAAATTTGGAAGAGAGAGAATATGTGCCTGTTAAATACATTTGAATAAAATATCAAATAGAGTATTGCTTGCACAGGCAGTGGTATTCTTCTCTAATCTTATTTTGGCCAAGAAACTAACTGACGCACAGACTGACATAGGTTTTCGTATTATTGAGGGATATGAATCATATCATACAGAAAAATACAGATAAAGTTGTTGTTGGCATATAAACCATAACAATGAAAGGCAATTACTCCACACTCGTGCGCAGGCACCCTTCTGCTTCTGCCCACATTATTATGATTTATGACACCAACAACGGTACGCCAGAACGCTACAAGTAAAAAATAAATCAATTTTCATACACCTCATGTTCTTACAAAAACTTCTTGTGTACTATGACGTTGGTAATGGACTATTTGAATTATATAAATACTCGGCAACTTAAATGATGAGTACGAGTTCTTATTTAAAATCGTTCATTGCCGATTCATAGAACATTGTGTTTATAATCAAAACCGTTTATAATATAAATCACTCTATAAAAATTGCCTCTCCAAAAAATCAATTAAAATTAAGGTCGTTTAGTAATCGAATTGTATAAAAACAGATCAATGAAACTAGTAAAAGCATTACGAACTGTCTATGGATTTTCTATAATAGATTAACTAAACGACCTTAATTTTAATTTATTTTTTCCCAAAGATGATTTTTACAAAATGATTTATGATATGAACGGTTCTAATTATAAGCACAAATCTCTATGATTTGAACACGAAAAATTTTAAGTAGGAATTCCTACTTATCTTTAAATGGTTAAGTATTATTTTTTGAATTATCATGATGTAAAATGCGGTTAGGCCCAACTTGATTTATGATGGTGTTGATGTTGATATAGACAAGACAATGATCAATCCTCCCAAGTCCGTCCATGCTGGCATGTTCACAAACAGCTAGCAGCAGTTCAACCAATTAGTCATATTTGGAAACGAGAATTAGGCCATGCAAATTAATTAGAGAAAATTATAGCAATGGTCCTGCAACTTTAATTTAATTGGAGCAATGGTTCCTCAATTAAAAATTCATGACCATTAGTCCCTTAACACATCAAAGTGTGTAGCTATGCTCCTTTTCGTCAACTCCGTTAGAATTTCATGAAAATGACTCATGTTGGAATGACGATTGCAACAATTAGATCAAAGTTGAGGGACCATTGCTACAATGGGTTAAAGTTGAGGGACCATTTCTCCAATTGGGTTAAAGTTGAGAGACCATTGCTACAATTTTTTTCATTTGGTTTTCCATATTTGCCCCTTGATTCAGCCTCTTGTGCGTGGCACATGACTTATTTTGACAGAAGTTCTAACGGAATTGACGAAAATGGTCATAGCTGCATGTTTTGATGAGTTAAGGAACCAATAATCATGGATTTTTAGTTGATGGACCATTACCACAATTTTCTCAATTAATTAAGGTTGTTGCTTGCTCAATGTTAGTGTCTCAATGAAATTTCAACTCAATGTGGTGTATTGTTGGAGTTTTTGGGTGGAAATTTCTTTCCATCTCATTTGTCCCACATTGGTCAAGTTGGGAAGTTTCACGCATTGCATCTTGCCCGTCATACAACGTGATTAGAAAGATGGACCATTAAGAGCAAAATTGATATTGAACCTTGGGTTTGGACTTGTGTGTGATAATAAAGTATATAATTAAAATATATTTTATTGTCACTTGGGCTCGGGCTTCAAAAATTAAATCCATTCATTAGTATTTTAATTTCAGATGTAAATTTTTTTTAACGTTTTCATTCCAATAGACTCATCCTTTCAGATGAAGTCTGAGGAGTTCAGAGAAACGATGAAGACACACTCTTGATGTTGAACAGTCACCTCCCAAAATGACGTTTGTTGAGAATAAGCATATGAATACTATAAATACATGCATCTGCATATCATTCAAATCATCGAAAATCATCCATCCTTCCATACAAAGCATACTAAGAGAACCACAAAGAAATTCGCCAGAAACAAAGTTTTCCGATGCTGGAATTCTAGTTTAGGTCCTTGAATCTTGGTGAAGCAGACACTTACAGAATTACATGCATAGAGTAGGGGCGAATTTCTGTTTTAAGGACATTGCAGTACTGTTGACTCTAAAAACTACCAAGCCAACGTGGCGCGCATGATGAATAGTTAATGAGCTAACTATGTCTTTCGGTTGAATGTGAGGCATGCCAACTCGTTGATCGAGCTCGGTTGGTAAGTGAATGAATGTGTTGAAGGAAATTATTTGTCCTAGCTAAGAACATGTAAGAACATTTGAAAATAAAAGCAAACTATTAACACTTTAAAGTAGGCATGCATTAAAAAACAATTCTAAAACCCATGACTTTCAAAGCCTAATGAATGGTAAACCACAAGACTCTTTAACAACAATAAAGAGAAGAAAGCATTTTGAGATTCATTACCCTTGAAGCTCATCCTTGTTTACACAAGGGATTCACCCAAGTGGAGGGCCTTCAAGTCACCTCCTAGCTCCTTATATTTTCCTTGTGATTTTCTTCCCTTTTGATACTCCTTTTCTCCTTGAGGATGTGAGGAAAGGAACTCCAAAAATACCAAAAGTTTGGTACCTCTACGTCTCCACACCAAGGATGATGGTGTGAAGATGAAATGCATTACCTAGAGGAAGTTGGATGCTAGTGAACTCCCCTAGGAAGGCCAGCCTCTATAGAGAAAAAGGAGAAAAAGTTTCTCTTCTTTGCCTCAAGAAAACCATAGTGAGAGAATGCCTATAAAGATGCCTTTATACCACCTTACATGTGAGTGGCAAACTTGCAATTAACCCAATTTTACTACCACTCACCCTATGGCCGGTTTTGACTTTGTATTTGGGTTAATTTCCATTTAGTTTAAGTTGTCACACAACTTAAACTCAATGGGCCTTGTGGACCAAAACCCTTTTGGGCCCCAAGACTCTAACCAACTTGAAAGCCCAATATGAACCTTTTGTATAATTAATTAACTAATTAATTAATCTTGACCATTCTCAATTAAACCATTCAATTGCTTATCCATCTCATTTATATTTCTTCATTTTCATCCTTACTCGTGTACGATCCATTAGGTTCCAATTAGCGAGGCAGTGGGCGATTGTTACTCTTAATGATCGATTGTCAATTGATATTTCTTCATTTTGATGAATATTAGTGTTTGCTAATCTTCAGGGCTTCCACAAATCATGAGTGACACCTAGCAGTATGTCATGACTACCCAAGCTAAGTAGAAGTGGTTGGAGAACCTACCCAGTCACAATTACAATGCAATACGGTCCTTCTCTAATACAATACTCCTAATCACATTCTTTGAGTGATAGTTTGTTTCATGTCTACTATCCAATGTGATACTTTGATAGGAGCATATTTATGCGACTTTGTTATCTTATTTCTTTGCATTTACTTAGTTAATTTCCATATTATTTCCGGCTGCAAAAGAAGTCCTTATCCTATTCTAAATACTTCCCATCTGATTCTAGGAGTCATAATCCATTCAAACACCCTAATCCTTTTTCTCCTTGGTTTCTGCCGAACCTTACCCTATATATATGTATTTCTGCCGGAATAATTGGGGGGAGAAAACTTGGTGCCGCATGTTCTATTCCAAATTGGTGCCGCAACCTGCAAGAGCAAAAGGAGCAGGAGAGTGCCGTAATCTGCAATCATCCATTGAAGTTGCTGGAATTTTCAGAGTTCTTTCTATCCTTGTTTTAAGTTTCAATGTTTATTTTAGATTGCTTTTTAGTTATGATGAACATGTGTAACTAAGTTTCCTTTTAACTAGATGTGAATTTGAAGCCATGACCATATGTTTTATATTAATTGATTACATCCAGTTATTGTTTCATAAAACATGAATGCGATTTACTTATTTGCTTTATAGAAAACTTATTCTTGTATGTTTATTAAGGGTGCACACTTAGCTTGCATGCAGGGATTTGATGCTAGAATATAAGGGAATTTCACCTAATCGTTATGAACTTATATTTGCAAGTAGTAAAAGTCACTAGTCATGATTGAGTTAAGTAAATTCCTAGCAGGAGTATCATGCTTTTCATAGTTACAAATGCTTTGTCAATGCTTATGATTTTCACAGAACTTAATGATCTTTGAGATGTATCTCTATCATGCTTTCCATAGTTAGGGAACTTGAGAAGAATAATTTGGTTGCGTTGCTGAATCCAATTCAATGAACTTTGGAAAATCTAAGAGTTAAATAGTGTTGTTCATAGTTAATTTGGAGCATTGTCATTCATGGTTTATAGGAAGAATAACTGGAAATCGATTTGTGTGCATATGTTTCATGTGTGGAGAAGAATCCTCTAGCTAGCCTTTCACCTATATCTTGTACAAGACCTAATTTGTTTGCTGCAATTTACTTTATTTTAGTTAAAATTCGTCCAAAAACCCCCCTTAGTTCTTATTTTGTGTTAGTCTAGCTTAGTTTTCAGTTTTTAAGTTTAATTTGTGTTGATTAGCATCCCTCCTAATCCCCAGCCTAGAACGATCCCTACTTGCTCATACTACAATTGTCTAAATTATAGGGTTTAATTTGTTTGTTAGTTTATACCACATCATACTTCTTTATATGATTCAATTGAATATGATTTGGAACCAACTTCCTAAGTCATATTTGTATGCTTTGGCCAAAGACTCCCGAATCATATCTCAGAGTATTCCCCCTCCACCAAGGAAGGTTAGAGATCCCTTATTGTGCATTCATATGCCTACATGACTAGATAGCTTGACCCCAACAATGTCGTGGACACTCTCGATGGAATGCCTTTGACATGATCAAAGATCACGGACCTAACCATTAGACATCTATGATGCCACAGGTCAAACGACTACTTTGCATATTGCAACTTACAAGTTCTTACATGACATGTATGTTCAAACTCTCTTTTGATCCTAGTTTAGTGTACTCGATTAGCATTTTGAGCACCTATGTGTTTGTCTCAATGTCCAACACTTAATGACTTGAGACTAGTCATACTCACGCTTGAATTAACATAACACATACTAACCTTAGCAGATTGTCAATGCCCAATTGGCAATCCTATGGCTGGAACGCTTTCGGAATGAACATAAGAGAAAGGTCTCGTTAATCTAACTTACTTAAATCACTTCTCTCTTAGATTAAATACATTCCTTGGATTCCCTTATTTGCTTAAACACATAAGAACAATAAATAGTGATTAACAATAAGCTTTGCCCTTCATTAAACATATAATAGTTTAACACAATAAGTATTCCAAAAGCTAGTACATCAAATAAATGGCTTTGTGGGCATACTTCCAACAATCTCCCACTTATACTCAAAGCCACATTCCCATATATCTAATACCCATCTTGTCCATATGGCGGTCAAGTTGGATTTGAGACATTGGCTTTGTCAATGGATCTGCTACGTTATCGGCTTATCGCCCCACTATTATCACAATACAAAGTTACTGATGATGTAATGGTTGGAACCACTCTAAGTTCAGTGATGAATTTCTTCATCCAGAACGCTTATTTGCCTGCTTCAGCTGCAGCGACATATTCTGCCTCCATCATGGAATCAGTAATTACTTCTTATTTCTTGCTCTTCTAGCTGACAACCCCACCATTCAAGGTGAATACATATCCGGAGTTGGAACTTCTATCGTCGACGTCAGATTGAAAATTTGAGTCAGTATAGCCTTCCACTTGCGACTCTGATGCTCCTTCATAAAGGAGGAACATATCCTTAGTTCTTCTTAAGTACTTAAGGATCGTCTTAACAGTTGCCTAGTGTTCTGATCCTGGGTTAGATTGATATCGACTAGTAATGCTCACAACATAAGCGATATCAGGCCTTGTGCATATCATGGCATATATGAGACTTCCTATCGTAGAAGCATAAGGAGTCATACTCATATGCCGTATCTTTTCAGGAGTTTTCGGTCTCATGGACTTAGAAAGGTGAATTCCATGTCTCACAGGAAGAAGAGTTTTCTTATATTGTTCCATTTGGAACCTACTTATCACCTTGTCTATGTACATAGATTGGGATAATCCAATTAATTTTCTGTATCTATCACGATAGAGCTTTATCCCCAATACATAAGATGCATCTCCTAAATCTTTCATATGGAAGGTTTTGGACAACCATACTTTTACAGAAGAAAGCACTGCAGTGTCATTCCCGAATAGTAATATGCCATCTACATATAACACTAGGAATACAACTGCATCCCCAATGACTTTTTGATAAACACAATTGTCGTCTTCGTTTTGAGTAAAACCAAACGATTTGATTTTAGTATCAAAACGGATGTTCCAGCTCCTCGAGGCTTGCTTAAGTCCATAAATGGACATCTGAAGCTTGCATACCTTAGTCTTTTTAGACTTGGATATGAAACCTTTGGGTTGAGTCATATAGTGCTATTCCTCTAGGTAGCCGTTCAGAAAGTCCGTCTTCACGTCCATTTGCCATATCTCATAATCATGGTACGCAGCTATAGCAAGCAAAATCCAAATGGACTTAATCATGGCTACAGGAGAGAATGTTTCTTCATAGTTAATCATGGCTACAGGAGAGAAGGTTTCTTCAAAATCCAAATGGACTTATAAGTCTCCACGTTCCCATTAGCGCCTATCTTCCTGTTGAACACCCATTTGTTTCCAACAGGTATTATACCATCTAGATGGTTTACTAGAGTCCAGACCTGATTTTGATACATGGAACCCATCTCGGATTTCATGGCATCTTGCCATCTCTTTGAATCAATGTTGGACATTGCTTAAGTGTAGTCTCTAGGGTCCTCCTTTGTGTCATTGTCACTTAGAAGGTGCAATTCTCCAAAGTTGTCATTCATACCATACCTCTGAGGTGGCTTGCTGACCCTTTCAGATCTTCGTGGAGCT
This sequence comes from Malus fusca, assembly GCA_035220775.1. Lineage (NCBI taxonomy): Eukaryota > Viridiplantae > Streptophyta > Magnoliopsida > Rosales > Rosaceae > Malus > Malus fusca. The sequence continues at coordinate 29,930,996 of CM069071.1, forward strand.
TGGGGTTCAAGAACAGGGTTGTTAACTTGTCGTGTGCTTGTTTGTGGTTCATCATTAATCTCATTAATTTCCATCGTTTTACTTGTAGTTCTTTCGAGAACAAATTCGTCCTCTAAAAACTTAGCAGTTCTGGTGACAAAGACATTTTGGTCGTCAGGATGGTAGAACTCATATCCCATGGTTTCTCTAGGATATCCCATAAAATAGCACCTAACTAATCTCGCTTCAAGCTTAGCAGCTTCAAGCTTCTTGACATATGCTTCACAACCCCAAATCTTAATATGATTAAGACTTGGCTTTCTCCCATGCCATATCTCATAGGGCGTCTGTGAAATTGATTTGGAAGGTACTCTATTAAGCAAGTAAGTTGTTGTATATAGAGCATATCCCCAGAGAGTTACTGGTAGATCGGCGAAACTCATCATAGAACGAACCATGTTCATCAAGGTTCTATTTCTCCTTTCAGACACTCCGTTAAGTTATGGAGTTCCCGGTGGAGTCCACTGTGATATTATTCCGCTCTTTGAGATAATCTAGGAACTCATTACTTAGATACTCTCCCCCTCGATCTGATCTTAGGATCTTTATTTATTTCCCAGTTTGCTTCTCAACTACATTCTTGAATTCTTTAAACTTTTCCAAGGATTCTGACTTGTACTTCATAAGATACATATAACCAAACCGAAAGTGATCATCAATGAATGTGACATATAGTAGGAGAAGCCTCCTCTTGACATAGTAGACACATGTCCACATACGTCAGTGTGGATTAACCCTAGAATTTCAATGGCACGCTCTCCCTTCCCAGTGAATGGAGATTTGGTCATCTTCCCTTTCAAGCAACATTCACAAGTACCCATTTGGTCATTACCTAATGGGCGGAAATATCCGTCTTTCGACATCTTGCAAATCTTATCAAGGTTCACATGTCCAAGTTTAAGATGCCACATCTTTTCTTGGTAAACTTCTTCTCTAGCCCTTTTGGGTTTTGAGGTATTCTCGCTTTCAATACAGTGTATCCCACTACTTGTCTCTAGGTGAAAAAGTCCCTCTATCATATTACCATGAGAGATAATACGATCGTTCAAGTATAAAGTGCAACTCATTTTGTCAAACAATAATGAGTGCCTATCTCGTAAAAGCATAAAGATGGAAATCAAATTCTTTATGCATGAAGGAAAATATAAACAATTTTTAAGTTCCAGGACTTCCCCAGAGCGTAGTTTAAGCATGTAGGTGCCTACTGCTTTTGCAGAGATCTTAGTGTCATTCCCAACTCGCACAATCATCTCCACAAGACACTTTAACAACATTAAAGAGAAGAAGGGATTTTGAGATTCATTACCCTTGAAGCTCATCCTTGTTTACACAAAAGATTCACCCAAGTGGAGGGCCTTCAAGTCACCTCCTAGCTCCTTAGATCTTCCTTGTGATTTTCTTCCCTTTTGATACTCCTTGAGGATGTGAGGAAAGGAACTCCAAAAATACCAAAAGTTTGGTACCTCTAAGTCTCCACACCAAGGATGATGGTGTGAAGATGAAATGAATTACCTAGAGGAAGTTGGATGCTAGTGAACTCCCCTAGGAAGGCAGGCCTCCATAGAGAAAAAGTAGAAAAAGTTTCTCTTCTTTGCCTCAAGAAAACCCTAGTGAGAGAATGCTATAAAGATGCCTTTATACCACCTCACATGTGAGTCGCAAACTTGCAATTAACCCAAGTTTGCTATCACTCATTGTCTGGCCAGTTTTGACTTTGCATTTGGGTTAATTTCCATTTAGTTTTAGTTGTCACACACTTAAACTCAATGGGCCTTGTGGACCAAAGCCCTTTTGGGCCCCGAGACCCCAAACTAACTTGCAAGCCCAATACAAACCTTTCGCATAATTAATTAACTAATTAATTAATCTTAACCATTCTCAATTAAACCATTTAATTGCGTATCAATCTCTTTCATATTTGTTCACCTTCATCCTTACTCGGTGTACGATCCATTAGGTTCCAATTAGTGAGGCAGTAGGCAATTGTTACTCTTAACGATCGATTATGAATTGAAACTACATTTCAATTCTCCCTTTGATGAAGATTAGTGTTTGCTAATCTTCAGGGCTTCCACAAACCATGAGTGACACCTAGCAGTATGTCATGGCTACCCAAGCTAAGTAGAAGTGGTTGTAGAACCTATCCAGTTACAATTACAATGCAATATGGTCCTTCTCTAATACAATACTCTTAATCACATTGTTTGAGTGATAGTTTGTTTCATGTCTAGTATCCAATGTGATACTTCTCTATATGATTCAATTGAATATGATTTGGAACCAACTTCCTAAGTCATATTCATATGCTTTGGCCAAAGACTCTCAAATCATATCTTATAGTATTCTTCCTCCACCATGGAAGGTTAGAGATCCCTTGTTGTGTATCCATATGCCTACATGACTAGATAGCTTGACCCCAACAATGTCGTGGACACTCTCGATGGAATGCCTTTGACATGATCAAAGATCAAGGACCTAACCATTAGACATCTATGATGCCTCAGGTCAAAGGACTACTTTTCTTATTGCAACTTACGAGTTCTTACATGACATGTATGTTCGAACTCTCTTTTAATCGTAGTTCAGTGTACTCGATTACCATTTTGAGCACCTATGTGTTTGTCTCAGTGTCCAACACTAAATGACTTGAGACTAGTCATATTCATGCTTCAATTAACATAACACATACTAACCTTTGCGGATTGTCAATGCCCAATTGGCAATCCTATGGCTAGGAATGTTTTAGGAATGAACATAAGAGAAAGGTCTCGTTAATCTAAGTTACTGAGATCACTTCTCTCTTAGATTAAATACATTCCTTGGATTCCCTTATTGCTTAAACATATAATACAATAAATAGTGATTAACAATAAGCTTTGTCCTTCATTAAACATATAATAGTTTAACACAATAAGTATTCCAAAAGCTATTACATCAAATGAGTGGCTTTGTGGGCATACTTCCAACAAGATGACATCTTCCAACAAGGACTCAGAGATTCCATGACGACAGAGACTTAGATAGATAGTTAACCTAACACAGAGCAGTGTTGTTTCTACAAACTGGAAGGTGTTCGTCGATCACTTGACTTTACGGCTCTAGTGATCTTTCTATAAACTTTAAGATGTCGTCGGCTATCAACCACATAGTTGTTTATACAAACTGAAAAATATGCTTGACGAAGTTAGGAATGTCAGTGTTTTTGTCAAGGGTTTGAGAGGGTTTCACGTAAAACGAGAAACTGTGCAACACAAATTTCTATGTTGAGTTAAAGGTCCCCAAATGTTGTAGAACCTCTTCTATTTATAGGAGTGATTTCACGCTAATTATCCCATGCCAAAGTAGAGTTCTATATGTTGGAAATATGCCCTAAAGCCAATAATAGGATGATGCTTTATGAACATTTCACATGTTAAACTAAACTAGTTTAATATAAGGGCAAAGATTATTGTTTAAAGTCATCTCATTAAATGTAATACGCTTAAATGATAAGTCCAAGGAAGGAGAATGTGATCTAAAGAAGTTAGAGTCATGAGACCATTCTATTTCGTACACATATCCTAAACTTTCTTGGTTATAGGAATGTCAATTAGGCATTGACGATTCGTTAAGATCAATACATGCTATGTCTTCTCTCCAGGAGAGTGACTGGTCTCAAGTGATTGATGTGAACGATACCAAGACAAGTATGTAGGTGCTTAATTGAGATTGAGTCTACTAAATGCAATCAACGAAGAGTTCTCATACTCATGTCACTTGAGAGCTAATAGTTGGGATAATGCAAAGTAGTTCTTTGACCCGAGACATCCTAGCTGTCTTGTGGTTAGGTCTTTAGTCACTGTGTTAAAGACATTCCATTAGAGAGTGTCCACGACATAGTTGGGGGTAAGCTATTTAATCATGGGGGCATTGAATGTGCAACAAGGGATCTCTAACCTTCAAATCATTGAGGGAAAATGATATGATTAAGAATCTTTGGCCAGAGTATGAATGAGATTTAGGAAGTAGTTCTTAATCAAATTCAGACCTCGTTTGGCATGCCGTATAAGACCATCAGATAGTACTAATAATATGGAATGGATGTTTGGTGAGCTTCATATTAAATAAGCTCCAGATTATTTAATTCGGCCTTACTTATTTTGTACCCTTCACAACTACTTTTTTATTCCTTCCATAACCTCTATATTATCAGTCGGGTGGATCTCTCTCGCTCACACCGGCTCACTCTATCACTCATTCACAGCACTCTCATTCCACTTTCTTACATCGCAGCACTCTTCTTCCACTCTCTGGGCTCCGACGATGAGAAGGACAACGAAGAAAAAAGCTAGGCTCCGACGAGGAAGGGAGCTCAGCTCTAACAAGGAAGGGGATAGGAATTTGGATCTAAGCTCCAACGATGAGGGGAACAATGGGCTTGGACGAGGAAGGGAGCTGGGCTCTTATGAGGAGAAGGACAGGAATTCGAGTTTGGGCTCCGAGTTCTCTACCCCGGCTGCCCCTCCACTACAATCGATTGCCAAGGGTGTGATTTGATGCATGGGAAGATGGGGAAGTCACGACTGGGAAGAAAGACCTGGGTTTTTTGTTCCTTTTTTATTTTTTATTTTTTAAATTTTGTTTGTAATGATATTTATTTTGTTTTTTCTATTTTTCTTTGTTTTTCTCCTTTTTTTTCATTTTAACAATAATTATTTAGTGAATTTAAAAAAAAAATTATATAGTCTGACGTATTATCCAATGCACAAATTAATCCGATAAAACACCAAACGCCCGACTAATTTAGTCAGTACTATCCGACGACTATTTATCCTATCCAACTGAAATAGTCAGTACAGTCCGAGCTGCAAAACGAGGCCTCAAGGTAATCATATAGACAAGAGAATCACATTGCATAGTAGACATGAATAAACTATCAAACAAAACATTATGATCAAGAGTATTGTATTAGAGAAAGACCGTATTGCATTTGTAATCCTAAATTGAATAGGTTCTCCAACCTCTTCTGATTAGCTTAGGTAGCCATGACATACTGATGGGTGTCACTCATGGCTTGTGGAAGCCCTGAAGATGTATAATCACTAAAGGGAGAATTGAAAGTAAGTTTCAATTCATAATCGATTAGTAAGAGTATTAATCGCCCACTACCTCGCTAAAAGAAACCTAATGGATCGCACACCGTGTAAGATAATGATTGAAGGATATGACGAAAACGAGTAAGAACAATTAAATAGTTTAATTAGAAAAGGTAGGGATTAACTAATATGTTAATTAATCATACGAAAGGTTCGTATTGGGATTTTACGTTAGTTTCGTGTTTCAAAGCCCAAAAATGTTTTGGTCCACAAGACCCATTGAGTTAGAGTTTTCATGGATGTTCTTCAATGTTCTTGTTTTGTTCTTCATGTTCATAACAAGAACATAAAATTTGGGTGTTTAATTCAAAATTGTTTTGAATTTTATTTAAAAAAAAATTGTAATAGTTGATGTGAGATGATTGACACTATTCATCATCGCTATTCAATCACCACCTTACCAATCACTTTTTCAATCAACACATAAGTGTCTCACCCCTCTACCAAAACCGGTCACCCTATTAAAGTAGGGTACTTTTGGGGTTTTTATGCACTTACATAAAGTTTTGATACTTTTGTGTATTTACACTATGACCTAAAAGTTTATGTCTTTACATAAGGGCCCAAAATCGCAAAAGGATAAATTGTTTTCCTCCTTTAATGAAGTTTTTGTAATTGTTGAATTTTTTGGGCTCTAGTTGTAATTACATGAAGTAGTGCACTTTTGTGTTTTTACAAAGTAACACTAAAAGTTTATGTTTTGCCTAGCCCAAAGTTGAGGTTATTGCATTTTGGCCCAAATTAGCTTGAGAACAAAACAGTTTTGTTTCTTTAAATGAGAATTGGATTTTCATTTCATTTGGCTCCATTTAAATCAATTCTTTGGATACAAAAACCAAATGACATTGTTGCATTCTAGGTAAATTAGTTAAAGTGTTAATTAATTAAAGAAATAGTGATTATGAACCTACGCCTACAAAAATTGAGCTATGTAATTGGCCGTCTCTCAAATTTATTTGAACCATAGGAATGTGTAGATTAGATTTTGGTTATAATTTGATTTGATCAAATGTTGTAAAAGAGCATAAGCTCTTCTTTACTTTAAAAGTGCTCCTCTTATGTTTTATTTGATATGCATGAAATTGGAGTAGTTGGGTCCAATGCCCAATAAGGAATCACACCTTAATATGATTAAACACACAACTAAAATCAATCACCACCTCTAGACCGTGATCCAACACTAGGCCGTGTTGGTTCAAATCGAAGGTTCATAGTCATCCTAAGGCCCTAAGGCAACTATATAGTCCATCAATGAATGCAAAGCTTATGTTAGTAGTACCATATACTCTTGCTTTGAAAAATATTTTACAAGCATAGTGAGAGTATCTTATGCTACCAAATCAATCACATGGACCAATAGTTGTGATAGGACCAAATAGTTTAAATTGGAATAAAATGTATATTAATAGGTGATGAGACCTAAAACCCTCAACCAAACCGATATTAAGTTGGCAAGCATGAGAGTGCTTTGAATACACTTTCATGGCCTTCTACCGTGGTAGACTCTGATCACTTGTTACTCATACCTCTGGCTTCGCCTAGGAGATAAGTGTCTTGACTATAAATGTAGTTCGGTCATTGGGATGCCAAACTCTAAAATGCACTTGTGAGTATCCAATCATAAAATGAGCTCGGCTATCAATGTACCGAACAATGTAACCTGGTAACACCTCACTCGCCGGGAAGCTAATGAGTGACCTCTTCCAACAAGGACTCAGAGATTCCTCACTGACAGAGACTTGGATAGATGGTAAACCGAACTCGAAGTAGTGTTGTTTCTACAAACTGGAATGTGTTCCTCGACCACTTGACTCTACTGTGGATGCAAATTTCCACCTTTTTCTTCTTGGACGAAAATGCACCTGCAAAACAATCAACACCTAAGATCAAGGCCAAGAGCCTTACGCACATATGATGAATGGGGGGGGCTTTGGCCGAAGAATCTCTGATGCCAAAGTTAGAATTTGAGAGAAAGTAGATAATTTTTTAGAAAAGAATTGGACTTAGGTTTTTGGAGAAAATGAGGGGCTATATATAGGGGTGTGGCCAGCCTTATTAGGAGGATTAGGACTGGCCACATATGGTTGATTTGTGGGACTGATTGCAAGATATTATGTGAAATAATATCTTGCAATTAATTTGGTAATTAATCCCAATTTGAAAAGAATAATTGGGAATTACCTTGTGGGTGAGGATTTGATGAGGAGTGATGAAAGGGTTATAAAAGAATACCATTTTGATCACCTTTGACCTCGATTGAGCCGTTATTGTCCATTGCATATGCGTGGGAATCCCAGTGTGCCTCAAGGGTAATTTTGTCTTTTTACCTAATGGTCCACGTGTCGCCTCCATAATTTTCTTGATTATTTTTTGCTCCACAAATGCCCCACACATGTTGGGCTGCTCGCAAGAAAGGGTAACAAGTGTAGAAATTTTATCTTGCTTTAGGAAACATAGGATTGTTTCCTATTTTGATGTAGATTCCCTCTTCAATTGGAAATTAGGTCCTTCTAGGAAAGGGAAATAAATTACTTCCAAAGTTTATTTAAGTCTACCTTAAGTAGATGATTAAATCAACTTCAGAGAGCAATATATTCTACCCTACAAGAGAGAGAAAGCTAGAGGATATTTGTTCCCTCTTCCCTAGCAATCTTTTACACTTGCCCGTGCAAAGGACATTTTTTCGTTGCTTTCTTCGTCTTTTCTGCGCCGCACCGAGGTAACAAAAATTTAATTTTCCTGGTCTTCTTCTTGGATAGTGTTGTCGCGGGGCAGCCGTCGGGGTGGTACAGCATGTCGGCTGGCAGGGGCCAGGAGTCAGCCTAGCATGGGTCGAGGAGTGTTGTGGCAAATACCACTATTTGGGATGCTCAGCTTGGTTAAAGCCAAAAGTGAGTCGTATGGCTCATGTCCTTTGGGTTCTTGGACTTGAGGTGGGCTAAGTCGATGATTGAGAGAAATGAGGAGGTCGCAGGCCTTATGAGCTGCTGGAATACTAAGCATGCAGGCCTCCTGCATGTTGGTCCAAGAGGAAAAAATAGGGAAAAGCCAACATGGGTTGAGCTCTCCTGCTGAGCACCATGAATGGCGTTGGTTGCTTGGTCTTCTTCACCGGGAGAAAGGTGGTCTATTCCCGAGAAAAGAGATAAAGAGGATCAAGGTGGATGCACTGGCTCGTCTGATCGCTGTCATGGAACCTGCTGCGAATGAAGGTGGAAAAAAGACATCTTCCCTACCTTCTCAAAAGATGTCGGCTGAGAAAAAACCGAAAACTTCATCTGCTGCTCGTGAGGGTCAGCCTACTAGCGATGGACTTGTGATTGACTTGACTTCTTCCAAGGGAAAGAAAGATGAGGTTGCTAGATCTGAACCTGTGACGCCTACCGTGCCAAAGGTGGCTAGTACAATTGTTGATAGGATTGTTCAGTGTATAGGTTCCATCGTGCCTCCAGTGCTGAAATTTATGCCAAAACGTCTATCAAGGCTAAGTTCGGTTCACCTTTAGAGAGCCTTACCATTATGAAGAACGATAAGGTGGACTCTACTGCTAAGGTAGCGTGAAAAACCACTCTTCTCGCAACTGAGACTGACTCGCCTGTTGAGAAATATGAAACTACTCGTGTGGGTGGTTGTGAGAAATCCACCAAGCCTATTTCTGGGGAGGCTGCTGAATTTGCGCGCTCTTGAAACCAGGTCTGCTTGAAGATATAGACGCATGTGCCAAGCTTGTTGATGGCATTAAATGGGTTGTCTGCCCAAGTTCCTCTGTGAAGCATACGACCGAGTATAGAAGGACTGCTCTGCTTACTATGATGTAAAAAATGGTGATTCTGGCAACCGAGTTTATGCTTCTGCCCCCACTTCTCTGTAGCTTAAGACCGCTCGCCAAGAGATCGTTGACTTGAAGACTAGGCTTGACGCGATCCAAGGTAAGTATGAAAGTGCAAAGAAAGAGATTGGAAGTTACATACCTCAGATTTAAGATCTTGAGCGTGCCATTTCTGAGCTTCATTTCTCTACTTACGCAATGGATGAAGAGTTGATTACTGCTTATAAACAAGTGATCCATTTCAAGAAGATCGTCGATAGGCATGAACCCCAAGTGTTGGAACTCCAAGGTGCAATGAACATCAACGCAAGTCTGAATAAGAAAGTGGATGAGTTGCAGCCGTGTTAGTTTGCTCGAGAGAATGAGCAACTGAATGGTGAGAAGGCTGAGCTCAAGACTTCACTTGTTCAAAGTCAGGCCGATTTCTACAAGATAAGTTATGTAGATCATTTCTTTGGTAGGCCGTCTAATTTCAAGTTTGCGGGAAAATACTTCGAGACCTTCTCTATTTCTTCAGAATACTTACTTGCCTTTACTTTTGAGGCTTCCATTGGTGAAGTAGTCGGAGCAGTTAGTGCCCAGGCTAGGGCAGCCGAGGGTGAAATGCCGGATGATACCGCTACTGAGAGCATCGCGGCTGCGGAATATGTGGCAACCAAGTAGTCATGGGATGTCCAAGCTGCTGAAAAGTAGTTTTTTAGGCAGCCATTAGGATTTTCTTTGTTTTCCTTGTTTCTTTTTGCTTTGCTTGAACTTCTTTAGCCTTTGCTAGTCGTTTATCAATTTTGCTAGAAAATTTAATCAACTTGCTTCATTCGCTTTTCTTCATCTTCACTTCTTCTGTCTCACCCAACCTTTGACCTTTAAACTAACAACAGGCGTGATACTTTTCTATAGGCAGACAGGCCCTCGTAGCCTATGCAGCTACATGTGTTGGTGTGGAACTTTTGCAAAGTTGTTAGCCATAGGGTTGGCAGCTGGATGCCTTACTTGTAGAACCAGACGAGTCTGCGTGACCACTTGGCTGTTAACCTTGACAACATACTAAAGATTTTTAAGCTGTGTGGCCTGCATCACAACATCCTAACGATTTTTGGGGTTTTTTAATTCACTAACCTCTCATATCAAAAGTACGTGGTTGTACGAAATTTTGTAAGCAAAGGTCCAAGAGAACTCATTGCCTTTTTGTAACCAATTACGTGGGTTGCATAGCAAGTATCACAATACTTTAGGAATTAGTGTAGATCTTAAATGACCATTCAGCACTTTGGCAGAGGTGAAGCTTATCTACTACATAACATGTCGGCAGTGGATAAAGCTTCGTATATGCGTGCTAACTTGTTTAACCTTTCACAAAACGTGCGGTTGTATAAGTTTAGTGTGACTTATTGCTCGAATGGCAAGCCGTAGGCAGTCTTCTGGAAACCGCAGGCTACCTTAGTGCACTCGGTAGCAGCTTTAGGTTTCAGGGCAGCTGTCCATAGGGTGTACTAGGTAATGTACCTCCTCTGTCTCTGAGGCCCGGTTCCCCACGAATTAGGCCAAGAGACCCAGAATATTTCAGTTAGCTAAGCCTTGGAAAAGACCATTGTGGCTACTTCTAGGAATCCCAGCACAAGCCATCGTGTACCTAGTTACACTAGAGCAGCCCGACTTATCCACGTCTGGATATTCAAAGTGTATAGTTTATCCTCTCGCATTGGAGAGCAAACCCATGTGGGTGTCGGGGAATTGGTTTACCCTCTTACGCTTGAGAGTATGGTTGGTCTCTAGGGGGTGCAATTCCTGCGATAAGTCCCTAAGAAGGGCGTGGTCTTCTTTTGAAGTGCAGGAATGATCAGTTGTTGTAAGCATGTAGCCGAGCCAAGTTGTAGATTCCTTCTGAATTCCTCATTGAAAAATGAGTGAAACGAACGAGAACTTAGCTATAAGGTAATAACTGCATAACAACTGGATAGTCCTCGGCTTGTGAGGTGGTGCCCGTCGAGCTGCTTGATTATTCGGGCTTTGATGTGGTGGGAGGTCACGCATGGTACTTCCTTAGATTGTAGGCGTTCCACTGCTTTTCGATCCCTTTGTCATTCATGGTGGCGAGGGTGTAACTACCCATGCCGCCTACTCTACTGATCTTATACGGACCTTCCCAGATGGGATCCATCTTTTTTGAGCCTTCTCTGCGGGCAATGATGAAGGCTTTTCTTAGGACTTGATCCCCAGGTTGGAACTGCCGGATCTTGGCCCTTTTGTTATAGTTTGAGATGAGCTACTGCTGGTAGGCTGCGACGCCGGTGATGACCTTTTCACGTTTCTCCTCTGCCAGATCTAAGTTTGTGGCCATCTCCTTACTATTTTGCTCGATGCTTGGCAGTAAAGTGCTGATAACTTGGCCCAATGACATTGGGAAGAATGATTGCTTCTGAACCATATGCCAAAGAGAAATGAGTCTCACTGGTTACTCATCGTTTAGTTATATGATACGCCCATAGACATCTAGGGAGTTCGTCTGGCCATTTTCCCTTCTTGTTGGAAAGGAATTTCTTGAGGCAGTCGAGAATTGTCTTGTTTGATGCTTCGGCCTGCCCATTGACTTAGGGATACCTTAGCGTGGATAAGTGTTACTTGATACCATATTTCTGGAAGAACTTTGCCAAATCTTTGCCTACGAATTGCAGGTCGTTGTCTGTGATGATGGATTGAGGGATGCCGAATCGGCAAATGATGCTCCTTCATATGAAGCACTCTATGTCTGTCTGAGTTGTGGTTGTCCTGGTATCTGCTTCCACCCACTTGGTGAAGTAGTCAGTTGCCACAATCATCATGCATCTGCCCCCATTAGCGGGTGACATTGTCCTTACCAAGTCGATTGCCCACTGCATGAACGGCAAGGACTCGTCTACGAGTGTAGTTCGCTAACAGGCAGTGCTGGTACCGACTTGTAGCGTTGGCAGCGGTCGTACTTTGTACTAACTCCTTAACATCATGATGCATGGTAGGCTAGTAGTAGCTTGCGTTAAGAGCCTTATGTGCTAATGATCAACCTCCGGAGTAATTACCACAAACATCTTCGTGGATTGAACTTGGAACCTTTAGGTCGTCGGAGATGCTAGGCAGCGGAGATATGGTCCAATGTAGGATCTTCGAACGAGAATGCCGTTCCATATGTAGTAACGTGTTGCCTTTGTTTGGAGCTTTCTAGACTCCAATCTTTCCATGGGGAGTGTGCCATTGACCAGGTAGTCTATATTGAAATCTTGTCAGTTTAGAGTTGTACTAATCTATGACACCTCCGCTGCTAGCTTTGCCATATGCTTGGCTTGTCTAGATATTCCACCGGAATAGAGCATTTGAGTTGGTGGTCGAGGGCGGAGCCTAGGCCGATTAGCGCGTCTGCGTAGACATTGTCTGCCCACAAAACTTGAGTGAGGGTGTAAGTTTAAAATGCCTCAAGTTGCTTTCATACCATCTTTAGGTACTGCGCCACATTTAGATGTTTTGCCACGTACATCCCAGTAGTTTGGCTGGTGATTAGCTGGGAATTAGAATGAATTGCAAGCTTTTTCACCGCCAAGTCTTTTGCCATTCCAAGGCCTGCTAGTAAGGCTTCATAATATGCTTCGTTGTTGGATGCTTTAAAGCCTAGACTGATTGCATGCTCGAGCATCGAACCTTCTGGGATGACAAGGACAACGCCTGCTCCCGAGCCCTTGTAGTTGGATACGTCATGGACATGTAAATGCCAGAAGTCTCCATCAGGTTAAGCAGGCGTGGCTAGGACGTTCTCTGTTGCCTCTGAAGCATTGTTGGGTCGCTCTGTTGCACCGCTTATGTTGGAAATGTGCCCTAAAGCCATTCATATGATGATACTTTACGGATATTTCACATGTTAAACTAATCTAGTTTACATATAAAGGGCAAACATTATTGTTTGAGACGTCTCATATAAATGTTATATGCTTAAACGATAAAGTCCAAGGAATATGTGATTGGAAGAATGCAATCTAATGAAGTTAGATTAATGAGACCATTCTTTCGTAGACACATCCTAAACGTTCCTGATCATAGGATTGCCAATTGGGCATTGACAGTCCGATAAGATCAGTACGTGCTATGTCTTCTCTCAGGGAGAGTGACTAGTCTCGAGTCATTGGTATGTGTGACATCAAGACAAGTACGTAGGTGCTCAATAGAGAATGAGTTCACTGAACACGATCAACGAGGAGTTCTCATACTCATGTCACATGAGAACTCATGTTTGGGATAATGCAAATTAGTCCTTTGACCTGAGGCATCACAGTTGTTGTCTTGTGGTTAAGTCCTTGATCTTTGATTATGTCAAAGTCACCCCATCGGGGTGTCCACGACATCATTGGGGTTAAGCCACTTAGTCATGGAGACAAGTGAATGCGCAACAAGGGATCTCTAACCTTCAATTGGCTTGAGGGAGAATACTCTATGATATGATTAAAATCTCTGGCCAGAGTATGAATGAGATTGGGGAATGCGTTCCAAATCACATTCAAGGTAATCATAAAATGCAAATGATTCACATTGGATAGTAGACATGAATAAATAAACTATCAAACCAAACAATGTGGTCAAGAGTATTAGATTAGAGAAAGACCGTATTGCATTTGTAATCCTAAACTGAATAGGTTCTCTACCTCTTCTTATTAGCTTGGGTAGCCATGATATGCTGCTAGGGGTCACTCATGGTTTGTGGAAGCCCTAAACGTGTGTAATCACTAAAGGGAGAATTGAAAGTAAGTTTCAATTCACAATCGATGTAAAATGGTTTTAATCGCCCACTGCCTCGCTAAAAGGAACCTAATGTATCGTACACCAAATAAGGTGGAGATTGAAGAAACAAAGGAGATGAATTAAATGGTTTAATTATTTATGGCAAGGATTAATTAATATGTTAATTAATCAAACGAATAAGTTCGTTAAAGACCTCGGGATAGTTTTTGGACCTTAAGGCCTAATGGGCTTCGAACGTCAAAGCCCATTGACTTAAGTTGTATGACAACTTAATGAATAAAGATTCACAAAGGCCCAAAAGCCCAAATCCATTAGAGTGGCCGGCCTATAGTGATGAATTAGGGTTTTATGGTTCTTTAGGTCATTTATAGAAATGACTATATAAAGAACTTTATAAACTAAATTCATAAGTTGTTGATTTTAGAGAAAATTGGTGAGAACACAAAGCTTCCATTTCTCTCTAAGAGGCCAACCACCTTGGGGGATATTGTCTAGCAATTCTATTTCCTCAAGGTCACTCATTTCCTCTCCAATCCAACCTTGGTGTAGAATCTTTAGAGGTTGTCAATTTTGGGAACTTGGAGAACCTATTCTTCTAACCAAATCCATGGAGCTAAGAAGCAAGGAATGAAGGCCCTATCTCTTGGGTGATTATCCTTTGCATATGCAAAGAGGAATCTACAAAGGTAAATATTTCTCAACTAACAAATTGTTGTTTTTAAGTTGAGTCAAGGTTCACCAATCTACTAGGCTTTGAATTTCATGGTAGATGTTTTGTTTTTGAATGCATGAAAGCATGATTCCGCCTTTAATTGTTAATTGCATGCTATATGATGTTATTCAAATGAACATGTTTTTCACAAAATTTCCTTCAAGTGGTATCAAGAGCCTAGGTCTAGTAGTTGGTGAATCATTTTGGGTTTTGTAGTTCATAGTTTTTGATTTAAAAGTTGTAATATGTTACAAGCTTTATTCTTGTTTCTTTGAATGTAAATTTTGTTAGAAAATTTGCCATCTCAAATGTTGTAGATGTAGTTCATATGAGCATGAATTTTGGAGCTAAAATTTGGTGCCATGTTTTTTGGGAAATTCGGCCAAATCCAAAGGGTGATTTTTTGGGTTCATGTTTGTCTTGTTAAAATGGTTTTAAAGTGACTTTTGGAACCCCTAAGTACCCTAGGATGTTAACCCTCTTTTGAGTGATGAAAATTTGAGTTTTGGTGAGTGAAAACATTCATGGAGCTATTATGAGTTTTCATGAGTGTTCTTCAATGTTCTTGAAGTTCTTGCCAAGAACAAAAAGTTTTGAAGTTTTGATTCAAAATGTTTTATGTTTTTACATAAAGTTTTGGTTTAATTTTAGTGGGTGATTTTAGTGGGTGATGATTATTTGTAAAGTATTATTAATGGTTTTAATGGTAGACAAACTTTTTTAAAAGTTTGACATAAATTCAATTAATGGCTATAATGGTAGACAAACTTTTTTTAAAAGTTTAACATAAATTCAAAATATTTCATCTTTACCTCACCTAACAAAACCCACTTACAAAAACTTTGTAAAAACCTTATTTTTTCTATCATGGCCGGCCACCCTAATTAAATAGGGTATTTTTGGGTCTTTTATTCAATTACATAAAGTTTTGATACTTTTGTGTATTTGCACTTTGGCCCAAAAGTTTACGTTTTTACGTTAAGGCCCAAAAACGTTAAAGGACAAATTGTTTTGCTCCTTTAATGAAGTTTTTTGTATTTGTTGAAATTTTTGGGTTCTAGTTGTAATTACATGAAGTAGTGGACTTTTGTGTTTTTTACAAAGTGACCCCAAAAGTTTGTGTTTCGCAATATAGCCCAAAAAGTTGTGGTTATTGCATGATGGCCCAAATTAAGTAGGAAACAAAAATTGTTTTGTCTCTTTAAATGAGAATTGGATTTTCATTTCATTTAGCTCCATTTAAATCAATTTTATGGATACAAAAACCAAATGAAAATGTTGCATTCAATTTAATTAGTTAAAATGTTAATTAATTAAAGGGTGATTATGAACCTAAGCCTACGATAATTGAGCTATGTGAAAGGCCGTTTCAAATTTGTTTGAACCATGGGAATGAGTAGATTAATTTTGGTTGTAATTTGATTTGATCAAATGTTGTAAAAGAGCATAAGCTCTTCTTTACTTTAAAGTAATTTGTTTTATGCAAATGTTGTAAAGAGCATAAGCTCTCTTTTACTTTGAAGTACTTCTTTCTTGCTTTATTTGATATGCATGAAAATGAAGTAGTTGGGTCCAACGCCCCTAGGAACAACACGCCTTAATGTGATTAAACGCGTAACTAAAATCAATCTCCATCCCTAGTCCGAGATTCAACACTAGGCTCGTGTTGAATCTAAACAAAGGTTCATAGTCATCCTAAGGCCCTAAGGCAACTATATAGTCCATCAAATGAATGCAAACCTTACGTTAGTAGTATCATATACTCTTGCTTTAAAAAACCGTTTTATAAATATAGTGGGAGTATTATATACAACTAAATTGAATCAAATGGACCAATAGTTGTAATAGGACCAAAATTGTTTTAATAAAGATTAAAATGAATATGTTTATGTGATGAGACCTAAAACCCTCAACCAAACCATTATTAAGTTGAAAAGCGTGAGAGTGCTTAGAACACTCTTCCGTGGCCTTCCACCGTGGTAGCTCCAATCGTTTATGACTTGTACACCGGCTTCACCCTATCATGGGGGAGTACAAAGTGCATGCTTATACTCAGGAGGAGTCTATATACATACTTGATGAGGTGAGTGTAGGCAACGAGGATGGCCAATATCGTATTATCGTGAGGCTATTCTTGAACCCCTTCACGAACTAAGCATGGTGGGAATGACTTAACTAAGTGCAATGTTGCCAATATCATATCATTGTGAGGCAACATTCTCTAGAGGCCAAATTGATGGGTACTTGCATTAGTTGCAAATGAGTAAGCGTACTCTCTCATTATTATTAATGCTAGCCAATATCATATCATTGTGAGGTGGGCTTGGTAATAGTGAGTCTCCCATAACCTACTAAGAGTTTCCTCCAAAACTCTCGAATTCCAATGAGGGATATGGAATTTGCCAAAAATGGTGGGTGGTGCTATTTGATTTAAAGACCCGAATCAAATGGCTTAAAATCAATCAATTTATATTCGTTATGTATTTGTTTACCAATATATTTGCAAACGCTATCCAAAACTTGACAAAGAAAATCCGAATGTTTTAGTTTCCGGACTTGGTAACACAATCCCAAAGATTGTCTTAAATGGATTGTGCATGTACCTAAGAAGTCTCATCCTCACAATCTTCCTATTGATAATGTATCATTGGAAGAACATGTTAGAAATGTCTATCATGAAGAGGACAACACAAACAACCAATGCTTATTCCTTCGTTATATGAACAAAGGAACTTAAGAAGATTAGCATAAAGACAAGGACACTTTTAGTGCCATAATTCTTCACTTACAAATTGTTGTATGAAGAAATAAGAGTTGCCTTGAACAACTCTTGAAAGTTTGTAATTATGTTTAGAACATAATGGTTGGTTGACAAAAATAGTCCATCAACATGGACTTATGATGATTTTGAATCATTGAGTGTTGAAGTGATAAACCACTTAACGAGACGGAAACTAGGCTAGGACTTCACCTTTATGTCCCTATCCTAATGGTTCACTAAGTTTATTGTAAACTATGTAGTGAACAATAACCAAACACTCTCCAAAATGTTTGATGTGTATAACACAATTGAAAAAGGTTTCAAGAGAGATAGTGGGAGTTTAGGGACCATGACTATTGTAGTCAAAGGAGAAGTCAAATGAAGAAGATAAAATTAACTCCAAGGGAACAAACTTTCTTTATGAAAGGATGGACATTGGAAGGGGTATTTGCAAGAAATGTCTTGCAAATGTCAAGAACACACCTTTCGAAGGTGTTGTAAATTGTTCTTGAATAGTTCAAAACAGTTGGTTCTTCTACTTGAATGCATGATTCCGTATTAGTAACTATGTTTTACAATCGTTGTAAAAGTGTGGCTAATAAGAAGTAGAAGATTAATGAGAGAAGAGAAAGTACTTCACATTCGGAACGTGAATAAAATATAGATCTCTGCGAAAGCAGATGGTACTAACTTCCTCATATAAACTACCAAAGAAATTGGAAAAACCAAAGATTGTCTTTACATTCCAATTTTAAGGAACTTAATTCCGTCACTATAATAGAGATGGATGAATGTTTTGTTTGACAAAACATTGTTCTTTATTAATCAATGATTGGATTATAGTAATCTAATTGATTGTCTCTATAGTAGAGATGATATGGTAGCGTTAACTGTTTAGAATATAATGATGCTTAAAACCCAAAAGGTTGCAAGATAGTGGCAATTGTCCACAACATAATACTACTCATGTTGTATGACATTCACCGAAGATCACTCTCGGTTGGACTATAGTTTATTATGAATAAACACAAGTCCGAATACTTTGCAAAAGGTTTCAAAGAATTCAAGAAATGTAAGTTGATGAGTAAGACGTCTAAAGTACTTACCTCCTTAGATTTGATCCAAGGAAAGGTAACACTTTAGATGAGTTTCCTTGAAAGATATCAAGGAAATTAGCATCATAAGATAAATGATTTTCTCCATTAGGAGAAGAACGAACTTGAATAAGATTTAGTTCGTTGGATATTATCAATTACCCATATATAGGATATATATGCTTCTAAAACAATATGATTGTCAATTAGAAGATCTTCCAAAAATTTTCATAACTCCATAGGATGTAGTTGGAAAGAAAAACAAATCTTAATCATGTTAAGATTTGGGGTTGTGTGCTAATAAGCAATATTTGTTTAAAAATTATCTTGTGGATATCCTTAAATTAACCTTTGGATATCACTTCTATAAACCAACCAACAAATGTTGTTTGTTGAGTAGTTCATTGTAATCCTACAATGTGATTTGCCTTAGAGCAAATGAACTAGGAATAGAACTCAAAAGAATGGGTTCTTTGAGAGACAAGATGATAATCAACAAATATAACAACCTAGTTCCTATACCACAAGCTCCAAGGTAGTCAAGAAGGATTTATAAACCGTCTCAGTTGAATGGTTTGAACTTTATGACTACATTGAGTGTATATACGATATATACTCAAGAAATGGTAAAGTACCATTTGACCCGAAATAATGAAACCTTCATAGCTAATTGGTAGCTTAAGGTGACTACAATCAAAGAGAATGGTTGACTTTGAAGGAACCATCTTTGACGTAGTCTTAGTTTCAATTAATTCGAAGATTGCTAGCTACAACTAAATGGTGATTCAATGTTTGGACATGATATAGGTTTCCGAAACTATTATTAAGATAGTCTTGATAATTTATGTCTAAAACTATGAATCACAAAACATGTAAGTTGTAGAGATCCAACCATCATGGATCTTAGCAAGCTAGTGGGAGCCATAAGCGTCTTATGAGAGAAAGATCAAAATTGTTTGATTTCTCATATAGATGTAAATGAATCTTTTGTTTACTAGGTTTACAAAAGATTAGTGGGAGTTAATCATATTCCTAAATTTGAATATATGTATGATATATTAATTTTGGAAATGAAAAGAATACTTCATTGTTAAAGTTATGACTTTAAAACTTTCTATAACGATAGAATGTATATGGGAGACATAGTCTATATACATGGGATGGAAATCTATAATGATAGATTTTAGGATATAATTGGATTATATCATGCCCTAATAATAGACAAAAGGTTGCTAGGAAGTTTCTCATATGATGATAAACTTTAATAAGAAGAACAACTCTAGTGAGACTAGGAGGTAGCTCTTCTCAAAGGGAACGTACCCTTTGACTCCCAAAGAAATAATGCGTAAATCGAATCCTTTATGCATACGCAGAAAGGTGATTTATGTATTTCATATTGTATGAAAAACATTGATATGAGTTGTACCTAGAAAGGTACAAGGCGATATCAGTGCAAGCCCAGGATCAGAACCATGGCAACTGTCAAGTAAATCCTTAAGTATTTAAGAAATACTAAAGGATAGGTTCCTCGAAGAATGAGGAAGAATTAGAGTAACGTAATGGAAGCGTAAATGTATTAGATTGTGAATCTAATCCATCATTGGATGTTTCTTCATTATGAATGAAGAGATAAACAGATATCTCTTTATTATGACTAAAGAGATATTTGGATGGAAACAGTAAAGTAATGACTTTAGTGTGTTCCATTATGAATGCAAAATATATTGCCATATAGAAGTTTACAACAATGTTGTTTGGATGGGAAAGTTCATTTATGAACTCTCTATTCGGTTCCAACCAGAAAGTGTATCTAGTGTACTGACACTACGACACTAATGGGGCGATAGCTCAAGCCTGGGAATCAAGGTCTCATCAAGATCCGAACTCATATGAGAGACTGAACCACATGATTGGGAATCATGTATAATGGTGACGTCGATATTCTCAAGGTTGCTTCTATGGATAACATATAGATATCCATTTCCTAGGCCTACTATTCAGCCATTTAGGAAATGACTACAGAAGAGGAATCATAACAGATGACCAAGCTGATTGGCTCTAGTGCAAGTGGGAGATTGTTGGAAATGTGCCCTAAAGCCATTCATATGATGATACTTTACGGATATTTCACATGTTAAACTAATCTAGTTTACATATAAAGGGCAAACATTATTGTTTGAGACGTCTCATATAAATGTTATATGCTTAAACGATAAAGTTCAAGGAATATGTGATTGGAAGAATGCAATCTAATGAAGTTAGATTAATGAGACCATTCTTTCGTAGACACATCCTAAACGTTCCTGATCATAGGATTGCCAATTGGGCATTGACAGTCCGATAAGATCAGTACGTGCTATGTCTTCTCTCAGGGAGAGTGACTAGTCTCGAGTCATTGGTGTGTGTGACATCAAGACAAGTATGTAGGTGCTCAATAGAGAATGAGTTCACTGAACACGATCAACGAGGAGTTCTCATACTCATGTCACATGAGAACTCATGTTTGGGATAATGCAAATTAGTCCTTTGACCTGAGGCATCACAGTTGTTGTCTTGTGGTTAAGTCCTTGATCTTTGATTATGTCAAAGTCACCCCATCGGGGTGTCCACGACATCATTGGGGTTACGCCACTTAGTCATGGAGACAAGTGAATGCGCAACAAGGGATCTCTAACCTTCAATTGGCTTGAGGGAGAATACTCTATGATATGATTAAAATCTCTGGCCAGAGTATGAATGAGATTGGGGAATGCGTTCCAAATCACATTCAAGGTAATCATAAAATGCAAATGATTCACATTGGATAGTAGACATGAATAAATAAACTATCAAACCAAACAATGTGGTCAAGAGTATTAGATTAGAGAAAGACCGTATTGCATTTGTAATCCTAAACTGAATAGGTTCTCTACCTCTTCTTATTAGCTTGGGTAGCCATGATATGCTTCTAGGGGTCACTCATGGTTTGTGGAAGCCCTAAACGTGTGTAATCACTAAAGGGAGAATTGAAAGTAAGTTTCAATTCACAATCGATGTAAAATGGTTTTAATCGCCCACTGCCTCGCTAAAAGGAACCTAATGTATCGTACACCAAATAAGGTGGAGATTGAAGAAACAAAGGAGATGAATTAAATGGTTTAATTATTTATGGCAATGATTAATTAATATGTTAATTAATCAAACGAATAAGTTCGTTAAAGACCTCGGGATAGTTTTTGGACCTTAAGGCCTAATGGGCTTCGAACGTCAAAGCCCATTGACTTAAGTTGTATGATAACTTAATGAATAAAGATTCACAAAGGCCCAAAAGCCCAAATCCATTAGAGTGGCCGGCCTATAGTGATGAATTAGGGTTTTATGGTTCTTTAGGTCATTTATAGAAATGACTATATAAAGAACTTTATAAACTAAATTCATAAGTTGTTGATTTTAGAGAAAATTGGTGAGAACACAAAGCTTCCATTTCTCTCTAAGAGGCCAACCACCTTGGGGGATATTGTCTAGCAATTCTATTTCCTCAAGGTCACTCATTTCCTCTCCAATCCAACCTTGGTGTAGAATCTTTAGAGGTTCTCAATTTTGGGAACTTGGAGAACCTATTCTTCTAACCAAATCCATGGAGCTAAGAAGCAAGGAATGAAGGCCCTATCTCTTGGGTGATTATCCTTTGCATATGCAAAGAGGAATCTACAAAGGTAAATATTTCTCAACTAACAAATTGTTGTTTTTAAGTTGAGTCAAGGTTCACCAATCTACTAGGCTTTGAATTTCATGGTAGATGTTTTGTTTTTTAATGCATGAAAGCATGATTCCGCCTTTAATTGTTAATTGCATGCTATATGATGTTATTCAAATGAACATGTTTTTCACAAAATTTCCTTCAGCTTAGGCTAGGCGTGAAGGTGCGGTAGGGAGCCGTGGAGCTGGGGCCATGTTACACGCAGCAAAGGATGTTTAACTACCAATATTGGGCCATTCTAGAGCTGAATTATGGAGCAAGGGTCGACTAAGGCCGTGTGACGTGCATCAGGAGATGATGCTTAACTGCCCGTACATGTTGCTCCTATGTAGAATCTTCTGGGGCGACAAGGACAAAACTTGCTTCCGAGTGTGTCCTTCTATTATTCGGCTACCCTTGGTGCGCCTTTTGGGCTGAGTTGTTTCGTTAGTCAGAAAACTTTGCATCTACCAGTGTCTGCACCTTTATCGTCGTACATCTAGATTGGGTGAAATAGTACGTCATGGGGATGACTGCGTGCGTCTGAAGGTATAACTTGAGCTTCCAGGTTGCAACAATTGTCACCAAAGTTAGCTTTTGAATTTCTGGAAGCTAGTTTTCGCATCAATGAGAGCTTTTGAATTGTGGAATACAGGTATTAGGGCCCCAGCTCTTCTCGTATGAGGGCAGAGTTCATCCCAAAGTGCATGCTTCTTTGCTAGAGCGAAAGAGTCTGTCATAGTTAGATCTTCTTTCATGATCAATTTTTTGAACAGTGGGTGGTCTACTAGAAGTCCTTTTTGGAAGACTGCTCTAGCTATCGAGTTGCATCCGACTATCTCTGCCTTCTTTGCTTTGAACCTCTTCACATAGTCGCGAAGTGACTCCTTTGGGTTCTTCTTGATGTTGAACAAGTGGTCGGACTTCTTCTTGATTGAGTGATAGGATGAATATTCTTTGGTGAAAACCAAAGAAAGTTCGTCGAAACTCCAAATGGATTGTGGCGGCAAGGTCTAGAACCAATCTTGCACCTCGCCTTGTAGAGTGGTGGTGAATATCTTGCACATAATATCCTTGTTGTTTTGATATAGGATCATTACACTTCGGTAGTGCTTTAGGTGTCTCTTCGGTCTCCATCTCCTTTAAATGATGTGAAATGTGGCATGTTGAACTTGCGTAGAGGCTCTGCCTGCTCAATCTCATCTGTGAAGGGTGACCTGCTTATGTTGGTCATGTCTCATAATAGGGCCTCGTCGGTGACCTCGTTGAGTTAGAAATCGCGTAATCGCTCAGTCAATAGCCTCTTTACTTATTCTTGAATTTACGTTTGTTGGGGTAGCGGAGCTCTGAGCTACCCCCAATCGTGAATTGCTTGTATAGGCTGTTTTTCTATGTGTTCGACTCATCTATGTCGCGGCTGTGGTGCATGTGGTACATTCCTAGCAGGCGAGCGAATTCCTCGTAGGCTACTGGTTGAATTTGAGCTGAATTGAGTGACTGATTCTCTCCATCCGTCGTGCTGCCTACTCCGATGTAAGCTGGAGGATGCTCCTAGCGGGCCTAACCGTAAATAAACACTTCACCTGGAATGTTGCTCCTATTGATTATCGAAGTGTGACCCCAACCATGAGTGTATGCTCGCCCGTGAGCCTAACCGAGAGTGCACACTTATCCGCGCACTAAGACGAAAGTATACGCTATCTCGAAGGTACAATCGGGAGTGTACCCGCCAGAATGCTCGGTTTGTGACTGGTTGAGTGGCTGTTTGCAAGGATGCTACTGGAGAGGTTTGTCGTCTACCCTTGTCCTACTTCGGGACACCTCGTATGGGACACGTTGCATCTTGGTGCGTTGCAAGAGCTGATTCACCAAGGTCGTCTGATGTACGAAGGCACTTGTCAACTCTACGACGTGTCAGGACAAGTATTGTTCGCCATTTGGGTTGGAAAAACTTGGATGGTATGCGTCTCCTAGAGTAGCGGAAATGTAATGGACTCCGGGAGCAAGATTTTAGTTCAGATAATCAAATCTATAGAGAAATGGGGTGAAAATACCCTCGGTTCAATCGTCGGTCCAGAAATCTAAAGTTGAAATAGTTGAACCTGTCTTGGACCAGTTTGGGCTGCTAGGAAGGCCAAGGGAGTGGGCCAAACCTCGAGTTGAACCACGGAAGCGGGTCGTAGACACGAGTTGAATGGTGGGCGCAGGTTGGGCTGCTGGAACGCATGGACGCTGGGCTTTTCTCGGCACAGCTTAGGCTTGCGAGTCCTGGGCTCGACTTTGGAGGGCACTGGGCTCGCACTGGCCTTGGATCCACGAGTGCTGGGCTACTCCCATTGCTGCAGCTGCTTGGACCTCAGCTGCCATTGCAGCACCATGGGCTTGTTGAATATGGGCTGCCTTACGCTGGGATGGCTGCCTTATGGCATGCACCTGGGCTTGCTGCAATGAGGTGGCCTGCTTAGTGTGGGTAGTGGGCTTGCCTAAGGCCACTGTCGTGGTTGCTACCATGGTGGCTACCACGGTGGTGCCTCGTAGGGGTGGTGCCGTTCTACTCATCATCGCTTTGAGCCTCGTGGATCGTCGTGGTAGGGCTACATCCCGATCTCCATCACTTGGTCCAAATCCTTAAACATAGGAAGTGTTGTTCATCGTGGTTTCCAAATTTCTTGTCATTGTACTTTTCTTTTATGTTTATTCAAAGAATTTTTATAAAAAAAATCTAGGAATAAGAACGTACAAAAAATCTACGAATGAAGAAAAAATGAGAAACCTTGAATGCCAGAGTCTTCTTCGAGCGTGTGAATCAAACTCTTAATGAAAGCACCAATTTGTGAATGCAAATTTCCGCCTTTTTCGTCTTGGACGAAAATGCACCAACAAAACAATCAACGCCTAAGATCAAGGCCAAGAGCCTCACGCACCCATGATGAATGGGGGCTTTGTCCCAAGAATCTCCGATGCCAAAGTTAGAATTTGAGAGAAAGTGTTTAGAGAATTTTTTAGAAGAGAATTGGACTTAGGTTTTTGGAGAAACTGAGGGGCTATATATAGGGGTGTGGCCGGCCCTATTAGGAGGATTAGGACCGGCCACATATGGTTGATTTGTGGGATTGATTGCAAGATATTATGTGAAATAATATCTTGCAAATAATATCTTCCAATTAATTTGGTAATTAATCCCAATTTGAAAAGAATAATTGGGAATTACCTTGTTTGAGGATTTGATGAGGAGTGATGAGGAGGTTTTAAAGCAATACCATTTTGATCACCTTTGACCTTGATTGAGCCATTATTGTTCGTTGCATGCGTGTGGGAATCCCGGTGTGCCTCAAGGGTAATTTTGTCTTTTTAACCCAATAGTCCACGTGTCGCCTCCATAATTTTCTTGATTATTTTTTGCTCCACATCTACGACTCCATGTTGTTTCTACAAACTGTAAAATGTCGCCGGTTGTCAACCACAGAGCTGTTTATACAAACTGAAAAATGTGCTTGACAAAGTTAGGAATGTCAGTGTTTTTCTCAAGGGTTTGTGAGGGTTTCACGTAGAGCGAGAAATTACGCAGGGCACATTTGTATGTTGAGTTAAAAGTCCCCCAATGTTGAGAACTTTTTCTATGTATAGGAGTGATTTCACGCTGATTATCCCATGCCGAAGTAGGGTCCTATTTTACTTCCTCGGCACCAAACCATCATAATCTCTGCACAAAGCTCAGCCACTCTTACTAGACTTAGGACTCTAAACCTAGCCTTATTTCATATTTTATTCATTATAGATCTTGACCAGCTATGCACATTGATCCTTGGGATATTACGAATCTTATCATCGTTTATTCTAATTCTTAACAATTTCATTCACTTTAGAGCTCAACCGAATCCAATCCTGATTCCTAACGAATCAAATACTAATTCGGACTCGGTTATCTCTTCCTAGGCTGGACTTGGCTTTAAAATAGATGCGGGCACTGACGGTCTTTATTCTGGGCCGAACCCAAAGTTGTACTCGGCCCATGCCCAATATTTTGAGTCCAAACATGTACCCAAACCTCGATCTTCAGTTTATTTGTTTAATATTACTTTTGTTTTGTTCATACTCTGTCAAATTATTGAGTTGCATATGTTGTTTACTAGCATATTCGAATTTATTTCTATATATAAATTTGTCATTGATTGTTTATAAATATCCAACACTCAAGACCTCAACATGTTGTACCTACAAAAACTTTTTGTAAAAGCACTTTCTTAGTGCATGCCCTCTTTTATTTTAAGAAAAACTAATGAAAAAGGACTTGAAAACTTTGAGTTTTAATCAAAATGACAAAAAAGTGTTGTAAGTGAATAGTACCAGGAGAAAATTTTTAGAGTAAAAATGTCATTTTTCATTAAAGTGAACAGTACTGGAAGTGCTTCGTTAAAGCTCCCTTTATTTTATTCTTGTGCACATACAAAACTTTCCATATCCAACCACGACTCATTGTATGCCCCATATATATTCGATTAAAATTTTTAGAATGGTCTAGTTGTATACCCGCCTATTTCATAGCATACACCTCCCACCCATCTCACCAGTTATTGAGTGTGGAGCATAAATGGGCCAACTAATTTCTTTGTCGCATAACGCCAACATAGGCTTCGGACTTGGGAGGTGATGTGATATAAAATAGCACACAAACTTAAAGCCTCTTTTTTATAGTTGTAGTATGTGTAAGTAGGGATCGTCCTAGGCCAGAGATTAGGAGGGTTGCTAATCTACACAAATTTAACTCAAAAACATAAAACTAGACTCTGGTGACTCAAAACTGACCAGAATGACTCAAAACAGCACAAAACAAACAAATTGACTCAAAACAGGAACTAAAGGGTGATTTGGACGAATTTTAAACTTAACTTGACTCAAAATACTAACGGGGGGTTATTTTGACTAAAACTAAGTAACTTGCAGAAAACAAACTAATTGATACGAAATTGGGGTGAATGAAAGGGGTGAAAGGCTAGCTAGAGGGTCCTTCTCCACACATGACACATATGCATACAAATCAATTTCCAGTTATTATTCCTATAAACCATGAATGACAATGCCCCAAGTTAACCGTGAACTGCACAAATTAACCATCAGATTTTTCTAAATTCATTGAATTGGACTCAACGACACAACCAAATTATTCTTATCAAGTTCCCTACATGAACTGCATAATAGAGATACATATCAAAGATCATTAAGTTCTATGAAAATCATAAGCATTGGCATGGCATTCATAACTATGAACTGCATGATACTCCTGCCAGGAATTTACTTAACACAATCGTGACTAGCAACCTCCACTACTTGTAAATATAAGTTCATAACTATTAGGTGAAATTCCCTTATATTCTAGCATCAAATCCCTGCATGCAAACTAAGTATGCATCCTTAATCAACACACAAGAACAAGTTATCAATCAAACAGATAAGTAAATTGCATTCACGATTCATGAAACAATAACTGGATGTAATCAATTCATATCACACATATGTTCATGGCTTTGAATTCACCTCTAGCTAAAACGAAATTAGTTCCACATGTTTGCAATTAAACAAAGACAATTAAAATTAAACATTGAAAACAAAAGATAGAATACACCTAGAAACGCTCCAACAGTCCAAAGGTCTTGAATGGCAGGCACAGCTCCAAGCTTCTTCTTCTCCTCCCTTGCAAAGCTTCGGCACAATGGTGTTTTTCTGAATTTAGGCTCTTCTCTGTGTGTGGTGTTCTGAATGGTGCGGCACAAATGTATTTATAGGGCAGATACACGATATTGTTTGTGGAGGAAAAGGATTAGTTCTTAGCATTGTTTTAGGACTCCTAGAAATTAGATAAGAGATGGTTTAATATGATAAGGAATCCCCCTTGTAGCTGGAATTTAGGTAGAATAGGATTAGGATAAGGTTAGGATAAGATAAGATAAGGTTTTGGATAATGTTGGATAAGATAAGGTTGGTTAAGATAATGTTCCTTCCTTTTAGCTGATTCCTTATCTTCCAAGTCTTGATTTAATTTCTCCATATTTGTAGCACATTCCTAGCCTCTTTTGATCTTCAAAAACGTCCATTCATTATGCTCCATACGCATGCTATCGATTCCAAGTCCAAAACTGCTCCAAATTGCTCCAAATTGCTCTTTCTTGTCACCTTTGCCATTTGGACCTACAAACACACGAAAATAGCTTAAATCACTATAATAAATAGAAACTAACTCACTAAATGCAAAGAAAGAAACAAGCTAACAAAGTCGCATAAATATGCTCCTATCAGGAGGGTCACTTACCCTTCTCAACTTTCAACAACTTTGGTCGTATGCATGTTTGTAGTTTGATCTATGACTAAAATGACCCCTCTGATGGTCGAATGTAGATAATAAAAAGGCATACACTTACCACTAATCTTTTGAGTAAATATATTGTCCTGGCTACACAATTTGTATCGAATTATTCTTTGTTGCTTCAAAGTCTAAATGTTAAAGTTTGCATGATTACAGCTATTAAAATTTAGGGTAATTCTCACTTTACCATCCTCAAGTATCTTGATTTTCAAACTTCATATATCAAGTTTTTTTTTTTCCAGTTTCATACCTAAAGTGAGAATTGTATGGCACTTTCATACTTCCATTGGCCTTTTTGTCAAGAGTTCAGTTATCCGATGATGTGACACGCCACTAGACGATGTCTGTGTAGAAAAGTGGCACTGTGGCCAAATACTTAGGGCTCCACCCTTACCAACCCATCATCCTCACCCTTCTTCCCCACTCCATCCGTCTCCCCCTTCTTCCCCACACTCTAATTATTTTGATGATTAATTTTACAATGCTCATTTTAATTCACCGCCTACTAAAGATAATACAAGGGTTTCACAAACTACAAGTGACGCCTAGGTAAATACAATGTAAAGTTGCTATCCCATGTCTACTACCTAAGTAATCATCTAACGAATCCACACGAATTGTGATTTGAAATTTATTTCTCAAATCGCGAATTATATGCCTTGCCCAAAGGCTACTAAATCATATGGATGAGTATTTTCTTCCAATGTGAAGGGCAGAGATTCCTTGGTTGTGCATTTACATGGTTCCATGAATAACTCAACAACTTTAACAGTTATGGAACAAGCCTCTTAAGCTATGGTGCTGAATCACAAAGTAATAACCTATCCACAAGACAACTATAATGTCTCATGTCAGATTGAATTCTTATTGACATGAGTATGTATCTAATTTACATATAAGAACTTTTAAATGATCACGTCAGTGGACTCAATCTCTATTAAGAACCTATCAATTTGTTTTAATGTGCAAACACAATGACAAGAGATGTGTCATCCTAGATACCGTACATATTAGTCTTAGCAGATAGTCAACGACAAATCAACATTTATGCCCTTGTTGGCAAAGTGACATGTTTGTAGTATTCGGCTTTCAATTTATTTTTCTCGCTATCATAATTAAACAGTACTCATTGTTACGATCGTGTGAGCGCGAGTTAGATCGGAATCGGACTTGTAATGAAAAAATTACGTTACGTTAAAGTGCGTTAACAACGGGTAGATTTGTACACACATGTGCAAATTATTTCAGTGTAGGAAATTACTGTTTTTGATATGGATACATTATATTTCGTCGGATTTCACTTGTACAAACCTTATCTTTTATCTTCTTTAAAAATTGGACCCGTGCCCTCAAATCCTTCACCACCAATCATTTATTTTCCCACACTATTGAACCCAATCAGATTTTTTCCTCCTTCTCAGCCAATCAGAAATCTCTCTCTCTCTCTCTCTCTCTTTCCCCCTCGCCGAAGCTCTCTCTTCACTGCAACACACTTACACACCACCATACTTCACATATTGATCTTAAAAACCCCACCATCGTGTTCCTCTCGAACCCACGAACCCAACCGTACAAACCGATTCTCAAGTGGATGAGTTTTGGCTCGCCAACTCAAAAGCTCCGACTCGGTGGGTTTTACCCCAACGTGTTCCCGGCCGAGTTACAAGTTTTTGGGATGTTTGGAAGCTTCCACACAACTCCCTGGAGTCCTTAGACTAAGTTTGGAGTGGAGTCGACGCGAGAACGCACAGTTTCAAGATGACGAGTTTAGGTTCAAACCCTTCGAGCTAATTTCAGTCCATTCCCGTCCACTTTTTGGACTTCCAAAAGGTACATACTCGTTCTACTCCTCAAGAGCTTCATTTCCATATAAATTTCATAGAAAATGGTTGAGAAATGAGCAAGTTATAAAGATTTGAAAATTTGAAAATTTCCGACGAAACCAAACGGCGGCGGAGGTAGCGGCAGACAGCAGAGGTTCACCAGAGAAGAAGGAGAATGTTCCATCAAAGTTGATGGAATATTCTAACCTCGTTGGACTCCATTACTATTTAATGGAATATTCCGTCAACTCTGACGAAATATTCCTGTCTTCTGTCAGTCTCTACCAGGCACGTGGCCTGCGCGTGTGGCCGTGGGCAAGGCAGCACGTGAGGGCACGTCCGGCCTCTGGCCGGTGAGTGATTGACACGTACGGGTCCGTGACTTCGTGTATAACATTTTCGTAAATTCAAACCTTTCGTTTGAGCAATCTATGAGGGGGTTTTCCTAGCTTTTAGTGTATGTGTTAATTAACTAATTATTTTAGTTATTTCACATATAGGAGAAAATTATCTCGAGGACGTATGAGGACAAGCACGGCTCAGAGGCTACGATCCGACCACGTATCAATGAGTGGGCATTTGTTTTCGTGTGTGTGTGTGTGTGTGTGTGTATTATGCCATGTTTCGTTTAATTTCAGAAATGTTTTATGTGGTTGAGATTTATATTACTGTCATGGCATTTTCATACATATTTTACTGCTCATCATTGATGCACCCGGTGTTAGTGCTCGCTCAAGGTCAGGGCCAATCTTTCACGTGTATATTCACCTCTGCACCACATGCTTTCCTTGGATCCAAGTAGGTGTCAGTCATGTCGTATAGGTTGCATTAGGCAAATCCGACTCGTAGGTGACCGCGATTATCACCGGTCTTCATGTGTTTGTAGCACTAGAGCGTACATATACATTACACCTAGTCCTGTTCATGTCAGAAATTATCTACATGAACTCGTGTGCTAGCGTAGATGGATGAGCACCAGTTTCCTTTATGCTATTCTTGAGATATTGTGATTTGGCGTATTCTAGCATTATTGTTGATTTACAGTTGTTTTCATACTTAAACGTAGTATGATTTTCTGGAAACCATACATGTTTTACAGTGAGGGGTTAGTATGTTTGGAAAATAACTGTGTTTATTAAATCTTTGTTTTTGCCCACTCACCCTTCTGTTTGTCACCCCTCTAGGTCCTAGATAACTAACCTACTATGTGGCACACAAGGTTTACCCGGCAATTCTGACATATCTCTAATTAACGTAGGAACTTTTCCCCGTTGTGTAATAAGTACTTTCCTAGATTCGACTGCATTACCTTTATGTTATCTATGCTCTGAATAAGTTTTGGTTTTAATTTATTCACACTTTTACATCACTTATACTTTTGGTTCCATCACCTTCGGGTGACGGCCAGCTTGCCTTGACTCTAGTCGGGGTGTGTCAATTTTTTTTTTTTTTGAGCAAATTAGAATCCCCTACAATTTTTTTATATCTTTTAGACTAAACATTTGTGTCTTTCGAAATTTGATTAAAGTTCTTTGACCAAGTGTCAATTTTTTTTTGAGAAAATTAGAATCCCCTACAATTTTTTTACATCTTTTAGACTAAACATTTGTGTCTTTCGAAATTTGATTAAAGTGCTTTGACCAATAACACCTCAGCATTTTTAGTTAATTTAAATTACATATGCAAAAGCATGTCCCTAAATATTATGATTTTTATAATTTTAATAAGTGAGTTTACAAAAATGCCCTTTGAGGCAAAGTGTTGACTTTTGTTGACTGTCGTGTCGTGTCATGTAAGGTTCATTTTCTTGGCGTATTCTCGTAGTACTCGTGGCTACGAACGCGTGGGCGTAAACAGAACGCAATTTGGAGTTATAACGAAGGAGATATTAACGTTTAAAGTCAAGGACAAAATTGTAAATTTCTATTTTCTAGAAAACTTCAGATTTCTGGAGTTTAATCTGATCATGCCACGTGTGTGGCTGGGATTGAAGCAAGGAAAGATGGGCGGTGCGGATAGGAAATAAAGGAGGAACAGGGGAGAGAAGTGGAGGAATGAGGAAAGGAGAGAGAAAGGAACGGACCAACCAGAGAAGAGGGAAATTAGGGAAAAGAGGGAGGAGAAAAATGAAGGGAACGGGCCGGGTTTCCCCTTGACCCGTGCGATGACCCAGTTCCCTTAGTGTTTTCCGACGGTTTTCCGTCCAAATTTCTAGCTTTCTTCAACCTTCCATCACCACCAAACCTCATCACAACATCCTAGCACCTAATTCTAACCAAAACCCGACGAGATTTTCTTTGCTTGTGTGGGGAAAACAACCCACGGGTCCGAGGGTTTCTCAGTGTTGATCCTCCAATTGTGAAACGTTTTCTTTGAATTATCACTACCACTAGACTTCCCTTGAGGCCAGGAACAAAGCCCAATCAACATTGGGAGCGTCGGAGTTGTTTTGGAGGTCGAATCAAACACACCCTTTATAGGGTTTCCAACGGATTTTTGTGAAATTGGGGCTTTTCTCGGGAAAATTGGCCTTAGTCTCAGGTATGAAAGTTGCTCTACTCACTGAGATCTTCATTTCTATGAAATTTAGTAATTTTTAGAAATAGTTGAATTTTCCGGCAAGTCGGGGCGGCCGACCGCCACCTGCGGCGGCACGAGTGGCGGCGCGTGGCCGAGGTATCCCCTGACCTTCCTAGGTTAAGTTTGAATACCTTGATACCATTTGTCAAGTCTGATTAACGAATTTCCGTCATTTGAACCTAGTTTCATTAAGGACCGCCACCTGATTATTATAGTAGTTGACAATCCGACCGTTGGATCGTCACTAAACTTTGATACGTTATAGTACATAATATTTGAGGATTTTAGAAATTTACGGATCGAGAATCCGACGTACGGATCTTCCCGAATAGGATTTGTAAGTTAAGTGTTCTATTGACAAGAATTCTGAGATATGGTTTGGTAATTGTTCTAGGCGCCAATTGTTCATGACGCCTCGAAGTTGTGCTAGGGAATTGTAGCGTGGACTCCAGGTTCTAGTAACAAAGTTCTGTATCGTCGAAGATTCGTGGCATATCCCGGTACTGGTGGCTTCCTATGATGGTATAATCCTTATCTCCCCTTACTGTACTTTACTTATACTCTGACATCGCGTGTGAAATGGGTCCATACCCACTCACCGCGCACTCGTGTACTTAGGCACTTTTAGGATTAAATTTATTCACATTTTCCACATCATCACACTTTAGGGCTTCGTCACCTTCCGGGTGTCGACCAGCATAGCTCGATTCGGAGTCCTAGTGGACTTTCCGGGTCGGGGTGTGTCAACATATCACTATGTATTTTTTGAAAATAAAATTTTAATTATTAATTTTTGAATTTATCCTCTAAGTTGTTGGATGTGTTTTTTTCCTTATTTAGTGGGATATTAGTTATTAACTCTATTATCTCTTTTTTCCAATTATATTCTTTCAATCAAAATAAATTGTTTTGTCCTACAAACATTAAATATTCTCTCTTTTCCAAATGGTTTGCTTTTATGGATTTTTTTTTTTTCCAAATCGTTGGTGATCCACAATAATTTTTTCATATTTTTTTGTCAGACTATTTTTCTTTGCATATTTTTTTTACTTATAGTTGTTGACAAATTATTATCATGTCACATCCCGAGCTCGACTCCGCCGTAGCACAATATTGTCTGCTTTGGGCCACGATCATGCCCTCACGATTTTGTTTCTGGGAACTCACAGGAGAACTTCCCAGTGGGTCACCCATCATGGGATTGCTCTTGCGCGAACTCGCTTAATTTCGGAGTTTCGATGGAACCCGAAGCCAGTGAGCTCCCAAAATGCCTCTTGCTAGGTAGAGATGGGAATATACATAAAAGGCTTACAGGATCCTCACCCCTGAGCGATGTGGGATCTTACAATCCACCCCCCTTAAGGGCCCGACGTCATCGCCGACACATTTCCGGCTAGGGATTGGTTCTTATACCAAATTGTCACATCCCGGCCCGGGCCCCGACCACACCCTCACGATTTTGTTTTTGGGAACTCACACGAGAACTTCCCAGTGGGTCACCCATCATGGGATTGCTCTCGCGCGAACTCGCTTAACTTTGGAGTTCCGATGGAACCCGAAGCCAGTGAGCTCCCAAAATGCCTCGTGCTAGGTAAAGACAATTTTGTTTCTGGGAACTCACACGAGAACTTCCTAGTAGGTCACCCATCATGGGATTGCTCTCGCGTGAACTCGCTTAACTTGGGAGTTCGGATGGAACCCGAAACCAGTGAGGTCCCAAAAGGCCTCGTGCTAGGTAGAGATGGGAATATACATATAAGGCTTACAAGATCCTCACCCCTGGGCTATGTGGGATCTTACAATCCACCCCCATTTAGGGGCCCGTCGTCCTTGTCGGCACACTTCCGGCCAGGGATTGGCTCTGATACCCAATTGTCACATCTCGACCACATCTCAAGCTCGAGTCCATTGTAGCACGATATTGTCCGCTTTGGGCCCCGACCACGCCTTCATGGTTTTGTTTATGGGAACTCACGCGAGCAAAACTTCCTAGTGGGTCACCCATCCTAGGAATGCTCTGGCCACTTTCTCGCTTAACTTCGGAGTTCCTATGGAACCCGAAGCTAGTGAGCTCCCAAAAGGCCTCGTGCTAGGTAGAGATGGGAATATACATATAAGGCTTACAAGATCCTCACCCTTGGGCGATGTGGGATCTTACATATCAGGTACAACATATTCTGTGTATATTATCGCTGGGTACGTTTGAATTTGTACAAAACATTGATTGGTACGTTTATTTGCGGTTTTGGTACGTTTGATTTGGTATATATTGTTGATATTGGTACATTATTTTCACTTTTGGTACGTTCGATTTTGTACACATTATTTATTGGTATATTTATACTGTTGTCAGTCCTATTTTTGGTACATTTCATTTCATTGGATTTAAAAATATTTTAAATCGTTTAGAAAAAAAAAGTTATATATATATTAAATCGTAGATAATCATTGCTAAATTGTAGGAAGTGTTGTGAAAATAAATTGTATTTAACTACGTTTTTTTTTTGCAATTATCTCCAAAGAGAGAGAGAGTAATCAAAATGCTAGATTGTAGGGAATTTTGGCGTGAGGTTTTAAGAACTATGGGGCTTAAGAACTATTGTCACAACCCGGCCCTGGCCCCCACCACATCCCGGGATTGACTCCACCGTAGCACAATACTGTCCGTTTTGGGCCCCAACCACGCCCTCACGGTTTTGTTTCTGGGAACTCACACAAGAACTTCCCAGTGGGTCACCCATCATGGGATTGTTCTCGCGCGAACTCACTTAACTTCGGAGTTCCGACTGAACTCGAAGCCAGTGAGCTCCCAAAAGGCCTCGTGCTAGGTAGAGATGGGAATATACATATAAGGCTTATAGGATCCACTCCCCCGGACGATGTGGGATCTCACAATCCACCCCCCTAAGAGCAGTTCCACCGGGGAACTGATAGGCCAGCACCTAGCCAAAAAACCAGCCCGGCACCCAGGCTATCCACTCCAGCCGAGCATTTTGACCGGCACCCAGCCCAAGCCAGGCAAGAGACCGGCCTAAAATCGACAGACCCACATGCTGGGCCATTTGACGTCAACTGGGCCATCAACCTCCCGCACGATCAACGCGTCGCATAGCTCCTCGGGGCTGAGGTTGATTCCGGGGCGGAGGGAGATTCCGGGGCCTTGGTGCAGAGCAACGTTTTCTCTTCCCCTCTATTTCACGTTTTATATGTTTTCGCGTTATTTGTTTTTTGTAACTCGAGAGGATAGAGAGAGAAAGAAGAGAAGCAGAAGCATTTCGGACCATTTTCCATTGTTTCCAGTGCTCGCTTTCTCTCTCAGGTACCCACCACAACACACACCCTCTCTCTCTAGAATTTTTTGTTGATATGTTTCTAGGGATTTGATTCTTGAATTGGGGATTTGTTATATTTGTTGAATTTTTGTTGGTAATTTGGATAAAATTTTTGTTGGTGATTTCAGGGGAAGAAAATGGAGTTTCTGAGGATTTAGAGGGGGATGTAGAGGGAGAGTATAGAGAGTTCTAGTGGAACCGGAGGTTCCTAACTTATCTTTTTTTTATAATAAAATTATTATTTTTATTATTTTATAATAAAAAATAATAATATTTTAATAAAATTGACTAGGCTATTTTTTATTAGGGGTGGAAATGCTTTGGCCTATTACTGTTTACTGAGGTCTATTACTGTTTACTTGAGTGGATAAATGTGCTGGGTGCTGGCGCAAAGTCTTTAGGGGTGAAATTGCTCTAAGGGGCCCGACGTCCTCGTCGGCACACATCCGACCAGGGATTGGCTCTGATACCAAAGCCAGCATGCCTCGATTTAGGTCGGGGTGTGTCAACTATGGGGCAATGGCAAGTTATGTAATTTTGGTACAAAAAATATTAATTCTAATACATGTGGCACCAAAATTATGAGAAGAAGAGTTTAATCAAATCTCTAAAAGGTATGGATGTTTAATTTAAAATTTTAAAATTGAGACACCTATTTCAAAACGTCCCTTTTTTTTTTTAGATTTGTTAGTTCAGCGCTTGGGTGTTGTTGAGAACAACCAACTTCCAATATTATTCGGGATTGGTCTCAGACTCTCAGGCGACAATCTTATAACTAAGAACATTCATATATAATTAAAATTAAAAAATTAAAAAAACACCTAAGCTTTTGATCAGAATTGATTTTTCATCATCACCACATTAGCCTACATAAGTTTTTTTATCAGAATTGGTGATGATTTGTCACCAGTATCATCATAAATTGCATTAGAGTCATGATACTAATAAATTCATCTACAGTACTGCTGGGTATTTCGGTTTGAGGTTTTAACGTGCTATTCTCTTACAAATTAAGTTTTAACGTGCTATAATTGAAGAATTGCTTGGGTATAGAAGAAAAAAATGTCGAAAATACATTAATTTTCTTTCCAATATGCTTGCTCAAGTAATGAGAGGTATTTTGTTAGTAACAAATCAATTCTTAGCAAATATATTATATTACCTTGATTGATAACAATTAAAAATATCTTTCATAAATTACTATTTCAATTATTGGAGTTGTATACTGTGACAGCCAGTTCCGGAAAATAATTTCCGTTGATGTGAAATTACTAGTTTACCCTTGGACGTTAAGTTGTGTGGTGTATGACTTGTATTTAAGTTGGATCTAATTATGATTTCCTAAGTTTTTGGAACCACTTAGGAACTAAGAAAGACTAAATTTTGATTGGTTGGAGAGATTTGGTCCACACACTACACCTCACTTTCTCTCTCTCACTCCCGTGCTCTCTCTCAGACTCACACTCTCCCTCTCTTGCTCTCTTGTATGGACAACCAGAAACCCTTGTAAACGTGACAGATCGAAGAAGAGAAATGGTACCATTGTGTTCCTAAGGTCCTCACGAGTTCAAAGATACCAATTACAGGTAAGATTACCTTCGATTTCACGTCGAACCACAAAACCCGACTTGAGGTACTATTCATGCTCACGTAAAATGTTGGTTTTTAGGGAATTTAAAGGACATAGGGAGCTTAAGGAGGTCCTTACGAAGCTCGGAGTACTTCGTTTCAAGAAATTGGACGTCGGAATCGTGAGAACGACGAGTTTTAAGGTTCGCCGGATTATCGAAGCTTTTTCCGGCAGGATTCTGGTGGTTTCAGAGCTCGAATCAGGTATGGCTTTGTTCGTTGTTGTGAGATCTTTTAAATGGTTCAAATTTCATAAATTTTGGGTTAAAACAAAGAAGATATAAGGAAATGAAAATTTCCCAGTTTCCGGCGACGGTCGCCGGAGCTGAAGGTAGAAGATGAAAGGATATTCCGTTAAGTTTAACGGAATATTCTAACGGCGTTAGGTCACGCCGTTAAGTTTTGTTAAGGAATAAATGGAATATTCCGGAATATACCTGACGGCATCAGTTGACACCGTCAGTGTGCCTGGCACATGGCCGCGCGTGGGGGAATGTCTGGCCGTGCCTTGGCCGGCGCGTGGGAGCTAGGAAAAATATTCTAAAAATTTGGGGATGATCCTGAAGTTGTGTAGGTCACTATGGTATATTCATATACCCGAATTGAGCAAAATATGAGAAGTTATTACCTATTGTTGGTTATGTGCGTTAAATAACGTTTATTCGGTTATTACGCCTATAGGTGAGACCTATTCTCAGGACGTGCGTAATCAATCGAGGCTCGGGGGCTACGACCCATCGACATATCTGTGAGTGGGCAGTTATTTTCAGTATATATATATACTTGACGTTTTTCCCAGAAAACGTGTTTAAAGGAAATGTGATTTAAATGCCATGCTATGCCAATGCCTATATTTTATTTTAGTATATGCATTATCATAATTATGCATATTGTCGCATGGTGCTGTGGAGGCCCAGGTAAGCTCAGGTGAGTTATGTTTTGACTATGTGATTTGTCAATGATGTGATATATGATTGAATAATGTTGAGCTCATAAAACTGCACCTAGGGTGATTGTGACTTAGCCAGAGATATGATATAGGCCTGTTTATTATGTCACCTCCCGCACCATATGCTCACATTGGATCCAATTTAGGTGCACAGTCTTGTCGTACAGACCTTATTTATGGTTCCGACTCGTAGGTGACTAGCGATTTATCGCCCGGCTATTATGAGAGAGTAAAATTGAGCATAACTATATGACACCCAATCTTGTCTTTTAGTGGTTCCGACTTATGTGCAGTATATTGTCGTATAGGTCATGGTAGCGACTCCGGCTAGATTGACTTTTGAGCTATGAATTCAGCCGTACAGACTACCACAGGGGTTCCGGCTAACATATTATATTTCTATGAAATTATTCTTACCTGATTTGCTTACTCTATTATATCGTGGCATGGCATACATATGTTTATGATCATGTGAAGCATGATTGAAATGATATAATTATTCATATATATTTATGCATATTCTTATATATTAATTCTGGGAAAAATTATACTTGTTTTACGGCTAGGGGTTAGTATATTCAAAGGAAAATAAGGTTTTCATGTAAATGTGTTTTACTGACCCACTCAACTTTGTTTTTCACCCCTCCAGGTTTTAGTTAGCAGAGTTTGGTGGCCACGAGGAATTCAATAGTGTTTGACAGATTCTGAAAAAGTAGGATTCACCCTCTGGTGTTGTATCTTAGTAATTGTCCTACTTGACTGCAACTAGAATTTCTTATTGCTCTGAAAGTGTATTTATACACTTAAACTCTCGCTAGTATCCTTTCTTAATTGGAATTGTTAGTCGCTTGGTTTTAAATTGTTAGTATTTCTCTTACTCTTTATCGCTTCCGCTTTGCGCTCATGGCTACGTCACTCTCACGTGACGGCCAGCACGTCTCGACTTCGGTCGGGATGTGTCATATACAGTTACGTTTCAAAAAAAAAAAACATGTGAATAGGTGAAAAGGGGGGTAAATGGGTTAAAAAGGATAAAAGAGTAAACGGGTAAACGGGTATATGGTTACGGTTAAATGAGTACGCGGTTATGTGTATGGTTAACTGTTTATACAAAAGTTATGGGTATGAGTATAACAATTTAGACAATTACCCAACGGGTAAACGGTTATGTGGGTTGCTTTTCAATGATTATAATGACTGCTTCAAGTAAATTAAAGTATGACCATTTGTATAAGTAGATACGTTGATATTTGCACCTAAATCTAATCATGAAGGGACTAAGGTCATACATAGTAATCCGAAAATTTGAGTTTGGTTCTAAATTTATAGAATTCATGTGACAACCCGTCCCTAAAAATTATGATTTTTGTAATGAGGGTATTGACCTTCGTTGACCAACGTATAGTGAGACGTACTAAATATTCTTTTAGTGTATTCCTGAAGTACTCGACGATATGAACGAGTAAGCGCAAGCAAAAGTGAATTTGAAATTACGAACCGAAAGTATTTGGAATAAATAACTATTCTATTTATATTATATTAATGTATGCTAAATTAAGAGGACAAGTGTGTGTGTGTGTGTGTGTGTGTGTGTGTGTGTGTGTGTGTGTGTGTGTGTGACAGAAAGGGGGAAGAAAAAGAAAAGGAACGGG
Source organism: Malus fusca (assembly GCA_035220775.1). NCBI lineage: Eukaryota > Viridiplantae > Streptophyta > Magnoliopsida > Rosales > Rosaceae > Malus > Malus fusca. The sequence continues at coordinate 29,971,368 of CM069071.1, forward strand.
GGAGAAGAGGAAAGGAGGAGAAGGAAAGGGCTGCTGCCCAATCAGGAAGATGAGAGAAGTGAAGGACCAATGAGAGGGAAAAGAAATGAGGGAAAGGAGAGAAGAAGAGAAAGGAAAAGGAATCGGGTCCGTGCGACCCGTGGACTCCGGCGACCCAAATTCATCCCTCCGACGACTTTTCCTGGTAAATTTCTTCAAGCAACCAATTGGAAACCTCCCCATGACCTTCCCTCTTCCTATTACACCTCAAAAATCAAGGGTTTTGGCCTTGAAAATGGGTGAACCCGCACGGTAGGGTACGACGGTTTTGTGTTCGAATCACTCAAATTTGAAACGTTTTCCAACAATTACCACCACCACTAAACTCCCCTTGAGGTCTGGAACAAAGCCCAACCAATGGTATGTTGGAAATGTGCCCTAAAACCAATCATATGATGATACTTTACGGACATTTCATAAGATTAAACTAATGTAGTTTAACTATAAAGGGCAAAAGGTTATTGTTTGAGTCGTCTCATATAAATGTTATATGCTTAAACGATAAAGTCCAAGGAATATGTGATTGGGAGAATGCAATCTAAAGAAGTTAGATTCATGAGACCATTCTTTCGTAGACACATCCTAAACGTTCCTGATCATAAGATTGCCAATTGGGCATTGACAGTCCGTTAAGATCAGTACGTGCTGTGTCTTCTCTCAGGGAGAGTGACTAGTCTCGAGTCATTGGTGTGTGTGACATCAAGACAAGTACGTAGGTGCTCAATAGAGAATGAGTTCACTGAACACGATCAACGAAGAGTTCTCATATTCATGTCACATGAGAACTCATAGTTGGGATAATGCAAAGTAGTCCTTTGACCTGAGGCATCATAGTTGTCTTGTGGTTAGGTCCTTGATCTTTGACTATGTCAAAGTCACCCCGTTCGAGGGTGTCCACGGCATAGTTGGGGTTAAGCCACTTAGCCATGGAGGCAAGTAAATGCTCAACAAGGGATCTCTAACCTTCAAACCATTTGAGGGAGAACACTCTATGATATGATTAAGAATCTCTGGCCAGAGTATGAATGAGATTTAGGAAGTCGTTCCAAATCACATTCAAGGTAATCATATAAGCACACGAATCACATTGGATAGTAGACATGAATAAACTATCAAACCAAACAATGTGGTCAAGAGTATTGTATTAGAGAAAGACCGTATTGCATTGTAATCCTAAACTGAATAGGTTCTCCACCTCTTCTGATTAGCTTAGGTAACCATGATATGCTGCTAGGTGTCACTCATGGTTTGTGGAAGCCCTAAACGTGTATAAACACTAAAGGGAGAATTGAAAGTAAGTTTCAATTCATAATCGATTTGAAAGTGTTCTAATCGCCCACTGCCTCGCTAAAAGGAACCTAATGGATCGTACACCGTGTAAGGTAGAGATTGAAGAAACAACGGAGATGAGTAAGAATAATTAAATGGTTTAATTATTTATGGCAAGGATTAATTAATATGTTAATTAATCAAACGAATAAGTTCGTTAAAGACCTCGGGATAGTATTGGACCTTAAGGCCCAATGGGCTTTGAACGTCAAGTCCATTGACTTAAGTTGTATGACAACTTAATGAATAATGATTCACAAAGGCCCAAATAGCCCAATAATAACCCAATGGCCGGCCATTTAGAGAAGGAGTGGGTTTTGGACTTAATTACAAGTTTGCCACTCCAATGAATAAAGGTATAAATATGACTTTATAGCCAAAATTCATTTAGGGTTTCTTTTGGAGAAAAGATGAGAACACAAAGCTCTCTTTTCTCTCTAAGAGGCCGGCCACCCTAGAGGAAAATAGCTAGCAATCTTACTTCCTCTAGGTCACTCATTTCTTCATCAATCTTACCTTGGTGTGGAGACTTACAGGTTCTCAATTTTGGGAACTTGGAGAATCTATTCTTCCATCCAAATCCATGGATCTAAGAAGCAAGGAATGAAGGCCCTCTCCTTGGGTGATTAGCCTTTGCTTATGCAAAGAGGAATCTACAAAGGTATAAATTTCTCAACTCATTTTGATTTGAGTTGAGTCTTGGTTCACCAATCTACTAGGCTTTGAATTTCATGGTTAATGTTTTGTTTTTAAGTGCATGCAAGCATGATTCCGCCTTTTAATTGTTAATTGCATGCTATAGATGTTGCTTAAATGAACATGTTTTTCACAAAATTTCCTTCATGGTAGGGGCGGCGGAGCACCGGAGGTGACAATTCAAGAACACCTATCTTTAGGGTTTCTGACGGATTTATGCAAAATTTAAGCTCTTACCGGCCAAATTGGCCTTGGTCACAGGTATGAAAGTTACTCTACTCATTGAGATCTTCGCTCCTGTAAATTTTGGTAATTTTTGGAAATAGTTGTATTTTCTGGCTAGTCGGGGCGGCCGACGGCCACCTGCAGCAGCGCGTAGCCAGGAGACCGTCGAAATTAAATGCCCTGAATTCAGTTTTGATATCCGAATGTCATAGGTTGATCGTTTGAATCAAATTTTGTTACGATACTTGGTTTAGCCAAAATATGAATCGATTATCCGACTGTTGGATCGTCACCAAACTTGGATACATTATAATACATAATATTTAAGGATCATAGGAATTTTCGAATAGGGAATCCGAAGTACGGATCATCCCGAATTGGATTTGTAAGTTCTTAAAATAAATGTTAACCGCCACTTGATTTTGGGCAATTGGCGGAGATCCAACCGTTGGATCGTAATGAAATTTTAGTATGTTATTCTAGAAGTATAATGTGGATCTTTGGAGGTTACGGATTAGAAATATGAGATGCGGATCTTCTGGATCGAGTTTTGCAGGGTTGTTGACCTAACCATCGATCTTCGATCGACGGTTGACTTGTGGTCAATGGGTCTCAAACTATTTTAGAACGTCCTTGAGGATGTGCTTTATGTGAATTACGTATTCTATTGATAAGAGTTCTGAGATGTGATTCTATAATTGGTCACAGGCGTCAATCGTTCGGGACGCATTGATGTGCGTGCTAGAGAATCATAGCGTGGACTCCAGGTGAGTGAGTCTTTTCCTTTCTATCGTATGTATATATGTATATGTATATATATATATATGTATATGATTGATAATTCCATAAACGTTTATAAATCGATTATTGCTTACGATTACTGTGAATGTTTTGAAGTAATTATTGTGAACTACGATTGGCTTGATCCCTGTTTAGGGTACGTAGGCAGTCTAACGAGACGTTAAATGCATCCATACAATAAGTGAGACTAAATAATTGAGACAATAGCCTTGTTTGGGGAATTGAGCAATGTGAAGGAGATTGGTGGAAAATGTGAGATTAAACCGTATGTTTTAGTGGTTAAATGTTGATTATAAATCAATGTGTGAAGAATTGTAACATTGAAGTGAAAAATAGTTAGTAATGATAGTTAATTAAGCTAGTGTTTAGTTGGGCTTATTACCGATAATTATTTCTGAAGGTAATTAGTTCGGGAGTGGGGCAATACAGCTTATGCATTTTATGCCATTTGTATATATGTTATATGTTTGGAAATATCATGATATGGTTGAATTTCAGATTTACATCCTGGTATATTCACGTGTATGTTACTTGCACATAATTAAGGGTGAACGCTCTGAAATGCAAAGGTGAATTCAAGACACCCCGGTAAGTTCAGGTGAGTTATGGTATTAGTTGAAATGATTGAGTTATAACATGACTATATTTATGTTTTAGGCAACTCCGATATTGTCGAACAGGTTGCCTATGAGTTGTATATGTCATATGAGATTGCTTTAGTTATACGAGATGTGTGATGAGATGTATTTAGAGCTCATAAACCTGCACCCCGGTGTTAGTGCTCCCACCCGTGACCAGGGCACAGTCCTTCACGTGATGTTCACCTCCCACACCTTACGCTCACCTTGGATCCAAGGTAGGTGCACAGTCCTGTCATACAGACCACTATAGGTGATTCTGACTCTTAGGTGACCTGCGATTATTCGCACAGTCTTCACGTGATCGTAGCACTTGAGCGTATTTATTTACACACAGTCCTGTCGTACTGACCATTATAGGTGGTTTCGACTCGTAGGTGACCCGCGATTATTCGCACAGTCTTCACGTGATCGTAGCACTTGAGCGTATTTATTTACACCCAGTCCTGTTGTACAGACCACTTTAGGTGGTTCCGAATAGTGTGCAGGTGTACTTATTGAGCTATGGATAAGTCGTACAGGTCACTAGAGGTGACTCCGACTTATGAGTTAGCATATATGATGAGATATGTGATGAGCTAGCATATGTGATGAAATATGTGATGAGATGCTAGCATATATGTAATGAGATGCTAACATATATGTTATGAGATATGTAATGAGATGCTAGCATATATGATGAGATATGTTACGAGCTAGCATATATGATGAGATGCTAGCATGTATTTATGATGAGATATGTGATGAGATGCTAGCATATATGTGATGATATATGTAATGAGATGCTAGCATATATGTGATGAGATGTGTAATGAGATGCTAGCATATATAATGAGATATGTTACGAGCTAGCATATATGATGAGATGCTAGCATATATTTATGATGAGATGCTAGCATATATTTATGATGAGATATGTGATGAGATGCTAGCATATATGGGATAAGATATTGATTCAACCGTACATGATAGGTGGATCCGGCTAACATGCCATTTCCTATTGGTTTATTTCACCTGGGTTACTCATTCCTGTTAAGATATTTGACGTAGCATAACCGTAAGACTATTATTTTGGTTATGGTTTTGATTTATAGTCACGCCTATTATTTTCTGGGAAATTAAACAGGTATTACGGCGAAGGGTTACTATCTTTGGTAGTTGGAATTGGTTTGAAGAGTTTTATTTCACTCACTCACATTTTCTGTTTTTGTACCCCTCCAGGTTCTAGCAGCAGAGTTCTGTATCGACGAAGATTCGTGGCACTTTTCAGCACAGATGTCTTTTATGATGGTATAATCATTATCTCACCTTACTATACTATACCTATGCTCTGTATTGAACGTGAAATGGGTCCAGATCCGCTCACCGCGCAGTTGTGTACTTAGGCACTTTTAGATTTTAATTTATTCACATTTTATATATTATCACACTTTATGGCTTCGTCACCTTCCAGGTGTCGGCCAGCACAGCTCGATTCGGAGTCCTAGTAGACATTCCGGGTCGGGGTGTGTCAATTCAAACTTCCATTAGGTTGAAAAATCATGAGTGATTCCAATTCTTAAATTCAATATGAAATTCACGAGTTAAATATCTATACAATAAATCGTCAATTTTTTTAGAAAGAGAAGACAATAACCAATGGTATAGAGGAAATTAAATGGGTATACAACTAATAGATAAAACTCACTGCTATCAAACTCACACTACTATTAAAACTAAAGGCGCGTGATTGACGATTTCTATATACAAGAATTAAACTCAGCCTAAGCATCCAAATCTAATGCTAAAATTTTCCATTCCTTTTTAAATTTTTGTTGATATCTATTACCTTGCCTTCTGTATATATCAAACTGGTTTTTTTTTTTTTTTGTCAGAAATATCAAACTGTTATTTGGTATCCTGATATTAAACTAAACTAAGGAAATGATCTTGATAAAAAAAAAATTAAAAATAAATAAAAATAATAAAAATAAAAATAAACACTAACTAAGGAAATGATTTTTTGACACCTTTTTCTCCTTCTCCGTATCCTTGGTAATTTTTATTCCTTAATTTTACTTTCATTTATTTAATCTAGAAGCAATTTTGTATAACTACGTAGAAATCACTTCCTTTCAACTAATCAAGAAGCAGTGCATTGTCCCTGGACTCACACTGGAATCGAATTATAATCCCCCATTAAAAACAGATGTAATAATTAAGCATCTAAGCCTAATGAGTATTTGGTTGTCACATGAGCCTAATGAGCACAGCTTTAACCAAATCTTCAAAAGTCCATGAGTACCCCTCGACAAAAATCGATTAAGGTGACCCCATAATCATTTCTCAAACCTAAACCACATCCATTAAAGTCACTCAGCTAACTTTGATAACCCTTTTTAGTTTTTAGCTTAAAAAAGCTAATCTTTGTTAAGTTCATTGCCCATTAGTTAATCAAGCACATCCTTATTCTAATGAAATAATGATTAAATGTTCACTTGCTTTTTATCAAATGTTCACATCAATCATGTCAAAGCTGACCCAAGCCACCAAGTGCATGCTTGGAGGGTTGTTATGCCTCTCTCTTCCTTTTCTAATTCTAGGCTGTTATAGTTTTAGGGGCTTTGATGTGGTGGTCCTGGCCAGCTCCATCAAGCTTAATTTCCCTCAGCTTAGCCATTCATGGTTTTCATTTAAAGGTACAAAACGAAAGGCCCTATTGATTCTCTTTATGATTCTACAGTGGTTAGCATGTGTTCTCTCTCATAACATGTTTGGATGCCCTGCCACTTAATACTACAGTCTAGTGGTATTTCTCTTCACTTGTAAGTAAAATGTCTTAAGTTCGATTCTCACGAAAGGTGAATTTGGATCAAATTATTGTTTGTCCATTGCGAGACTAAGCTCCTCCTTAGTATATATAATATCGTTTATTCCAAAAAACAAAAAAAAATGTTTGGGTGCCCTAATCGAAACCTGTTTTTCTCCAAATGAATTCAAACTCGAGTGCACAAAAGGAGTACATTGGCTTAAAAAATATAAAAAGTTAAGCAATCATGTCCGACCCCTGTAATATTATAAATAGAACGCATTGTGTTAGCTAACTTAACTACACCAACTTTTGCTTTTATGATAACTTGTGACATCAAGATAGTCCCTTTGTTGGCAACTAGATTTTATTATTATTCATATCTAAACAACCTTTCCAACTGTAATATCTCATCTGTCCAAATTTCTTTTGGTGGAAGCTTTTGGGTGTGCAAAGCGAGTGGAGAGGGAACAAGATGTACTCGGTAATTTTTGCATGTCTATTTATATGCTTATTTGACACCGAGTAGTTCCAATTTCATATTCTGTTAAACTCCATCTCCAAAGTACCCTTTTAGGTCCCATTTGCTGCTGAGTTGCATGGATTCACATTTCACTACTCCAACTCCTTCGGAGTCGCATCCTGAGACGATGGATTTTCTTTCCCTTGCATGGTGCAACTTTGCAGTGCAAGCTTTTCAACCAGAGCAACAAGATCGATCCGTGGTTCTACTCGACGATCCAATTGTGAAGTTTGAGAGCCACAACAAGAGTCCTTACGCTGTAGGTCGAATTCGTTGCACTTTTAGTTTTTGATTTTGTCAGACCATAAGAAAGTTTAAAAGATTGATTTTATAACTCTCTCAGAAGCTACACAAGATGGATGATGCAGATCTCAAGCCTCCACCTTGGAAATACAATGACGTGAAGGTGAAACATATATACGATGCATATAAAATACATCTCAGCTAATTGAATATCTTAAAACCAATTTTGTTGATAACATACTGTAGTTTTGTTTTCTTTAGTCGTTTATATGGACGCAACAAGCCATGCATCCAGAATTGAACTACAACGGCTTTTTACGGAAGAAATGGGTACGTAGAATTGGCTCCTATGTTGTAATATACTGCATTTTTCTATACGTTTATAAAAATTGGAGGTATCACTCTATTACTTTGCTCATACATTATTCTGTTATGCAGATGTCATGGAAGATGGTGCCATTTAAGAATATGTCGATCAAGAAATGGCTTAAAGACATTAAGCGAAGGCGGAAAGAGGAGCACAGGCTGCAAAGAGCTGAAGTCCATGCAGCAATATCGATGGCGGGTGTAGCGGCTGCGCTGGCTGCTATTGCAGCTGAAAAATCAGAAAATGATGAGTCAAGCACTGCCAAGGAAGCTGCAGTCGCTTCTGCAGCCGCTCTGGTGGCGGCCCAGTGTGCAAAAGTTGCAGAAGCAATGGGGGCAAGGAAGGAGCAGCTCAGCAGTGTAATAGGTTCAGCCATGAATAGCACAAGTGCAAGTGACATCTTAACTCTATCAGCGGCAGCTACAACATGTAAATATCCTGTATCCCTTATCTTTGTTCCCTAACTTGGTTTAATACATAAATGAGCTATATGTGGTGGCTTGTGTAATCTGGGCATTGCTACGGTTAATGCGTACGTGTGAATCCTGAAGAGCGGTGTATTGTGGGCCCCCACATACATCAAATGTCAGAAATATACGACTGGCAGTAGCACAGCTCATCTAGTACTACATATGAGCGGTTAAAGATGGACACAAAAAGTACATCTCAACCATTCATACCTAATCCAACAATGAAGGAATTAAATATTCAAACCAATACGAATAATAAGGGATTTTCTATGATGCTCTGAGTCTATGATACTCCAGATTTTTAACGATTACAGTATTTTCCTCTTTAACTTTTTTCTGGGTCTTTATTTCTGCCATTGGTGGTGTATGAAACATATAGCATTGAAGGGAGCAGCGACATTGAAGGAAAGAACAGGATGCTGCAACAAAAGACTAAATGGAACTGCACCTGTGATGCCTACCGAGGATAACCCTGAGGAGGTTGATTTCGACTTTGAGAAGTACAGATCAATGCTTGCAACAGGTGCCCAGCTCACCACTGAAACACCAGACGGTGTGTACTTCTACTTTAGATCTTCATTAATTTAACTATTTCTTTGAAGAAACTGACCAAAACGACGAGTTTCTAAAACCCAATTGCTGAAACGATTTAGCTCTCGACGTAATCAAACATTGATGACATGTCGATCAAATACTGAAAGTGATCTTTTCAGCAATTGAAATATGTAATTTTACAGCAATCCTGATTCTCCCACTCTTTATTTCGGTTTCGAATTCCTGATTTTCTATGTTGTTTTACTCATCTGGGCGCTAATTTAAATTGCAAATTATGTGCTTTTAGGGAAGTACACGGTTAGATGGGTGTCTGTCATCATCAACAATGAAGCCAAGGTCTGCATGTTAAACATGTTTTCTGCCATTTTTGTCTAACTAAAGCATTAATTAGAGCTTAACCTTCAATTCTTAATTCAACTACACAGGTTCTTGTTCATATGAGGAAGCTCGGTCTGTTGAAAAGCAAGAAGGAATGTACGTCGAGTAAATGAAAAATTCCATAAACAAGCTCAACTTTATCGCTACAATCTAATCAGTGGAGCTGTTTTGTGTTGTCTTAAGGTATCATACTGGACATGCATGCGGAGCTGTATAAAGATTCAGAAGCCGGTGAGAATGGTACAGGTTATCTCATCGTGTTAACGACGAGTAAGGGGACGTTCAAGCTGGACATGGAAGCCGACTATCAGCGGTACAAGACATGGGCGACGACCATTAACCATATGCTCTTGGTCTCTACTTCGTTTACGAAACATCATCTTCAATACTACAACAACTAGTGTTCGATGATCAATTACAAATATCATCCATCACAAAGATCATTGTGTTGCTGCACCTATGTGCATATTTGCCTTATACTTTTGTAACTATAAATCAATTCACCATTCCTGCTTTAACACAATCATTTCTGCTGAAGAACCTAATGGATAATCTCAAAGCATAACTACAATGTGACAACAGATAAAGAGATGGAAAGGATGAGCAGCAATTATGTTAATTCTCATTAATCATTAACCAAAACAGAGAGGGAAAAAAGCGAGACAAGTCATTAGCATAGGAATACAAAAGCTTATGTACTACAACAACACAACTGTTCGACATTTTTAGACCACATCGCTAATATCAGTCTAACACTTGCAAACGATATAACCAAATGACTCGCGGATGGGAGCCGAAGACTCTCATCAACTATCAAAGGATACCATTCTCCTACAGTTAATCCCTAATGCGATTATTATACTTAAACTCATTATTAGAACTCACTATGATGATTATACTTGAACCTATGTATTGTGTCAACTCTTCACTATTAATGAGAACTGTTCTACCCCGTGGACGTAACCAACTTAGGGTGAACCATGCACATCTTGTGTTTGCTTTCCCATCCTTATCTTTCGACATAGTCACCTACACTTAATGACCGGAGCTACTGTGTGAAGGTCACAAACTTAACACTTTACGTTGTTCCAAAGTCTCACTAATTTTGTGCATCAACATCCATCAACCTGCTTTTATAACCATTAGATGTGTGGTCAAAATTCAAAAACCAAGATCTAACGGTTAAAAAACATAAAGCATACAATATTCTGGACCACCAGAGAACTTTTGAAATTACAGGGCATCATTTGGAGTAGTGATACTGATGAAAAAGAAGATTGTATGAACGTGTTCCTCTCATTTGGGAATTGTTACAGCTTTTTAAGCTCAAGATGTTGGAATTGTGTCAATGTCTTTTTCTTTTACCATTGTCTTTCTATATCATAATTTCTATCTGCAGTTCTTTTTTTCTCAGTAGAAACTGACAAATATATGTTCAATAATCTGTAAAAGGCCGAACATCCATCTTTATATAATTGCTAGCAAATTCTTAGGGACCTGTGTTCAACATATTAGGTCCTTTCATCAACTCGATGGCAAAATGAAATGTAGTGTCAAGTAGATATATCAAACAAAAACGCAGAAAAAACAATGGAAACAAAATAATTAATAAAATCCGGGGTTAATGAATGGAAAAAATTGTTACATACTAATTGACGATCTGAAGTTGGAATCTACTGAGGCGAGCAGAGTCTCCAATAACCCCAAGCTCTGGCAATCCACTCCATTCATCAAGACCTAAAGTCAATAACTTCTTCCAGCTGGAGTGATAATAGTTGCATAAACAATAATCAGTCGCCTGTCAAACCATACACAATAACTGATGCTTGAAGATCGCGGTCCACTTTGAAGTGAGCATGGAAAAACCTATTTATCTGTCATCATAGGCCAGATATAAGTTTCAGTGCTAGCATGGCAAGCAATTTAAGAAGTAACTTTTTTATTTGGCAAAAATGCAACACTGCAGCAGTAAAATTATGAGTTGTAGCATGCACCTCTCTGAAAGAATGTGAGATCAGAAAATCCCTCAACTGTCTTTCTTCCGAATCAAGTAATACAATGTGACTAGGTAAAGGCCAATTCTTTGCAAGTTCTGACGTAAAACCAACAGGATCCATCATGAATTGGTCTGATTCATCTGGGTTTCCTTTTTCTTCACTGTCAACAAAAATTCCAACAGTGTATAAGTTACAAAACCATTTGCATGAAGAGCGGCAACAAAGAAAATAATTCTTTCCAAGTAGTTAAAGATCAAACCTTGGTGAGCAGTCTAGGAATCTCATCGGAAGGTTGCGGTGAACCATAGAGTAGTAAGGTGTAGCGTGGCAAGGCATCAGTAAAAGTACCTTTGTCACTTTTCCGTGAAGCACTTCTTTGGATAGATAGTATGTAACATCCTCAGTTCCTCTCTGTCTAGGCATGTTCAAAAGTGTTATCCAAAAGGAAAGATAGAAGAGGAATAGGGACCGTGAAACAACTTAAATGAAAACATTCGAGATAGTAGTAGAGTCCAGCGTTTAAAGTTGAGTACATGCCAAAGAACAATAAAAGCTACCCAGCCCTTGTGTTTATCAGAAAGCAAAATGAGTACCTGATGAACCAAACTCATATACAGGGCCATTGGAATATTGGTAGAGAGCAAGAAAAAGATGGCCAACTGCATTTTTGCAGGGCATTTGCTATTGATATTCGATGATTCTTTTCCTTTACCATTTGCAGAAACCGATGTTCTTAATGCAGCTAAGGAACGCCCAGAGAACATCAAACTATAGGAAGTACGGGCAGAACAAACCTGTAACTCAAAGTCAAATTAGAAGAGTATTAGTTGTCAACAGAATGAATGATCAAAGAACCAATTTAATTGTATAAATAATAGAAGAGGTACCTGAATTCTTTGTGGCCTAGCACACTATAAAGTCCTAAAACCCATGCAATAAAGCCAGAAAGCTTCCAATGATTGGATTGCATGATTCCAGCAACAGAAAATGGTAAGAAAGAGAATATCATGACTGTAAATCCTTGAGTGAAGTACCAGTACCACTTGTGAGTCCCATAATAGTCTCCACCAGCAGAAAGAAAATTGAATCTTAGAAAATTAAGAGGTACAAAGACCCATGAGCCGTACATCAAACAATCCAATAAAAATGTAAGACCAAGCACCAGGACCCTGAAACAATAGGTCAAAAAAAGTAGAGAGAACGATTATAATGTCAATACAATTATGCAAAACTACACTTAATTGACATGAATGCATGGACTGGTTCCATAAGGGCTTTAGACAATTCATTAAGATTTTTTGTCACCTTGCAGTGGTGCTGCCGTCTTTCCTAGATGTTGCTTAACTTAAAACACGGGGACTACTAAAACGAAAATAAGACATGATTTACCAAATTATTTACATAATCAGGTAAAAACTCATTTCCGAGAATTATATAAGGCCAGACTGGTTTTAAGTGACAGACACTTCGAGGTATCATTACTGTCTTCATCACCTTTATCACGTGCATATCACATTTCATTAATCACTAATAACCCTATAACTGCCGCTCCTTTTATATAAGGACCAATTAGTGCGACAACAAGTTTCTCTTCTTTTGCATCTATCCCAATTGCATCATTGCACACTCATCAACTATAACTCCATGTTACCATTAAAGCCAAACTTCAAAAAACTCACAATTCAAGCTTCATTTAAAATTACTAGTCCACTGCCGAAATAAAAGAGAAAACAAACAGGACAAATATCATTATGGGAATAACCTATGATATAATTCAGAAGCACATAAAGTTCCTAATAATTTTAAGCACTATGGAAATGTGTTCCGAGGGAGATTGGCTATACCTACCCCATAGGAGCCACTTCCAGAAAAATGAATCTCAGTTTATCACATGTCAAAAATAGCTCAAGAAGGCCAACATACAGCCATATGATAGCACTCGTTGGTCTGATAGCACAGGCTAATGCGGCAATAATCAAACCCCACTTCCTTGATTCCAAAGGAAGTTTGCTGGAAGAAGGCCTCATACAGGGCCAGTAGTACAGGCTCACAAGGGTAAGAACAGTCTCCAAACTATTTGAAAATGTACGAGTGATACGGTAAAACATAAACCAATTTGTCAATTGTGAAAACAGCTGGAATTGAGTTAAGTACATACTTTACCAGAAACAGCCATATGTTTACAATAGTGTTTTCAGTCGGTAATAGTAATTGAAATTGACTATTTAAAATAAACATAGTGTTAGACATGAAATATTATCATTACAGAAGTAAAGAACCCCTCCTACAAAAGGATACAGCCCATTTAGCAACGCAGTCACCAAAGAGGATGACAGAGAGCTTATACAAGTATAAATCACCAAATGCAGCAAAAAAGGACTGAAACAGCCGAGGAGCCTTGACCTACAAAAGATGGAACAAAAATAACCATAAGAACTTCAAAAGACATTACTTGATGCAGCAGAAGTGTGGTGCCATTTGAGGGTGCAGTTAAGCAGAAGGAAATCATGGGAAACCTTACTAGAAGAAATACCAATGCAAATGAAAAATCTTATTTTAGTTTTTTAAATCACTTGATGATAGCATTTCATAATAGCTTCTATGAGCAACAATGAATATTTAAAATCAGAATAAGATTATTTTCTCAAGTGACGCATCTTTCCAGACTTGGTGCAACACCGAGCGCAGTGGCGTTCTAGGATTCATACAGCCGACCCCTTGTTGTTGTTGTTTCCAATAGTCATTTCTTAACTAGTAACAAGTATGAACTTTTAGCTCCACAACTCAGCTTAACATACAGTTCATAGGAAACCGTTCTTCCTTACATACAAATATATATAACATAAAATGTCTAATGTTGTAAAAGCCATTACCATGAACCATGGGGTATCAAGACCCACCATGGCAATCGCTTTGTAAAGGAAAGCAAAGAGAAATGGATGCAAATAGCTACGAATCCCCCTTCTCCACTCCCACGCCAAATGGCCATACCTGTCATTTGCACAACAATTTATAATTTACTTACCCTTTTAAATCAAGAATCTTTACTCTTTACCTTGTAAGGGAAAGGTGAAATTAGTGGGTACCCGAAAGTTATGCGATGCGCAACTTCAAGGGCTTGCCAGTGTTCATCAGGGTTAAAATAGGTCTGAATCAACAGAGCATTTGCTATTCGAAAGGCCAAGCAGAGTGCAAAAACTTTCTTGGAGGAGCCTAGAAAGCCAAGTTGTGAGGCTTCTTTTTGTTGTGGACCTAATTTCGACGGAACTGGGTTTTCGGTTTTGCCTGGTTCTGCTGCTGGTGAGACAGCAACACTCTGTCTTTGCCTCATAGTTCCACCCAATTGAAAAAACTTCTGTGGGTAAGGCAAAGCTCGAATTTCTTCAAATTAGAAATGCAAACCATTCAAATCAATGAATTTCAAATCTATAAAATTGAAATTCAGAGCTTGGAAAATGCATTGTTAGGGTAAACAGGGATTTTAATTCAACTACTAAATTATATAACAGCAAAATGAATTTTGCAGGGTTCCTCTAATCAGTCAAATTAATGAAAATTAACAATAATTACAGCAACAGTTAAATCAACAAAAAATACAACTGTGGAGATTGGTTGAGATATTAAACCCTAACCCTTATCGTTATTTCAACAGAGAGGCTTACTGGCGTCTGTCTAACTAAGGTGAGGCCGACGACATCGATACAGACGGAGAGACAGGTTGGGAGAGGTCAATCATCAACGGCGTTCGCCATGCCTGAAAGACACAAACGGGCTGACGGATTCACGGAGGGAGTATAGCGCGGAAGAGTCGGGGGATTTCAAATCGTCTGCATCCAAGTTTTGTCTTCCACTGTGCTCCTTATTCATTTGGATGACATCTGTCCAATTTTCATCAAGTCACATCTGTATAAAGGTAAAATTGGTGGGCCATAATTCTAGAGAAATGGTACATGTAGTCTATTAAATTATTGTCTCTTTATTTTATTTTTAAGACAAACGATTGTATCAAGTAGAGAAACAGGTTAAATCTTATAATATCTTAATAATGTGGTTTAATTTCGTCTTTGTCGAGAATCGAACCTAAGACTTCTAACTGACTTGTGAAGAGGAGCATCGCTATAAACCATTGACCGTAGTATTAAGTGGCGTCTCCTTACCATTTAGTACTTCATTAACACAATCTAGCGTTATTTTCCATCACTTGTAAATGAAATTTTTTTTGTTTGAATCTCATGAATTGTCAGCTTGATACAATTCATTACTCCACCACTTAGCGTAAATCATTAAAAAAAATGTGGTCTCTTTTGTATTACCTGTGAAACAAAATCAACAAACTTTCACCGATTTACACCTGAGCTTGTAAATCATTGTCAATTACACGCTAAATCTTTTTTGAACCAATTACACTCTTAAGTTTTATTAATTAACGAACTCCCTACCATTAGATTAATCAACAACAATGCATTCAATTATCCGTTCATATTTGTCATGTGAATAGCACGTAAGTCACTTAAGAGGGTAAAATCATTATTTTTTTTACCTAAGTGTGTCACTACTATGCAAAAAGGTCAATAGATTAGAAATGTGTAGACTGGAAAGTAGAATTGGTTCGCCGGTGTAGGATTTAGTAATAAAAAAAATTATTTTTAAATTCTGATAATAATAAAATATTGGTTGAAAGTATTTGAAAATATTGAAATGTGTTGTGAGGTGGAAAAAAATAGTTAGGTATTTATAGAAAATAAATTATAATTTTTTTGTATTTTTAATTAATTTTTTATATTTTTGTATTTTTAATTAACTTTTTATGATTTTATAATAGTGACTAACGTCACTATAACATGACACACCCCGACTCGAAATGTCAACTATGACTCCGAATCGAGCTGTGATGGCCAACACCTGAAAGATGACGAAGCCATAAAGTGTAGTGATGTGGATTTGTGAATAAACTTAAACTTAAAAGTGCCTAAATATAAGAATGCGATGTGAGCGGAAATGAACTCATTTCGCACGTGATTACAGAGCATAAGTAAAGTACAGTAAGGTAAGATAAGGGTTATACCATCATAGGTAGTCAGTCACCTATACTGAGGTATGCCAAGAATCCTCATCGATACGGAAGCTCAGCTACTAAAACCTGGAGGGGTGAAAAATAGAAGGGTGAGTGGGCAAAAACAAAGCGTTTGAAAACATATTTATCTTTATGAACATAATAACCCATCTCCGTAAAACCCGTATAGTTTCCAGAAAATACAATTACGTAGGTATGAAAACCAATGCACAAGAGCAGTGAAAATTGAAGTATGCCATGTCATAATATATCAGCAATATAAAATAGTATGTCAGTCGGAGTCACCTAATGTGACATGTACGACTAGACATGTAGCTTATCAATCTAGGCTAGCACACGAGTCGGAGTCACCTAGTGTGACTTGTACGACAGGATGGGTATAAATATGTACGCTCAAGTGCTACGATCACGTGAAGGTTGTGCGATAATTCGTGGGTCACCTACGAGTCGGAACCACCTATTGTGGTCTGTACAACAGGCTAGCACCGGACTTGGATCCAAGGTGAGCGTACGGTGCAGAAGGTGAACAATCACGTGAATGCTAGCCCTAGCCCCGGGCAAGAGCATTAATACCGAGGTGCAGCCATGATGAGCTCTAAATAAATGTATGCATACCAATGCAATACAAACCCATTCAATCACATAATACTCACTTGAAGCTTACCTGAGTCTCCGCAGCATCACACAACAATTCACAAATGTAACAATGCAATATTTAAAATGTAACTTGTTTACAACATGGCAAGCAAAGCATAGTTCTATATAAAAACATTTCTGGAAACTATATGTAAATATATTAACAATGCAATATTTAAAATGTAACTTATTTACGACATGGCAAGCAAAGCATAGTTCCATATAAAAACATTTCTAGAAACTGTATATAAATATATATATATATAACAAATTCCCATTCACAGTTCATGCCGCCGAGTCGAACCCGCCTCATAGCATCGAGAGTCCTTACGATGCATTTCGCCTAGAAACGAAACCATTTAGGTAAATACGTAATGTACTAATATATAAACGCGTTTTCGTACAAAGTACGACTAATAAAGAAACTATTTTGAAACAATCGAATTTCAGAAAATGGAGGGCGGATTTGGGTCCGGCACATCGAGAAACCTAAGGAGGGACCTCGGGTTCTTCTCAGTGCCACCACACGCGCCGCCACATGGTGGCTGCACAGGCAGCTACGCGCAGCCCACGCGCAGTCACTATGATTTTGCAGATTTTTCCCTCAACTTTCAGAGCTTAAAATGAGCTCGATTCTCAACCAAATTCAATGATTCAAAAGCCAACTAGAAGCTAGAAATGTGGAGAACATGTTTGTACCAGTTTGAAGTTGAATAGTGGCCAGAGTTGGCCGGGGAAATGGCTTGAAAGTGGTCAAATGGCCACATGTCCAAGTTTTCCAGATTCTGGGAAATTTCATCCCAACTTTCAAAGCTAATATCTAGCTCGCTACCTAACCATTTTTAGTGTTCTACCTATGTATTTGAAGCTCGTAATGAGGAGAACAGTATCGTACCATCTTAAGGTCAAAACATGGTCGGAGCTAGCCGAAAAAGTGATTTGAAAGTGGCTCAACGGCCAGAGTTTATTCCTTCCACAAATCTGGGGAAAATTCTTCCCCAAGTTGCGATCTGCATTAAAACACCCATAAACCTCATATTTAAGATTAGAAATATCACCAAGGGATCAAAATAAGAAAGACTCGAGGTTGGGGGTTCCAAAATCACCTTGGTTGTGAACGGTGGGAAGTTGCCGTGAAAAATGGCAAGGGTGGTGAGGGTGGTGATGGTGGTCAGCCGCGAGAGCCGTTGTGGCTGTACCATTTTTCCACCATGAAATGGTGATGGTGGTCACGCTGGTTAGGTCACAGCCTCAGTGAAGTGAGTGCAGCAAGAGAGCTCAAGAAGGAGAGCCTAAGAGTGAAGGAGAATGTCCGAGATAGAGAGTTATGGTGGTGGTATGGCGAAGCTCTCCGGAGAAGGCAGTGGGTGTTGGTTGATGTTGGTTGAACTTGCGGAGAAGAAGAGCTGACAGGGATGAGAGACGAGAGACGAGAGAGTTCTCGAGAGGGATATCACGGGAGGGAAAGGAAAAAGGGCACTAGAAATAGGGTGCCACGTGTCAGTCATGTGGTGGTCCAAAGTGGAGAAATATCTCCATTTGTGAACTTACCAAATTACCCTTACATTTCAAATTCCATAATATCCCCATTTTTGCTCCAAATTCAAATCCGATTATGCCCACGCGTTCGTATCGTCGAGTAATACCCAAATACGCTAAAAGAATGAGTCCTACATCTCCTGACGGTCAACCAAAGTCACAATCCTTGCCTCTAGGGAATTTTCATAAATTCACTCTTTTAAAATTTATAAAAACAAAAAATTAGTGACGAGTTGTCACATAACATCACATAACCCAAGGACTAGGCTAGGCAATTATAGCCTGGGGGTCTAACCGAGCTCCCCTATAGCCCAGTGGGCTTAGACAAGTTGGAGGAGATTTTAGTGGGGGAGGGGATTTAATCCACTATTCCCTAGGGGATAGCATCATGCAAGAAGTGCCCTTTAACGGCTCATAAACTATCGACATGACAAATAGGATCTGAAAATTGAAAGTAGGATGTTAAGGAGAGAATTGGTTATTTATAAAATTTTAAAGGAGTATTACCTAATATAAAAATTCAAGGTAAATTGGCTTTGGCTCATAAGTACATAGGGTAAGACACCCAAAACCTCCAAATCAAATAGATTTTTGTCTTAGTTGCTTTATTGTTTCCTCAATGTACTGTGAAAATATTAAGTATCACATTTTCCCCCAAAAAGTTAAAGAAAAAATAGAAGATGTAAGTAATTGTGGAATTAAACCCAACGAATAATATACTTATAGCATTGAAGCTATATCCCTATTTCTTGATTCAAAATTACATGGAATAAAGTGACTTCTCTAATCAAATCTAATCTTTTAATACTAAACAAGGCCAAAAAGAGAAATATCTAAATCATAACTTGATATTGATGCAGCTAGTTATAGTTGCACGCCTAGGATGCCAAACCACAGAAAAGTATCATTCGCGGTTGATCAAGGTGACATTTTTTTACAATGTGCATCAACGACTCCAAAAAGAAACTGATAGGTACCGTTTGGTACGTGGGACAGGACGGAACGGAGTGGGACGAGGCGTTCCGTCCCACGTTTGGTGCGCCTAAAATGGGCGGAACACGTTGTTCCACGGGATGAATTTTGGGTGAATTTTCGTTCCGCCTCACCCCCTGGAACGACTCGTTCCACATCCGTGGAACACAAAATTATAACATATATGTCTCCTTCTTCTTCCTCCTTATTTCCATCCGATTGCATCTTTACTCCCTTTCCGTTTCGTCCCGTCCTGTCCCGTCCCGTCCCGTCTGCATACCAAACGATACCATAAGGAACCAACTAAGGCCATCTTCAACCGAAGACTAGCCAGATGGCTCGTTTTAGCCCTTTGGCCCTCCAAGAAATTAATATTTTAATGAACAGTGCAAGGCCATATTCCTTACCATCTCCAATCGAGGGCCTATTGTAGAATTATTAGAGAGACAGGTCATACGACCCACTTCCAACAACATCGATATTGTCCCCAACTTGGTAATTACCACCTGTACAATCTGTCAGGTGTGGGGTTTTATCACAAAAGGTCTCGGTATTAGTTAGAGTGGGGTTAGGATATTTAAACTATTACTTTTCTTTTTGTATGGCCGATGTGGGATTCAACACACCCCCTCACGTGGGACTGGGACCCAATTAGTGGGTCACACATGGGAGATCCATACATTGGCAACCACGTGGAGCCAAGGGGACTCACCTTACACGCGGGGCCAAGGGACCCACCATCATCGTGCGGGGCCAAAGGGACCCACCCATCACGTGACAGTATAGTACGGGCCCGCTCCCTGGCTCTGATACCATGTAGAATTATTAGAGAGACGGTTCATACGACCCTCTTCCAACAACACCGATATTGTCCCCAACTTGGTAATTACCACCTGCACAATTCGTCAGGTGTGGGGTTTTATCACAAAATGCCTCGATATTAGTTAGAGTGAGATTAGGATATTTAAACTATTACTTTTCTTTTTGTATGGCCGATGTGGGATTCAACACATAGGGCTCGTTTTAGCCTTGTCACAAAAAACCGTCTCCAACCGAGGGCCAAAGAGCTATAGTATGGAATGTGAAGAATTGAAATAAAATGAGATAAGATAGTATGAAATAGTGAAAATATGTGAGAAACGGTGTAGGAAAAAATTAGAAAAAAAAAAAAAAAAAGGTTGTTAGGCATAAAAACAAAAAGCGGGCTAGGACCATAAAAAAAATACTAATCCCTAAACCCTAAAGTGGGTTGGGCAATGGAAAATAACCAAAAAAAAAAAAAAAGGGTTGGGCTAATGGAAAAGAACAATATATATATATATATATATATATATTTTTGAAATTGGGGTAGCCAGCGGGCTGGCTGGTTGGCTAAAAGTGGCCAGTCGGTTGGCCCTTTGGCTCTTTCAGATTTCGTGGAGCCATCAGGCCTAGCCCTCGGTAAGAGACAGTTTTCAGGCGTTTTTTTGTCACTCTGGCCCTCTGGACCATTCGGTTGGAGATGGCCTAAGGTCATTTCCATCGAGCCTGTCATAAAGTCATAGGAAAAAAACATAGCTCGTTTTGACACAAAACTCATCTCCAATGGAGGGCTGGGCCAAAAAAAATTGGGACCCACCAGGCCAAAATATAGCCAAATGGCCAAAAGGTTGGCCAAACATAGCCAACCAGGCAACCCTGAAAGTTGGGCCCAACTGTGCTGCTAGCTGACGTCATGTAGCCTTTTTTTTTTTAAGACGAAATTAAAAAAAAAATTGAATTTTTTTTCCTATAAATACCTTAGCTATTTCTACACCATTTCTCACATCATTTTCACCATTCCATACTATCTTACCTCATTGTAATGTAAAAGTTGCTAACATGCAAGTAAAATTAAAATATTTAATAACATGAAACTTAAAACAACATTTTAATATGGTAGTTTATTCAATTAACCAATAAAGTTAAGGAACAAACTTAAAATAATAAATTATTGAGGGGGTTAAAAAATAGCTCCCTTTGGTTGGAGATTGTCTATAGATATGGTCGGGGGCTAATCGTAGCCCCTTCGGTTGGAGATGGCCTAATGTCCATACTACCATGAATTTTGTCCACAACACCATCAAAGAGGCACTTGTGGATAAAAATACTAAAAGGAGAGATTCACAAATAACCTCATCAAAGAGGCACTTGTGGATAAAAATACTAAAAGGAAAAATAGATGTGCACAACTCATGCGTTCAAGTAAGAGAAATACTAGAAGGAAGAAAGGGGCAACCACCAACCACAAGCCAGAGCAAGAGGTTGACGACTATGAATATATTAGATCTAGGGTTTTAAAATGGTACTACAATTATCATAAAGTGAGTGAGATTTATGAAAATGAATGTAGCTTTTTAACTTACAAGAGGTCACCAACCCCACTCATAGATCACGTCGTTGAGTCGAACCCGTTCGAACTAGAATAGCTGAACTCACCGATAATAATCGCACCTAAGCATAATATTAGGACCCATTAGTAAAACTCCACTAAAACAATTAAATTTGGGAAAACGGATGCGAATTTGGAATCAGAGTATCGAAATACGCTAAGGAGGGTCCCTGGCAAATTTTGTAAAAAGTCAATGAGAAGGTCGATGGTCAACACTAAAAAGTCAACCAAGACGCCCCGGTGGTCAACTACGTTAAAACTTTGGAATTTCACTAAATAAATGTCAAAAACGGACTCGGGTATTCCAAAGAATATTCCAAACCCAACTCATAAATGAGTTTGGGCCGGATCTGGGCTTGGATTATAGGCCAACCGGTTTAATGTGTCAATGGCCCAAAGGTTATGGACCAAAGATTATAGACCAGGTTTTGGGCCAAGTTTGGGCTTCGGCCCCCTTTTTTTTTGTTTTCTTCTCCGGTCGGTTGCCACTACAACCACCGGATTCTGGAAATTTCACCAGGGGATAGAATGAGGTTCTAATAACCACAAATCTTCATTAAACCTAATCACCTAATATACCAAATCGAAGATTAAAGGATGAGGAATCGAAGTATACCATTACAACTCCCGGATGTGGCCGAAGTGGGTCGAAAAATCACCTTCAACTTTCCCTAGTTCGCCGAAAAATATGGGGAAATTTCCCATGTGCCATTTCCAATGTCGGAGAATGAAGGATCTCGCCATAGTTCGAAAGGTTAGGTGTGCTACTGCTACTATGGAGTGGTCTGTGTTTCTGTGCATGTGTGCACCGACAGTGGAAATGAGGAAACATATGAGGGAGAGAGAGACATGAAACGTGGCGGTGCGGTGGCCGCCGGATTTATTCTGGTGTTCACTTGCAGATAGCATAGAGGGAAGAGAGTGTAGATAGTTTGAGAGGAGGAGGAAGGAGAAGGTCATGGCGAGGTGGTCATCGCTGGTGGCAGAGGAGCTCGCCGGAGTGGCGAGTTGTGTCGATCGCCGGTTTCTCTGCGTTTGCAAAGAGAAAGAGAGCTGAGAGTTAGATTAGAGAGAAATGGGAGTTTTAAAATAAGGGAGATGGTGCTCTAGGAAGAAGGGAGTCACGGGGACAAAGAGGAGAGGTGACCCACCTAGGTGGGTCCCATTGGCTCACAAAACAAAGCCACAAATGATAAAACAGAAAAATAACTCCCGAAACGTGAAATTACTAAAACGTCCTCCACAATCGTAGTTCCGCAAAATTTTAACCGTAGCTCCGATTTCAGTTATGTTTGCGCCCACGCGTTCGTAGCGACGAGTACTACGATAATATGCTAAGAGTATGGTTCATAGGTGTTACGATACAACGGTCAACGAAAGTTAAAAATCTCGCCTCTAGGGCATTTTCGTCAAACCACTATTTTGAAATTTATAAATTCGTAAAATTAGGGACGGGTTGTCACATGGCAACGGGGCAGATTGGGTTTGGATGTGTCATCCCCATAACCAAACCCGTTTGTTTTCTCCGTACCCGAAACCGTAAAAAACCTGAACGGTTTTCCCTTTATGAATTTATAATATTTCTTTCTTATGAAAAATTAAGCAAGTGTTACTACACACTTGCTAAAATTTAACTGATTAAACAGTAATTCTTATACAAACAAAATGGACACTATAAGGATATCCAAACATCAACCACTTTCAAATTGAAATCTTAAAATCATAACGACAATACTTAGATGGTTCTTCGTTAGCAGTGGACATCAGAGATGGCTATGATCTTCAGAGGATGAGAGGGAGAAGAAGGTCGACCGTACTCTTCTATGATATTCGCCAAATCCTCGTCGGACTTGACAGAAATCAAGGTCTCTAAGTCTCTGTTCGGCAATGGACACCGCAATTCAATAGAATAGCCATTCAACTCCGCAGGCTTCACCATTAGCTCTGAACACACAAAAAAATTCGAAATTAGCATCAAAATTGAAACAAAGCAACTAGAATCGAGTCCAAAATTTCAAGAAATTAAGCAAGAATCGAAAGAGGTTAAAGTTTGTTGCTAATTTGTAAGATTCCATGAGTTCTTCCATCTTTTTTGACCTTTGAGTTCTTCCAGATTTCTTGACTGAAAACATTAAAATTTTTGGAATAAAGATAGACTTTGAAGTCTGCACTACACACTCAAGACCTTTGGAGTCTCTCAAAAAGTATTAAAGTTGCTAAAGAAAAAAAAAGGGATTTCATTCTTTTATAAAAAAAATATATAAATAATAAATATTTATATTTTTTATTAAAGAATGAAAACGGGGCGGGTTCGGGTACGGGTTCGGAGCGGATACCCCTATAACCATAACCGAATCCGAAACCGAACAATTTACTCAACGGTTACCCATAACAGTAAAAAACTCGAAATTTGATCCCCGAAACCGAACTGTTTCGGTCGGTTACCTATAGGGATCGGATTTGACAGATTAAATTGCCATCCCTATCAACGATCCAAACCGCATGTTTAATTATCACAATGAAATTTCAATTTTTCTTAGAGAACAAAGTATTCGTCAATTTGTCACATCCCGGCCCGGGCCCCCACCACATCCTGAGCACAATATTGTCCGCTTTGGGCCCCGACCACTCCCTCACGGTTTTGTTTCTGGGAACTCACACGAGAACTTCTCAGTGGGTCACCCATCCTAGGATTGCTCTCGCACGAACTCGCTTAACTTCGGAGTTCCTACAGAACCCAAAGCCAGTGAGTTCCCAAAAGACCTCGTGCTAATTGGAGGTGAGAATATACATATAAGGCTTACATGATCCACTCCCCTGGACGATGTGGGATGTTACACAATTTCTTTGAACTCAATTAGATGTCTTAAATATTTTCAATTTGGCTAGTATTTTGCAAGGATGATCGATGAGGTGCAACTTGAAAAATAGATAGTTTAAATCGTTAAATTTCAATGTGGTGTGGGCCCTATTTTTAATCCCCATTTTTATATTAAAAAAATAGATATCCCTTCTCCTAAAAGCTTCCTTTTAACCAGTGAAGAAAATATCAATAATATCGGCGATATATCGCCGATATTATCGGTTTTTCCCCCAACCGATATTTTAAGTGGTATCCAAGGGGTTTTCGGAAAAATATCGCGATATTTTTTGAACTGTTACTCGGAGAAGAACGCCGGAGCTTCTACAGCTCCGGCCGACTGTAAAACAGGACCCTAGACTCCGATCTAGGGGGTCCGAGACTTGTCGGAGGAGGAAGACGAGGAGGCGGAGCAGTCGACACGGACGACAACGTTTTCGACTTGGGGGACGAGGGAGTGGAAGCGGCGAGAAACGACGCAGCAGGGGCCGAGGGCGGCGGTTGCTGCTACGGCGGCGAATTTTGATTCCCGGTGGAAGCCATGGGAGGAGGAGCAGCAGATCTATAAATATGTGTGTGGATTTTGTATGTGAATGAAAAAGATGGGATTTTGATTCCCTGATGGAATGGATTTTAGAGAGAGAGAAAGAGGGGTGACCGGGAATTTGGGATTTGCAGAGATACTGGGATCTGAAGAGAGTGACGAGCAGGGAGGAGAGAGAGAGCGACAGCGAAAAATAATTAAAAGTTGTGGGAATGAGGAAGGAGGGAGAAAGGAGAAGGGTGATGGTGATGTTCCTCGCGCAGGGAGATGGGTGCGTGCGATGGGTGCGTGCGTGCTGCGGTGCAGAGAAGAGAGATGAGGGAGATATGAGAGAGAGAGCCGAGAGGGAGACAGAAGAAAAAGAAAAGAAAACATAAAGAAGAAGAAAAGAAGAAGGGAGTCACGGGGGAACAGAGAGAGAAAAGAGAAGAGTGGAGGGGGTGCCACGTGGCCACTTCAGAAAGAAAGGGATCCAATGTTTTGGATCCTGATTGGGTAGTCAAAGAGGACCAATTTGATATGTTAAAATGTTTAGGGGATAATTACACAAATATATCTTTATAAATGGGGGTGGGTGTTACATATTGCCCTAAAAAACTCCAAGTAATTACAACATCGTATTAGAATTGTAATTGATCCTTGTTAGATTTGGTTTAGAAATTCTATGTAATTTAGTGATTGTTTCATATTAGGTTTAGATTTGAATTTTTTACTCCATTCAGATTTTAAAGGATTATAATAGATTTAAAAATTTATGAATTTTGATGAAGTTTAATAATTTTTAAAACTTTTATGTAAAATTTTAAGTGAATTCCCTCAAATTTTCAGGGAGCGATTTGAGAATGTTTAAAATATTATGTGAAATATTTCTAATTTTTTCGAGTTTCCCAACTTTTTAAAAATCTCTTCGAATCAATTTCTAAATGAATACATTTGGAATGTATGAATTTCTTAAAAATCATGATCGAATACCCCTTAGACTTTAAAGAATCACTTAAAATCCTGATTAAATGCCCTTAGATTTTTAAGGAGAATTAAAATGTTTATAAGCCCCGATTGGATGTACCGCTTAATTTAACTAATTGACACAACACAACAAATGACACACCCCGTCCCGAAGGAGGGCATGCTGGCCGTCACGTGAGAGTGACGTAACCATTTACACAGTTCGAAAGCTTTAAAGAATACGATTACTAAGATATAACACCCGAGGGTGAATCCTACTTTTGTGAATTCTGTCAGAACACCGTTGGATTCCTCGTGGCCACCAAAGCTCTGCTAACTGGAACCTGGAGGGGCGCAAAACAAAATTGAGTGGGTCAGTAAAACAAAGTTTTTCGAAAACATATCAATTAAAACATTTCTAACCCCTCGCTGTAAAACCTGTATACTTTCCCAGAAAATAGCATAATAGCATATAGTTTTTCATAGATCTCAAATCATCATCTTTCTTAAAACCAGAGAGTACGCCATGTAAAAACTTTAAAAAGAAATCAGTTTGAATGATGCATCAATGTAACAGGTGAAGTAGTGAATTAACCGGAGACCCTGCAGTTGGTCCTGTACGGTTAATTCTATAGTTCAACATTCAATCCGACCGGAGTCACCTCGGTGACCTGTACGGTCTAACTCTGCACGTCACTCGGAACTACATAAGGTAGTCTGTACGATGACAGGTGTATAATTACGCTCCAGTGCTTCTCTCATCAATCATCTGCGCGCATAATCTAAGGTCACCCACCAGTCGGAACCCATCTAATGGTCTGTACGACTGGCATGTCGGAACCACCTATAGTGGTCTGTACGACATCCACCTACTTGGATCCAAGGCGAGCGTGCGGTGTGGTGAATAATAATATAAGCACTAACACCTAGGGTGCAGGTTATGAGCTTAAACGTCTCAACATCAAACAATTCAATTAATAATGAACTCACCTGACTTACCTGTGCCTCCACAGCACCATGCACATGTATGCATCATATATCAATCATATAATTCATATCATTCATCACATGCATATCATTCCTATCATGGCATTTCATTCATATCATGCATCTCGTTCATGCATGGCATTTTAGAAACATACTTTCATTAAAAACTCAGTTTCTGGGAAATTCAATAGTATATAGGTAAATACATAAAATACTGCCCACTCACCTGGAGTTCGCTCAACAACTCCCTAGCACAACACATCGAGGCGTCATGACGATCGGCGCCTAGAACAATAATCAAATCCAACCTCAGAAATCATATCGATAGAATATAACTTATATAAAACACGTCACTACGCAGTTCGATCTGGAAGATCTGCAACTCAGATTTCCAATCTATAACTTCCAGAGGTCCACAATATACCTCTAGGACAACATCCTAAAATTTCATTACCATCCAACGGTCGGATCTCCGTCAATTTCCAAAACCAAGTGACGGTTAACGTTCTATTTTATGAACTTACAACTCCAATTCCGAAAGATCCGTAAATTGGATTCCCGATCCGTAAGTTCATATAATCCTCAAATATTACGTATTACAACGTATCAAAGTTTGGTGACGATCCAACGGTCGGATCGTCAATTCACATTTTCACCTAACCACGAATCGTAACGAACTTAGGTTCAATTACTCAATTTACGTCCATCAATTATCAAAACTGAACCTAGAACATTAAACACATGCTAAGAATGACATTGGCGGGCCATTGGCCACGCGCCGCCGCACGGGCCGCCGGAAAATCTAACTATTTCCAAAAATTACCAAAATTTGCAGATTTGAAGATCTCAATGAGTAGAGTAACTTTCATACCTGTGGCCAAGGCCAATTTGGCCTGGAAGTGCTTCAATTTCACCAAAACCGTGAAGAACCCTAGAATTGGGTGATTTCAATTCGACCTTCAAATCAACTCCGTCGTCCTAACCAATGCTTGGGCTTTGTTCTAGGCCTCAAGGGGAGTCTAATGATGGCAACAATCGAGAGAAATTGTTTCAAAAATAAGAGAATCGAAGACATAAAGTTGCCGCACCCTTTGGTGCGTTTTTCCCAATTTCAACACCAAATCTCTCCAAATTTGAGATGAAAATGATGAGGAAGGAGTAGTAGGATACTTACTAAGTGAAATCATGGCTCAATTCGCCGGAAAAATGGAGAAATTTCGACGAAAGTGGGTGGAAAACCCACCGGGTCGCGCGGGTCGCGGGTTGAAACCCATTTTCTGTTCTTCCTCCTCCGCTTCTCGGCCTCTCTCCTTTCCTCCTTTCCCCTTCTCTGGTTGGCCAGTCTCTTCCTCTCTCTTCTCCCCATTCGCCAGCTCTCTCTCTCCTTTCTCTCCCGGAGCTTCGGCTCTCTCTCCTCTGGTTGGGCAGATTTGTCCAATCCCCATTTCTGTTTCTTCCTCTTCTTCTCACGCGCACACACACACACAAAACCTTATTTATTTATTTTTTTTTTCTTTCCCTCACATCCAAGCCATCCATTTCAAATCTTCATTAAATCTGGGCCGTCCATTTTCATAAAATAAATTCCAGATTTTATTAAAATTATAATTCCTAAAATGCCCAAATTTTCAAAAGTTAATAACTTCTTCGATATAACTCCAAATCACAAACCGTCTGCGCCCACACGTCTGTAGCGACGAGTACTACGAGGATATGTCAAGAAAACAAATCTTAGATGGCACGACACGACGATTAACCTCGAATAATGTGCGTGCCTCAAAGGGCATTTTTGTAAAATCCTTTATTAAAACTTTAAAAATTCTTAAAATTAGGAACGGGCTGTCACAACAAAACCAGTTAAGATTACAAATTAACACAAAAGACGACTTGATGCGAGGTCATATCTAAAAAACTTGCCGCAATAAGTTCCAATTGGTGTGTTTAAACTTCTTTCATTAATTACTACATATTTTCTACACTCACAATGTTTGTCAGCTCGCTATATAATCAACTTGATAATGTTAAATCCATCATGCAATGCATTTCCTTCCAATGTTTTGTGATAAACTAATAGATAATTGACTAAATAAACATCCTGCAAAGTTTCAATAAAAATTTCCAAGTTTTTCTTACAATTTCCGTGGTTTCCATGTAATTTTTATCGATATCGATATTATCCCGATATTTCCATCGATATTTCTGTGTTTTCGGACTACCGATATTTCCGATATTACCGATATTTTCTTCCTTGCTTTTAACATAAAGCAATGACCCATAATAAAATGTTAGATTAAAAACAACAAAGCTAGAGAAATAATATATGCAATCTTTTTAATTCATGCATGATTCACTTTTCTCAACTTAAAAGCCAAAATTTAACAGGGACGTGCACAAAGTAAAAAAAATTTGCGAAAGAAAAAAACACTCCCTTAACAGCATGTTTACTTACAAGAAATAAAATTTGAATTGTTTTTATTAGTCTATTTGTTCCGTATACGAAATATGGTATGAAAATAATTACATTTATTAACTTTCTCATGTGTTTACAAACACATACAAAATTAAAATGTGTTTGTTTCCCCTTTAAATCTATAATCAAATACTAAAATTCAAGAAGCATGTTAATTAGGGAGGGCAAGTTGATCCCATTTTTTTTCTTACTTCCCTTTATTTCAGTTGTCTGATTTCTTCTTTCTTCTGTAAGTAAAGATACCCTAAAATTAATAGATTAGGACAGCGGGCACCTAATTTTTTTTTTACACACTTTGCAGGACCCTTAGTAGTGTATTTCAACGATCCAACCGCCTATTTTTTAGATCTCCTTTCAAAATCATGTCTACAAAAATTACCCAAATTCGAAACTGTATTCGTTAGTTTTCTTGATTACAAATGAATGTCTAAGTGGTTTTGAATTTATCTATTTTTTTTGTAAAGATGGTTTATGAATGATGAATTGAAATATAGACGATTCAAATATTTAAAAAAGTTATGAAGTGTTCCCTATAAAATGTTTGTCAAAATGTCTGTCAAAAAAGGAGTCTCCGATCTTAACTCAAAATTGATATAGCAATTTGATTTGATTTAAAGGCGGTTTCAAACCCAAACCAAAACAAATATGGACCAATTGTAGTTGGAACCAAACCACGAAAGTTTAAAAACTGAACGAACCCTCTATAAATATTAAATGATGAATTTAATGAGGAGCTATGACATAAATTCAGTTCAAATCCTCTTGAATCAAGTCCCATAGGCATTGCAAGAGAAGGAACAATTAAGAAACGATTCAGTTCCTCGTCCCATAGTTGCATAAACATAAACACAGAAAGGGATGGATACCTCTAAATTACCCCCTTAAACCCTAAACAGTGCAAAGCTTGAAAATATGAATGAGAGAGAGAGAGAGAGAGAGAGAGAGAGAGATGCATGGCAGAGTACAGCTACGAAGGCGTTAATGCTTAAAGATGGAATTAGGTAATGTACACTCATGCGAGCAGTGGGCATCAGAATTGCAGTTTAGCGCTGCATATTGATACTATTGTAGCATGATATTATATTTCTTGGTCTTTGCCTTCTCCTTACGTAGGCGGCTGCAACATATTACATATAAATATAATTAATATATATATATATATAAAAAGAGAGAGAGAGAGAGAAAGACTGATTGATTGACCATGTATTGTCCCATCAGAAAGGTCGTGATGATTATCAAGGATTAAAAGGCTGCCAATCCTCCTCCTTCCCAATTGCTGTAAAGATCCCACAAATTTATAATCTCTGCACGCACCCCACGCGATTTTTTCTTTCACTTTTACCCGATATTTAAAATATTTGTATTGGTAAAAATGTTGGCATGTATATTTATAAAAATATTAATAGGTATATCGAATATCGATATCAATTGTTTTTATTGAAAATTATGAAAAATTAAAAATGAAATTTTATGGATTATCAAATATTAATTTGAAAAAAATATATGAATTTATCTTATACTTACTGTATGTGTTAAAGATATAAAATGACGTTTAACTTTCACCTCTCATTTTCAAGAAAATATCCATTATATTGAATAAATTTTAAAGCATTGCTTTTACCCAATTTCAATGGGGACCGTGAAGTGTGGAATACACTTTCATTCATGGTGTGTGAAACTGGAAATTTCTCATGTCATTTATTTATTTATTTTGATTTAATACTACAAAAGTAACCATTGTCTCGTATTGTCTTTCACATTGGAATAATTGCCCTCCTATCTCCTTTCACCACCAGTGAAGCAACAAGACGCCAATATGTATGTATAACCCTGACCCTAACCCTAACCCTAACCCTAACCCTAGCAGCTAATTAGCTCCTACAACAACACAAAAAGAAAGTGGATCGAGGTGGGGAAGAAGATCAATGAAAAAGAAAACCCCAATCAGCTGGGTTTTTGGGCAGCTTTACTTGCAAAGCTGTTTGATGTTTTTTCTCAACTTCTCCATCCTAAAAGCATCAAATGATCTTGTTTTGCAGTCCATCTAATCCCAAATTGGACATTGGACGTTGTGTTCCCAATCCTATACTCTATTATTAGACTGATCATAACTTCACAAGCTTTTTAGTTATGATATGGACATTTGTTGGTTCTAGCT
The DNA here is from genome assembly GCA_035220775.1 of Malus fusca. NCBI lineage: Eukaryota > Viridiplantae > Streptophyta > Magnoliopsida > Rosales > Rosaceae > Malus > Malus fusca. The sequence goes on from CM069071.1 coordinate 30,003,012, forward strand.
AGGCTTCTAGCTCTTGGACATGCATATGCGATGAGTCTGAGATGAGACGAGAGTGCATTACGTAATAGAAAATGATAACAAGTCATTGCTTTTTTCCAACATTTTTTTTTATTTTTAATCTTCAGGTTTAATAAATCAAACAGAAATAATCTATGAACATTAATTATTAAACAAGGTGAGAAGAGCAAGAAAAAAATAATATATGATTATTATTTTCCTTGGACAATCTCCAACCATTTGGTTAAAACTTAAAATTTTTAACCTAGAAACAATTTTTGTGCTCCATGAAACTCGTCAGAAACTTAAAATCGTCAGGATAATTTTTTCTTAAAGTACTTTAAAAAAAATTATTATGTGGACTATCCTAATTTAATTTTATGAACATTTAAACTAAAAATATTTAGATTCCGATAAATATTGAAAAATCACTAAACCGGCACCATCAAACTCGTAAAACACTATAAAAGAATATGAAACACATGAAATTGTTTTTTTTTTAAATTATTTTAGCCGTTGGATTTAAATTTGAACCGTTAGATTTTTTTTCTTACCTTTGGATTTGATCATATTAGATCTTCACTGCTGGATTAAAATATATATGGTGGTCAGCCCACTAAATTAGAGGGAATTCTAGGCTAAATTTGCCCCATAAATGAGTTTTTGGCTAAAACACATATTTGACCCAAAGGTTGGAGCATCTTGGGGGTAAGTTTATAACCAAAAATTTGAATTTTAGTCTAAGGTTGAAGTAAGTCTTACATTACATATCCATGGTTAATTCGTTTTTGTATTATTTACTTATTTGTATTTTCAGTAGACTTGGCATTCATGTCATTTTCGTGACATACTCGATATTTTAACGGGTTGTGTTGTGTAACACCCGTTAAAGTAAACGGGTAATATGACCCGATCCAAAATCAACTCATTAATATTATCAGGTAATATGACCCAACCCATTACTGTTAAGGAAGATATATTTTAAATCAATAAATAATGAAAATGAAAAATATAATTTGACCCCAAAAAATTGAAAACATAATACTAAATTTGTATATGTATATCACATTGTCACATAAATATTACTTCAAAACATAAAGACAACATTTGACACACCCCGACCCAGAATGTCCACTAGGACTCCGAATCAAGCTGTGCTGGCCGACACTTGGAATGTGACGTAGCCATAAAGTGTGATGATGTTGAAAAATATGAATAAATTTAAACCTAAGAGTGCCTAAATACTAGAGTGCACTGGTGAGCGGGAATGAACTCACTTCACACGTTCATTAGAGCATAAGCAAGTACAGAAGAGTGAATTAAGAATCGTACCCTCGAAATAGTCTCCAATACTAAGAATCGCCACAAATCTTCGGCGATAAGAAAACTCAGCTAATAAAACCTGGAGGGTGAAGACAAGACAAGGGTGAGTGGCCATATAAGTAAAATTTTAATAGAAACCATATAAAACATTCTAGCCCCTCGCTACAACACCTGTATAATTTCCAGAAAAAATCATAAATATACCACAACACAGAATCTCATTAATAATATCAAATAATCATGTGATTAATAACTCATACTAGCACGCAAGTCAGAGTCACCTAGGGTGACAAGTACGACTTAACCATATCTCATCACATATACTAGTTCATCACATATTTTGTCACATATGCTAGCTTATCACATATCTCATCACATATGCTAGCTCATCACATGTTCATCACATATGCTAGCTCATTACATTTTCATCACATATGCTAGCTCATTACATATTCATCACATATGCTAGCTCATCACATTTTCATCACATATGCTAACTCATTACATTTTCATCACATATGCTAGCTCATAAGTAAGGAGTTACCTCTAGTGACTTGTACGACTTATCCATAACTCATCACATATGCTAACTCATAAGTTCATAAGTCGGGAGTCACCTCTAGTGACCTGTACGACTTATCCATATCTCATCACATATGCTAGCTCATAAGTCGGGAGTCACATCTAGTGACATGTACGACTTATCCATATCTCAATAAGTATACCTGCACACAAGTCGGAACCACCTAAAGTGGTATGTACGACATGACTGGGTGTAAATAAATACGCTCAAGTGCTACGATCATGTGAAGACTGTGCGAATAATTGCGGGTCACCTACGAGTCGGAACCACCTATAGTGGTATGTACGACAAGCATGTGCACCTACCTTGAATCCAAGGTGAGCGTAAGGTGCGGGAGGTGAACATCACGTGAAAGATTGTGCCCTAGCCACGGGCGGGAGCACTAACATCGGGGTGCAGGTTTATGAGCTCTAAATGCATCTCATCATCTCGCATAACTAAAGCAATCTCACATGACATATACAACTCATAGGCAACCTGTACAACAATGTCGGAGTTGCCTAAAACATGCATGTAGTCATGCCATAACTCCATCATTTCAACTAATACCATAACCTTACCTGAACTTACCTGGGTGTCCTGCGTTCACTTTTGCATTTCAAGCGTTCACGATAATTATGTGCAGGCAATATACATGTAAATAAACCATGATGCAATCTGATACTCAAACATGTCATAGCATTATCAATTATATACATCCATATATATATATATATGTGTGTGTGTGTGATAAGGCATAAAATGCATAAGCTGTAACGCCCTACTCTCGAATTATTTATTTTTGGAAATAATTATCGATGATAGGACCACTAGACACTAGTTTAATTAACTATCATTACTTACGTTTCCTTACTTCAATTTCTTGATTCTTCACACATTGATTTATGACCAACAATTAATCCCCCAGTAGTAAGGTTAACTCTCACACTTTCCACCAATGTCCCTCACATTACTCAATTCCCTAACAAGACTATTACCTCAATTATTTAGTTTCACTTCTTGTATGGCTGCATCTAACGTCTCGTTAGACTGCCTACGTACCCTAAACAGGGATCAAGCCATTCGTAGTTCATAATAGTATTTCAAAGCATTCATAGTAATCATAAGCAATAATCAATTCATAAACATTTATGGAATTGTCAATCATATATATATATATATATATATATATATATATATAATACACAATGGAATAGAAAATACCCACTCACCTGAGGTCCGCGGTACGACTCCCTAGAATGCATATCGAGACATCACGAACCATTGTCGCCTATGACCAATTATCAAATCACATCTCAGAGTTCTGACCGATAAAAATACATAATTTACATAAAACACACCCCTAAGATTTGATCCGGAAGATCCGCAACACGGATTTCCTATCCGTTAATTCCAAAGATCCACATTATGCTTCTAGAACAACATCCTAAAATTTCATTACGATCCAACGGTCGAATCTCCGCCAATTACCAAAAACCAAGTGGCTGTCAACATTTTATTTTATGAACTTACAATTCCAATTTGGGCAGATCCGTACGTCGGATTCCCAATCCGTAAGTTTCTATGGTTCTCAAATATTACGTACTATAACATATTAAAGTTTGGTGACGATCAAACGGTCGGATCGTCGATTCATATAATGACCTATTAACGTAACGTAGAGAATTTAGATTCCAACAATCAACCTACATCATACAACTACCAAAACTGAACTTAAGGCATCTAATTAGCCTAAGAATAACATCGACGACCCCCTGGCCACGTGCCGCTGGTGGCGGTCGGTCGCCCCGGCTCTCCGGAAAATTCAACTATTTCTAAAAATTCTCAAAAATTACAGAAATGAATATCTCAAAGAGTAGAGCAAACTTTATACTTGCGGCCAAGGTCAATATGGCCCGGAAGAGCCCCAATTTTGCTAAAACCCGTTGGAAAACCCTAGTTTTGGGTGCCCTCAATTCGGCTTCCAGCTTGCTCCGACGCCTCCACCACTGCCTGGGCTTTGTTCTTGGATTCTAGAGGAGTGTTCTAGTGGTGGTAATTGAAGGAGATGGTTTCACGATTGATGGATTTCGAGCAAGGGTCTCACGGCACTCTCGTGGTTTATTTCAATGATTTACACCCAAATCCCTTCCAACTTTGGGTGGAAATGGAAGAGGGGAGGTCAAGGGATGATTTCCAGGTGAAGAATGGGTGACTTTCGTTGGAAAAGTGGTGGAATCTAGCCGGAATTGGAACCAGGTCGAAACTGGTTTCGTTTTGGGTGCACGGGTTGGCTGGGTTGGGTGCTCCACACCTCCCTCATTTCCCTCCTGGTTCTTCTCTCCCATTCGTCACTTTCACTCTCCTCCTTTCTTGATTGGGCAGTGCCCATCTTCTTTCTCTCCCTATCCACCTCGCTGCCATTAGGCAGCCTTCCTATTTTCTTCTCTTCTTTTTATTTTTCCCTTAATTTTTCCAACCCCTTAATTAGAAAAATAACAATAACCAAAAGAAATGAATAGAATAATGAATAACAACCCTTAAAAATTTATAAAATCGTAAAATTTAGGATGGGTTGTTACAACATTTGTTTTTTAAGTATTACACACCCCTAAAATAAGAGTCTAATGACAAAACATTAGTACATTACTACAAAATACCAAATATTCAAGGATATGCAAAATGAAAGGAGTTACGTTTCAAGGTTGACGAAACCTTGCACGCTTTTGACAATAAAACCCTTCGATTTTCATCAATCACCAAGGGAAATGATATTGTTTATTTTGAACTCCCTTAAATACTATTTATGAGGGTTTGTATGGTTTTAAAAATTCAAACGACGATGTACCCATCTTCAAAGCGTAGAGGATGGGATCTCGAGCGTTTGCATATTATTTCACATTTTTTGCACTTGTAAATTAATTATTATATTTTTAATGTGTTTGGTATTTTTAAATTACTTAATATTTTTATTTTTTATGTGTTTTATATACAAAATATACATATACACTCTAGCTATTGTATTTTATAGTAATTTTTTTTTAAGTAGTTCAAAAAATTAAAATCATCAAAATAACTTTTTTCTTAATGTGTCCAAATAGTTACCCGTGTGTCACTCTCGTGTAAATTTGTTAAGGACATGTTATTAACAGGTTCTTATCATGTGACCCGATTAGTTATCGTGTCGATCTAAAATCTATTATTTTCGTGTCGTTTATGTGTAGTGTAAACGGGTCGTGTATGAAATTGTCAGGTCTAATTTTCAAAGCACCAAATCAGTTTGAATTTATATAAAATAATAATATAATAATTCATATTTTAATATACAAAATATACATATACAGCTATTGTATTTTATAGTAAGTTTTTTTAAGTAGTTCAAAAAATTAACATCATCAAAATAACTTTTTTCTTAATGTGTCCAAATAGTTACCCGTGTGTCACTCTCGTGTAAACCTGTTAAAGACCTGTTATTAACAGGTTCTTATCATGTGACCCGATTAGTTATCGTGTCGATCCAAAATCTGTTATTTTCGTGTCGTTTATGTGTAGTATTAATGGATCGTGTAAGAAATTGTCAGGTCTAAGCACCAAATCAGTAAAATTAATTATAAAGTAAATAAATGCTGAAATGTCATTGCCATGTTGGTCAGGACTCAAGAATTGTTGCAAGGTAGAGTCACTTTCTAAATGATTACCATCTTCCTTTCCATTGATTCCTTCATTTGCATGAAAGTTTTGCATGTTAACTTATTCAAATGTGAAATCATATCATCTTGTATTAACAAATTTCTATGCAGGAATATAGTATCACTGCATCTGAATTAATTGAAAGAGGGAGCCCCACATAGGCACATAGACATAGTTATTAGTTCCTATGGCCAGAGAATGATGAAAGATCAAAAAGACAAATTAGTAAGGATTGCTATTTAGTCAAACAAGCCTTTTGTCCACAAGTATTCATTGCACAAACTCAACCGTTGCAATTACATGGCAGTAATTGATATAGATATTGAATGGACAAAATTGAACATAAAAGATTAATAGTTATAGAAATCAAATTTAATCACAAAAATACGGTTAAAAATATTCAAACACTGAATGTTAAGCAGCATTAAAATCGAACTTCAACTATTGTATTTGAAAACTCTCTCATTTCTCACTCTCTCTCTCTCTCAAAAACTTGAAAATCGCAGTAAAGCTAGCAAAAGCCCTTTTTATTCCTTTCTGAATCAATTTACGTAACTGAGAGGGTAAAAGATGTGAGACAGATGAGAGAGTCAGAGAAACAAGGCATGGATGGTAAGTCACACTCACTCATCACTCACTCATGCTTTTCTCTGTACTTACTACTCCTTCCTCTCAGATCACCTGTCACCATGCACATATATATCTGATTCTCTCTCCCTCTCTCTCTCTCTCTCTCTCTCTCTCTCTCTCTCTCTCTCTCATCACCTGTCACCATGCAAATATGTATCTGATTCTCTCTCCCTCCCTCCCTCCCTCGCTCTCTCTCGTACTCACTCACACAGCAGATTCTATTCTCCTACACTCGTAAATCCTTCGTGGTTTTTGGGTCCACTAGTGACTAATCTGATACCCTCTTTGACCATTTGCTTCCAACTAAACAAGTATTTGGGATGTCAGTCTCTTCTGTTACCTTTTTTATTTCATTTACTTCCTCTCTCCTCTTCTCACTCAATATGTAGGTGTATATATTTATATATTTAACCTCCATCCATCTCTTCAGGAAGAGTACAGCAACCATGTCTTGTTTCCCATTTACATCACTTCGCAGCATCCACACCTTGACAACCCTTCAATCTTCAATGCTTGTCTTTTCTCTCCAAACATGCTCTTGCTCTCTTCTTGTCAAGAAGATGAACTTGCTATCAGTTGATGATCAGTCGTTGCCAACTTCTTGGAGCCAATACCACCGCCTTTGGCTTCCACCACAACTGCAGAGCGATACAGCCAGCGTTTGATCTTTCATGGTGCTATCCTACCTGAGCTTCTCTATTTATTTTATATCATTTTTTTCTTTTCCAATTTCTTCTCACGCTACCTCATTGATTCAGCCCTTCTTCTACCTTTTGCATTCTTTCATCTCTTTCTTGACCTTGCAAGACTTTTATGTCTTTCCAAACCCATTCTTACCACCCTCTGTTGCCTTCTTTTGTTGCGTTTACTTCTTGACCTTTGTCAACTCTCCGATCTTATCTATTCATGTCTATCCCTCTTGAGCTTTATTATTTTGTAATGCTTGATTTTCCCATTAGGCCTTAGTTTTATCTGATTTGTATAATTATCTCTGGACTTGTACTGTACTTTCGGCTTGAATATATTTATCTGAAGATGATTATGTTTATTAACTTTCATTTTTAGCTTACGAAATTTGTTAATGTTCTTCTTGGTCCATAATAATTACTAGCAAAAACCCTAGCAGATAATGCATTTTCCTGATTTTTTCAGGGTGTTTCATCTGAATATTTCATACGTAAAAGCAGTGTTGCATGACCTTTTGGTCCAAACTGCAATGTCAGAAATTTAATTACTAATTTACTATCATTCCAGACCTTATTTTGGTCGAAAGCCTAACTTCTAACTGAGGGTTTAAGAATTACACGTTCAGAAATTGGAATAACCATACAAAATTAAGCAGCAGGAATATTCAAACTGCCTTAAACCAACGTTTAAATCAAGAACACAAGAAATTATTATATACCCAACTGAGAAAAACGTCAAATTTGTACGGATTATTGATCAAAGGGAAGTAATTTTGTAATGCCTTCTGACTTTTTGCACTTAAATTTTGTCCATTAATGGTTCTTCGATTTATTTCTCATAACGTATAAAAAGAAAATGATTGTAAACACCTCAAAAAAGGGGTGCATACATCATTCCCGTTATCAAAATACCCCTTAGAGCAACTCCATCCATGGAGCCCTCCCCTGGCAATCCATTATTGAATCCACATTTTTGAACAGTAACTGCCTTTAATGAATAGTAACTGCCATAAATGAACAGTAATTGTCATTTGCATCTCCACCTTGGAGCCCTCCCCCCTGGCAATAGGCAATAAAATATTACTTTTTTTTGTTTGTTTAAATAATACAAAATAAAATTATTTGTAATTTCGGATAAGATTTTTTAAATCGTTCTCGTTGCGCCACGTGTCATTTTATAAAAAAAACAATTATTTGGCGATGGATTTCGATAAGATTTTTATCCAATGTCATCGTGCCACGTGTCGTTATCTTTTGAGAATCTTTGACGATAGATTTCGATCAGATTTTAACTCGTTCAAAATTGCGCCACGTGTCATTATCCGAAAATATAATTATTGGAGATCGATTTCGATAAGATTTTTATCCAATACGATCGTGCCACGTGTCATTATCTTTTCAGAATCTTTGAGGATAGATTTCGATCAGATTTTTAACGAATGACGGCATGCCACGTGGCCTTATCTACAATCCAATCCTTTCTGAATCGTCCATATAATCCACCATCCATCCTCACAAATCTCACACCAATTTTCTCAACATCTCTATCTCATTATTCATAGTTTCTGCTTCTTCTTCACCATCCATCATTACAATGTCTTCTTCTTCATCAAGGATGATGTGGGAAATCGATCAGCAAGAGGAAGAATTGTTTAACCAATCTAAAGGAATGTTCAACCTTCAGATAGCCGAAAATGAGATGGAAGAGGATGAGGAGCGTAGAAGGAGAGATGACGAAACAAGAATGGCCAGAGCCTCACATTCCCGTCGAGTCATCCAAACTGTTGCTCAGATATGCAGGCCCAACCGTTCAAGAAACCTTGATAGAAGCAGGCAACGACGGGGTGAAGAGCTGTTGGACGATTACTTTGTACATAACAATGCATTTCCTGATACGTACTTCAGACGCCGTTTTAGAATGGAACGACATTTGTTCAACAGAATCATGACTGATGTTTGCAACCATGATTCTTACTTAGTGCAAAAGAAGGATGCTTGTGGTGTTATGGCTCTCCTGCCTGAGCAAAAAATCACTGCTGCATTGCGGATGCTTGCGTATGGAGCATCTGCAGACCAAGTGGATCAGATAACGAGGATGGGGAAATCAACCATTCTTGAGGCCCTGATGAGGTTTTGCGGAGCAGTCGAATCTTTGTACACCGCAGAGTACCTCCGAAAACCTACTCACAGGGACTTGCAAAGGCTTCTGAAGAAGGGCGATATGCGAGGTTTTCCTGGGATGATAGGAAGCATCGATTGTATGCACTGGACGTGGAAAAACTGTCCAAGTGCATGGCAAGGCGCATATGGGGACAGAAAATGATCAAAATCTATCATTTTGGAGGCAGTGGCATCTTTTGATACATGGATATGGCACGCCTTTTTCGGGGTTCCGGGGGCTCAAAATGATCTCAACGTCCTTGCCCAATCCCCAGTGTTCAACGACGTCCTGCAAGGAAAGGCACCAAAAGTCACGTACGTCATCAACAGACGTAGGTACGACGGGGCATACTACCTAGCTGACGGCATTTACCCACGGTGGGAAACATTTGTCAAAACAGTGCCACGTCCGCGAAGTGCAAAGGAAAAACACTTTGCAAGCTGTCAAGAGGGGTGCAGAAAGGATGTGGAGCGTTGTTTTGGTATCCTTCAAGCTCGTTGGGCGATCGTCAGGGGTGCTGCCAGAATGTTCGATGTAGAGTCACTTCGATCCATCATGATGACGTGCGTCATTCTTCACAACATGATTGTGGAAGATGAGTTCGATTATGATGCGGTTGATGAATATGAGCCAGAGCCAGACACGATGAACAATTCAAGAACACAGATATATTGTGCGCATGATGCCACCGAAGAACCCGTGCAACACGACCCATTAGAAAGGGATGGACGTTACAATGAAAGAGTCATTCAACGATATACTGCACTTCAAAGGTCATCTATGCATAATGATCGGCAAATTGACTTGATAGAGCACCAGTGGGCATTGAAACAAGCTGAAGATACTTAAGTTTATTTAGTATGTTTGTTTGTATTTGGTGTGTTTATGTAATTTTATTTGGTGTGTTTTTTGTAGTGAGTTTTTTATTATTTCGTATGTTTATGTAATTTTATTTGGTGTGAATTATTTGGTATGTTTATGTAATTTTATTTGGTGTGTTTTTTGTAGTGAGTTTTTTTATTATTTCTTATGTTTATGTAATTTTATTTGGTGTGTTTATGTAATTCCAATTGGTGAGTTTTTTAGTTTTATTTGGTGTGTTTTATAATTTCATTATACGTGAACAATTTGATGAATAAAGATTCTATTATTAGGATAAATATATTACGAAATTAAATACATGTACTCTCACTTTAAATAAAGTACTAACTTCAATAAAATGGAAACAACGTAAATAATAAATTACAACCCAAAGTGATTGGAAAACTATGGGCTCCGATTACAAAAGTACCCTATTCCTCACCACTTAACCAATCTGTGGTGCTAGGATCATCTTGTCTTGTTGTGCTAGGACCATCTTGTCTTGATCTCGTTTGTCTTGCACGCCTCATTTGCACCACATCCGCTTTCTCCGACTGCCAAAAATATTTAGAATTTGGAGACATCCCTTCTAAACGCGTGTTCATAATGTCACGATCTCGTTGTGCAATTCTTTATTCTCTAAGCAACTCCCTTTCTTGCCTAAGTAGCTCTCTTTCCCTCTGTTCAGCTTGAAATGCTTGTTGAATAGCTGCAACTTTTACCTCATCTCTAGCCTTTTCAGCCTCATATTTCGCCAATTCCCGCGCCAACGTCAATTCACCTTGACGAGCAAGTTCTTGCATGTACTTTCCATAATCATTCTTGGAAGCACTCCCTTTCCTCTTTGAAGCCTTCTTACCTTGAGGCCTAATTGGATAACGGGTCGACCCCGACGCTTGTTCTGGAATTGGCGTTTCAGACACTTCTTCTCCATCTTCTTCATCAACATGGGAGCCATGATCGGGTGTAGAGTGTGGATGGGTGCTGTGTACAAAGGTGCTGTGTAGAGGGATGTTGTTCATGCATACTTCTGGACCAACAGGCACAACTTTGAATTTAGGACAATCTTGAACAATATTCCAACATTCCCACCGGGTGAATGATTTGTTTCTTGATTTGATTTTGGCAGCATACCATGCTTGTGCTTGAAGTTGCTACAAATAATAATATTGAAATTATTAGGTAACAAATAAATAATACAAACAAATAATAATAATGAAATTATTAGGTAACAAATAAATAATACAAACAAATAATAATAATGAAATTATTAGGTCACAAATAAATAATACAAACAAATAATAATAGTGAAATTATTAGGTAACAAATAAATAATACAAACAAATAATAATAATGAAATTATTAGGTAACAAATAAATAATACAAACAAATAATAATAATGAAATTAGGTCACAAATAAATAATACAAACAAATAATAATAATGAAATTAGGTCACAAATAAATAATACAAACAAATAATAATAATGAAATTAGGTCACAAATAAATAATGCAAACAAATAATAATAATGAAATTAGGTCACAAATAAATAATGCAAACAAATAATAATAATGAAATTATTAGGTAACAAATAAATAATAATAATGAAATTATTAGGTAACAAATAAATAATACAAATAAATAATGCAAACAAATAATTATAATCAAATTAGGTAACAAAATAATAATACAAACAAATAATTATAATATATTCTTACCTCATCCGCATAATTTGCCCCACTTCGAACATTACTACTAGCTTGTGTCAAGGCATCTCTCCACGTACTAAAGGAATGACAAAGTATTTTCCAACGACTGGACATTGATTCTTTGGTTCTTTTCCCACTCATTTGCTCAAGAAATTTGGTATGAATTATGTTGGAAGTATGCCCACAAAGCCACTCATTTGATGTAATAGCTTTTTGGAATACTTAATGTATTAAACTTTTATATGTTTAATGAAGGGCAAAGCTTATTGTCAGACACTATTTATTGTATCATGTGTTTATGCAATAAGGGAATCTAAGGGATGTATTTGATCTAAGAGACAAGTGATCTAAGTGAGTTAGATTATCGAGACCATTCTCTTATGTTCATTCCTAAAACGTTCCTAGCCATAGGATTGCCAATTGGGTATTGACAATCCGCTAAGGTTAGTATGTGTTATGTCAACTTAAGCTTGAGTATGACTAGTCTCAAGTCATTTGGTGTTGGACACTAAGACAAACACATAGGTGCTCGAAAGAGTAATCGAGTACACTGAACAACGATCAAAAGAGAGTTCGAACATACATGTCATGTAAGAACTCTAAAGTTGCAATATGCAAAGTAGTCCTTTGACCTGAGGCATCATAGATGTCTAATGGTTAGGTCCTTGATCTTTGATCATGTCAAACGGCATTCCATCGGAGTGTCCACGGCATTGTTGGGGTCAAGCTATCTAGTCATGTAGGCATATGAATGCACAACAAGAGATCTCTAACCTTCCATGGTGGAAGGAGAATACTCTAAGATATGATTCTAAAGTCTTTGGCCAAAGCAAACGAATATGACTTAGGAAGTTTGTTCCAAATCATATTCAAGGGAATCATATAGAAAAGTATCACATTGGATAGTAGACATGAAACAAACTATCACTTAAACAATGTGATTAAGAGTATTGTATTAGAGAATGACCGTATTGCATTGTAGTTGTAACTGGATAGGTTCTCCAACCAATTCTACTTAGCTTGGGTAACCATGATATGCTGCTAGGTGTCACTCATGGTTTGTGGAAGCCCTAATGATTAGCAAACACTAATCATTAAAGGGAGAATTGAAATGTGGTTTCAATTCACAATCGATCGTTAAGAGTAACAATCGCCCACTGCCTCGCTAATTGGAACCTAATGGATCGTACACCGAGTAAGGGCGATAGTGAAGAAATGAAATGAAATGGATATGCAATTAAATTGTTTAATTGAAGAATGGTCAAGATTAATTAATTAGTTAATTAATTTTACGAAAGGTTCGTATTGGGCTTTTAAGTTGGTTTTGGGTTTCGGGGCCCAAAAGTGTTTTGGTCCACAAGGCCCATTATGTTTAAGTTGTATGACAACTAAAACAAAATGGGCAATAAGCCCAATCACAACATATAGGCCGGCCATGGTGAGGAGATGGTGAAAGTTTGCTTAATTGCAAGTTTGCCACTCACCTAAGAAAAATGTTATAAAAGCAACTTTATAGCAATTTTCTCATTAGGGTTTTTCTTGGTGAAATGAGGTGAAACACTTTCTCTCATTTTTCTAAAGAGGCCGGCCACTTAGAGAGATTAATCTAGCAATCTTTTCTTCTCTAAGTCATCCATTTCATCTTCACACTTAACCCTTGGTGTGGAGACTTAGAGACACCAAATCTTTGGTGTTTTTGGAGATCATTTCCTTACATCCTCAAGGACCAAAGGAGCACAAAAGGAGAAGGATATCACAAGCAATATCCAAGGAGCTTGGAGGTGACTTGAAGGCCCTCTACTTGGGTGAATCCCTTGTGTAAACAAGGATGAGCTTCAAGGGTAAAGAAACTCTAAATCTTTACTTCTCTTTAATGTTGTTAAAGAGTTTATTGGTTCACCATATACTAGGCTTTGAAAGTCATGGGTTTTATGAATTGTTTTTGAATGCATGCCTACTTTAAAGTGTTAAATAGTATGCATATGTATTCAAATGTTCTTCAATGTTCTTAGCTAGGACAAAATTTTTCCTTCAAATTAAACTCCACATTTCTCGCAATTGCATCTCATTACCCGTAAGGGAATTATGAGTAACTTCAACCCAGCTAGTGCACAACGCAACATCTTCAAGAAGCGACCAATTCGTACCTGCATCAGTAGTCATTTTGTGGAAAAAAAATTGGATTGAAACTTTGAGAGAAAGATAGGAATTTGATTGAAAGTAGTTGAGAAAATATGAAATTGTGGTGTAAGGTAGATGGAGAAGAAGTGGTATTTATAGAAAAGTAAAAAGAATTTTTTACAAATTTTTTTCAGATTTTTTACAATTTTTTTTCAGATTTTTTACATTTTTTTTAAATTTTTTATTCAAATAATTAATCTCTGCCGTTGGATTTAAAAAAATTTGAATTCCAACACTCCAGATTGTGCCACGTGTCATAACGGTAACTTTTCTTAATTTTAAAACTATTTTTTTTTAAATTTATAAAGCAGATTAATATCAACCGTTGATCTTAGATCGAACGGTTGATATAAAATCAGTTTTTTTTTATTACCGTTGCAAATCGGACGACTCGTATTAAAGAGCCGTTGGGATCGAACGGACCGTGGGAAGCCACGTGGCTTCCCAACGGTAACTGGGCACGCGGGCCACTTGGCTGAAATCCTGTCGGGCGACGCGCCCCCACTCGCGAGTGAGGGGCATGCGCCTGACACAAAAAATAAAAAAAAAAGCCCGGACCCAGGCCTGACGTCACGGGCCTCGGGCCACAGGCCTGTCAATTGCCCACCCCCCCGTCCCTCGGGCTCCCACCCTCACTCGGGCCCTCCATGGCTGGAGAAGAATCAACCGGCCCTCGGGCCCCTTCTTGCAGCCCGTCCCCCGAGCGCCCAGCATGGCTGGAGTTGCTCTTATGCTACAACCAATATTACTTTACGCCCTGCTTTTGCATAAGTGAAGCTTACATTATCAATATTGTGGAATCAAATGTAATGTTAAGGAGATTAAACTTTTTAAACTAAATTTGTAAAACAAATGATGTGTTATCAATAAGAAATAAGCACGTTAATCGACATTTAGTTAATAATCAAATCATCTACAAACACATTATTTGATTTGCAAAATTGATTTAAAAAATTTAGTCACTCTAGTATTATCCTGCTTGCAAAGTAGAGAATGCAATGATATTTTCTTCATAGTTCAAGAGACATTTTGATAATTAAGCCAACTACTATATTGCTCGATGAGCTTCAACTTCTTTATTCGACGTTACTATCGATCGATGAGCTTCCACCAGCACGCCTTCTACTATATATTGCTCTCGGACTTCTAATTTCAAGAGTGAGTTGATCAAATCGTTATGTTGTTTGAGTTGTACTCACCATGCGAGTCATGTAGAGGCATTTGTCGAGCCAACTCAACCAGGGTGTCGTCAAAGTTGTTGATTTCTTCCTTTGTCGTCTGCCATTGAGCAAAAGCCAAACCTGCTTTCATGCCAACTAATGCAGTGGAAATATTCGAAAAGCCTTACATCACCGTCTAAAACCAATAAAACACAAGAAACTGGAATCACAACAAATTCATAAAAAGAATTAACTTGGCTCGTCAATGAATGGGGAGGAGGGATTTGGATCCTCTCCTGAGCTAATGGAGAGGATCCTCCTGACCAATCATCGTGTGCCGTTGGATTTTCATCCAACGGCTACAAACAGGAGGTTCCTTTAAAATTATAATAATTATGGCTGTTGGATAAAAATCCAACGGCCCACGATGATTAGTCAGGAGGATCCTCTCCATTAGCTCAGGAGAGGATCCAAATCCGGGGAGGAGTTCCTTCTCAATTCACTACATGACCAATTCACATAGTTCCATGTTGTGATATAAATCGTTCATATTATAAATCATTCTGTAGAGATTATCTATTCAAAATATAAATTAAATATGAGATCGTTTAGTAATCGAACTGTATAAAAACAGATAAACAACTTCGGTAAAAGAATCACGAAGAATATTGAAAAATAATCAGAAGAATTAGATAAGTCCAGCCAGACTGCCAAAGCAGGTGTAAGTCTGCCAATTTCCTTTCACATTTCCTCATTTTTGTCAATAGGGTCGGGGTAAGAAAATATAGACAAATTTAACACACAACTATTAGTTCAGATTGTTATGCTCACAAGGAATTAACTTGGCTCCTTATGATCGAAATCATTCATATTGTAGATTCTTAAAGATCATCTTAGCAAATAATCAATAAAATATAAGGTCGTTTAGTCATAAAAATATATAAAAACAAGTGGCCGTGTACAATGAAATCATCAAGAAGTTAATTGACTAAACAACCTTATTTTCAATTGATTTTTTTTGCAAAAATAATTTTTACAGAGTAATTTATAATAATTACAAGCACAAATCTTTGTGAATCGATCACAAAGTATTTTAAGGAGAAACACAATACAATTTATTTGCGAATCAGAACATTTCTTTCGAAAATATATATATATATATATATATTTACAGTTTCGTAGCTTCCATCTATCGCCACAAATTGAAGATGATTTAGGGGTCACATTATGGACAAAAATGAGGGGAAAAATTACGTTCGAAAGAACTGAGAATACAAGAAAAATAAAGGACCAAAATACATTCAACATCCACAGCCTGTTGTTACATTTTAATTGAATGAAGAGAACCACGACCTTCTGCCATCGGGTTGAGAAGCCGATCGCCTAAAGCCTGTTCTGGAACATCTAGCCAAACGGTTCCGCAACTTTCGACTACTAGAGCTTGGAACCAAACAAGGATTAATATTTGGAGCTCCCATGCAAAGGTTGTAGTTGATCTTAATTGATGGGAACTTCTGGCAGCTGAGGGACCTGAAAGACCCGAGAGGGGATTTTCCGGAGCAACGAAACTCAGGCTTGTACAATGGGGTTGTTAATGAGGAGGAATCTGATCCCTCAGAAGAACATGTGCAAAATGATAGTGATAAACTTGTTCTTGCATTCTCCTTAGCCATTGATCTTGCTCCTCGAAGCTTGACAAATGAAACTATGCCATTTCGGCAGAGAGGACATGCGATTGAGCCCGGGGGGCCATTGGACACAGTTGAAGTGCAGTTTGTGGAACAAAGGTACAAGGCACACCTTGTGCAGAACTCATGATCGCAACCTGCACTACGAGAATTGTTAATATTTGGCAACCAACAAATTTATGCATGACTCTACCATCTAGCATGCAGAAAGCCAATAGGAAGCAAAATTTTTTGGATCTCAGAGAAAAACAAAATATATAACAATGGATCAAATATACACCACTCTGAAAATGGCTCATATCTTACCTACTGTACAGCTAACTCTGAATTTTCAAAAGACGGGGAATGTTTAGCAGTAATAACATGTCTACCGAATTCAAGGCTCTTTAAAATTCAGTATACAAACAATAATTGGTACTGATTCACTATTCATTATATGGATAATAAGACTTCGTGTTAATGGTGAAGCCCTATACATGAAGCATACTAGTGCTCCTAAAACAATAAAAAGGGATCCAGCTTCTTAAATTTCAACCAATCTGTGTTGAAAGAAATGTGAAACTACAGGTAGGTAAATGGAATGCCGAACTGAAAACATCTAAATAAAATGCCCCACAGTTGCCTCCAGATGAACTCCAGAGGCTTAGAGGTTCAACCATTCAGCATTTCTTCCACTTCGATACTTGAAATTAAGCACAGTAAACACCCTTCAATGCTATTTTTAGTTTACATCATATAACAGTAGTACGCATGTTTCTTTTAGTTTAGGTACCAAGAAACTGGTCACAATTACTTTGGGGCCACAAAATCCTGCCCTAGGCGGAGTTGGTTTGGTAGCTGTGGAACCGGCCATTGCTTGTAGATTTTATAAAGCCCAATTGTAAATGCAGGACAGTCGCATTTTTGTTACTGAGCCAACCGCAGTCATATTTGAGTTCTGTTTGAGGCTAAAGGTTTGTCATTAGGTTTTAGGGCTTCAATTCTAAAGCCTAAATCCTTATAAAACACTAAATCCTTATCGGGCAGTCGTAAATAAACTAAACAAAAAAAGGAAAAGAACATACCAGTCACTGGAGACGAACAAAACTCTGCCTCTGACAGCAGTTTGTCCCAAATTAAATTGATTACTGAGACATGCCTAAAGAAGCTATCCGGGAACAAGGCGAGACAACACAAGAGTGCTGAAGGACAAACACTTTTTCAGTTAAAACGAAAAAAATTTCCTCAATACCTTTGAGAATAAGTTGTTTTTCAAATTCTAATCCTCAAAATTTATTAGATTAAGGTTTGGTGCCTAATATGGGAACAGAGGACCGAGCAGAGCATTCACTTGATGCATCTATCTTCTTCAGCCAAAACCGATGCTAAGGTGCTACTTCTACACTATCTCACCAGTTACCTATTTAATTTACCTCCGTGAACCATCACCGAGAATCCTTTTGAAGTGTGAGGATATTTTTGAATTTCTACACCAATGGATAAATAAATGAAGCCGGTTCCACACCAATCATTCTCCACTGTTATTTCCCTTTCTTCCCGGAAACAATCTTTAAATGGAAAGGTTCAGGTGTGAATAATAGAAACCATCAACTTCTACAATCCAAAATTTTCCCATTGTATATGGACAAAATCAAGTGGAGTCGTCATGTACACATTAACAGAGATAGATAATCGTGATAGTATGCACTTTTAAGAGAAATGTACCTTCTGCGGCCACTGTGCACTGTTGTTCCAAACAGACAACACATGGATCTTGGCACGTAGATAAAGAATCATTGTTCCTCCATCCACATTCTCTGGTAATGGCAGCAAAACAAGAGAATAATGATAAGCAGACAAGTTTATAAGAAATCCACACATTTTATTATGTCAAGATAGAAATATTTTCTGCTTCAACCACATCAATGCTTTTCATTTGCATAATCAGGTATTAGCACTGAATTTATAAAGGAGGTTGGTATAGGAAAGTAAGAGCACGAAAAAGGCTCTTTTTATAGAAATTTCGGTTGCAACCCAAAATTGAAAATACTGCAGATGTTAAATTTCAAGCATTTGTAATTGAAAAGTTATGCATGAGTAGTTAAGAAAAAACGCTGACATGCAAAAATGACAGGTTCATGCAGCACAAAAGTTAACTTGATTGATATCTCATTTTGTTTACCAGGTTGTAGTTCACAAAATTTCTGTCGATTTGAATTGTGGGATGCAGTACCATTTGTTGACTTGTGACGTGCTTCATCAATCCATATAAGAACATCTCCTCTAGTTTTATTGTATTTTATTTTTATGATTTAATCTTTGGGAGGAAGAGAGGTGATAAGGTAGATTGAACACATCCACGTGATATAGTTTTCCATTCTTTGCAAAATTTCTTGACTTTCGACAAAAAAAAAAAAAAAAAACACAAGAAGATTTCTTGAATAGAGCAAAATCAGAATCACAACTAATTTGGAATGGAACCACTTCTGATGTAACAAAAAATTGGGTAGTAAAAAACTTAGTCAACATATCTAACAAAATATACTCACCTAGCAATCTTCAGAATGCTCATAAGGGGAAGAGATAGGTATGGTGAAGGAATAATCTGCGACTGGCCTTCTTGCTCGGAGGTAAGGATTTCCTCAAGCCAGTCTCTATGCCATGACCGAGCCACCATCAAGGGAGTCCAGCTTTAAACAAACAAAACCACAAAACAGGGGTAAGTTGAAAACTTCAAAGGTTTCTGTTGAATTCACGGCAAATGAAAAAATAAAATAAAAAATTAAGGCATGCTGAAACAACTGATATCACTTCAAGTAAGTTTCATGGTAATAAGACCCAAATTTTGCAGCCCCATGGATGAATTTTTAAAACTGTGCATCTGTAACTAATGACTTCATAGTCTACATTTACATGTTCAATGGTACTTAAATCAGAGTTAACATAATCAAAGCACTTCATCACTCAGAGACAAAATGTGTGAAATTATAGTGAAATTATAGGGAACACTGCAGCAATTGCACTTAAAAGCCACAGAGCAAATAGCCCTTTGGCTAAATAACACCTCTTGTCACCTTAAGTACAAGTGAACAACGGTGCTGACCTAATCCCAGGCTTACAGTGAAATTGATCGCAAATAACTCCAACAGGTTTCCAATGGTGGTTATCGAAATTCAAACAGATAACCATATAATGTCAGAATTATATTTAGTTAACTTATCGCTCAAAGGCGCATACTGGCATCTCCGGCGGTGACAAATGAATTTGACGCCAGACCAAGGAAAAATAAATGAGTTTGGTAATTGGGCATGATCCAAGGTCAAACCCAACACTCACACTTGCATCCATGTAACACAGGTCAATGTACTAACAAGATAAAATGCCAAACTTTGAAACAAATCAAATGCGACAGGCACCGGATACATACCCATTGGCATTTTCAGCATTCAGACTGGATCCCCTGGAAATCAAAATCTGAACGGCAACACATATTTTAGTGATAGCAAAACATAAATGTCAGTATGAACTGTAACAAAATTAACGTATATTATTGTGTTGATTTAAGAACATACTTGACAACATTGTGCATTTCCTCCGCATGCAGCATAATGTAGGGCTGTGCTTCCAGCACCTGCAAAGTGGTCAGTTACAAAATATGGTTTAGGAAATACATTCGAATGACTGGACCTGGAAAATCATGTTGGCATGACAGGAACAATTAAACATTAATGTTTAAAGAAGATAATCAACAACATTACATGAAATTACATTAATTGGAAGTTAAGCACACTATTACGAAATTGAATAGATATGATTGCGCTATAGCTTTCTAACAATAGCAGAAAAGGAAATGCACCAACTAAAGTCACCTGAAGATTTGGAATATACTTTATATGCACGATCCAGTTCCAAAACTACAAAACAACTCAGTAGATTTCCTAAGGCAAGTGGATAAATAATGGATCAAGTTACCTATTAGATCAATTGTAGCTCCGTCTTGCACAGTCGCCTTAGAAACAGAAGCCCCTAAATCCAAAAGTAGTTGTACGCTTTCAATGTGACCGTTCAGTGCTGCCATATGCAGCGCAGTGATTCCTCCATCAGCGGGCCTATTAATTATCTGGAACAAAACCCTGGTGCACACAGATTGGAACAGGAATCAGTAAAGTATATAGGGCAAGAAAAAAAGAGGGTGCAAAATAAACTTGGAAGTGGAAGTACTCATGATTAAACTCTGTGATTGATTCGTCATTGCTATCAGCATTCCTTAACGTAGTCCAAAAATCCGGAGTGCTGGGAATGTAATCAGCCAGGAGGAGTCGGATGCATCGAGAATGACCATTCAAAGCGGCAAGGTGGAGTGCAGTACCGCCATTCAGATAATCTGCTCTGTGAATCTGAAATCCAGTTTTCCAAAATTTGTTATATTTCTTCAGAATATTGGAAAACTGTCTTTGAAGGAAGAATCTTACTGTGGCTTTAGAAAGAATCAAAGTCTGAACAACCTCCCAGTGACCATGTTGGCAAGCTTGCATCAAAGCAGTCTGTTCACCAAGATACAGATCGCAATTTCAACCTTTTGATAGACGTAAATTGACTTTCAAATCCATCAATTGACAGAGTACGGAAAATGCTAAACTTGTAATGTCACAATTTGAGATAATTTTACCTGACCGCGATAATTCCTGAGATTGATATCAACTCCAGACTCAAGCAATAGAGAGACTATCTAAACACATTGAAAAAAATACAATCACAATCCTATCAGATAAGCAAAAATTTAAACCGCAACGAGATCAAAATCTTATTAGATTTATACCTCATGGTGGCCCTGAGCTGCAGAATAATGGAGAGGGGAATTGCGTACACCAAAAGTGGAGTACCTTGCCAGGCGAGGGTTACATTCTAGCAAGGCCTTGGCTTCCTGAACATCGCCATCTCTTGCTGCTGAAACTAACCGCTCCCCGGATGCTGAACATCCAAATGAATTTCCCATAACGCTTAGAAATTTCATGTCCCTCAAAATATCGCAAACCCAACAACTGGGGGATATACAATGACTAGCAGTACATAGTCAATCCTTATTTTCCTCCAACGTAGGACATTAGATCCTTAATCCATCCAAATAAACAACACACAAAATATCGACAGAACATGGAAAAAGAAGCTATCTTGTCTATACATAGAAGTAGAAGGTCGTCCCCTGCACCAAACGGGACACAACCACCCTCCCAACAACAGTTTCTCAAAAGGCAAATTGGTTGTAACGGTCAGAATCCCACTATTTGGTTCCTAGTGAGTGACTAATCGAAGAACAAATGCAAAAATACATGATTAGGACGTTATTGTCTGCAGATTAGTCAAACATTTCGACAACTTCGAGAAAACCAACAAAAGACAGACAGGAACGTTAAAACCTTAACCAACAAAATCCTATTTCGTCCCACCCATTGTCTCCTCCACAGAATCAATGCCTCTCAAACCCATTCAATCTTCCCTTCAAAAGAAACAAAAATTTTCAATTTCCCCTCAAATCAAATTTTTTTCCCCTTCCAGATAATCAAAATCTTCAAAACCCAGATGGAAAATCCCCTTCTGGGTTTTAAAGGAAGCTGATCAAGGATTGATGTAATGAATGAAATGAAGATTATGTTCAAATGGGAAGTATTTAAAAAAAATAAATAGAAAAATGAAGATGGAATTAAAAAAGAAAAAGATATAAAAAAGGATAGAAGTGGGTGATTTATTAGGAGCTCCCTCCTGAAGCCTCAACCAACAATAGCCTGCAAGAAAGGCGTGTCTCCAACTCTCCATGAACATGATTGGATATTAATAGCCAGTCAACTTGGTAGTTGGTTTCGTCCTTTCTCTCTCTTGTCCCTCCCTCCTTCTGCCTTTTACTTCAACCTGGGACAAATTATTCTCTGTCCACGCAGGTCACCTGACTCTCGGCTAATCATCTCACGGTATTTTGATCCATCCACCTATTCTTTCACCACTACCACAAACATATTAGCTTTTTATTATTATTATTATTATTATTTTTCAATGCTTTTTTGTTGTTGAAGAATAGAGCATCGTATCGGAGAAATACAAAAATAAGGTTTAATTGTAGCAATGGTTTCTTGACTATACTTCTAGTTTAATTTTGGTCCATAACTTTCATATTAGTTTTTTTAGCTCTCAAACTTAATGTGTTGTACCATTTATCCTTTTAACTAATGTCGTCCTTGTTTTGTGTGTGTTAAATTTAGGGATATATTAGAAACTTCATCTCACATAACTAAAATGAACTTAAAACGAGAAGGAAAAAAAATAGACCTTCAAAAACCAGATTTTTTTTTTGTGTAAGAAAATTGAATGCATGAGAATTTTTTTCCGTAGTTTAATATGTGAATTGTTATTTGTTTAAGTTCGATCTCCTACCAACTTTAAAATCGCATTGCCTAATATTTACATGTTGCTAAGGTCCAACCATTTTTATTTTGTATTTTATAGTTCATGTTTCATTTTGTTTTAAGCTTTACATATTAATTTATAAATTTCATTTGTTTTTCGTTTCTTCTATTTTTTTTTTGAAGTTTTAAGTTGAAGTTCCAAATATACCCCTAGATTTAACAGAAAAAAAGACGGTGTTAGTGAAAAAAACCAATGATGCAACACATTGTTAAGTTTGAGGACTAAAGAAACTAATATGAAAGTTTAGGGAATAAATTAAACTAGGGTAAAATTCAGAGACCATTGATACAACTAAGTCAAAAAATAATATACTTATATATAGTAGTTGACACACCCCGATCCTAGAATCAGGGCGTGCTGGCCGTCACGTGAGCGTGACGTAACCAAAAGTGCGACGCGGAAGCAAAAAGGTAAAAGAAATACGAAGGAATAAAAACCAACTACTAGCAGTAATATCCAACTAACATGCTAGAGTGAGTTTAAGTGTGAAACACACATAATCAGAGCATAAGTACTAAGTGCAGTCAAGTAGGACCATTACTAAATTATAACACCCGAAGGTGAGTCATACATTTAAGTAGTCTGTCAGAACGCCGTGGGAATCCTCGTGAGCCACCAACACTGCTAACTAGAACCTGGAGGGGCGCAAAACAAGATTGAGTGGGTCAGTAAAACAAAGCTTTTCGAAAATATTTCATTTAACAACACTTCTAACCCCTCACTGTAAAACATGTATACTTTCCCAGAAAATAGTATTTATATAACCATATATAACAGCAAACAACTCAAATCACAAGTCTTAAACACTTTTCAAGACATATGTCATGCTATGCTTCAAAACATAATAAGGATGCAACAATATAACAGGTGAAATAAGGAATCAACCGGAGACCCTGGAGCTGTCCTGTACGGTTAATTCTATAGCTCAATAACCAATCCAACCGGAGTCACCAACTGCGACCTGTACGGCGCCACTCTGCACATAAATCGAAACTACCTGAAGTAGTCTGTACAACAAGAATGGTGTAAGAATATGCTCTAGTGCTTCTCTCATCTACAGCTGTATAATAATCTAAAGTCACCTACAAGTCGGAACCACCTCTAATGGTCTGTACGACATGTCGGAATCACCTCTAGTGATCTGTACGACATGCACCTACTTGGATCCAAGGTGAGCGTGTGGTGCGGGGTGAATAATATAAGCACTAACACCAGGGGTGTAGGTTATGAGCTCTCAACACAATTCATATCATCAATAAATCACATGAACAACATAAACTCACCTAATACTCACATGTGCGTCCACAACACCATTTCATATATATGTGACACACCCCGTCCCGAAGGAGGGCATGCTGGCCGTCACGTGAGAGTGACGTAACCATTTACACAGTTCGGAAGCTTTAAAGATACCATTTCTAAGATATAACACCCGAGGGTGAAACCTACATTTATGAATTCTGTCAGAACACCGTTGGATTCCTCGTGGCCACCAAAGCTCTGCTAACTTGAACCTGGAGGGGCGCAAAACAAAATTGAGTGGGTCAGTAAAACAAAGTTTTTCGAAAACATATCATTTAAAACATTTCTAACCCCTCGCTGTAAAACCTGTATACTTTCCCAGAAAATAGCATAATAGCATAATACTTTTCATAAATCTCAAATCATCAATTTTTCTTTTAAAACCTGAAAATATGCCATGTTATAAAAACTTTCAAAAACCGAAAGAATGATGCATCAATGTAACAGGTGAAATAATGAATTAACCGGAGACCCTGCAGTTGGTCCTGTTCGGTTAATTCTATAGCTCAACATCCAATTCATCCGGAGTCACCTCGGTGACCTGTACGGTTAACTCTGCACGTCACTCGGAACTACATATAATAGTCTGTACGATGACAGGTGTATAATTACGCTCTAGTGCTTCTCTCATCATATCATCAGCGCGCATAACTAAGGTCACCCACTAGTCGGAATCACATCTAATGATCTATACGACTAGCATGTCGGAACCCTCACATGGTCTGTACGACATCCACCTACTTGGATCCAAGGCGAGCGTGCGGTGTGGTGAATAATATAAGCACTAACACCTAGGGGCAGGTTATGAGCTATCAACGTCATGCACATCATCAATGATTCACATAAATAATATAAACTCACCTGACTTACCTGTGCGTCCACAGCACCAATTCATATATATATACATGCATCGATTATCAATTCATATAATTCATATTATTCATCACATGCATATCATTCCTATCATGGCATTTCATTCATATCATGCATCTCATTCATGCATGGCATTTTAGAAGCATACTTTTCATAAACTTCTATGCATGGCAACTTAAAAACATTTTCTCATATAAAAGCATTTTTTGGGAAAACAATAGTATATAGGTAATACGAAAACAAAACTGCCCACTCACCTGGAGTTCGCCCTACAACTCCCCAGCACAACACATCAAAGCGTCAAGATGATCGGTGCCTAGAACCATAATCAAATCCAATCTCAGAATCATATCCATAAAATATATAACTTATATAAAACACGTCACTACGCAGATCGATCTAGAAGATCTGCAACTCAGATTTCCAATCCATAACTTCCAGAGATCCACAATATACCTCTAGGACAACATCCTAAAATTTCATTACCATCCAACGGTCGGATCTCCGTCAATTTCCAAAACCAAGTGACGGTTAACGTTCTATTTTATGAACTTACAACTCCAATTCCGAAAGATCCGTAAATCGGATTCCCGATCCGTAAGTTCCTATAATCCTCAAATATTACGTATTACAACGTATCAAAGTTTGGTGACGATCCAACGGTCGGATCGTCAATTCACATTTTCACCTAACCACGAATCGTAACGAACTTAGGTTCAATTATTCAATTTACGTCCATCAATTATCAAAACTGAACCTAGAGCATTAAACATATGCTAAGAATGACATTGGCGGGCCATTGGCCACGCGCCGCCGCACGGGCCGCCGCGGGTGGCGGTTGGCCGCCCCGGCTCGTCGGAAAAATCTAACTATTTCCAAAAATTCTCAAAAAATACAGAATTGAAGATCTCGATGAGTAGAGAAACTTTCATACCTGTGGCCAAGGCCAATTTGGCCTGGACGTGCTTCAATTTCATCAAAACCGTGAAGAACCCTAGAATTGGGTGATTTCAATTCGACCTTCAAATCAACTCCGTCGTCCTAACCAATGCTTGGGCTTTGTTCTAGGCCTCAAGGGGAGTCTAATGATGGCAACAATTGAGAGAAATTGTTTCAAAAATAAGAGAATCGAAGACATAAAGTTGCCGCACCCTTTGGTGCGTTTTTCCCAATTTCAACACCAAATCTCTCCAAATTTGAGATGAAAATGATGACGAAGGAGTAGTAGGATACTTACTAAGTGAAATCATGGCTCAATTCGCCGGAAAATTGGTGGAATTTCGACGAAATTGTGTAGAGAACCGACGGGTCGCGCGCGGGTTGTGCGGGTCACCCAACCCGTTTCTCTTCTATTCCCCGCTTCTCACCTTCCCTCCTTTCCTTCTTTCCTTCTTCTGGTTGGCTGGCTTCATTCTCTCTCCTCTCCTGATTCGTTGGACTCTCTCCTTTCTCTCCTGGAGCTTCGTCTCCCTCTTCCTCTGGTTGGGCAGCTTGCCCAATCTCTTTTCTTCTTCCTTCCCAGACGCACACACACACACCCACACACAAAACCTTATGTCCTAACATCCCAGCCATCCATTTCAAATTTCCTTTCATCTGGGCCGTCCATTTTCATAAAATAAATTCCAGATTTAATTAAAATTATAATTCCTAAAATGCCAAATTTTCAAAAGTTAATAACTTCTTCGATATAACTCCAAATCACGAACCGTCTGCGCCCACGCGTCCGTAACGACGAGTACTACAAGGATATGCCAAGAAAACAAATCTTAGATGGCACGACATGACGATTAACCTCGAATGACGTGCGTGCCTCAAAGGGCATTTTTGTAAAATCCTTTATTAAAACTTTAAAAATTCTTAAAATTAGGGACGGGCTGTGACAATCTACCCACCTTATAGAATTTCGTCCTCGAAATTCACACAATAATTACAATCCATCAATAACCGTAAGATAATCTGGGATAGATCTCTCTCAGCCGATTCTCTGACTTCCAAGTAGCCCCTTCCGCTAAAAGATTCCTCTTTAAACTTTCACCAAACTCACTGTCTTATTTCTCAACACATCCTCTTTCCAATACAAGATAGGCACTGGCTCCTCATCATACATCAAATCCAGATTGACTTCCAAAGGTTGAGGAGAGACGACAGGCGAAGGATCTGAGATGTAATGTCAAAGTATCGAAACATGAAACACATAATACACCTTATTCAATCCTGAGGGTATTCAAACATTGAAAGTATTTCACTGATTCCTTCAATAGTCAAAGACGGCCTGATGTACTTAGGATTTAACTTGTCTCTCATTCCAAACCGTACTACACCTCTCCAAGGTGACAACTTCAAGAACACCAAATTACCCACACCATAAACTCGATCAGTAGCGTGTTTATCTGCTAAATTCTTCAGCCGAACTTGGCTCACTTCCAGGTTAGACTTAATTACTTGAATATTCCGAGTAGTCTCCTCCACTAACTCAGGGCCTTGAATACCATCCGTCCACCATTCTAACAATTCGAAACCCAAAACACAGCTTTCCACAGCCTTATGGCGTTGCTCTTGGAACAAACTAAAATGACCAACATACTCAAGAAGTTCAACAGATCCGCAAGCCAAAATCTCTTTTCCATAAGACAGATAATTAACTGTTGCACTTCTAGAAAGGTTACTACTCTTCCATTGAAGAATGTTGCGCTGCTTTAGTAAGCCAATCAATTATCACCTCAATTTCGTCATAACCATCTCATGAACGAGGAAACTTGTACGCATAATCTATATTAATATTTTCCCATTTCCACTGTGGAACGGAAAATAGCTGCATCAATCTAAAAAGACTTCTTCCTTTCTGCTTTGACTTGCTGACGACTGATACACCTATTCACAATTTCAACAATTTCCCTTTTTATATGGTCGAATGGTAAGATACATTTTAGTACCTCCAGGATGCATTGCGTAAGTTGAACAGTATGCTTCGTCTAACATTATTTTCTTTAATTCCATATCATTAAGTACACACATCCTGTTCACTTGCATACGCATGCCATCTAATTCTCTAACCCTGAGATCTTTCTTTTCCTCGATGTTCCTTGCTTTAAATAAGTTTGTGAATTTCTTCGTCAAACGCTTGAGTCTCGAGTACGACCTACCAAATAGGCCTAACTTCAAAATTAGCAAGTACGTTTTCTTTTCGATCTTCCATTCCCAACTTTACTCCAGTAGATCTCAATTCCACAAGAATATGGACATGGTAATCGTACCAAGCACTAATTCCCACTAGGGTCTTCTTACTAAGAGTATTGGCCACAACATTTGCACGATCACCCTGGTCGTGCAATCATAATCACTAGGCAACACAATCCACCTTCGTTGCCTAAGATTAAGATACCTCTGAATAAACAGATATTGGATACTCTTTTGACTCGTAAAAACTCTTGCACTTTTCTCCATAAAGGTAATGTCTCTAAATCTTCTAAGTGAAGATGATAACTGTTAATTCCAAATCATAATTAGGGTAATTCATCTCACGAAATTTCAATTGCCGTGAAACATAGGTAATCACCCTACCATGTTGCATCAACACACATCCTAACCCATTCAAGGATACATCACTGAAGACCTCACAATTACCGTTATCATCTGGGAGTGCTAACACAGGTGTATGGGTGAGGTAATACTTCAGCTGCTAAAATCTTGCTCACAATTTTCATCCCACTCAAACCTAACCTCTTTTCTCGTCAATGGTAAAGCAATGACTGAAAATTCTATCACCAACCGTCCATGATAGCCTGCTAAGTTAAGAAAACTCCGAATCTCAATCACGGTTCGTGGTTGTTCCCAATTCTCCCCAGTTGTCACTCTTGAGGATCTACTTGAATACCTTGTGCAAATATCACATGTCCCAAAAAAATGCCACTTGATTCGTCCAAAATTGACATTTGTCAAACTTTGCATACTACCAATGCTCCCTCAAACATTGCAACACCAACTCGAAACGACTAGCATGCTTTATTTTTACTTAAGAGTATATCAGACTTCAACTCTTTCCTTGAAACACATAGGCACTTCTAAGCTGATCAAACAATCATCAGTGCGCGGCACTGGATAATGATTCCTACTCGTTACCCGATTCAATTACCTAATATCCATACATATTCTTAAGGTCCCGTCTTTCTTCCTTAGAAATAAAGCTGAGGTTTTCCAAGGTAACGTACTAGGTGGATTGAAACCTTTATCAACCAATTCCTGTGACTGGATTTTCAATTTCCTTTAACTATGTAGGAACCAATCTATAACATAAAATCTGTACTCGAAGACAATTCAATAGCGAACACCACATCTCTGTCTGATGGCAATCCAGGTAACTCATCCGGAATTACAACCGAAAATGTCTAACCGACTTTTACATTTTCCACGTTACTCAGCGTAGCATCATGTAGCACTATGTGAGCTGAGTATTCTTGGCAGCTTTTCGATAATGATCTCTTGCTCTTATAACAGAAATAACGGCATGCCTCACTCCACTTTGCTCACTCACAAAAGTAACCTCTGATAATCCAAGACAATGGAAAGTAACCGATTTCCCGTAGCAATCCATATTGGCACGATTATAATGCAACCAATTTGTGCCTCAAATCACATCAAAATCCACAATGTCTAGCGGAATAAAATTCGCTGGCACAACTAATTCTTCCACCATCACTGGACACCCTGGATAATCATAACCGGCATAGAATGACTTACTTGTTCACTTGCTTAACGAATCCAACAAATAAGTTATGGATATTACGGTCTGCAGCCCGCAATAACGATAACTCACTGTCGTCTCGATAAGTAAGCAACAATTCTTAAGGGTGCCATATTACCATCTTGTTCTTTATCAGAAATGCATATATATGCCTCGATCGTGCTCCAACATTACTTTCTTTGGCAACATCGTCCAAAACCTCAAATTTCCTGCATCATGACCAATGAACTCTGGCAAAGTGACCAAAATATCTAACGTATCCATAATCAAGTCCGAATGATTCAAAGCATCTTGCAGCTCTATGTCCCAATTGTCCACATGTAAAGCATCCTCTGCTTTCTCGCCTACATTCTCAAAAGTGTATGCTATTACACTTACGGTACAAGGGTACATTTCCTCTACCAGAGTCACCTCGTCTCTGCAATCTAGGATCTCCAGTAAATCTATCACATCGCATCTGACCAATGATACTAAAATCTATGCGGGCATAACTAGAATTAACCCCTCATCTTTTGAAGCTCTAAATCTTGAGAGGTTCTGGAGACACATGACCTTTACCTTGGTCATATTTCCTTTGATTCTCATTCTTTTCCTTGTCTCAAATTGTAAACTCTTGTTTCTTACCGTCCATATATGCCGGAGGAATAATCTTTTCTTAAACAACTCTTTAAACAATTCTCATTCAGCTGTTCCCTCCGGTGACATCGTATAAGACTCATATCTCCATTAGGATGCAATTTCATTATTCAGAAACCAAGTAGTCATCTCGACCTACCTTTCCAAAAGAAATATTCATTTGACTTTGTGTAAGCCGTAACGTCTTTTCCCAATGGTTAAGCCATCACTCTGCTCCCTCAGGTTTTCCATTTCCATAAAGTGATTCAAATCCAACTTATAACCATTCTCAAAATGAGTCCTTTGGGAAGGACGGATAACAGATTGAATCACATTTGTAGTTTCTCATAACTAAGTTATCTCAGGGAATTTAGGCTCATCTGAATGAAGTGGCTATCCACGAGGCGGTAAAGTTCTGATAGAAGACACTGGGGAATTCTCAAGATGTCCAGGACTGCAACCTAGGCTCTGATACCAACTGACACACCCCGTCCCGAAGGAGGGCATGCTGGCCGTCACGTGAGAGTGACGTAACCATTTACACAGTTCGGAAGCTTTAAAGATACCATTTCTAAGATATAACACCCGAGGGTGAAACCTACATTTATGAATTCTGTCAGAACACCGTTGGATTCCTCGTGGCCACCAAAGCTCTGCTAACTTGAACCTGGAGGGGCGCAAAACAAAATTGAGTGGGTCAGTAAAACAAAGTTTTTCGAAAACATATCATTTAAAACATTTCTAACCCCTCGCTGTAAAACCTGTATACTTTCCCAGAAAATAGCATAATAGCATAATACTTTTCATAAATCTCAAATCATCAATTTTTCTTTTAAAACCTGAAAATATGCCATGTTATAAAAACTTTCAAAAACCGAAAGAATGATGCATCAATGTAACAGGTGAAATAATGAATTAACCGGAGACCCTGCAGTTGGTCCTGTTCGGTTAATTCTATAGCTCAACATCCAATTCATCCGGAGTCACCTCGGTGACCTGTACGGTTAACTCTGCACGTCACTCGGAACTACATATAATAGTCTGTACGATGACAGGTGTATAATTACGCTCTAGTGCTTCTCTCATCATATCATCAGCGCGCATAACTAAGGTCACCCACTAGTCGGAATCACATCTAATGATCTATACGACTAGCATGTCGGAACCCTCACATGGTCTGTACGACATCCACCTACTTGGATCCAAGGCGAGCGTGCGGTGTGGTGAATAATATAAGCACTAACACCTAGGGGCAGGTTATGAGCTATCAACGTCATGCACATCATCAATGATTCACATAAATAATATAAACTCACCTGACTTACCTGTGCGTCCACAGCACCAATTCATATATATATACATGCATCGATTATCAATTCATATAATTCATATTATTCATCACATGCATATCATTCCTATCATGGCATTTCATTCATATCATGCATCTCATTCATGCATGGCATTTTAGAAGCATACTTTTCATAAACTTCTATGCATGGCAACTTAAAAACATTTTCTCATATAAAAGCATTTTTTGGGAAAACAATAGTATATAGGTAATACGAAAACAAAACTGCCCACTCACCTGGAGTTCGCCCTACAACTCCCCAGCACAACACATCAAAGCGTCAAGATGATCGGTGCCTAGAACCATAATCAAATCCAATCTCAGAATCATATCCATAAAATATATAACTTATATAAAACACGTCACTACGCAGATCGATCTAGAAGATCTGCAACTCAGATTTCCAATCCATAACTTCCAGAGATCCACAATATACCTCTAGGACAACATCCTAAAATTTCATTACCATCCAACGGTCGGATCTCCTTCAATTTCCAAAACCAAGTGACGGTTAACGTTCTATTTTATGAACTTACAACTCCAATTCCGAAAGATCCGTAAATCGGATTCCCGATCCGTAAGTTCCTATAATCCTCAAATATTACGTATTACAACGTATCAAAGTTTGGTGACGATCCAACGGTCGGATCGTCAATTCACATTTTCACCTAACCACGAATCGTAACGAACTTAGGTTCAATTATTCAATTTACGTCCATCAATTATCAAAACTGAACCTAGAGCATTAAACATATGCTAAGAATGACATTGGCGGGCCATTGGCCACGCGCCGCCGCACGGGCCGCCGCGGGTGGCGGTTGGCCGCCCCGGCTCGTCGGAAAAATCTAACTATTTCCAAAAATTCTCAAAAAATACAGAATTGAAGATCTCGATGAGTAGAGCAACTTTCATACCTGTGGCCAAGGCCAATTTGGCCTGGACGTGCTTCAATTTCATCAAAACCGTGAAGAACCCTAGAATTGGGTGATTTCAATTCGACCTTCAAATCAACTCCGTCGTCCTAACCAATGCTTGGGCTTTGTTCTAGGCCTCAAGGGGAGTCTAATGATGGCAACAATTGAGAGAAATTGTTTCAAAAATAAGAGAATCGAAGACATAAAGTTGCCGCACCCTTTGGTGCGTTTTTCCCAATTTCAACACCAAATCTCTCCAAATTTGAGATGAAAATGATGACGAAGGAGTAGTAGGATACTTACTAAGTGAAATCATGGCTCAATTCGCCGGAACATTGGTGGAATTTCGACGAAATTGTGTAGAGAACCGACGGGTCGCGCGCGGGTTGTGCGGGTCACCCAACCCGTTTCTCTTCTATTCCCCGCTTCTCACCTTCCCTCCTTTCCTTCTTTCCTTCTTCTGGTTGGCTGGCTTCTTTCTCTCTCCTCTCCTGATTCGTTGGACTCTCTCCTTTCTCTCCTGGAGCTTCGTCTCCCTCTTCCTCTGGTTGGGCAGCTTGCCCAATCTCTTTTCTTCACACCCACACACAAAACCTTATGTCCTAACATCCCAGCCATCCATTTCAAATTTCCTTTCATCTGGGCCGTCCATTTTCATAAAATAAATTCCAGATTTAATTAAAATTATAATTCCTAAAATGCCAAATTTTCAAAAGTTAATAACTTCTTCGATATAACTCCAAATCACGAACCGTCTGCGCCCACGCGTCCGTAACGACGAGTACTACAAGGATATGCCAAGAAAACAAATCTTAGATGGCACGACATGACGATTAACCTCGAATGACGTGCGTGCCTCAAAGGGCATTTTTGTAAAATCCTTTATTAAAACTTTAAAAATTCTTAAAATTAGGGACGGGCTGTGACATATGCATCAAATACTAATTCATATATTTCATATATTATGTATGCATGACATTTTAAAACATACTTTCATTTAAATTCAATTTCTGGGAAAAATCAGTAGTATATAGGTATAAACAGAAAATAATTGCCCACTCACTGGTATGTCGAAGGGTCGTAACCCCTGTGACGCCTTTGAATACGCTCGTCCTCGGGATAGGTATCACCTATATGCGAAACAACTATAAAAACGTTATTTTAAAGCACATAACCAACAATACGTAATAACTTCTCATACGATGCTCAATTTGGGTATATGAATATACCACAGTGACCTACTCGACGTCACAGACGTCGAGATATTTTTAGAATAATTTTTCAACGCCGCACGCGCCGGGAGAGGCACGGTGCTACGCACCCCCACGCGCATCATCCCCTACCTCCAGACGCCGGAAAATCTCGCTGGCCCCGGAAACTGGGCAGACCTGCAATCGCCCTTTTCTCGCTCGATTTCGCACCATTTTCCACCCAATTTTCACCAAAACTTCACAAATCATGGGAGGAAGAAAGCTATACCTTTTCAAACTTCCAAATCCTTCGAAAACTCGTCGGGATAATTCACCAAAACCGGCCACCTTCGAACTAGGACTTCCCGACGTCCAAAACTTCCAAACGAATGTCCCTGAGCTTCGTGGGAACCTCCTTAAGCTCACTGTGAGCTTGGATTGTCCTAGAAACAAACCATTACAAAGTTCGTGAACAGTGCTCAATTCAGACCTTGAGTTTTTAACGTGAAATCGAAAGGTTTCTTACTTGAAATGGGTACCAGAGAGTTCGTGTGGTCTCCAGGAGTACGATGGTGGTCTCAAACACGACGATCAGTGAAGTTTTGATGGTCTTTGGGTGTGGTCCGTACAGTTCGAAGGGAGAGAGAATGAGTGAAACTGAGAGGGAAGAGACAGATACGGAATAGGAGAGAGAGAGAGGGTAATAGGGATTTGTGTGGTCCAAAAAGCCACCAACCAAAACTAAGAAGAATCTTAGTTCTAATTGGTTCCAAAATCCCAAAATTAAACCAAACATAACTCACACCCCAAATAACGTCCGAGGGTAATTCTGTCATTTCACATTTCCCAATGAAAATCTCGGGACGGGCTGTGATAGTAGTTCTACTAGTAATATCACCGATGTCTTTTATAATAAAATGCAACAACTATTAATAGGTTGTTAAGTTAAGACAATACTGATGATGTTGACAATGAACCATGTGTGGATGCAAATTTTCGCCTTCCTTTGATTGACGAATATGTACCTGCAAAATAATAACACCTAAGATTTTGGCCAAAAGCCTCACGTGCCCACGATGAATTTGGAGGGAGGGGGGAAGGGGACTTTGGCCAGGACCTCGGTGAAACGCGGAGTACTTGGTGTGATCCAACTTGGAGGTGTCTCATTTGGATTGTCTTGGCAGCTTGAATCAAGGCTCGCTCTTAAGGTCGTGGAAGATCTGGTTGTTCAGGATTGAGAACTTGGTATAGTTCTTGGTAGCCTAACCTCCTTTTGTCGGGGACCGGTCTCTGTGCTTGGCCCCCTGCCTGCTTCGGTCGTTGGACTGCTTCTTGTCCACCTTCTACTGGGCTGCCTCATACTCCTTCTAAGGCTGCTCAGGTACCTTATTTGCTCGTTGGGCCTCATTCTAAAACGCGTACTTTTCTAGTAGAGCGAATGAGTCTGCTAGAGTCAGGTCTTCCTTCATGACCAATTCTTTGAATAAGGGACGATCTGCTAGGAGTCTCTTTTGAAAGGTTGCACTGGCGATTGAGTCGTTATAGTCGACTATCTTTTCCCTTACCGATTTGAACCTCTTCACATAGTCGCGGAGCGACTCATTTTGATTCTTTTTTATGTTGAAGAGATGATCAAACTTCTTCTTGATCAAGCGGTAGGATTAGTATTCTTTAGTGAAAACTATGGAAAGCTCGTCGAAACTCCGAATGGACTGTGGAGGCAGGGTATGGAACCAATCATATGCTTCCCCTTGCAAAGTGGTGGCAAATATCTTATACATTAAAGCATCGTTGGCTTTGTAGAGGATCATCTCTCTGTGGTAGTGATTCAAGTGCCTTTCCGGGTCTCTGTCTCATTTGAATAGGGTAAAATGTGGCGTATTAAACTTATGCAGGGGATTCATCTGCTCAATCTTATCTATTAAAGGTGATATGCCCATATGTGCCACGTCCCTACAAATGGCCTCGTTTGTGGTCTCGATGCGCTGGAATTCGCGCAATTACTCAGTTAAAAGCCTCTCTACTTCTTCCTAAATTTACCTCTGCTGGGGCAGCGGAGCTTCCGGCTGCATTTGGTCATGACCTGCTGGTCTCGGCTGCTCTTCTCTATGCTCGACTCATCTATGTCGCAGCTGCGGTGCATGTGGTACATTCCTAGCAGGCAAGCAGATTACTCATAGGCTGCCGGTTGAACTTGAGCCGGATCGAGCGGCTACTTCCCTCTGTCCGTCCTGCTACTTGCTCCAATGTGAGGTGTATGATGCTCCTTGCGGGCCTAGCCGTGAATGAACACTTCACCTGGAAGTTTGCCCATGTTGATCATCGAAGTGTGGCCCAAATCGTGAATGTATGCTCGTCTGGGCGCCTAACCAAGAGTGCACGCTCCTCTGTTTGCTAAGACGAGAGTATACCCTATCCCGAGGGCCCAGGCTGGAATGTACACTGCCAAAACGCTCAGTTCGTGGCTGGTCGAGGGGTTGCTTGCTGGGACGCTATTGGAGAAAAATGTCATCGCCTACCCTTGTCCTACTTTAGGACACCTCGTTTGGGGCACGCTGCATCTCAGTGTGCTGCAAGAGCTGATTCACCAAGGTAGTTTATTGCGCGATGGCGCTTGTCAATTCGGCGACCTGTCATGATAGATGTTGTTCGCCATTTGGAGTGGAAGAGCTGGGACGGTAGACGTCTGCTTGCTTAGTGGAAGTGTAATGGACTTCGAGTGTAAAGCTTGAGCCGGGATGGGTCAGATTTGCAGTAAAGTAGGGTGAAAATACCCTTGGTTGAACTGTCGACCTTGGAATATGGATATGGGCTAGTTGAACTGGTCTGGGACTATGCTACATCGTTTGGAGAGCTACGGGAGCAGGTTGGGTGCATAGGTGCTAGGTCGCCTCGGTTTGTTCTACTTGGCCTCGAGTTGGAGGCACATTGGACTGGCGTTGGGTTGTAGCTTGTGTTACGGTTGGCACGACTTGGGCTGTCTCGGTCTGGGCATCTCGCATCCAAGTGAAGGTAGTAGGTGTTGGAAATGTGCCCTAAAGCCAATCATATGATGATACTTTACGGACATTTCACATGTTAAACTAATCTAGTTTACATATAAAGGGCAAACATTATTGTTTGAGCCGTCTCATATAAATGTTATATGCTTAAACGATAAAGTCCAAGGAATATGTGATTGGGAGAATGCAATCTAATGAAGTTAGATTAATGAGACCATTCTTTCGTAGACACATCCTAAACGTTCCTGATCATAGGATTGCCAATTGGGCATTGACAGTCCGTTAAGATCAGTACGTGCTATGTCTTCTCTCAGGGAGAGTGACTAGTCTCGAGTCATTGGTGTGTGTGACATCAAGACAAGTACCTAGGTGCTCAATAGAGAATGAGTCCACTGAACACGATCAACGAGGAGTTCTCATACTCATGTCACATGAGAACTCATGGTTGGGATAATGCAAATTAGTCCTTTGACCTGAGGCATCACAGTTGTCTTGTGGTTAAGTCCTTGATCTTTGATTATGTCAAAGTCACCCCATCGGGGTGTCCACGACATCATTGGGGTTAAGCCACTTAGTTATGGAGACAAGTGAATGTGCAACAAGGGATCTCTAACCTTCAAATGGTTTGAGGGAGAATACTCTATGATATGATTAAAATCTCTGGCCAGAGTATGAATGAGATTAGGGAATGCGTTCCAAATCACATTCAAGGTAATCATATAAGCAAACGAATCACATTGGATAGTAGACATGAATAAATAAACTATCAAACCAAACAATGTGGTCAAGAGTATTAGATTAGAGAAAGACCGTATTGCATTTGTAATCCTTAACTGAATAGGTTCTCTACCTCTTCTGATTAGCTTGGGTAACCATGATATGCTGCTAGGTGTCACTCATGGTTTGTGGAAGCCCTAAACGTGTGTAATCACTAAAGGGAGAATTGAAAGTAAGTTTCAATTCACAATCGATGTAAAATGGTTTTAATCGCCCACTGCCTCGCTAAAAGGAACCTAATGGATCGTACACTGTGTAAGGTAAAGATTGAAGAAACAAAGGAGATGAGTAAGAATAATTAAATGGTTTAATTATTTATGGCAATGATTAATTAATATGTTAATTAATCAAACGAATAAGTTCGTTAAAGACCTCGGGATGGTTTTGGACCTTAAGGCCCAATGGGCTTCGAACGTCAAGCCCATTGACTTAAGTTGTATGACAACTTAATGAATAATGATTCACAAAGGCCCAATTAGCCCAATGAACCCATATGGCCGGCCATGTTAGAGAGAATGGGCTTTTGGTTCTTTAGGTCACTTATTTGAAGGGACTATATAAAGGACTTTATAGCCAAAATTCAATTAGGGTTTCTTTTGGGAGAATTAGAGAGAACATGTCTCTCATTTTCTCTCTAAGAGGCCGGCCACCTTGGAGGGTGAATCTAGCAATCATACTACTCCAAGGTCACTCATTTCTTTTTCAATCTAACCTTGGTGTAGAATCTTTAGAGGTTCTCTATTTTGGGAACTTGGAGAATCCAATTCTTTCAACCAAATCCATGGAGCTAAGAAGCAAGGAATGAAGGCCCTATCTCTTGGGTGATTATCCTTTGCATATGCAAAGAGGAATCTACAAAGGTAAATATTTCTCAACTAACAAATGTTGATTTAAAAGTTGAGTCAAGGTTCACCAATCTACTAGGTTTTGAATTTCATGGTTGATGTTTTTGTTTTTGAGTGCATACAAGCATGATTCCGCCTTTAATTTGTTAATTGCATGCTATTGATGTTGCAATTTGTTAATTGCATGCTATTGATGTTGCTCAAATGAACATGTTTTTCACAAAATTTCCTTCAGTAGGTGCCATGGGTTGTTGGTGAGGGCGAGTAGCTGTCTGAGCCTGTGTCTGCTGGTTGCTTGCGACATAGGCCTCATGCCTTAGGGTTTCCTCACATTGAGTGGAGGTTGCCCTGTGGGCCACTACAGTGGTGGCTGCCGCTGCTGGCATGGCCACAATACCTCATGATGGCAAATGTGCGATCCTTGCCATGGTGAGCCTCAGAGAATGATGGCATGAAGCCACATGATCTCCATCGGTTGGTCTATGTCCTTCAATATAGGGGTCCCATTGGTTGTAGTTTCTGAATTTCCTACCATCGTAGTCGTGGATCTACGAATGAAGGAAGTTGAAAGAGAGAGTCTTTGAGTCTTTGGATCATAGCTCTCAATGAAAACACCAATTTGTGGATGCAAATTTCTGTCTTCCTTTGATTGATGAATCTGTACCTGCAAAATAATAACACCTAAGATTAAGGCCAAAAGTCTCATGCGCCCACGATGAATGGGGGGATTTGGCCGAAGAATCTCCAAAGCCAAAGTTAGAATTATGAGAAGAATGTATTTGAGTGTTTATGGGTATCAAAAAGCCTCTTTAGGGGTAGCTCAAACTTACTGAATTTTGGAGATAAGAGGTGTATTTATAGGAGAGATAGAGGAGATGGGCCGACCCTCTAGGGTTTAGGGGTGGCCGGCCCTATGTGGTATTTTAGGTGAGAATATTCTAAGATATTTTTGTAAATAAATATCTTGGAGTAATTAGGTAAATATCCTAAATAAATGGAATTAGGATAACTTACTTGAAAGAGGTATTCTCTCTGATTAGGAATGTATTTATGATAAGAATAAGGGATTATTCTATCATAAATACCTTTGACCTTTCCTACGGGCAGGGATGCCTTGAGCAGTTGTTGATCTTTGCTTGCTTTACCTCAGCTGCACGTGGTGAATGAGACTGCTCCCTGCTCATTTAATAAGGCAGTCTTGTCTTTCTTGTGAAATAATCCACGTGTCAGCTCCATGATTTTTAGGATTATTTTTGGCTCCATACCATGTTAGACCGATTTTTTTTCTAACAAGTATTATGTATGAGATTCGGGTGGTTATTATGCAAAAAGTGAAAAATAAAGTGCACTGATTTTTTTTCTATAGCTTTTCACTTTATAATATATGGTAGATACTCACTAGTAGGCATGTAAAAGGTTTAAGGCCAGCCCTATTTTATGGGTTGTAGGTTGGCCTAGCTAAGCCATAAGGTCGGGCTTTATCCGGCCTGATAGGCAGGGCCTGTGCCTTGCATAAAGCCTTTAGCCGGCTCATGGATCGGGTTGTGGCCGGCCCAAATGCCCGATTCTTAAGCTAACCCGATATGGTCTGATGTAGTTTAAATACTTTTGAACTTTGTTAAAATTTTTTAATGGTTTTATAGTATTTATATTATTTAATTGACTATATTAACCAAACAAATACCTTCTTTCAGATGGTAATTGACAACTAATAAAACTAAAAGGTCATAGGTTCAATTATCAACAACATTACTGTTATTTAAAATGATAAAAGGGCCAAAAAATTGGGCTGGATGGACGGCTCACTCATAGGCCCAAATTCTCTCAGCCATGGGCTAGGCTAGTTCCTTACATATTTGACATGGAGTCTGCCTGACCTAGCCCATTTAAGGTCGGATAGGGCTTGGGCCTTGACCTCTTAGG
This sequence comes from Malus fusca, assembly GCA_035220775.1. NCBI lineage: Eukaryota > Viridiplantae > Streptophyta > Magnoliopsida > Rosales > Rosaceae > Malus > Malus fusca. The sequence goes on from CM069071.1 coordinate 30,043,631, forward strand.
GTCCACCTGACTTGATCTGGCCCAATTTATAGATTTACTCAATACCTTCACATCAAAATGTTCACATACAAGAAAAATTCATACATTTTTCAACCTTTCATTGATGATTATAATTGTTTATTCATGTCAATTTTGGCATTAAACTTCTTCTGTAGAGATGAATTTCGAACTGATGGAATCAGAATCAATGTTTTTAATTTTCATTCCCAAATTTCATGATTAGATTAGATTATATCACAATTTTCAAATTCGGAAATTCTTATATTGTACAAGTTTTTGAATATTCTCAAACTTTTTCATACATGAAATTTGTTGTCCTTTCTTAATATTTGGTATATACGTATGTATAAATCCAATTAATTTTGTGATATACTATATGCTTATCCGTTCTGATAAGTAAGTGTATGATTAATATAAAAACAATGAACAAAATGTATCCAAAATAAGCAATAAGACAAAACTTGATTACAAAATACATAATTTTAGTAGGGAATTGTTATTGGCACTCAAAAACTCTAATTGTGCACTCCAAAATTTGTATCTTTATAACAAAAAAATACTCTTATGAGGAGTGCATAGTTAGATTTTTGGAAAAATTACACTTAAAGTATACTTTCAATACTCAATTATATATTGAGACTACACTTTTTAAACATTTCAAGGAGGGACATTTTTTAAACCTGCGTAAGATGACATCATGTCCTGGTTTTCCGTTAGAAACGGAGTTACATATTTACCATTCCTTTTTTTGTTAAATGTGATCGGCGGAGATTGACGGAAATATAGCTTAAGATTTACTCTCTCCTATTCGAATCATTCAATTTTTTTTCTTTCCGTTTCTTTGCTATTTTTCTTCCTCTCTAAAGGTTATCTCTCAAGTTTCTTTGAAGGTAAGTGTGATACACCCCGACCCGGGATGTCCACTAGGACTCCGAATCGAGCTGTGCTGGCCGACACCTGGAAGGTGACAAAGCCATAAAGTGTGATAGTGTATAAAATGTGAATAAATTAAAACCTAAAAGTCCCTAAGCACACGAGTGCGTGGTGAGCGGATCTGGACCCATTTCACGCGTGATACAAAGCATAGGTATAGTGCAGTAAGGTGAGACAATGATTATACCATCATAAGAAAACATCTGTATCGAAAAGTGCCACGAATCCTCGTCGATATGGAACTCTGCTGCTAGAACCTGAAGGGGTACAAAAATAGAAAATGTGAGTGAGTGAAACAAAACTTTTCAAACCAATTCCAACTACCAAAGGCAGTAGCCCCTCACCGGAATACCTGTATAATTTTCCGGAAAATAACAGGCGTGACTATAAATCAATACCATAGCCAAAATAATAGTCTCACAGTTATACCATGCCAAATATCTCAATAAGAATAAGTACTCAGGTGAAATAAATCAAAATGAAATGGCATATTGGCTGGATCCAGCTATAGTGGCCTGTACGGCTGAATTAATAGCTCATCAACATGCTAGCCGGAGTCACCTCACGTGACCTGGACGACTTATCCATATCTCATAAATCAAGGCTAGCTCATCACATACTTCATCATATATGCTAGCTCATCACATATTTCATCATATATGCTAGCTTATCACATATTTCATCATATATGCTAGCTCATAAGTCGGAGTCACCTCTAGTGACCTGCACGACTTATCAATAGCTCAATAAGTATACCTGCACACGAGTCAGAACCACCTAAAGTGGTCTGTACGACAAGACTGGGTGTAAATAAATACGCTCAAGTGCTATGATCACGTGAAGACTGTGCGAATAATAGCGGATCACCTACGAGTCGGAACCACCTAAAGTGGTCTGTACGACAAGCCTGTGCACCTACCTTGGATCCAAGGTGAGCGTAAGGTGTAGGAGGTGAACATCACGTGAAGAACTATGCCCTGGCCACGGGCGGGAGCACTAACACTGGGGTGCAGGTTTATGAGCTCTAACTGTATCTATTGTCACATATACGATTCATGGGCAACATGTACGATAGTGTCGGAGTTGCCTAAACATACATGTAGTCATACTGTAACCCCATCATTTCAACTAATACTATAAACTCACCTGAACTTACCTGGATGTCCTGCGTTCACCTTTGCACTTCCAAGCGTTCATAATAATTATGTGCAGGTAATATACATATAGATAAACCACGATTAAATCTGATACTCAACCACGTTATAGCATTTCCAATTATATACATATATATATATATATATATATATATATAATGTGGCATAAAAATGCATAAACTATAACACCCTACTCCCGAATTATTTATTGTCGAGAATAATTATCGGTGACAAGCCCAACTAGACACTGGTTTAATTAATTATCATTACTTACGCTTCCTTACTTCAAATTCTTGATTCTTTACACATTGATTTATGACCAACATTTAACCACCAAATCATAAGGTTAAATCTCATATTTTCCACTAATGTCTCTCACACTGCTCGACTCCCTAAACAAGGCTATTGTCTCAATTATTGTATGGCTGCATCTAACATCTCTTTAGACTGCCTACGTACCCTGAACTGGGATCAAGCCATTCGTAGTTCACATTAGTACTTTAAAGCATTCACAGTAGTTATATGAAATAATCAATTTATAAACGTTTGTGGAGGTGTCAATCTTATATATGTATATATATGATAGAAGAGAAAAGACCTACTCACATTAGGTCTGCGTTACGACTCCCTCGCACGAACATCGAGACATCACGAACTATCGTCGCCTGCGGCCAATTATCAAATCACGACTCAAGTTCTTACCAATAGAGCACATAATTTACATAAAAGATATCCTCAAGGACCTTCAAGAATAATTTGAGACCCATTGACTAAGAGTCAACCATTGATCGAAGATCGATGGATGGGTCCACAACCCTGCAAAACTTGATCCGGAAGATCCACATCTCGGATTTCCAATCCGTAACTTCTCATGATACACAATATGCTTCTAGAACAACATACTTAAGTTTCATTACGATCCGACGGTAGATCTCCGCCAATTTCCAAAATTGATTAGCGGTAAACGTTTTATTTTATGAATTTACAAATCAAACTTGGGAAGATCCGTATGTCGGATTCCCAATCCGTAAGTTCCTACATTCTTCAAATATTACGTACTACAATGTAACAAAGTTTGGTTACGATCCAACGGTTGGATCGTCGATTCACCTGAATACCTAATAATGTATCGTAGTGAATTTAGGTTCCAACGATCAACCTACGTCATTCAAATATCAAAACTGAATTCAAGACATTTAACATAGCCTAAAAATAGCATTGGCAGCCCTCTGGCCACGCGCCGCCGCACGTGCTGCCTTGGGTGGCGGTCTGCCGCCCCGACTCGTCGGAAAATTCAACTATTTCTAAAAATTCTCAAAAAGTACAGAAATGAAGATCTCGAAGATGAGAGCAAACTTTATACCTGCGACCAAGGCCAATTTGGCTTGGAAATGCTCCAATTTCATGAAAACCCACCGGAACCCTAGTTTTTGGGTATTTTCGATTCGACTCCATGGATGCTCCGACACCCCTACCATCACTTGGGCTTTGTTCCTGAGGTTGAGGGGAACCTATTGGTGGTGACAATTGGCTGAGTTAGCTTCATAATTTGTGGATTGCCGCCGAACACCCACACGCATCACCTGTGCATTTCTCTCGAATCTAAGGTCAAATTGTATGAATTTAGGGGTAGAAATGGTAGAGAGAAGGCTAGGGAGGTGTTTCTAGGTGATGGTTTGACTTAATTCACCGAAATTTGGCTGGGAAACCATCGGTTTCTATGGTTCCCGTCGGCCGGGTCACACGGGTCAAGGAGGACCCGTTTTGTGTTCCCTCATTTTCTTCTTCTCTCCTTTCCCTCCTGGTTCTTCTCTCCCATTCGTCACTCTCCCTCTCTCCTCATTTCTTATTGGGCAGTGCCCATTTCTTTCCTTTCCCTGTCTTTCGTTGCCATCAGGCAGCGATCCCCCTTCCTCTTTTTTCTTCTATTTTCTCCCACAACCCTTTACAAATAATAATAATAATAATAATAATAATAATAATAATAATAATAATAAGAAATGAATAAGATAATAAATAACAATCCTTACCAACATACTTTTGGAATAGGGTAAGGTAATAGTTCATACGCGTTATGAACTAACGATCAATGAAAATCAATACCCTCGCCTCTAGGGTATTTTCGTAAATTTCACATTTTAAGATTTATAAAATAATAAAATTTGGGACGGGTTGTCACAAAGTGTATCTCTCAAGTTTATCTATTCCGATTTAGATTTTTGAAAGTGTTTGTGTGTTTTGAATTTATTTCGGTTTAGATTTTGAAACAAGTCTCTAATTTTTTTAGTTTTTTATTGTTTGCATTGAGTTTTTTTTTTTTTGGATTTTTTTGTTTTTTGCAAGCACGTTTTTTTAGTTTTGAAGATTTTGATTCAGTTCTATTGATCGAGTGTTGGCGAAGGTGATTTTTCATTGTGCTGCTTTTGTTTTCATTGAAGTTCCTCTTGTTTTTTGAAGTATATTTATCATGTATATTTGTTAGAATTGGAATGGATTATGAATTAGTTTAGTATTTGGCGAAGGTTATTAATATTTATGCAGCATCAGCTCATAGAATCGTACATAATAGTTGACATAAGTTTTTAGAATCATGCATAATCAGTTGGCATAAGTTTTGGGGGGAGGGGGTTGGGGGGACCCCCCATAAACTTTTAATAATTTTCAACTTTTGATTAAAATTTGTGCAACATTAGTTTTATAGAATCATAAAGAATCACTTGACATTGGTTTAATGAAAGGACAATGGATTAGCAACCAGTTAATGGATTATTTAATCATTTGACATTTGTGCAGCATCTGTGATACAAATATTTGTGCAGCATCAGTGTTTATACATATTTTTTATTATCATTTGTGCAACATCAATTTTATAAAATCTTCTAAGAGTTTCATCATTTTGAAACCTTTTGTGCAACATAAGTTTTTATTGATTATTAGATTTACATTCTAATATATGTGTAAAATTGATGCATGGATATATATATATATATATCTATCTAATTATTTATGTGCAGCATCAGTTTAACTGCATGTTTTGTTTTTTGGGTGCAGATCATGTCCATTGTTAAAGTGTTGAAGTGTGTATATGAAAATTGTGCAGTAGTTGTGCCGCTTTATCCGCATACTAGTTATGAGGATTTGTGTGGTTAATAACTTTTAGGTTTCCAAGTTTGTCATAAGGAGACTTTTTGTTGAAATACTCATTATACGGAGGCGAACCAATCTGTCTATTAAAGTGCAATGAAGATATTTAGACCCTTTTATTGGTGAATAATTTGATTTCAAATCCAGTTGCTGATGTTTACGTTCATGCTAAGAAGGAGATGTCTATTGTTTCTACTAATAGTGTGTCATCTTCTTGTCTAAGTGAAACTACTAGTATTGGAGATGAGAACCAATATTTGGGTAAGTATGGCTCTTATGGACCTCACCATTATACAACAAATGGGTGGCAGAGTTATATTTCTTATGAGGGTCAAAGTTATGAAGATGGTGCAGTTGAGTTTCGTAGAAAACTTACACAATACTCTATTGAGGTTGGTTTTGTTTTCAAGTTCACTAGGAATGTTTGGAAGCGTGTTACTGCTGTTTGCTCAAAGAAACTGTCAGAAGGGTGTCAATGACATGTTCATGTTGTTGTGCAACAGCCTAGTGGTTGTTTTATCATTAAAAAAATTAAATAATATTCATACTTACACTGGACGTATTCCTCAAAAGGAGAATAAAAGGTTTGCCCTTATGTTTTGTCTTCTTTGTTGGCTGCCAATGCTCGTTCGAATCCGTCTATCAAGGTAAAAGATGTTATGAGAGAAATGAAGGAGAGTTATGGTCTTGATATTAAATACCATGCAGTTTGGCGTGGCAAAGAGATTGCATATAATAAGGTTAATGGTTATGAGGCTCTCTTTTGGATATTTGCCTTGGCACCTTGATGAGTTTGTGCGAGCCAATGATGGATCCCTTTGTGCATTTATATGAATCATTAATTTTTCTTTCGTGGAGTTTTTCCATTATTCATATTATTCCGTATTTTAAAAAACATAAAAACCATTTAAGCGCAATAACCGCGCCAAGTGTTATTTTTACTCTCCTTTCCCTAATATGAACCTTGAGTCATCAAAGCCTTTCTGACTCGGCGTAATCGGTTTGAAAAGCTATTCATATCTTTTGGAGCCGTGTTAAAGGATTCCGATAGTGTAGACCAATGTTGTTCCTTGATGGTATGTTTTTGAAGAGAAGATATACCGGTACTCTTCTTGGTTGTTGTGCTAAAAATGCTAATAATTGTAAGATTTTTTAATTGTTATAAATTATAGATTTGTGATATTGTTTTGAATTAGGTTATTCTTTTTGTGCAGATTGGTTTATTAAAGTGCAACATTAGTTTAATAATATGCAACATCTATTTATTAATGTGGAATGGATTAGGAAACATTTAATGGTTTATGAATCAATTTACGGGTGGGGAGGGCCCCCAATATACATCTAAGAATTTCAACTTTTGATTATCATTTGTGCAACATCAGTTTTTACAAAAACTAATTAATGACTTAGTTTATTCTTTCTACATATTTGTGTTATTAAAGTGCATCATCAGTAATGTTATGTGCATAACTTGTTTTGTGATATAATTATTAATTTTTTTTCTATACAGAGATTTTTCCTGTGTGTTATGGTATTGTTGACATAGAAAATGAAGACAATTGGACGTGGTTTGTTGAACATTTGGCTCAGATATTAAATTACCAAAGAAGGAAGATCACGTTCATTACCGACTGACATCATGGGCTTTTGAATGCTATTCGGAAGTACTTCCCTACTGCTTCTCATGGTTTCTACATTATACATTTGAGGGAAAATTTAGAGAGACGGTATGCAAATAATAAGTTTTTGAAGGATTAGTTGTGTGAGTATTTCAAAAATTGTGCATATAACATGTAGTGGTGAAGATTTTGATAGGAATATTAAGAAAATGAGAAGTGTTGGCGGAGATATTTCTGATTCATGTTTAGATGATCTTCCAAAGACATAAAAACACCATAATCATCTCTGTAAAAAAAGTTTGCATAATTAGCATGCAGCATTAAGTTTAAGAGAATTAGCATGCAACATCTGTTAAAGCAGAATAAGTATACAACTTGAGTTATGGAATAATATATAGGTTCAGTATGCAACATCAGTTATTGTAGACTCATTCACTTTCAATGACAATTAGTGTTATATGGAATCTAAGAATGGTTGGTGTACAATCATTTTATCATTGAACATTTATTCACAATCAACAAATTTTAAGACTTCCAACAACATTAATATTTAGTCATAATCATTTTACTATCTTATTCTTTGTAAAAATTAGTTTAACCATAATTATGTAACCAAGAACAGTAATTCAATTAAAACAATCAAAATATCAATTATCCTTACGAGCCAAGATGGATTGGACATTGTTTATCTTCATCCATCTCAAAAGTTGCATTTGTAGGGCTCATTTGCATGTAGTCATTTGTTGAACTTTCCCTTTCATTCAATGACAAATGGAATAACCTATCTTTGTTGTTGTACCATTTTTCAATCATGTATACAGATTAAGCGTAGGTTTGAAAAATGTACTAGGAAATCACTCAAAATATAAGTCATACTGAATTTAGACTTACCACTTTATATGCATTGTCATTGTGCATGTTTGTTTTGCCTTCTTGAAGGTTTTTTCTATTACAGTTGTAAAAATTAAAACACCCCTCTTCTGTGTCGAACACAAGCAATATAAAGATTTTTCGCACAACTCCTATTTGTTCGTTTAATTGTTCCCCCAAACTGTGCTTTAATGCTTTCATCTTGGCTTCGTCATTTTCATCATTGGTGAAGTTCATCTGTTATCCAGAATATAATTAGTATATGGACAATCAGTATGCAACATCAGTATGAATCATCAATGTGGACATGTGTATGAAACATCAGTATGCAGTTTCAATGACATTTAATAGATTTTATCTAAATTCAATATTTATAACTTACAAAGAGAATGACCGAGAAGTAGAAGTTTTGATAATCCAACTTGCTTTCTTGTTCTCTGAGAATGTAGTTGTGTGCATCAATCATAGTATTTGTAACTTCGTCATCTCCAAGGAATCCATCCATATCTTCTTTAATCATAATATTGTTATAGTAGCTGAACTCATTTGCAGTTGATGACCAATATATGTCCCTAAAATACAATATACATAGAAATATGTTAATGCATAATCAGTATTTTGAAGTATAACATAAATTATAGATTTGTAAAATTTTCTTACACTGGTGCTTTTTCCTAGAAAAGGTTGATGCTCTTTTTGTTCATTGTGGTTAAGAGGAAGTATGTTGGATGTCATTTTCACTCATTTGGTTCTTTTGTTTTCTCCATGGTTGTGTAATAGAAATGGATATCCTTTTTTTTCTTCTGGCTTTTTGCTTGATGCGTTGGACCATTGTTCGAGTTTGAGGTTGAACATGTGTTTGAGATTCTGTTGGAACTTTTTCTAGAGTTTGTAGAACTTGTTTTGACAGGATATCTACGTCTTGATCAGAAGCGATTACGATTTTGTACGCAATTTTCACAGGTTCGCTTTCAGCTTCAGAATCAGTAAGAAAAGCTTGATGAATAGGTTTCTCACATTTCTTTTCTTTTACTGTTTCAGCCTCATTGATGCAACTCAAGGTCTTGTTTAGCTCATAAATTTCTTCTTGTTGCTTCTTCACCATTTCTTCTAGAGAAATCTTCTCAGCTTTTAGAACTTGAAATTTCTCTTTTATTTTTTCCATTTTTCCTTGTTGATTGCATTAAATTCACACTGCTTCTTGTAGGACTTTTCTTGCTCTCATTCAAGGTTGTTCATCTCCTTCAACATTCTTTTGCTCTTTTCTTGCAATTCATTCTTGTCTTCTTCCCATTGTTTCTTTTGTTGTTCCAACGCAGTGTTCTTCTTTTCCAATTCACTTTTTTTTGTTTTTCCAAGTCTTTCTTCTCTTTTCCCAACTTCTTGTTTTGTTTGTGCAAGTCCTTATTATCCTTTTGCAAAGCATCATTCTCTTCAACAATTTTCTCAATTACAGAATTCTTGAAGTGACATGTATTGATAGCATTATTCAACATCTGAAGCCGAAGTTTCGCCCTCATTTTCCAATACTCTGCAAGATCGGTTTGGCTTTGCGAGAGCTTTTCTTGTGTTAATTCCTCTTCTGAAAATTAGAATGCAACATCAGTTATACTATAATTAGTATGCAGCATCAGTTATACCAGAATCATTCAGTTGATGTCATTTAATATTTTATGCAAACTCATGAGTTTATATAAAATATACACACAAAAATTAAGCAGAATTAACATGTTTTTGGATTTACCATTTTGTCTGCTGGGTCATCATTTTGATTTTTGAGCTTATCTTGTGTTTGCGTTTTTATCTTCCATACAACTAGTGTCATTTGTATATCTTTATCATCTGTTTGATCATCGCCTTTTTTCGGCACATCTAAAATTGTTCTTTCATCATCCTCTTCTTGTTGTTGAAAATCATCCATCTCATCATTAGCATCACCTTTTGCCATCCCATCTAATATTGTTCTTTCATCATCGTCATCATTTTTTTCCCCAATAACTTGATCATCTTGTAGAGGTTGTGTGGCCCCCCTCTACATTTTGATCTTCTTCAGGTTATTCATGTTCAAGCACCAATTTTTTTGTTGGTTTACTTTCTTGGCTTTTGCATCCTTCTTGGCTACTTGCTTAGGTCCCACTACAATTTGATCTTCTTTAAGTTCTTCATGTTCAAACACCAATTTTTTTGCTGCTTTAGCTTTCTTGGCTTTTGGCTCCTTCTTGGCTACTTGCTTGACCAATTTCCTTTTTTGATGCAGGTGGAGGATCAACAAAGTCGTCATTATCATATTCAGAGCATTGTTCAACTAACTCCTCAATTGATTTTGCATTGTCCATCTATGAAAGTTTTAAAAGAGTTATGTTTTTTGATATTTTGTTTGAAAACAACACATAACAGGTACATGCATAATCACATATGTAGAATGACAACACACAACAAATATAAACTATATTTTTATTTTTTTTATGATTTTTTTTTATACTTTTTTGACACTTTTTGTTTTTCCTCAAAAAATGCAGAATATTTTTCACACAAAGTACATGTAGAATCATGTTTTACATAAAAGTATATGCAGTATCAGTTTTACCTCCAAATTTTCATTTGCTTCTTTATAGATTTTTTCATGTAGAATTGCCAAATCCCGCTTGACTGCTGTTGGCATGCGTTTCTCCTATCCTTCTATTTGTTTGATGATTGGGGGTGTGATCACAAAGCCAATACTGTAGACAAAATAAAAGATTTTTTTTATTAGAGATTTGTATATTTTGTAAAATAAGACAAAAACTAATTTTTTATTATTAGTTTTTGTTTGTTTACCAGTAAAAGTACAATAGCGCTACTGACGGTTGGTTGTTTGTCTCTTTTCCTTCTTTGCGCTTTATCAATTGATTCCATCAAGTATCTTGTTGTTTCCTTGGCCAGTTGTACTGATTGCTGAGTTCCCAAGCAAATTTGTGTTGAGAAAATATAGAATTATAAGGCAAGCTACATCATGATTCGCTTCTTTAGTCCCAGTATCAAATGCAACTTGAATTGCTTGTGCAATTTCTTTTCTACCAATTCTTGACATTTTTTAGAAGTATTTATCAACAAATTTGTTTTCTTTCGACTTTGGGATTCTTGTGTCTCGTTGACTGAGGGGCTTCTTTGCCTCTGTTTGGGATCTCAAATATGCGTTAGACATCATCAACATTTACTTGGCTATATCCATTTTTGAATTTGAACATTCCATTTTCAATGTCATACGTAAGCTTCCACAAGTCTCCCAAAAGGTGACATCCCAGTTTGATTTCTTCATTCGTAATTCACCTTTTACGTAAGCTTCCACAAGTCTCCCAAAAGGTGACTTATATATGAATGTCAAGACTTCTGGTTTTTCATCAAGTTTTGGCTTGAGCTCTTGTATTAGTTTTGCAAAGGCCATGAGATTTAGCCTTATTTGAGCATAGTTCTTATCTGTTGCCCGACGCTTTATGACATGAGATTCTTGAGCTCATTTCTTTTTGGTTGATAAATGTTTTTCTTTTGGCTACTTCTTCATAGAAAAATAAAACAATAATGAGTATAATTTTTAATGAAATAATATGAAGTCATATATATGACAAACTAGATGCAAAAGTGTCACATCCCGGCCCGGGGTCCACCACATCCCGGGCCCGCTCCACCACCATAGCACGATATTGTCCGCTTTGGGCTTATCATTCCCTCACGGATTTGTTTTTGGGAACTCACGAGCAATTTTCCAGTGGGTCACCCATCCTGGGAGTGCTCTGACCTCTTTCTCGCTTAACTTCGAAGTTCCTACGGAACCCGAAGCCAGTGAGCTCCCAAAAGGCCTCGTGCTAGGTAGGGATGAGAATATACATGAGATTCTTGAGCTCATTTCTTTTTGGTTGATAAATGTTTTTCTTTTGGCTACTTCTTCATAGAAAAATAAAACAATAATGAGTATAATTTTTAATGAAATAATATGAAGTCATATATATGACAAACTAGATGCAAAAGTGTCACATCCCGGCCCGGGGTCCACCACATCCCGGGCCCGCTCCACCACCATAGCACGATATTGTCCGCTTTGGGCTTATCATTCCCTCACGGATTTGTTTTTGGGAACTCACGAGCAATTTTCCAGTGGGTCACCCATCCTGGGAGTGCTCTGACCTCTTTCTCGCTTAACTTCGAAGTTCCTACGGAACCCGAAGCCAGTGAGCTCCCAAAAGGCCTCGTGCTAGGTAGGGATGAGAATATACATTTAAGGATCACTCCCCTGGGCGATGTGGGATGTTACAATCCACCCCCTTAGGGGCCCGACGTCCTCGTCGGCACACTTCCGGCCAGGGATTGGCTCTGATACCATTCTGTCACATCCCGGCCCGGGGTCCACCACATCCCGGGCCTGCTCCACCACCATAGCATGATATTGTCCGCTTTGGGCTTACCATTCCCTCACGGATTTGTTTTTGGGAACTCACGAGCAATTTCCCAGTGGGTCACCCATCCTAGGAGTGCTCTGGGCTCCTTCTCGCTTAACTTCGAAGTTCCTACGGAACCCGAATCCAGTGAGCTCCCAAAAGGCCTCGTGCTAGGTAGGGATGAGAATATACATTTAAGGATCACTCCCCTAGGCGATGTGGGATGTTACAAAAAGGCAGATGCAACATCACTTAGCACACAAGCTAGATGCAGCATCACTTAGCGCACAAGCTATATGCAACATCACTTAGAACACAAGCTAGATGCAGCATCAATTAGCAAACAAGGTAGATGAAGAATTAGTTGTTAACGCACAATATAGATGCATACTTGTTTTTAACACAAAAGGTAGATGCAGATTCCTTTTTTCTTTTAGCACAACATATTTATGTGCAGAACCAAATTACAAACAATAGGTAGAACCATAATTAATTTACAAAGTCCAGCATCAGTTACAAAGTGCATTATCAAGCTAGACAGTTAATGTTTTTACTCACAAAATTTAGACGCATAATCATTTTATTTTTCTAGATGTTGTTGAAGAATCAGTATACATATAAACAAAAAAAAACACAAAATTGAAAATCTAAAACACTGAAATTGTTTTTTCTTGAACTGGAACAATGAAATTGTTGTAAAATCAAGTGCAAAAACACTTGATAATGCATGCGTTTTTGACATTTTTCGAAAGTGTATTTTGTAAAAACAAGTGCCAAAACACTTGATAATGAGTCCAAACTTTGATAATGCATTCGTTTTTGACAGAGTTTGAAATATAATCATGCAAAAGAACGATTTTGAGCAGCAAAAAATACCTTTGAAACATTGATCTTCTGGAAATCCGGCTGAACCTATGTATCACTTACTGAAAATCCGGCTTGTAAGTATCAGAATATATGGAGATTTTAGAATTTTTTTTGGGAAAGTATTTTTTGCATGAGAGTGTTTGAAATGATAATTTTGGGGAAGATGAAACTATCAATTTGCGGTATTGAATTAGGACATACGGTTCTTTTTTATGATTTTTTGTCGTGTAGTGGTTAGCGTGACCATTTATTAACGGTTATAGTCGAGGGGTATGGGCCATAATTTAGTCGGTCCGTTTCTTTTTGGGTTGGGCTTGGATTTGTCTTGTTTGAGGTTTTTGTCCCTCTTTGAAATGTTTTAAAAGGTGTGGAGTTGTGTGAAATATAATCTATAAGTAATGACACACCCCGACCGAGATCAAGGCATGCTGGCCGTCGCGTAAGAGTGACGTAGCCATGTGCACAGTGCGGAAGCGATAATGATAAAATATTTACGAGTAATAGAAAACCAAATTACTATAGTGCACTACTAAACAGAAAGTGATAGGAGTTAGTTACAACAGTAACCACTCCTAGTCAGAGTATAAAGTCTAGGTGCAGTCCAGTAGGACAAATACTAGTTATATAGTACCAGGAATGTCCTACTATTATTTAGATAAGTCAGAACTGCCGACGTCCTCAAGCCACCAATAGCAAGCTTACTTAAAACCTGGAGGGGCGCAAAACTGAAAACGTGAGTGGGCAAAAACAATTGTTTTACAAAATCATTTCATTTATCAACATATCTAACCCTTCGCTGTAAAACATGTATAATTTTCCCAGAATCAAGATATAAGCATATACATATATATATATATCTGAAATCATAACAATTCAATTCATACTTCACATAATCATATTCATATGTATGCCATGCCAAAATATAACAAAGTAGACAATCCAGGTAAGAATGATTTCATAGAAATATGATATGTTAGCCGGAACCCCTATGATAGTCTGTACGGCTGAATTCATAGCTCAAAAGTCAATCTAGCCGGAGTCACTATAATGACCTATACGGTAATATACTGCACATAAGTCGGAACCACTAAAAAGAGGTCTGTACGACAAGATTGGGTGTAATATAATTATGCTCAATTCTATTCTTTCATAATAGCCGGGCGATAAATCGCTAGTCACCTACGAGTTGGAACCATAAATAAGGTCTGTACGACAAGACTGTGCACTTAAGTTGGATCCAATATGAGCATATAGTGCGGGAGGTGACATAAATAAATAGGCATGTACTTCACATCTTTGGCTAAATCACAATCACCCTAGGTGCAGTTTTATGAGCTCAACATTATTCAGTCATATCATATCATCGATGATTCATATAACCAAACATAATTTACCTGAACTTACCTGTGCCTCCACAACACCACATTTATATATATATGCAACCATGAAATGAATATTCAGAATATAAAAGCATTTGGCATATTATTTCAAAGCATATTTTCTTAAAAATGCATTTATGGGAAATATACCAAGTATATAAGTATATACTGAAAACAAAAGCCCACTCACTGGTATGTCGACAGGTCGTAACCCCCGAGTCGCCCGTGGATACGCTCGTCCTTGGGATAAGTCTCACCTATATGCGAATTAACTATAAAAACGTTATTTTAAAGCACATATACAAAACTAGCTAATAACTTCTCATACATTGCTCAATTTTGGAATTACATATACCAACGTGACCTACACAACCTCACGAACATCGTGATATTTTAAGAATAATTTTTCTGTGGCTCACGCGCCCTCACGCGCCGGGGAGGGCACGGCCTCACGAGCCCTCACGTGCATCACCTTCAACCTCCAGACGCCGGAACAGCGTCGCCGGCGCTGGATTCTGGGCAGACCTGTAACTGCCTCTTTCTCACTCGTTTCTTAACCATTTTTCATGAAATTTATACCAATAGAAAGCTGGAGATGAGTAGAACAACGTTATACCTGTTTAAAGCTCCAAAAACCATGAAATCTCGCCAGAGAAATTCGAGGAAACCGGCCAACTTCGAAACTAGCTATCTCGACGTCTAAATCTTTCCAACTAAGCACTCCGAGCCTCCTGAGAACCTCCTAAAGCTTCCTATGGTCTTGAAATTCCATAAAAATCAACATTTTACGTGAGCATGAATAGTACCTCAAATCGGGGTTATGGTTTCGACGTGAAAACGATGGAGTTCTTACCTGAAATATGTACCCCAAGACTCGTATGGTCCACATGAACACAATGGTGGTCTTAGAATCCTCGATCCACCACGATTCAAAGGGTTTTGGGTTTGAGTCCGTACAAGAGGGAATAGAGAGAGAGAGTCTGAGAGATAGAGAGAGAACACGAGAGGGAAAAGAGAGAAGGTTATGGGTGTGTGTGTGTTCCAAAGTCACCTATCACAACTAATAATTTTCTTACTTCCAATTGGGTCCAAAATAATAGGGACTTAACACATTGGTCCTCAACCACACATAGCCCCACGATGTGACAAACGCTCAAGGGTAAATCTATCTTTTCACAACCACGATAATAAATTCTCGGGACGGGCTGTGACAAGTAAGGCTTCATACATTTTTGGAGTGCCAATAATAGCTCCCTTTTAGTAAATAACCATAAAAAATCAAAATAAGTTCACAATGCTTCAAAACAATACAAACCATACTTTTGTGAGGACATCCTCCACTTAAAAATTCTCTTATATATGATATTAGGTAATGCTCTCATATCATACTTTTGTTGGTTGTGAATTTATGTGTCATAGATTCAATCAAGAATCAACTTAATTTGGTTACATATTTTATATTGTCTAGAAGTCCTGACAAAAGAACAATCAAGGACTTTAGTTTTTTAGCCGCTCTCTCCAGCTCCCAAAACTCTAAATCAAAACCCATAGCCCTTGGCCCGTTCTCTAGCTTGGGGCTGGTGGCTGCCCCTCTTCCCCTTGTCCTAGCCTTCTTCCATTGTATTCTCGTGGATTGTTGCAAACATGTTTTTCGTTTTAGTATTTTCATCAATAAGTGTCTGTTTGGTGATGTTATTTGTAAATCTCTATTAATGAGTATTTTCATTTTATGTTGGTGTTATCGATTGCTCCTGAGTCTACTTCGTTGTTTTTGGTTGCTTTGTTGATTTTGTTAAGCATAAAATTCATGTTGATACGGACTTTAGTTTATTTGTTGTCAATTTCTATTTGGAGTCAGCATTGGTCGGAGTTAACGAGTGTACTTATGTTCACTATCTGGCAATTTTGTGCGTGGAATTCTTAGATTCCAATTTGTGAAGTGTTTGACTTTCTCACTAGGCTTGGAGTTCTCTTGGCTTTGGAGTGCCATCTCAGTACTATGAATTTGGGTGTGGATGATTTCAAGACCTGGATTCGTTCCTATACTTAAACTTGGGTCTGTCCCATCCTCAAATCCTCTAGTACAGTGACAACTTTTTTGTCCATGTTGACCTTTTATGTTTTGTTGTAGTTTCTTTGGATTGAGTACCCCTTAGATCTTATTCAGAATTCCCCTCTGTGATTTTTGTATTAATTTTAATATTATAATAAAACTGCTAATGTTTCTCCTAAAAAAATTATAATGAGTGATTAGAGTTTGTATTATTATCAAAATATCTAATACCATGATGCTAGATGGCTTGTTTGGAAGTGTTTTCAAAATGAGTGGTGCTATCCATACACTCCAGGGGCATATCTATTCATGGACCCAAGTGGTCCTGGGACCCTCCACAAGTCCAAAGAAGTGCATGTAAGGACCTTTAAGGACCACCCAACGGTTTGACTAGGTGGTGGAGGAGAGAAGACCACCATGGCTGTGCAGATGTTGTGAAATAGAAGCTTTGAACAAAGAAGAAAGGTTTAATTTCAAACAAAGAGGAAACCAAAGTTGTTCTTAGACCTTGGTTCCAACGAAGAAGAAAGAGAAAATGACTCTCTCTTCATTTCTAACGTGACTAAGTCCCTTTTTTTCTTTTTCTTTTTTCTGTTGACCAATCAGGTTTTGACACCTAGCATTTTAGTTAATAAAGGGATGAGTATTATTCAATTAGTACTTTTATACCACATGTTTGACACCGTTATTTCTTTTAAAATTTACAGATAATTTCATATGACCTCTGAAAAATATTTCGTAAAGTACTACGGACTTGTTTACTTGAACTTTCATCTCATACCGTCAAATTCACTAAAATACTAAAACAAAAGTTCTGATATTTTTGTATGTTATATGTTAAATAACAAACTTAATTAAAATAATAAACTTAAATTCTCAATACAAGTATATTTTTTTTAAGTGTAAATAAGTACGTATTTATATAACAGATAATAAATTTACTTAAATCCACCTAACATGCCCCCTTAGGCGCTTGGCTCAAGCCTGTCGCCTGACTAGCATATTTTAGAACCTTGATTAGGACCACCTGATGTTAAAATCCTGGTCCACTATCAATACACCCTATTTTACCTTTCTCACACCCCTCTTAATTTATGGCTGTCAAAATTGAAGAAGATCATGTAAGACTCATGTTGAGTTGTCAAGGATTTTGAGTCCAATATCACTCAAAAGGAAAGTAACTTGCGAGGCAAGTAATTTGTTTCAGTGTAATTGAACAACTGATTGGCAAAGATCATGGAACCGTTAAACATTAATTGACTCTTGTAAACCTTAATTCAACAAAATATAGTGTACATGCCTTGGAGTGACAACATTAAAATCCAATTACTATGATAGACGGTATTGGAGGAAACTCTAATGACTATAGTAAACAATCCGTTCCTGAGCAATCCCTATTCCTTGCTAGAACAATGTTTTTGGGAGAGAGTAGAAGACTCCTTGTGAAACTCGGCTCACCATAACTCCAGTTGGTGTAGGTTTGCGTTCTTCCAGTCTTAACCTCATCACTGCACAAAGCCTAACAATCAAACAGAGATGCTAGATACATCTTGATTCATTTTGATTCCTTACATTTGGTTTCAGAGCCTTACAACATGACTACAATCCGTTTTAGAGACTGTATTTTAAATCTGAAAGAGTTCTACAAGGTCTCTTGCATACTGATGCATATGCATGTTGATGAAACCCTAGTACTAGCATCTGCATTTAATAATTGAACTCGACAGCCACTATATCAATCTTGTGTTCATGCTTCCGCTGTTCAAGTACCTGACTAACTAAGATTTGGTTGTGGCTATATATAAAAATATATACAATATGTGCAAAGATATCTGTGTATTATAACCTACAGTGCAGAAAAGGGATGATGAGCAATTGCAGGCACATCGAGTCATAGAATCACAATTATGGAAATGATTTATTCAAACTGAACAGTTAAATTTTATATATGAATCCAAATAAAGTTGTTATTCATATTAGACAAACTCATGGGATTCAATTTTGATTTCGTAGGGCCAAAAAGTTAATCAGCTCAAAAGTGTGGGCTTATTTTTTCTTTGCTTGTTTCTTAGGAAATGAAATTGTGGTTGATAGTCATTGCTACTTAAGAAATGAAATTGTGGTTGAAGTAACATTTGCCAATATTCTTGTGGAGGCAAGCCTTGAAAACAGCAAACTATATCCTCAATCATGTGCCAAGCAAGTCAGTACCACAAACACCATATGAACTCTGGACTAGAAGGAAGCCTAGCTTCAATCATTTTCATGTATAAGGATGTGATGCAAAAGCCAGGTTCTACAATCCACATGAGAAGAAACTGGATCCAAGAACCATGAGCTGCATATTTATTGGATATTTATAGAAATCCAAGGGCTACAAGTTCAACTATCCAAACTCTCACACTAGAATACAAGAGACTCATAATGCCAAGTTCATTGAAAGTACAGATGTTGTACATTCATCCACTGACACATTTGTCTTTGAAGAACTCACTGCTATAATTGATAAAACTGCTGCCAATGCCTTGCAAATGGAAACTGAGGCGCCAAATGAAGAACCATATGACACTGCAATTGACATTGGAAACAACATGGCAGCCCCAATGGTCACTGAAGTGGAACTACCGACATATGTTGACACTGCACTCCCTCAAATCCATCCAGTACCTGGGTCAATGCCATTAAGAAAATCTGGAAGAATGAGAGAGCCTGCAATATCCCCAGATTACTTATGCTTCTTACAGGAATCTGAGTATGATTTTGGTGAGGATGATATCCCAACAACATACAAACAAGCAGTTGAATCAAGCCAAGGAGATTTGTAGCACAAGGCAACAGTTGAAGAACTTGATTCCATGCAGAAAAATGGTGTCTGGTCTCTAGTACATCCCACATCATAGAAAGCCATTGGTTGCAAAAGGATATTCAAGACCAAAAGCAATGCACAATGAGAAGGGAGAGGTATACGGCACGGTTGGTGGCCAAAAAGTTCACACAAAGAGAAGGAAAACACTACAATGAAACTTTATCCCTAGTTTAACCCAAGGATTCAATTAGAATCATAATGGCTTTAACAAAAAACTTCAACCTTGAGATTTATCAGATGGATGTCAAAACAATATTCATAAACGGAGAACTAAGTGAAGATTAAGGCAGCAACCTCTAGGATTTGTTGAAAGGGGGAAGGAGTCCATGGTTTGCAATTAAACAAATAAATTTATGGCTTGAAGCAAGCCTCAAGACAGTAGTACCTTAAGTTTGTTGAAATTATAACCAAGTTTGCTTGCCAGTTCTAATATGCAACGTCTGCATACAACCAAGAAAATGCTAACTGAGAGTTTCGAAATAGAGGACTTGGGACAAGCCCTTTTATCCTAGGTATTGAGATTCAAAGAGACAGAAGCAAGATAACACTTGGGTTGTCTTAGAAGGCTTACATTGACAAGGTTATCAAGAGGTTCAACATGCAAAAATGCTCTAGTGGTGAACTGCTTATAGGCAATGGTGATAAGCTCAACAATGATTAGTCTCTTAAAAATGATCTTAAGAGGCTAAGTATGAAGGACAAACCATTTGCATCCTTACTAGAAGTCTAACGTATACACAAGTTTGTACAAGACTAGATTTGTCATTTGCAGTGACTGTATTAAGCAGGTTTCAAGCAAATTCTTGTACAGCTCACTCGGAGGCAGCAAAGAAGGTGATAATGTATTTGAAGAGGACATGGGATTTCATGTTGGTATACAACCACATGGAAAATCTCGAAATGGTGGCTGACTGTGATGTAGACTTGGCTGGATGTGTGGATGATAGAAGACTCACAAGTGGTTACACTTTATGTTGGCTAATGGAGCAGTGTCATGGAAGAGCAAGAAACAGTCAGCAATTGCCACTTCTACAATGGAGGCAGAGTTCATTGCATGATATACTGCAACCAGGCAGGCAATATGGATGAGAAACCTCATTAAGTGTTTGAAGGTGGTTGACTTGATTCATAGACCTTTGAAGCTGTTTTGACACCAAAGCAGTTGTATTTTTCTCGAAAAAACAGGAAGAGATCATTGGTTTGCAGACTTATGGACATGAAATATTTGAAGGTCAGGTATGAATTGAGAAGATGGCAGTTGATATTGAACATATTGGTACATGCAACATGCTGGCCAATCCCATGGCAAAGGCTCTATCAGTGGGACTATTGAAGAAGCATGTGCATAACATGGGAGTTCACGAGTCATTTGATTTTGCAAATGAGTGGGAGTAAAGTTTAATCCTTTACTGTCTGATCATCGGTTAACTGTTAAACTCATTTCATTTCAATAAATTGCCATGTCACAATGTTTTTCCCATATTTCATGCATAAATAGTTGTTGACAGATTTTAGTGAAATAGGGCTTATGCTTGAAGCTTAAAGATTAACATTGGTGAAACTGATATATCTGCAATCACTCACTGGAGCCAAACATGCATGTAATTGTAGAGCAAAAGTGCAGGTAGATATGCACTTGAGTTTCTATGATTTTATGTTTGATTTCAGTTGTGGTTGTTTGATGAGGATGACTAATGTGATGTTGTTTCAGTGATTACCATGATCCTTGTTGCAATCAGATTAAATTACTTGACACTCAAAGTGGGAGAATGTAAGACTCATGTTGAGTTGTCAAGGCCTTTGTGTTGAAAATCACTCAAAAGGAAAGTATCTTGTAATGAATGTAATTTGCCATTCAGTGTGATTGAATAATTCATTGGCAAAGATCATGGAACCGTTAAAAATTAGTTGACTTTTGTAAACCCTCTGTACATGCCTTGGTGGGACAATATTAAGATTAAATGGTGATTGTGTGTATCAATCCAATTACTATTATATACGGTATTGGAGAAAACTGTAATGACTATAATAAACGATCCGTTCCTGAGCAATCCTTATCCTTTGCTGGAACAATTTTTCTTGGAGAGAGTAGAAGACTCCTTGTGAAACTTGCTCACCATGAATCCAATTGGTGTAGGTTTGTGTTCTTCCAATCTTAACCTCATCACTGCACAAACCCTAACAGTCAAACTATGATGCTAGATATATGTGTGAATAAAACTACCCTAAAAATAAAGAGAAAAGAAGCCTTAGTGTAGCCCAACATATAATATTTGCTTCTAATTAAAAAAAAAAAGAAGAAAAATAATTAGAAAAGAAGCCTTGTCAACCAAAAACCCATACATTTCCCTACACAAATTTTGGGACAAAGCCTAGAAGGTTCAATCCTGCTTGGTTTACTCAGTTTCCTAATTGGTTGGAGTATAGCACATCACATGATGCTGCCTATTGTTTATGTTGTTATCTCTTCAAACCTGGTGGGGATACTTTTGTTGGAGTCGGATTCAAGAATTGGAAGTGCAAGAAGAAACTAGAAATTCATGTTGGAGGACCTAATAGTTCTCATAATAATGCTTGGAGAAACTGTGAAGCCTTATTAAACCAAAAGCAACATATTGAAACAGTTATCTCAAAACAAACTGACCACGATCGAATTGATTATCGAACTTGATTAGGTGCATCAGTTGGTGTTAGTAGAATTCTCTTAAAACAAGGTCTTCCATTTCGTGGGCATGATGAATCTGAAAATTCACTCAACCAAGGAAAATTTCTTGAAATTCTACGGTGGCTACGTCATTATAATGAGGGTATAAAGGCTGTCACGCTAGAAAATGCTCCTGAAAATTTGAAATTGACATCACCTGATATTCAAAAGGACATCTCAAGTGCTATTTCATATGAAATCATCAGTGCAATCACTAGTGATATTAATGATTCTTTATTTTCCATTCTTGTTGATGAATCATGAGACAAGTCTTCAAAGGAGCAAATGGCCATTGTATTGCGCTATGTGGATAAGGGTCATGTGATAGAGTGCTTTGTAGGTATTGAGCATGTTGCAGATACTAAAACTTCCTCACTCAAGTTAGCCATTGATGATTTCTTTTCTAGACATGGATTGAGCATATCAAAATTGCGTGGGCAAGGCTATGATGGGGCAAGTAATATGCAAGGTGAGTTCAATGGCCTTAAAGCACTAATTTTAAATGAGAATGAGTCTGCCGTTTATGTTCATTGTTTTGCTCATCAACTTTAATTAGCTCTAGTAGCAGTGGCAAAAAAAAATTCAGAAATTGGAGATCTCTTTACTATGGTTTCTTCTGTGGTGAATGTTGTGGTGGCATCTTCTAAGCGTCGTGATATTCTTAGAGAGAAACATGCTCATGTAATTTTGGAAGCACTAGAAAATAACGAGCTTTCAAGTGGACAAGGTTTGAATCAAGAAACTACTCTTAAGCGGGCTAGTGACACGCGATGGAGCTCTCACTATAATTGTTTAATCAGCTTGGCTCACATGTTCTCATCAACGATAGAAGTGCTTGAGATTGTAAGAAAAGACGGAACAAGTTCTAAACAAAAATTTGAAGCAAAGGTTATATTGACTTTTATTCAATCTTTCAACTTTATTTTTGGTCTACACTTGATGAAAAAGGTTTTGGGGATCACAAACGATTTATCATAGGCATTGCAAAAGAAGGATCAAGATATTGTGAATGCAATGAACTTGGTCAATATATGCAAAGGAAGATTGCAAAGGATGCGAGAAACTGGTTGGGAATCCTTATTTGATGAAGTTTCATCCTTTTGTGACAAGAATCATATTAAAATTCCTAGCATGGATGATATTTTTACGAGTGGAGAGCGACCAAACCGAAAAGCTCATCCCATCACAAACGTGCACCATTATCGGGTTGATTTATTCATCGATGTCATAGATAAACAACTCACTGAGTTAAATGATCGATTTACTGAGAAGAATACTGAACTACTTCTTTGTGTGGCATGTTTAAGTCCAAGTAATTCTTTCTCTGCCTTTGACAAAGAAAAATTGATGCGTCTTGCCCAATTTTATCCAAGTGATTTTTCAGAGCACGATCTTGAGTTACTCAAAGAATAGCTTGAGAATTATATTTGGGACATGACCTCTAATAGTGAGTTTGCAGATTTGAAAGGAATTAGTGATCTTGCACAAAAGATGGTTGGAACCAAGAAAGATCATACTTACCCGTTAGTGTACTTGCTTTTGACACTGGCACTCATCTTACCGGTTGCAACAGCAAGTGTAGAGCGAGTCTTTTCGGCTATGAACATTGTTAAGAACACCTTACGCAATCAAATGAGTGATTTGTGGATGAACGATTGTTTGGTTGCTTATATTGAAAAGGATATTTTTAATAGTATAGAGGACGAGGCTATCATGCAACGGTTTCAAAATATGAAAACTCGTCGAGGACAATTATTTTAATTATTGGGAATATGTAATATTATCAATGCTATGTTATTTTGAATTTTGGTTACTTTTCATATATATACTATGATGTTTTGGTTAACAGTTTTGTAACTACTATCGATTTTTTTTTTTTAATATTTGTGAGAGGCCTCTTCTAACCCGAAATCCTGGCTCCGCCACTGGAGGCCAACTAATTTATATGCAAATTGGGTTCATGCCACGCAAAGAGAAGTTAAAAACGTAGATACTAATATAAAAACTATATGTACTCCATTAACTAAAGTAGTAGACGTGCTTTATGTGTGATCCAGCGTTAAAGATCACATTTTTTGTGACAACTTAGGATGTGTTTACTAATATGGTTTTAGCATTCACAACTTTAAAGTTTGATAATTTTGCGACTTGGAATTTTAAAGGGTTTGGAGCTTATCTATTTAAACATGCAATTTGTATACTTATGTAGAGCTTGATTCTATGACCATTTTGATTCGAATCTTGAGTTAATTGGTGGCAAAATGAATCCATTTAGAGGAAAAAGTAATGCTAGGAATATCACATATTTGTATATTATATGATGTGGCAAATGATGCACATAACCAACATCCAATGAGATAAATTCATTTATTAATATAATACGTAAACGTCACTTGCTACTTTACGTAGTACACAAATATGAGTCAAAGTAATGTTTCTCATAAGTAAGACCATCTCCAATGGTGGCTTATAACCTAAAATTCCCCCTTCTCCCCCCCCCAAAACCCACTCCAACCCAAAACCTAAATCAAACCTAAAACTTAAAACTTAAAAGGAAGGCAAATACCAGCCACAATTTAGCCCACAAAATAAAATGGGACCCACTGGTGAGAGTGAAAAGTGGGCTGTGAAGCCCACACCCTAAAAACCCAGAAGCTGAACGCGCGTCACGCGCCCAACAATTTCCAGCCGAGGCCTACCCCACGTGGGTTGTCAGCCTCAGCGTGTCATGTACACTGTAGCCCAACGACTACTTTTCTTCATCCAACGGCTAGTGTAATTGGACCGTTGGTTAATCCAACGGTCCACGTTCAAATATTTTTTTTTAGTTTTATATTTATATATTTATTGAATCCAACGGCTTAGATCGAATATAATTAAATCTAACGGTAAACAAAAAAGATCTAACGATCCAAATTTAAATCCAACGGCTAAAATAATTTAAAAAATAATTGAACTTAAAATTCAACCAAAAACTCTATAAATACCTATGTATTTGTTCAAACATCCACATAAAACTCACTTTTCTCCTACAATTCTTCCAATTTTTCTTTCTACCATTTCTTCTCATTTCCAAAATTTTCAAGATGGCAAAAGAGATGTTAGAGGTCGTAATTGGACCTTTGACGAAGATATTGCTTTATGTTTGGCATGGATTTCTATTAGCGAAGATGGTTCCATCGGCATGAATCAAAATAGAAAGGTTTTGTGGGGTAAAATCGTTGATAAGTTCCATGAAAACTCCAACGCCGGTCGAAGGGAAGTTGGTGGTGTTTATGATCGGTGGAAGATTATCAAACAAAGAGTGCACTTTGTGGAAGGGAAGCTTGGAGAGAGCCATGGTTGACATGCCTAGTGGAAGGGGCGCCTCAGAAATTGTAAGTTTCTTGGTTGATATTTTCTTTGTCATGTACATAATAGTATTTTGCAACTAATTGTTTTTATGTATTTGTTGCACAGGGTGACAAAGCAATGGCAATTTACAAGACAAGAACTACACCAAAAAATCAAGCTTTTAAGTTGCATCATGCTTGGAACATCCTCAAAGATTGTCCGAGATGGGGAACCAATGCGAACCAACAATGTGGAAGATTATTTCATAGTGAAGCCCCACCCCCAAATGATGTCAATGAAGGTGTGAATTTTGCCGACAATGAAGGTGTCGAACAAATGAACCCAACTTCTTTTGCAAGGCCCCCTGGTAGAGATAAGCAAAAGGAAGCAAAGAGAAAAGGGAAGTCCCAAGATCCGATACGTACACAATTTGCTAGCGAAATGGCAAGAATGAACGAAAACCAGTGCCATCGGCAAGAAGAATCGGCCCAAATGTGTTTGGCCATGAAGGAAGAAGGGGATAGGGAGCAAGAAAGGTTCGAAATTAATTTGATGATGGAGGACCTCGACAAATACACTCCAGAGATGAAGAAATACTTACGTGGTAAGCAAAATGACATCTTACGAAAGAATGCCACAAGGAGTATATTTCAAGATGATGATTCATCTCAAGACTATCACCCAAGTCCATCACCAAGTCAAGATGGTGGATATCATTATTAAGTTTATGTAGTTTATGAGTTTTCGATTGTATTAAGTTTATGTGGTTTATTAATTGTCATTTGTATTAAGTTTATGTTTATTAAATGTCGTTTGTATTAAGTTTATGTGGTTATCATGATTTTCATGTATTGATTTAGTGATTTTTCAAAATCTATCGGAATGTAAATATTTTTAGATTAAAATGTTCATAAAATTAATTTAGGATAGTCTACATAATTTTTTTTTAAAAGTTAATTTAAAAAAAAATAGCCTTAATTCATTCTTTGATAATCTCGGGCTAAAATTTTAGGCAATAAGGGTTGGAGTAGAAAAACTGTTTCTGGGGCTAAAACCTAAATTTTCTGGGTTTTTAGGTTTTAGGTCACCATTGGAGATGGTCTAAATGGTGTATGTAATAGTAAAGGCTTTGGTTGTCATCCTTGAGGTTTCATGTTTAAGGCCTAGTTGGTGTGGAAGCCAGACTTGTGGTCAGGGGAGGTTGAAATGCCTTTGTGAATCTTCCCGACCACCAATTGTCCCCTTTTAAAAAAATAAAATAAATAAACTGGTTCTATATCTCTCCAGTCTCCAGTCACATAAATATAATATGGACTTTCTTGGGGAAAAGATTTCAGAAGCAGCATTAGTGGTAATCAATCATCTGCATGCATGTGCATTGCAGCCTGCAAAAGAGACCCACTTTCTCCAGCCATTATGAAAGACCAAATTTGGTAATATACTACAGCTTGTCCACAGAAGGTTTCCTAATTAATATTCAATTACCAGCTGCCTGTCTGCCTCCTTGTCAATTGCATGTGGCAGTGCGACGTCTCTTTATAAAACAGGCGAATTCAATTAATCATGGTTTTTTCGTGTCTATGTTTCTTCCCAACTGTGGAATTGCAATCTTTTTCAAAACTACTATATGCTTGACCAAAAAAAAAAATATAAGTGACCATGGGATGAGACTGGTGTTACGTTTACGTGTTTGTCTTTTTCATTGTATGACCTTCTCATAATAGTATTGAGGACTAGTTTGGGGTTGATGTGCTGTGAAAAGAACCATTGTTTTCAGAAGCAGGCCCTGCTTTTGATTTCTGCTGTTTTGGACCCATAATTTAGAGAAAAATCTTTTTTTTTTTCATTTACCAATCACAATTTAAAAAAAAAAAAGCTACTTTCAACCCTAAGAACGAAAAATGGAAAAAAAAAAAAAATCAAAGAACAATCGCGGGAGGGATTGGAATTAGCAGCATTTTTAACTAACAATTAGAAAAGGAAAAGAACAACTTTGCCGATCCGCTACGAGCCTAATTTGCTCAGCTCCAATGGCCCAACATATTGAATTTTACCCAAGAAGCGTCTCAGCCTTACAATGAACTTAGATCGAAAAAAAGGTGTTCTTGGACAAGTAATTGATTTACCTTAGGAGCCCTACTTTTTTATTTTATTTTTATTTTCGGAGCCATACTTTGATTTCTAGAATAAAAATTTACACCTTCGAGGAAAAACCTTAATTCACTGTTATAAGATCCATGTCTCCTTGCTTTGAAATGACTTTCCAAAAACCCCCACATTTGAAAGCCTCCAAAGGGCCTGTTCGAAATGTTCTATAAAACGATTTGTTTGTTTGTTTTTTTTTTTTTTTGAACAAATTGATATTATCTACACTAAGGGGAGGGGGATGGGCTTAGCCTCACAATGGGCTAGCATAAATTGGTTCAAAAGTCGCCTTTGGCGAGAGTTGAACCTAAGACCTCTCACTAATCAATCAGGAGGAATACCACTAAACCGTAGTACTAGTGGCTAAAACGATTTGTTTTAGAACTGTTTTGTAAAACGAAAACGACAGAAAGTATTTTGCATATTTATGATTGAGAATGCATATGATAAAATGTCAAAATAAATAAATAAATCTTGTTTGGTAGTAATGTTTTTGTAATATAAATTATGTAATTAAGATTGTGTAGTGGTGGTAAAGATGGTGGTTGCGACGATTACGGTGGTCATAGTAATGGTGGTAGTAGTGGAGATAGTAGAGGTGTCAATAGTGGTGAGAGAGAGGTGGTGGCAATAGCAGGGTAGGGGCATGTTGGAGGGTATGGTGGTGTCACGCAACAATAATGGCACAACTTGGTTGTATTAAGAATGGTTGTGAGTGATGTTTGCATAAATAGTAGATAAGAGGTGGCGGGAATGATAGTGGCAGCGATTGTGGGGGTGGTGGTAGCCCTATTAAGGGTGATATCAGTGGAGATTGTGGTGGTGGTGGCGGCGATGACGATGACGACGACAGTGGTGGGAGGTGGTGGTGTTGGTCGCGGTAATGAGGCGATGAGAAGGTGAGACGGTGGACGTGTTGGTGTCCATGGTGGTGGAGGTTGATAGGAGCATATTTATGCGACTTAGTTAGTTTCTACTTATTATAGTGATTTAAGCTATTTTCGTGTGTTTGTAGGTTCAAATGACAAAGTTGGCAAGAAAGTGCATTTTGGTGCAGTTTTGGGCTGAATTGGAGTGCATGCATGGGGAACAAGTTGGATGGACGTTTTTGGTGCTTAAATGAGGTTATGAACATGCTACAAATCTGGAGAAACAAATTTTGGCAAGTTGCAAGAATGGTTGGTGCACTCACCTAACCTACCAGAAATTGAATGGATGGTGCACTTACCTAACCTACCAGAAATTGAATGGATGGTGCACTCATCTAACTCACCTAAATTGAATGGAATGTGCACTCACCTAACTCACCTAATCCATCATTTCCCTATAAATACCCATTGCCTTGCATTTCATTGGGAGACCCATCCACCCTTCACCATAACTCACCTATATCCATCCACCACCATAACTTACCACTCATCCATCATCCCTCACCTTGTGCCGCTGCAAAGAAGAAGAAGGAGGATTTCTTGGAGTTGTGCTAGCCATTCAATTTGGATTGCTGGAGCATTCTAGGTGTATTCTACTTTGGTTTTCAATGTTTAATTTCAATTGTTTCTGTTTAATTGCAAGTATGAGGAACTAAAACCCTTTTGGCTAGGTCGAATTTCAAAGCCATGAACATATTTGCAATATGAATTGATTTCTTCCAATTGTGATTTGATAAGTTGTGAATGCAATTCAATTAACTGTTTTCTTCAAAACTGATTCTTGTATGTTGATTAAGGATGCATACTTAGTTTTCATGCATGAACTTGATGCTAGAATATAAATGAGTTTCACCTAATTGTTTCAAATTTATATTCATGAGTAGTGAAGGTTGCTAGTCACAATCGCGTTAATTAAATTCTTGTCAAACGTATCATGCATTCATAGTTACAAATGTCTCGTCAACACTTATGATTTTCATGGAACGTAATGATCTCTGATTGTATCTCTATTATGCATTCATGTAGAGGACCTTTGGAGAATGATTTGGGTTGTCGCATGCATTCATCCAATTCAATGAGTAAAGGAAAATCTGAGGGTTAATTAGTGCATCACGGTTAATCTGGGGTGTTGATCTTCATAATTTATTGAAAAGCAATTGGAAATCGATTCATGTACAAGTGTGTCATGTGTGGAGAAGAACCCTCTAGCTAGCCCATCATCCATTTAATTCAACCAATTTCGTGCAAATCTGTCTAGTTTTAATTTCTGTCTTGTTTTACTTTAAAATTCATCCAAACCCAATCCCCCTTTACTTTAGAGTGTCAATATAGTTAGAATTTGTCTTAGTTTGTGATTTTAAGTGTTTTGAGTCAAGTTTAATTCAATTTTCATCCAAATCACTTCCTAGTGTCTAGTATATCATGTGTTTCTATACAAGTGGTGAGATTCTTATGTTAAAAAATTAATAACATACAAAATAAAATTTCCTAGCACTTACATAATAACACGTGGTGTACCACTTGTGTTACAGGCAACAACAACAACAAAGTCTTTTCCCACTAAGTGGGGTCGGGTATATGAATCCTAGAACGCTATTGCGCTCAGTTCTGTGTCATGTCCTCCGTTAGATCCAAGTACTCTAAGTCTTTTCTTAGAGTCTCTTCCAAAGTTTTCCTAGGTCTTCCTCTACCCCTTCGGTCCTGAACCTCTGTCCCGTAGTCGCATCTTCTAACCGGAGCGTCCATAGGCCTTCTTTGCACATGTCCAAACCACCGTAACCAATTTTCTCTCATCTTTCCTTCAATTTCGGCTACTCCTACTTTATCTCGGATATCCTCATTCCTAATCTTATCCTTTCTCGTGTGGCCACACATCCAATGAAGCATCCTCATCTCCGCTACACCCATTTTATGTACGTGATGATGCTTCACCGCCCAACATTCCGTGCCATACAGCATCGCCGGCCTTATTGCCGTCCTATAAAGTTTTCCCTTGAGCTTTAGTGGTATACGACTGTCACACAACACGCCGGATGCACTCTTCCACTTCATCCATTTAGCTTGTATTATGAGCACAAGAAAAAATTTCTCCATGGAATGGAAAGAACTGATAGGAACATATTTATGTATCTTAGTTAGCTTGTTTCTTGGCATCTATGTTGTTAGTTCCTAATTATTTTAGTACTTTAAGCTATTTTCGTGTGTTTGTAGGTCCAAAGGGCTAAAGGAGCAAAAAAGTGTATTTTGGAGCCTTTTGGAGTAGTTTTGGGCTTGGAATGGATAGCACATGCTTGGAGCTAAGTAGATGGACAAAATTGAAGATCAAAGGAGGCTAGGAATGAATAATGAGATGAAACAAATGAAGAAATGAAAATGAAGAACAAAGAGTTCGGAATTGGAAGCCAAAGTTCTAAAGTTGGAGGTTTCCTTTCTTGAAAGTTTCTATTCTTGGATTGGAAGTTTCCTAATACTTCCTCACCTATGTGCCACAAAAGGATTCCAAAATATGTGAGGACATTTAATTACATATTCTAGAAGTTTTAAACTTGCCCTAAAGTCCAAGCCGCACCACCCTAGGTTTTTTGCTTTTCTTGCCGCACAAGGTGGATAGTTTCTTCCCTTTTTGCTCATAAACCTGCATTCCTTTTCTTTCCACAAGCTTGCCGCACAAGGGATCCTCTCCTTGCCTAAATTATGAACCAAAATCACATTCCCTTTTCAATTAAAAGTCAGCCGCACCTTCCTTCCCTTTTCTCTCTTAATTTCTGACCTTAAATACCTTTCCTATATTGTGCCGCATCTTTGTTACCTATTTCTCTTTAATTTCTGATTCTTTCTTACCTATTCAATTGTGGGACAAATTAGTTAAGTATTTAAAACCCTTTTTCTGAACCCTAACCGAGTTTTATCCTATAAAAAGCCTTAGCCGCACCATTCATAGGGGGATCCACCCATCCACCCTTCACCATAACTCACCTATATCCATCTACCACCATAATTTACCACTCATCCATCATCACACACCTTGTGCCACTACAAAGAGAAGAAGGATGACCCTTGGACGTGCTTGCCATTCAAGTTGTTGAGAGAGTTTGCGCAGGGCAATTGTGTGTAGAATTGGAGCTCCTTTGAATGTTGCACAATCACCCCTATTTATAGCACTGGATCTCCTTGAATCCGAATTAAAACCCTGCTCGGACTAGGACTTCCTCTCCGGATCAACACCAATTCGACCAGTCCTATTTTCACTAGGATTGTGAACCTAGTCCTTTATTGAGTCGGATCCATTCCGGGTTATCACACTTGCCGAGACTCCTTGTTGCACTAGGACTTGACTCGCAAATGTAGCATGACCTAGCCGGCCTAGTTTTAGAAGCCCACGATCTGAACGACCCGAGGCTTCCTTGTCGCCAGGCCTTCCGGGCCGAGAATGGTTCTATACTCGGCCCAAATTGATATTTTGGGCCCAAACATTGCCCCCTCACTTCTGAGGTCCTCGGCCTGAACTCTTTGGCCGAGTTTCGACCTTGAAGAAGCGAATCTAATTCACAGAACCCAAGTGCTCTATTTTCAAGGCGCATTTATTGAGCACGATTGCACGATCTTGATCCTGTGAACCCCCACACCACGTGGCAGCCTGTGACTCGGCCACTTCCTAATAATGACGTCTGAGGCATGCGGTTACCCAAACCGTCAGGTTATCATGACCTTATGGCTAAACCTAGCCACTCTTATCTCAATCCGTGAGCCACTTCTCAGCGTGCGGACACCGAAACGTCTTTCGCCATTAATCTCGCCGTCACACGCAATCGTGCGCCCCCAAAACCTGAGACCCCCGGTCTTCTCAACTGCATTCCCTGAATGTTCATCATGATCAGCGATTTCTTCGGTCGATTTTACCCTTTATTTTGAATTTCGAACGATTGCACTTCCTTCCCTAGCTCTATAAATACCGAAATTCTCTCATTTGTACTTTATGCTCTCAAAATTTCTTGAAATTTCTTGCTATTGCTCCCTAGCGCCTTTCGTTTCTCTAGGTCTTCGTCTTCAAATCTCCCAACCCCCAAAAACCTTTTCACACCGTACCTTTAAACCTCCTACAATGGCCTCTTTCATCTCCAAGATTTCCAAGGAATGTGATCAGTGTCAGAAAATCCTTGATCGAAGCTCGATCAAGACCATACGGTTTGAAAATGACATGAGCACTTCTCACCAAATCTTGGGTCCTCTTTTCAAAGTTGCAGTACCATCCACCATTACTGCACTTCTCCAGGAGCAATGCCTGTCACCCTTGTTCCAAGGGTTTGAATGGTCGAGATGGGACGCGGCGAGGCCCCAAGGCTCCTGGCCTTCGACCACTACAACCTGGGCGGCCTGGGTTGTTCGAATGGAAAAGCTCTTCGGCGAGCAATGGAAAGCCCTCGGCATTTACGACGTCATTCTCCTCTCGTTAATGGATGTCGTTCTCAACAAGGAGCTCCTCCTAGCAGCCCTATGCTTCTGGTGTTCGGCTACCAACACCATGGTCCTCCCTCTTGGCCCCATTGGCCCCACCATTCTTGATATCACCGCCATTTTGGGAACCTCGGCATCTGGGATTCCTGTCGATGCAGCCCTCTCTGGGTATCCGTCGAACCTCGACCTGAAGACTCTTTTCGACAGGCGGGCCTTTGAGACGTTGAGCCGTGAAGGTCACACACCCTCGAAAGAGGACGTTCACAAACTCCACAAGAACTTCTTCAACTACAACACCCTCTACCTCCATTTTGCCGGCCGAGGAGAGGAGGCTCCGCGAGAAGGGGAACATGAGGCTTTCCTCTTCTATTGGTACAACAAGTATATTTGTTGTACCAAGTCTAACAAATGCTTGGTCGAGAACATGCCGGTGGTCGAGAACATGAGGCTTTCCTCTTCTAATGTTGTACCGATGTCCAGCACTACTGGAGGGGCTGGTCCTTCCGCCGCCGCGGCTGAACCTGTTGATTTAACCACTCTGACTCGGCTGCGAGACATCCTATCACTTTCGGTGTCGCAAGTTCTTGAGCGCAAGGGTCTTGATCTGCTGGGCGAGTGTCTAAACGACCTTGGAGCCAACGGTCAGCTGAGCGGCGAGGCTGTCGTTCAAGCGTCAACTGCCTTGGAGCGGGTTCGAGAAACTTTCAATGTTTCCGAGAATGCTTTGAGGGCTGAACAAGACCTGCAGGCTGCCATGGCCGTTCAAGACACTCTCCGTCCGAAGGTTGACGCACTGAAGACTAAATGGGAGGTCTTGGCCGACCTCGACCATCAGATGGCCGAATTGTCGAAACGAAGATCGGCCATTGCTTCCGATCTTGCCAAGGATTTCGAGTCGGGCGGTAAGGCTTGCTTAACCGAGTATGCGGCGAATGCAAAACGGGTCGAGCAGTTGAAGCTGGAAAAGAAGAACCGGCAGGCTCAGGTCATCATGGGTGAAGTACGGTGGTTGGAGCTGAAGGCCCTGCTCGGCACTCTTTTACCCTCTTCACCTTGAATGTATCTGAATGTAAACCGGTCGACCTACTCATTTTGTAAATGCCTATTAATCTTAATGGACTGGTTTTCTTATTCTCGCATTTCCCATATGACTGGATAATATTTCTTCAAAAACTTCCCATTGATTGGTAACCTGTGGACTACACCGGTCCGGTCTTTAAGATGATATGCTCATTTGCCGTATACTTTATGCACAACGAACGACCCTTCCCAATTCGGCGACCACTTGCCGAACCTAGGATCTTTTAGTCCAACAGGCAACACTGTTTGCCACACTAACTCACCTTCGCCAAATGTTTTTTGCCGCACCTTTTGATTATAGGCTCGCTCGGCAATCCATTTTTGTGCCACCAGTAAGTTATAAGCGTCAAGTAGCGCTTCTTCCAAATCTTCTAGTTCCTGTCTCATGGACTGATTATATTCGGCGCTAAACAAACTACTTTGTTCGATTAATCGTAACGAATTTATGCTTAACTCGACTGGTAACATTGCGTCGTGTCCGTAAGTTAATGCGTACGGGGTTGTCGCAATCGCTGATCGGGGCGATGTTCGATATGCCCATAAAGCTTCGTTCAACTTCAAATGCCACATGCCGGGCCTTTTTTTTATTATTTTTTCGAGGATGCCGATCAACACTTTATTACTTGCCTCGGCCTGCCCATTCGCTTGTGGATAATACGGTGTCGACTGTTCGAGCCGAATTTTCAAATTGGCCATATACTCTTTAAACCTCTCGGCTGTGAAGATTGTTCCATTGTCAGTTATGATCGTTTCTGGTACGCCAAATCGGGTAACGATGTGTTCCTCCACGAAGTCGCAAACTTCTTTGGATGTTAGTTCGGCATATGATTTTGCTTCGACCCACTTAGTGAAGTAATCGGTTGCGACTATTATCCATGCGTGCTTAGCGGCTCCAGAAGATGGTGTGATTTTGCCGATCACGTCCATGGCTTTATGACCGAATGCAATGATTCGGCCGGGACCCTTTGTATAGGTCCGTGGATTTGGCACTGTACACATCCTCGTGCAAACTCGATAGAATCCTTTAGTATCCTTGGCCAAAAGTAGCCGTGCCGTCGAAGTAGCCATCGCATTTTTCGTCCGGACTGATGAGCGCCGCATATCCCTTCATGGACTTCTGTAATCGCCCGAGCACTCTCTTGGGGGCCGAGACATAGCAATAATAAACCATCTTCGCCTTTTCGGTATAACTCATTCTGATACATGACATAGTTCCTGGCATGAACTCTTGTCTTGCGATCGTGTTTATTATTGGGATTGTCAAGGTATTGCATAATGGGCCCTCTCCAATCATATGGTATTGTTTCGACGGCGCAAACGTCCACCAGGTCGTCTCGATCTAACAACGACGGTAAGGACATGACTCTTGTACGTATCACGTTGTCGCGCTGGAGGACTTGTTGGTTAACCAAGGCCGGGTATAGCTGTCGCAACACGGGTATTTCTCAGCCTAGCTTGCCCCCCAAGAGTTGTGCGCCAGAGGCAATTTGAGCCAACTCGTCTGCGTCGGTATTATGACTCTGGGAAATATGTTTAAATGTAATACCGTCGAAGGACTCGGCCAAATAGCTGGCGATCATGTGTTAAGGCGCCAGGGTACAACTCATGCAACGAAAAGAACCATTAAGTTGGTTAATCACAAGTTCGGAGTCGCCGAGGACGAGGGCGCGGGTCGCCCGTAGGTCATGAAGGATCCCAAGACCGATGATTAGGGCTTCGTATTCGGCCTGATTGTTAGTGCATTCAAAATCCAACTTAAGCGAAAAATACCAACGATCGTGGTTTGGGGATTGAATGACAATTCCTATGCCCGCCGAGGATGACGTACTGGAACCGTCAAAGTACATCGTCCAATGGTTGTCGCGTGTCGCAGCCATGCCGATTTCGACATCAGCATCCCCAAAATCGTAGGGGGAAGGGTGTTGAGCAAGGAAGTCTGCCATCGCCTGGCCCTTGACAGCTTTCTGAGGCACATATTGCAAGCTAAATTCGGACAACGCCATCGTCCACTTCCCAATTCGGCCTTTTACGATTGGTCGGGTAAGCATGTACCGGATAACGTCGGTCTGGGCAATGACTTGGGTGACCGACGGGAGCATGTAGTGCCGAAGCTTGGATGCGGCGAAAAATAAGGCCAGACACAGCTTCTCGACGGCGGGATAATTGATCTCTGGGTGGCTGAGATGGCGACTTAGATAAAAAATAGCCTGCTCTCGATCGGCGTGGTTGTCTTGTGCGAGGAGGCAGCCGATGGACTCTTCGGCCGTCGAGATATAAAGCTTAAGAGGTTTACCGCGCCGATGAGGAACCAGGACAGGTGGTTTTGTGAGGGCGACTTTGATTTGCGTGAACGCCGCTTGATGCTCGTCGTTCCACACAAATTTATCCGAGTCCTTGAGTTTCAAAAGCGTGGAGAACGCTTTCATTTTTCCTGCCGAGTTAGCAATAAATCGGCGGAGGAAATTGATCTGCCCGAGTAAGGACTGGAGTTGTTTTTTCGTCGCTAGGGGTGGGGCATTGATGATTGCGCGTGCCTTATTCGCATCAACTTCAATCCCACGGTGATGCACGACGAAACCAAGGAAATTTCCGGCCGACACGCCGAAGGCACATTTGGCGGGGTTTATCTTGAGGTTGTGCTGACGCATGCGGAGAAAAGCCTGTCGGAGGTCATCCAGATGTGTCTGTAAGCGTTTAGATTTAATGACAACATCGTCGATGTAAACTTCGACGATGGTTCCAATTAAATTGTGGAAGATGGTGTTCATCGCCCGTTGGTATGTGGCGCCGGCATTTTTAAGGCCGAATGGCATGACAACCCATTCGTAAGTGCCGAGTGCCCCCGGGCAACGGAAAACAGTTTTGTGCACATCGGCTTCGGCAATGAAAATTTGGTTGTACCCGGCATGTCCATCCATAAAGGATAAGATCGCATGATTTGCCGCGGCATCGATTAACATATCTGAAATCGGCATTGTATACTCATCTTTGGGAGTTGCCAGATTCAGATTTCTGAAATCGATGCAGATGCGCAGTGCACCATTTTTCTTTAAAACAGGAACGATATTCGCCAACCATTCAACATATCGAGTTGTCCGAATGAACCCGGCCTTCAGAAGCCGAACCAGTTCGTCCTTGATGCTAAGTTGCACTTCGGTCGAGAATCGACGTGGTGGCTGGCGGAAAGGTTTACATCCGGGCTTAATACGTAACTCATGCTCGACAAGAGTACGATCTAAGCCGGGCATTTCATGGTAGCTCCAAGCAAAACAATCTTTGAACTCCGTAAGCAAGACACGAAGCTCGTCTTTCATGTGTTGGGGAAGTAAAGCACTGATAAACAAAGGCCGTGGGTCATCGGCCGTCCCAACATTAATCTCTTCTAGGGGATCTTTAACTTGGGGCCGATGGTCTTCGAGCTCGACCGGGGCTGCTTGAATCTTATCAAGAGATAAGACAGGACCATTATCTCCTTCAGCAAGGAACTCAACGAGGTGAACGCCCGAATTTGGTTGTTTAGATATAGTATACCAATGGGCCAGCAGTCGTTCCATAGTAGATGAAACCGTGACCCTACGTGTGTCCCGATCGGTGTCAAACATCAGCTTCGGGGAGAAAGTTGGCTAATCCGAGTCTCGCCGAATCCTGGTGGACAGTCTCGGCGCCAACCTCGATAGCTTTCTGTACAGAAATCCGAGTTGGTCGTCCTTCATCATTGAAGCCTTGCAAAGTAATGTAGCCGACATGGTCATCATAATACCGTGCTTAGATCATGTTAGCTTCGAAGGGCTGGTTATCGGCCGGGTGAACAATGACCGATTTGCCGTCCCAAAAGACAAGCACTTGATACAATGACGAAGGAATACAGCTGGTTTGATGAATCCAATCTCGACCGAGCAGTGCATTATACTCGGTTTTGGAATCAACCACGAAAAAGGCGGTCATGTGAGTGCGACCGGTAATATTTACAGTTAACGGAAGTACACCTTTGGTTTGGGATTTGTCGCCGACGAAACTACTCATTGTGATCCCTGACGGAATCAGTTCGTCATTTGAGCGACGCAATGCCTTCATCATGGTCAGAGGCATGATATTGACGGTGGCTCCACAGTCAACAAAAACTTTAGAAACTGGGTATCCTTCGATGTGTGCCGTCACATACAATGGCTTTAAATGGTGAAGTGCGGCCGATGATGAACGAGGGAACAATTCGGCCAAAGCGGCCTTTAGGCCCTCATCTTTCGTTGTTGACTCATCTTCAACAACAGATACAAAATCCACATGGCCGGCGTCTTCGGCAACGACATCACCATCGAGGAAATTCGGTTGAGCCATGCTTGATTGAAAATCAGCGGGTAACACATGGACCATACTAATTTCCATGTTATCCAAGATCGACGGGCCCATCGGGTTAGAACCCTCATCGCTATCCTCATCTTTCGTTTGATCGGCGACTACGGACTCCGTTTTTGTGAAAGCTGGACAAAGAGACTCTTCTGTTCCTTCTTCAATGGTTTGATCTGGTGGTGCTGCTTCGGCAGCTTGTTGGGTCTGCGAGACTGCCTCAGGTGAGGGTGAGGTCGACAGTGTGCTTGGGGTCAGGATCCGAACCTGCTCCTGGTAATGTATCCGGGAGTCCCTGATATCGAGATAAGCATCCAAACGTGCAACACGTGCTATTTCATCGGTCGTAAGGCCGAAGAGAGAAACAGCCGAAAATACTTCGAAGTGATATCGTAAATACTGAAGGTCCTCCATTGAGAAAGGAAGATCGGCTGCATCAATATCAGTGTATGGGCCGACTTCAAATCCAAGGACACGAGCTTCTCGTATGTGCTGGAACCTTGCTTTCAATCCTGGGTCTGAGGTTTTCTGGATGATTCGCTCGGCATCAGGGCAAGTCAGGACTAGATCAACGGTATCCTGGCATGCTTTCGGCAAACCATACAGATCGTTGGTCGAATGTTTCTTATGAAATTCTCGCATATACTTCAAAGCTTCCCCAAGGAACGGCGGATGCAAATTTCGTCGAATTTTGATTAGAGGTTCTTGTTTAGCCGGCGGGACTAATTTGCCTTCGGCCTCTTGCCTGAAATGTTCAAAGCGTGCCTTCATCTCCCCTGGTCGAAGAAGAAGTTTGATCCGTTTATCAGCCTCTTCGAACGTGGTTTCAATGTCTTGGTCGACCAGCTGCTTCCCTTGAACCGACGCTGTCATAATAGCTGGAGGTGGTCGTTCATCATCAGTAGCACTTATGTCCTTCGGTCGCCATTTAGGGACCGAAGTTTCTTGGGCTGCCCGTCGGCGAGCCATCCAATCTATCCTTTGGTGCCGGCGTTTCTGGGATTTGGACAGTGCAGTGTAGACGCCTCTTGAAGAATGATATGTATACCAACGTTGATCTCTAGGCTCGGGAGGTTTGAAAGTTTTTTGGCTCCGCGATGATTCCGAACTGCTAGAATTACGTTTATAGTAGTCATCGTCATAAAATGCAGTATCAAAATCGAGGCGCCGCCTGACTGAGGGTGTCTCTTCCATCCATACTTTAGGACCGAGCCTATCAAAAACCCCTTGATGCTGGCCCACGTTGGCTACCTTTTGCTGGATTACGACCGTAGGTCGTTCCGTTATAAGCGAAGAGGGCTTCACCTCTGGCTCACTGCCGACCTCTGTTAAAGCCGTATGTGGCTTCACCTCGGGCCCCGTTAAAGCCGTATGTGGTTTGTTTGAACTAAAATCGGCCATGAAACGTGGCCGAGAATTCTGATTACGAAAACGTTGTGCCTCAACAACTTCGGCCTTCCGTTTCCCTTTGTCCTTAGGTAGGCATGCATCGACCATATTCACCGTTGCCGTGGGGAACGGGTCGGTATCAACACTCATCTTCTTCTCTGGAAATTTCAATTTGCCATTATCGATCCAGCTTTGGACGTTGTCGCGAAACACGACGCAATTGTTTATCGTATGTTTGCTTGAATCGTGGTATTTGCAATACACCTTTCCTTTAAGTTCTTCGGCCTTGGGAATGTTGTGACCAGGCCGAAGTTTGATGATTCTTGCTGATAACAGTTGTTCGAAAATTGCGTCAGCGTTTGTAATATCAAAAGTCTAAACTTTTGACGGTTTCGATGTTCCTTCAGTGGTCGAACGGCTTTTGACTTCCCTAGAGTCAACCTGAGTCAATTCCTTGCAAACGTATGGCTTATCTATCACTATCTCAGCTGCATCCACGCTAACGCATTCGTCCTCGGTTGATGCATAATTGACAGTAGGATTCTTGTAAATCGTTCCCCGAGATGGAGCTTTCGAAATCTTTTCCTCGCGGAGCAAATAATCATACTGTTCGACATGTTGGGCTAATTCGTACATATCCCGAAAGTTTGCCCCCAATAATTTCTTTTTGTATTCGACGTCGAGGCCGTTCAAAGCAAGTCTGACAAATTCGACTTCCGGTAAAGGCACTCGGCACCAATTCCTGGATGATTTGAATCTGGTAAGATAATCCATTGGTGACTCATCAGATGCCTGAGCCATCCTTGCTAATGAAGAAACCGACACCTCCATCCCTGGCCGATAAAACTGCTCGTGGAATTTCTCGACCAACTCCTCCCAGTTTTGGACGGAGTTAGGAGGGAGATTGATATACCAAGCAAATGCCGAGCCGGTCAATGAGAAGTTGAAGAGCCGTAGCTTATGGAAATCACTATTAACATCTCCGCATTGCGCGGTGAAACGAGCCACGTGCTTCAACGAAGACAGAGACGATTCACCGGCAAAGAGGCTAAAATCTGGGATCTTGAAACCTTTCGGGTATCCGAACGTTTCCACGTAGGCCGGGTACGGATGGATAAACTTAGGAAATTTCGGCCCCTTCTTCATGGCCGAGTCGATCATCCGCTGAACTTCGGTCATATCAACAGGTGTTGCTTCGACCCTCTGGTCGATTCCGTCTGACCTACTATTCGACCCTCCTCCTTTTTCCAAGTCAATTGGTTTGAGCCGAGCAGGGATTGGCTCGGCCTGTACAATTGGTAACGTATTATTTCTTGGTGGCAGGCGCTGGAGAAGATCGAAAGGCCTGCCGTCACTCACTTTACTAACCAGCATTTCGAGCAACCTGGTTTGTTGCTCATTGGAACTGAGTATCACGTCATGTAGCTTGTCAATGCCTCGACTAAACGTCTGCTCGACTGACCGAGACTGCTCGTCGAGTTGCTTTCGAAGAAACGACCTTGTTGGTGGGTCGGATCCTTCACCGCCATCCTCGTCGCAATCCTCCACTATCCCTTCATTGAGAACGCAGGTGTTCCTGTTAGGGATTTCTAGACTGCGGAGTTGACCGCCGAGATTAACTTCCCTCTCTCGGCGAGTCGCGCTTGTGGACTCAGGTGTCACGGCACTAAGGGGATTCTGCGCCTGTGGCACACTTTGTCGTATGTTCTGAATCGGCAAATCGGCTGTTGACTTTCCCATAGCTGTTTTCTTTTTTATCGATCGCGTTTCAATTGGCATGAACTTCGTAGTTTAGCACTAGGTCCCACTGGGCGTGCCAAAATGTTGACCCTAAAAAACTACAAAGCCTACGTGGCGCGCAGGCCGAGTAATTAATAAGCTAACTACGTCCTTCGATGAATGCGGGGCGTGCCAACTCGTCGGCCGCGCTCGGCCGAGGAGTAAATTTGTTGATGTTGCGTTGGGTCGTGCTACCGACTTCTGCGTCTTGCGATTGCGGCCGAGAAAGGAACACGTCTCGGCCTCTTGGGCTCTCGAACCTGAAGACAAGGTTACTATTTTTACGAAGTTCAATATCAAATTCGGCTTTCAATGTGCCGAATGTAATAACTGTAACACCTCACTTCGCCGAGAAGGCTGATGAGATGACCCCGACCAATAAGGATTTAGGAACCCTTCTCGACCGAGACTTGGATAGGTAATCAACCGAGCCCACCGCAGTGCTGTTGATGCCAACGGAAGGTACTGCGAGTTCGGCCAATTCTACGGTGACAGAGCTATCTATGCCGACTTAAGATATCACCGGTTGCTTTCACAGTGCTGTTGATGCCAACGGAAGATGTGTCAGCGAAAAAAGAAAATAAAAATCTCAAAGTTGTTGAGAGAGTTTGCGCAGGGCAATTGTGTGTAGAATTGGAGCTCCTTTGAATGTTGCACAATCACCCCTATTTATAGCACTGGATCTCCTTGAATCCGAATTAAAACCCTGCTCGGACTAGGACTTCCTCTCCGGATCAACACCAATTCGACCAGTCCTATTTTCACTAGGATTGTGAACCTAGTCCTTTATTGAGTCGGATCCATTCCGGGTTATCACACTTGCCGAGACTCCTTGTTTCACTAGGACTCGACTCGCAAATGTAGCATGACCTAGCCGGCCTAGTTTTAGAAGCCCACGATCTGAACGACCCGAGGCTTCCTTGTCGCCAGGCCTTCCGGGCCGAGAATGGTTCTATTCTCGGCCCAAATTGATGTTTTGGGCCCAAACAGTACCCCATCAGCCGTTCCTCCTGGTTGAGTGCCTCAACCGAATTAGTGGTCACAAAGTTCGCAGTCATGTGTTCAACTTCCATATCCCCATCGAGTGAACTTGGCTGATCGACATCTGACTTCCAGTCAGATGAAAGAACATGCACCATGATAATCCCAATGTTATCTAAGACTGATGGACCCATAGTATTCTCTTGACCGATGTTGAGCTATATTTTACTACTTATTTTATTCCTAAAACTATAATTTCTTGTGATATGTTGGATTTAAATGAAAGAATTGCATGATTTTGTGTTTTTATAGTTAGACTAATGAGTTTGTCAAAAATCACGTTAATTTCTTAGTTTTAGTATAACCAGGTGATATGTTTAATTTCCTATGGCCTTTGATTGAAGTGTAGACTTTGGGTTCACGTTTTGGGCGTTATAATATACATATGACTTAGTATTCATTTTATTTTGATTTCTTTGCAGCCCATTTATTGTAAATTATTTGAATTGGTTGATGAAGTCTCCAGCACGTTACATTTCCAAATTTCGCAAGGGGTCTCTCACTTGCACGGACAGAGAAAAAAGGATTGCCTTTCTTTCTTCCATTTTCCAGGGGCTGTCGATACACTATCTCAAGAATAGAGGGAGTCCAACTTAGCAAAATCAAAGAGGAATGGAAAGTCATCTCCCCAAATCCATTTTTAGTTTGTGAATTGATGAGTCCATATTATACCATATATGTTATCATAATCTTAGTATTAATTTATTGGTTATTTTGTGAGATT
This sequence comes from Malus fusca, assembly GCA_035220775.1. Lineage (NCBI taxonomy): Eukaryota > Viridiplantae > Streptophyta > Magnoliopsida > Rosales > Rosaceae > Malus > Malus fusca. The sequence goes on from CM069071.1 coordinate 30,086,851, forward strand.
TTGATACTTTGTATTATATTTTCAATGTAGGACATTCAACTTCCTCTTGAGCAAAAAGTGATCAAACGGAAGAAATTTGAAGTAATTTCAATTGGAGGATATTCGTGAGTCTTTCAAGATGATTGTATCAAAGTTTCAGATTTTCCTACAAAGCCGTTTGACTAGACTTGGCATTCGTGTCGTGTTTCCCGTGTTCGTGTCGTTTTCGTGTCATACCCGATATCTTAACGGGTCGTGTCGTGTAACACCCGTTAAAATAAACGGGTAAAATGACCCGACCCGAAATCGACCCGATAATATTAACGGGTAATATGACCCGACCCGTTACCCGATAAGGAAAATATAATTTAAACCAATAAATAATTAAATAAAAAACATAATACTTTTTTTGAGTGAAAAAAAGGTTGAACCCCACAATTGCTTGATTAGAACCAAAACACAAATCAATCTTCTAACCGTGCAAGAATGGTATTGCAGGCCACCGACGAAGACTACTCTTGCTATGTGCCATCAGAATTACCAAAGCACCATAGCAATGATGGTGAGTTCTATGGCGTAGGAAGCTTTGTGCGAAAAAAAAGGGTTTAAGAAGCAATAAGTGAATGAAAGAAAAAAAGGCGCGACAATAAAAATAAGAGCATAAATTATCTACTGTCAAAGGAATGCATGTGGCCCAGTTATTTGATTGGTGCAATTGACAGGAGGATATATATATGATTGCCATGCCTATAGGCACATCCAAAACCAAAACATAAAAAAGCATTTTTCGTTTTAAGTATCTATTTACATATCCAAAATAAGAGCATAATAAAAAAAACATTAGAACATTACAAAATATCAAATGTTCAAAAGATTTGCAAAATTAAGGACATTGGAACATTAGAACATCTTGCACATTTTCTTCCAATCAAACCCTTCAATTTTCCTCAATCACCATGGGAAAAAGTATTGGAATTTTGGCTTGATATATTATCTTCAAGAGTTATATTGAAGATGTTTTCATTGAGGCTTTCCACATTAGCACTCTCTTCCGCATAAACTAAACATAGAAAAATCAAACATTGTATGTAAACCATTCAAATTATGGGTACTAAAAATAATTATGAAAAGAAATAAAAAATAGTTTTATATTATAAAAACGATATACTACCTCCTTTTCCAAAAAGCCAATCTCGTGTACACAGCAAAGCTTGAACCGTGTCTGGCAACAATAAAGTACGATATTGATCTAGCACTTTACCCCCAATACTAAAAGTAGATTCTGAAGCAACAGTTGAAATAGGAATTGTTAGCACATCTCGTGCTAACTGAGAAAGTATTGGATAATGAAAACGCTCCATTTGCCACCAAGAAAGAACATCTATATCTTGTCTTCTATCTAGTCTTTTATCATCCAAATACTTCTGTAATTCACCTTTTTTCAACTGAGTTTGGACCATTGTAATTATTATCAAAATCCTACATCATAAAAATTAAAAAAAAAAAAAAAAACAGAAACATCATAAAAATTATGCATAACCCAATTTCAAATATAATATTAATAATTTTAAAGTACTATGTATAAAAAGGAAAATACAAACTTTATGTTACCTCAAAGAGAGCATCTCCTTCTCCACCTTCTGTTTGATGATTAGGCATTGAGTTCATTGGAATATTTGAATAATTAAGATGAGCAGATATTTCCGAGTACACATTAAAGAGAGCAATCAATGTGCCATGAACATTTTTATATTCCATAGAATTCACGCCATGAAGCTTTGTGTAAGCCCAATCCACAAAATGTCGCTTATAATGAGGATCCAAGATGATTGCAATTGACATAATCAAACTGTAGTCTGACCAATACTTCTGAAATTTTATGTGCATATAATCCCCCATCTTTTTCATGAAACTATCACAATCATCAATGGCTGCCTTAATTTGAAGCTGAATTACGAACACTTTAGGGAAGAATAAATTTGATGTGGGGTACTTTGTCCCAGAGAATAAGCATGTAACATCATAAAAGTACCCCAAAAACTTCGAAATCTTCACCACTTTATCCCACTCTTCAGAAGAAGGACAACTTTCAAAATTTGAATCACTCAACCCTAAATTAATAAAAGCATATCGATAGAAAATGGCACTATCTAGCATAAGATAGGTTGAGTTCCATCTAGTAGGGACATCTTGTCTCAAACCTCTTTTACTATCCAATATCCCTACTTGCTTAACACATTCTTGAAACTTTAGTTTCCTAGCCTCAGAACCCTTTACATACTTGATGCATTCACGAATTTTTACCACCGAAGAATCAATTTCTTTAAGTCCATCTTGGACTATCAAATTCAAAATATGAGCACAACAACGCATATGAAAGAAGTCACCATTCATCAAGAGAAGACCTCTAATATTTAATTGATTCCTCAAAATGTTAACAAAACAAATATTTGAAGAAGCATTATCCAAAGTAATAGAAAATAAATTCTTCTCAATCCCCCACTCAGTTACCAACGCACTTATTTTCTCACATAATGCAACACCAGTATGCGGAGGAGGCATGTGACAAAAACTTATAATTCTTTTATTCAATTTCCAATCCTTGTCTACAAAGTGAGCAGTAAGTGCAAGATACCCATCAGTGCACTGAGATGACCATAAGTCTGATGTCAAACAAATTCTACCTTCAACCGAGCCTAACAAATTATGCAATGCTTGTTTTTCAGTTTTGAACATCCTCAACACACAAGCTTTGATAGTATTTCGACATGGTAGCTTAATATCAGGACATACATATGCAAACAAAGCCTTGATTCCCTCATGTTCAACAAAATTAAAAGGAATATTATGCTTGATGATTGCCTCTACTAATAAGCCACGGAATACCAGAGGATCAAACTTTTGGGAACACAATTCAGATGCCGACATAAACAATTCAACATTATTCTTTGCAGGGCATGTATTCAAATGTCTTTTCATATTTCCTGTCCCATGATGACTATCATCTATCATTACCTTCTTACAAGCTTTGCATTGAGCACGTCTTTTACTATCTTCAAAAATAGTATCCAATTTAGTGAAAGTGTTCCAAACAGGAGATCGAAGTTTTTCGCTTACCTAAATTGATTGTTCTAGCCTTTTTCTTTGTAGAACTCGAATTTGTATTGTCTATACTTTCACTTCCAAGATCTCGTTCTGTTCCCATTATAATCTCCACGGACTCCTCATCGGTTACTGAATCTGAATCTCTAGTATCCATTGCTTCTGAATCAAAATAGGTATAAATTAATTAACAGCTTTTTAAACTAGTAGGATCTGATGAGAGACAACACACACAGTGCACACACAGCGCACACACAGCGCACATACACAGCACACACACAACGCAAAAACTAATAGCACACACACAGCGCACAAACAAATAGCACAGAGCACATACACACATGCACAGAGCACATACACAGACACGCACATAGCACAGACAACATAGAACATACAACACACACACAGAGCACATACACACAGAGAGCACACACACACACAACGCACACACAGACAGCACACACAAACAGTACTAATAGCACACACACAGCGCACACACACATAGCACACACACAACACAGCTTCTTTGCCTTGGTTTTATGCATGGCTGCGGGTCTGTCAAGCACTAATAGCACACACACAGCACACACACACACACACACACAGAGCACATACACACACACACAACACACACAACACACACACACAAAACACACAAAACAGAGCACATACAACACACACACACACACAGCACACACACACAACGCACACACACACACAGACAGCACACACACACACATTTTGAACTTTTATTTTCTTCTTTGCACTCATTTGTATTCTCTAGCATTTAGATATCAAGAAGCCCAAAAAAGGAGTATAAAAGGAGAAAACAAAGTGCATGTGAAAATCACTACTAATAATCATAAAAAACAACTCATTCCAAATTTTCAAGCATAAAATTATTTTTCGTAAAGTCATTAAAAGCATCAATTTAAAAAAAAAAAATTGAGATACACAGATCAACAAAAGTGTCGAATGGGAGTTGTAACATGGGTGAGTGTTATCCAAGTTTTAGGTTTTAGATGTTTAATGCACAATTGAAAACAAAACAATCAAAATTGTACCAAGTGTAATCGGACATGAATGCATATCAAAACTGGGTGTCCAATCCCGATTCATAAAAAAAAACAACAATAGATGATGACAACGAATTTCTTACCTGGACAATGTAACACTGACGAGATCAACAAGAGGAATAGAGGAATCCAACGCAAGAAGCTGTGTCAATCGTTCGTGGTCAGAAATGGGAAATATGACCGTAGAAAGAGTGAAGATAAAGAAAGGTTGAAGAAGAGGGAGAAATACTTACATAGGAAGATGTCGTACGAATGGAAGACGAGAAGATCGTGGCTGTTGGAATTTTGGAAGAAAGACGGCGGGAGAGAGGGGCTAGGAAGAACAAACGGCGCCACGGGAGGGTTGGGAGGGAGAGAGCCAGGGTTACGGCGGAGAGGGGAGAGAGAATAGACAGAAAGGATTTAGGGCTAGGCAGTGGGACTCATATGGAAAACAATGGAAAATGAGGGTTTTTTTGTCCAAAACAATTGTAATAATATAATTGAAATAGAATCCAACGGTACAGATTTAATCTCATTGATCTAACGGCTGTTATTTAAGTAAAGTCTTTAATAGTTTTTTAATTAATGTAGAAGTATAAAAAATATATAAAAAATATATAAACGCTTGTAATAACAAGCTTTACAACTTTCGTGAAGAACTTAACTTCGAAATTCACCACTATAATCATATAAATCATAGATCAAAATTTAACCGTTGATTATTGTTTACATTTACGCTTTATTTTTCTCATCAAATTTTGTTTTTTCATATTTTGTTTTTTGAAAACATGATCTATTAGAGGATGCAAGAAGATGAACGGTTTGGATCGTTGATATTATGTTCAGAGTTTTACGATTAGTGAAAATATTGCTTGATGTTTATAAAGTTTATACAAACTATATGACATCGACTCATATTTCAATTAACCGTAAATATCGAAATGTGATATCAAAGATCTGAACCGTTCATCTTCTTACATCCACCAGATGATCATGTTTTAAAAAAAGAAAATTTAAAAAATGAAATTCATTAATAAGAATAAAGCGTAAATGATAATCGACGGTTAAATATAAATTGAAGGTTTATGGATTATAGTGTTGGATTTCGAAGCTGACCCCTTCATGAAAGTTGTCAAGCTTATCATTATGAGTGATTGGATATTTTTTTTACATTTTTTACACTTCTACAATAATTATTATTAATTTTATTAATTTTGCCTTCAAATAAAAAACATTATTCATGAGGGTTTGGGAGGATTTTAAAATCTAAACGATAAAGTGTAACCATTATCTACTCGTAGAATGTTTTGTAGATAATTTATGTTAGTATATTAGTTTTTTCTGTTATAAGATATTAATTAGATTTTTCTGTCATATTAGAAGATTTTAATTGATTTTTAATATTGTTAAAAAATATAAAATGAGTATAAAAGAAATAAAAACATGTAATTATATAACTAGACTCACTCCTAAAAATCATCTATATTTTTGGACCTAGATCTAAAAGCCCCTAAAAATAAATAATGACTAAAACTTTTTTTATAACTTATATAGAATAATAATACAAAACTATATATTTAATATAGAATATATTGTATATATTAATATGGCTATTGTATTTTATCATAAATCTTTTAGTAATTAAACTTTAAAATTATCAAATTAATTTTTTTCTTAACGGGTCACCCACGTGTTACCCACGTGTATACCCGTTAAGAACCCGTTAATAACGGGTTCTTAACGGGTCACCCGATAATGATCCGATAAGTTATCGTGTTGAGCCAAAACCCGTTATTTTCGTGTCGTTTTCGTGTCGTGTCATCGTGTCGTGTCAGAAACTGCCAAGTCTACGTTTGACTGTGGCGATAAAAGAGGCCAAGCGCGCAGCTTTCCCGAATTGACATTTCTGGATGTTTTGGGTATTTTAGAGATCAAGATGGCATATTTTGAGGAAAATTCCTTCTCAGGATTTGTTGGGAACGTCTTCACCTTTCAAAAGAGGCTTTTTGGGACCAAATCAATATTGATTTGGTCGGTCAAAAGTCTGATTTTTTTAGAAGTCTGAATTTCAGTTCAAATAGGAAACCTTTTATTTCCTAGTTATCTTATTCTATTATCTTTCCTAGTTTTTAGAAGACCTTTTCTAGGTAGGATTTTATTTTGTAGTAGTATAAATAAGGTTTTTTAACCATTAGGTAGAGCACATACGCATCAATTTGGAGAACTTAGTTATGCTTTGACGATTTGTATTTCAAGGTGTTTTCTATCCATGTTCTTAATAATTTTTTGTTTTATGGTTGTTCATAATTTTTTTATTTACGCCTTGAGCCTTAGAATGAATATGTAGTTTTTATTTATTTGTTTATGATATTATGCATACATACTTTGAATTATTAAACACTGTATTTAAACTCTCTATATCTTAATGCTTAGCTACCATTAGGATGTTTAGATAAGTAATCGGATGCAATTCGGTCAGAATGCTACCAAAGGATTGAGTATTGCTTCTTGTGATTGATAGTTGTAATTTGACTTAGGGCGAATGCCACGTCTTAAGGGTTGCATGATTTTTCAATGGGTTTTCACAAAGCATAATGAGTCATGCATGTTCATATTTGATCTGAATGCCTCAGACAGATTGCATGTTTGATATGCGTTCTAACTTGAATGCCACAAGTAGAATATACATTAGGAAAACCTAACTTTCAAAGTTGCATGGGTAATTTATAAGTAATTAGTAAATCTACATAAGATTGTTAAGAGGACGGTGAAACCCAAGTGCGTTTCCAAATTTATTTCTCAAAACCTTTTCCTTTTTATCTGATTTCTTCTTAATTGGTTAATAGTTGTTTTTCCTAGATTACTTTTATTAAATTCTTTTTTATTGTATTTAAATTAAAAAACAACCCTTTCCAATCTTTGTTTTAAATATTCTCTGTGGAAACGACCTTACTTGAGCTGTTGTTTTAAGTATTTTTAAGTGTTTTTATCCCTACTTTTGCAGGTGATAAAAATTCTATTAAGAAATTGGCGCCGTTGCTGGGATTGTTTGAAATAATTTGTGTTTACCATATTCTTAGTTAATTATTATTGTATATATTTTCTTTATTTAATTGCTAATTTTAATTTGTAGGCTACAATTTATTAATTTTGAGAGCATTGATGGGCTGGGAACTGCCACCACTAGCCGGACCACAACTTTTATGGGATTCATCAACAACAATGGATTGGTTTGGATTCACTAGAACCTCCATCAGATTGGATTTCGATAAGAAACACTTGCGAGGCCTGGTCATCAGCGTTTTGGAAAGCCTAATGTGCCAGCAAAAGCTGATTGGGAAATTGCAATTGAAAAATTGGCTAAATACTCTGAAAGCAACCACCATGTGATGCAGGATACCCACCAGATGATTCAACATACCCAGGTTTCATTAAATAAATTGGTGCAGCAAGTTGGGCAGATTTTGCATCAATGGAAAGAACACAAAGAAGACGAGTTTCCTAGTCAACCAATTGCTGCCCCACAAGATTCAGAGGAATGGTGTGTCATTCAAACACCTCAATGTGCAGCGAGTTATGACTACGTGCATAAAGACGCCAGAATTGAAGAGCCCTTAGGCGATGACTCTAGCCCAATGGAGGAAACTACTGATCCTGAAGTTTCAATAGAATCTGCTCCTACCCATGTCTATAGGCCACACATACTAAACCATGATGCTGCAAAGCAACCCACAAAGTTGCAGGAATGCACTGAAACTGACGGACTGGATGGGGATGCTTACACCAAATCAGAATCTTGGAAATTACATGGCTAGCTATTGGACAAAATCAATCTGGACACAGAGTAGGCTACTTATATAAATGTTTTAAATGCTGTAACAATCTGTGCACCTGCACAACCCTTTAAACTTGAGGAAATTCATGTGGAGTCTCATAAGAAGGCTAAGACATACAAGGAAAAGAAGATAATGCTTCATGACAACCAAATTCTTTGTCAAGAAATTCGGCCAGTGCATAAATTGTGGGGGTTAAATACAAGATTTAAGTCAGTTCGGCAGAGACGTAAGCCTCGCTGGCAGGAACCCTATTTGATACAAAGATTCATTCTCATAGAATGGTGGACAAGAATGATTCAACAAGTGAACTTAAATGCACAGTTCAAGTCACTCCTTACTTACCATTGTCCTATGATGCAGGTAAAGAGTGGTTGATTCTAAAAGAACAAGTGACGTGATCATCAGTTCCTTCCTCTACGTCTAGCTATAAACCTTAACTAAAATGCTAATTGGGAGGTAACCCAATTTTTTCTAACTCTTTTCTTTTTACTTTCGTTTATGTTATTTTCTTGCTTTTATTTCAATTACAAAAATCAAAAAAGTCAAAAAAATAAATAAATAAAAAAAAAATTGCAATGTTTAATTCTTGTTATTTTTCTTTACTTACCTAATTAGTTTTTTGATTTGTGATTGCTCGGGACTGATTCGGCCTAATCTCAACTAAGGGCGTGCAATCAACATTCATTCACCCCATCACATTCATCATCATTCCTCTGCATTCATGAGATTAGGCAGTGCGGAAACAGAAACCAAAATTGAGATTCAGGAATGCTTACAGTGGGGTTTGCTGGGAAGCTTCTACACTACTTGGATCCACTCACTCACACTCTCTCCCATGCAATTAATTTACAGACAACATCCACAAATCCGTATGATTTTCAGAGACGTGAAACAATGTAGAATTTTAACGCAGTGCAGGGATTTGATTTACATTCCATTTGTAGATCTGAGTTCTTGCAACCACCTTTGATGTGTGTATAGCAACTCCATGTGGGCGCCATTGCTCCTTGCAGTTTCTATTTCCCTTGGTCTTACTCAGATCCCGAACTCTACCTACAGAATACATGTATGCATGTGTTAGAATTTCGTTTTCATGTGACCTTCGGTCTTCAACTCGAAGGAAAGAAGACGTGGATGCATTTTACCTGAGGAAAGTGGCTCTGTATTTGCAGCTGTAAACAAGTTTGGGGGTGGATCTGCCTCGTTCCTTATCGTGGAACAGAGGAGGTGCAGCTTTGGGGCCTTTGGTTACCGTTGCAGAAATGGAGGAGAGAGGAAGACTCTCGATTTCTTAAAGAGACAGAGATGGATTGCTGGGTTTGGAGGATGGTACTGGTTGAGCGGCTAAGGACTGAGGAAATGAAGAGAGGGGAGAGCAGCACCCAGGGTTGTGATAGTTACAAACAATGATGCTGACTTAATTAAGGATGTGTTTACGTAACTGTAATCAAAATAGAGGAATTAGATTGAGGAGGAATTGAATTGAGGAGAGATTGGATGGAGGAGGAGTCAGAATCAGATTCCGGTTAAAACTGTTTACTTAAATGTTCTGGAATCAGAGTAAAAATGAAAAGAAATTCATATAAGTTGTTTACCAGTTCACCTAAATTGGAATGAAAATTAATATGATTACTAAAATACCCTTAATCTAAATAATAGCAAAATCCATAAAAACCACTGTTCTAAAAATTCCCGCCTAGCACCGCCTAGGCCCCGCCTAGGCGCTATGCGGCTGGTCACCGCCCCGATTAATGCCTAGGTGTTTGAAAATTAATAAAGGGCACCTAGACCAGTTGAGGCGCCCGCCTAGGCCGCCTAGCCCGCCCAGACCCGCCTAGGCACCTGCTTAGGTTACGACTCACTTTGATAGAAAATAGATAACTTTCAATTTGCATTTAATTTTTTTCAATAAATTGTAAGAGACTTGTTGAATACTTTAATGGGCACACACTATATACTTGTTCCTCATGTTTTCATTATGTTCCAATACTTTATAATACATATGTCATTCTATTTTGTAGTTTATGATGAAATTATATATATTTTAAGTATAAACAGACACTTATTTACACGAAATATAATGGATTTACTTAAATCCGCCTAGTCCGCCTAGGCGCCCGCCTAGACCACGCCTAGCCGCCTAAGCGCTAGGCCCCAGCCCGCCGCCCAACTAGCGCCTAGCGTCTTTTAGAACCTTGATAAAAACCACACACACACATATATATATGTATACTTTTATTAAAATATTAACCATTCCCGTTGGAAAATATTGGAATATATTGGTTGGCTGACACCATCATTGACACACCCCGACCTTGAAATCAGGGCGTGCTGGCCGTCACGTGGGCGTGACGTAACCAAAAGTGCGACGCGGAAGCAAAAAGGTAAAAGAAATACGAAGGATTAAAAACCAACTACTAGCAATAATATCCAACTAACATGCTAGAGAGAGTTTAAGTGTGAAATACACACAATCAGAGCATAAGTACTAGGTGCAGTCAAGTAGGACCATTACTAAATTACAACACCCGAAGGTGAGTCCTACATTTGAGTAGTCTGTCAGAACGCCGTGGGAATCCTCGTGAGCCACCAACACTGCTAACTAGAACCTGGAGGGGCGCAAAACAAGATTGAGTGGGTCAGTAAAACAAAGCTTTTCGAAAATATTTCATTTAATAACACTTCTAACCCCTCGCTGTAAAACCTGTATACTTTCCTAGAAAATAGTATATATATAATCATATATAACAGCAAAACTCAAATCACAAGTCTTTAACACTTTTCAGGAAAATATATGCCATGCTATGCTTCAAAACATAATAAGGATGCATCAATATAACAGGTGAAATAAGGAATCAACCGGAGACCCTGCAGCTGTCCTGTACGGTTAATTCTATAGCTCAATATCCAATCCAGCCGGAGTCACTAACTGTGACCTGTAAGGTGCTACTCTGCACATAAATCGGAACTACCTGAAGTAGTCTGTACGACAAGAATGGTGTAAGAATACGCTCTAGTGCTTCTCTCATCAACAACTGTATAATAATCTAAAGTCACCTACAAGTCGGAACCACCTCCAATGGTCTGTACGACATGTCGGAACACCTCTAATGGTCTATACGACATGCACCTACTTGGATCCAAGGTGAGCGTGTGGTGCGGGGTGTATACTATAAGCACTAACACCAGGGGTGCATGTTATGAGCTCTCTACACAATTCACATCATCAATAAATCACATGAACAACATAAAACTCACATGATACTCACTTGTGCGTCCACAACACCGTTTAACATATATGCATCAAATACTAATTCATATATTTCATATTATGTATGCATGGCATTTAAAACATACTTTCATTTAAATTCAATTTCTGGGAAAAGTCAGTAGTATATAGGTATATACAGAAAATAACTGCCCACTCACTGGTAATTCGAAAGGTCGTAACCCCCGTGATGCCCTTGAATGCGCTCATCCTCGGGATAGGTATCACGTATATGGGAAACAACTATAAAAATGTTATTTTAAAGCACATAACCAACAATACGTAATAACTTCTCATACGATGCTCAAATTGGGTATATGAATATACCACAGTGACCTACTCGACGTCACGGACGTCGAGATATTTTTAGAAAAAAATTTCGACGCCGCACGCGCCCCCACGCGCCGGGAGAGGCACGGTGCTACGCGCCCCCACGCGCGTCATCCCCTACCTCCAAACATCGGAAAATCACGCCGGCGCCGAAAAACTGCTTAACCTGTAAATGCCCTTTTCTCACTTGATTTCGCACCATTTTCCACGAAATTTTCACCAAAATGTCACAAATCACGAGAGGAAGAAGGCTATACCTTTTAAAACTTCCAAATCCTTCGAAAACTCATTAGGATAATTTACCAAAACCGGCCACATTCGAACTAGGACTTCCCGACGTCCAAAACTTCCAAACGAACGTCCCCGAGCTTCGTGGGAACCTCCTTAAGCTCAATGTGAGCTTCGATTGTCCTAAAAACCAACCATTACAAATTTCGTGAACATTGCTCAATTCGGACCTTGAGTTTTCAACGTGAAATCGAAAGGTTTCGTACCTGAAATGGGTATGGATGTGTTCGTAGGGTCCTCACGAACACAATGATGCCCTTGAAACCTTCGATCTATGCTTGGATGTTCGCGGGTGAGTGTGTCCGTACAGTTCGAAGGAAGAGAGAAAGAGTGAAACTAAGAGGGAAGAGAGATACGGGATAGAAGAGAGAGAGAAATCAGATTGTGTAGGTGTGGTCCTCCCAAGACCCTAACCACACAAAATGCATACAATTTTTTCCACTTAATTAATTTTTTCCAAGAATTTAGGAAAGTATGCATTCTTCCAATAAACATGTCACACATACCTTAACAACCGTTAAGGGCAATTCTGTTAATTCACATCAACGATAAATGTAAATTTCGGGACGGGCTGTGACAATCTACCCTCCTTATAGAATTTCGTCCTCGAAATTCATACAACCAATCAATCCACTAATACTCATAAAACAACCTTGGATACATCTTTCTCATTCGATCTTCTGTCTCCCAAGTAGCTTCTTCCACTGAGTGGTTCCTCCACAATACTTTTACCAAGCTCACTGTCTTATTCCTTAGAACCTTGTCTTTCCAATCTAAGATAGTCACTGGTTCCTCATCATACATCAAATCCGGATTAATCTCCAAAGGTTGAGGAGGAATCACATGTGAAGGATCTGCAACATAATGTCGCAGCATCGAGACATGAAACACATTATGTACCTTAGATAACTCCGGAGGCAACTCCAATCTGTAAGCAACTTCACCAATCCTTTTAGTGATCTCATAAGGTCCTATGTACCTAGGACTTAGCTTGCATTTCTTTCCAAACCGCACTACACCTCTCCAAGGTGACAATTTCAAGAATACCAAATTACCCACATCATATACTCGATCAGTGGCATGTCTATCTGTTAAACTCTTTTGTCGATCCTGGGCCGCTTTCAGGTTAGACTTAATCACCTGAACATTTTGAGTAGTCTCATCCACAATCTCTGGGCCCTCTAGCACTCTTTCGCCAACCTCTGACCAACACAATGGAGTACGACAAGCTCTACCATAAAGTGCCTCAAATGGTGACATACCAATGCTCGAATGAAAACTATTATTGTAGGCAAATTCCATTAAGTCTAGGCGATCATGCCAAGAATCACCAAACTGTAACACTGAAGATCTCAACATATCCTCTAACGTCTGAATAGTCCTCTCTGATTGTCCATCTGTTTGAGGATGATAAGCAGTGCTGTAAAGCAATTTCGTACCAAGAGCTTCCTGAAAAGCTATCCAAAACTTAGAAGTAAATCTTGGATCTCGATCAGAAATAATATTCACTGGAACTCCATGATACTTCACAATCTTCGTGATGAACAACTTAGCCAATTTATTAAGGGGATACTTTTCCCTCACTGGAATGAAGTGTGCCGACTTGGTAAGCCGATCTACAACCACCCAAACGCCATCAGATCCATTATGTGTACGTGGAAGCTTATACACAAAATCCATAGTTATATTTTCCCATTTCCACTGAGGAACAAGAAGTGGTTGCATCCGTCCAAAAGGCTTCTTTCTTTCTGCTTTGACTTGCTGACAAACAATACACCTACTTACATATTTTGCAATTTCCCTTTTCATACCCGGCCAATAATAAAATGGTCGAATGGTATGGTACATCTTAGTTCCTCCTGGATGCATCGCATAAGCCGAACAATGTGCTTCATCCAAAATTTCTTTCTTTATTTCCTCGTTATTCTGCACATACATTATGTTCTCTTGCATAAGCATGCCATCTGATTCTCGAATCCTGAGGTCTTTCTTTTTCCCTTCATTTCTCAATCGGATCATTTCTTGAATCTCTCCATCAACCATCTGAACTTCAAGTACACGATCGACCAAAACTGGCCTGACTTGGAAACTAGCAAGAAAAGCTTCTCTTCGCTCTTCTATCTCCAACTTTACTCCAGTAGCTCTCAAATCTGTAAGAAGAGGAACACGACAAGCATACAAAGCATTAAGTCGACCTTGAGGTTTCCTACTCAATGCATTAGCTACCATATTTACACGACCCGGATGATACTCAATAGTGCAGTCATAATCACTTAGTAACTCCATCCATCTTCGCTGAAGAAGATTAAGATCATGCTGAGTAAAAAGATACTGAAGACTCTTATGATCTGTGAAGATCTTACACTTCTCACCATAGAGATAATGTCTCCAAATATTTAAAGCAAAGACAATGGCTGCAAACTCAAGATCGTGAGTAGGATAATTCCTTTCATGAATCTTCAACTGTCGAGAAGCATAGGCGATCACTCTATTATGCTACATTAAGACACATCCCAAACCATTCAAGGAAGCATCACTGTAAATCTCAAAGTTACCACTATCGTCAGGAAGTACCAATACTGGAGCATGAGTGAGGCAATATTTCAGCTGCTGGAAACTTTACTCACAATTCTCTTCCCACTCGAACTTGACATCCTTCCTGGTTAACTTCGTTAGTGGTAAAGCAGTCATAGCAAAATCTTGAACAAACCGTCGATAATAACTTGCTAGACCAAGAAAACTCTGTACCTCGGTGACGGTTCGTGGTTGTTCCCAATTCTCCACTGCTGCAATCTTTTGAGGATCTACTTGAATTCCTTGTGCCGATACTACATGTCCCAAGAATGCCACTTGATTCAACCAAAACTGGCACTTGCTAAACTTGGCATACAACCGATGTTCCCTCAATTTCTTTAGTACCAAGTTAAGATGTCGAATATGATCTACTTTTGACTTAGAGTATACCAGAATATCATCAATAAAAACAATGACAAACCTATGAAGATATTGCTGGAGTACTTCATTCATTAACCTCATGAAAGCTGCAAGTGCATTAGTCAATCCAAATGGCATCACCAAAAACTCATAATGTCCATAACGGATCCTGAAAGCCGTTTTAGGTACATCTTCATCTTTAATCTTGAACTGATAATAGCCAGATCTCAAATCAATCTTAGAGAACACACATGCACCTTTAAGCTGATCAAACAAATTATCGATACAAGGCAATGGATAACGGTTTTTAATCGTTACCCGATTCAATTGCTTGTAATCAATACATAATCTCAAAGTTCCATCTTTCTTTCTTACAAACAACACCGGAGCTCCCCAAGGTGAAGTACTAGGTTGAATGAATCCTTTATCAGTTAATTCCTGTAACTGAATTTTCAACTCTCTCAATTCAGCTGGAGCCATTCTATATGGAGGCAAAGATATAGGATCCGTACCTGGAAGCAAATCAATCGAAAACTCCACATCTCTATCTGGCGGCAATCCAGGCAAATCATCTGGGAATACATCAGGATAGTGCCTGACTACTCCAACTTCCTCCACACTACTAGGAACAACATCATTTAACACCACATGTGCTAAGTATCCTTGACAACCTTTTGATAGCAACTTCTTTGCTCTCATGGCAGAAATAACACCATGTCTCACCCCACTTATTTCACCCACAAAAGTAACCTCTGGTAGTCCAGGACGATGAAAAGTAACTTATTTCCCGTAACAATCTATATGGGCACGATTATAATGCAACCAATCTGCCCCTAAAATCACATCAAAATCCACAATATCTAACGGGATCAGATTAGCTGGCATAACCACACCATCTACCATCACTAGACACCCTGGATAAACACTATCAACATAACATTTGTCCCCTCTAGGCATAGCAAACTCTAAATCAAATCCTAGAGGTGTAAGGTGAGGTTGTGTCATTTGAGCAAATGTATGAGAAATCACAGAATGTGTAGCAGCACAATCAATCAAAACTCTAGCAAAGTGACCAAGGATGTTTAACGTACCCATAATCAAATCTGGATGGTTCTGAGCATCTTGTAGTGAGATGTGATTAACACGTCCATGAGCTTGCTGTCGTCCTCCACGACCTATATTACCTTGATTACCTCACCCCTGAGAAGTACGTCCCTGTCCTGTCTGGCTAGACTGCCTAGACGGTCCTGCACTGCTAGTAGCAACCTCTCCCTGTCGGGGCTGGCCTCCCTGATACCACTGAGATCCGCTAGCTGGCATGGAAGGATGTGAAGTATAACCTCCAGGATCTTGGGAATACCCAGTCTGAAAATAATGATCCTGGGAATACTGATACTGTCCGGAAGCATAGGGAGCAGCATCACCTTGATAGTGGTAAGCACCACCACGACTCGTCTGACCATAACTGCCTGATCCAAAGTTCTGCTGAATCGGCGCTGGATGTGGCATAGTAGACTGCTGAGGCCTTTGTTGACTCTGGGACACTGTGCAACTCTATGTCCCATCTGTCCACAAGTGTAGCAACCACCGCCACTTCTCCTACACTCTCCATGATGTCTGAAATTACAACGGCGGCACAACGGATGACCTAAACCACCAGCACCACCAAAGTCTCTTTGTCTCTGAAACCTGGGTCCACCAGTAAATCTTCCACCTCTCCTTGGGCCTGTGACACTAAATCCTCCGCTGGAAGAACTCGAGCTTGTTCCACTTCTCTTGAAATTCTGTGTCTTACGGGGTCCCTGAGTGGAGATACCTTTACCCTTGTCATCTTTCTTCTGATTATCATTATTATCTTCATCTTCCTCACTGTTACTATGAAGGTTTTCGGAATCCTCCATCCGAACCAAAATCTCAGAAAACTCATGGTAAGTGGTGCAAGGAATCGCACTAGCAAACGTCCGCCATTTCCTCTTAGTTCCCTGCTTAAAACAGCGAAGCATCTCTACCTGATTACTAGCTGTATCAGGATTATAGCGAGATAAGTCTGTAAACTTCCTATAATACTCATGCGCCGATATATTCTTCTGCTTCAATTGAGTGAACTCCTGCTTCTTACGATCAATGTACTCCGGGGGAACAAATGTTTTCTTAAAATTCTCTTTGAATACTTCCCAATCAGTTGCCGCTTCAGGTGACATAAACTGAGTTTAATTTACCCACCAAGCTGCTGGCTCTTGTCCTAAAAACCAAGTAGTGGTCTCGACCCATCTACTAGCAGGAACATTCCCTTGACTCAGCATCACCTGAAAGGTCTTCTCAATATGGTCTAACCACTTTTCTGCCCCTTCATGACCCTCATTACCCATGAAGCGGTCTAATTTCAAATTGTACATAGTCTCCAGGGGTGTTCTCTGATGAGGACGGATTGCAGTCTGAAAGGCATGGGCCATCGCTTCCCCTAATTGAGTTATGTCAGGGAAATTAGGTTCAGAAGTACGACATGGTTCCCTACGAGGCGGAATAGTTCTGACAGAAGACACCAAAAGATCATTAGAGCATTCACAATTTATACATGACTGTAAACCTAGGCTTTGATACCAAACTGACACACCCCGACCCTGAAATCAGGGCGTGCTGGCCGTCACGTGGGCGTGACGTAACCAACAGTGTGACGCGGAAGCAAAAAAGTAAAAGAAATACAAAGGAATAAAAACCAACTACTAGCAATAATATCCAACTAACATGCTAGAGAGAGTTTAAGTGTGAAATACACACAATCAGAGCATAAGTACTAGGTGCAGTCAAGTAGGACCATTACTAAATTACAACACCCGAAGGTGAGTCCTACATTTGAGTAGTCTGTCAGAACACCGTGGGAATCTTCGTGAGCCACCAACACTGCTAACTAGAACCTGGAGGGGCGCAAAACAAGATTGAGTGGGTCAGTAAAACAAAGCTTTTCGAAAATATTTCATTTAATAACACTTCTAACCCCTCGCTGTAAAACCTGTATACTTTCCTAGAAAATAGTATATATATAAATCATATATAACAACAAAACTCAAATCACAAGTCTTTAACACTTTTCAGGAAAATATATGCCATGCTATGCTTCAAAACATAATAAGGATACATCAATATAACAGGTGAAATAAGGAATCAACCGGAGACCCTGCAGCTGTCTTGTACAGTTAATTCTATAGCTCAATATCCAATCCAGCCGGAATCACTAACTGTGACCTGTACGGCGCTACTCTGCACATAAATCGGAACTACCTGAAGTAGTCTGTACGACAAGAATGGTGTAAGAATACGATCTAGTGCTTCTCTCATCAACAGTTGTATAATAATCTAAAGTCACCCACAAGTCGGAACCACCTCTAATGGTCTGTACGACATGTCGGAACCACCTCTAATGGTCTATATGACATGCACCTACTTGGATCCAAGGTGAGCGTGTGGTGCAGGGTGAATACTATAAGCACTAACACCAGGGGTGCATGTTATGAGCTCTCAACACAATTCACATCATCAATAAATCACATGAACAACATAAAACTCACCTGATACTCACCTGTGCGTCCACAACACCATTTAACATATATGCATCAAATACTAATTCATATATTTCATATTATGTATGCATGGCATTTAAAACATACTTTCATTTAAATTCAATTTCTGGGAAAAGTCAGTAGTATATAGGTATATACAGAAAATAACTGCCCACTCACTGGTAAGTCGAAGGGTCATAACCCCCGTGACGCCCTTGAATGCACTCGTCCTCGGGATAGGTATCACCTATATGCGAAACAACTATCAAAACGTTATTTTAAAGCACATAACCAACAATACGTAATAACTTCTCATACGATGCTCAAATTGGGTATATGAATATACCACAGTGACTTACTCGAAGTCACGGACGTCGAGATATTTTTAGAAAAAAATTTCAACGCCGCACGTGCCCCCATGCGCTGGGAGAGGCATGGTGCTACGCGCCCCCACGCGCGTCATCCCTACCTCCAGACGCCGGAAAATCTCGCCGGCACCGGAAAACTGGGTAACCTGTAAATGCCCTTTTTTCACTCGATTCGCAGCATTTTCCATGAAAGTTTCACCAAAATGTCACAAATCACGAGAGGAAGAAGGCTATACCTTTTAAAACTTCCAAATCCTTCGACAACTCGTCGGGATAATTCACCAAAACTGGCCACCTTCAAACTAGGACTTCCCGACGTCCAAAACTTCCAAACGAACGTCCCCGAGCTTCGTGGGAACCTTCTTAAGCTCACTGTGAGCTTCGATTGTCCTAAAAACGAACCATTACAAAGTTCGTGAACAGTGCTCAATTCGGACCTTGAGTTTTCAACGTGAAATCGAAAGGTTTCTTACCTGAAATGGGTATGGATGTGTTCGTAGGGTCCTCACGAACACAATGATGCCCTCGAAACCTTCGATCCATGCCTGGATGTTCGCGGGTGAGTGTGTCCGTACAGTTCGAAGGGAGAAAGAGAGTGAAACTGAGAGGGAAGAGAGATACGGGATAAGAGAGAGAAAGAAATCAGATTGTGTAGGTGTGGTCCTCCCAAGACCCTAACCACACAAAATGCATACAATTTTTTCCACTTAATTAATTTTTTCCAAGAATTTAGGAAAGTATGCATTATTCCAATAAACATGTCACACATACCATAGCAACCGTTAAGGGCAATTCTGTCAATTCACATCAACGATAAATGTAAATTTCGGGACGGGCTGTGACAATCATCATTTTTTTTCAGTCCCTTTTCGCTTCGTTCTCTCCGTCCGTTCAACACTGTCTCGCTCTCTCTAGCTCTCTCTCTCTCGCTATTTCTCATTCTCTCCGTCTAAGCAACAAACCTTCCATAAAAGCATACCCAGTTTCCTGCAGTTCGAAAAATCTGAGGGATGGAATCCGAACTTTCAGTGGTGATTTTTGATGAGCTGAGGGGCGGCCGCCTTTCCTTGTCCCTATTTAGCTTCGCCAGTGGGTGATAGGTCTTGGTAGTCTGGGAGATGGTGCGATGGTTTGCGTTGGTTAAGGGTGGGATGGGTGTGTGCTTTGGGTGGTTGAATCGTGGGAGGCAGATGGGAGGGGCAGCGCAATTTTGGTAGAGAAGTTTGATTCCAGATGTTGGCTTTCTTCCGAAATTCAATTACCACCTTCAAGTCAGTATTTGGATTTCGGGGATATTAAGAATCCGATTATTGATTTTGGGTGGAACCCACTAATTTTTTTCATTCCCAAAATTTGCTAAACACCAGAATCACTTGGAGAGGAATTCAATTCCCTTTCTTCTACCTCCATTCCGGTCTGGTAAACACGCCATAATATCGGAAGCTACTACGGTTTTCCCACGTGAACATTACATGGGTGAAGCTCAGCATGAGCATCAGCGTTCCTTGCTTCCTCCAGGTCGCGAGTTCGACTCCAGGTGACTTTCTTCCTTGTTTTCCTTTCTTTTTCTTTTTTATCTTTGTTTGCTGCTCGTTGTTTGCTTATTTTTTCTGTTTTCTTTATGCATGCTTTCTATTTATATTTTTTCTAGGTAGCTCCTTTATTTGCTTTATGTTTTTATCTTCTTCTTTTTGTAGTTTTAATTAGTTGTTTTAATTTTACTTTTATTTATTTTCTACGCCTTGAGGACAATGTGTGATTTAAATTTGGGGGTGGGAAATGAGAAATTTTAGATTTTTAATTTTTGAGTCAAAGTTTAAAAAATGTCATTCTTTTTAAGTTAATATCCATATATTATTTTAAAGGGTAAAAGACTGTTTACTACCCTCATGTTTCGTGGTTTTCAACATTTAGTACATCAAGTTTTTTTCGTCTCAGATTCATACCTAAAGTGTAAATTTTGGGACAGTCTCATACATCTGTTAGTCAAACTGTTAAGTCTCCCGTTAACTGTGACGTGGCGGCCATGTGGACACTGACTGGGCGCCACGTGTCATCCTCCTTTTTTTTTTCCTTCTTCTTCTTCTTCTTCTTCTTCTTCTTCTTCTTCTTCTTCTTCTTCTTCTTCTTCTTCTTCTTCTTCTTGATGTACTAATGTTGAAAACCACGAAACATGAGGGTAGTAAACAGTCTTTTACCCTATTTTAAACATTAGAACAAATGGACATGGTGAAAGTTAATCCCATAGTAGAGTCTTTTCTATTTATCTTTGCTTAGACACTAATTTATGAGTTAAACTTTGAAAATTTGCATATTTACTTGAACATGGTTTGTGGGGATTGAGTTCATCTAAGTAATTTTAATTTTTGTTTAAAATAAAGTAAAGTTAGTTATTATCATAAATAAAGTAATAATTGTTCCATCCAAGACTTTGCTTAGTAACCGGGCTAGTGCGGCTTGATCAACAATGATTCTCGCATCAAATGGTAGAGTCTTGGCATGAGGCAGGGTGATTAGTTGGTTTCATAGCCTTTTCAGCTCGAGTTAATAAGTCCTTAGGGGTGTTCTACGCCTAGTGTTGTGACATCCTGTCCCAAATTTTACGTTTTTATAAATTTTTAAAGCATGAATTGACGAAAATGCCCTAGAGGCAAGGACTTTGACTTCCGTTGACCCATTTAGACAGACGTATAACCTAATCTTTTAGGGTATTTAAGTAATACTCGTCACTACGAACGCATAGGCGAAAACAGTTTACGAGTCCGAATTATAACGGTATAGTTATGGATGTTCGAAATTGGTTATTTAAAGTTTAGTTATAAATTAATTCAAACTCCCACCATGTGGGAGTGGTAACCAATCAGATTTAAGCAAGAAAATAAGGGACCAATCAGAAAAAGAAAGGGAGGACCAATCAGAAATTGAGGAGAGGAGAGAGAGAGAAGCTCCTAGCTCCACCAAAACCACACTATACCCATTCCGACCACCTATCTTCCAAGGTTCATTCCGGCCAACTCCGATGGAGTTTTTCGATGCCACCACCGCCATCTTGAAGCTCTCATTCCCCTCTACAAAACCCACCCAAGAACCACCTTGATTAACCATGTAACATATCTGATATCCGACCGATCAACCACCTTGAGTTCAGCTTACGATCCAACCGTTGGATTGTGAGGAAAATTTAATATGTTATAATACGTAATATTTGAGGACCATAGGAACTTACGGATTGGAAATCTAATATACGGATCTTCCCAAATTGGATTCGTAAGTTCATAAAATAAAAGGTTAACCACCACTTGGTTTTGGCAATTGGCGGAAATCCGACCGTTGGATCGTAATGAGACTTTAGGATGTTGCTCTAGAAGTATAATGTGGATCTTTGCAAGCAACGGATCAGAAATCCGTGATGCAGATCTTCCGAATTGAATTACATAGAGATGCGTTTTATGTAAATTGTGTATTTTATCGGTATGAATTTTGAGATGTGATTTGATAATTGTTCATAGGCGACGATGGTTCGTGATGTCTCGATATGCGTGATAGGTAGTTGTAGCGCGGATCTCAGGTGAGTGGGTCTTTTCCTTTCTATCTTATATTATATATATGATTGACAATTCCATAAACGTTTATAAATTGATTATTGCATATAACTACTGTGAATGCTTTGAAGTACTAATGTGAACTACGAATGGTTTGATCCCTGTTTAGGGTACGTAGGCAGTCTAATGAGACGTCAGATGCATCCATACAATAATTGAGACAATAGCCTTGTTTAGGGAATTGAGTAATGTGAGGGACAATGGTGGAAAATGTGAGATTTAACTTTATGATTTGGTTGTTAAATGTTGGTCATAAATCAATGTGTTAAGAATCAAGAATTTGAAGTAAGGAAACGTAAGTAATGATAGTTAATTAAACTAGTGTTTAGTTGGGCTTATCACCGATAACTATTCCCGAAAATAAATTGTTCGAGAGTAGGGCGTTACAGCTTATGCATTTTTATGCCATATTATATATATATATATGTATATAATTGAAAATGCTATAACATGGTTGAGTATCAGATTGCATCATGGTTTATCTATATGTATATTACCTGCACACAATTATTATGAACGCTTGAAGTTCAAAGGTGAACGCAGGACAACCAGGTAAGTTCAGGTGAGTTTACGGTATTAGTTGAAGTGATGGGGTTATGGTAAGACTACATGTATGTTTAAGCAACTCCGACCCTGTGGTATAGGTTGCAATGATAGGCAACTCCAACACTATCGTACAGGTTGTCCAAGAATCGTATATGTTACAATAGATACAGTTAGAGCTCATAAACTTGCACCCCGGTGTTAGTGCTCCCGCCCGTGGCCAGGGCACAATCCTTCACGTCATGTTCACCTCCCGCACCTTACGCTCACCTTGGATCCAAGGTAGGTGCACAGTCTTATCGTACAGACCACTATAGGTGGTTCCGACTCGTAGGTGACCCGCGGTCATTCGTATAGTCTTCACGTGATCGTAGCACTTGAGTGTATTTATTTACATCCAGTCCTGTCGTACAGACCACTTTAAGTGGTTTTGACTCCTGTTCAGGTATACTTATTGAGCTATGGATAAGTTGTATAGGTCACTAGAGGTGACTCCGACTTATGAGCTAGCATATGTGATGAAATATGTGATGAGCTAGCATATGTGATAAGATATGTGATGAGCTAGCATATGTGATGAAATATGTGATGGGCTAGCATATGTGATGAAATATGTGATGAGCTAGCATATGTGATGAGATATGTGATGAGCTAGCATATGTGATGAGATATGTGATGAGCTAGCATATGTGATGAAATATGTGATGAGCTAGCATATGTGATGACATATGTGATGAGCTAGCATATGTGATGAAATATGTGATGAGCTAGCACATGTGATGAAATATGTGATGAGCTAGCACATGTGATGAGACATGTGATGAGCTAGCACATGTGATGAGACATGTTATGACTAGCACTAGCACATGTGATGAGACATGTGATGAGCTAGCACATGTGATGAGACATGTTATGACTAGCACTAGCACATGTGATGAGACATGTGATGAGCTAGCACATGTGATGAGACATGTTATGGGCTAGCACATGTGATGAGACATGTTATGAGCTAGCACATGTGATGAAATATGTTATGAGCTAGCATATGTGATGAAATATGTGATGAGATATGTGATGAGCTAGCATATGTGATGAGATATGTTATGAGCTAGCATATGTGATGAGATATGTTATGAGCTAGCATATGTGATGAGATATGTGATGAGCTATGGATAAGTCGTACAGGTCACTATAGGTGACTCCAACTTATATGCTAGCGTTGATTGACGAGATATTGATAAGTCGTACAGGTCACGTGCGGTGACTCCGACTAGGATGATTGATGAGCTATTGATTCAGCCGTACAGGTCACGTGAGGTGACTCCGTCTGGCAAACCATTTCATATTGATTTATTTCACATGGATTACTTATTCTTGTTGAGATATTTGACACGGCATAACTGTGAGACTGTTATTTTGGTTATGGTTTTGAGTTATAGTCACGCCTGTTATTTTATGGGAAATTATATGGTGTTACGGTGAGGGGCTACTGCCTTTGGTTATGGTTTGAAAAGTTTTGTTTCACTCACTCACATTTCTATTTTTGCACCCTTCCAGGTTCTAGGTTCAAATTTCCGCTCAGGTTCTAGGTTCATTTCTATTACGCGTGAAATGAGTTCATTTCCGCTCACGGTGCACTTTGGTATTTAGGCACTCTTAGGTTCAAATTTATTCATATTTTTCCACATCATCACACTTTATGGCTTCGTCACCTTCCAGGTGTCGGCCAACATAGCTCGATTCGGAGTCCTTATGGACATTCCGGGTCGGGGTGTGTCAAGTGCCCTAAAGCCTTTGTGGTTTGGGAGTCATTGACCTAAAGCTCGTTAAATGGGTTGGATCGAAAGCTTAAGTAAACTGGCATTGCACGACCACTACTATTACTAAAAAAAAAAAATATAACAAGCAAAAAAAATTTGAAAAAAGAAAAAAGAAATATAAATATGTGAAGTTTGTATGTATGAAGTATTAAATAAAGAGGACGAAAGGCAGGGGTTTTAGTCAAGTCTCCTTAACTATGTTGATTCACTTTACACCAATGGAAGTTCATGAATTCTTTTCTAATTGATTCTAAATGGCTTAGACTCTGTGGTGGGATTAGTTGGAACTTTTGGAAAGATGTTTTGATTTTTAACGTTTTCTATTGATTGCAACTTGAAGATGAGAATTTTGTCTTAGTTGAGTTTTAATAAAGTTTTTAAGTTCGTTAGTTTTTGTTTTTGTTTTTGAGTTTTGTTTTGCTTGAGGACAAGCAAAAAGCTAAGTCTGGGGGTATTTGATGAGTCTATATTATACCATATATTTTACCCTAATCTTAGTATTAATTTATTGGTTATTTTGTGAGATTTTGATAGTTTGTATTATATTTCCAATGTAGGACATTCGACTTCCTCTAGAGAAAAAAGTGATCAAACGGACGAATTTTGGAGTGATTCCAATTGAAGGACGTTTGTGAGTCTTTCAAGATGATAGTGTCAAAGTTTCAGATTTTTTTATCAAACCGTTTGACAGTGGCGATAAAAGAAGGCCAAGTGCAGCTTTCTCGAATTGATATTTCTGGATGTTTTGGGTATTTTGGATGTCAAGATGGCATATTTTGAGGAAGATTCCTTCTGAGGATTTGTAGGGGACGTCTTCAGCTTTCAAAAGAGATCTTTTTTGACCAAATCGGTGTTGATTTGGTTGGTAAAAGTTTGATTTTATGATAAGTCCGAATTTCAGTTCAAATAGAAAAACTTTTATTTTCTAGTTATCTTATTCTATTATGTTTCCTAGTTTTTAGAACACCTTTTCTAGGTAGGATTTCATTTTGTAGTAGTATAAATAAGGTTTTTTTAGCCATTATGGAGAGCATGTACGCATCAATTTGGAGAACTTAGCTAGGCTTTGACGATTTGTATTTCAAGGTGTTTTCTATCCATGTTCATAATAACTTTTTGTTTTATGGTTGTTTGTAACTAATTTCCGTTTGGTAGGGCGATGCCTTGAGCCTTAGCATACATATGTAGTTTTTATTTAATTGTTTATGATATTATGCATGCATACTTTGAATTATTAATCACTATGTTTAAACTATCTCTATATCTTAATGCTTAGCTACCATTAGGATGTTTAGACAAGTAATCAGATGCAATTTGGTCGGAATGCCACTAGAGGATTGAGTATTGCTTCTTGTGATTGCTAGTTGTAATTTGACTTAGGGCGAATGCCACGTCTTAAGGGTTGCATGGTTTTTCAAAGGGGATGACAAAGCATAATGAGTCATGCATGTTCATATTTGATCCGAATGCCACAGACGGATTGCATGTTTGATATACGTTCTAGCTTGAAGCCATAACTAGAATATACATTAGGAAAAACTAGCCTTCAAAGTTGTATGGGTAATTCATAAGTAATGAGTAAATCTACATAAGATTGTTAAGGGGATGGCGAAACCCGAGTGCTTTTCCAAATTTATTTCCCAAAACCTTTTCGTTTTTATCTGATTTCTTTTTAATTGGTTACTAGTTGTTTTTCCTAGATTACTTTTATTAAATACGTTTATATTATATTTAAATTCAAAAACAACCCTTTCCAATCTTTGTTTTCAAATAATTAACTAAGATTTTGGTTTTGCATAAATTGTTTTAAATAATTCCTGTGGGAACGACCTTATTTTAGCCGTTTAGACTACAACTATCTTGTTCTCTGACAACTATTTTTAAGTGTTTTTATCCCTACTTTTGCAGGTGATAAATTTTTTATTATGGATCTTCGGTGAAAGCATGATTTTGGGCATGGTTGAGAAGTTGCTGACTCTAATCTAGGGGTGGTTCAGTATGGGATCCCATACCGAAACCCTTGTCCCGATTCCCAAACCGAAATTTTCGGGAATCCCAATTTCAATACCGATCCCAAACCACATTTTTGGGAATCCCAATTTTCGGGAATCCTGAAATAGTTTCGGGATTTCGGGACAAATCGGGAATCCCGAAATGGTTTTGGGCTTTTGGACAAAAAATTGACATATTATGCTTTTGGGCTAAAATTCAACATTTTATATTGAAAAATTGACATATAGGCAGGCCCAATCTACCAATTTGTTTCTACTGATCTGTGCACAAATCTGCAAATTCAAAAGCAACTGTGCACAATCTGCCTATTCAAAAGCAATCTGCCAATCTGCCTAATCTGTGCACAAATCTGCCTATATGTGGCTCGTCTAGAAATAGCTTTCTTAAACTTTGATCTGTTCCCGCTTAAAAATGCATTCAACCAATCGTCTCAACTAAATTCAAAAGGGGCGATAAACTATGCATTTTACCCTTCAAGTTCTTGATGGTAAGCTTAAACGAGAATATATACAACAGAAAGTAAAAGAAACGCTACAAAGCAGACGGAGACAGAATTTGTTCAACTATGCATTTTACCCTTCAAGTTTGAAGAATCTTGTCGAGCATGCTCACCACACAAACAAGAAATTGTGATGGGCCAAGTTGACATAGCAAATCGACAGTACATGTACATTACATCTCAGATTTAATCCATATAGGATGTTTATATAGTCATTCTTAACGGTAAATATGGAGAAGCTGGACAAGGCTAGAAAGGAGATGAATCCTACTCGGTTGAGGCAAACATAATAACCTTGTCCTTGATGTCCTTGTGGCATTGGTTTGTACACCTTCTCTGTTAACAATAACACACCAACAAAACAACATTTGAAATATCATCAGTAATGTTGTTTGCCTAATACCACAAGTAATTCTCATAAAAAGACAAAAATTTTGATCTTGCTTAAACTTTGATCAACATTGGTAAATATGGGTCGCTAATGTGACATCCATTTTATTAATAATGGCTTCCTACTAGAAGAGAATAACCTCCACATATGCTATTAAACCAGAATCTGAGAGAGTATTAAATCGAAATCTAAGAGAGTATTAAATGAAGGAAATTTTATGAAAAACATGTTCATTTGAATAACATCATATAGCATGCAATTAACAATTAAAGGCGGAATCATGCTTTCATGCATTCAAAAACAAAACATCTACCATGAAATTCAAAGCCTAGTAGATTGGTGAACCTTGACTCAACTTAAAAACAACAATTTGTTAGTTGAGAAATATTTACCTTTGTAGATTCCTCTTTGCATATGCAAAGGATAATCACCCAAGAGATAGGGCCTTCATTCCTTGCTTCTTAGCTCCATGGATTTGGTTAGAAGAATAGGTTCTCCAAGTTCCCAAAATTGAGAACCTCTAAAGATTCTACACCAAGGTTGGATTGGAGAGGAAATGAGTGACCTTGAGGAAATAGAATTGCTAGACAATATCCCCCAAGGTGGTTGGCCTCTTAGAGAGAAATGGAAGCTTTGTGTTCTCACCAATTTTCTCTAAAATCAACAACTTTTGAATTTTAGGTTATAAAGTTCTTTATATAGTCACTTCTTTAAATGACCTAAAGAACCAAAAACCCTAATTCAACACTAAATGGATATGGGCTTTTGGGCCTTTGTGAATCTTTATTCATTAAGTTGTCATACAACTTAAGTCAATGGGCTTTGACGTTCGAAGCCCATTGGGCCTTAAGGTCAAAAACTATCCCGAGGTCTTTAACGAACTTATTCGTTTGATTAATTAACATATTAATTAATCCTTGCCATAAATAATTAAACCATTTAATTCATCTCCTTTGTTTCTTCAATCTCCACCTTATTTGGTGTACGATACATTAGGTTCCTTTTAGCGAGGCAGTGGGCGATTAAAACCATTTTACATCGATTGTGAATTGAAACTTACTTTCAATTCTCCCTTTAGTGATTACACACGTTTAGGGCTTCCACAAACCATGAGTGACCCCTAGCAGCATATCATGGCTACCCAAGCTAATCAGAAGAGGTAGAGAACCTATTCAGTTTAGGATTACAAATGCAATACGGTCTTTCTCTAATCCAATACTCTTGACCACATTGTTTGGTTTGATAGTTTATTTATTCATGTCTACTATCCAATGTGATTCATTTGCATTTTATGATTACCTTGAATGTGATTTGGAACGCATTCCCCAATCTCATTCATACTCTGGCCAGAGATTTTAATCATATCATAGAGTATTCTCCCTCAAGCCAATTGAAGGTTAGAGATCCCTTGTTGCGCATTCACTTGTCTCCATGACTAAGTGGCTTAACCCCAATGATGTCGTGGACACCCCGATGGGGTGACTTTGGCATAATCAAAGATCAAGGACTTAACCACAAGACAACAACTGTGATGCCTCAGGTCAAAGGACTAATTTGCATTATCCCAAACATGAGTTCTCATGTGACATGAGTATGAGAACTCCTCGTTGATCGTGTTCAGTGAACTCATTCTCTATTGAGCACCTACGTACTTGTCTTGGTGTCACACACACCAATGACTCGAGACTAGTCACTCTCCCTGAGAGAAGACATAGCACGTACTGATCTTATCGGACTGTCAATGCCCAATTGGCAATCCTATGATCAGGAACGTTTAGGATGTGTCTACGAAAGAATGGTCTCATTAATCTAACTACATTAGATTGCATTCTTCCAATCTCATATTCCTTGGACTTTATCGTTTAAGCATATAACATTTATATGAGACGTCTCAAACAATAATGTTTGCCCTTTATATGTAAACTAGATTAGTTTAACATGTGAAATATCCGTAAAGTATCATCATATGAATGGCTTTAGGGCACATTTCCAACATTAAACCACAGCCTATTAAATCAGAATCGAGAGAGTATTAAACAGTTTGCATCAAGAGAGTATTAAATTAAACCACAGCCTATTACAAAAGGTCAACCAATGACTAATGTAAATATACCAAAGCTCCAAAAGCTTAGATTCCTTAAAGACTAAATACTTCCAAGACTTGAATACAAATATGTCCCACATTACACTCTTAAAAGGAACAATTAAATCAAAGGAGCATACAATTCAAGAGAGCATAAAATTAAATAAAACTCATCTAAGAAATTTACCTGTTGCTATTGGCAAATAAAACTTTAGCACAGTAGCAAACACTCAAGAACCTGAACCAATCTGCAAAAACTTCACCAATCTGCAAAAACTCAAGAGCCTGGCATGACATATATCCGGATGCGTGCAAAGAATCGTGTACATCAGACTTCCTGCTGCAGAGGCATAGGGGACGTTTGCCATTTGTTCTTTCTCTTTCTTAGTCTTTGGACACTGTTCTAAGGACAATATTGCACCTCTTTCCATAGGAGTGTTTATGGGTTTGGAGTTTTCCATCTTAAATCGTTCAAGTACCTTCTTAATGTAAGTCTCTTGAGACAAACTTAGAAGTTTCCTTGAGCGATCTCTCGTGATCTTAACTCCAAGCACATAATGTGCTTTACCCATATTTGTCATCTCAAAATGGGATGACAACCACACTTTCATGGTTTCTATGGAGGTTTTGTCATTTCCCGCAATTAGGATGTCGTCAACATACAAAGAGTATGAGAATACTTTTCCTAGATTTCTTAAGATACACATAGTGGTCTTCCTCAATCATCTCAAAACCAAATGAAGTGATTGAATTATGGAATCTAATGTTCCACTGTCTAGACACTTGCTTGAGGCCATATATGGAATGTTTTAGGCGGAAAACTTTGCGCTCTTGTCCCTTGGCATCGAAGCCTAGAGGTTGATCCATGTATATCTCCTCGTCCAGTTCTCCATTGAGAAATGCTATCTTAACATCCATTTGGTAAAGTTCCAAATCTAGTTGAGCAACAATAGCTAAAATGAGGCGAATAGAGGCAAACCTTACCATAGGGGAGAATGTCTCTGAAGGAAAAATTTTGTCCTAGCTAAGAACATGTGAGAATATTTGAACACATATGCAAACTATTAACACATTAAAGTAGGCATGCATTCAAAAACAATTCTAAAACCCATGACTTTCAAAGCCTAGTGAATGGTGAACCACAAGACTCTTTAACAACATTAAAGAGAAAGAAGGTTTTAGAGATTCATTACCCTTGAAGCTCATCCTTGTTTACACAAGGGATTCACCCAAGTGGAGGGCCTTCAAGTCACCTCCTAGCTCCTTGGATCTTCCTTGTGATCTTCTTCCTTTTGATGCTCCTTTGCTCCTTGAGGATGTGAGGAAGGGATCTCCAAAAACACCAAAGATTTGGTGTCTCTAAGTCTCCACACCAAGGATGAGGTATGAAGATGAAATGGATGACTTAGAGAAGAAAAGATTGCTAGCTATATCTTCTCTAAGTGGCCGGCCTCCTTTAGAGAAAAAGAGAGAAAATGTTTCTCATCTTTGCCTCAAGAAAACCCTAATGAGGTAAAAGCTATAAAGATGCTTTTATATCTCTTTTATTAGGTGAGTGGCAAAGTTGCAATTAAGCAAAACTTACCACTCCCTCACTATGGCCGGCCTCTTTTAAGTGATTGGGCTATTTGCCCATATTTGTTTTAGTTGTCATACAACTTAAACATAATGGGCCTAGTGGACCAAACCCTTTTGGACCCCGAAGCCCAAAATTAACTTAAAAGCCCAATACGAACCTTTCTTACAATTAATTAACTAATTAATTAACCTTGACCATATTTCAATTAAACCATTTAATTTCTTATCCATTTCATTTATATGGCTATTCAATAGATTTAAGAAGAGACATAATTTTTAGTTTTTATTATTTCCGTTTATTTTTCTTTTCTTTAATAAGGACTTGAAAGTCCATTAACCTAGGATTAATGGTCATTTTAATTGGCCTTTAGTAACCTTTGCCGTTGGTTTTATATATGGAGATTGGTTCTCCATTGTAAGGGAGAATCCACAAAACACTGCGGCAAAGAAGTGAAAAAGGAGAAGAGCTTTAGGGTTTTTTTTCGTTTCTAGGGCTACGATGTAGCCTAATCATGAATACTTAATTGCCTTGTGGCATTGTTATTATCAAGTTTTTCATCTTTATTGAGTATCTTTTGCTATTCGTAATGCGCTTGATTTTTATTTAGATGCTTGATCACCATCTAGGTTTAAATTAGGTTGATTTGATGCAAGTTAGAGTAGATGCCATACTTAACTTGGGTTTAGCTTCTTGCAATTGATACCATAACCACCTATTTGTAGATGCCATACAATTAGGGTTTGTGTGATTTTCCAACGATTTCCATAGAGCTTAATGGGTTCTTACTTGTTTAAATTCATCTAGATGCCATAGAGGGTTAACAAGTAAGGATACTTTTGATGCAACCAGATGCCATGGCCGTTGAATAATTTAGGGAAAATCGATCATCAATATTGGGGAAATACTTGAGCATAACATATTAAGGGAATTAAGTAGAATTGGTTACGGTGAATTCGGATGCCCTAGGTTTTATTTTCTTATATTTTTAATTTTATTATTTCATGCATATTATTTTCAAGTCATATTTCATTTTTAGTTTAATTTCAAATTTTCTCTCTTCTCCATTAAAGCTTCTCAATTACAATTTGTTCAATTTAGTTAGTAAGATTTTTAGAATCAATTCGATCTTTGTGGGACGATATCCGTGCTTATATGCTATACAATCATCTGATTCGTATACTTGGATTCTATTCCTTACTTAATTGGATTGTTACATTTTCTGGCGCCGTTGCCGAGGACCGACTTTGATTCTATTCCTTACTTAATTGGATTGTTACATTTTTTTAGTTGGTTTAGCTTTAATGTTTTTTTTTTTTTTTTTAGTTTTTTTTTTCAATAATAAATTATTTCTTAAGTCTCTTGTTTAGCTAACTCGTTGTTTTCTATTTTTGCAGGAAAATGGAGCCACTTTACCTTGTTGCCAATGCAAAATTCAAGTTTGGGGGTGGATTCCATGTACATCTTGTGTGTCTCCTTTAAACCCGGGAAGTTTCTTTGTCCAAGAGCTTTATTGATTAATTTTTCTTTATGTACCTTTATTGTCTAGTTTCATTATTCTTATCTTCATTATTTTTAGTCTTCTTCGTTTTAGTTTTAAAAAAAAAAAAAAAAAACGTAAAATTTTAAAAAAATCAAAAACATTTTTTTTTTCTTTGAGTCTTGTTCTTTTTGGCTACTTTCCAATTCACTGATAAGATTTGGTCTTCATTTTCTCATAATTTTCAAGAAATTTAAGTTTGACATTAGTTCTTTACATTATCTTTGTTTTAACTATATTTTTTTTTTTTTTTTTTTATGATCATGACTTGGAAAAACAAATGCACATAGCCTTGTTGGTGTGAAACTAGAGCATGATTTAAAGTTTCATATGTAAATCTAGTGAGCTTATGTAATCCTTGTGTGCTTTTGAGCCTATTTATGATTGAACCACTATGCATCAATCTCATTATTCTTGTGCGCAAATCTCATTTTTACATGTATCTCTAGAACTTGCTTTATACCGCTCGTTGCATTCATCAATTCATGTAAAATATTGGAAGTGATTTAGGTATTTTTTTTTCTCTTTAGTTTGAGCCTTTCTAGCCAACCCTTGTTATTATTTTTCCCTAGTTAGCCCCGTTGAGCCTTTATATAAGCCTTTTTGTTCCCTAAATATTCCTTACCTAGCCTTATAAAATTTATCCTACCCTTCTGAGGAGTTGTAGAGCAATTTTATAAAGAAAGAGAGTTCAACATTGTTCATGGTTATTGGTTAATGAAGCAAAAATAGTGAAGTGAAAAAAAAAAAAAAAAAAAAAACAAAAGTTGCAGGAAAAAAAAAAGTTGCTACAAGGTGGAAGAAAAAAAAAGTAAAATAAAAAAAAAAGGAACGGCAGGTTGGAAAAGTTTTATTGTAAAATTATGTGCTTATGTTCAAAGTGCTTCAAGTGTTGTGAAAGTATAGTTGAATCTCTCTAGTGTGAAGAAATGTTCTACAATTTTCTTAGATTTTTTGTTTTCCATACCCTTCATTGTTTAGCCAATTAACCTTCAACCTCATTACAACATAATAAAGTCCCTTTTGATCCAAGAAGTTACTTGATATTGATAGCGAGTTAGGTGGACAAGCAAGCATATGACGGCATGTTTTGTGAGATCATTTGAGTGAAACACATTAACCCACATATATGAGTGAATGAGTGTATGCCTTGTGAGAAGTTTACTTGTTTGCATATGATGATTTTTAAAAGCTTGGAGAATTGCATTGACATGGCTATTACACACACTACACTCCAAGTTGGTTCGATTCAAGTTTGGTTAAGTCTTGGATAATATCTTTAACTACTGCTTCTTATTTCTTGAAAGTTATCTCACGGTTGGGTTTTCTCTAAGTTTAAAATTTGGGAAGTTAGCTATTAATTTGTTTTTGTTGAGTCTTTGTATTTTCTTTTGTTTTGCTCGAGGACAAGCAAAATCTAAGTTTGGGGGTATTTGATGGGTACATGTTTTCATATATTTTTATCATATATTTCCTTTGGATTTTGTATATATGAATGGGTTAAATGCACTAATTTATTTTGTTTTAATTTATAGGCATTCAATACGGGAGTTATGCAAAAATGAAGTGCAAAATGAGCTTTTTGGGTGTCTAGAGTAATTCCAATGGAGCAAGAGGCTAGTTAACTGCACCAAGGCATATGCGTTACAACAAGAAGATGAGACTGCAATGGTTTTGGGAATCAAATGGACATGGGAGTGCTATTCAATAGATTTAAGAAGAGACATAATTTTTAGTTTTTATTATTTCCGTTTATTTTTCTTTTCTTTAATAAGGACTTGAAAGTCCATTAACCTAGGATTAATGGTCATTTTAATTGGCCTTTAGTAACCTTTGCCGTTGGTTTTATATATGGAGATTGGTTCTCCATTGTAAGGGAGAATCCACAAAACACAATTCATATTCCAAAGGGGGACTGCGGCAAAGAAGTGAAAAAGGAGAAGAGCTTTAGGGTTTTTTTTCGTTTCTAGGGCTACGATGTAGCCTAATCATGAATACTTAATTGCCTTGTGGCATTGTTATTATCAAGTTTTTCATCTTTATTGAGTATCTTTTGCTATTCGTAATGCGCTTGATTTTTATTTAGATGCTTGATCACCATCTAGGTTTAAATTAGGTTGATTTGATGCAAGTTAGAGTAGATGCCATACTTAACTTGGGTTTAGCTTCTTGCAATTGATACCATAACCACCTATTTGTAGATGCCATACAATTAGGGTTTGTGTGATTTTCCAACGATTTCCATAGAGCTTAATGGGTTCTTACTTGTTTAAATTCATCTAGATGCCATAGAGGGTTAACAAGTAAGGATACTTTTGATGCAACCAGATGCCATGGCCGTTGAATAATTTAGGGAAAATCGATCATCAATATTGGGGAAATACTTGAGCATAACATATTAAGGGAATTAAGTAGAATTGGTTACGGTGAATTCGGATGCCCTAGGTTTTATTTTCTTATATTTTTAATTTTATTATTTCATGCATATTATTTTCAAGTCATATTTCATTTTTAGTTTAATTTCAAATTTTCTCTCTTCTCCATTAAAGCTTCTCAATTACAATTTGTTTCAATTTAGTTAGTAAGATTTTTAGAATCAATTCGATCTCTGTGGGACGATATCCGTGCTTATATGCTATACAATCATCTGATTCGTATACTTGCGAGCACTAAAATTCGAGACTTAATGAGTTTAATTTTTGTTATCTAATTTTCGCAACATACTCCCACTCAGATCAAGTCCTCCTACATCATATTCAGTGACTATCGGATTGGAAATTAATTCCCTTCATTCGCTTGAAGATGTCACGAGTTGTTTATCTTTCTCCAACTCATGAAGATCAAGGTTTTTGACAGTATCGCCAAGTTTTGGGAAGTCGTTCTCTATGAATTCCACATCACGTGAATCAATCTCGGTTATCCTTCCATCTAGATGTTCACCATACATCACATAACCTTTCAAGTTTTCACAAAATCTTATAAAGATATGTTTATTTGGTTTAGGACCCAACTTTCCAAACGTATGTGATTGATTATGAACAAATCCACCACAACCCCAAGGACGCAAATTACCCAGATTGGGTTTTACATCATTCCAAAGTTCGTATGGGGTTGAGAGAACCATCTTTGAAGGCACACGGTTAAGTATATACGTTGTAGTCAATAATGAAGGAAATTTTGTGAAAAAAACATGTTCATTTATGCAACATCTATTAGCATGCAATTAACAATTAAAGGTGGAATCATATGCACTTAAAAACAAAACATTAACCATGAAATTGAAAGCCTAGTAGATTGGTGAACCAAGACTCAACTCAAGAACAAAGTGAGTTGAGAAATATTATACCTTTGTTGATTCCTCTTTGTACTCCCCCATGATAGGGTGAAGCCGGTGTACGAGTCACAAACGATCCGAGTCTACCACGGTGGAAGGCCACGAAAGAGTGTTCAAAGCACTCTCACGCTTATCAACTTAATAATGGTTTGGTTGAGGGTTTTAGGTCTCATCACATATATAAACATTCATTTTAATCCTATTAAAACAATTTTGGTCCTATTACAACTATTGGTCCATTTGATTGTTTTAGTAGTATATAATACTCCCACTATGCTTTGTAAAACGATTTTTAAAGCAAGAGTATATGGTACTACTAACATAAGGTTTGCATTCATTGATGGACTATATAGTTGCCTTAGGGCCTTAGGATGACTATGAACCTTTGATTAGATCCAACACGAGCCTAGTGTTGAATCTCGGTCTAGGGATGGTGATTGATTTTAGTTACGCGTTTAATCACATTAAGGCGTGTTGTCTTATTGGGCGTTGGACCTGCTACTCCATTTTCATGCATATCAAATAAAACAAGAAATGAGTACTTTAAAGTAAAGAAGAGCTTATGCTCTTTTACAACAATTGATCAAAACAAATTACTTTAAAGCAAAGAAGAGCTTATGCTCTTTTACAACATTTGATCATATCAAATTACAACCAAAATCTAATCTACACATTCCCATGGTTCAAACAAATTTGAGACGGCCTTTCACATAGCTCAATTATAATAGGCATAGGTTCATAATCACCCTTTCTTTAATTAATTAACGCTTTAACTAATTAAACTTGAATGCAACATTTTCATTTGGTTTTTGTATCCATAGAATTGATTTAAGTGGAGTTAAATGAAATGAAAATCCAATTCTCATTTAAAGAGACAAAACCATTTTGTTCTCAACCTAATTTGGGCCAAAATGCAATAACCTCAACCTTTGGCCTATGTTGCAAAACTTAAACTTTTGAGCTCATTTTGTAAAAACACAAAAGTCCACTACTTCATGTAATCACAACTAGAACCCAAAAATTTCAACAAATTGAAAAACTTCATTAATGGAACAAAACAATTTGTCCTTTAATGATTTTGGGCCTTTACGTAAAAACGCAAACTTTTGGGTCAAACTACAAATACACAAAAGTATCAAAACTTTATGTAATTGCATAAAAGCCCCAAAAATACCCTATTTTAATAGGGTGGCCGGTTTTGGAGAGTAATGAAGTCATAAAGCCATGCAAGTGGAAATAAGTTGGTGTGAATAAAGCCATGCAAGTGGTGTGTGTGTAAGAGAAATACTTCTTACACACCCATCACCATTTCTATCACCTTTCAAAATTTCAATAAATGTTTTGTTGATAGATAAGTCACACCCACCAACACAAAACAAAGACTTTATGAAATAAATCAAAACTATGAATCAAAACACCAAACTTTATGTTCTTGGCTAAAACATCAAGAACAATGAAGAACATCCATGAAAACCCATAAGAGCTCCATGAATGTTTTCAAGCAATAAAACTCAAATTTTCACTTCTCAAAATGGGGTTAACATCCTAGGGTACTTAGGGGTTCCAAAAGTCACCAAAAATCACCCTTTGGATTTGGCCGAAAATCCCCAAAAACATGGCAGCAAATTTTAGCTCCAAAATTCATGCTCATATGAACTACATCTACAACATTTGAGATGGCAAATTTTCTAACAAAATTTACATTCAAAGAAGCAAGAATAAAGCTTGTAACAATTACAACATTCAAATCAAAGACTATGAACTACAAAACCCAAAAGGATTCACCAACTACTAGACCTAGGCTCTGATACCACTTGAAGGAAATTTTGTGAAAAAACATGTTCATTTAAGCAACATCTATTAGCATGCAATTAACAATTAAAGGCGGAATCATGCTTATATGCACTTAAAAACAAAACATTAACCATGAAATTCAAAGCCTAGTAGATTGGTGAACCAAGACTCAACTCAAGAACAAAGTGAGTTGGGAAATATTATACCTTTGTTGATTCCTCTTTGCATAAGCAAAGGATAATCACCCAAGGAGAGGGCCTTCATTCCTTGCTTCTAAGATCCATCAATTTCTAGGAGGAGGATGGTAGAAAAGATTCTCCAAGTTCTCAAAATTGAGAACCTCTAAGTCTCCAGACCAAGGTAAGATGTGAGGATGAGATGAGTGACCTTGGAGGAGAAAGATTACTAGCTAATCCCTCCCAGGGGGCCGTTCTCGTAGAGAGAAAAGAGAGAGATATGTTCTCTCCAATTCTCTAAAAGAAAACCCTAAATGAATTTTGGCTATAAAGTCATATTTATACCTTTGTTCATTGGAGTGGCAAACTTGTAATTAAGTCCAAAACCCACTCCTTTAACAAAATGGCCGGCCATAGGGTTTCATTGGGCTTTTAAGGCCTTTGTGAATTATTTGTCATTAAGTTGTCATACAACTTAAGTCAATGGGCTTGACGTTCGAAGACCATTGGGGCTTGAGGCCCAAAACTAACCCGTGGTCTTTTAACGAACTTTATTCGTTTGATTAATTAACATATTAATTAATCCTTGCCATAAATAATTAAACCATTTAATTATTCTTACTCATCTCCATTGTTTCTTCAATCTCTACCTTACACGGTGTACGATCCATTAGGTTCCTTTTAGCGAGGCAGTGGGCGATTAGAACACTTTCAAATCGATTGTGAATTGAAACTTACTTTCAAATCTCCCTTTAGTGTTTATACATGTTTAGGGCTTCCACAAACCATGAGTGACACCTAGCAGTATGTCATGGTTACCCAAGCTAATAAGAAGAGGTGGAGAACCTATTCAGTTTAGGATTACAATGCAATACGGTCTTTCTCTAATACAATACTCTTGACCACATTGTTTGGATTGATAGTTTATTCATGTCTACTATCCAATGTGATTCATTTACTTATATGATTACCTTGAATGTGATTTGGAACGACTTCCTAAATCTCATTCATACTCTGGCCAGAGATTCTTAATCATATCATATAGTATTCTCCCTCAAACGGTTTGAAGGTTAGAGATCCCTTGTTGCGCATTTACTTGCCTCCATGGCTAAGTGGCTTAACCCCAACTATGCCGTGGACACCCTCTCACGGAGTGACTTTGACATAGTCAAAGATCAAGGACCTAACCACAAGACAAATATGATGCCTCAGGTCAAAGGACTACTTTGCATTATCCCAACCATGAGTTCTCATGTGACATGAGTATGAGAACTCC
Source organism: Malus fusca (assembly GCA_035220775.1). NCBI lineage: Eukaryota > Viridiplantae > Streptophyta > Magnoliopsida > Rosales > Rosaceae > Malus > Malus fusca. The sequence goes on from CM069071.1 coordinate 30,126,218, forward strand.
TCGTTGATCGTGTTCAGTGGACACATTCGCTATTGAGCACCTACATGCTTGTCTTGATGTCAATCACACCAATGACTCGAGACCAGCCACTCTCCCTGAGAGAAGACACAGTACGTACTGATCTTAACGGACTGTCAATGCCCAATTGGCAATCCTATGATCAGGAACGTTTAGGATATGTATACGAAAGAGAATGGTCTCATAAATCTAACTTGTTTAAATTACATTCTCCTAATTACATATTCCTTGGACTTATCGTTTAAGCATATAACATTTATATGAGACGGCTTAAAACAATAATCTTTGCCCTTGATATTAAACTAGATTAGTTTAACATGTGAAATGTCCGTAAATTACCATCATATGATTGGCTTTAGGGCACATTTCCAACAAATAATGCATCACCCCAGAAAGATATAGGGAGATTTTCCTGCGCCATTATAGACCTGATCATGTCTAATAAAGTTCTGTTTCTCCTTTGATCAACATCATTTTGTTGTGGTGTGTAAGGAACAGAAAGTTGTCTGCGTATCCCCTTACTTTCACAAAAAACCTTGAATTGGTCAGACAAATACTCGTGTCCACGATCAGTGCGAAGAGCTTTTGCAGTCTTCCTTTTTTGATTCTCAACCTCAACTACGAAGCATTTGAAACAATCTAAAGCTTCATAACAATGAGCGATCAAGTACACATAACCATATCGCCTGTAAGCTTTAATCAAAGTCAGAAAATAAGAGGCCCCATGACGGGACTTCATACTTATTGGTCCACAAATGTCAGAGCGGATTAACTCTAACGGTTAAGTAGCTTGAACAACCTTTCCAAATGGCTTTCTAACTGCTTTGCCAGCTAAACAAGGCTCACATACAGGTAGATTGACATTAGTGAGTGACCCCAACAGGCCTTCTCTAACTAACCTTGTCATTCTATCTTGCCCTATATGCCCTAGTCTAGCATGCCATGTTTTCAGAATTAACATGTTTAATAATAATTACTGAATAAGTAAAAGAACAAGAATCAATCAAATCCAAGCAAACAAAATCGTTCTTTATTTAACCATAATCAAATTCAACTTGATCCAAATAGATCACAAGTCTAGACAGGCTTAAGTAAAGACAATATCCTTCATATAAAAATGCAGTAACTGAAAATAAATTAAATTGCATTCCAGGGGCGTACAAGACATCATGCAAAAGTAGTTAACACCTAATGCGTAGTTGAAGTCGATACGAACCAACTCCCAAAGCTTCTGTATGACTTCCTTCACCCACGTACACCCAGTGTGACTTTGCTAGAAAACGTTGATAATTTTCCAACGCCCTTTTATCTCGTGTCACATGTTTAGTTGCTCCTGTGTTTACAATCTAATTGTCAGACGTGTGAGTAACATGTATATGTGAACACACACAAACAATGATAGATTTAGGGTTAGGGATTACCTTTCTATTCAACTCAGTGCAATTACGGGGAAAGTATCCCTTCTTTTTGCAGTTAAAGCACATTGACTTAGATTCATCTTTCTTACCACGTTTACCTCTGTGGGCCTTGATCTTATTAGAATTAGGAGCAAGCTTTGCATATTTTTTTCTCAAACTTGGGTTTACCCTTTCCTTTGAACTAGTTATCCTTTTTGGACCCACCTTAAGTCAAAAGAGCAATGCTCTAGGTCGCCACTTGGCGTTCACCTTCCAGTTCAACATGACGCGAGATGTCATGAAAGTTCTTAATCTGATCATTGTGCTTCATGATCTGTTTAAGGGCATCCCATGAGCCTGGGAGAGACCTAATCACAACTTATCGGTGAGCATACTCCCAGCAGCTTTCAAATCTCGTATCATGCTAGACATCTTCCTAAGATGTTCAAATACAGAGTGCTTATGATCCCTCATATAAACCTCAAACTTCAACACTAGACCTCTCAGCCTAGTAGTTGAGGTTCCACGAAAAGCAAATTTCAGTTGGTCCCACATCTCCTTGGTGGTCGAGTACCCTTCATACTCACCAATAAGATCATCATGCATGCTACTTAACATAGTAAATCACGCACTTCGATCTTTCTTGAACCAAGATTCATAAGACCTTACTCTAGCTGTATGCTGAGCCGTAGTGGTTCCATCTCTCTCAAGATCAGGCTCATCCACTGAAGCCTCCAAAGACTCCAAGTGCTCTTGTTCATTGAGAATATATTGGATCTTCCTATGCCAAATATCATAGTTGGTTCCAACCAGCTTTTCTCCTTTGGTCAAATCAGCAACAACATTTTTGGCAGCCATTTCTTTCTACAAGGGTGAAATAATTTTGACATTATTAATTACACATCTTAGATTTATTTATTTCAAAAACTCATTAGAAAATATTTCACTTTTTCTCCTAGGTTGAAATTGAAAAATCCACTAAGTCGTTCGTAATTACCACTTAATTCTAAGAGTCAAGATCATATTTTCTAATTATTTTCGAAATAAATCTAATTTAAACATTATTATGTTTTAAGCTTATCCATTTTGCATGCAACATCCAATTGAGTGCACAACGATTAGGGTTTTTAGACAATGGGCTCGACATGTGGGCCTCCATAAGTGCGGCCAGGTCAAATTACACATCTTACATTTATTTATTTCAAAAACTCATTAGAAAATATTTCACTTTTTCTCCTAGGTTGAAATTGAAAAATCCGCTAAGTCGCTCGTAATTACCATTTAATTCTAAGAGTCAAGATCATATTTTCTAATTATTTTCAAAATAAATCTAATTTAAACATTATTATGTTTTAAGCTTATTCATTTTGCATGCAACATCCAATTGAGTACACAACGATTAGGGTTTTTAGACAATGGGCTCGACATGTGGGCATCCGTAAGTGCGGCCATGTCAAATTTGGGAGGTGTGGCAGCTCGATGCTTTTAAAAACCGAACCTCTTTGACACCCAAAGTGTCTTGTCACATCTTGGCCTGGGCCCCCACCACATCTCGGGCTCGACTCCATCGTAGCACGATATTGTCTGCTTTGGGCCCCGACCACGCCCTCACTGTTTTGTTTCTAGGAACTCACACGAGAACTTCACAGTGGGTCACCCATCCTAGGATTGCTTTCGCGCGAACTCGAAGCCAGTGAGCTCCCAAAAGGCCTCGTGCTAGGTAGAGATGAGAATATACATATAAGGCGTACATGATCCACTGCCCTGGGCGATGTGGGATGTTACAATCCACCCCTTAGGGGCCCGACGTCCTCGTTGGCACACATCGAAACAGGGATTGGCTCTAATACCAAATTGTCACATCTCGGCCCGGGCCCCCAACACATCCCTAGCTCAACTCCACCGTAGCACGATATTGTCCACATTGGGCCCCGACCACACCCTCACGGTTTTGTTTCTGGGAACTCACACGAGAACTTCCCAGTGGGTCACCCATCCTGGGATTGCTCTCGTGCGAACTGGCTTAACTTCGGAGTTCCGATGGAACCCGAAGCCAATGAGCTCCCAAAAGGCCTCGTGCTAGGTAGAGATGGGAATATACATATAAGGCTTACATGATCCACTCCCCTGGGCGATGTGGGATGTTATAGTCTCCTTAAAGATTTTTCCTAGGCACCACATCAAATAAGAGGTGACCATTAGTGAACCCCAGTCTAATTTCATTATTTTTTATTAATTAGGTAATTTTTTTTTTAAATATTCTCCTAAAGAATATTCCTTTCTAATTTAAAATGCTCAATCAACATGAGCAAATTTGATCGACATTATCTCTTTTTGATTTTCCTAAAATATTGGCATGTGTTGGATATTTTTTAAAGGTTAATTAAGAGCGTTTCCTTAATTTTAGTAAATTAAAAACGTATCTAATACCAAACCTAAATGATTCAATCTTTAGCCATGTCCTAAAAACACGGCCCATGCACCGCCCAAACCGGCTATGCAAAATTAATAAATTAATTATTTTAATAATTAATTTAATATTGCGCGAACCCACTCACCGTGGGTGGCATGTGACACACACGTGCCGCCTTCTGGCGATCCGATGCCGTTCTTTTGACCTCCTTTGGATTGAACTTCTTGAGATGAATCGAACGGTGTAGCTAACATCCACAAAACCTAGCATTGTACTCGTACTTGCTTAGGCCGAGAGTGGAAGAGATGAACCACTGTTCATCATCTTTCCAGATTTTTCACTCTTGCGAAGCCTGTTTTCAGAGGCTATAACTTAGCGAATATGCATCCGTTTTATGCGTATTTTATGTCGTTAGAAAGATCAAATTACGATCTACAATTAAATCATCTTTGGTGAATTCCAAAAACAACTCTAACCGCACGAAAAAAAGTCGCAAAAACCTTGAAAAAAATTTGTTTTTCATGCTATTAAGAAACTAGGCTTTCAATTATCTCTCTAACCAGTTGGTTTTTCTTTACCAAATTTTAAACATAGGCTCATATGAATGTAAAGAACATAACCCAAGTGTTAAAACCCAGAAAAAAAAAATAAGCCTGGCAAAAATGAAAATTTTAAAGACAAACATTCATAGCATATTCATATATATATATATATATATATATATATATATCTCATGCTTTCAAGGTTTTCATACATGGCATATTCATATATATATATATATATCTCATGCTTTCATGCGAGGAGTGTGTGAGTGGCTCTGATACCACTGTTGGAAGACTATAAATGAATTCGAAAGGACATGTGTACCTTTTATGCGGAAGCTTGAATCTTTACACGCTCCTACAAACACGAACAATTGCTCTGACCCTCCATGCAACCTCGCAGGTCATCGGGTTGGCTACGATATGTCGAGTTGCCCCTTGGTTTTCGCCTCCCAAGACCTAGAGACGAAAGTGATAGCTCTAAAGACCTAACTAGAATATTTGAATTGTGGAAAAGCTTGTGTTTCTTGTGTTTTCTCTCTTCCCCAAAGCCTCCTTATATAGTGGTTGGGAACAGTGTACAAAGACTGAAAAGCTCATGAAAATCCCAAGTATATTCTAATATGAATATCTCTTGATTTTCATCTAGTTATCACATAGATAATTAGGAGGTTAATATCCTCATGTGGTGGAATATCCTTTGATATTTATTTATCCCATAAGATAAATCCTACACTAAGGATGTGACTTATCTGGTGCCTGAACCATTCTTGCCAAAGAAGATACTGATACTTCCATCTAGCCCTATGAAACTGCTCGTGGAACTTCCTAACCAAGTTGTCTTAGGTTTGCACCGTGTTCGCTGACAAGCTAATATAAAATGATAATACAACCGAAATGAGTGAGAAGTTGGATAATTGCAGTTTATGGAAATCAAGGTTAGCATATCCACATTGAGTTAAAACCGAGCAATGTGTTCTAGGGAGAACAACCTTGACTCGCTAAAGCACAAATTGAAATTGGGGATTAATGGCCCATTTTTCATTGCCGAGTCGATCATTTGTTGGATCTCCTCCATGTCAACTGTCACTAGGTCCTCTCTTTCTTCCAATCTAGACATGCCGCTGAAAGGTGACGACCCATAAGGAGACTCATGACTGACCATATTTGCACTCGTACTAGCCTCAAATGTTACGTCTAGAGTGTCTTATCTTCACCAATAGACACTTCCTTTTTCGGCTACGCGACACTCGCCCCCTACTTTTCAGCAGTGGTATCCAACTTGGACTACCTCACTTCGGTGAATAGAGCGGTCAACATACAATTTGTTTCCTAATGGAATCTTTGTATCCCTTTGTGGTACTGATTCGTTGTGCCATACTTAAGGCTGATTTAGCCAAACTCATACTCTAACTGTCCAGTATGTTCAGCGAGTCTATGCCGATGAAAAGTTTTGGGACGCATGTCTTAGGCTTCATCATCCTCTTCGTCTTCCTCTTCAATCGTGCACTCATGTAGTTCAAAATCGGTAAGTCTTATTGTCTTATTTATAGACATCGCTGATAATTTCTAGCCGCCAAGAGTTATTTCCACCTCTTGGAGTGCCACGGTGTCTGGTGTGACAGTAACAGGACGGTCATATGCCAATTCTACACTAGTAGGTATAGTTGCCTGGTTTGCAGACATCTGGTTTGTAGATGCCTGATTTACAGATGATTTCACCATCATTGTTTTCTTCTTGGTAGAGTGAGTTTCAATGGTCAAGAACTTCGTAGTTATCCTAGCACTGGTCCCACTAGGCATGCCAAAATGTTGACCCTATAAATTACAATGCCTATGTGGTGCGCAAGCTGAGTAATTATGAGCTATCATTGTTTTCTTGTAAATGCAGGCGTGCCAACTTGCAACCAAGGTCAGTCATACGAGTATAATGGATACGGTGGTGGTGGTGGTGGTGTTGAATGCACTGTTGGCTTCTGTACTCAAATGATTACGGTTAAGGAAGGAACATGTCTCGACCTTGGGTTCTAGAACCTGAAGACAAGGTTGTCTAGATAGCTACGAGTTCAGGATCGCCAACACTAGGTTCGGCCGCCTTGACTACACTTGGACCTAACTGCCAAACCAATTTTCCAGTGCAAACAGAATCATGGTATAGAATGGACTAAGATTATAGAGGCATAAATAGACATACTAAAGGACTCCCATTTTATCGTCGAAGTGCAACATCCGGATTAGCTGGTGAACGCTGTGTTGGTACAAAAGAAGAACGAAAAATGAAAGGCATGCGGGGACTTTACTGACTTAAACAAGGCCTGTCCAAAAGATCCATACCCTCTTCCTGTTGGAAATGTGCCCTAAAACCAATCTTATGATGATACTTTACGGACATTTCACATGTTAAACTAATCTAGTTTTATATAAAGGGCAAAGATTATTGTTTGAAGCCGTCTCATATAAATGTTATATGCTTAAACGATAAGTCCAAGGAATATGTAATTGGGAGAATGTGATCTAAAGAAGTTAGATTCATGAGACCATACTCTTTGGTATACATATCCTAAATGTTCGTGACCATAGGATTGCCAATTGGGCATTGATAGTCCATTAAGATCAGTACGTGTTATGTCTTCTCTTAGGGAGAGTGACTGGTCTTGAGTCATTGATGTGAATGACACCAAGACAAGTATGTAGGTGCTCAATAGAGAATGAGTCCATTGAACACGATCAACGAGGAGTTCTCATACTCATGTCACATGAGAACTCATGGTTGGGATAATGCAAAGTAGTCTTTTGACCTGAGGCATCATAGTTGTCTTATGGTTAGGTCCTTAATCTTTGACTATGTCAAAGTCACTCCGTCAGAAAGTGTCCACGACATAGTTAGGGTTAAGCCACTTAGCCATGGAGGCAAGTGAATGCGCAACAAGGGATCTCTAACCTTCAAACCGTTTGAGGGAGAATAGTCTATGATATGATTAAGAATCTCTGGCCAGAGTATGAATGAGATTTATGAAGTCATTCCAAATCACGTTCAAGGTAATCATATAAGTAAGTGAATCACATTGGATAGTAGATATGAATAAACTATCAATCCAAGCAATGTGGTCAAGAGTATTAAAGACTGTATTGCATAATCCTAAACTGAATAGGTACTCCACCTTTTCTGATTAGCTTGGGCAGCCATGACATGCTGCTAGGTGTCACTCATGGTTTGCGGAAGCCCTAAAGGTGTATAATCACTAAAGGGAGAATTGAAAGTATGTTTCAATTCACAATCGATTTGAAGAGTTCTAATAACCCACTGCTTCGCTAAAAGGAACCTAATGGATCGTACACCGTGTAAGGTAGAGATTGAAGAAATAACAGAGATGAGTAAGAATAATTAAATGGTATAATTATTTATGGCTGGGATTAATTAATATGTTAATTAATCAGACGAATAAATTCGTTATAGACTTCAGGTTAGTTTTGGGCCACAAGGCCCAATGGGATTTGAATGTCAAGTCCAATAACAAGTTGTATGACAACATGAAACACAAAGGGCCTCAAAGCCCAAAGAACCCAATATGGCCGGCCATAAGAGTGATGGGTAGTGAACTTGGCTTAATTGCAAGTTTGCCGCTCCATTGTGAGGTGGTATAAAGGCAACTTTATAGCCATTTCATCCTTAGAGTTTTCTTTTGGAGAAAAAGATGAGAACATAAGCTCTCATTTTCTCTCTAGGAGGCTGGCCACCTTGGAGAAATTAGTAGCATCTATTTCATCCAAGGTTACTCATCTCTTCATCAATGCTTTCCTTGGTGTGGAGACTTAGAGGTTCTCTATTTTGGGAACTTGGAGAATCCATGCTACCATCCTCATCCAAGAAATCCATGGCGCTAAGAAGTAAGGAATGAAGGCCCTATCTCTAGGGTGATTAGCCTTTGCTTATGCAAAGAGGGATCAACAAAGGTATAATGTTTCTCAACTTACCTTGTTCTTGAGTTGAGTCTTGGTTCACCACACTCACTAGGCCTTGAATTTCATGGGTAAAGTTTTGTGTTTTAGTGCATACAAGCATGATTCGGCCTTTTAATTGTTAATTGCATGCATAGATGTTGCTCAAATGAACTAGTTTTCACAAATATTTCCTTCAAGTGGTATCAGAGCCTAGGTCTAGTAGTTGGTGAATCCTTTTGGGTTTTGTAGTTTATAGTCTTTGATTTAAATGTTGTAATTGTTACAAGCTTTATTCTTACTTCTTTGAATGTAAATTTTGCTAGAAAATTTGTAATCTCAAATGTTGTAGATTTAGTTCATATGAGCATGAATTTTGGAGCTAAAATTTGATGCCATGTTTTTGGGGAAATTTGGCCAAATCCAAAGGGTAGATTTTTGGATTCATGTTTGTCTTGTTCAAAGTGTTTTAAAGTGACTTTTGGAACCCCTAAGTACACTAGGATGTTAACCCCCTTTTGAGTAGTGAAAATTTTAGTTTTATTGAGTTAAAACATTCATGGAGCTCTTATGGGTTTTCATGGATGTTCTTCAATGTTCTTGCTTTGTTCATACCAAGAACAAAAAGTTTGGTGATTTAATTCAAAGTTTTGGTTGGTTACATAAAGTCTTTGTTTTGTGTTGGTTGGTGTGACTTTTCAATCAACAAGACATTTAAATAAAAAAAAAGTGATTGGAAGGTTGAGTGTTTGAAATTATGTTAGTCATAGTTGGTGTGTACTTTGCTTTCACACCCATACCTATTTTATTTCAACACCTTATCTATTTTTCAACTTACTTGACTTTGTCTTTCATCAAAAACCACTCCCTCACAATACCATGACCGGCCACCGTATTAAAGTAGGGTACTTTTGGGGCTTTTATGCAATTACATAAAGTTTTGATACTTTTGTGTATTTGTACTTCGACCTGAAAGTTTACGTTTTTACGTAAAGGCCCAAAATCACTAAAGGACAATTGTTTTTGCTCCTTTAATGAAGTTTTTGCATTTGTTGAAATTTTTGGATTCTAGCTGTAATTACATGAAGTAGTGGACTTTTGTGTTTTTACAAAGTGCCCTCAAAAGTTTGTGTTTTGCAATATAGCCCAATGGTTGATGTTATTGCTTTTTGGCCCAAATTAGTTGAGAACAAAATAGTTTTGTATCTTTAAATGAGAATTGGATTTTCATTTCATTTAGCGTTAATTAATTAAAGAAAGGGTTAATTAATTAGTTAAAGCGTTAATTAATTAAAGAAAGGGTGATTATGAACGTAAGCCTACGATAATTGAGCTATGTGAAAGACCGTCTCTCAAATTTGTTTGAACCATGGGAATGTGTAGATTAGATTTTGGTTGTAATTTGATATGATCAAATGTTGTAAAAGAGCACAAGCTATTCTTTACTTTAAAGTAATTTGTTTTGATCAAATGTTGTAAAAGAACATAAGCTCTTCTTTACTTTGAAGTACTCATTTTCTTGTTTTATTTGATATGCATGAAATTGGAGTAGTAGGGTCCAACACCCAATAAGAAAAACACACCTTAATGTGATTAAAAGCGTAACTAAAATCAATCATCATTCCTAGACCGAGGTCCAACACTAGGCTCGTGTTGGATCGAATCAAAGGTTCATAGTCATCCTGAGGCCCTAAGGCAACTATATAGTCCATCAATGAATGCAAAGCTTATGTTTGTAGTACCATATATTCTTGCTTTAAAAACCGTTTTACAAGCATAGTGCGAGTATCATATACTACTAAATCAATCACATGGACCAATAGTTGTAATAGGACCAAATTGTTTTAATGAGATTAAAAAGCTTGCTTATATGTGATGAGACCTAAAACCCTCAACCAAACCATTATTAAGTTGACAAGCGTAAGAGTGCTTTGAACATTTTTTTGTGGCCTTTCACCGTGGTAGGCTCCGATCGTTTGTGACTTGTACACCGACTTCACCCTATCATGGGGGAGTACAAAGTGCGTGCTTACACTCAAGAGGAATCCTATACGCATACATGATGTTGTGAAGGTAGGCAATCATAATGATCAACATCATATCATTGTGAGGTTGTTCTTGAACCCCTACCCGAACTTGCATGGTGGGAATGACTTAACTAAGTGCAATGGAGCCAACATCATATCATTGTGAGGCATCATTCTCTAGAGGCCAAATAAGATGGGTACTTAGATGATATGTAAATGAGTAAGCGTACTCTCTCATTATTATTGTTGCTAGCCAACATCATATCATTGTGAGGTGGGCTTGGTAATAGTGAGTCTCCCATACCTTACTAAGAGTTTCCTCCAAAACTCTCGAATTCCGATGAGGGATATGGAATTTGCCAAAAATAGTGGGTGGTGCTATTTGATTTAAAGACCGAGATCAAATAGCTTAAAATTAATCAATTTATATTCGTTATGTATTTATTTACTGATATATTTGCAAACGCTATCCAAAACTTGACAAATAAAAGCCGAAGGCTTTAGTTTCCAGACATGGTACCACAATCCCATAGATTGTCTTGAATGGATTGTATATGTACCTAAGTAGTCTTATTCTTACAATCTTCCTATTGGTAATGTATCATTGGAAGAACATATTAGATAAGTCTATCATAAAGAGGACAAGACTTTTAGTGTCATAATTCTTCACTTACAAATCGTTGTATGAAGAAATAAGAGTTGCTTTGAACAACCCTTAGTTAACGCAAACACCAGTGCTTGTTTCTTTGTTAAATGAACAAGGAACTTGAGAATTAAGCACAAGGGCATGGACACTTTATGTGCCATGATTCTTCACTTACAAATTGTTGTATGAATAAATGAGAGTTGCCTTGAACAATTCTTGAAAGTTTGTAATTATGTTTAGAACATAATGGTTGATTGACAAAAATAGTCCATCAACATGGACTTATGATGATTTTGAATCATTGAGTGTTCAAGTGTTAAACCACTCAAAGAGACGGAAACTAGGCAAAGACTTCACCTTTGTGTCCCTATCCAAATGGTTCACTAAGTTTATTGTAAACTATATAGTAAACATTAACCGCACACTCTCCAAATCGTTTGATGTGTATAAACACAATTGAAATAAGTTTCAAGAGAGATAATGGGAGTTTAGGGACCATGACTATTGTAGAACAAACTTTCTTTATGAAATGATGGACATTGGAAGGGGTATTTGCAAGAAATGTCTTGCAAGTGTCAAGAACACACCTTTCGAAGGTGTTGTAAATTGTTCTTGAATAAGTTCAAAGTAGTTGGTTCTTCTACTTGAATGCATGATTCCGCATTAGTAACTATGTTTTACAATAGTTGTAGAAGTGTGGCTAATAAGAAGTAGAAGAGTAATGAGAGAAGAGAAAGTACTTCTCATTCAGAACGTGAATAAAATATAGATCTCTGCCAAAGCAGATAATACTTACTTCCTCATATGAACTACCAAAGAAATTGGAAAACCAAATATTGTCTTTACATTCCAATTTGAATAAGAAACTTAATTCCATCACTAGAATAGATGGATGAATGTTTTGTTTGACAAAACATTATTCTTTATTAATGAATGATTGGATTATTGTAATCTAATTGATTGTCTCTATAGTAGAGATGATGTGGTAGTGTTGACTGTTTAGAATATAACAATGCTTAAAACCCAAAAGGTTGCAAGATAGTGACTAATCCCACTGAGTTGTGACACCTCTAAAACATAAATTACAAGTTGGTCATAAATGGATGCTTTGGATTGTTAGATCTGGATCCAATGCCTTCTTGTTAAAACTGTATAGAGGCGAAATGTTCGAATCTTTATTCTTTTAGAAAGAATAAAGAATGACAAAGTTGTTGAGGTTAATTCACTTAGATGTTAGTGGGACTTGTCCACAACATAATACTACTCATGTTGTATGACATTCACCGAAGATCGCTCTCGGTTGGACTATCGTTTATTTTGAATAGACACAAGTTGGAATGCTTTGCAAAAGGTTTCAAAGAATTCAAGAATGTAAGTTGATGAGTAAGACGTCTAAAGTATTTATCTCCTTTGATTTGATCCAAGGAAAAATAACATTTTAGAAGAGTTTCCTTGAAAGATATCAAGGAAAGTAGCATCAAATACCCATATATAGGATATATACTTCTAAGACAATATGATTTTCAATTAGAAGATCTTCCAAAATTTTCATGACTCCATAGGATGTAGTTGGAAAGAAAGACAAGTCTTAAGCGTGTTAAGATTTGGGGTTGTGTGCTAATAAGCAATATTTGTTTGAGAACAATCTTGTGGGATATCCTTAAATTAACATTTGGATATCACTTCTATAAACCAACTAATAAATGTTATTTGTTGGGTAGTTCATTGTAATCCTATCAAAGGATTTGCCTAATATAGAGCAAATGAACGAGAGATAGAACTCAAAGAATGGGATCTTTGAGATACAAGATGATAATCAACAAATATAACAACCTAGTTCCTACACCACTAGCTCCAAGGTAGTTGAGAAGGATTTATAAACCCTCTCAGTTGAATGGTTTGAACTTTATGACTAAGTCATAGAGTTACACCTCTTAATTCAAAAGAAATAAGAATGAAAATCCTTATGACTACATTGAGTATATATACGACATACACTCAAGAAAATGGTATAGTACCATTTGACCCGAAATAGTGAAACCTTCATAACTAATTGGTAGCTTAAGATGACTACAACCAAAGAGATTGGTTGACTTAGAAGAAACCATCTTTCACGTAGTCTTGATTTTTGTTAATTCGAAGATTGCTAACTACAACTAAAACATGATTCAATGTTTGGACATAATATGGGTTTCCGAAACCATTATCAAGATAGTCTTGATAATATATGTCTAACACTAGGAATCACAGGACTTGTAAGTTGTAGAGATCCTGATAGGACCATATTTATGCGACTTTGTTATCTTATTTCTTTGCATTTTCTTCATTAATTTCCATTTATTTTGGTAATTTATGTTATTTTCGTATTATTGTAGGTCCAATCGGTAAAGATGACAATAAATGGCAAAATGGAGGAATTTGGAGCAGTTTTGGACTTGGATTGGACAACAAGCTTGGATAGCATGTGGGCTGACGTTTTTGGTGTTTAAATGGTGCTAGATATGTGCTAAAATTTGGTGAAATTAAAGTTGAGGCTTGGAAGACGTGGAATTACACAAGAAAGAGGAATCCTAGTTGGAGATGAACCTTATCTTATCCAACTTTATCTTATCCTATCTTATCCAATCTTACATTATCTTATCTCCAGCTGCAAGGAGGAATCCTTATCATATTTCAACACTTCGTATCTGTTTCTAGGAGTCCTAAAATAATTCAAACTACCTAATCTTTTTCCTCCTAGGATTCAGCTGTGCCTTTACCCTATATATACATTATTGCCGCAAATTAGAAAAGAGAGGAGTGTGCCATGCCTACCATTCATCCATTGAAGTTGCTGGAATTTTTTAGTTTATTTTTTAATTATGATGAATATGTGTAATAAGTTTCTTTTTAGCTAGAGGTGAATTCGAAGCCATGATCATATGTTTTATATAAATTGATTACATCTAGTTATTGTTTCATAAAACATGAATGCGATTTACTTATCTTCTTTATAGAAAACTTATTCTTGTATGTTTATTAAGGGTGCACACTTAATATGCATGCAGGGATTTGATGCTAGAATATAAGGGAATTTCACCTAATCGTTATGAACTTATATTTGCAAGTAGTAAAAGTCACTAGTCATCATTGAGTTAAGTAAATTCCTGGCAAGAGTATCATGCTTTTCATAGTTACGAATGCTTTGTCAATGCTTATGATTTTCACAGAACTTAATGATCTTTGAGATGTATCTCTATCATGCTTTTCATAGTTAGGGAACTTGAGAAGAATAATTTGGTTGCGTCGCTGAGTCCAATTCAATGAACTTAGGAAAATCTGAGAGTTAATTAGTGATGTTCACAGTTAATTTGGGGCATTGTCATTCATGGTTTATAGGAAGAATAATTGGAAATCGATTTGTATGCATATGTTTCATGTGTGGAGAACAATCCTTTAACTATCCTTTCATCCATATTTCGTTCACAACTTAATTTACTTGCTGCCATTTAATTTTGTTTTAGTTAAATTCGTCCAAAAACTCCCCCCTCATTGTTTTGTTGTTAGTTTAATTTAGTTTTCAGTTTTATAAGTTTAATTTGTGTTGATTAGCATCCCTTCTAATCCCCGGAATAGAACGATCCCTACTTACTCGTACTACGATTGCATAATTTATAGGGTTTAATTTGTGTGTTAGTTTTTACCACATCAGATCCATCCATCATGAATCTTAGCAAGCTAGTGGGACCTATAAGCATCTTATGCGAGAAAGATCAAAGGAAAACTAATGAAAATGGCTTGAAAACTTTGAGTTTTAACAGTAAGGACAAAATAAAGGGTAAAGTGAACAGTACCAGGAGCTTTTCGTTAAAGTTCCTGAAGATCAAATCGTTTGATTCCTTATAAGATGTAATTGAATCTTTTGTTTACTAGGTTTACAAAAGATTAGTGGGAGTTAATCATATTCCTAAATTTGAACATATATATGATATATTAATTTTGGAAATGAAAGGAATTCTTCTTCGTTAAAGTTATGACTTTAAACATTCTATAACGATAGAATGTATATGGGAGACATAATCTATATACATGGGATGGAAATCTATAATGATAGATTTCAAGATATAATTGGATTATATCAATCCCTAATGATAGACAAAATATAATGATAAACTTCAATCAGAAGGACAATTCTAGTGAGACTAGGAAGTTGCTCTTCTCAAAGGGAACATACCATTTGACTCCCAAAGCAATAATGCGTAAATAGAATCCTTTATGCATATGCAGAAAGGTGATTTATGTATTTCATATTGTATGAAAAACGTTGATATGAGTTGTACCAAGATTGGTACAAGACAATATCAATGCAAGCCCGGGATCAGAACCATGGCAACTGTCAACTGAGTCCTTAAGTATTTAAGGAATAAAGGATATATTCCTCAAGAATGAGGAAGAATTAGAGTAACGCAATGGAAGCGTAAATGTATTAGATTATGAATCTAATATCGTATCCATCATTGGATGTCTCTTTATTTTGAATGAAGAGATAATTGAATATCTCTTTATTATGACTAAAGAGATATTTGGGTGGAAACATTAAATGTAATGACTTTAGTGTGTTCCATCGTGCATGTAAAATATATCGCCATATAGAAGCTTACAATAATGTTGTTTGGATGGGAAAGTTCATCTCAAGCCAGGGAATCAAGGTCTCATCAAGATCCGAACTCAAATGAGAGACTAAACCACATGATTGAGATTCATGTATAATGGTGACGTCGTTATTCTCAAGGTTGCTTCTATGGATAACATATAGATATCCATTGTCTAGGCCTACTACTCAACCATTTTTTGAAATGACTACAAAAGAGGTATCATCACTAATGACCAAGCTGATTGGCTCTAGTGCAAGTGGTAGATTGTTGGAAATGTGCCCTAAAACCAATCATATGATGATACTTTACGGACATGTTAAACTAATCTAGTTTAATATAAGGGCAAAGATTTTTTTTTTTAAGCCGTCTCATATAAATGTTATATGCTTAAACGATAAGTCCAAGGAATATGTAATTGGGAGAATGTGATCTAAAGAAGTTAGATTCATGAGACCATTCTCTTTCGTATACATATCCTAAACGTTCTTGATCATAGGATTGCCAATTGAGCATTGACAATCCGTTAAGATCAATACGTGCTATGTCTTCTCTTAGGGAGAATGACTGGTCTCAAGTCATAGGTGTGAATGACACCAAGACAAGCATGTAGGTGCTCAATAGAGAATGAGTCCACTGAACATGATCAACGAGGAGTTCTCATACTCATGTCACATGAGAACTCATGGTTAGGATAATGCAAAGTAGTCATTTGACCTGAGGCATCATAGTTGTCTTATGGTTAGGTCCTTGATCTTTGACTATGTCAAAGTCACTCCGTCAGAAGGTGTCCATGACATAGTTATGGTTAAGCCAGTTAGCCATGGAGGCAAGTGAATGTGCAACAAGGGATCTCTAACCTTCAAACCGTTTAAGGGAGAATAGTCTATGATATGATTAAGAATCTCTGGCCAGAGTATGAATGAGATTTAGGACGTCATTCCAAATCATGTTCAAGGTAATCATATAAGTAAGTGAATCACATTGGATAGTAGACATGAATAAACTATCAATCCAAGCAATGTGGTCAAGAGTATTGTATTAGAGAAAGACAGTATTGCATTGTAATCCTAAACTGAATAGGTTATCCACCTCTTTTGATTAGCTTGGGTAGCCATGACATGCTGCTAGGTGTCACTCATGGTTTGCGGAAACCCTAAAGGTGTATAATCACTAAAGGGAGAATTGAAAGTATGTTTCAATTCACAATCGATTTGAAGAGTTCTAATCGCCCATTGCTTCGCTAAAAGGAACCTAATGGATCCTACACCGTGTAAGGTAGAGATTGAAATAACAGAGATGAGTAAGAATGATTAAATGGTTTAATTATTTATGGCTGGGATTAATTAATAGGTTAATTAATCAGACGAATAAGTTCGTTATAGACCTTGGGTTAGTTTTGGGCCGCAAGGCCCAATGGGATTTGAATATCATGTCCAATAACTCAAGTTGTATGACAACTTGAAATACAAAGGGCCTCAAAGCCCAAAGAACCCAATATGGCCGGCTATAAGAGTGATGGGTAGTGAACTTGGCTTAATTGCAAGTTTGCCACTCCATTGTGAGGTGGTATAAAGGCAACTTTATAGCCATTTCATCCTTAGAGTTTTCTTTTGGAGAAAAAGATGAGAACATAAGCTCTCATTTTCTCTCTAGAAGGCTAGCCACCTTGGAGAAATTAGTAGCATCTATTTCATCCAAGGTTACTCATCTCTTCATCAATGCTTTGCTTGGTGTGGAGACTTAGAGGTTCTCTATTTTGGGAACTTGGAGAATCCATGCTACCATCCTCATCCAAGAAATCCATCGAGCTAAGAAGTAAGGAATGAAGGCCTTATCTCTTGGGTGATTAGCCTTTGCTTATGCAAAGAGGAATCAACAAAGGTATAATATTTCTCAACTCACCTTGTTCTTGAGTTGAGTGTTGGTTCACCACACTCATTAGGCCTTGAATTTCATGGGTAAAGTTTTGTTTTTGAGTGCATACAAGCATGATTCCGCCTTTTAATTGTTAATTGCATGCATAAATGTTGCTCAAATGAACTAGTTTTCAAAAATATTTCATTCACTTCCATGAATCGACCTACTGGTAGACTCAACAACAGGCCACGAGCTTTTAGGTTTCATGGATGCCTACTCTGGGTTCAACAAAATAAAGATGTCTGAGCCAGACATGAAAGCAACTTCATTCATCATCGATCAAGGTACCTACTGCTACAACGTTATGCCGTTCAGACTAAAAAACGTAGGGGCAACATACCAACGGCTCGTCAACCGAGTCTTCAAAGAAAAAATTGGAGACACAATGGAAGTTTACATGGATCATATGGTTGTCAAGAGGAAAGAAAAGAAGAACCATATAATGCATCTCCAAGAATCATTTCATATGTTCCGGAAGTATAACATGAAGCTGAATCCAGAAAAATGCATTTTTGGAGTAGCGTTGGGAAAATTCCTTGGGTACATGGTGACTAAGTGAGGAATCGAAGCCAACCAGGATCAAATCAAGGCCATCATGGAAATGAAGTCACCTCGAACCATGAAGGAGATACAAAGTTTGACAGAACGAGCAGTAGCTAACAGTAGATTCCTTTCCAGATCCACCAAAAAGTGAAAACCGTTCTTTACGACGATAAAGAAAAGCAAAGGTCTCATATGGACGGATGAATGCGAAAAAAGCTTTTGCGAAACTCAACGAGTACCTTTCCAAACCCCCACTGCTGTCCAAACCCATCGACCGAGATGATCTATACCTTTGTCTGCCCGTATCTGACAAAGCAGTGCAACTCTGATCCGAGAAGACTCGGGGGAGTAGAAACCAATATACTACATATCAAAAGCTTTTCTCGAGCAAGGATACTTTGGCCATATTTCTAGTCATTCAGAGTGGTTCATCTGAAGTTACAAAGTGGGTATCAAATTGGGGCAACACGAGATAGTCTACCATCCCAGAACATCTATCAAGGCCCAGACCTTGGCAAACTACTTAGTAGAGTTCACCCTTGTAGCGCAAGGTGCAAAGAAAGCAATCAGTTCTCATTCCTCCAAGAAAACCCTCGCCTCTGAAAGCTTTATGTAGATAGGTCATCCGACACACACGGAGTCGGTGCATGAATGGTATTGTAGACACCAAACGGCTCCGTACTTAAACAAGCCCTCAAGCTGGGATTCAAAGCAAGCAACAAAGATGTTGAGTACGAAGCCCTACTAGTAGGACTTAGGATCACAGAAGAACTTCAGGTAAGAATTGTTGATTCACTGCGATTCCATGCTCATAGTTAACTAGGTCATAGAAGACTACGCCACACATCGCCCTACCATGGCGCTCTACCTAAATAAGGCAAAGATGTTCCTCGAGAAGTTAAAAAAAAAATGAGATCATGCAAGTACCAAGAAGAGAGAACAACCATGCTGACACACTCACTGAAATAGCCCTGATTGTAGATTACTCAATGCAACAAACAATTCCCTTCGAATACCTGGAGGTCCCCATCCATGAAATGGAACAGGAGGTAGTCATTGCCAACGACGTTCGAGAAAACTGGATGGAGGAGATCATTGACTACATACGGGACGGTAAACTACCAGAAGATCGTAACTTAGCCAAAAAGTTCATTCAAAAGGCATCAAGGTACACGATAATCCGCGAAAAGCTTTATTGGCGTTCTTATTTTGGACCACATAGCTTGTCTGTCACATCGAAAGTTAACTTGAAAATTCTGAATGACATCCATTTCGGAGTATATTGGCGTTCTTATGTTGTCCCAGAAAACAATAATTGCCGGCTACTATTGGCCTATCATGCAATAAGATGCAACCAGCTGCGCTCAAAACTGCAACAAATGCCAAAGATAGGCCTTTACGAACCATCAACATGCAAAAGAACTTAATACTTTGACATATTACTTCTCTAAGTGGATAGTGGTAAAAGCTCTAACAAAAATCACCGCTGCGGCCATAAAATCCTTTGTTTGGAAAAACATCTTTTGGCGACTTGGGATCCCCCACACAATAATGACGGACAACGGACTACTGTACATTGCACCAAAGTCACAGATTGGTATAAAGAACTCAAAATCTGCCACCTCACTTCCACTCCCAGATATCTGCAAGCAAATGAACAAGCAGAGGATTTAAACATGACCATCCTGCAATGTTTGAAGAAAAGGCTCAATAGTCCTAAAGGCCACCGGGGAAACACTGTTTCCATGGCCTACAGAACTGAGGTTGTCATCTCTGTTCAAGTCACAACTATGCCGAACTTACACATTGAAGAGATGACAACCATGGAAAACATGGGGATTCTAAAGGCAGACATCATTTTGCGAAAGAACAACGAGAATGTGCTCAAGTTTGACTAGCGGCTTACCAGTAGCAAATCCGATCATATTACAATAAGGGTGTCAGGCCCAGAAGTCTGCAAGCAGGAGACTTGGTCCTAAAGGAAGTCTTCAACAACACTAAAATCCCAGGATGGTAAACTCAAGGAAAACTGGGAAGGTCCATACAAGGTCGCCAGAGTAGGGGGCAATGAACCTACCACTTGAAGCACATGGACGAAACCCCGATCATAAAAAAAGGGTACATCGCCAAGCTCAGAAAATATTATCCATAGAAGCACCACACAAACTACATGCGGTTCAATTCCCTTCTTGGGCTATGTAGGCAGTCCTATTCAGACCCAATCGCAACACCGCCATCTGGGCGAAGACAAGTCCACAGAGAACTTATCTCCTAACACCCCACCATAGGCTTATTGTCAAAAGTGATCCTTGTTGTAATTTTTATGTCATATCATCTTTTCCTTAAAACTACACTTGTGATTTGATTCTCCGTCCTAGAGATATGTAGGTAATCTTTCTCGGATTCAATCACACCCCCTTGTAAATCAACTTTACTTGGATCATGAATAAAGAGCATCTATTCATCATAAATACTTGTTCTTTCTTTATTTTTTTAGTGATGTAGGGAGTACCCTACTTGTTCAAAACATGGCCCAAACTTTGAAAACTTTGCAACTATGCAAGTCTAAAAATGTTTAAAGTTACATGTTAGAGGAGCTTCATTTAGCCCAATATGTCTGAAACGGTTAACATCTTAGAAGACTCAAACCATAATAAGCGCAGTTGATAAGCTCATATTTATACATATTTTACATCAAATTCTCTCATCTTTTCTTAGTTAGTTTCTTATATTTTTGAGTTATTTACTTTGTTTTTGTGTTTTATCGAATTTATCTAGCTAAGAAAATAAAAATAGCACAAGTGTGATTTTAAGTAATAAATTCGTCATTTCTACCTTGCTCACTTATTTTATTGTTGTAACTTAAGAAAACATTATGGCAGACAAAATGGAGTGGAAGGAAAAGAAAAGAATAAAAAAAGAACAAAGCTGCCATTGGCAGCTGGAGGAGAGCTGAAATAATAAAAAGAGAAGCACAGCAAAGGAGGAAAGCACGAGGCCCATGGGAGTGCATGATGGAAAAGAAAGAATAAAAGAAAAAAAGCAGTGGAAAGGAAAGCAGAAGGCAAGAAATAAAGAAAAGAAAAAGCAGAAAGGGGGAGAGACGCAGGAGGCAGCACGCTGCCTTACGCAGCTAGAAAAAAAAAGGCAACTGACAGGGATATAAATAAAGAGGAGGCATGCGGAAACTGACGCAAGAAGAGGGGAGAGACTGAGAAATATATATAGACACGGGAAGGAGATAGTTAGGGGGACGTGAGAGAGCGCACAGAGAGACTAACCATGGAAAACAAGGCCTCGGGGAGAAAGGAACATAGGTCAGAGAGCGAAAAAAAAAAAAAGAGAAACAGAAGAAGGGAAAACTGGCGCGGAAAGAGAGAAGAGGGCAGAAGGCGGAAAGAAGGAAGGCTCTGCCTTGTGCAGCGTGAGCCTCGGGGAGGAGAAAAACAACAGAAGCAAAGCTGCCTTCTCTCTCGGTTAAATCTTTCCAAACTTATATTTTACTTTTGGTTTATTCATATAATTATGTGTAACTAATTTTTAGAAGTTAGGGGCTGTTTTGAAGCCCCGAATATGATTGTAAGTTTGTTGTGATATTTTGTTTGAATTACTTTTATGAAAGGATGAAAATTGTTTCACTACTTATCTCATTGATAAATTCTTTATGTGTTTCTATGGATGCATACATAGTGAGCATATCTAGGATTTTAATGCTATGAATATATGTCTGCCCGCCCTTGTTGAATGAGGACCTACATATATTCTACAGTAGCACTTGTTAATTGTGGTTAACATGTGAACCGATTTCTAGGATAAGTTAGACAACGCCAGTACTTACGATGCCTTGTGATGACTCAAACTCTTTTTATTCTTAATGATTTCTACTTGTTAAATCTATGAACACACCATTCTAGATTGCATGATAGGGACTAAGTTAAGTTGAAAACGTCATTCTCTTAACATACTACGTAAGAAAGAGTAATAGGTTGTGTTCTAACATTGAGCCAACTTGAGCATCTTCATCCGGAAATAAAAGGGATTTGAATGAAACGTAACATACTTGCATGATTATTTGGTGGTGGATAGCATGTCCCCTAACTCATTTTCTTAACTTGTGAATTAAAATCTATTGGTATTATTTAAAATCGGTTTCTGTACTGTTTTTGTACGATTTAATTTAAATAGCAAATCAACTCCAAAAATCCCAAATATTTGTGTGAACATAGCTCAGTGTGTCTAGTTTATGTGTATAAAATTTCGTTGCATTTGGATAAGTATAAGTTAGTCTAATAATTTTTGTTCGGTGGCTGGTCAGTGGAGACAGCCACCCCGTTTTTGTGACATTTTAAGTATTTGGATAAAACAATCTTCTGCGGGAAAGACCCTTATTTTCATATGCTACAATCGACAAATTTTAGTGATAATAAGGAAAATCAATAGGATTATTGTGTGCTACTTTGTGGTGCGTTATAATTGTTATCAAATTTTTGGAGCTTCATTTAGCCCAATATGTCTGAAACGGTTAACATCTTAGAAGACTCAAACCATAATAAGCGCAGTAACGGTTGGTGGGCTACAAGCACGGGCACATAGCTCCTTGACCAATGCACCCTTCGACCTCCGACAAGTTTATGCAACCAGCAAGGTTATGGGTAATAACATTCAAATCTGGGCTCTACATCATTCGAGGAGATAGTAAAAAAGGGTGACCCGGAACTCATCTGAAAGTGGCTCTGAAATCTAACCCTAAATATGATTACTTCTATCCTAGACCAACTTACTAGGTCAAGTAAGCTCTGCAACACCAAGTGTTAGCAGGTCCCAAGGTGGCATCTAGACTAGGTAATCCCCAAGAGGAATTTATTCCAATGGAGCTCCGATGCATTGACATACTTTGGTCGAACTAATTTAGGTAGTCATATCAAAAATGTTCAGATAAGGCGCATAGGGTCCGACAAAAGGATTCAACAACTGCTTTCGACCCACATGCTAATGATCAGTGTGTCTAGTTTATGTGTATAAAATTTCGTTGCATTTGGATAAGTATAAGTTAGTCTAATAATTTTTGTTCGGTGGCTGGTCAGTGGAGACAGCCACCCCGTTTTTGTGACATTTTAAGTATTTGGATAAAACAATCTTCTGCGGGAAAGACCCTTATTTTCATATGCTACAATCGACAAATTTTAGTGTTAATAAGGAAAATCAAAAGGATTATTGTGTGCTACTTTGTGGTGCGTTATAATTGTTATCAAATTTTTGGCGCCGTGTCGCCGAGGATTGTTATTTCTGATTGCTTATATTTTATTTTTACTATTTTTATTTTTTTATTTTTATTTATTTTTATTTTTATTATTTTCTATTTCTTGTCTATTTAAGTGTTTTTGGTTTTGTTTTTATTTCAGGTACTCTTTGTAGTACATGCATACTCGAAAGTCTAAAAGCATTGATCTAGCTTCCTACGATCCAGAGATTGAACGAACATTTCGAAAGCTTCAGAGAAAAATCAAGCAAAAGTGTGCATCGGTGTCTTTACCACCATCGTCTCCACCACATTTAAGTTCAGAAGAGGAGGAGGAATCACAAGAGGGCATGGCTGATAACCGTACATTGAGGGAGTTGGCAATGCCAAATACGGATCAACAACCATTGTGCATCACATATCCAAATGCAGGAGGAGGATTTGAGCTTAAGTCCGGCATGATTCACTACTTGCCTAAGTTCCATGGCTTCTCAACAGAGGATGCCAACAAGCATCTCATGGAGTTTCACGTGGTATGCTCAGGAATGAGACCAGCAAATGTGGATGAGGAGCAAGTCAAGTTGAGGGCATTCCCATTTACATTAGAAGCCAAGGCAAAGGAGTGGCTTTACAATTTACCTCCGGGATCAATGAACACCTGGAACCAGGTGAAGCAAGCATTCTTGGAGCAATATTTTCCGGCCACCAAAGCTGCAAGCATAAGGAAAGACATATGTGCAATCCGACAACAACATGGAGAGCCATTTGGAGATTACTATGAGCGATTCACACATTTGGTTGCATCTTGTCCTAATCATCAAATTTCAGAGCATCTTTTAATACAGTATTTTTATGAAGGATTATGTGGTAATGATCGTATAATGCTTGATGCAGCAAGTGGAGGAGCATTCATGGACAAGACACCAATAAATGCTAAGGCATTATTAAAGAACATTGCTGGCAACACACGACAATTTGGAGGGAGAGATGAGCAACCTTTTAAGAAAGTTAACGAGATAAGTGCTAATTCTAGTATTGAATTACAATTAGCTAACTTGACTACTCTTGTGCAACAGGTTATTGTGGCTCCAAAACAGGTGTGTGGTGTATGTTCAATGATGGGACATGCCACGGACATGTGCCCTTCGTTGATGGATCAAGGTGGTCTTGAGCAAGCTAATGCATTAGGAGGATTTCAAGGGCAACAAAGGCAAAAGTATGATCCATATTCCAACAACTATAATGCAGGATGGCGCGATCATCCACACTTAAAGTGGAACAATCAAGACAACGGACAAAAATCTGTTCCCAACAACTATAACCGTCCGCCTGGCTTCTTTCAAGCAAGACCACATGCACCATTTCAGCCTCAACAACAACAAGCTCCAAGTAAGTCTCTTGAGGATTTAATTGCTTCTTTAGCTAACTCTACTCAATCTCATCAACAGAAAACAGACAAAGCAATTGAAAACCTTGAGCGCCAAATGAGTCAGTTAGCAAGTTTGATGGGGCAACAACACCAACCAGGAAGGTTGCCTAGCCAAACCGTGGTGAATCCAAATGCGGAGCAGATGAATGTTGTGACTTTAAGGAGTGGAAAAGAAATTTTTGAGCAAGATGAGGCTTCAACAGAAACTGAAAAGTTTCCTAAAGATACAGAATTGAACAAAAAAGATTCTGATAAGGTAAATAAAGAAGTTCAAAATTCATTTAACTCATGTGTACCTATTCCTTTTCCTCGTAGGTTTATGAAGTCTAAGAAAGAGCAAACTGATAAGGAAATCTTGGATACTTTCCGAAAAGTCCAAGTGAACTTACCTCTTTTAGATGCCATAAAACAAGTGCCCAAGTATGCAAAGTTCCTTAAAGAGCTTTGTACGAACAAGAGGAGATTCAATGATCAAGAAACTGTAGCATTGAGCGAGGAAGTATCAGCTGTTTTGCAGAGAAAGCTGCCACCGAAGTTGAAAGATGCCGGTAGCTTTACCATTCCATGTGTAAATGGAGGTAAAGAGTTCGGGAGAGCATTGTGTGATTTGGGGGCATCCATCAATCTGATGCCATATTTAGTATATGAGTCATTGAACCTTGGAGAGTTGAAGGAAACAAAGGTAGTAATCCAGTTGGCAGATCGTTCAAATAGATATCCCATAGGCCTATTGGAGGATGTACTTGTGCAAGTGAATGAACTCATTTTTCCCGCTGACTTTTTTGTTCTTGAGATGGAACATGATCCTATGCCTACTGCACTTCCTCTTATATTGGGAAGACCATTCCTTAGAACAGCACGGACGAAGATTGATGTCTACGATGGTACCTTAACCATGGAAATTGAGGGGGAAAGTGTCAAGTTCAGAATCTTCAATGCTATGAGGTATCCTAGTGAATTAGAATCTTGTTTGTCTATTGATGTGTTTGACTATTTTGTGCAGGATTGTTTTAATGAAGGTGTGGGACAAGATAATTTAGAGAAGGCATTAGTGCACAGCATTACACATGGAAATTTTAATTATTCAGAGCACATTGAAGAAGAATTAATCCAAACAGTGGCCTCTCTTGAGTCTCTTTCACCAATTCGTGGTAAGTGTTCTTCTTATTTTATTTCTCTTCCTAATTCTAACGAAAAAACTCTTCCTTTTGTGATTCAGGCACCCAAATTGGAGCTTAAACCAATTCCTGAACATTTGAAGTATGCATTTTTGGGAGAGGATGAAACATTACCGGTTATCATATCGTCACAACTCACAGCAGAAGAGGGGGAGAAACTCATCCGGGTACTGAAGGATCACAAAACTGCCATAGCTTGGAGCATTGTAGATATCAAAGGTATAAATCCAGCTACATGCATGCATAGGATTCTGTTGGAGGAAGGTGCAAAACCAACAAGGGAAGCTCAACGCCGTTTAAACCCACTCATGATGGAAGTCGTAAAAAAAGAGGTTATCAAACTTCTTGATGTTGGTATCATATATCCTATTTCAGATAGCAAGTGGGTAAGCCCTATCCAAGTAGTCCCTAAACGATCTGGAGTCACAGTTGTTAAGAATGAAGCTAATGAGCTAATGCCTACACGTGTGCAAAATAGTTGGAGAGTCTGTACAGACTATCGAAAAATAAATAGCACCACACGCAAGGATCACTTTCCAGTCCCATTCATTGATCAAATGTTAGAAAGGCTAGCTGGTCATTCTCATTATTGTTTTCTTGATGGCTATTCTGGGTATAATCAAATTGCAGTTGCTCCAGAGGATCAAGAAAAGACGACTTTCACATGTCCATTTGGCACATTTGCATACCGGAGGATGCCGTTTGGACTGTGCAACGCCCCTGCCACATTTCAGAGGTGTATGGTAAGTATCTTTTCTGACATGATTGAGAAAATAATTGAAGTGTTCATGGATGATTTTTCAGTTTATGGTGATTCTTTTGATACATGTCTACATAATCTGTCCCTAGTTTTAAAACGTTGTCAAGAAACTAATCTAGTGTTAAATTGGGAAAAATGTCATTTCATGGTTTCGCATGGATTAGTTCTAGGGCATATCATATCTGAAAAGGGAATTGAAGTTGATAAATCTAAAGTAGAACTTGTTAGTTCTTTACCCATCCCTACTACTGTCAGGGAGGTTCGTTCTTTTCTTGGACATGCAGGTTTCTACCGTAGGTTTATGAAGGACTTCTCAATGATTTCTAGACCCTTGTGTCGTTTACTTCAAAAGGATGTAACATTTGATGTGAATGAAGAGTTTGTGGTAGCATTCAATAAGCTTAAGGAGTTGTTATCAACGGCTCCTGTAATCATGCCACCAGATTGGAGTTTACCTTTTGAGTTAATGTGCGATGCTTCAGACTATGCTGTTGGTGCAGTTCTAGGGCAGCGTGTCAACAAATTGCCACATTTCATTTATTATGCATCTCGAACACTCAATGATGCACAGTTGAATTATTCAACAACAGAGAAGGAGCTTCTAGCTGTTGTATTTGCTTTAGAAAAATTTAGATCTTATCTGATTGGGACTAAAGTTATTGTGTTTTCTGACCATGCAGCTTTGAAGTATCTACTCACAAAAAAGGATGCAAAACCACGACTCATTCGATGGATACTTCTGCTTCAAGAGTTTGATTTGGAGATCAAGGATAAGAAAGGGAGTGAGAATGTTGTAGCAGATCATCTTAGCCGACTTGTGCATTCAAACACAGAGGAAGATCTCATCCCTTTACGTGAAAGTTTTCCAGATGAGCAACTGTTTTCATTAAAGATTACTGACCCTTGGTATGCAGATATTATCAATTATAAGGTCATCAAAAAGATTCCGGATGATTTTACACGTGCTCAAAAAGATAAGCTTGTCAAAACCGCCAAATACTACGAGTGGGATGATCCTTATTTGTGGAAATATTGCACTGATCAATTGATTAGAAGGTGTGTCCCCGAATCTGAGTTTAAATCTATTCTAACTTTTTGTCATTCTTATGCATGTGGTGGCCATTTTGGAGCAAAGAGGACAGCCCTGAAGGTGTTAGAGAGTGGTTTTTATTGGCCTAGTTTGTTTAAGGATGCGTATGAGTTTTGTGCAACATGTGATCGTTGTCAACGAACAGGTAACTTGGGCCCAAGAAATCAAATGCCACAAACCCCTATTTTGGTTGTTGAGATCTTTGATGTGTGGGGCATTGATTTCATGGGACCTTTTCCATCTTCTAATGGTTTTCTTTACATTTTATTGGCTGTGGATTATGTTTCTAAATGGGTGGAAGCAAAAGCCACCAAAACTAATGATTCAAAAGTTGTTTCAGATTTTAT
Organism: Malus fusca; assembly: GCA_035220775.1. Taxonomy (NCBI): domain Eukaryota; kingdom Viridiplantae; phylum Streptophyta; class Magnoliopsida; order Rosales; family Rosaceae; genus Malus; species Malus fusca. The sequence continues at coordinate 30,154,337 of CM069071.1, forward strand.
TAAGAATAACATCTTTGCAAGATTTGGAATACCTAGAGCAATCATTAGCGATGGAGGGAGTCATTTTTGCAATCGAACATTTGAAGCATTGCTTAGGAAGTACAATGTCACACATAAGGTGTCTACACCTTATCATCCGCAAACTAGCGGTCAAGCAGAAGTATCAAATCGTGAGGTGAAGCAAATTTTGGAGAAAACTGTGAGTCCTAGTAGGAAGGATTGGAGCATGCGCTTGAACGATGCATTATGGGCTTATAGGACTGCCTATAAGACTCCTATTGGAATGTCCCCATTTCGGTTAATTTATGGGAAACCATGCCGTCTTCCAGTAGAGTTAGAACACAAAGCTTATTGGGCAATCAAAGCCTACAACATGGACATGAGTGTTGCCGGAAAGCAAAGGAAGCTTCAATTAAATGAGTTAGACGAAATCCGGAATGATGCATACGAGTCTAGTCGATTATACAAGGAGAAATCAAAGGCATTTCATGACAAGATGATCTTAAGGAAGAGCTTTGCCATTGGACAGAAAGTTCTTCTATTTAATTCTCGCCTTCGGTTATTTCCAGGTAAGCTTCGTTCTCGATGGGTTGGTCCATTTGTTATAACAAATATTTTTCCTCATGGTACAGTGGAAATCCAAAGTGCAAAGACCGGATACATGTTCAAAGTGAATGGGCATAGACTCAAGCCCTATTACAAGTCTTTTGCGGAGCATGATGTGGAGGTTGTACCTCTCCAAGAACCAGTTCCCTTTGGATGATTACTCTTGGTACCGTCTGGCTGCAGACGTAAAAGCAAGCGCTTATTGGGAGGCAACCCAATATTTCTATTCATTGCCTTTTTCTATCATTTTCAATTTTCTTGCGTGCTAAACTGAATTATTTATTTTCTTTGTATTTAGGTTATGTCCACCCTTGGAGTTGATTGCAGAATTAAAATTTATGTCTAGCTCTAGACAGTAATTAAAGCGCTCATTGGGAGGCAACCCAAGCTTTCTATCTTTCATCTTTATTTTGAATAATTTTAAATGTTCTTGTTCTGTTTTTCTCTTGTTTTCTGGTTTGTGTGTTTAAGTCCTACTTTTGTTCCTTTATGCAGGTAATGATTTTGCAATCTCTACCACAACTTCTTGCAAAGTATTTGTACATTCATAAAAACGAAAGGAACATTAAGCAGTTAAATACAAGAAAGTGCAAACAAGCAGGAAGGAGCCTTCATTGGTCAGGTGGTGCCTCAACATTCGACGGACCTCCAGAAAGACGAAGCGCCAGAGTCTGATTTTCCGGAGCCTCAACACTTGGGGAAGCGCCAGAAGACGAAGGCAGAAGTTGCCTTTGGAGTAACGCCACAAACCTCTGATGATCACTATGAATCCGCACTTCGGACTCCTGCAGCTGATCAAGCTTCCTCTTCATGCTTGTTGAGTAGTTAGTTGCGAGCATGTGCAACTCTTTGTTCTCATGCCTAAGCACTCTGACCTCTTGCCGAAGACTAGCCACTTCAGCCATCAACGACTCAACCTGACGAGATCGAGCAAGAAGGCGCTGGCCCATGTTTGATACTGAGCCTGCGCATCGGACGCTGTAGGCCAGAGAGTCCTGAACAGCCAGTTCGTCAGAACACCTGGAAAGTATCCTAGTGTCTCTAGGAGTAAGCAGATTTCTGGCCACCACCAAAGCGGTTGTATCATTCATCATCATGGAATCCCCAACTGTAAGAGGACCATTTGGGGATATGAAGGACGGCTGCCAAATGTTGGTTGGAGAAGACATATCAATATCTTCCCCAATATTCAAGTTAAGGCGACGGTCAGAAGGGCAAGACATATTTGAAGATGTGAAGAAAAAGAAGAGGTCGAACTGATCAAGATTAAAAAAAATGCTCGGAGGGAGTGTTTACAGGAGGGAGCTTAAGTGTGTTGTGGAACAAAATTAGCGCCTCTATAAAAAAAAGAAATCAAAGAGGTGCTCCTCAGAAGTCGAAGAGGCAAATCTCACAAATCAAAGAGCCAGGTTCCTTTCTCAAAAGAGGGACTTCGTCTCAAAATTCGGACGCCGTTCTCAAAAGTCGGGCGTCTCTCTCAAAAGACGGAGCGGTCAGGAATCACGAGGCGAGCAGCTTTTCCAGTTTTGTCGTCATTCGTCACGCGCACTGTCAGCTTTGCGGAAATTACGGGCAGCTTTGTCAGAAAGCGCGTAACTTGTACTGTTCATCCATCCACCGGCTGCCGACAGGGGTAAATGAACAGTTTCGGTTGTGAAGAATCATTCCTATAAACGTCTACCTTCGCCATCCATTGCAAAGGCAAACCTCCTCAGCACTTCTTCATCTCTGAAAATGCATTCCCAACGAAGCCTCTCGAGTTACTCTGTGTTTCTCATTCCCTGGGATACCTTTGCAAACAAGTCATCAAGAGCTAGAGTATTTCATATCATGAAGGTTGAAAGCAAGAGTATCTCATATCATGCTTTCTCCCTGTCCTTTTCCTTGTCTTTGTGACAAGGAGAAAGCGAGCAATCAGCCAGCACTTGGTGTCAATCTTCCGATCTAAGAACCGACTGCCTCGAAATCCTTTCTGATTGCTTACCTAGCATTGCTCTCGAGTGCTCATCTTCAACTGCTGATTTACTTCCGAACAAGATGCCACATCTGCCTGGAGAACAGATAAGGCAAGTGAAAATGATACCTTGAAGTATGTGGAGACAAGGTGCTACTTCATCTTCAAGATCAAGTCTCATTTTCCTTGCTAAGAAGTTCCCCAGCCCAGTTCAAGAATAAACCTGTGGAACGATACTTCTTCAAAAGCAAAAGTATCTCATATCATCAGAGTCAAAGGCAAAGATATCTCTTGGCATGTTTTTCCTTTACCCTTGCTCTTGCCTGCGAGACAAGGAGAAAGAAGGCAATCGGTCGGCACTTGGACAGATTGAACAAAGAAACAGACCACCACCTCTACCTCGTGCCTACCTGCTGTGCAGAAGAAACAAGCAGAGAAGAATGCAGCCTGCAGACTCAATCAACCCGGCAGAAGGAGTCTGAGTTGAAACCAAGAGCTCGAGAAGCTTCAACAACAAATGGACGCATCAGTCGCCAAAGAGCGCAGCCTCGCTGTATAAGGACATCAAATCACCACCACCAATCAAGTCTCCTTTTCCTTGCTAAGAAGTTCCCTAGGCCAGTTCAAGTTTAAAGCTGTGGAAAGTCAACAAGCACGACCAATGATCACTTATTAGTTCTATTCATTGTCTTTTATCGTCATTTTCAATTTTTCGTTTGCAATTTTTTTTATTTTTTTTTATTTTCTTGTGTTACTTAACTGAATTATTTCTCTTCTTTGCAGGAACTCTTGGTTATTTCCACCCTTGAAGTTGATTGCAGAATTTTAGCTTCGGGGTCATCGCTTGATTTTACTGCAAATTAGGGAAGTTTTCAGTCCTATTGCTTTATTTTGTTTCGTTATATTTATCTAGTTTATTTTTATTTGCATTTTATTATATTTTCTGACATTGGGGACAATGTCTAGTTTAAGTGTGGGGGTAAAGAGTATAAAAATGACCAAATTGAAAATTTTTGTACCTTCGACTTTGAACTGGTTTCATTTGTTTCCATGTTATTGCTTTGTATTTTCTTAATTAAGTTGTTATTTTAAAAAAAAAAAAATCGGAAAATTTAAAAAAAAAAAAATCCAAAAATATTTCCTTGTTTTCCTTATTGTTTTGAATTAGATTTTTGTTAGTTTCCCGACCCAATGATATAATTGGATAAAATTTGAACCATGATGATCAAGAACTTAGTTAACATGTGTTGTGTGAAATTCCTAATTCTCGTGTTAGTTTGTACATATTTGATCATCTTTGAAAAACCAAATGCACATAGCCTTGTTGATGTGAAACTAAAACATGATTTAAAGCTCCATATGTGAATTTAGTGACCATATACATCCTATGTGAGTTTTTGAGCCTATTGAAAGTGTGTGCATTTTTCATACACTCTTATTCTTTCATGTGTGATAAACTTATGTGAGATACTTCTCTAGAATTTGCATAACGATCTTTCGAAATATTTGTCATTGATTGCATGAACTTGAAAATGATAGAGGCATTAGGTTTACCACCATGGCCCAAATAACCTTGTTTCCCAAAGAAAAATGATATCATTAGATTGCCAATTTGAGCCGTATATGTGAGCCTTTTATTTCTTATCACCAGATATGTCAACCCTTATGCCTGAAATATTTTTCCTTACCCTTTCCAAGCGAGCTAATGAGTAATGTGAAATTGTCTTATGAGAAGTGTTTGTGAAGTACGCGGAGGGAGTTTAGCAAAAGAATAAGTGTGGGGGTTTTTCATATTTGTTTCTGCTTGAAAAAAAAAAAAAAAAAAAAAAGTAAGAAAGAAAGTTTGTTTACGAAGAAAATAAAAAGTGTTTAAAGTTTCAGTTTAAAGTTGTGGTTGGAGGTGACTTGAAGAATAGCTGGAAAACTTGAGTTCTTATAAATCTAAACAAAAGAATTGCTTGCAATGTAGCTTGGAACTTGTGTTTACCTATTCTTTCGTTTCAATAACCCTCACCCTAAACCTCATTACGTCCAATAAAAGTCCTGTTGATTTAAGTTTTGCAATTATGATTGTGGAGAAGTGATCTTTATGCAAGCTTATGGTAGAACTTTCACATTTGATTCTTTGAGCGAAACACATTAAGACTAAACACATGTGTGATTAAGTGTATATCCAGTGAGAAGGTCGCTAGTTTGCATATGGTGATTTTAAAATAAAAATTTGAAATTGCATTAGCATGCCTATCTCACACACTACACTTCAAGGATGACTCAAAGATTACTGCTAATATTTGAATAAGGAAAATGAACTTGGATTAGCTTGTTCGTGTTAGCTATGGTTCTTGATGATTGTGTTCTCGAATGAAGTTCTATGAGGGTCACATAGGAGAAACTAATGTTTTTCATGTTATTACTTTTTCATGTTTTCGTTGTTTTGCTCGAGGACTAGCAAAAGCTAAGTGTGGGGGTATTTGATAAGCTCATATTTATACATATTTTACATCAAATTCTCTCGTCTTTTCTTAGTTAGCTTCTTATATTTTTGAGTTATTTACTTTGTTTTTGTGTTTTATCGAATTTATCTAGCTAAGAAAATAAAAATAGCACAAGTGTGATTTTAAGTAATAAATTCGTCATTTCTACCTTGCTCACTTATTTTATTGTTGTAACTTAAGAAAACATTATGGCAGACAAAATGGAGTGGAAGGAAAAGAAAAGAATAAAAAAAGAACAAAGCTGCCCTTGGCAGCTGGAGGAGAGCTGAAATAATAAAAAGAGAAGCACAGCAAAGGAGGAAAGCACGAGGCCCATGGGAGTGCATGATGGAAAAGAAAGAATAAAAGAAAAAAAGCAGTGGAAAGGAAAGCAGAAGGCAAGAAATAAAGAAAAGAAAAAGCAGAAAGGGGGAGAGACGCAGGAGGCAGCACACTGCCTTACGCAGCTAGAAAAAAAAAAGGCAACTGACAGGGATATAAATAAAGAGGAGGCATGCGGAAACTGACGCAAGAAGAAGGGAGAGACTGAGAAATATATATAGACACGGGAAGGAGATAGTTAGGGGGACGTGAGAGAGCGCACAGAGAGACTAACCACGGAAAACAAGGCCTCGGGGAGAAAGGAACATAGGTCAGAGAGCGAAAAAAAAAAAAAGAGAAACAGAAGAAGGGAAAAACTGGCGCGGAAAGAGAGAAGAGGGCAGAAGGCGGAAAGAAGGAAGGCTCTGCCTTGTGCAGCGTGAGCCTCGGGGAGGAGAAAAACAACAGAAGCAAAGCTGCCTTCTCTCTCGGTTAAATCTTTCCAAACTTATATTTTACTTTTGGTTTATTCATATAATTATGTGTAACTAATTTTTAGAAGTTAGGGGCTGTTTTGAAGCCCCGAATATGATTGTAAGTTTGTTGTGATATTTTGTTTGAATTACTTTTATGAAAGGATGAAAATTGTTTCACTACTTATCTCATTGATAAATTCTTTATGTGTTTCTATGGATGCATACATAGTGAGCATATCTAGGATTTTAATGCTATGAATATATGTCTGCCCGCCCTTGTTGAATGAGGACCTACATATATTCTACAGTAGCACTTGTTAATTGTGGTTAACATGTGAACCGATTTCTAGGATAAGTAAGACAACGCCAGTACTTACGATGCCTTGTGATGACTCAAACTCTTTTTATTCTTAATGATTTCTACTTGTTAAATCTATGAACACACCATTCTAGATTGCATGATAGGGACTAAGTTAAGTTGAAAACGTCATTCTCTTAACATACTACGTAAGAAAGAGTAATAGGTTGTGTTCTAACATTGAGCCAACTTGAGCATCTTCATCCGGAAATAAAAGGGATTTGAATGAAACGTAACATACTTGCATGATTATTTGGTGGTGGATAGCATGTCCCCTAACTCATTTTCTTAACTTGTGAATTAAAATCTATTGGTATTATTTAAAATCGGTTTCTGTACTGTTTTTGTACGATTTAATTTAAATAGCAAATCAACTCCAAAAATCCCAAATATTTGTGTGAACATAGCTCAGTGTGTCTAGTTTATGTGTATAAAATTTCGTTGCATTTGGATAAGTATAAGTTAGTCTAATAATTTTTGTTCGGTGGCTGGTCAGTGGAGACAGCCACCCCGTTTTTGTGACATTTTAAGTATTTGGATAAAACAATCTTCTGCGGGAAAGACCCTTATTTTCATATGCTACAATCGACAAATTTTAGTGTTAATAAGGAAAATCAATAGGATTATTGTGTGCTACTTTGTGGTGCGTTATAATTGTTATCAAATTTTTGGAGCTTCATTTAGCCCAATATGTCTGAAACGGTTAACATCTTAGAAGACTCAAACCATAATAAGCGCAGTAACGGTTGGTGGGCTACAAGCACGGGCACATAGCTCCTTGACCAATGCACCCTTCGACCTCCGACAAGTTTATGCAACCAGCAAGGTTGTAGGTAATAACATTCAAATCTGGGCTCTACATCATTAGAGGAGATAGTAAAAAATGGTGACCCGGAACTCATCTGAAAGTGGCTCTGAAATCTAACCCTAAATATGATTACTTCTATCCTAGACCAACTTACTAGGTCAAGTAAGCTCTGCAACACCAAGTGTTAGCAGGTCCCAAGGTGGCATCTAGACTAGGTAATCCCCAAGAGGAATTTATTCCAATGGAGCTCCGATGCGTTGACATACTTTGGTCGAACTAATTTAGGTAGTCATATCAAAAATGTTCAGATAAGGCGCATAGGGTCCGACAAAAGGATTCAACAACTGCTTTCGACCCACATGCTAATGATCATGCTCCCGAAGAACTTTTGCTTAAGATTCATTGGGGGCGGACATGCAATCCATTATGGGAAACTCACTCCGAGAATGAAGGATAAATGTTGTCCTCGCTAAGAACATGTGAGAACATTTGAACACATAAGCAAACTAATAACACTTTAAAGTAGGCATGCATTCAAAACAATTCTAAAACCCATGACTTTCAAAGCCTAGTGAATGGTGAACCACAAGACTCTTTAACAACAATAAAGAGAAGAAAGGATTTTGAGATTCATTACCCTTGAAGTTCATCCTTGTTTACACAAGGGATTCACCCAAGTGGAGGGCTTTCAAGTCACCTCCTAGCTCCTGAGATCTTCCTTGTGTTTTTCTTCCTTTTGATACTCCTTTGCACCTTGAGGATGTGAGGAAATGATCTCCAATAACACCAAAGATTTAGTGTCTCTAAGTCTGCACACCAAGGATGAGGTGTGAAGATGAATTGAATGACTTAGAGGAAGAAAGATTGCTAGCTATCCTTCCCCTAAGTGGTCGGCCTCTATGGAGAAAAAGAGAGAAAAGGTTTCTCTTCTTTTCCTCAAGAAAACTCTAGTGAGAGAATGGCTATAATATTGCCTTTATACCACCTCACATGTGAGTGCCAAACTTGCAATTAACCCAAGTTTGTTACCACTCACCCTTGGCTGGTTTTGACTTTGTTTTTGGGTTAATTTCCATTTAGTTTTAGTTGTCAGACAACCTAAACTCAATGGGCCTTGTGGACCAAAAACCTTTTTGGGCCCCGAAACCCAAAACCAACTTAAAAGCCCAATACGAACCTTTCGTAAGATTAATTAACTAATTAATTAATCTTGACCATTCTCAATTAAATTATTCAATTGCTTATCCATCTTATATATATTTCTTCACTTTCATCCTTACTCGGTGTACGATCCATTAGGTTCCAATTAGCGAGGTAGTGGCCGATTGATGGGTTAATCCTGTGGGCGATCGATTGTGATTTGAAACTACATTTCAATTCTCCCTTTTATGAAGATTAGTGTTTGCTAATCCTTAGGGCTTCCAAAAACCATGAGTGACATCTAGCAGTATGTCATGGCTATCCAAGCTAAGTAGAAGTGGTTGGAGAACCTATCCAATTACAATTAGAATGCAATACGGTCATTCTTTAATACAATACTCTTAATCACATTGTTTGAGTGATAGTTTGTTTCATGTCTACTATCCAATGTGATACTTCTTTATATGATTCAATTGAATATGATTTGGAACAAACTTCCTAAGTCATATTCGTATGCTTTGGCCAAAGACTCCCAAATGATATCTCAGAGTATTCTCCTTCCACCATGGAAGGTTAGAGATCCTTTGTTGTGCATTCATATGCCTACATGACTAGATAGCTTAACCCCAACAATGCCATGGACACTCTCAATGGAATGCCTTTAACATGATCAAAGATCAAAGACCCAACCATTAGACATCTTTGATGCCTCAAGTCAAAGGACTACTTTGCATATTGTAACTTAAGAGTTCTTACATGACATGTATGTTCGAACTCTTTTTTTATCATTGTTTAGTGTACTCAATTAGTTGAGCACCTATGTGTTTGTCTCTGTGTCCAACACTAAATGACTTGAGACTAGGGGTGGGCAAACGGGTATAGGAACCGTGGGTCAGGGCGGGTAATGAGGGTACAGGGCGGGTACGGGCCGGTTCCATAAGTGTAGAAAAACGGGTACCTGGACCGATCCGTTTCTAATTATAATGAACGACCCAGATTGGATGATAAGTTATCATCCAATCTCAACCGTTAGTTTCAAGATCAACCCTAGCCAATTCCTCCAAATTCCAGAATCACTCCCTCGACTCCATCGCCTCTCCCTGGACTCCCTCCACTCCATCGCCTCTCCTTCGACTCCCTCCACTCCATCGCCTCTCCTTCGACTCCCTCCAGTCCAACTCTCAATCGTCTTGCCCTCACCTCACAATGCTCACACCAGCCTCACTATCTAGGTTTTAATTTCCCAGTTCCAAGGTGTGAGGGTTGCAGGTTTGATGGAGGTGGGTTCTGGTTTTCCAATCTGAGCTCGCAGAGCGACGAGTGTGCAGAGAAATAGGGGCCAAGAGTTGAAAGGGTTTGAGAGAGAAAACTGCTACCTTAGGGTTTCGAAGATAGAAATGGAAGGATGGACGGCGGCTGTGCAATCTGTGTAATGTAAGATCGAGAGTTGCAGAGGAAGCTCTGTTTCTCTTCCAGTTTTTTAGTTTCTGTTTGGTTTAATTTGTGCATAACCTGAGCTCAATTCCAACTGTAGTTTTTGTTTGGTAATTGCATAAGTAAAAATTCTATGCTACTATGAAAATTCCAAATGTAGTTTCTGTTTGGTAACCTGAGCTCCACTATTTACAAACCAACACAGGTGCACCTTCATTCTATGCTACTGTGAAAATTCTATATTTCCTAAAGGAGTTTTTATGATCTTCAAGAGGAAGAACACGGATGCTAAGAATAAAGTACCTGTAGTTGCAGCGGGCTCTGTTGACAAAGCATTTCCTTTTGTTGTCTGAATCAGAAAGATGCTTGAGGGCTGCTGCTGATGGTTCTGATGGATCAAGGCTAGGTTTTCCACGACGTTGTAGACTGGAGCTCACAAAATGTGGTCTTTTGGGGATAGCGTGGCCATTTCAACTCTAATGGATGGTGTGACCTTGGCGGAGGAAGGCGGAGACGTCGAGGAAGATGGAGGTTTCGGGGAAAAAAAAACAAACAAAGAACCCGTGGACCCGGCCAGAACCGGCCCGTTTCAACCGGGTCGGGTAAGGTCCGGTTCCTATATAAGAATTTACTATCCCCGGCCTAGCCCGACCCGTTTCCTTTGCATCCAGGTTCGGTCCGGTCCCTCCAAAAATGGGCCCGTGCCCACCCCTACTTGAGACAAGTCGTACTCACGCTTGAGTTAACATAACACATACTAACCTTAGCTGATTGTGAATGCCCAATTGGCAATCCTATGGCTAGGAATGTTTTAGGAATGAACATAAGATAAAGGTCTCGTTAATCTAACTTACTTAGATCACTTCTCTCTTAGATTAAATACATTCTTTTGATTCCCTTATTGCTTAAACACATAATACAATAAACAGTGATTAACAATAAGATTTGCCCATCATTAAACATATAATAGTTTAGCACAATAAGTATTCCAAAAGCTATTACATCAAATGAGTGGCTTTGTGGGCATACTTCCAACACAGACTACATTGTGCATATTGAAGATCTTAACTTAGAAACAGGGCAAAATATTGCACAAATATTTGTTATCTTATTCCTTGCAAGTTAATTTGAGAATAAGGCAGCCGTCTCAAGTTTGATACATGCACGAATAAGCTTGGAGCAGAGGATTCCTCATGGGTCTAAATGTTTGCATTCCTGGTACCGAGTAGGTGGTACTCCAGCTATCGCGATGAGAATCTTTTGCGGATGCCAAGTTTAGGAGGTAATATTTCTCCGAATCAATATTACCAAGGGGATTTTTCACTAACAACTCTGCCTCGGACCTACAAACTTACTCACATTCCGCTCTGCTGCTTATTCTATTCTTTAAGTTTGTTTACTTTGGAAACATTTATTGGACTGGGAATTTCACACAAAGAAGATGTATGATAGAGAAAAATCTTTATGCAAGAACATATATATCATTCGAAGTCTCAAAGGAAATTAACTCAGTACAGTAGTTTGGGGAAAACAATCCCTCACCCTTGGCGATGAAATATTTGAAAAAAAAAACTACATGAGACTCTTGATCAACGTCATCAGGTGTTGTTGCCAGATCAATGATTTGCTAAGCCCACCTAGTTGCATACCTCGCACGATACTACATTGAAGGCATATGTTCCAATGAAGATCCGCCACCATCGTCGACAGTGCGTGAAGGATATGGAAAAGCGTGGACAAAAAGAATTCACAAGGAAACCTCATCGTCTTGAAATGACTAGACGCCAATACATGTAATGCACAAGGTGTCCAGCGAAAAGAGAATGGGTGATGGGGTATCCCAGTGAGACTTTAAACATTCAGGCCACATGAGTGACATATAGGCAAGTGTTTGAACAAATGACCACTGCCATCACCATCAACAAGCATCATATGAGGCATAAAGTGGCAATAGAGGGGCCCTTTGTTGGATCTCCACACTTTGTGCAGATCCAACCCTTCCATAATACCCACATGGAAGCCTTACGAAGGGATGAATGTTATAGAACGAGTTGCAAGAAGCGTGGAAAATTATAGAGCGAGTTGCAGGGAGAAGGAAAATATTTTGGAAGTTTATGGTAAGCAATGATATTTTCTAAGATTGCATCCTTTCTCAGCAAAAGACCCAGAAAAAGATTAGATTTAGGTAAGGAAGACACATGCATCGTGGCAGAAATGAGAAGGGTTTGAAGGAAACTGCTACTTGGTAAGGCTATTTAAATGGAGATTAATAGGACATCTCACCGTTAGAAGCTAATGGACGCGTATCTTGAGGATGATATACACAGGGATTGAGGTTAATGAATAAAATGCGTGGAAAGAGCAACCGCGAAAAATGGAGGCGTTTGTCATCATGTAATGGATTTTTTTTGCAATTCCAAGGATTATGCAATGGAAATCGAAGCAACTCGACTACCCAGCTTTAATGTTGATCTCGACCTGACTGTAAAGAGTTTGAAGACCAAACGTACGCATTCCAGCTTACTTTGAAAGGCATAGTCTTTGGTAACAATCCATCCTTAAATGGATAGTTAGGGGCAATTGTGGGACCATGATTTTCCAGGGCCGGAGTAAGGCTGATCCGTATACTATCACCTAAGAAGTCTGGTTATGGACTCACCAGCTCTGGGCAGAGCTATATCAGACAGAGTAAGGTGCCACCATCACTCTACTCCGGGGCAATAGACATAGCTCAAGTGACTCCCCTAGATGATCATGCCTGTTTTGCGTCGCAAGTAATCATATTCTGAAGAGGATGCAATATCTACTTACTATACATCCTCTTAGATTCTCCCGGCTTAGAATAAGCATTCTATCCTAAAAAGGTCTCTCTCCCACAGTATAAATACACCCATCTAGGGTTCATTTACAGTATCGCAATCAATACACTTGAATTCTCTTGCCCAGTGCTTAAGTCTAAAATCATTCACTAACTTGACCGTTGGATAGCCTTTGGCCGGTACACACCTCCAGCCTACGATTTGCTTATGGTTGTTTCACTGTTTTGTAGGTTATTCTAGACTACACGGTTTTGCGCTCAACTGCAGGTCACGAAGGTGAGCATATTTGGTTCCAACAATTAAAAAGTAAGGCTTGAAGTTATGTGGTGGAAACAAAGCTTAGAAATGTTTATGAGATGCCTAACTAATGATAATGATGATGCTAAGCCATATTGGAACCAAATTTGCGCACCTTTATGAATGGTGGTTGAGTGAAAATCTGAGTAAACCTGAGCAACTTGCAAAATAGTAAACAATCGTGAGCAAGCCTAAGACCGCTGATGAGGGGGCTGTGTCGCCCAAAGGCTCTTCAACGATCAAGTTGGTGAATGATTTTAGGCTCAAGCAGTAGGCAAGAGAATTCAAGTGTTTAGATTGTGTTACCATAGATGAATCATAGGCGTGAGTATTTATATCGTGGGGAGAGAGACCTTTTAAGATAGAATCCTCATTCTAAGCCGGGAGAAACCTAGAGGATATCTAGAAGTAGATATTGCACCCTCTTAGAAGTTGTGATTGCTTGTGGCGCACACCATTCCCTAATTAGTAGGAACTCCAAGACTTATAGGATCTAATTATGTCCATATCCGGATCAGATCGCATGTCTTACAGAACAAGCATGGTCATTCAGTTGAGTCAGTAGGACTCCGCTTAATGCCTCGGAGTAGAGTGATGGTGGCACCGCTACTCCATCTGATATAGCTTCGCTCGGAGCTAGTGAGTCCACGACCGGACTTTTGAGGTAACTGTATTCAGATCAGCCTTACTTCGGCCTTGAAAAATCATGGTCCCACAAGCCATACTAGAAAGAAGAGGCTTATGGGGGTATTCAAGTTAACCAAAATGATGTCGAAGATGATGAAATTGTGGGATAAGTTCTCATGCAATTGCGATTGTGTTTTTTATTTTATTTTTGTATAGATATTTAGTTGTGGAAGTGATGTGAGTGATTATAATTTGTTCAATGTCCATGGCAAATGTTATGAGTTAACAAAGGCATGCAAATTGTTTCTTTATTATAAAATACTATATTAAGTTATACGCCTTTTTGCTCCATGGTTTTATTTTTATTTTTATGGTCCAATCTTCTCCATATGTATACTAAGTTATATGATCTATTTATTGTAGAATATTAAATTAAGCATCAAACTTATTTCGAGAATATTCCAATGACACATGTGATCATTGGTAAATAATTGAGTCAAACAAAACCATATGTCTTTAAAACTTTATTACGAAAAAGAAAAAATTTTGTCGAAAAAAATATGATCACTTCCGACAACAACTAATCACCCTCAAAATATAGAAGCATTACCGGAAAATACTAAATCAATTTTGTTAACAGGAGTAAACCCTAGAAATAACCATTCTATTTCCAATAAGAACTTTATTCATCGTTAATATAACTGGCGCCAAGTCTACTTGCCAAAAAAAAGTGCATTTCCAACAAACCTTGGGACTTTTTTCAAGGACATTATGTGCGTCGGTAATAAAATTTTGTTTCATACCATGTTACCGACGACCCATATTTTGTGGTCGCAAAATGTGCTTTTTACGACGGCTTTTGGGGTCCTCGGAAATTCTTCGTCACTAATGACTACTTTTTTTTTTGTAGTGATATTCTTTTATCCCTTCTCAGCCGAAACTTCATCTTCATCGAGTCTAGGCCTCTTTGTTTCTCACCAGGACTCTAAACCTAGCCCTATTACGAGATTTATTCATCTTTATCTAATCACACAGGCATTTGATCCTTGGGACAATTTGTATTTATCCAAGCTATTCTAATCTTTGGCAATTTAAATTTGTATAAGACTCGACCGAGCCACCCTATACTTAATCTCTTCACAGTCATACCTTCACAAGAACTAGGTCATACTGATCCTATTCATGAGCTAAAAGCCCACTAAACTAACACACAAATTAAACCCTATAAATTATGCAATCGTAGTACGAGTAAGTAGGGATCGTTCTATTCCGGGGATTATAAGGGATGCTAATCAACACAAATTAAATTTATAAAACTGAAAACTAAATTAAACTAACAACAAAACAATGATTGGGGGAATTTTGGTCGAATTTAATGAGAACAAAAGTAAATGTCAACAAGTAAATTAAGTTGTGAATGAAATATGGGTGAGAGGATAGCTAGAAGATTCTTCTCCACACATGAAACATATGCATACAAATCGATTTCCAATTATTCTTCCTATAAACCATGAATGACAATGCCCCAAATTAACTATGAACAACACTAATTAACTGTCATATTTTCCTAAGTTCATTGAATTGGACTAAGCAACGCAACCAAATTCTTCTTCTTAAGTTCCCTAACTATGAAAAGCATGATAAAGATACATCTCGAAGATCATTAAGTTCTGTGAAAATCATAAGCATTGACGATGCATTCATAACTATGAAAAGCATGATAATCCTGCTAGGAATTTACTTAACTCAATCATGATTAGTGACTTTTACTACTTGCAAATATAAGCTCATAACGATTAGGTGAAATTCCCTTATATTGTAGCATCAAATCCATGCATGCAAACTAAGTGTGCACCCTTAATAAACATACAAGAATAAGTTCCCTATAAAGCAGATAAGTAAATTGCATTCATGTTTTATGAAACAATAACTGGATGTAATCAATTTATATAAAACATATGATCATGGCTTCGAATTCACCTCTAGCTAAAAAGAAACTTAGCTACACATGTTAATCATAATTGAAAAGCAATCTAAAATAAACGTTGAAACTTAAAACAAAGATAGAAAGAACCCAGAAAACTCCAGCAACTTCAATGGATGATTGCAAGTATGGCACACTCCCCCTCTCCTTCCTTGCAAGCACAAATCACTTTTTTCCTCTTAGAAACTTGCGGCACTCTCTGTATTTTTCTCCTCCCCCCTGAAAGTTGAGGCAATAAGTAGTATTTATAGGCAGGGGCACGACACAATTTGTGGAGGAAAAGGATTAGGTTGTTTGCATTGTTTTAGAGGAAAACTAATGAAAAGGGCTTGAAAACTTTGAGTTTTAATGATAAGGACAAAATAAAGGGTAAAGTGAATAGTACCAGGATTGACTTTTTAGTGTAAAAATGTGGTTTTTCGTTAAAGTGAACAGTACCGAGAGTTTTTCGTTAAAGTTCCCTTGTTTTAGGACTCCTTAAATCAGATAGGAAGTGGTTTAATGTGATAAGGAATCCCCCTTGCAGCTGGGAATAATGTAAAGTAGGATTAGGATAGGATAAGATAAGGTTTGTTAAGGATAAGGTTGGATAAAATAAGATTGGATAAGGTTTCCCTATAATTTATGGTTCCTTGTCTTCCAAGCCTCAATCCTAATTCTTCTAGATTGTAGCACATTCCTAGCTCATTTGACCACAAAAAACGTCCATCCCAAGTGCTCCCCACGCATGCTATCCAATCCAAGTCCAAAACTGCTCCAAATTGCTCCATTTTGCTCTTTTTTGTCACCTTTGCCAATTGGACCTACAATAATACGAAAATAACTTAAATTACTATAATAAATAGAAACTAACTAAGTAAATGCAAAGAAATAAGCTAACAAAGTCGCATAAATATGCTCCTATCAGTTGTACTGATCCTATTCGTGAGCTAAAAGCCCACTAGCTTGAAGGATACTTACTGGGCCGAGAACTGCAATCCTTGGGGCAACCCATCTTGGATCAAACCGTTATTTCAAGTCCAAACACATGTATATGATCATCCATATGTGTTTGGTTTGGAAATTTCCCTAATATGATGTTACTTGGGTTATAATTAAATCTACTTGTATAGGATAAGGATATGGATCATGTTGTAATTTATTTCAGTTTAAAAAAAAAATTGGGTGACATATAAGTGTTCATAGTGGGAAACTCTATGCCTTCTAGAGAATAACTAAACTACGTTTTAATTGACAAATTCCACCTCACAACCAGTATATGTTCCAACGTTGACAACCATTAGGTTATATTCTCCTTGGAAGGAACTTAAAAAAATGTTGGCACGCATTTTGGTAAAAGAAAACGATATATGTGAGATGCTAAAATAGAAAATTCCTTGTGATACACATTCTATATATTTATAGTTTTCTGGTCTTCGGTGGGCAGGGTCTGGTTATTAGTTTCTATCTTGAAAAGGATCCAAGGCAGACCACAATATACTTCAACTTGTCAAACCGTCGGTGACTCGTACGTAGAATAGCCAAATTCAAACTTAAGCTAAGGCTAAAAGTCTTTTCTGACCCCTCAAACAGAAAACAGAAGCTAAAGTTTTTTAGAAACGAAACCAATCCACAAAAGTAATTATATGATTTATTGATCGAAGTCGAACACTCAGAGTTTTTATAGTCTTCTAGATGCATGGATGGAAGGAGGTTTCGCTGATCCATCATATATCCCATGCTATATTTGCATTGCATGGTCCCTCTTCATACAAACATTTAACTAATTCAACCCCTAAATCATGCAGCATTAGACGTTGCTAGACTAACAAACCATATTAAACTATTATTTTTTATAAAATGGAAAATATAAAAAAGTGGTCCTAGGGCTGCTAAGGTTGACAGAGCTGACTAACTATATATAATGAATAATATTGATAACCTAATAAAGATTTATGATGACTTCTGTGAAGGTGTGACAGTTATTAAGCATAAAGTTGATAATATAATAACAAACAATTAAACAAACAATAGTTAGTGAGTGTGAAAACCAATCAAATTCAAATTTCTATTCAACCCATACGATTAATACGTTTGCATCCCATGGTGGATTGATGTACTTGAACTCTATGACTGTTTCGTTTTATTAAGGGATCATTTGATAACTATTTCATTTTTTTATTTATTGAAAATTGAAAACTAAAATTTTATTTCATAACAAAAATGAAGCAGTTTTTATTTTGATATTATTTTTAGAAAAAATGAAACAAGAAATTGAAATGAAATGAAATGATTATCATATGACCCGTTAAATCCACAATTCACAAGATGAAAACAACTATTCTGGAGACATTCAACTTTTGTCTCACATTTTGATAATAAGTAGCTGATGCGATACAGAGATGATATGTGTTGACCCTACTACCAAGCTTATGTGGCGCGCAGGCCGAGTAATTAAAAAGCTAACTACGTCATTCAGTTGTGTGCGGGGCGTGCCAACTCGTCGGACAAACTCGGCCGGGGAGTAGAATATGTGAGTGGCGTCGGGCGCGCTGCTGACTTCTTAATCTTGCGACTGCGGCCAAAGAAGGGACACGTCTCAGCCTTCAAGTTCTAGAGCCTGAAGACAAGGCTGCTAGTTCTGCGAAGTTCACAAATCGTCGGCGTCGGATTGAGTCACAGTGATTATATTCGTAAAAGTATAAGCACGCCGAATCGACACCAAACTATATGGGCACAAGTACTCAAAGCAAATGTGGGTCTTAATCGTAAACGTAGTTCGGCCATCAGAATGCCGAACTCTAAATCCCACTTGTGAGTATTGAAGGAAAAATTTTGTCCTAGCTAAGAACATGTGAGAATATTTGAACACATATGCAAACTATTAACACATTAAAGTAGGCATGCATTCAAAAACAATTCTAAAACCCATGACTTTCAAAGCCTAGTGAATGGTGAACCACAAGACTCTTTAACAACATTAAAGAGAAAGAAGGTTTTAGAGATTCATTACCCTTGAAGCTCATCCTTGTTTACACAAGGGATTCACCCAAGTGGAGGGCATTCAAGTCACCTCCTAGCTCCTTGGATCTTCCTTGTGATTTTCTTCCTTTTGATGCCCCTTTGCTCCTTGAGGATGTGAGGTAAGGATCTCCAAAAACACCAAAGATTTGGTGTCTCTAAGTCTCCACACCAAGGTATTAACTACTGTGAGAAAATATCAAAGATTGATCAAGAAAGCAGAAAATGAATCAAGGAGGAAGAACACAGAGGAAGAAATGAGTCTTTAAGAATGACTATTCATTTTAATACAATGATATATCCTACGGAGTCTTTTAGAAAGGTTGCATATATAGGCACCCTCTAACCGACTACGAAAAGGCTAAACATGACTCACCAAACTTTATCTAAAATAACCATTCTTTAACCAACTTTATCTAAAATAACCATTCTTTAACAAACCCTAACTGCCTTTGCTGACATGGTAGATACATCTTCAAAAACTTGCCAAGTGTCCTCTCTTATCATCCCCCCTCAATCTCAGGTAGGGTGACCAATGCTGAGATTGCAACAATGCTTGTAAAATGCAGGTCCATGAAGACCTTTAGTGAAGACATCAGCCGTTTGATCATTAGTGGGAACATATTGAACCAGTAAGTCTTTCTTTTGAACCTTCTCTCGAACAAAGTCGAAGTCAGTATCAAGGTGCTTAATCCTGGTATGAAACACTGGATTAGCACACAAAGCAAGAGCTGAGAAATTATCACAATGTAGTAGAGGTGGCAATAACAAAGGCTGATGCAAATCTTTCAACAGAAGACGTATCCATGCTATATCAGCAGCACAATGAGCCAATGCTTTATATTCTGCCTCGGTGGAACTGCGAGAAACTGAAGATTGTTTCTTAGACTGCTAGGAAATAGGATTGTTACCCATATACACCACAAAGCCAGTTATAGATCTTCTAGTATTAGGATCAGCTGCCCAGTCCGAATCAGAAAATGCAGTGATAGAGTAATCTGAAGATGCAGAGTATGTAAGACCTCAATTTATAGTGCCTTGAATATATCTGAGAATTCGTTTGACAAGAGCATAATGAACTTCAGTGGGGCTGTTCATATATTGACAAGCAACATTCACAGAATATGAAAGATCTGGTCTTGTAAAAGTCAGATATTGGAGTGCACCTACTAAACTCCTATATGTAGTTGGATCAGTCAAAGGAGTACCCTCAGATGCTAGCAATTGAGTATTTGGCTTACATGGTGTTGGGGCAGGTTTGCAAGTGTCCATTCCAGCCTTGTGAATCAAGTCCCGAGCATACTTGGATTGACTGATAAAAATATCCCCATTATCTTTATATGTAAGTTGCAATCCCAAAAAATATGAAAGCTGTCCCATATCTTTTAATTCAAACACTTCACCTAATTCCTGAATAACTGTTTGAACTTTGCTTGCATTTGAGCCTGTCAAGATTATATCATCAACATATAATAAAAGGACTACCACATCACTGCCATCATGTTTGACAAAAAGACTCGTATCTGACTGAGACATCTGAAATCCCATAGCTGGTAAATAGCCTGTGAATTTGGCATTCCAAGCACGAGGTGCTTGCTTTAGACCATAGAGGGATTTAACCAATTTACAAACATACTCAGGATGATTAGAATCCACAAAACCTTGTGGCTGCTTCATCTACACCTCCTCCTCCAAATCACCGTGCAAAAAGGCATTCTTAATATCAAGTTGTCTTAGCTCCCATTTGTATTGAGCAGCAAGAGAAATAATTAATTGCACAGTTGTATGACGTACAACTGGACTAAAAGTCTCAAAGTAGTCTAAACCAAGTTCTTGATTATAACCTTGTGCTACTAATCTGGCCTTATAACGGGAAATGGATCCATCAGGATTCTTTTTCAATTTAAAAACCCACTTACTACCAATGATAGAACGATGTGTAGGTGGAGGAACAAGAATCCAAGTGCCTTGGCTTTGTAGAGCATCGAACTCCTCTTGCATCGTAGTTTGCCAATGAATATTAGTTGCAACAGTTCGAAATGAAGTACGTTCGGCAATATCATTGAGTGCAGCAACAAAGGATAAACCATGATGACAATGATCAGAGGGATCTAACTGCAGAGTGTGTAACTCAGGGAGTGTTGCAAGAAAACCAGTATAATTCTTCCTTGAAATAGCACCAGTTTATAGTCTGGTTTGCATTCTTGAAATCGAAGAAGAATGAGAAGAATCATTATGTAAGGATGAAGAAGAATCAAAAGGAAGAATTACCTCCAATTGTGCAGGATCAAGGACAGGTAACACCAAAGCTGTTGAAGAAGATGAGGGAGTTGTTTCAGACGCTAATGAAGACCCAGTATAAGTAGCATTCCTTGAAGAAGTGACAGATGTATCAGTAGCACTTGAAGTAGGTAAATCAATACTGTGATATACCTCAACACCCTGTGAATTAGGAGAGATAGTGGAATCTAATCTTGACTGCAGTGGAACAGGAATTGAGACCGGAGATTGTGAAGACTGAGAAGTAGATACTTGATCAGAAGAACAATTATGTGCAAGAGAGACACATTTATATGGAAACATACTTTCATCATGAAGAACATGCCTGGAAATAATGAATTTCCTAGTTAGAGAACGAAAGCAAATAACTCATTTATATCCTGGAGCATATCCCACAAAAACACACAATAAAGCCCTTGGTTGTAACTTGTTTGCAGTATAAGGTCTAATGTATGGATATACTGCAGTACCAAAAACTTTGAGACCTTGTAACTCATGATTAGTATTATACAACTTCTGATATGGAGATTTCATTGCTAACATTGGACATGGCATTCTATTTATTAAAAAAACAGAATGAGCACATGCATGATACCATAGGTCTTGAGGCAATTTTGCAGCAGTCATAAGAGTAATGGTTGTCTCCACAATATGTCGATGTTTCCTCTCAGCAATTCCATTTTGCTGAGGGGAATATGGACAAGAGAGCATATGAATGATTCCTTTGTATCTTAAGAAGTTCTCAAATCTGGTACTAACATATTCACCACCACCATCTGTCTGTAAACACTTAATACCAACATTAAATTGAGCCAAGACATAACTGTAAAATCGTTGAAAGACATCAAAAACCTCTTATTTATTGATTAAGGGTAATATCCATACAAATCTGGTGAACTCATCTACAAAACTAACATAATACTTGTATCCCTCTATGGATTTAGTAGGTGAGGGCCCCCAAAGATCAGTATGGACCTTTTGAAATGGAAAAGTACAAGTTTCTGTTCTATCAGAAAAAGGTAACCTAGACATCTTTCCAGAAATACACTGAGTACATAAGTGTTGTTGATCATCAGTAATACAAACTATATCAGATTGTTTCAACATTGCATACATGATTGCATTGCTGGGATGTCCAAGTCTTTGATGCCAGATTGCTGTTTTCACTTTCTGTCCAAGTAAAGCTACTGATTTATTGGATGACTGAGTGGAAGAACCTAATAGCAATTAAACTGGTATCCGAAACAACTCTCCCCCATTACTCCTTCTGTGGTAAAGAACAGCTTTGGTTACCTTGTCCTGCACAAAGAACTCATGATCATCATAAATGAACCAACAAAAATTATCTTTGCAAAGTTGTTGCACTGACATTAAATTCACAGCAATAGTTGGTACATGTAAAACAGTTCTCAGAAGTAAAGAAGTAGGGAGAGTATTTAATTTGGTAGAACCAATATGTTGAATTGGCAAACCTTCACCATTGCCAATAGTAATTGTATCAGTGCCTTGATATGGTGTGACTTGTTGAAGTGAGTTAACATCAGCAGTCATATGATGGGAGGCACCAGTGTCAACTATCCAGGAATCTTGAGGCAAAATTGTAGATGGACCGTGTGCTTGCATAGCTATTAAAGAAGGGGCAGGTGCTGTTCCTTGATATGCAAAGCTATTACGATGATGACAATCCAAAGCACTATGACCTCGTTTCCCACAGATTTGGCACTCAACAACTTGACCTCCTTGATTGGGATTAGTAGACCGTTTACAGCAATTAGGAGCTGTATGTCCTCTCTTGGAGCAGATTTGGCATTCAGGCACAATGTAGCTTCTAGTCTCTGTGTTGCCAGACCAAGGTTGCCAATTATTTGTACTGGACTTAGTACCAGATGACTGTCCTCTGGTATTTCCAAAATTTGAGCCTCGATACCCTCCATTAGATTTCTGTCCAAAAAATGGTCTGGAACTAGCATTATAATTATTGAAGAGCCTAGGACCAGTGCCATTCCCAACAAAACCATATGAGTTAGAAAAATCCGGGTACATAGATGAAGGCTGTGGCATGACAAACGAACTTGAAGGATATTGAGCAGGAGAATGCATGAGGCCATTAGATGGAAATGTTATTGCTGGAAAAGAAAAACCTTGAGAAGTAAAAGGTGAAACAACAGAACCTGGAGGCTGATATGGTAAACTCAGATTGGAACCCTCACTATGTACTCTAGTAAGTGTCCCACCAGTAGTAAATGGAACATTACCAGAATTACTAGATGATCCTTGAGACTGCATAGACTGAGAAGATGATCCTTGCATATACAATCCAGAAAAAGTATTAGGCAGAGTATTAACCATAGATTCAATTTCCCTTTCAGCACATAACAATTGCTCCTTAAACTCTCTGAGTGTAATAGGATTGTCTCTAGTAAAAATCACAGTTCTTATAGTAGAGTATTCTCTAGGTAATCCAGATAATGCAGCCACCACAAAATCATTATCAGAAACAGATTCATTAGCAGCAATCAATTGATCCTTTATATTTCTCAACTTAGACAAATATTGATCTATTGAATCACCTCCTTTCTGTATAGTTTGAAACTCAGTCTTTAAGGTATTCACCCTAGCCTTCGAAACTGAAGCATAATGATCTTGAAGATTAGACCAAGCTTCATGCGCAGTTTTACAGCCCAATACATGTTCAATAGATTCATCCGACAAAGTAGCAATCAATAGACTCAAGAGTGCTAAATCAATCGATTCCCATTCAAGAAAAGCCTCAGTAATCATATTAGTAACCCCACGCTCTGAATCAACCACAAATTTAGAAGGACAAACAGTTGTGCCATCAAAATGACCAAACATCTTGTACCCTTTCATAACCGACTTGAACTGATAAACCCATTTCGAGAAGTTCTTATTATTCAACTTGATTGTAAGCATACCCAAAAGACTTTCAACTTGAATAGTATTAGACGCCATTACTACACAGACTATTTAGAATTCAACAGCACAAATAACCCAAAGAACAACTTCAACTCCACAGATATAAGAACAACAAAAAAATAGCTCAGATGGCTTCTGACCCAAACAACAAACAATCTTGAAATGGCTTCGTGCCCAAACAGCAAACAATCTTGAAATGGCTTTGTGCCCAAACAGCAAACAATCTTGAAATGGCTTTGTGCCGCAAAGAAACAATCTACTACTTCACATAATCAAAAAATCATACAATTTTGCAGTGAATTGAAACATATAACCTGAGAATTCCAGCAAATGTCAAGAAACCCAGTTGCACCGACTTCAAATTTCGGAAACCCATATGCACCGACTTCAAATTTCGGATGCCCACAACGCTGATGGACCTCAGAAAATCAAGCCTTCGAATAATCGTGAGACCACAGCAGAATCACTGGCTCTGATACCATATTAACTACTATGAGAAAATATCAAAGATTGATCAAGAAAGCAGAAAATGAATCAAGGAGGAAGAACACAGAGGAAGAAATGAGTCTTTAAGAATGACTATTCATTTTAATACAATGATATATCCTTCGGAGTCTTTTAGAAAGGTTGCATATATAGGCACCCTCTAACCGACTACGAAAAGGCTAAACATGACTCACCAAACTTTATCTAAAATAACCATTCTTTAACTAACTTTATCTAAAATAACCATTCTTTAACAAACCCCAACTGACTTTGCTGACATGGTAGATACATCTTCAAAAACTTGCCAAGTGTCCTCTCTTATGACAAGGATGAGGTGTGAAGATGAAATGGATGACTTAGAGAAGAAAAGATTGCTAGCTATATCTTCTCTAAGTGGCCGGCCTCCTTTAGAGAAAAAGAGACAAAATGTTTATCATCTTTGCCTCAAGAAAACCCTAATAAGGTAAAAGCTATAAAGATGCTTTTATATCTCTTTTCTTAGGTGAGTGGCAAAGTTGCAATTAAGCAAAACTTACCACTCCCTCACTATGGCCGGCCTCTTTTAAGTGATTGGGCTATTTGCCCATATTTGCTTTAGTTGTCATACAACTTAAACATAATAGGCCTAGTGGACCAAACCCTTTTGGACCCTGAAGCCCAAAACTAACTTAAAAGCCCAATACGAACCTTTCATATAATTAATTAACTAATTAATTAACCTTGACCATATTTCAATTAAACCATTTAATTGCTTATCCATTTCATTTATATTTCTTCACTTTCATCCTTACTCAGTGTACGATCCATTAGGTTCCAATTAGCGAGGCAGTGGGCGATTGTTACTCTTAACGATCGATTGTGAATTGAAACTACATTTCCATTCTCCATTTGATTAAGATTAGTGTTTGCTAATCTTCAGGGCTTCCACAAACCATGAGTGACACCTAGCAGCATGTCATGGCTACCCAAGCTAAATAGAATTGGTTGGATAACCTATCCAGTTACAATTACAATTCAATACAGTCCTTCTCTAATACAATACTCTTAATCACATTGTTTGAGTGATAGTTTGTATCATGTCTACTATCCAATGTGATACTTCTCTATATGATTCAATTGAATATGATTTGGAACATACTTCCTAAGTCATATTCGTATGCTTTGGTCAAAGACTCCCGAATCATATCTTAGAGTATTCTCCTTCCACCATGGAAGGTTAGAGATTCCTTGTTGTGCATTCATATGCCTACATGACTAGATAGCTTGACCCCAACAATGCCGTGGACACTCTCGATGGAATACTTTTGACATGATCAAAGATCAAGGACCTAACCATTAGACATCTATGATGCCTCAGGTCAAATGACTACTTTGCATATTGCAACTTACGAGTTCTTACATGACATGTATGTTCGAACTCTCTTTTGATCGTTGTTCAGTGTACTCGATTACTCTTTCAAACACCTATGTGTTTGTCTTAGTGTCCAACACTAAATGACTTGAGACTAGTCATACTCACGCTTGAGTTGACATAACACATACTAACCTTAGCGGATTGTCAATGCCCTTCATTAAACATATAATAGTGATTAACAATAAGTTTTGCCCTTCATTAAACATATGATACAATAAATAGTGATTAATAGCGGATTGTCAATGCCCTTCATTAAACATATGATACATATAATAGCGGATTGTCAATGCCCTTCATTAAACACATGATACAATAAATTGTGATTAACAATAAGCTTTGCCCTTCATTAAACATATAATAGTTTAATACAACAAGTATTCCAAAAGCTATTACATCAAATGAGTGGCTTTTTGGGCATACTTCCAACAAGTATCCAATCATAAAACAACTTGGCGTTCGATGCGTCGAGCCCAATAATCTGTAACACCTCACTTCGCCGAGAAGGCTAATGAGACGACCTTTGCCAATAAGGATTTGAAAATCCTTCTCGACCGAGACTTGGATAGATAATCAGTTGGCCTCGACGCAGTGCTGTTTATCCAAACTGAAGGTGCTCCACGGTCGGCTGATTCTACAACAACAGTGTTGTTTATCCAAACTGAAGATGTTCGTTGGTTGCCTTCACAGTGCTGTTTATCCAAACTGAAGATGCGTCAGCAAAAAATAAAAATCTCAAGGTTGTTAAGAGGTTTGGCGTAGAGCGAGAGTTTGTGCATGGTAGTTTTGTGTTGAGTTGGAGGGGCTTTAGAATGATGCACCTCTTCCTTATTTATAGCAGCCAACCTTATCATGGCCGAACCAAAACTATACCCGGATTAGGATTCTTTATCCTAATCTAACCACGTCTCGGCCACTCCCACCTCCATTAGGACTTTGAACAAAACTCTTTATCCGGCCGCATTCATTTCTCAGATCTCAGCATCTTCATTCCATTAAGACTCCTTATCATACTAGGACTCGACCCATTCACTCTTATCCAGTCCAATCCTTCTTACAATAGGACTCGACCGACCTGACTGGGTGGCTTATGACCACTGGACGGCCCATAGTATTTTATTCAAAGCTTCGGACCGAACATAAACCTATGCTCGGCCCAATAATATTATTTTGGGACCAAACATTGCCCCCTCGCTTCTGAGGTCTTCGGCCTAGAACTCCTTAGCCGAGTTTTGACCTTGAAAAAGTGAAATCAAACCCTAAAGGTATTTTTAAAGGATGATAAAGTCTCAAATATTCCATCCATCAGGCGCATTTATGAAGTACGATCGCACGATCTTAATTTTGTCAAACACCCTGCCACGTGGCATCTTCTTGGCATGGTCGTCTTTGACACTGAAAAATCATCTCAAACCCCAAAACCCTACCACACGCTATCATTATAACCTCGAACTGCGAATTTTCCGGTCTGTTTGAGTCGTGCACATAATTAAACGTCACCTCATCATTAAATATGTCGTCACATGCCATCGTGTAGCCTCGATCTGCGAGTTTCTTGGTCTTTTCATATGGATTTCCCGAATCTCCATGATGATTGTAAAACTGTCCGACTAGTCTTACCCTTTCTTTTCAAAATCAAACGATTGGCCTTCTTCCAAAACCCCTATAAATACTCAAAATCTTTCATTTTTTCCTTCACACCTTCAGAACTCTCAGACATTTTACTGTCAGATCATCCTTCAAAGCTCCCTTTCTAACCTGAAAAACTCTTTTGAATCCAGAAGTTCATTCGAGTTCTCCGCAATGGCTCTCAACACCTTCATCTCCAAGCTTTCTGACGAATGTGCCAAATGCAGGGACTTTATTGACCGGAGCGTCATAAAAAATCTGCGATTCGAAGGTGACTCGAGAGCTTCTCACTAGATCCTAAGACCACTCTTCAAAGACAATGTTCCAGCGTCCATTACCAACCTCCTCAAAGATCACTGCATGGAACCCCTGCTTCAAGGATATGACTGGTCGAAGTGGGAATTGACTAAACCCCAATGAGCCTAGCCTTCAACTACCGTGGTCTGGATAGCGTGGGTCGAAAGGATGGAGACATTCTTCAGTAAGGAGTAGAAGATTCTCGAAATTTATGATGCCATCAAGCTCTGGACCATCGAGATCGCCTTGGACAAAGAACTTCTCATGGCAGCTCTAGGCTTTTGGTGCTCGGCCACCAATACTATGGTCATTCAGCTCAGCCCTATTAGCCCCACTATTCTCGACATCTCAACCATCATCGGGACCTCCCCTTCAGGTCACCCAATTGATGTCTCCCTCTTTAGGTGCTCGTCCAACCTCGACCTCAAGATGCTCTTCGACGAACGCGAGGTCGAGTCGCTGAGGAAGAAAAATCCAGAGCCCTTGAAAGAAGAAGTTTAGAAATTGCATAAGAACTTCAACTACAACACCATCATTCAACATTTCACTAGCTGAGGGGGAGAAACCCTCAAGAAGAGAGAACACGAAGCATTCCTTTCCTACTGGTACAACAAATTTATATGTTGTACCAAGTCAAATAAATGTTTGGTGTAGAACATGCCGGTCGGTGAAGCATTAGCCAGTGGTTATGTCCTGGCTCTTACCTCGACTATCCTCGCCAACCTCACACGTTGCGTAGCTGAGACGACGATCAACAAGATTGACCCCCACCAGACTGGCCCACTCTGGGTTCTTCAACTCTGGCTGCAAGTCTATTTTGCCACTCTCAAGCCAGAAGTCCCCAACTTTAGACCCATTAAAGCGTTAGGTCTGCAATTGGGCTCTAGACCCGCTCCTCCTCACTCAGCCGAAGAAGTTTTTCAATACTTTTTCAGCCTAGAAGACCTTTATGTTGACGATTTTTTGATCTGCCATTGTCAAGATTACCCCCCTTCTATCAAGCTCCAATCCTCGGTATGGAATGAAGCTGAAGACGCTGACCTCTGAAAGAGCTAGGGATCATTTGTGTTAACTTGCGACCTTCCTCTTGGTTGCGATGCTAAACGTACAAGTTAGGAAGTCTACCAACCCCACTTCATCGCACGGCAACTTGGCTACCTCAAAGGTTGCCCACTACTTCTACTCAACTCCCGTTCTCTCTTGAGCCGAGGACACCTCTCTGGTTTTTCAGAAAGGGAACGCAGGGAGGCTGAGCAAGAATATCAAGAAAGATGCAAGAAATTTCGCCTTCGACAAAACGTCCCTAAGACACCCAATACTGCCACCTTTGTTGACT
Organism: Malus fusca; assembly: GCA_035220775.1. Lineage (NCBI taxonomy): Eukaryota > Viridiplantae > Streptophyta > Magnoliopsida > Rosales > Rosaceae > Malus > Malus fusca. The sequence goes on from CM069071.1 coordinate 30,183,011, forward strand.
GTTGGGTCGTATATACTGAAGACTTTTTCAGCGCACCGGTTCAAAACGTTATCAAGAAATTTTTTGGCAACCGCCCGAAGAAGACTTTTGCCCCGACACCCAAAGAAACGGCTCAAACTCTCTTCTAATTTGATTTTAGCTTTTTCAGGTAGTCATGCAGACGCAGCAGCTACGGTCGTGGGCAAGAAAAAACTTGCCCCTTTGCTAAAGAAAACTACGACCGCTTCGCCGACCTTGCCGAGCAAACGGTCTGCCCAGAGGCTGAAACAGTTGGTGATGCTCCCGATCCTAAAAAACGTGTCAAGAAGTTGGCAAGAAAAAGGGAGTGGGAGATTCATGTCAGCTCTTGCCAATCCACAGGAGCAACTGCTGAGTCTCCTCGCGCTCCTGTCGTTCGCGCCTCTACGGATATGCAAACAAAACCCCACACCGGTCAAACACCTGAGGTTCATCTCGTTCAACAAGTCATGGTCGAGCCAACCGTTGATCTGGTGGTCGAGGAACCTGCAACTCCAGGGTTGGCCGTTGCTCTTGTCTTGGAGGAAATGGCCACCTTGGCGAGAAAAATCTCACCCGGAATCTAAAAACAAAAACAGCGATCGTTCTGGAAGAAGAGGTATGATTATGTTGCTGGTAACTTTTTCTTCAACTAGATTCAGAATACTAAACAATTCTTATTTTAGGACAATTACAGCGAAGAAATCCTGCTAATGAGCCGCCTTCGACCAACCAAACACCCTACCACTAACTCTCCAGCTATGGTTGAGGCAGTTGACCAGGTCGATCCTCTTACAGCCGATCGTGGAAAAAGGCCACTTGTCGAGCCTGAAGATACGGCGGAGACACCAATCCATCCGTAGGATGAAGACCTTGGCATTCCTCCCCAAGAAGTGACTTCGGTCTTTGTAAGTCTCGATCCCTTTCTTTCATTGATTTTACTATAACAAGTCTAAACCGAGAAAAATATTAAATGTCAGGTGCCTGATTATTCATTTCACCAAAAATTCTATGCGCCGAAGGGTGTTATCTATATTTCCTGGCCACCTTAGTAGCCGTCGAACGTAGATAACTTTCATCGGCCGGGTGAATTAAGAAGCAATCTTAAACACTGGGCTTGGCCATTAAGCTCTCTAGGTTCGAGCAATGAACCAGAGGACATGGCCGAAGTCTCATCTCGGCAAGTCTAAAACAAATTCTCTCTGTTATATTCTTTACGATTTTCCTTTCTCCTGAAACCTTTTCATGTGCAGCCATCATAGGAAGTAGAGCTCTACGTTCTCCTCTCGAATACTTTTGGAGTAGCCGGGTCGCGTCGGCCGAGACTTCGGCAACGGAGGTCGAATCCAATGCCTTCGCCAAGTTGCAAGAACTCTTATCCCTTTCTGCATCATAAATCCTTTAACGTAAAGGCCTTGACTCTATAGGAGAGTGCCTGAACGATCTTGTAGCTGGTGGTTTGTTGAGCACTGAAAATGTAGTCCACCTATCCGATATCCTGGAGCGGACTCAGCAGTTCTTTACTACTTTTGAACGGGCTCTCAGGGCTGAAGATGACCTAAAGGCTGCCAAGACTGCTCACAAAGCCAGTCGGCCGGAGGTTGAGGCCATTAAAACAAAGAAAACACAGCTGGCTGACTTTGATCATTAAATCGTCGAGCTACAATGTCAAATTGCCGAACTTCAACGGCAAAGGTTGGCCGTTGCTTCAGACCTTGAAAAGAATTTTGAAGTAAATAAGTCTCGACTAATGGATTTCACGGTTGGCACAAGGCAAATCTAGCAACTTTAGCTTAATAGAAGGACGAGGCAAGCCAAAGTCATAGTGGGAGAAGTAAGGTGGTTGGAACTGAAGGCCGCTCTTGAAGCCTTCCTTCCTTCGACCCCTTAGGATTTTGGTTTTTAGGAATCTTTTGTAACTTCACTTGTACGTCCCTTTGCAAAATCAATGAAATGATTTTTTATTCTCACATCTCCCAAGTGACTGGATAGTATTTCTTAAAAAATTTCCCTTTGATTGGCAACTTATGAATTAAACCAATCCGATCCTTAAGGTGGTATGCCTCATTGCCGAGAATTTTGTGAACGACGAACGGTCTTTCCCAATTCGGTGACCATTTTTCAAACCTGGAGTCTTTAATCCCTACAGGCAGTATAGTTTGCCAATCCAACTTATAAGCTCACTCGGCGATCTTCTTTTGTGCCACCAATAAATTATAAGCGTCAAGCCGAATTTCTTCCAAGTCTTCTAACTCTTGTCTCATGGCCTGACTGTATTCGGCACTGAACAAACTACTTTATTCGATCACTCGCAACAAGTTTATACTCAGCTCGACCGGTAACATAGCGTCGTGTCCATAGGTTAATGCGTATAGAGTCGTTCCGGTGGCTGATCGAAGTGAAGTTCGATAAGCCCATAATGCTTCGTTCAACTTTAAATGCCACATGCCGGGCCTTTCTTTTACCATTTTCTCCAGAATACCGATCAAAACCTTATTACTTGCTTTGGCCTGTCCATTCACCTGCGGATAATACGACGTAGACTGCTCGAGTCAAATTTTTAGATTTTACGTATACTTCTTAAACCTACCGGATGTAAAGATCGTACCATTATCTGTTATGATTGTTTCTGGTATGCCAAATCTAGTCACGATGTTTTCTTCTACAAAATAACAGACTTTTTTAGACGTTAACTTGGTGTATGACTTGGCTTCGACCGGGAAGATGGTGTAATTTTGCCGATTACATCCATGGCCCATCCTCTGAACGGCCATGGTTTGGTGACCAAATGGAGTGATTCAGCCGGGATTCTCTATATAGTCCCATGAATTTGACATTGTACACATCCTCGTGTGAACTCAATACAATCATTCAATATACTCGGCCAGAACTAGCCTTGTCGACAAATCAACCATCGCATCTATCGTCCGACCTAATGAGCCCTGCAAATTCCTTCATAGATCTCTGTGATTGCTTGAGCAGCCTCCTAAGGGCCGAGGCATAACAATCACAGACCGTCCTTACCCTTTTGGTACAAATCATTTTGGTACGTTACATAGTTTGTGGCGTGAACCCTTGTCTTACGGCCATGTTTTCCATTGGGAGTGTCAAGATACCATATAATTGACTTTCTCCAGTCATCTGGCATTGCCTCGACTGCACAAATCTCTATAGGGTCCTTCCGCTCTAACAACGAAGGTAAGGACATGACTCGTGCATGGATTTAGCAATCTCGTTGGAGAACTTGCTGATTAACCAAGGCCGGGTGTGCTCGTCATGACACAAGTATTTCTTGGCCTAGTTTGCCCCCCAGGAGTTGTGCTCCGGTGGCTATTTGAGCTAATTCGTCAGAGTTAGTGTTGTGAACTCATGAAATGTGTTTGAAAGTAACCCGTCGAATGACTCGACCAAATAGCTAGCAACCATGTGATAGGGCGCCATAGTACAACTCTTGCAACAAAAAGTCCCATTAAGTTGGTTAATCATGAGTTCAGGATCACCGAGAATAAGGACACGAGTTACCGGCAGATCGTGTAGAACACCAAGGCCGATGATAAGGGCTTCGTATTCGACCTGATTATTTGTACAATCAAAATCAAGTTTGAGAGAAAAATACCAATGATTGTGATTTAGGGATTGAATAACGATCCCAACACCAGCTGACACTGAAGTACAAGAACCATCAAAGTACATCGTTTAGTAATTATCACGTGTTTCCACTATGCCAATTTCAACGTCATTGCCCCCAAAACCATATGGTGAGGGATGTTGGGCCAAGAAATCGACCAACGCTTGGCCTTTGACGGCTTTCTGGGCACATCTTGCAAACTGAATTCAGACAGTGCCATTGTCCACTTTTTGATTCAGCCTTTTACTATCGACCGAGTAAGCATGTAACGAATGACATCGGTTTGGGAGATGACCTGAGTGACTGACGGGAGCATGTAATGCCTGAGTTTTGATGCAGCGAAAAATAAGGCTAGGTAGAGCTTCTCGACGGCGGAATAATTCATCTCCAGTGGGTTGAGATTTCGGCTAAGATAAAAAATGGCCTGTTCTCGCCCAACATCATTGTCTTGTGCAAGAAGGCATCCGATGGATTCTTCGGCTGTTGAAATGTACAGCTTGAGAGGTTTGCCACGTCGTGGCAGGACTAGGACAGGTGGAGCTGTGAGGGAGACCTTGATCTGCGTAAAAGCCTCTTGGTGTTCTGCACGTCATTCGAAGATATCAGAATCCTTAAGTTTCAAGAGTGTTGAGAAGGCTTTCATTTTTCCCGCCGAATTGGCAATGAATCGACGGAGAAAGTTAATCTTACCGAGCAATGACTGCAGTTGTTTCTTAGTTGTCGGGGGTGGAGCGTTGATGATTACGGGAGCCTTGTTCTCGTCCACCTCAATACCATGATGATGTACAAGGAATCCTAAAAAATTACCGGCTGATACGCCGAAAACACATTTGGCAGGATTCATTTTAAGGTTACGTTGGCGCATACGCAGGAAAGCATGTTGAATATCGTCTAAATGTGTCTGCCGACGTTCTGATTTGATTACAACATCATCAATGTAGACTTCGACGGTAGTACCAATCAAATCATGGAATATAGTATTCATGGCATGACAACCCATCGTATGTGCCGAGTGTTGGAAGTATGCCCACAAAGCCACTCATTTGATGTAATAGCTTTTGGAATACTTAATATGTTAAACTTTTATATGTTTAACGGAAGGGCAATACTTATTATTAATCACTATTTATTGTATCATGTGTTTAAGCAATAAGAGAATCCAAGGGATGTATTTGACATAAGAGATAAGTGATCTAATGAGTTAGATTAAGGAGACCTTTCTCTTATGTTCATTCCTAAAACGTTCCTAGCCATAGGATTGCCAATTGGGCATTGACAATCCGCTAAGGTTAGTATGTGTTATGTTGACTCAAACGTGAGTATGAACTAGTCTCAAGTCATTTGGTGTTGGACACTAAGACAAACACATAGGTGCTCGAAAGAGTAATCGAGTACACTGAACTGCGATTAATGAGAGTTCAAACATACATGTCATGTACGAACTCTAAGGTTACAATATGCAAATTAGTCCTTAGACCTGAGGCATCATAGATGTCTAATGGTTAGGTCCTTGATCTTTGATCATGACAAAGGCATTCCCTCGGATTGTCCACGGCATTGTTGGGGTCATGTGATCTAGTCATGTAGGCATATGAATGCACAACAAGGGATCTCTAACCTTCCATGGTGAAAGGAGTATACTCTAAAATATGATTCTAAAGTCTTTGGCCAAAGCAAATGAATATGACTAAGGAAGATGTTCCAAATCATATTCAAGGGAATCATATAAGAAAGTATCACATTGGATAGTAGACATGAAACAAACTATCACTTAAACAATGTGGTTAAGAGTATTGTATTAGAGAAGGACCGTATTGCATTGTAATTGTAACTGGATAGGTTCTCCAACCAATTCTACTTAGCTTGGGTAACCATGACATACTGCTAGGTGTCACTCATGGTTTGTGGAAGCCCTATTGATTAGCAAACACTAATCATCAAAAAGGGAGAATTGAAATGTGGTTTCAATTCACAATCGATAGTTAAGAGTAACATCGCCCACTGCCTCGCTAATTGGAACCTAATGGATCGCACACCAAATAAGGATATATGTGAAGCAATTAAATGAAATGGATAAGCAATTAAATGGTTTAATTGAAGAATGGTCAAGATTAATTAATTAGTTAATTAATTATACGAAATGTTCGTATTGGGCTTTTAAGTTGGTTTTAGGGCTTCGGGGCCCAAAAGTGTTTTGGTCCACAAGGCCCATTATGTTTAAGTTGTATGACAACTAAAACAAAATGGGCAATAAGCCCAATAACCATATAGGCCAACCATTTAGGGTGAGGGTATGCAAGTTTGCTTAATTGCAAGTTTGCCACTCACCTAAGAAATGAAGTATAAATTCATCTTTATAGCTTTGTTTTCAATTAGGGTTTTCTAAGCTACTTGGGGATAGTTATCTAGCAAATTTACTTCCCTAAGTGATCCATTTTCATTCTAACAAATTACATCCTTGGTGAAGAGACATAGAGACATCAAACTTTTGGTGTTTTGGAGAACTAATCCTCAAATCCTCAAAGAAGCAAAGGAGCACTAAAAGGAGGGAAATCACAAGGAAGATCCAAGGAGCAAGGAGGTGACTTGAAGGCCCTCCACTTGGGTGAATCCCTTGTGTAATCAAGGATGAGCTTCAAGGGTAAAGAATCTCTAAATTCTTCATATTCTTTAATGTTGTTAAAGAGTCTTTTGGTTCACCATATACTAGGCTTTGAAAGTCATGGGTTTCATGAATTGTTTTTGGATGCATGCCTACTTTAAAGAGTTAATTGTTAGCATATGTATTCAAATGTTCATACATGTTCTTAGCTAGGACAAAATTTTTCCTTCAAGTGGTATCAGAGCCTAGGTCTAGTGTATGGTGGATCCTTTTGGGTTTTGTGATTTTCATGTTTTATGATTTAAATGTTGTAAATGTTACAAGCTTTGTTCTTGCTTTGAATATAAATTTTGCTAGAAAATTTTGCATCTCAAATGTTGTAGATGTATTTCATTTAAGCATGAATATTGGAACTAAAATTTGGTGCCATGTATTTTGAGTTTTCATAAGTGTTCTTCAATGTTCTTGGATTTCTTGCCAAGAACAAAAAGTTTTGAAGTTTTGATTCAAAAAGTTTTATGTTTTTACATAAAGTTTTGATTTAATTTTAGTGGGTGATGGTTAATGATTAAGTAATTTTAATGGGAGACAAACTTTGTTTTAAAGAATGACATAAATCATTTCTTACAAAATTTTATTTCATCTTTACCTCACCTAACATAACCCACTTACAAAACTTTGTATAAAATTTGAATTTTATCACTAAAAACCACTTATGGCCGGCCACCCTATTAAATAGGGTATTTTTGGGTGTTTTGTGCACTTACATAAAGTTTTGATACTTTTGTGTATTTGCATTTTGTCCCAAAAGTTTACGTTTTTACGTTAAGGTCCAAAAACTTTAAAGGACAAATTGTTTTGCTCCTTTAATGATGTTTTGACATTATTAAAAATGTTTGGGTTCTAAGTTGTAATTACATGAAGTTGTGGACTCTTGTGTTTTTACAAAGTGACCCCAAAAGTTTTTGTTTTTAGAAAATGGCCCAAAAAGTTGTGGTCGTTGTTTTTGGCCCAAATTAGATGAGAACAAAATTGTTTGTCTCTTTAAATGAGAATTGGATTTTCATTTTATTTAGTTCCATTTAAATCAATTCTATGGATCCGAAAACCAATTGTTTAAAGTTGTTTTCTTAGTTAAATGTGTTTGATTAAGAGAAGGATGATTATGAACCAAATGCCTCGATAATTGAGCTATGTGATTGGCCGCTTTACATTATGAATGTTTGGGCTTGGTAGTGTAGATTTGAATGTAATTTGATTAATTCAATTTGTTGTAAATGGACATAAGTCCATCATTTGTGTTGTAAAAGGGCATAAGCCCTTATTATTATTTCATGTATTCCTTTTGTTTAAATGTATGCAAAATGGAATAGTTGGGTCCAACGCCCAATAGGAAATAATGGTTTAATTGGATTAAACGCGTAACTAAAATCAACAACTACATACCTTAGACCCAAGGTCCAACACAAGGCTCGTGTTGGATCAAATCAAACGGTTCATAATCATCCTAAAACCTAATATGACTATATAGTCCATATGAGGATGCAAAGCATTCGTTAGTAGTTCCATATAGTCTCGCTTGTTTCAACGAAACAGTGGGAGTATTATATACTACTAATTCATATAAACTTGGACCAATGGTTGTGATAGGCCCAAGTTCTTTTAATGTGATTAAAATGTTTTGATGTAGCCCAACGCTATTCCCTCAACAAATTAATATTTAAGTTGATAAGCGAGAGATGTTTAGAATATCTCTTCGTAGGCCTTCCATCGTGGTGGGTTCCAATCGTTTGTGACTCATGCACCTGCTTCACCCTATCATGGGGAAGTACAAAGCATGTGCTTACATCCAGGAGGAATCCATATACATATGATGAGGTGAGTGTAGGCAACGAGGATAGCCGATATCATATCATTGTGAGGCTATTCTTGAACCCCTTCACGAACTAAGCATGGTGGGAATAACTTAAACTAAGTGCAATGGTGCCGATATCGTATCATCGTGAGGCATCATTCTCTAGAGGCCAAACGAGATGGGTAATTACAAAAGGTTGTAAATGAATAATGCGTTACTCTCTCATCATTATTTTTGCTAACCAATATCGTATCATCGTGAGGTGGGCTTGGTAATGGTGAGTCTCCCATAACCCACTAAGAGTTCAAATATAACTCTTGAATTCTATTGAGGGATGTGGAAGTTGCCAAAAATGGTGGGTGATACTATTTGATTAAAAGACCCAATCAAAATAGTTTTAAACAACAATGCTAATTCGATTTCTGTTATGTTATGTAGTGAACGACATGCCTAAAATTATACCCACCATTATACTTGACAAAAAGGGCCTAAAGGGCCAACGTTTCCTTGCTTGGTATCGCCAAATTGAGAATGTCTCAAAGGTGAAAGACATATTGTATGTGCTTAAGCAATCCCCTCCTCATGTACCTCCTACGAAACTAGCTTCAAATGAGGAGTGTCAAAATTATGTTAGACACTATGAGGATGACTTACAAGCCAAATGCTTAATCCTCACTTCACTTAGTGAGGAGCTTATGAAGCTACATAAGCACATGGACACTTCTTGTGCCATGGTTGAAAGTTTGCATAAGATGCATGACCTTGAGACTAGTAATGTACGATTCTCAAATATTTGTAGTCTAATGAATGCCAAAATGGCAAAGGGGACATCGGTCCATGAACATGGACAAAAGATGGAAAGGATCTTTCAAGATCTTCAAAGTTTAGGAACTTCCATCGATGGGAAAATGGCCCAAGACTTTTTCCTTGCATCTCTCTCGGATGATTTCATTAAGTTTATCGTAAACTATAAAGTGAATAGATTCGATCATTCTTTGAAAGAGATGATTGACATGTGCTGTAAATTTGAAAAAGGTTTCAAAAGGGACAGTGGGAGTGAGAATGCAATAATAAGGAAAAGGTTACATAAGAAGAAGGCAAAGAAATCCAAGGGAACATGCTTTCATTGTGGAAAGGATGAACGTTGGAAGAAGAAATACAGGGTGTGCATTGCGAGCCTTATGACAAGGACTTTTGAAGAGACTATTTCTATCATAGAGAGTGCTTTTACAGTGGGCTCCAATTCCTGGATATTTGATTCAGGCGCTAGTCAACATATCTGTAATACGTTGCAGGGACTAACAGGGAGCAGGTCACTGCGCAATGAGGAGATGGTTGTGCGAGTTGGGAACGGCACTAAAATCTCTGCAAAAGCAATAGGCACCTATATGCTTAACCTACCCTCTGGGGAAGTCCTGGAACTTAAAAATTGTTTATATTTTCCTTCATGTATAAAGAATTTGATTTCCATCTCTAAGCTTTTACGAGATGGGCACTCAGTGTTGTTTGACAAAATGAGTTGCACTTTATACTTGAACGGTCGTATTTTCTCTCATGGTAATATGATAGAGGGACTTTTTCACCTAGAGACGAATAGTGGGATGCACTGTATTGAAAGCGGGAATACCTCAAAACCCAAAAGAGCTAGAGAAGAAGTTAACCAAGAAAAGATGTGGCATCTTAAACTTGGACATGTGAACCTTGATAAGACTCGCAAGATGTCGAAAGACGGATATTTCCGCCCATTAGGTAATGACCGGATGGGTACTTGTGAAAGTTGCTTGAAAGGGAAGATGACCAAATCTCCATTTACTGGAAAAGGAGAGCGTGCCACTGAAATTCTAGGGTTAATCCACACTGACGTATGTGGACCTATGTCTACTACGTCGAGAGAAGGCTTCTCATACTATATCACATTCACCGACGATCACTCTCGGTTTGGCTATGTATATCTTATGAAGTACAAGTCAGAATCCTTTGAAAGGTTCAAAGAATTCAAGAATGAAGTTGAGAAGCAAACTGGGAAACAGATAAAAATCCTAAGATCGGATCGAGGGGGTGAATATCTGAGTAATGAGTTCCTAGATTATCTCAAAGAGTGTGGAATAATATCACAGTGGACTCCACCGGGAACTCCACAACTTAATGGAGTTTCTGAAAGGAGAAATCGAACCTTGATGAACATGGTTCGTTCTATGATGAGTTCCGCTGATCTACCAGTAACATTCTGAGGATACGCTCTATATACAACAGCTTACTTGCTTAATAGAGTACCTTCCAAATCAGTTTCACAAACACCCTATGAGATATGGCATGGAAGAAAGCCAAGTCTTAATCATATTAAGATTTGGGGTTGTGAAGCATATGTCAAGAAGCTTGAGGCTACTAAGCTTGAAGCGAGATCAGTAAGATGCTATTTTGTGGGATATCCTAAAGAAACTATGGGATATGAGTTCTACCATCCTGACGACCAGAAAGTCTTTGTCGCCATAACTGCTAAGTTTATAGAGGACGAATTTGTTCTCAAAGGAACTATAAACAAACAGATGGAAATTAATGAGATTAATAATGAACCACAAACAAGCACTCGACATATTGACAACCCTGTTCCTGAACCCCTAGCTCCACGTAGATCTGAACGGGTTAGTAAGCCACCTATGAGGTTTGGCTTAAAAAATGACTTTGATGAATTGTACCTTTTAGGTGACAATGAAACAAAGGAGGACCCTAGGGACTACACTGAAGCAATGTCCGACATTGATTCAAAGAGATGGCAAATGGACGTGAAGACGGCCTTTCTGAACGGCTACCTACAGGAAGAGCTCTATATGACTCAACCTGAAGGTTTCGTGTCCGAGTCTGAAGAGACTAAGGCATGCAAGCTTCAAAGGTCCATTTATGGACTTAAGCAAGCCTCCAGGAGCTGGAACATTCGTTTCGATACTGAAATCAAAACGTTTGGTTTTACTCAAAACGAAGACGACAATTGTGTTTATCAAAAAGTCGTTGGGGATGCAGTAGTATTCCTAGTGTTATATGTAGATGACATATTACTATTCGGGAATGACACTGCAGTACTTTCTTCTGTAAAAGTGTGGTTGTCTAAAACCTTCCACATGAAAGATTTAGGAGATGCATCTTATGTACTTGGGATAAAGCTCTATCGTGATAGATCCAGAAAATTAATTGGATTATCCCAATCAATGTACATTGATAAGGTGCTAAGTAGGTTCCAGATGGAACAATCTAAGAAAGGTTTTCTTCCTGTGAGACATGGAATTCACCTTTCTAAGTCCATGGGACCTAAGACTCCTGAAGAGATACGGCTAAATGAATGAAATTCCTTATGCTTCCGCCATAGGGAGTCTCATGTATGCCATGATATGCACAAGGCCTGATATCGCGTATGCTGTGAGCATTACTAGTCGATATCAATCTAACCCAGGATCAGAACACTGGGCAGCTGTCAAGATGGTCCTTAAGTACTTAAGAAGAACTAAGGACATGTTCCTCGTTTATGGAGGAGCATCAGAGTTGCGAGTGGAAGCTTATACAGACGCAGATTTCCAATCTGACGTCGATGATAGAAGTTCCAACTCCGGATATGTATTCACTCTGAATGGTGGGGCTGTCAGTTGGAAAAGCAAGAAACAAAGTGTAATTGCTGATTCCACGACAGAGGCTGAATATGTCGCTACAGCTGAAGCCGGCAAAGAAGCGTTCTGGATGAAAAAAGTTCATTACTGAACTTGGAGTGGTTCCAACCATCACATCACCAGTAACTTTGTACTGTGATAATAGTGGGGCGATAGCTCAAGCCAAGGAACCCAGGGCTCATCAAAAGAACAAGCATTTTGATAGGCGCTTTAATATCATAAGATGATATGCTGCCGAGGGGAAAGTCAACATCCTCAAAGTTGCTTCAGCCGATAATGTAGCAGATCCACTGACAAAGCCAATGACTCAAATCCATCTTGATCGTCATATGGATAAGATGAGTATTAGATACATGGGAGGATGGCTTTGAGTGCAAGTGGGAGATTGTTGGAAGTATGCCCACAAAGCCACTCATTTGATGTAATAGCTTTTGGAATACTTAATATGTTAAACTTTTATATGTTTAACGGAAGGGCAATACTTATTATTAATCACTATTTATTGTATCATGTGTTTAAGCAATAAGAGAATCCAAGGGATGTATTTGACATAAGAGATAAGTGATCTAATGAGTTAGATTAAGGAGACCTTTCTCTTATGTTCATTCCTAAAACGTTCCTAGCCATAGGATTGCCAATTGGGCATTGACAATCCGCTAAGGTTAGTATGTGTTATGTTGACTCAAACGTGAGTATGAACTAGTCTCAAGTCATTTGGTGTTGGACACTAAGACAAACACATAGGTGCTCGAAAGAGTAATCGAGTACACTGAACTGCGATTAATGAGAGTTCAAACATACATGTCATGTACGAACTCTAAGGTTACAATATGCAAATTAGTCCTTAGACCTGAGGCATCATAGATGTCTAATGGTTAGGTCCTTGATCTTTGATCATGACAAAGGCATTCCCTCGGATTGTCCACGGCATTGTTGGGGTCATGTGATCTAGTCATGTAGGCATATGAATGCACAACAAGGGATCTCTAACCTTCCATGGTGAAAGGAGTATACTCTAAAATATGATTCTAAAGTCTTTGGCCAAAGCAAATGAATATGACTAAGGAAGATGTTCCAAATCATATTCAAGGGAATCATATAAGAAAGTATCACATTGGATAGTAGACATGAAACAAACTATCACTTAAACAATGTGGTTAAGAGTATTGTATTAGAGAAGGACCGTATTGCATTGTAATTGTAACTGGATAGGTTCTCCAACCAATTCTACTTAGCTTGGGTAACCATGACATACTGCTAGGTGTCACTCATGGTTTGTGGAAGCCCTATTGATTAGCAAACACTAATCATCAAAAAGGGAGAATTGAAATGTGGTTTCAATTCACAATCGATAGTTAAGAGTAACATCGCCCACTGCCTCGCTAATTGGAACCTAATGGATCGCACACCAAATAAGGATATATGTGAAGCAATTAAATGAAATGGATAAGCAATTAAATGGTTTAATTGAAGAATGGTCAAGATTAATTAATTAGTTAATTAATTATACGAAATGTTCGTATTGGGCTTTTAAGTTGGTTTTAGGGCTTCGGGGCCCAAAAGTGTTTTGGTCCACAAGGCCCATTATGTTTAAGTTGTATGACAACTAAAACAAAATGGGCAATAAGCCCAATAACCATATAGGCCAACCATTTAGGGTGAGGGTATGCAAGTTTGCTTAATTGCAAGTTTGCCACTCACCTAAGAAATGAAGTATAAATTCATCTTTATAGCTTTGTTTTCAATTAGGGTTTTCTAAGCTACTTGGGGATAGTTATCTAGCAAATTTACTTCCCTAAGTGATCCATTTTCATTCTCACAAATTACATCCTTGGTGAAGAGACATAGAGACATCAAACTTTTGGTGTTTTGGAGAACTAATCCTCAAATCCTCAAAGAAGCAAAGGAGCACTAAAAGGAGGGAAATCACAAGGAAGATCCAAGGAGCAAGGAGGTGACTTGAAGGCCCTCCACTTGGGTGAATCCCTTGTGTAATCAAGGATGAGCTTCAAGGGTAAAGAATCTCTAAATTCTTCATATTCTTTAATGTTGTTAAAGAGTCTTTTGGTTCACCATATACTAGGCTTTGAAAGTCATGGGTTTCATGAATTGTTTTTGGATGCATGCCTACTTTAAAGAGTTAATTGTTAGCATATGTATTCAAATGTTCATACATGTTCTTAGCTAGGACAAAATTTTTCCTTCACCGAGTGCCCCAGACAACGGAAAACGGTCTTATGAACATCGCCCTCAGTGATAAAAATCTAGTTATAACTAGCATGTCCATCCATAAAGGATAAGATCTCATGGTTCGCGGCCGCATCAATTAACAAATCTGAAATTGGCATTAGATATTCATCTTTGGGAGTTGTTAGGTTCAAATTTCAGAAATCAATGCAAATAAGCAGGGCACCATTTTTCTTTAATACTGGGACAATGTTTGCCAACCATTCGATGTATCGAGCTGTCCGAATAAACCCAGCTTTTAAAAGTGGAATGAGTTCATCTTTTATGCCAAGTTATACTTCGGTTTAGAATCGTCGAGGTGGTTGGCAGAATGGTTTACACCCAGGTTTGATTCGTAATTCGTGTTCAACCAGCGTTAGATCCAAACCAGGCATCTCATGGTAACTCCAAGCAAAACAATCCTTAAATTCTTTACGTGTTGGGGTAACAAAGTACTAATGAACAAAAGCTGTGGATCTTCAACCGTGCCACCATTTATCTCCTCTAAAGGATCTTTAACTTGAGGTTGACTATCCTCAAGCTCGACTGGTGCAGCCTGAACTTTGTCTAGTGATAGGATAGGGCTATTGTCTCATTCTGCCAAAAATTTGACTAAGTTTACGCCCAAATTCGGTTGCTTGGAAATAGCATACCAATGGGCCAGCAGTCGTTCCATGCTAGATCAAACCGCGGCCTGGCGTTTGTCATGTTTGTCTTCAAACATCAGTATCTATAATCAAGTCGGCCAACCCAAGTCTCGCTGAATCCTGATGGACAATCTTGGCGCCTACCTCGATGGCTTTCTGTACCGAAATTCAAGTCGATCGTCCTTCCTCGTTCAAACCCTGTAAGGTAATATAGTCAACGTGATCATCGTAATATTGTGCCTAAATCATATTGGCTTCAAAAAGCTGATTGTCGGCTGGATGATCCATAACGGATTTGTCGTCCCAAAAAATGAGAACTTGATATAATGAAGAGGGAATGCAATTTGCTTAATGGATCCAATCCTGACCAAGCAATGCATTATACTCGGTCTTGGAATCGACGATAAAGAATGCGGTCATGTGATTTCATCCTGCAACGCTTGCCTCCAAAGGAAACACTCCTTTGGTCTGAGACTTGTTGCCTACAAAGCTGCTCATGGTTATTCCTGATGGAATGAGTTCGTCGTTAGATCGTCGTAGTGCCTTCATGACGGATACGGGCA
Organism: Malus fusca; assembly: GCA_035220775.1. Classification (NCBI taxonomy): domain Eukaryota; kingdom Viridiplantae; phylum Streptophyta; class Magnoliopsida; order Rosales; family Rosaceae; genus Malus; species Malus fusca. The sequence goes on from CM069071.1 coordinate 30,198,185, forward strand.
TGATATTGACCGTAGCCCCACAATCGACGAAGATTTTGGAGATTGGATAGCCTTCAATGTGAGCCATGACATACAATGGCTTCAAATGTTGAAGATTAACTGAAGAAGAGCGGGGAAACATTATGGCCATAGCTGCTTTAAGTTTATCGGGTTTACTCATTTGCTCATCTTATTTGGTAGCGATGAAATCGACTTGTGTTGCTTCCTCGGCAACCACATCCCCATCCAAGGAATTTGGTTGGTGTGTGGTTGGCTGAAATTCAGTAGGTAAGACATGGACCATATTGATTTCCATATTGTTGAGGACTGAATGACCCATCGGGTCTTAGTCGTCATCCTCTGGGTTATCGAGTATGGTATCATGCTTTAGAGTGTCCTCGACCTGATCATCCCTCGCCTCATCAGGTACCTACTCTTGTGGTATGTCAACTGAACCTGTTTCATTCTAGTTGTCGTCCTCAATCTTGTTTGTTGTTGGGGTTTGATTTTATCCTTGCAGTGCTTTACGGGCTCGTTTCTCATAGGCGATTCGGGCATCCCTTGTGTCTAGGTAGGCATCCAAACGCTCCACACGATCCTTCTCATCGACCGTAAGGCCGAAAAGAGATATGGCTGAGAAGACTTCGAAATGATGTCGTAAATACTGAAGGTCTTCAAAAGAAAAAAGGAGCTCGGTGGTGTCTATGTCTGTGTACGGGTCGACCTCGAAGTCGAGGACCCAAGCTTCACATATGTGCTAGAACCTGGCTTTCATTGCTGGATCAGTAGTTTTCTGGATAATCTGTTTAGCATCAGGGCAAGTTAGTGCCAGGTCGAGGGCTTCTTGACACACCTTAGCTAGGCCGTACAGGTCATTGGCAAAATGTTTCTTACTCCAAAGATTCGCCGAGGAATGAAGGGTGTAGATTCCGCCGAACTCTTATTAACAGCTCTTGCGGGGTTAATGGGGGGAGTTTTCCTTCTGCTTCTTTTCTGAAATGCTCGAAACGAGCTTTCATCCCCCCGGGCAGAATGAGGAATTTGATGCGCTTCTCGGACTCATCAATGGTGGTTTCAAAGTCATGAGTAATTACCCTTTTCCCTTGAAGTAATTCGGCCATGACTGTCGGGGTTTGTCGGTTATCTCCACTTCCTGCTGCTTCTTTCGGCTGCCATTCGGTAGCTGAAGTGGCCTGTGCTGCCTGTCATCGAGCCATGTAGTCTATCCGCTGGCGTCGACGTTTCTAAGATTTGGATAATGCAGTATACATGCCAATGGGAGAATTGTAACTATACCAACGTTGGTCGCGTGGCTCAGGTGGCTTGAAGGTTTTTTGATTCGTCGATGAACTTAAGTTGATGGAGTTACGTGAGTGTTGGAAATGTGCCCTAAAACAAATCATATGATGATACATTACGGACATTTGACATGTTAAACTAATATAGTTTAATATAAAAGGCAAAGATTATTGTTTGAAGCCGTCTCATATAAATGTTATACGCTTAAACGATAAGTCCAAGGAATATGTAATTGGGAGAATGCGATCTAAAGAAGTTAGATTCATGAGACCATTCTCTTTCGTATACATATCCTAAACGTTCCTGATCATAGGATTGCCAATTGGGCATTGACAGTCCGTTAAGATCAGTACGTGCTATGTCTTCTCTTAGGGAAAGTGACTGGTCTCGAGTCATTGGTGTGACTGACACCAAGACAAGCATGTAAGTGCTCAATAGAGAATGAGTCCACTGTACACGATTAACAAGGAGTTCTCATACTCATGTCACATGAGAACTCATGGTTGGGATAATGCAAAGTAGTCATTTGACCTGAGGCATCATAGTTGTCTTGTGGTTAGGTCCTTGATCTTTGACTATGTCAAAGTCACTCCGTCAGAGGGTGTCCACGTCATAGTTGGGGTTAAGCCACTTAGCCATGGAGGCAAGTGAATGTGCAACAAGGGATCTCTAACCTTTAAACCGTTTGAGGGATAATACTCTATGATATGATTAAGAATCTCTGGCCAAAGTATGAATGAGATTTAGGAAATCGTTCCAAATCACATTCAACGTAATCATATAAGTAAGAGAATCACATTGGATAGTAGACATGAATAAACTATCAAACCAAACAATGTGGTCAAGAGTATTGTATTAGAGAAAGACCGTATTGAAGGAAAAATTTTGTCCTAGCTAAGAACAAGTATGAACATTTAAATACATATGCAAACTATTAACACTTTAAAGTAGGCATGCATTCAAAAACAATTCATAAAACCCATGACTTTCAAAGCCTAGTATATGGTGAACCAATAAACTCTTTAACAACATTAAAGAGAAGTAAAGATTTAGAGTTTCTTTACCCTTGAAGCTCATCCTTGTTTACACAAGGGATTCACCCAAGTGGAGGGCCTTCAAGTCACCTCCAAACTCCTTGGATATTGCTTGTGAATTCCTTCTCCTTTTGTGCTCCTTTGGTCCTTGAGGATGTAAGGAAAGGATCTCCAAAAACACCAAATATTTAGTGTCTCTAAGTCTCCACACCAAGGGTTAAGTGTGAAGATGAAATGGATGACTTAGAGAAGAAAAGATTGCTAGATTAAAGAGAGAAAGTGGCCGGCCTCCTTTGTGTAAAATGAGAGAAAGTGTTTCACCTCATTTCACCAAGAAAAACCCTAAATGAAAAATTGCTATAAAGTTGCTTTTATAACATTTTTCTTAGGTGAGTGGCAAACTTGCAATTAAGCAAACTTTCACCATCTCCTCACCATGGCCGGCCTATATGTTGTGATTGGGCTTATTGCCCATTTTGTTTTAGTTGTCATACAACTTAAACATAATGGGCCTTGTGGACCAAAACACTTTTGGGCCCCGAAACCCAAAACCAACTTAAAAGCCCAATACGAACCTTTCGTAAAATTAATTAACTAATTAATTAATCTTGACCATTCTTCAATTAAACAATTTAATTGCATATCCATTTCATTTAATTTCTTCACTATTGCCCTTACTCGGTGTACGATCCATTAGGTTCCAATTAGCGAGGCAGTGGGCGATTGTTACTCTTAACGATCGATTGTGAATTGAAACCACATTTCAATTCTCCCTTTGATTAGTGTTTGCTAATCTTCAAGGCTTCCACAAACCATGAGTGACACCTAGCAGCATATCATGGTTACCCAAGCTAAGTAGAAGTGGTTGGAGAACCTATCCAGTTACAACTACAATGCAATACGGTCCTTCTCTAATACAATACTCTTAATCACATTGTTTAAGTGATAGTTTGTTTCATGTCTACTATCCAATGTGATACTTTTCTATATGATTCCCTTGAATATGATTTGGAACAAACTTCCTAAGTCATATTCATATGCTTTGGCCAAAGACTTTAGAATCATATCTTAGAGTATTCTCCTTCCACCATGGAAGGTTAGAGATCCCTTGTTGTGCATTCATATGCCTACATGACTAGATAGCTTGACCCCAACAATGCCGTGGACATTCCGATGGAATGCCGTTTGACATGATCAAAGATCAAGGACCTAACCATTAGACATCTATGATGCCTCAGGTCAAAGGACTACTTTGCATATTGCAACTTTAGAGTTCTTACATGACATGTATGTTCGAACTCTCTTTTGATCGTTGTTCAGTGTACTCGATTACTCTTTCGAGCACCTATGTGTTTGTCTTAGTGTCCAACACCAAATGACTTGAGACTAGTCATACTCAAGCTTGAGTTGACATAACACATACTAACCTTAGCGGATTGTCAATACCCAATTGGCAATCCAATGGCTAGGAACGTTTTAGGAATGAACATAAGAGAATGGTCTCGATAATCTAACTCACTTAGATCACTTATCTCTTAGATCAAATACATCCCTTGGATTCCCTTATTGCATAAACACATGATACAATAAATAGTGTCTGACAATAGGCTTTGCCCTTCATTAAACATATAAAAGTTTAATACATTAAGTATTCCAAAAAGCTATTACATCAAATGAGTGGCTTTGTGGGCATACTTCCAACACGTATTGCATTGTAATCCTAAACTAAATAGGTTCTCCACCTCTTCCAATTAGCTTGGGTAACCATGACATACTGCTAGGTGTCACTCATGGTTTGTGGAAACCCTAAACATGTATAATCACTAAAGGGAGAATTGAAAGTAAGTTTCAATTCACAATCGATTTGAAAGAGTTTTAATCGCCCACTGCCTAGCTAAAAGGAACCTAATGGATCGTACACCGTGTAAGGTAGAGATTGAAGAAACAACGGAGATGAGCAAGGATAATTAAATGGTTTAATTATTTATGGCAAGGATTAATTAATATGTTAATTAATCAAACGAATAAAGTTAGTTTTGGACCTCAGGTTAGTTTTGGACCTCAAGGCCCAATGGGCTTCGAACGTCAAGCCCATTGACTTAAGTTGTATGACAACTTAATGACTAATAATTCACAAAGGCCAAAATAGCCCAATAAAACCCTATGGCCGGCCATATTGATAAAGGAGTGGGTTTTGGACTTATTACAAGTTTGTCACTCCAATGAAGGTAGGTATAAATATGACTTTATAGCCTTTTCTTCATTAGGGTTTCTTTTGGAGAAAAGATGAGAACGCAAGCTCCCTTTTCTCTCTAAGAGGCCGGCCGCCCTAGAGGATTTTAGCTAGCAATCTTACTTCCTCTAGGTCACTCATCTCTTCTTCAAGTCCTACCTTGGTGTGGAGACTTAGAGGTTCTCAACTTTGGGAACTTGGAGAATCCTTTCAACCATCCTCATCCAAGAAATCCATGGAGCTAAGAAGCAAGGAATGAAGGCCCTCTCCTTGGGTGATTAGCCTTTGCTTATGCAAAGAGGAATCAACAAAGGTATAAAATTTCTCAACTCACTTTGTTCTTGAGTTGAGTCTTGGTTCACATAACTACTAGGTTTTGAATTTCATGGGTAATGTTTTCTTTTGAGTGCATACAAGCATGTTTCCGCCTTTAAATGTTAATTGCATGGCATAGATGTTGCTCAAATGGACATGTTTTTCACAAAATTTCCTTCAAGTGGTATCAGAGCCTAAGTCTAGTAGTTGGTGAATCCTTTTGGGTTTTGTATTTTCATAGTTTATGATTTGAATGTTGTAATTGTTACAAGCTTTATTCTTGCTTCTTTGAATGTAAATTTTGTTAGAAAATTTGCCATCTCAAATGTTGTAGATGTATTTCTTATGAGCATGAATTTTGGAGCTAAAATTTGGTGCCATGTTTTTGGGGGAATTCGGCCAAATCCAAAGGGTGGTTATTTGGGTTCATGTTTGTCTTGTTAAAAGTGTTTTAAAGTGACGTTAGGAACCCCTAAGTGCCCTAGTATGGTAATATGTTTTTTTCCCTTAAGTTTGAGAGTTTTTGGGGTGTCTTTGGGTGAAAATTGTTCATGGAGCTCTTATGGGTTTTCATGGATGTTCTTCATTGTCCTTGTTATGTTTTTGGCAAGAACAAAAATGTTGGGTATTTTGATTCAAAGTTTTTGGTTGTTTACATAAAGTTTTGTTTATGGTGGTTGGTGTCTTTATTGTAATAAATGGTATGACATGATTTATCCTTTTTCAATCAACACCCATACCAATCACTTACACCTTTTCCTTGTTTCAAGGAACCATGTTTTATGGAAATCACTTTTTCAAACCTACCCATCACCTTTCACTTTTGTTGAAAAAAATCAAAAGTTAATGACACCATCTCTCATCCAAAACCGGTCACCCTATTAAATAGGGTACTTTTGGGGCTTTTATGCAATTACATAAAGTTTTGATACTTTTGTGTATTTGTACTTTGACCCGAAAGTTTACATTTTTACGTAAAGGCCCAAAATCACTAAAGGACAAAATGTTTTGCTCTTTTAATGAAGTTTTTGTTTTTTGATGAAATTTTTGGGTTCTAGTTGTAATTACATGAAGTAGTGGACTTTTGTGTTTTTACAAAGTGACCTCAAAAGTTTGTGTTTTGCTATATAGCCCAATGGTTGAGGTTATTGTTTTTCGGCCCAAATTAGTTGAGAACAAAATAGTTTTGTATCTTTAAATGAGAATTGGCTTTTCATTTCATTTAGCTCCATTTAAATCAATTCTATGGATACAAAAACCAAATGAAAAATGTTGTATTCAAGTTTAATTAGTTAAAGCGTTAATTAATTAAAGAAAGGGTGATTATGATCCTAAGCCTACGATAATTGAGCTATGTGAAAGACCGTCTCAAATTTGTTTGAACCATGGGAATGTGTAGATTAGATTTTGGTTGTAATTTGATATGATCAAATATTGTAAAAGAGCATAAGCTCTTCTTTACTTTAATGTAATTTGTTTTGATCAAATGTTGTAAAAGAGCATAAGCCCTTCTTTACTTTGAAGTACTTCTTTCTTGCTTTATTTGATATGCATGAAAATGAAGTAGAGGGTCAAACGCCCAATAAGAAAACACGCCTTAATGTGATTAAACGCGTAACTAAAATCAATCACCATCCCTAGACCGAGATTCAACACTAGGCTCGTGTTGGATCGAATCAAATGTTCATAGTCATCCTAAGGCCCTAAGGCAACTATATAGTCCATCAATGAATGCAAAGCTTATGTTAGTAGTACCATATACTCTTGCTTTAAAAACCGTTTTACAAGCATAGTGGGAGTATCATATACAACTAAATCAATCAAATGGACCAATAGTTGTAATAGGACCAAATTGTTTTAATAAGATTAAAATGCATGCTTATATGTGATGAGACCTAAAACCCTCAACCAAACCATTATTAAGTTGATAAGCGTGAGAGTGCTTTGAACAATCTTTCGTGGCCTTCCACCGTGATAGGCTCCGATCGTTTGCGACTCGTACACCGACTTCACCCTATCATGGGGGAGTACAAAGTGCATGCTTACACTCAAGAGGAGTTCTATATGCATACATGATGTTGTGAAGGTAGGCAACGAGAATGATCAACATCATATCATTGTGAGGTTGTTCTTGAACCCCTACTCGAACTTGCATGGTGGGAATGACTTAACTAAGTGCAATGGAGCCAACATCATATCATTGTGAGGTTTCATTCTCTAGAGGCCAAATAAGATGGGTACTTGCAAGAGATGCAAATGAGTAAGCGTACTCTCTCATTATTATTGATGCTAGCCAACATCATATCATTGTGAGGTGGGCTTGGTAATAGTGAGTCTCTCATACCCTACTAAGAGTTTCCTCCAAAACTCTCGAATTCCGATGAGGGATATGGAATTTGCCAAAAATAGTGGGTGGTGCTATTTGATTTAAAGACCCGAGTCAAATGGCTTAAAATCAATCAATTTATATTCGTTATGTATTTGTTTACCGATATATTTGCAAACGCTATCCAAAACTTGACAAAGAAAAGCCGAATGCTTTAGTTTCCGGACTTGGTACCACAATCCCATAGATTGTCTTAAATGGATTGTATATGTACCTAAGTAGTCTCATCCTCACAATCTTCCTATTGATAATGTATCATTGGAAGAACATGTTAGATAAGTCTATCATAAAGAGGACAACACAAACAACCAATGCTTATTCCTTCGTTATATGAACAAAGGAACTTATGAAGATTAGCATAAAGACAAGGACACTTTTAGTGTCATAGTTCTTCACTTACAAATCGTTGTATGAAGAAATAAGAGTTGCTTTGAACAACCCTTAGTTAATGCAAACACTAGTGCTTGTTTCTTTGTTAAATGAACAAAGAACTTGAGAAGTAAGCACAAGGGCATGGATATTTTATGTGCCATGATTCTTCACTTACAAATTGTTGTATGAAGAAATGAGAGTTGCCTTGAACAACTCTTGAAAGTTTGTAATTATGTTTAGAACATAATGGTTGGTTGACAAAAATAGTCCATCAACATGGACTTATGATGATTTTGAATCATTGAGTGTTGAAGTGTTAAACCACTTCACGAGACGGAAACTAGGCAAGGACTTCACTTTTGTGTCCCTATCCAAATGGTTCACTAAGTTTATTGTAAACTTTATAGTGAACAATAACCACACGCTCTCCAAATTGTTTGATGTGTATAACACAATTGAAATGAGTTTCAAGAGAGATAGTGGGAGTTTAGGGACCATGACTATTGTAGTTAAAGGATAAGTCAAATGAAGAAGGCGAAATAACTCCAAGGGAACAAACTTTCTTTATGAAAGGATGGACATTGGAAGGGGTATTTGCAAGAAATGTCTTGCAAGTGTCAAGAACACACCCTTCGAAGGTGTTGTTAATTGTTCTTGAATAGTTCAAAACAGTTGGTTCTTCTACTTGAATGCTTGCTTCCGTATTAGTAACTATGTTTTACAATCGTTGTAAAAGTGTGGCTAATAAGAAGTAGAAAATTAATGAGAGAAGATAAAGTACTTCACATTCGGAACGTGAATCAAATGTAGATCTCTGCGAAAGCAGGTAGTACTTACTTCCTCATATGAACTACCAAAAAAAATGGAAAAACAAAGATTGTCTTTACATTCCAATTGAATAAAGGAACTTAATTCCGTATGAGAAATGGATGTTCTTTATTAATGAATGATTAGATTATTGTAATCTAATTGATTATCTCTATAGTAGAGATGATATGATAGAGATGATTATCTCTATCGTTAGATCCGGATCCAATGCCTTCTTGCTAAAATTGTATAGAGGCAAAATGTTTGAATCTTTATTCTTTTGGAAAGGAAGAAAGAATCACAAAGTTGTTGAGGTTAATTCGCTTAGATGTTAGTGGCACTTGTCCACAACATAATACTACTCATGTTGTATGACATTCACCGAAGATCGCTCTCGGTTGGACGACTTTCAAAGCCTAGTGAATGGTGAACCATAAGACTCTTTAACAACATTAAAGAGAAGGTAAGATTTTAGAGATTCATTACCCTTGAAGCTCATCCTTGTTTACACAAGGGATTCACCCAAGTGGAGGGCCTTCAAGTCACCTCCTAGCTCCTTGGATCTTCCTTGTGATTTCCTTCCTTTTTGTGCTCCTTTGCTCCTTGAGGATGTGAGGAAAGGATCTCCAAAAACACCAAAGGTTTGGTGTCTCTAAGTCTCCACACCAAGGATGAAGTGTGAAGATGAAATGGATGACTTAGAGAAGAAAAGATTGCTAGCTAAATCCCCTCTAAGTGGCCGGCCTCTTTAGAGAAAAAAGAGAGAATAGGTTTCACCTCTTTTCATCAAGAAAACCCTAAAATGAAAATAAAGCTATAAAGTTGAATTTATATTTCATCACATGTGAGTGGCAAACTTGTAATTAATCCAAGTTTGCATCCACTCACCCTATGCCCGGCCATGTTGATGTTATTGGGCTAATTGCCCATTTTGTTTTAGTTGTCATACAACTTAAACATAATGGGCCTTGTGGACCAAAACGCTTTTGGGCCCCGAAGCCCAAAACCAACTTAAAAGCCCAATACAAACATTTCGTATAATTAATTAACTAATTAATTAACTTTGACCATTCTTCAATTAAACAATTTAATTGCATATCCATTTCATTTAATTTCTTCACTTTCATCCTTACTCGGTGTACGATCCATTAGGTTCCATTTAGCGAGGCAATGGGCGATTGTTACTCCTAACGATCGATTGTGAATTGAAACCACATTTCAATTCTCCCTTAAAATTAGTGTTTGCTAATCATTAGGGCTTCCACAAACCATGAGTGACACCTAGCAGCATGTCATGGTTACCCAAGCTAAGTAGAATTGGTTGGAGAACCTATCCAATTACAACTACAATGCAATACGGTCCTTCTCTAATACAATACTCTTAATCACATTGTTTAAGTGATAGTTTGTTTCATGTCTACTATCCAATGTGATACTTCTCCATATGATTCTATTGAATAAGATTTGGAAGAAACTTCCTAAGTCATATTCATATGCTTTGGCCAAAGACTCTCGAATCATATCTTAGAGTATTCTCCTTCCACCATGGAAGGTTAGAGATCCCTTGTTGTGCATTCATATGCCTACATGACTAGATAGCTTGACCCCAACAATGCCGTGGACACTCCAATGGAATGCCTTTGACATCATCAAAGGTCAATGACCTAACCATTAGACATCTATGATGCCTCAGGTCAAAAGGCTACTTTTCATATTGCAACTATCGAGTTCTTACATGACATGTATGTTCGAACTCTCTTTTGATCGTAGTTCAGTGTACTCAATTACTCTTTCGAGCACATATGTGTTTGTCTTAGTGTCCAACACCAAATGACTTGAGACTAGTCATACTCACGCATGAGTCGACATAACACATACTAACCTTAGCGGATTGTCAATGCCCAATTGGCAATCCTATGGCTAGGAACATTTTAGGAATGAACATAAGAGAAAGGTCTCGTTAATCTAACTTACTTAAATCACTTGTCTCTTAGATCAAATACATTCCTTGGATTCCCTTATTGCTTAAACACATGATACAATAAATAGTGATGAACAATAAGCTTTGCCCTTCATTAAACATATAAAAGTTTAATACAATAAGTATTCCAAAAGCTATTACATCAAATGATTGGCTTTGTGGGCATACTTCCAACACTAACAAATGTTGTTTTGTTGGGTAGTTCATTGTAATCCTACAATATGATTTGCCTAAGTGCAAATGAACAAGAGATAGAACTCAAAGAATGGGTTCTTTGAGAGACAAGATGATAATCAACAAATATAACAACCTAGTTCCTACACCACAAGCTCCAAGGTAGTCGAGAAGGATTTATAAATTGTCTCAGTTGAATGGTTTGAACTTTATGACTGTCATAGAGTTACACCTCTTAATTCGAAAGAAATAAGAATGAAAATCCTTATGACTACATCGAGTGTATATACGACATATACTCAAGGAAATGGTAAAGTACCATTTGACCCGAAATAATGAAACCTTCATAGCTAATTGGTAGCTTAAGGTGACTACAATCAAAGAGAATGGTTGACTTGGAAGAAACCATCTTTGACATAGTCTTGGTTTCAATTAATTCAAAGATTGCTAGCTACAACTAAATGGTGATTCAATGTTTGGACATAATATGGGTTTCCGAAACCATTATTAAGATAGTCTTGATAATATATGTCTGAAACTATGAATCACAAAACATGTAAGTTGTAGAGATCCATCCATCATGAATCTTAGCAAGCTAGTGGGAGCTATAAGCGTCTTATGAGAGAAAGATCAAATCGTTTGATTTCTCATAAAGATGTAAATGAATATTTTGTTTACTAGGTTTACAAAAGATTAGTGGGAGTTAATCATGTTCCTAAATTTGAATATATATATATACACACACATATATGATATATTAATTTTGGAAAGAATACTTCTTCATTAAAGTTATGACTTTAAACATTCTATAATGATAGAATGTATATGGGAGACATAGTCTATAAACATGGGATGGAAATCTATAATGATAGATTTCAGGATATAATTGGATTATATCAAGCCCTAATGATAGACAAAAGATGCTAGGAAGTTTATCATATGATGATAAACTTCAATCAGAAGAACAACTCTAGTGAGACTAGGAGGTAGCACTTCTCAAAGGGAACGTACCTTTTGACTCCCAAAGAAATAATGCGTAAATAGAATCCTTTATGTATACGCAGAAAGGTGATTTATGTATTTCATATTGTATGAAAAACGTTGACATGACGATATCAATTCAAGCCCAGGATCAGAACCATGGCAATTGTCAAGTGAATCCTTAAGTATTTGAGAAATAATAAAGGATGGATTCCTCAAGAATGAGGAAGAATTAGAGTAACGTAATGGAAGCGTAAATGTATTAGATTATGAATCTAATCCATCATTGGATGTTTCTTCATTATGACTAAAGAGATATTTGGATGGAAACATTAAAAGTAATGACTTTAGTGTGTTCCATTGTAAATGCAAAATATATTGCCATATAGAAGCTTACAACAATGTTGTTTGGATGGGAAAGTTCATTTATGAACTCTCTATTCGGTTCCAACCAGAAAGTGTCTCCAGTGTACCGACACTATGACACTAATGGGGCGATAGCTCAAGCCAGGGTATCAAGGTCTCATCAAGATCCGAACTCAAATGAGAGACTAAACCACATGATTAAGAATCATGTATAATGGTGACGTCGTTATTCTCAAGGTTGCTTCTATGGATAACATATAGATATCCATTGTCTAGGCCTACTACTCAGCCATTTTTGAAATGACTACAGAAGAGGTATCATCACAGATGACCAAGCTGATTGGCTCTAGTGCAAGTGGGAGATTGTTGGAAATGTGCCCTATAACCAACCATATGATGATACTTTACGGACATTTCACATGTTAAACTAATATAGTTTAATATAAAGGGCAAAGATTATTGTTTGAAGCCGTCACATATAAATGTTATACGCTTAAACGATAAGTCCAAGGAATATGTAATTGGGAGAATGCGATCTAAAGAAGTTAGATTCATGAGACCATTCTCTTTCGTATACATATCCTAAACGTTCCTGATCGTAGGATTGCCAATTGGGCATTGACAGTCCGTTAAGATCAATACGTGCTATGTCTTCTCTTAGGGAGAGTGACTGGTCTCCAGTCATTGGTGTGACTGACACCAAGACAAGCATGTAGGTGCTCAATAGAGAATGAGTCCACTGAACACGATCAATAAAGAGTTCTCATACTCATGTCACATGAGAACTCATGGTTGGATAATGCAAAGTAGTCCTTTGACCTGAGGCATCATAGTTGTCTTGTGGTTAGGTCCTTGATCTTTGACTATGTCAAAGTCACTCTGTCAGAGGGTGTCCACGACATAGTTGGGGTTAAGCCACTTAGCCATGAAGGCAAGTGAATGCACAACAAGGGATCTCTAACCTTTAAACCGTTTGAGGGAGAATACTCTATGATATGATTAAGAATCTCTGGCCAGAGTATGAATGAGATTTAGGAAATCGTTCCAAATCACATTCAACGTAATCATATAAGTAAGAGAATCACATTGGATAGTAGACATGAATAAACTATCAAACCAAACAATGTGGTCAAGAGTATTGTATTAGAGAAAGACCGTATTGCATTGTAATCCTAAACTGAATAGGTTCTCCACCTCTTCTGATTAGCTTGGGTAACCATGACATACTGCTAGGTGTCACTCATGGTTTGTGGAAGCCCTAAACATGTATAATCACTAAAGGGAGAATTGAAAGTAAGTTTCAATTCACAATCGATTTGAAAGAGTTCTAATCGCCCACTGCCTCACTAAAAAGAACCTAATGGATCGTACACCGTGTAAGGTAGAGATTGAAGAAACAACGGAGATGAGTAAGGATAATTAAATGGTTTAATTATTTATGGCAAGGATTAATTAATATGTTAATTAATCAAACGAATAAGTTCGTTAAAGACCTCGGGTTAGTTTTGGGCCTCAAGGCCAAATGGGCTTCGAACGTCAAGGCCTAATGGGTTTCGAACGTCAAGCCCATTGACTTAAGTTGTATGACAACTTAGTGACTAATAATTCACAAAGGCCCAAATAGCCCAATAAAACCCTATGGCCGGCCATATTGATAAAGGAGTGGGTTTTGGACTTATTACAAGTTTGCCACTCCAATGAAGGTAGGTATAAATGTGACTTTATAGCCTTTTCTTCATTAGGGTTTCTTTTGGAGAAAAGATGAGAACACAAGCTCCCTTTTCTCTCTAAGAGGCCGGCCACCCTAGAGGATTTTAGCTAGCAATCTTACTTCCTCTAGGTCACTTATCTCTTCTTCAAGTCCTACCTTGGTGTGGAGACTTAGAGGTTCTCAAATTTGGGAACTTGGAGACTCCTTTCAACCATCCTCATCTAAGAAATCCATGGAGCTAAGAAGCAAGGAATGAAAGCCCTCTCCTTGGGTGATTAGCCTTTGCTTATGCAAAGAGGAATCAACAAAAGTATAAAATTTCTCAACTCACTTTGTTCTTGAGTTGAGTCTTGGTTCACATAACTACTAGGCTTTGAATTTCATGGGTAATGTTTTGTTTTGAGTGCATACAAGCATGTTTCCGCCTTTAAATGTTAATTGCATGCCATAGATGTTGCTCAAATGAACATGTTTTTCACAAAATTTCCTTCACCGAGCCTATCGAACACTTTTTGGCACTGGCCTCCGTCGAGTTCCTTTGGAGGTGTTACCATGGCCTTGGATGGTTGTCGTGGTGTTGGAGCCTAAGGTGGTCTCTCCTTTGGTTCGGTTAGGACGACGCATGCTTTACAACTGCTGCATAAAACCATCGGTCCATCAATTTCTTCTGCACTGGAGTCTGACATAGATTCGACTATGGTCGGCCCTGAAAACTTTGTGGGTGGTTCGTTGGAAAATAGATCAATCTTGAGTCGCAGCCGAGAGTTCTACTTTTGGACATGTTGTATTAGAACGAACTCAGCCTTACCTTTCCTTTTGCTCTTGGGAAAATGAGCATCTACCATGCCAACTGTCGCCGAGGGGAAGGGATCAACGTCAACAGTCATTTGTTTTTCAGGAAATTTGAGCTTGCCTTTATCAATCCAGCTTTGAATAGCATCACGGAACAAGACGCAGTTGTTTGTGGTATGCTTATTCGAGTTATGGTACTTGCAATAAGTTTTTCCTTTCAACTCTTCGGCCTTAGGAATGATGTGTCCTGGCTGAAGTTTGATAATCTTTGCCAGCAACAACTGGTCGAAATTGCATCAGCCTTGGTGATATAAAAAATGTAAATTTTTGATGTTTTAACTTTCTCTTCAGAGGCCGAGCGGGTTCTGGCATCCTTGGAATTAATTTGAGCCAATGCCTTGCAAACGTATGGTTTATCTATCACTATCTCGACTGCGTCCACACTGACATATTGGGAATCCTCGCCTTCGGCCGATGCGTAGCTAACCGTTGGGTTTTTGTAAATCGTTCCCCGGGATGGGGACTTCGAGATCTTTTCCTCTCGGAGCAAATAATCATATTGCCCGACGTGCTGGGCCAGTTTGTACATATCTTGGAAATTTGCCCCCAAAGAATTTCTTTTTATATTCCACATCCAAGCCGTTCAGAGCGATTCTGACAAATTCAACTTCAGGGAAAGGTACTCGGCACCAGTTTCTAGCCGATTTGAACCTCGTTAAGTATTCCATTGGTGATTCGTCAAACGCCTGAGCCATTCTAGCCAATGATGAGACTGACATTTCTATCCCCGGCCGATAGAATTGTTCATGGAACGTTTCGACCAGTTCCTCCCAACTCTAGATGGAATTAGGCGAGAGGTTAATGTACCACGCGAATGCCGAGCCTGTAAATGAGATGTTGAATAATCGCAGTTTGTGGAAGTCACTATTCACATCTCCGTATTGCGCAGTGAACCGGGCCACGTGTTCTAACGCGGACATGGATGATTCTCTAGCAAAAAGGCTGAAGTCAGGGATCTTAAAGCCTTTGGGATATTCAAACTTTTCCACATAAGCTGGATATGGATGGATAAATTTCGAGAACTTTGGCCCCTTTTTCAAGGCTGAATCGATCATCCTTCGGACCTCGATCATATCGACGTATGTTGTTTCCACTTTCTAGTCAGATTCATCTGTCCTGCTGCTTGATCCTTCTCTTTTTTCCAAGTCAATTGCATTGAGCAGAATAGATCATGTTTCGGCCTGTAGCGGATTACTCTTGAATGGAAGTTGTCGGGACTGATCAATAGGCCCACCTTCGAAAACTCTACTAACCAGTAGTTCGAGCAATCTGGTATGTGTATCACCATTATTTCGTATCACCTTGAGCAAACTGTTCATTTTTTGGCTAACTGTCTGTTCAACTTGCCGAGATTACTCGTCAAGTCGTCTTCGAAGAAACGACCTAGTTGGGGGATCAGAGCCTTCACCATCATCTTCATCGTAGTCCTCTGTTATCCCTTCAATGAAGACACCTGCGGTTTTGTTGGGAATTTCTGTGTTCCAAGGCTGGGTACCGACACAAACATCCTTTTCTCGGTGTGTTACACTTACAGCCTCTGGTGTCACAGTAACAAGAGGGTTTTGTGCATGTGACAAATTCTGTCCAGAGCTCTAAACTGGTAGGTCGATCATTGACATTCCCATGATTGTTTTCTTTTTAACCGATTGTGTTTCGATGGGCCTGAACTTCGTAGTTTTAGCACTTGGTCCCACTGGGTGTGCCAAAATGTTGACCCTAAAAAACTACCAAGTCTACATGGTGCGCAAGCCGAGTTATTAAAAAGCTAACTATGTCATTCAGTTGTGTGCGGGGCGTGCCAACTCGTTGGCCGAACTCGGCCGAGGAGTAGAATATGTGCGTGGCGTCAGGCGAGCTGCTAACTTCTTAATCTTGCGACTGCGGCCGAAGAAGGAACATGTCTCGGCCTTCAGGTTCTAGAGCCTGAAGACAAGGTTGCTAGTTCTACGAAGTTCACAAATCGTCGGCGCTGGATTCGGTCACAGTGATTATATTTGTAAAAGTATAAGCACGCCGAATCGACACCAAACTATATGGGCACAAGTACTCAAAGCAAATGTGGGTCTTAATCGTAAACGTAGTTCGGCCGTCAAAATGTCGAACTCTAAATCCCACTTGTGAGTATCCAATCATAAAACAACTTGGCGTTCGATGCGCCGAGCCTAGTAATCTATAACACCTCACTTCGCCGAGAAGGCTAATGAGATGACCTCTGCCAATAAGGATTCGAAAATCCTTCTCAACCGAGACTTGGATAGATAATTAGTCGGCCTCAACGCAATGTTGTTTATCCAAACTAAAGGTGCTCCGTAGTTGGCTGATTCTACGGCAACAGTGTTGTTTATCCAAACTGAAGATACTCACCGGTTGCCTTCACAGTGCTGTTTATCCAAACTGAAGATTTGTCGGCGAAAAATAAAAATCTCAAGATTGTTGAGAGGTTTCGCGTAGAGCGAGAGTTTGCATAGGGCAGTTTATGTGTTGAGTTGGAGGGGCTTTAGAATGATGCACCCCTTCCTTATTTATAGCAGCCAACCTTATCATGGCCGAACCAAAACTATACGCGGATTAGGATTCTTTATCCTAATCTAACCACGTCTCAGCCACTCCCACCTCCATTAGGACTTTGAACCAAACTCTTTATCCAGCCGCAATCATTTCTCAGATCTCAGCATCCTCATTCCATTAAGACTCCTTATCATACTAGGACTCGACCCATTTGCTCTTATCCAGTCCAATCCTTCTTGCAATAGGACTCGACAGACCTGACTGGGCCGCTTATGACCACTGGACGGCCCATAGTATTTTATTCAAAGCTTCGGACCGAACATAAACCTACGCTCGGCCCAATAATATTATTTTGGGCCCAAACAATATGACAAAAACACTTTCAGATTTCGTTTTAGTGACATGCCCGGTTTCCCAGTCTTCTAGTGTCATCACTTGGAACGTAGCTAGCGAGTCTTCCTTCCAAGATTGAACTTTCTGAATCCTTTAGCATTGATATATTTTCCCTGCTTCTGGTTCCTTTAGCATTGATATATTTTTCTCCTATCATCGAAGCTTCTACAAAGAAAGAAATAATCTTACTGTTGCACCTTAGGTATTCAAAATTCTGAATTTTATAAGGTATGCATGTAGTGCATGCAACTCGATCAAACGGAAGATCAGCTGACTATTTACCATCACCAACAAAATCTAACATATCCAATTTAATATTTTTTTATAGATTTTATATGAGCAAATATTTGGGTTAGACGATGACTTGAATTACAAACCTCTTAACAACGAAATTCCGATTTAGACAAGTAGTCTTTAGGTATTGCATCACATTTTTTAAGGACCATGGGCATCGGGTGTAGACATACTAAGTAGGAATTAATGTTGTTGCCGTGTCCACACAGTTTTAGGACCATATTTGGGTCTTGTTTTTCTTTTCCTCTATATCCTTCGATACATTACATCTCATTAATACATTGTTTTATGAAGTCGAAAAAGACGAAAGTTGGTAGTGGGATATTGAGCTCCAACATTGTCGATTATGTTAGTATATAGGGGGATATTATCCTTGCATCGAGGCAACGTACATATTTCTTAATGTATCTTCACCGTATAAATTTAATATTCGAAATTATTAAATTTTTTAATCTTTATTTCAAGATCATACCTACAAGAAAAATATTGGAATCGAATATCGTTTAGTCATTTAAAATTATCAGAAAATAAATGGTTCATCATGATTCATCAATATGTTTGTTATTAGTACTTACCCCGTTGAGCTGTTCTAAATACTTTTGGATGCATAAACCATTTTTAATTCGAATGTTTTAATTTTTTTTTTTTTTGGGTAGGGATGATTTTAAATGAAGATTAGAAATTGAAGATTTTTATTGTAAAATTTATATGGTGAAGATACACTAGCGAAGTGTGGAAGTGCATTCTCCCAATGGGGAAATCCTTCTTAAAACATTTACTGTAGATTTACAAATTTATTCTTATGATCAGAACCATTCACAGTATGAAACACTTTGTAAAGATTTTCTCTGTAAATTGATCAAGTAAAACTAAGATCTTTTAGCCAATAAATTATTGCAAATAGATAAATTGTTTGTAGTCTGTTTACCAAATAATTTCTTTTCTACAGTCCGATGACCAAACAATCTCACATATTACTTTTTCTTTTTTATCAAAATAATCTTTACATTATGTTTATTAGCGCCAAATATCGTGAGTGGGCCCTCGAAGGATTTTGCAGAGGAATATCATTCCCAATTTATTGTGAAGCAAAATATTGTTACTCCATTCTCGCATTGCAATATCGCATTTTGACTTGCTAAAGTGGCAAATATTCATCCACAAATGAATAATGTTTATTTTTCTGAATAGTTGTTCAATGGCCGTGCAGAAGATGTAAACATTTCCTTGTAAATTTATTGAAATGATTATCAGGAAAAAAAAGAGGGTGAAAAGGTAAATTAGTCTTCTATCACACAAAAAAAATGATGGGCAATAATGTAATTTCACATGTTCAATTTTTTTACTATTTTTTATTGAAGAATCACCTACAGGCAAGGTCTTAAATATCGATATTATCGGCGATATTTCGCCGATAATATCGTTTTTTTTTAGAGGGGGATATTTTCACACGTATCCACCTTATTTTCGTCAATATATCGGGATAATATCGATAATATCGGTAATATCGGGATAATATCGGTAATATCGGTAATATCGGGATAATATCGATAAAATAAACATAATAATTCAGTGTGTGTGTGTTATGATAAGTTACATAATATAATATATAATATATATAATATAAATCCCCAAACGAGCCAACTTTTGACAACTTTTGACAACTTTTGACCAGACAAAAAGTAGTGGTGGTTGGTTTCATACTCAAAACCGTGTGCCACTTCCAACTCTTTCACATTCGGAGTATCAGACCTTTTCGTTTCTTCTTCTTCCCTTAGCCCTTTCAGAGCCTTTCCAGAGCGCTTTCAGAGCTTCAACACAAAGGGTTCCATATTTCAGGTAAGTTTACAAACTTATATTTATATTATTGTAATTTATACAACAACAAAAAAATTTGTGTGGACCCGTACATGTGATCTAAGAACCAAATAATATTTGCATGTTAATTTTTTGAAGTAATTAAGTAATGTTGTATAATTATTCCCTAGGATAATTTTAATATGTTTAATGTTATTTATTATTTTATTATTTTATTAATATTAGGTTTTATTATCAAATTGGATTATTATTCATTAATATTTGGTTTTTTTATTATGAAATTGGATTATTATTCATTAAATTGGATTATTGACACACCCCGACCGAGGTCAAGGCATGCTGGCCGTCACGTGAGAGTGACGTAGCCATGTGCACAGTGCGGAAGCGATAAAGATAGCAAATATACGAATAATTAAAAACCAGATTATTCAAGTGCACTACTAAACAGGAAGTGATAGGAGTTAATTACAACAGTAAACACTCCTAATTCAGAGCATAAAGTCTAGGTGCAGTCCAGTAGGACAAGTACTAGTTACACAGTACCAGGAATGTCCTACTATTAATCAAATAGGTCAGAACTGCCGAAGATCCCGAGCCACCAACAACAATCTTACTTAGAACCTGGAGGGGCGTAAAATAGAAAACGTGAGTGGGCAAAAACAAATGTTTTACAAAACCATTTCATTTATTAACATAACTAACCCCTCGCTGTAAAACATGTATAATTTTCCCAGAATCAAGATATAAGCATACACAGATATAAATATATCTGAAATCATAACAATTCAGTTCATACTTCACATAGTCATATTCATACGTATATATGCCATGCCAATATATAATAGAGTAAACAATTCAGGTAAGAATAATTTCATAGAAATGTAATATATTAGCCGGAACCCCTGTGGTAGTCTGTACGGCTGAATTCATAGCTCAAACTCAATCTAGCCGGAGTCACTACTATGACCTATACGACAATATACTGCACATAAGTCGGAACCACTAAAAAGGGTCTGTACGACAAGGTTGGGTGTAATATAATTATGCTCAATTCTACTATCTCAATGCTAGCTGTGCGATAATACGTTAGTCACCTACGAGTCGGAACCACCTATAGTGGTCTGTACAACAAGACTGTGCACCTAATTGGATCCAATGTGAGCATATGGTGCGGGAGGTGACATAATATACAGGCCTGTGCCAACTCTTTCTGGCTAAATCGCAATCACCCGGGGTGCAGGTTTATGAGCTCATCGTTTCTCAATCATATCTCATATAGACAATCAACATGTTCAACTCATTTAGTGAATGGTTGCATCTAACCTCTCGTTAGACTGCCTACGTACCCTGAACAGGGATCAAGCCGTTTGTAGTTCACCTACTCAAACATAGCTTACCTGAACTTACCTGTGCCTCCACAGCACCACAATTATATATATATGCAAACATGAAATGCATATTCAGAATATAAAGGCATTTGGCATATTATTTCAAAGCATACTTTCATTTAAAACACATTTATGGGAAATATATCAAGTATATAATGATATACTGAAAACAAAAGCCCACTCACTGATATGTCGACGAGTCATAACCCCCGAGTCGCCCGTGGATACGCTCGTCCTCGGGATAAGTCTCACCTATATGCGAATTAACTATAACGTTATTTTAAAGCACATAGGCAAAACTAGCTAATAACTTCTCATACATTGCTCAAAATGGGTATATGAATATACCACGGTGATCTACACAACCTCAGGATCATCCCCATATTTTTAGAATTAATTTTGGACCTCCCACACGCCGCCACGCGCCGGCAAGGGCACGGCAAAACTCGCCCCCACGCGCGGCCCAAGCCTGACGGATTCCCTAACCACCGTTAGGGAATATTCCGTTAAACCTAACAGATTCCGCTACATTTGACTAACGGCGTGAGAATATTCCGTTAGACTTGACGGAATATTCTTCCATCTCCTACCTCCAGCTCCGGCAACCGTAGCCGGCGCCGGAAACTGGGCAATATTTCAAACTTCTTAATCTCACTCATTTCTTCACCATTTTTCATGCAATTTGTACCAAAATGAAGCTTAGGAGATAAAGAATCGCGTTATACCTTTTTCACACCTCGAATCACGTGAAATCACGTCGGAGAAGTCCTCAAACTCCGACGACCTCTACAAAGCTCCGATTTCGAGCTTCCCACGATTCAAATCCTACCAACGATGCACTTCGAGCATTGTGAGAACCTCCTTGAGCTCACTATGGTCCTAAAATTCACAAAAACTCAAGGGTTTAAAAGTTGGTGAATAGTGCCACCCTCGGAGGTTCGATTTCCATGGTTTCCTTACCTTCAAACATAGTCAAAACTCATCCAAAACACTTAGGAGGAAGATGAGATACCTTTACAAGCCTTGAAATGGTTTGAAACCTCCATGAACTGGTTTGGTGTACTGTACACCCACGGCTCCCTTTCAAACTAGGGTTTCTCGAAGGTTTCCTTGCTTAAAATGGGTACCACTCGACTCGTAAAGACCTTTGGAACCCATTGGAGACCTCAGAACCTTCGATCCGTGTAGATTTTAGGTTTGCTTGTGTGTGTCCGTACAAGTTCGAAGAGAGAGAGAGAGAACCGAGAGGGAGAGTACGGGAGAGGAGAGAGAGAATGGAGGAGTGATGTGTGTGGTGCAAAACTAGTCAACAACCCAATCACAACCCAAAGTTTCTTAGTTCCTAAGTGGTTCCAAAAACTTAGGAAAACTTAATTAGTCCCATTCAAAACAAATCACACACCACAACATTTTAACGTCCAAGGGCACTTCCGTCATTTCACATCAATAGGAATAAAATAGTACCCATCTCCGAGACGGGTTGTGACAATTATTATTAAATTGGATTATTATCAAATTGGATTATTATTCATTAATATGTTTAATATTAGGATTATTTTATTATCAAATTGAATTATTATTCATTAATATTAGGTTTTATTATTCCATATTATTTTTATAATTACTTAAATTCTTACAATCATTTTCTTTACTTCGTATTTAATTCTTCTATAGAATAACTTTATTATTTAGGTTCTCTTATATAACCGTCATCACTACTATATTTTTTGGCCAAAAAATATATGCCTAATTTCCATGAAAAATAAATATAGGTATGTTTAAGATGTCAAGTGGAGTTACTATACGTGATCCAGCTTGGGAACATGGAGACCTAATAGACGGAAACAAACATGGCACAATTTGCAAATATTGTGGTCGGGTAATGAAGAGTGGTAGAGTGACACGACTTAAGTACCATCTTAGTGGATTAGATCCAGGAAATAATGTCCAACGATGCGATAATGTCCCCCCAGAAGTGAAGGCATTCATCACCGCATTATTAAAAAATAAAAAACACCAGAAGGAAAAGAAAACACATGGAATGGAAAATATTTGAGCTGGCCTACTAGGAGAAGTCATTGGCCAAGCGGTTGACAGTGATGATGATGACGATGAGGACGAATGTGATGATGACATAGGACCTGAAGAACGACGCAATTTCAAACAAGCATTACGTGCCTCAAAATAGTCAACATGGGAAAGAGAACACCTTCATAAAATTCCTAATAGAGCACAAGGTTCCGGGACAAGTGGTGGTGCACAAATGAGACGGGGAGCAAGTGTTAAAGAATCACAACCAACACCACCAATAGCCCCAAGTTTATATAAGTCATCCAAAGCACGTCAAAAGAGTGTTTGGAGTTATTTCACTGGAGGTAATATGAAGGAGGGAATGGGGCGTCTCATTAGCAAGTTCTTTATCTATGAAAATGTCCTTGCTGAGAAGGCATTATCACATCATTTCAAAAATATGGTATTGGGATGTCAACAGGCCGGTGTTGGAGTACAACCTCCACTCCCTATGAGGTAAGAAACAAATATTTGGAAATGGAGTATAAAGACATTGGCGAGTATGTTAACAAGTTGAGGTCAAAGTGGAAACTAATGGTTGCACAATCATGTGTGACGGATGGACTGGCTCGACCAGATTGTCTATCATAAACTTCATGGTATACTCCAAGGGAAAGACAATTTTTTTGAAGTCCATTGATACTTTAGACCATATAAAGAACTACAAGTATATTTACAAATTATTGAGGGATGTAATCATGGAGGTGGGAGAGCATAATGTTGTCCAAGTCGTGACCGACAACGGTTCTGCATTTGTCAAAGCTGGAAAAAAGTTAATGAAGGATCATAATGTGTTTTGGACATCATGTGCATCACATTGTATTGATCTCATGTTTGAGGCAATGGGGAAGAGAGAGAATATTGCTAATGTCGTAAAAAGAGCTAGAACGATCACAAATTATATTTACAATCACGGTTGGTTGTTGGCAAAGATGCGTGAATTTTGCAAAGGAGAAATTATTCGTCCAGCTACCACTCGATTCGCTACCAACTATATTGCATTAGACAGCCTACTTAAGAAGAAAGCAGGGTTGAAGCAACTATTCACTAGTGACGATTGGGCCAACCACAATTTCAGCCGCTCAAATGCAGGTCGTATGGTGGAAAGTATAGTGCTTGATCATGCTTTTTGGACTCAATCAGAACATGTGTGCCAACTGTTTGAACCTCTTTACAAAGTTTTACGGATCGTTGACACAGAAGTGTATCCTACTATGGGGGCAATATATAAGTTGATGCGTGTAGTGAAGGAGGACTTGGAAAGAAAACATGGTGCAAGGTGGGTCATAAAGATAATTGATGACCGATGGTATAAAACATTATACCACGATTTGCATGCAGCATGTATAAATTATGTCATAATTTGCAATTCATTTCTTTAGTTGCATAAGTATTATTTCTCTTATTAGAGTATGTGTTTCTTTGAATAGCATATTATTTGAAACCTCGATACCAATACAGACCCGGTGTTGGAGATGATGGTATCCTTATACGTGTTGTACATAATGTATACTTTAAATTAGACCCTGCATCACCAGCAGTTGGCCAATTTGGAAATGAGGTAAACAATTACTTAAATTATAATAATTACATTGTTGGATTAAACTAACACGATTTATTGAATTCAGCTAACATGGTTTAAAGATGCAATAAGAACTTTTGGAGAACCAACATCAGTTGCTGCTCGAACAAAAATGTCTCCTTGTGAGTGTAAACATATTTCACTATCAGTTTATAATAGAATTTGTTGGAGTTATTAGGCTTATCAACATTGTTTTTCATTATAGCTGAATGGTGGATCATGTATGGGACTGATGCACCAACTGTGAGAAAGTTAGCAATCAAAGTATTATCATAAATAGCTTCCTCATCTGCTTGTGAAAGAAATTGGAGTACATTTGCACTCATACACACAAAGCAAAGAAATAGGTTGGCTCATAGTAGGTTGGAAAAATTAGTTTATTGCTACTACAACATGAAGCTTCAAATTCGAGATAAGGAAGAAGAAATAGATCATGTCGACCGTGGTGACCCACTAAATGTGTTTGATATTGTTGTTGAAGATGATGATACAAAGGGTAACCAACTTTATCAATGGATTAGACCTCTTCATTTAGATGATGATGAAGGCAACCCAACTCTAAGAGTTGCTGAAAAAGCACGTAATTAAGGGATAAATGTAGAAAGGGTATTAGAGGATGAGGTGGGATCTAGCAGCGCTGACTCTTTCGAAGAACTTTTGCGCCCAAGACCAAGAAACATTGGAATTCCACCTTCTTCCAATCTTACACAACCACAAGATCCTGCTGATACTAATGATAGCTCTAGTACAAGATCAGGAGACTCACCTACGACCAGAGGTGGGAATGATGAAGGATATAGTGGAGCTGGAGGTAGTGGTGGATATGGAAACTATGTTGGACCACATCCCGGATTTATGAGCCCCTTCACTGGTGAGGCAAACTTCACGCATGCAACACAGGATGAGGACCATGGCAGTAGGCGGGCAGGACCAAGAATTGGTGTCATAGGGAAGGACTATACTGGTAGAGAAAGAGGCAAGGGGACTTTGTCAAGTCAAGAAGATGACTTGTTATCTATAACTTCGGACTCTGTTAGACTGAGAAGTAGTAACTATGGTTATACTCATAACCAACCATTTCCCTACCCTTCATATCCCATTCCTGTTGGGACGGAATCGAGCAACTCATGGAAAGAATCTGAGACTCAATCTTCAAATGATTTTGCTTATGGATAACGTCAACCAATCTCGGATCCATATGGGTGGCATGTTAACAATTACATGCAAAACTATTTTGGGGATTATCATTTGATGACTACTCTTCACAATACACTTACTCTACACATAGAGATGATGAAGATAGTGAAAATTTTGAACCTTATAGGAACTCTATGCGATACTAAGTCACTCATGTATCTTACCATGCAATGTATAAAGTGTAAAATATTGTACTAATTCATTATATATAAACGATTATGGTGTGTTTAAACTTCTTTCATTAATTACTACATATTTTCTACACTCACAATGTTTGCCAGCCCGCTATATAATCAACTTAAATCAGTTAAATTCATCATGCAATGCATTTCCTTCCAATTTTTTGTGATAAACTAATAGATAATTGACTAAATAAACATCCCGCAAAGTTTCAATAAAAATTTCCAGGTTTTTCTTACAATTTCCGTGGTTTTTATTCAATTTTTATCGATATCGATAATATCCCGATATTTCCATCGAAATTTCCGTGTTTTTGGACTACCGATATTTCCGATATCAGCGATATTTTAGACCTTGCCTACACGTGATGTTAAAATACCTCCAATATTAAAAATTAAAAATTAAAAATTAAAAATTAAAAATAGAAACCTCCCACTCTCCCAATGTTCTCTCTCTCCCTCTCTCCTTCTCATTTTGTAAAAAAAATGTGTTCTTACACACAAAATGTATAGACAAATGCTAGTAGTTATTTATAATAACGAAATCCAAACCCCAACTATGCGTGTCGCATAGCTAACAGAAAGGGGAAAGACCCTTGTATGCGGGCAGGGGTATTTGGTTCCATCATTGAAGCGGCCCAAAGAGCCATTACCACAATCCACATAAAAAGTTAAAACAAAATAGTAAGAGTCTGTTTGGTACACTACTTAAATCCCAACTTTTTAAGCTAAAAAATAATTTTCAAGTTTTAGGCCTTAAAAACTTGTTTGGTATGACTATTTTAAAAAACTGAACTCAAGACTAACTCAAAAATATAGTATATTCTCTAAAAACACAAAAAGTGAGTTTTTAAAGTTTTTAAACTTAAACTCACTTCTTTCTTTTCTCTCCCTCCTCCCCTCTTACTCCAAATCTATCTCTCTTTTCTTCTTTCTCTCTCCCCCTTCTCTTTTTTTTTTTTTAATACATTTTTTGTCTCTCCTCCAATCCGCTCTCTTCATTCTCTCAGTTCTTTCTCTCACTCATCTTCCTCTCCATCTCCTCTGATCCTCTCACTTCTTTCTCTTTCCTCCAATCATTTCTTACTTTTTGTCGTCCTCTCTCCTCTTTCTTTCTTGACCCCCTCTTTTTGGATCTCTTTGTCTAGTTTAAGTTGTAAGATTCAAAACTTTTAAATCACACACCAAACAAGTTTTTAAGCCTTAAAGAAAATTGTTTTCAAGAAAAATTCTTAAGAAATGTTTTGAGAAATTATAAAAAATTTCAAATACGATACCAAACAAGCCCTCAACTTTTCTGTTGTTTTTGGCATTTCTTTGCTAGTGAGAGGTGAGGGTGGGATTTGGATCCCATTTGGATCTTCTTTATTAGGATTTTAAGAATACTCACATTTTATTTGTTTATTGTACATCGTGTGGCTAGAAATGATTTTAAATTTTTTATTTATAATTAAATATAATAATATTTAATTAAAACTAATCGCACGATGTACAATAAATAGCATCATGATCCGTGAGGATGGAGCATTTGCTTTGGCCTTTGGGGGTCCATCATAGAACTCTCCACTCCCTCTGCATCACAAAAGTGCACAAAATCCGACGTTCCCCCTTGTAGTATTTCTAAGTACGTAACTACTGTTTGTCATTGTCTCTCTCTCTCTCTCTCTCTCTTCTGACCTTCTGACTTTTATCACCGTATCTTTCTTGTCCTTTACCCAGAAAAAAAGTGATCCAGATTGAATGGATTGCAAACTTACAGTCTTTAGATAGGAGAGACGATGGACATAGAATAGAAGAAAATGGAAAGAATGTGATCAGAAGTAACAAAGGTTATTAAATAGGATTATTTTTAACTACGTGATTTGGAATTTAATTTTGATTTCATTTTACTTCATGTAACTTAAAAATCATCATTTTACTCAATGAAACTCAAAAATTGTTTCATTTTAACTTACGTACTCTCTCTTCTTCTTGGCATTCATAAGTTGCCTCATGAAACATATGTCAGACTTAACACTCAAACGATTACGACATATATACAATAAATTTAGTTATAAATTTCTATTATACGTTAACATTCAACAATTAGAAAATATTAAATTTACAAGAAATTGAAGAAATGAAAAGAATAAAACAGAAATTGATTACCTTGTGTACTCAAATCAAAACTACATAAGAAATTAACAGATTTAAGGTAATATGGAGTGAGTTTTGAGATTTACATAGACCACTTTTGAGTTTCAGAAAGTGAAATAAGATCAAAATTGAGTTTCAAATGTCAAAGTTAAACGAATTTTTAGCTTCAAAGAATAAAGTGACACATTTTGTATTACAGAAAACAAAGTGATATTAAAATCGAAACTAAAATTAAACCTTTTATAAACTACCCGATGCAGCGTTGAAGAGTTTTAGCAATATTTTTAGGTAAGTTGCATTGGGGTTGATGCAGGTTTGCTTTGAAGTCAACCAGAACAAGTAGAAGAAAAAGAGGCTTGCATTTGATGAAGAGCATGACCTCATGTTCTCAAAATTTTAAATTAAATTTGAGCTATTCCAGTCAATGTGCCATTTTATAATTTTGCAGGTTAATAGATTTATTGGCTTTTCCAATGTCACCTGTGTCACCATTTATTTCCGTCTCTCACATTCAATATTTCCTCTCTCTCTCTCTCTTGTCTCTCGCTAGAAAAATTTCTATTTGCAAGTTCCTCTCTTCCTACTGTAAAAACAAAATTGCGGGTAAGGTACTCCATTGACTGACAGTCTTAATCAGAAACCCTGTTTACAATCCAACGCAAGCACATGACACCAAGCCTCAACAACTTTCTGGGATTTGGGAGTTTTGGAGTTGGACTGACTTGCAACTTTGCATACCAGATGGGGTTCTTTGGTTAGCTGCCTGAAGCTCAAAGCTGCAATCTTGGTAAGTTCATTTTTCCAAACCCATTCTTTTGTTCTTGAAAAATAAAAACAAAAACAAAAAATGGTGTGGATGTGGAAGCTCCTTGAAATCAAAGAAAATGGGGTTTCTGCATTTCCCACATTCCCACCAAACATTGTTCCTCAGCTTCCTCCCCCACCTCCAAATCTCCAGTCAGATAATTTGAGTTTTGGGAACAAGGTCAGTCCAAGCATACTGCTAATAATCGTAATTTTAGCCATAATTTTCTTTGTTTCTGGGCTGCTCCACCTCCTTGTTAGATTCCTCATGAGGCCTCCTGCCAGAGATTCAGAGGACTTGGAGAGTGTGACAGTTCTTCAAGGCCAACTGCAGCAACTGTTCCACCTCCATGATGCAGGGGTTGACCAGTCCTTCATCGACACCCTCCCTGTCTTCCACTACAAAGCCATCATTGGATTGAAAAACCCTTTTGATTGTGCTGTCTGTTTGTGTGAGTTTGAGGGTGAGGATAAGCTCAGATTGCTGCCCAAATGCAGCCATGCCTTCCACGTGGACTGCATTGACACTTGGCTCTTGTCTCACTCCACTTGCCCTCTCTGTAGAGCTAATTTGCTCCCTGACTTCTCTTCCAACAATGGCTGCTCACCCAGTGTTTTTGTTCTTGAATCTGGGAGTGACAGCTCCAGAGAGATGATCTCCGATAGAGATGGACACAATTCCCATCTGGGTTTTCATGGAGACATGGAATTGGGGCAGCCCCGCGCCGATGTGTCGAACAAATCTTGCGAAATTGTGGCGAAAGATGAGGCTAACCCGGCGGTAACCATGGATTTGGGGGAGAAGGTAGTGCCCGTGAAGCTAGGGAAGTTCAGAAATGTGGATGGGGGTGGTGAGGGGAGTAGTGAAAGCAATGCGGATGCAAGGAGGTGCTTTTCTATGGGATCATTTGCGTATGTGTTGGATGACAAATCTGAACTGCAAGTACCGATTAGAGCATCGATGAAAAAGCAGTCGACCAAGAAGCCTACTCTGCCGTTGGCTCCAGGTCACAGGCAAGCAATTTCGGAATGCGATTGTGAGTCAAGGAGAGAATTCAAGTTCAGTGGCATTGAAGCAATCGGAAGCCTTGAAACTCAAGGGACTAGCACTAGTGCTAGTATTACTAATGGCAGTGGCAGTAATGGCATTGAGTGGAGCAAGAGGGAGAGCTTCTCGATATCGAAGATTTGGCTTAGGGGGAAGAAGGAGAAGCCAAATGGGGCGTCGTATTCGTCAAGAAGGGCCTTTTCTTTCCGGTTTCCGGTGCATCGGAGTGCCATGGCTGCAGGGGAGGAAGTGAAGGGCAAGAATGTTGGGACTGAGAGTCGGAGGACAATCTCAGAGATTGACATAAGGAGGTGGGAAAATGGAGGGAGTGAAATGGGTTGTGATGAGGAGAATGTTAGCTGTAACAGTTTGGATTCCCAAGCAAATCCACCATCTTTTACTAGGAGAACGCTCCTTTGGCTTATGGGAAGACAACAGAACAAAGTTGTTCATTCATCACTTGATCCTAGTGTTTAATTAGGTTTTTATTATTTAATTTATTTGATTTTGATTTATCTCTAGATAAATTATAATCTTTGATTGCTTCCTCTCATAGTATATGTAACTGGAGGCAAATTCGAACTTAGATGCGGAATAGAGCAATTTTGGCTATTGCCAATGCCTATTACATGCATATATGTATTTTTAAATTAAATAGATGAGCAAATTGTTGGTTTCCTTTCATTTAAGTAAGGGCAATTAGCCACAACAATCATATTTTGTTACAAAATAATCAGTGTTTATTATATCGATGTTATATTATTATTTGTAATTGTTATATTATCGTTATGTTGTCGATACATGATCAATACATTGTCGTTACTGAAAATGATCAATCTCAAAATATGAATAATGTAGCTATTTACCCACTCATGGTAAATGTAAAAATGGAGAATGTTTAATTGTCTTTCAAATTCGGTATAAATTTTGAAAACGTAGGTGCAGAAATACCCGGGCAAGGTCATTGAGTGATTGTGTTACAGGCTGTAGCATTAAAGAGAGTCAATTTTGAAGAGTAAAGGACTTGGGTGTGTGTGGGATGGAGTGGGTAGACATATTAATGGTGATGCAAATAAGTTCACGGGAACGGTTGGAGGCCATTGTCTAGTGATATAAGTTGGCACCTAACCCACCATATCATTGTTTGCACTTACGTTAATACGGTTGAGTCTTTTAGTGTGAGAAATCTTAGGTTCGATTCTCATTAAAGGCGAATTTGAACTATTATTATGGCTAGCCCATTGTAAGGTTTAGCACACTAACCCACCCCTTTAGTGTAGATAGTATCGTTTGTTCAATAAAAAGACGAACATCAAACAAAAACAACATATATAATTAATATGTACGGAGAGATAAAGGGTGTGTCTGCCGTCAAATATTCTAGTAGATAAGGTTTTGAGTATCCACCTATGTGTCCCGGATGCGAAACTCTTTCTCTCTTAAATTATTGTAATAATTTTGAACATTTTTCATCTCCTTCCATCTCTCCGTAATAATAATAATTTGAAAAAAGGGGCTTGCCTGCCGTTATCATTCATTTGTTATGAAGGATTATTTCTACACTTTACAATTACTGAAAAATATAGATGTATGTCATGCTTATATTGCTATTCCTGAAGATCCAATTATTAGAAACTCATAAAAGCTGCTGCATTTTGGGTGGTTAGGGTTAAACAACATTTTCATGAAATGTGCAACAGGAAACCACAGAAACAAGTAACTTATGAAAACAAATTTTACATATAATCACTTGCATGCCTTTGAGTATTGCATTCCATCTACACCTTCAATATTGGAGAGTACTTCTTGTTGGATAATCCATCCGCATATGGAGAATGCACATATCTCACCCAGTGATAGACCCATAATTTGTTGAAAAATAATAGTATGTAGGTTTATTTTAATGCTTGGATTTTGGGTCTAACTCATTAGAATTAGGGTTTGTCTTGCCTATTAGGGATTAGGGTTAGAGTTAGTTCTCCTATTAGGAATTAGAGTCAGTTATCTATAAATAGGATGTTATATTTATTTCAGTTAAGTTTGAGTTAGTCAAGATGTAGTATCTACGAGTTACGTTGCATTTTTTGGTAATCTTGTAGTGTTTGTTCGTTATACAATTAATAAAGGATGCTTGTGGTTTTGTATTCCACTATGATTTTCAACTAAATGTTAGGCTTAAATGTCAAAATGGTCCCTGTGTCAACTAAATGTTAGGCTTAAATATCAACTAAATGTTAATGTGAAAAGACTAGTTTACCCTTGGACGTTAAAATGTGTGGTGTGTGATTTATTTTGAATTGGATTAATTAAGTTTTTCCTAAGTTTTTGGAACCACTTAGGAACTAAGAAACTTTGGTTGTGATTGGGTTGTTGGCTAGTTTTGGACCACACATCACTCCTCCATCCTCTCTCTTCCTCCCCGTGCTCTCTCTCTCACACTCGAACTCTCTCTCTCTTCGAACTCGTACGGACTCACACAATCAAACCCAAAACAACACGGATCGAAGGTTCTGAGGTCTCCAGTGTGTTCTTAGGAGCCTTACGAGTCGAGTGGTACCCATTTTTAGCAAGGAAACCTTAGAGAAACCCTAGTTTGAAAGGGAGCCGTGGGTGTGCAGTACACTAAACCAGTTCGTGGAGGTTTCAAGCTGTTCTAAGGCTCAAAAGGTAATCTCCTAGTCCTCTTGGTTGTTTTGGCATAAATTGGAACGATTTTGGACGTAAAAAAAACCCCGGAAAATGGACCTTTGACTTGGGTACTATTCATCAACTTTTAAACCCTTCAGTTTTTGCGAATTTTAGGACCACAGTGAGCTCAAGGAGGTCCTCACGATGCTCGGGGTGCATCGTTGGTGAAAATTAGACGTCGGAAAGCCCAGGTTCGAAGAGTGGCAGAAGTCACCAGATTTTCGAGCTTGCTCCGACGTGATCTCGTGGAATTTGAAGCTTCAAATAGGTATAACGTGATTCTATGAACCCTCAGCTTCATTTTGGTGGTAATTTCGTAGGAAATGGTTGAAAAACAAGTGAGAATAGTGAGTTTAAAGATTTTCCCAGTTTCTGGCGACGACGATGCTCGCCGGAGTCTGAAGTTGAAGACGACGGAATATTCCGTCAATTATGACGGAATATTCTGACGCCGTCAATTAAATGTAACGGAATCTGTTAGGCTTTAACAGAATATTCCCTAACGGTGGTTAGGGAATTCGTCAGGTTTGGTCGCGCGTGGGGGGCACGTCTGGCCGTGCCATTGTTGGCGCGTGAGGTCGCGTGAGGCTTCCAAAAAATTTCTAAAAATATGGGGATGATCCTGAGGTTGTGTAGGTCACTATGGTATATTCATATACCCATTTTGAGCAATGTATGAGAAGTTATTAGCTAGTTTTGCCTATATGCTTTAAAATAACATTTTTATAGTTAATTCGCATATAGGTGAGACTTATCCCGAGGACGAGCGTATCCACGAGCGACTCGGGGGCTACGACCCTTCAACATACCAGTGAGTGGGCTTTTGTTTTCAGTATATATTTATATACTTTATATATTTCCCAGAAATGCATTTTTAAGGAAAGTATGCTTTGAAATAATATGCCAAATGCTTTTATATTCTGAATATGCATTTCATGGTTGCATATATATATATATAAATGTGGTGCTGTGGAGGCACATGTAAGTTCAGGTAAGCTATGTTTGGTTATATGAATCATCGATGATGTGATATGTGACTGAATAATGTTGAACTCATAAAACTGCACCTAGGGTGATTGTGATTTAGCCAGAAATGTGAAGTACATGCCTGTTTATTTACATCACCTCCCGCACTATATGCTCATATTGGATCCAACTTAAGTGCACAGTCTTGTCGTACAGAACTTATTTAAGGTTTCGACTCGTATGTGACTAGCAATTTATCGCCCGACTATTATGAGAGAATAGAATTGAGCATAACTATATTACACCCAATCTTGTCGTACATACATTTTTAGTGGTTCCGACTTATGGGTTGTATATTGCCGTATAGGTCATTGTAGTGACTCCGGCTAGATTGACTTTTGAGCTATGAAGTCAGCCGTACAGACTACCACAGGGGTTCCCACTAACATATCATAT
Source organism: Malus fusca (assembly GCA_035220775.1). NCBI lineage: Eukaryota > Viridiplantae > Streptophyta > Magnoliopsida > Rosales > Rosaceae > Malus > Malus fusca. Next base: position 30,232,202 of record CM069071.1, read on the forward strand.
TTCTGTGAAATCATTCTTACCTGGAATGTTTACTTTGTTATATTTTGGCATGGCATACATATGAATATGATTATGTGAAGCATGAATTGAATTGTTATGATTTCAGATATATATATATATATATATACATATATATATGTGTATGCTTATATCTTGATTCTGGGAAAAATTATACATGTTTTACAGCGAGGGGTTAGATATGTTGATAAATGAAATGATTTTGTAGAACAATTATTTTTGCCCACTCACATTTTCTGTTTTGCGCCCCTCCAAGTTTTAAGTAAGCTTGATGTTGGTGGCTTGAGGACGTCGGCAGTTCTGACTTATCTAAATAATAGTAGGACATTCCTGGTATTGTATAACTAGTACTTGTCCTACTGGACTGCACCTAGACTTTATGCTCTGATTAGGAGTGTTTAATGTTGTAACTAACTCCTTTCATTTTCTGTTTAGTAGTGCACTCTAGTAATTTGGTTTTCAATTATTTGTATAATTCTTATCATTATCGCTTCCGCACTGTGCACATGGCTACGTCATTCTCACGTGACGGCCAGCACATCTTGATCTCGGTCGGGGTGTGTCAGTTTGGAATCGGAGCATAGGTTTAGCAGTCCTGTTTAATTCTTGAATATTCTAATCCTTGTGATGTCTTATGTCAGAACTATGATGCCTCGTAGAGAGCCCCGTCAATCAGCTGAATCTAGTTTCCCTGATATTGCTCAATTAAGGGAAGCTATAGTTTCTGCCATTCAGACAGCATTCCGTACTCCTCAGAGGACACCTCTTGAGACATTTCATAATCTGAAGTTGACTCACTTCATGGGAAATGAAGGTCATGAGGGGGCAGAAAAATGGCTGGAGAAAACCTTTCAGGTGATGTAGAGTCAGGGGAATCTTTCTTCTGATAGGTGGGTCGAGACGACTACCTGGTTTTTGGGATAACAGCCTGCATCCTAGTGGAGACAGGAGTCTTACCAGATGACCCATAAGAGATTGTGGACTGGGGAGTGTTTAAGGAGCTGTTTCAGAAAAGTTTCATTTCTCCTGCGTATATCGATCTTAAGAAACATGAGTTTACTCATCTGAGGCAAGGAAAGATGTCCGCTAATGAGTATTACAGGATGTTTACTAATTTGTCGAGATATGATCCGGAGGTTGCTGCTAATCCGGTAGAGATGCTTCGCCATTTCAGTTTGGGTACTAAGAAGAAATGGCGTTCCATAGCGACATCGACTCACTGTGCCTCTTACCAGGAGTTTTATGAGATTCTACTGAGGATTGAGGCCTCAGAGAACATGCCTAGTGAAAGTGAGGATGAGGAAGGAAAGAATGGGGGTCAGAGACGAGATGACAAAGGAAAAGGGCAAGCATTTTAGGGACCCTGCAAGACCCATAACTTTAACAGGAGTGGTGGCAGTTCCAGCTCCTCTAGCGGAGGATTGAGTACTAATATGCAGAGGAGAAGTGGTAAATTCCCTTATGCCTCATGTGTAATAATCGGCATTTTGGGGAGTGTAGGAGAGGCAGCAATGGATGTTTTACTTGTGGACAGATAGGTCATAGGGCTGCCCAATGTCCTCAGAGTCAGCAGAGACCCCAGCAGCCTTCTTTCCCACCACCTGCACCGACCCAGCAAGCTTTAGGATCTGGTGGTTATTCTCAGACTGGACGAGGAGGTGCCTACCACTATCATGGCGACGCCGCTCCTTACACCTCAGGACAGCAACAGTACTCTCAGGATCTTCAGTATCAGAGTGGGTATCCTCAGTATCAGGGAGGATCTATGTCCTATCAGCCACATTCAGCCAGAGGATCTCAGTAGTACCAAGGGGGACAGCCCCAGTAGGGAGAGATTACTGCTAGTAGTGCAGGATCTTCGAGGCAGTCGGGTCAGCAAAGGCAGGGACGTGGTGTTCATGCCAATAGAGGTCGCGGTGGACGACAGCAGAACCAGGGGCGTATCCACAACATGTCACTGCAAGATGCTCAGAATAATTTAGATTTAATCATGGGTACGTTAAATATTCTTGGTCATTTTGCTAGAGTATTGATTGATTGTGGTGCTACACATTCTGTTATTTCTCATACATTTGCTCAAGTGACACAACCTCATCCTACACCTCTAGGATATGATTTAGAATTTTCTATGCCTAGAGAGGATAGATGTTTTGTGGATCGGGTATATCCAGGATGTCCAATGATAGTATAGGATGTTATTATGCCGGCTAATCTTATGCCGTTGGATATTATGGATTTTGATGTGATTTTGGGCACTTATTGGTTGCACTATAATCGTGCCAAGATAGATTGTTATGGGAAGACAGTCACATTTCATTGTCCTGCATTACCTGAAGTTACATTTGTAGGAGAATCTAGTGGGGTGAGGCATGGTATTATTTCAGCCATGAAAGCAAAGAGACCGTTGTTGAAAGGTTGTCAGGGATATTTGGCTCATGTGGTGTTGAATGATGATGCTCCTAGTAGTGTGGAGGATGTTCGTGTGGTTAGATATTTTTCGGATGTATTCCCTGAGGATTTGCATGGATTGCCGCCAGATAGAGAAGTGGAGTTTGTTATTGATCTGCTTCCAGATACGAATCCCATATCCTTAACTCCTTATAGAATGGCTCCTGCCGAATTAAGGGAATTGAAAGTCCAGTTGCAAGAGTTAGTGGATAAAGGTTTTATTCAGCCGAGTACTTCACGTTGGGGAGCTCTAGTTTTATTTGTGAGGAAAAAAGATGGAACTTTGAGGCTGTGCATTGATTACAGGCAATTGAATCGGGTAACCATTAAGAACCATTATCCATTGCCTCATATAGACGATTTATTTGATCAACTCAGAGGTGCCTGCGTATTTTCTAAGATTGACTTGAGGTTGGGATACTATCAGTTGAAGATTAAAAATGAAGATGTCCCTAAAACCGCATTCAGGATTCGGTATGGTCATTATGAGTTTCTTGTGATGCCATTCGGGTTAACTAATGCACCAGCAGCTTTTATGGATTTGATGAATCGAGTATTCCAGCCATATTTGGATAGGTTTGTTATTGTCTTCATTGACGATATTCTGGTATACTCTAAGTCTAAGGCTGAGCATGCTAGACATCTGAAGGTGGTGTTGAGCAGTTTGAGGGAACACCAACTATATGCTAAGTTTAGCAAATGTGAATTCTGGTTGAATCAAGTGGCATTTTTAGGACATGTCATTTCTGCTCAAGGCATTCAAGTGGATTCTCAAAAAGTGGCAGCTGTGGAGAATTGGGAGCAACCTCGAACTGTCACCGAGGTACGGAGTTTTCCTGGCTTAGCAGGTTATTATAAACGGTTCGTTAAGGATTTTTCAGTAATTGCTCTGCCATTGACGAGGTTGACTCGAAAAGATGTTAAGTTTGAGTGGGATAATAAATGTGAGCAAAGTTTCCAACAGTTGAAGTATTATCTCACTCATGCACCTGTTCTCGCACTTCCAGATGATAACGGTAATTATGAGGTTTATAGTGATGCTTCTCTGAATGGTTTGGGTTATGTATTGATGCAACATGGTAGGGTGATTGCTTATGCTTCGAGACAGTTGAAACCTCATGGGAAGAATTACCCTACATATGATTTGGAATTAGCAACTATCATCTTTGCCTTGAAAATTTGGAGACACTATCTTTATGGTGAGAAATGTAAGATCTTCACAGATCATAAGAGTCTTCAGTATTTGTTTACTTAGAGAGATCTTAATCTTCGACAGCGAAGGTGGATTGAGTTACTTAGTGACTATGATTGCACGATTGAGTATCACCCTGGTCGTGCAAATGCAGTGGCGGACGCACTTAGTAGAAAGACTCCAGCCATACTTAATGCCATCTATGATTGTCATGTTCCTCTCTTAGCAGATTTGAGGTCCACTAGAGTGGAGCTAGGAGTGGAAGATCGAGAAGAAGCCTTGCTTGCTAATTTGCAGGTTAGGCCAGTTTTAATTGATCGTGTGCTTGAGGCTCAGATGATTGATGAGGACACCCAGGAAATAATTCAAGTAAGGAACCAAAGCAAAAAGAAGATTTTGGGATTCGAGAAACTGATGGCATGCTTATGCAGGAAAACAGGATGTATGTGCCGAATAATGCAGAATTAAAGAAAGAAATTTTAGATGAAGCACATATTTCGGCATATGCGATGCATCCAGGAGGCACTAAGATGTATCATACCATTAGACCATTTTATTATTGGCCGGGTATGAAAAGAGAAATTGCCGAATATGTGAGTAGGTGTGCCATTTGCTAACAGGTTAAAGCTGAAAGGAAGAAGCCGTTTGGGTTGATGCAGCCACTTCCCGTTCCACAGTGGAAATGGGAAAATATTACTATGGATTTTGTGTACAAGCTTCCTCGCACACATAATGGGTATGACGACATTTGGGTGGTAGTTGATCGGCTTACGAAGTCAGCGCATTTTATTCTAGGAAGCTCTTGGTACGAGATTGCTTTATAGCACGGCGTATCACCCTCAGACAGATGGACAATCTGAGAGAACTATTTAGACATTAGAGGATATGTTGAGATCTTCAGTGCTGCAGTTTGGAGATAGTTGGCATGATTGTTTAGATTTAATGGAGTTCGCCTACAACAACAGTTACCATTCGAGTATTGGTATGGCACCATTTGACGCACTTTATGGGAAATCTTGTCGTACGCCTCTATGTTGGTCAGAGGTTGGCGAAAAAGTTTTAGTGGGCCCTGAGATTGTGGATGTGACTACTCAAAATGTTCAGGCAATTAAGTCTAACCTGAAAGAGGCCCAAGATCGACAAAAGAGCTTACCAGACAAGCATGCCACTGATCGGACGTATAATGAAGGTGATTGGGTATTTTTGAAGCTATCACCTTGGAAAGGTGTTGTGCGATTTGGAAAGAAAGGAAAGTTGAGTCCTAGGTACATTGGACCATATATGATCACTGAGCGAGTCGGTGAGGTTGCTTACAGGCTTGAGTGGCCTCCAGAGTTGTCCAAGGTACACGATGTATTTCATGTTTCGATGCTTCGACATTATGTTTCGGATCCTTCACATGTGATTCCTCCTCAACCTTTGCAAATTAATCCGGATTTGACTTATGATGAGGAACCAGTGACTCTGTTAGATTGGAAGGATAAGGAACTAAGGAACAAGACCGTGCGCTTAGTGAAAGTATTATGGAGAAATCATTCAGTAGAAGAAGCTACTTGGGAGACAGAGGATCGGATGAGAGAGATGTATCCACGCTTGTTTTATGATTATTAGTGGATCTAATTGTTATGTATAATTTCGAGGACGAAATTTTATAAGGTGGGGAGATTGTCACAGCCCGTCCCGAGAAACATTTATCGTTAATGTGAAAAGACTAGTTTACCCTTGGATGTTAAAATGTGTGGTGTGTGATTTATTTTGAATTGGATTAATTAAGTTTTTCCTAAGTTTTTGGAACCACTTAGGAACTAAGAAACTTTGGTTGTGATTGGGTTGTTGGCTAGTTTTGGACCACACATCATTCTTTCATCCTCTCTCTTCCTCCCCGTGCTCTCTTTCTCACACTCGAACTCTCTCTCTCTTCGAACTCGTACAGACTCACACAATCAAACCCAAAACAACACAAATCAAAGGTTCTGAGGTCTCCAGTGTGTTCCTAGGAGCCTTACGAGTCGAGTGGTACCCATTTTCAGCAAGGAAACCTTTGAGAAACCCTAGTTTGAAAGGGAGCCGTGAGTGTGCAGTACAACAAACCAGTTCGTGAAGGTTTCAAGTTGTTCTAAGGCTCAAAAGGTCATCTCCTAGTCCTCTTGGTTGTTTTGGCATAAATTGGAACGATTTTGGACGTCAGAAAACCCCAGAAAATGGACCTTCGACTTGGGTACTATTCATCAACTATTAAACCCTTGAGTTTTTATGAATTTTAGGACCACAGTGAGCTCAAGGAGGTCCTCACAATGCTCGGGGTGCATCGTTGGTGAAAATTAGACGTCAGAAAGCCCAGGTTCGAAGAGTTGCAGAAGTCACCGGATTTTCGAGTTTACTCCGACGTGATCTCGTGGAATTTGAAGCTTCAAATAGGAATAACGTGATTCTATGAACCCTAAGCTTCATTTTGGTGGTAATTTCGTAGGAAATGGTTGAAAAACGAGTGACAATAGTGAGTTTAAAGATTTTCCCAATTTCCGGTGACGGCGACGGTCGTCGGAGTCTGAGGTTGAAGACGACAGAATATTCCGTCAATTCTGACGGAATATTCTGACGCTGTCAGTTAAATGTAATGAAATCTGTTAGGCTTTAACGGAATATTCCCTAACGGTGGTTAGGGAATTCGTCAGGTTTGGCCGCGCGTGGGGGGCGCGTCTGGCCGTGCCATTAGCGGCGCATGAGGGCACTTGAGGTTGTGTAGGTCACTATGGTATATTCATATGCCCATTTTGAGCAATGTATGAGAAGTTATTAGCTAGTTTTGCCTATATGCTTTAAAATAACGTTTTTATATTTATAGGTGAAACTTATCCCGAGGACGAGCGTATCCACGGGCGACTCATGGGCTATGACCCTTCGACATACCTGTGAATGGGCTTTTGTTTTCAGTATATATTTATATACTTTATATATTTCCCAGAAATGCATTTTTAAGGAAAGTATGCTTTGAAATAATATGCCAAATGCTTTTATATTCTGAATATGCATTTCATGGTTGCATATATATATAAATGTGGTGCTGTGGAGGCACAGGTAAGTTCAGGTAAGTTATGTTTGGTTATATGGATCATCGATGATGTGATATGTGACTGAATAATGTTGAGCCTTATAAAACTGCACCAAGGGTGATTGTGATTTAGCCAGAAATGTGAAGTACATGCCTGTTTATTTACGTCACCTCCGGCACTATATGCTCATATTGGATCCAACTTAAGTGCACAATCTTGTCGTACATACCTTATTTAAGGTTCCGACTCGTAGGTGACTAACGATTTATCGCCCGACTATTATGAGAGAATAGAATTGAGCAGAACTATATTACACCCAATCTTGTCGTACAGACCTTTTTAGTGGTTCCGACTTATGTGCAGTATATTGCCGTATAGGTCATTGTAGTGACTCCGGATAGATTGACTTTTAAGCTATGAATTCAGCCGTACAGACTACCACTGGGGTTCTGGCTAACATATCATATTTCTATGAAATCATTCTTACCTGGAATGTTTACTTTGTTATATTTTGGCATGGCATACATATGAATATGATTATGTGAAGCATGAATTGAATTGTTATGATTTCAGATATATATATATATATATATATATATACATATGTATATGTATATGCTTATATCTTGATTCTTGGAAAATTATACATGTTTTACAGCGAGGGGTTAGATATGTTGATAAATGAAATGATTTTGTAGAACAATTATTTTTGCCCACTCACGTTTTCTGTTTTGCGCCCCTCCAGGTTTTAAGTAAGCTTGCTTTTGGTGGCTTGAGGACGTCGGCAGTTCTGACTTATATAAATAATAGTAGGACATTCCTGGTACTGTATAACTAGTACTTGTCCTACTGGACTGCTTTATGCTCTGATTATGAGTGTTTACTGTTGTAACTAAGTCCTATCACTTTCTGTTTAGTAGTGCACTCTAGTAATTTGGTTTTCAATTATTCATATAATTCTTATCATTATCGCTTCCACACTGTGCACATGGCTACGTCACTCTCACGTGACGGCCAGCACGCCTTGATCTCGGTCGGGGTGTGTCACCCTGTGTTATAGTCATATGGCCAATTTAGTCCCCATGTTTTTGATTTGGCTAATTTAGTTTTCATGTTTGTCTCTGTTAGCCAATTAAGGACATTTCATTCAATCTCTTTAAAAAATTCATATGAGAAATAATTATTCGTTCTCTTTCCAAAAAAATGCAAATCAATGAGAAATAACACATATAAGAAATAAAACTTCCAATCTGAAAAATGATTAAGGTTGTGACATAGAAAGAGAGGGGTTAATGTTAGGGAAGAGGTGGGAGAGTTGAGAGGAGAATAAGTTTTCTTTAATTTTTAATTTATTTAATTTATTTAATTTTAAATAAAAAATATATAATTTTATAAATAAGTTTGTAATTATTTATTATTTTTTTTATAATTTTTTTTTTGAACAAATGATATTATCCACACTAAGAGGGAGGGATACTATTCTTAATTGGCTAACAGAGATAATCACAAAGACCAAATTGGTCAAATAAAAAACATAGGCACTAAATTGACCCAATGGCTAAAACACAGGGACCATTTTAACATTTAAGCCTAAATTTTATCTATGCGTGGGCGTTTAAAATTTCAACCAATACATAGTTAGCTATAAACTTTCAAAGTTCAAATGTTATTGGAAGATATAATAATATAAACTTGTAACTTGTGTTTTCAAATATGATTTTGCCTGCTTGATGGATATAAATTAATGGGTAATTATCAATTTACGACCCTCATGTTTCGTGGTAGTACATCAAGTTTTTTTTGTCCCAAAGTCATACCTAAAGTGTAAATTTTGGGACAGTTTCATACATCCGTTAGTCAAACTGTTAAATCTCACGTTAAGTGATGACGTGGTGCCCATGTGGACAATGATTAGGCGCCATGTGTCATTAAGGGGTCCACGTGGATTTTTTTTTTCTTTTTCTTCTTCTTCTTCTTTCTTCTCTTCAGAGGGGTTCACGTGGATTTTTTTTTTCTCTTCTTCTTCCTCATCTCCTTTGTAGGTAAACCATGGCCAACTCCCCCTGCGCAGGTAAACCGTAGCCCACACTGAACACACCCAACTCCCTCTGCATTGGTAAACCATGGCCAAATCATCGACAAGCTCGATTTGTCAAACTACTCCCATAGCCCCGTGCACTACGCCATCGTTTTGTCAGACCACACCACACTCTCCCCAATCGTCCCTCGACTCAGATCCACACGGAGTCCGACTCCCTTTCTCAGGAACAAACCGCGGACCGGATCTCGTCTGTGCTCGACCGCCGTGACCTCTGACATCGCTTTAATCCTTCTCTGGCTCCACCATCACTTTAATGCTTCTTAGAGCCTGGTTGGCTTGATAGCTCCATCTTCCAACTTGGTATCAAGGATCGCTTGGAACTCTTCTTCACTACATGCTAGCAGGGGATAGGTTTCCTTATCTCCATATGTTTCCTTCCTTATTTGTATGTTGTAGTCGAATTTGTCATCCACGGCTAGCGCTTGATGAGTTTCTTTCGTGTCACTTTTCATGGATCTCCTTGTGGAAAGTTTGACTGACATGCTGATCTTCCTCTCGGCTTCTAGGAGCCTTGAGAACTGGGTAATACCAATGTTCTCTAAGTATACCATGTAATTAGCGACAATGTTGCTAATACAGATCTCTACAAGTGCCTCATCGTCCTTCTCATCATAGCAATCAAGGGCAAGATCTCGGAAACGCTTAACAAATGTCACAAGGTCTTCCCCGTGCTTTTGGCATGTGTGTTTGAAAGAAATTATTTGATCAACTAAGTTAATTAAGCAACATAGTGCATGCATTTAACAATTAAATGGTAGAAGCATGCTTGTATGCACTTTAAAACAAAACTTAAACCATGAAATCCAAAGCCTAGTAGTGGTGGCGAACCATGACTTAACTCATACCACAAAAGAGTTGAGAAACTTTATACCTTTGAAGTTCCTCTTTGCATGAGCAAAGACTAGTAACCCACAAGAAACCTTCATTCCTCTCGTTGAGTTGAACTTCATGGCCATCCTCTTCATGTAGTTGCCTCCTTGGATTCTTGGATTTGAATGCTTGAGAGATTCTCCAAAAGTCTCTAAAATAGGAGACATCTAACATTCGACACCAAATATGATTATGGATGAAGAGGAGTGACATACGAGGAAGAAGATTGCTATCCAAATCCCTTATATGTGGCTGGCCTCCTAGAGAGAAAGAGAGAGCAAATGTTCTCTCATTTTTTTTCAAAAAAAAAAACCCTCATGAGGGATGAAGCTATAAAGTTGCTTTTATAGTCATTCCAAATAAGTGGCAAGCTTGTAATAAGTCCACCAACAACATCCCTTTTCTCAGTGGCCGACTTCCCTATGCTTAGTGTGCTAATTGCCCATTTTGTTTTAGTTGTTACACAACTTAAACTTAATAGGCCTTGTGAACCAAAACCATTTTGGGCCCCGAAACCCAAAACTAACATAAGGCCCAATACCAACCTATCGTACAAATTAATTAACATATTAATTAATTATTGCCATATGCAATTAAACTATGTAATTGTCCTTACTTATCTTTGTTATATCCTTGAATCATTACCTTACACGGTGTGCGATCCATTAGGTTCCATTTACCGAGGCAATGGACGATTAGAACTCTTACTAATCGATTGTGAATTGAAACTTACTTTAATGTCTCCCTTTAGTGATTATACATCTTTAGGGCTCCTATAAGCCATGAGTGACACTTAGCATTATGTCATGGCTACTCAAGCTAATCAGAAGAGGTTGGGAGAACCCATTCACTTGGGATTACAAATGGAATACGATCTTTCTATAATTCAATACTCTTGATCACATTGTTTGGTTTGATAGTTTATTCATGTCTACTATCAAATATGATTCTCTTTTCTACATGATTACCTTGAATGGGATTTGGAACAACTTCCTTAATCTCATTCATAAAATAGGCTAGGGATTCTTAATCGTATCATAAAGTATTCTCCCTTAATGGTTTGAAAGTTAGAGATACCTTATTTCACATTCACATGCCCCCATGATTAAGTAGCTTAGCCCCAAATATGTCATAGACATCTTCAAATGGAATACCGTTAGTTTAGTCAAAGACTAAGGACTTAACCATAAGATAACTATGATGTCTGACGATTAAATGACTACTTTTTATTATCCCAACCATGAGTTCTTATGTGCATGAGTATGAGAACTCCTCGTTGATCGCATTCAATGGACTCATTCTCTACTAAGCACCTATACTTGTCTTGGTGTCAATCACACCAATGACTCCAAACCAACCACTCTCCTGGGATAGAGACATAGCATGTACTGATCTAAGCTAATTTGCAATTTCTAATTGGCAATCCTATGGTCAGGAACATTTAGAATATGTGTATAGAATAGAATGGTCTCATGAATCTAACTTCTTTAGATCACATTCTCCTAATCACATATTCCTTGGACTTATCGTTTAAGCGTATAATATTTAATGAGACGACTTTAAACAATAATCTTTGCCCTTATATTAAACAAGTTTAGTTTAACATGTGAAATGTCCATAAAGTATCATTTTATGATTGGCTTTAGGGCATATTCCAAAAAATCTCCCACTTGAACTACAGTCATTCAGCTGTGTGATGAATGATGATACCTCTTTTGAAGTTGTTTAAAAAATAACTGAGTAGTTAGCCTAGGCAATGGATATCTACATGTTATCCATAGAAGCAAGATTAACAACGTCGCCATTATACATGATTCTTAATCATTTGGTTTAGTCTCGCAATAGTGTTCGGATCTTGATGAGATCTTGATTCCTTAGCTTGAGCTATCGCCCCATTAGTGTCCTAGCGGGGTGCACTAGTGACATTTTCTAGTTGGAACCAAATGAAGAGTTCACAAATGAGCTTTCCCATCCAAACAACATTGTTGTAAGCTTCTATATGGTGATATATTTTGCATTCATGATGGAACACACTACAGTCGTTACATTTAGTGTTTCCATCCAGTTATCTCTTTAGTTTAAATAAAGAGATATCCAATTATCTCTTTAGTCATAGTAAAGAGATATCCAGTTATGGATGTGATATTAGATTCATATTCTAATACGCTTACGCTTCTATTCATTACTCTAATCTTCCTTATTCTTGAGGAACCTATCCTTTAATATTTCTTAAATATTTAAGAACCTACTTTACATTTGCCATGGTTTTGATCCTGGGCTTGCATTGATACTGTCTTGTATCGATCTTGGTACAACTCATATCAATGTTTTTCATACAATATGAAATATGTAAATCACCTTTATGTGCATGCATACAGGATTCTACTTACGCATTATGTTTCTTTACGAGTCAAAGGGCACTTTCCCTTTAGAAGAGCAACTTCCATGTCTTAGTAGAATTGTCCTTCGAATCGAAGTTTTTAACATTTGATAAACTTCCTAGCATCTCTCGTCTATCAATTGAAATTGAGATAATCCAATTATATCTTGAGTTTATAGACTATGTCTCCCATATACATTCTATCATTATAGAACGTTTAAAGTCGTAATTTTATCAAAGAAGAATTCCTTTTCCATTCCAAAATTAATTCAAATTTAGTAAACAAAAGATTCATATATATCTTTATGAGAAACCAAACGATTTGATATTTTCTCATGAAATGCTTATAGCTCCCACTAGCTTGCTTAGATTCATGTTTCATGGATCTCTTCAACTAATACATCTTGTGATTCGTAGTCTTTGACATATATCATCAAGACTATCTCGATAATGGTTTCGGAAACCCATGTTATGTCCAAACATTGAATGACCGTTGAGTTGTAGCAAGCAATCTTTGAATTAATTGAAACCAAGGCTACGTCAAAGATGGCTTCTTCCATGTCAACCCATATGTTTTATTGTAGTCACCTTAAGCTACCAATTAGCTTTGAAGGTTTCACTATTTCGGGTCAAGTGGTATTATACCATTTCCTTGAGTATATGTCATACACACACTCATTGTAGTAAAAAAGGATCTTCATTCTAATTTCTTTCGAATTAAGAGGCGTAAATCTATGATATAGTCATAAAGTTCAAACCATTCAACTGAGATGGTTTATAGACCATTCTCGACTATCTTGTAGCTTATGGTGTAGGAACTTGGTTGTTAAGTTTATTGAGTATCATCTTGTTTCTCAAAGAACTCATTCCTTGAGTTCTATCTCTCGTTCATTTGCTTTGTCTTAGGCATATCTTATTTGTAGTATTATAATGAACTATCCAACAAACAACTTTTGTTAGTTGGTCTATAGAAATGATATCCAAATGTTAAGTTAAGGATATCCCACAAGATTGTGCTCGAACAAACATTGCTTATTAGTACACATGCATCAAGTCAGAGTATGCATGACAACCCCAAATCTTAACTTGGTTAAGACTTATCTTTCTTTCCAACTACATCCTATGGAGTTATGAAACATTTTGGAGGACACCCCAATTGACAATCACATTGTCTTAGAGGTGCATATTCTAGATATGGGTAGTTTGACAATATTTACGAACTACATCTAATTACAGTTCGTTCTTCTTCTAATGTAGAAATCCATTATCATATGAGGTTATTTTCTTTGACATCTTTCAAGGAAACTCTTCTAAAGTGTTCATTTCCTTTGATCAAATCTAAAGAGATAAATACATTAGACGTCTTACTCATCAACTTACATTCTTGAATTCTTTGAAACCTTTTGCAAAGTATTTGGACTTGTGTTTATTCAAAATACATGATAGTCCAATTGAGAGTGATCTTCGGTGAATGTCACACAACATGAGTAATATTTTGTTGTGGACAAATGTCACTAACATCTAAGTGAATTAACCTCAAACAACTTTGTGACTCTTTCTTCTTTCCAAAGAATAAAGATTCGAACATTTCACCTTTATACAAGTTTAACAAGAAGGCATTGGATTTGGATGTAACGGTCTAAAGCATCCGTCTAAGCCAACTTGTAATTTATGTTTTTTGAGGTGTCACACCTTAGTACGGTTAGTCACTCCTTTGTAACCTTTTGAGTTTTATTATATTCTAAATAGTTAACACTACCACATCATCTTTACGATATAAAGACAATTAATCGGATTACAATAATCCAAGTATTCATTTATAAAGAACGATGTTTTGTCAAACAAAATAATCCATCCATCTCTTAAAACTATAGTGACAGAACTAAGTTCCTTATTCAAATTGGAATGTAAAGACAGTCTTTGCTTTCCCAATTTCTTTGGTAGTTCAAATGAGAAAGTAAGTACCAACTACTTTCACAGAGATCTATATCTTTATTCACGTTCCGAATGTGAAGCACTTTCTATTCTCTTATTAATCATCTACTTCTTACTAGCCACTCTTTTGTAACAATTGCAAACATAGTTACTAATACATAATCAAACATTTAAGTAGAAAAACCAATTGTTTTGAACTATTTCAAGAATAATTTACAACACCTTCGAAATGTGTGTTCTCGACACTTGTAAGACAATGCTTGCAAATACCACTTCTAATGTCCATCCTTCCAAAAAGAAAGTTTGTTCCCTTGGAGTTATTTTGCCTTCTTCATTTGGCTACTCTTGTTACTACAATAGTCATGATTCCTAAACTTCCATTGTCTCTCTTGAAGCTTATTTCAATTGTGTTATACACATCAATCTATGAGATTGTGGTACCAAGTATAGAAACTAAAGTCTTTGGCTTTTCTTTGTCAAGTTTTGGATAGTGTTCGCAAATATATCAGTAACCAATACATAACTAATATAAATTGATTGATTTGAAGCCATTTGATCTGGGCCTTTAAATCAAATAGCACCACCCACTATTTTGTTAAATTCCATATCCCTCATAGCAATTCGAAAGTTTTGGAGGAAACTCTTAGTAAGGTATGGGAGGCTCACTATTACCAAACCCACCTCACAATGATATGATGTTGGCTAGCATTAATAACAATGAAAGAGTGCACTTACTACGGGACCATGATTTTACAAGGCCAGAGTGAGGCTGGTCCGAATACAGATACCTCAGAAGTCCAATCATGGACTCACTAGTGCTGGAAGTATGCCCACAAAGCCACTCATTTGATGTAATAGCTTTTGGAATACTTAATGTATTAAACTTTTATATGTTTAATGAAGGGCAAAGCTTATTGTCAGACACTATTTATTGTATCATGTGTTTATGCAATAAGGGAATCCAAGGGATGTATTTGATCTAAGAGACAAGTGATCTAAGTGAGTTAGATTATCGAGACCATTCTCTTATGTTCATTCCTAAAACGTTCCTAGCCATAGGATTGCCAATTGGGTATTGACAATCCGCTAAGGTTAGTATGTGTTATGTCAACTCAAGCTTGAGTATGACTAGTCTCAAGTCATTTGGTGTTGGACACTAAGACAAACACATAGGTGCTCGAAAGAGTAATCGAGTACACTGAACAACGATCAAAAGAGAGTTCGAACATACATGTCATGTAAGAACTCTAAAGTTGCAATATGCAAAGTAGTCCTTTGACCTGAGGCATCATAGATGTCTAATGGTTAGGTCCTTGATCTTTGATCATGTCAAACGGCATTCCATCGGAGTGTCCACGGCATTGTTGGGGTCAAGCTATCTAGTCATGTAGGCATATGAATGCACAACAAGGGATCTCTAACCTTCCATGGTGGAAGGAGAATATGACTTAGGAAGTTTGTTCCAAATCATATTCAAGGGAATCATATAGAAAAGTATCACATTGGATAGTAGACATGAAACAAACTATCACTTAAACAATGTGATTAAGAGTATTGTATTAGAGAATGACCGTATTGCATTGTAGTTGTAACTGGATAGGTTCTCCAACCAATTCTACTTAGTTTGGGTAACCGTGATATGCTGCTAGGTGTCACTCATGGTTTGTGGAAGCCCTAATGATTAGCAAACACTAATCATTAAAGGGAGAATTGAAATGTGGTTTCAATTCACAATCGATCGTTAAGAGTAACAATCGCCCACTGCCTCGCTAATTGGAACCTAATGGATCGTACACCAAGTAAGGGCGATAGTGAAGAAATTAAATGAAATGGATATGCAATTAAATTGTTTAATTGAAGAATGGTCGAGATTAATTAATTAGTTAATTAATTTTACGAAAGGTTCGTATTGGGCTTTTAAGTTGGTTTTGGGTTTCGGGGCCCAAAAGTGTTTTGGTCCACAAGGCCCATTATGTTTAAGTTATATGACAACTAAAACAAAATGGGCAATAAGCCCAATCACAACATATAGGCCGGCCATGGTGAGGAGATGGTGAAAGTTTGCTTAATTGCAAGTTTGCCACTCACCTAAGAAAAATGTTATAAAAGCAACTTTATAGCAATTTTCTCATTAGGGTTTTTCTTGGTGAAATGAGGTGAAACACTTTCTCTCATTTTACACAAAGGAGGCCGGCCACTTAGAGAGATTAATCTAGCAATCTTTTCTTCTCTAAGTCATCCATTTCATCTTCACACTTAACCCTTGGTGTGGAGACTTAGAGACACCAAATCTTTGGTGTTTTTGGAGATCCTTTCCTTACATCCTCAAGGACCAAAGGAGCACAAAAGGAGAAGGAAATCACAAGCAATATCCAAGGAGCTTGGAGGTGACTTGAAGGCCCTCCACTTGGGTGAATCCCTTGTGTAAACAAGGATGAGCTTCAAGGGTAAAGAAACTCTAAATCTTTACTTCTCTTTAATGTTGTTAAAGAGTTTATTGGTTCACCATATACTAGGCTTTGAAAGTCATGGGTTTTATGAATTGTTTTTGAATGCATGCCTACTTTAAAGTGTTTAATAGTTTGCATATGTATTCAAATGTTCTTACTTGTTCTTAGCTAGGACAAATTTTTTCCTTCAACTAGCTCTGGGCAGAGTTGGATCAAGCGGAGCAGTGGTGCCACCATCACCCTATTCTGGGGCAATAGGCGAAGTCCTAGCAACTCCGCTAGATGGCCATGCTTGTTCTGCAAGATACACAATCTGATCTGAATATGGACCCAACCAGATCCTTTAAATCTTGGAGTTCCTACAATCTAGGAATTGGCATGCGCCACAAATAATCAATACTCCTAAGAGGGTGCAATATCTACTTATAGATATCCTCTAGGATTCTCCCAACTTAGAACAAGGATTTTATCCTAAAAAAAAGATTCTCTCCCCACGTATAAATATACCCATCTAGGGTTCATCTCTGATAACACAATCTTCATACTTGAATTCTGTTGCCCACTGCTTTAATCTAAAATAGTTCACTAACTTGATCATCGGAGAGCCTTTGGTCGGCACACACCCTCTTCCCCCAGGTCCTAGGCTTGCTTACAGTGTTTATTGTTTTGCAGGTAGTCAAGTTCGAGCACTTTCTTCACACATGGAGGTGCGTGAATTTGGTTACAACAATTGGTTATTTTCATTAAAAGTGAACTCTTATTCCTCTTAACCAGATTACTCTACCCTATGGAAACTTTACCTAGACCGTCACCCTACGGTTAAGCCACGGACACAAGATATGTGCGTCGGTGAAAGATCTCTGGAAAAATCTGTGATCTAAAGAATGGTAAGACTCTCCAAGATGAACAAAAGGATGAAAAATGTCGAAGATGTCGTCGCTCGTTTAAAAAAATCGGCCATCCAGGCACCCTCATTGATGACCAGTCAAGGTTCAAGCTTGCTAACCAATCACTTGTTCCAAAAGCATGCCATGGGAAGTCATAGAACCCCCAAGGTTTACCCCCGCTCCAATATTCTAGAAGAAATTTGTTTCCCAGAGTCAATCGCATAGGAGGAAAGCAAGAACATTTCCAAAAAACACAGAAGGGAAAGAAGGTGGTGCATGAAGGGCACCAACCAATAATCCCCGCGATCTCCGTCACATGACCAGAAACTACCTATTTTCCCCTCGATGGCGCTCTTGTTGTCAAATTACAAATCTTTAACGCCATGGTAGGCCGAGTTTTGAAAGGTAATGGATCAAAAGGCAACATCTTCTTCAGGGGCGTGGCTAACAAGATGGGCATCCTTGATAGGATCAACTTTAGAAAGGCTACTACCCAAACCTTTTATGGGACTCTACTCTACATTATAGGAACAATACAGCTTATGGTACAAGCAAAATCTTCTGCACATTTGATGAACTTCCATGTCATGGACTACCTATCTCCTTACAATGTCATCCTCGATCGAGAATGTTTGCATAACATCGGCAAGATTTCTTTGGCCAATGACCTATTACCCCGCTATCCAGCAATAGTGATAAGCAATAGAAGATCGAATGTTAGGGAAACCAAAGGACCAATGCTGGGAGGAAAAACCCCTTCTAGCAAAAGACAAGCCCATAACAGACTTCTCCAAGTGGCCTAGGTAATGTACCATCCAAACTACACGCAGTTTGACTCCCTTCCTAGGATATGCAAGTTATCCATTCCGAACTCAATCGCAGCACCGCTTTCTGCCCAATGAAAAGTCTATGGAAAACTCATCTCCCAACACCTTACCATAGGCTTGTCATCAAAAGTGATCCCTGATGTAATTTTTACATTCTATCATTTTTTCTTAGAACAATACTAGTGATTTTATTCTCATCCCGAAGATCTATAGGCAATCTTTCCCAGATTCAATCACACCCCCGTGTCAATTGTGGGACCATGCTTTTCCAGGGCCGAATTAAGGCTAATCCAAATACTATTACCTCAGAAGTCCGGTCATGGGCTCGCCGGCTCTAGGTTAAGCTGTATCAGACGGAGTAGGATGCCACCATCATTCTGCCCTGGGGCACTAAGTGGAGTCCAAGCGACTCCACTGGATGACCATGCTTGTTCCGCAAGATATACGATTTGATTCGGATATGGATTCAATCAAATTTTATAAGTCTTGGAATCCCTACAATCTAGGGATAGGCGTGCACCGCAAGTAATCACACTCCTAAAAGGATGCATTATCTGCTTACTAAATACCTTCTTGGATTCTCTCGGCTTAGAATGAGCTTCTATCCTAAAAATGACTCTCTCCCACAGTATAAATATACCCATTTAGGGTTCATCTGCGATAACGCAGTCTATACACTTGAATTCTTTTGCCCACTGCATGAGTCTAAAATCCATTCACTAACTTAACCATTGGAAAGCCTTTGGCTAATAGCCCCTGGCCTAGGGCTTGCTTACGGTTGTTTACTATTTTGCAGATTGTTTTAGACTACACATATTTGTGCTCAACTGCCACTCAAGGAGGTGCGCATATTTGGTTCCAACAATTGGTGCTTTCATTGAGAGAATACCCATATTCCTCTCAACTATACCACTCCACCAACAAACATGTTAGCCGAAGAAAGTCCAGTCAACGCCCACGTCAACCCGTCTAGGGAAGAAGGCCTACCCTTTAACGCAACAGTTATCCTTGGGGCAAGAAACCTGTTACCTTCAACTATTGCAGTAACGCTTGGAGCCAGCAAAAATCCTCAAGAGACGACGACCATCTCTAGGGGAAAATGAGATCCAGTCAAAGGACCTCCACCTTCTATGGCTTAGATCTGGGAAACTCTAACCAAGATCAACACTTATTGTAGTAGTCTTTCTTGAGATATCATCAATTCCTGAACCTGAGCTTCAAGATAAGCAATAAGATCATCTCTTTCATCTTCATCATTACAGATAGGAGCCATTGTGTTCAGTCCTTGAAACTGAGCTTCAAGAAAAGTAACTTTCTTATTAGTTCCGTTCTGACTAATCAGATAGACTTTACTTTTTCTTGCAACTCAGAAACCTTACCAGCTCAGCATTGTCCAATTTTAAAACACAAGTATCATTAAACAGAGAGTCATACATGGCAGACATATCATGATGCAATATTTCTTCAGAATCATTCACCATATCATCATTTCCACTTGTAGAGGCTTCCTTTATAGATGTAACAAAGGCAACAACTTTTTCTTCATCTTTTGATGATTTGTTAGAACAAACAGAATCTTCATCTTCATTGTCACTCCATGTGACCATCATGGGTTTGTAACGTTTTTTATTGTACATTACGTTGTTTGCACACTTAGCAGCATGATGTCATCTTCCACCACATTCGAAACACGGTCCAGGTACACTTGAAGATGACATGTCCCTCTTATTAACAAACCTCCCTTGTTTCTGTCCAGAAGTGAACTTTTCATGATGTTGACCCAAGTGATTATTTCCCCAAATTTTTTAACTTATTTCCTTTGTTCTTGCGAATCCTTCGAAACTTTTTAAGAAATAGGGCATGATCATCGTCAGGAGATTGATCACATGATTCCTTTATAGCTTGAGTTTTTTCAACACTTTGAAGTGCAACTTCTTTTCTCTTCTTGGAATCACCTTCATCCATGTCCAGCTCCCTATCAAAGGTGATGAGTTTGCCAGCCAATTTTCTAAGCTTAATCTCATTCAAGTCTTGAAATTCTTGTACAACAACCTTCTTTGCTTGAAATCTCTTAGGTAATGTTCTCAAGGTCTTTTGGACATTCTCATCAATATGTTTTCCCTGCTCCAATGCCTCATTAGTCAACATTCCAACTTTCTCATAGAAGACTGATAAGGTCTCACATTCCAAAATTGTTAAATCTTCAAACTTTGAAAGAGTCATTTGGAGTTTAAGATCCCTCTCTTGTTTGTCATGTAAAATTCTGAGTTTGTCCCATGCTTGTTTTGCGGTGGTGCAATAACTCATATGTACAAACTGATTTGGTGAGATGGCCATGACTATAGTATTTCGTGCCTTTCTATTAGCCATGGCTAAAGAAATATCCCATTGAGTCCAATTACTTTTGGCCTTAATCATATATTCTCCATCGACAATCCTTGAATGAGCCTTCTATTCATGGGTAAGATAATCAACAATATTCATATCATGTGCTTCCAAAAAGATTTGAAACTTCTCACTCCACGCAGCATAGTTCGTTCCATCAAATAATGGAGGAGTGTTGCAAGATCCAGAAACGCGGTCACGATCCATAGTGAGACTTCACACAATACTAGTAACACCTAGAGACCACTCAACGTATATCTAGAGCAACGTTCTGATAACAATTGAAATTGGAATCAGGTGGAATATGTCACATCCCGGCCCGAGGCGGAATGTGACAAAATGGTATCAGAGCCAATCCCTGGCCGGAAGTGTGCCGACGAGGACGTAGACCCCCTAAGGGGGGTGGATTGTAACATCCCACATCGCCCAGAGGAGTGATCCTTAAATGTATATTCCCATCCTTACCTAGCACGAGGCCTTTTGGGAGCTCACTGGCTTCGGGTTCCATCGGAACTTCGAAGTTAAGCAAGAAGGTGGTCAGAGCACTCCCAGGATGGGTGACCCACTGGGAAGTTGCTCGTGAGTTCCCAAAAACAAAACCGTGAGGGAATGGTAAGCCCAAAGCGGACAGTATCGTGCTACGGTGGTGGAACGGGCCCGGGAAGTGATCCGCCCCTGGCCGGGATGTGATCCGCCCCGGGCCGGGATGTGATAGAATATCCTGCAATTAAAAATCTATATATGTGCTTGTCTGACTAGTGAACAACACTAGTCAACTAAGATCAGATATGTTAGTTTACCAACAATAGAAGTAGTCAATTTAAAGTTTGGTATGCTGAAGTGTTCCTAGTTAACTAAAATCCAGTTCAGTGCACATTTTAACTGTAAGAAGCTTAGTTTCATGGACTTATATATTTGCAAATAACGATGAACATAAATCACATGTAAAGAGTAAGATATGTAAACTAGAAAAGCAATAAACTGCAAAAGGAGTTTTTGGCAAAAAATAACCCAACTCTGGGTTAAAAAACCGAGGAATCTCAATTGAGTCCAATTCACTATTGCAAATAAGGTTCTTACAAAGTACCACGCAAAGCTCAATTCTGAGACCTAATCTACAGAGCAGCTTTACCTTTATGCAACCTTACTTTGCTCAAGAAAAGGATTCCTTCGGTCTTCACGAAGTAGAGCTTCTCCTGAGCTCTTCACCTTGTGGCACCGAAACCAAATAAACCAAAATGCAAATTATGTTATGATGAGGTTGGTGCAGATCTAGATTCATTGACTAGTTAATTTCTTCAGTCAAATAGTTGAAGGAAGAAACTGACGTGAATAAAAAAGAAGTCAGTTTAAATATTTGAAAATTGAAAAACTTGACCACAAACTTAGAACAAAATCACAAAGACAATGCTACCCTAATATGCAACAATTTGGGTATTTAGTTTTGAATGTGATTTTGTGGCTAGGGTTTCTAAAGAAGAACACAAGAGGCAGCTCAAAGCTAAAACACACTATCTTCTAGAAATGCAAATCACTTAGCCAAAAAGAAATTGGAATGATACAGAGAAGATTAGCATGGCCCCTGCTAGGGATGGGCAAAATACCTATGGGTTTGAGTAACTGCGGTTACCCGCTCATTTAAAGTTCACGGTTACGGTTATGGGTAACCATTTAGAAGAACAAACGGTTATGGGTAAAACCGTTTATCCGTGAAACTTAAATGGACGGTTATGGGTATTACCAGCTGTTATAACGGGTATCCATCGATTATGGGTATTACCCGTGGTTATAACGGGTATCCATTTACCTATTTAATTTAATATATGTAAAATTTTAAAAAAAAATTAAAAACCCTAAATTTTCAATCTCTTCGCCAGACTTAGAGTCTTAAACACCTTATCCCCCACTCATCTCTCCCTCATCGCTGCCCTTTCTTTAATCTCTCCCTAGTCGCAGAAGTTCAATTTTTGCTCTCAAGTGCTCACTTGCATTAGGCCTTGCTATGTTATTTGGCTTGTTGTATAACAAGGAAAACAGATACTGGTTAGGCATCACCATTGCCATCAGCTTTGTAACAGGTAGGCAAGCAACATTCACAGTTACAAATGCCCGAGTTCAAGGAACGGCACTGGGATCCATCTACGGGATCTTATGGAAGTTTCTTTATCTGCCATTTTCTTAGGTACAACAGGATGTATGGCCAAGTTGGTGGAGTGTTGAAGTTTCTTTCGAGTGCAAATATAAGGATAGTATAGTGGCACAAGTAAGGGTGTCGAATCACAGGGACTGATAAACAACTTAGTAAAACCTTTGACTCTTACATATTAGCATTAGTTAATGAGTCCTATGATTAAAAATTGGGGGGTTTAAGTAATTTTGGAAAAGAAATAAACACAGAAAGAAAAGGGAAAAATTAGAACTATCTAAAAATAAACCTAAGACATGAAATAGGTTAGAAACGTTTTTAGGACATAAATCTGACTTAAAATGAGGCCTTCCCCTAAACATTCATGAATCGATGAGATGATCTTTTAACTTATCCATTTCAAATGCACAACTAAGATGTTCACATATCTAGCATGGCATATAACTAGATTGTATGAATCCTCACTTTCTTTGTATGTTAGATGCATGGCATATACATCAAACTTATATTTGTAGGTGCAACCTAGCATGGCATATAACTAGATTTAGCACCTAGAAACTCATTAAGAATGAAGAGGATTATGAACATCACATGAACCCTAGAACATGGCATTTATCCTAGATTTTCATGGAATCAGTTTAATGATTAGTTATGAACCTAACCACATGTTGCTAAGGAATGAAAGAAGATATGGCAGTCATCCTTATCATTCTCAACAGAAAACAAACATAAACAAGGTAGCTAAGCTTGAAAATATGTGCTTGAAACAATTGAGACAGAAAACTGATTCTAGCTTGCAAATGAAATTGATAAGCTAAAATTGCATCATAACATTAATTCAATCATGTATAGGGCTTCAAAGCAGCCCTAAGTATTCATAACCTAAATAAAAAACATAACAAAATACATAAAAAATTAGGAAAGCTAGAACCTAGAAACGGCTCAAGGTGAAGGACTTCTCCTCCTCTTTGATGTTGTGTATCTTCTCCTCTTTTTCCTTCAGATTCTGTGTATTTTTCTCCTATTAAAAGGCTTAGGAGTTTTCTAACATCTGACACATTTACATCCTTAAATTGACTCTCATTTATAGCTCATTACAATCAGCTTTTAGTATAGGAATAACTGAAAACTAGTTGTTATCAGAATTTGTAATTGAACAGCTCCTCTTTATTCTATCATATTTCTTGTCAAAACCTCCAATTCACAAGTTGTAAAGACCACCAGAAAGAAGACTTCCGTGGCTTTCCAACCATATGTGGTCCATTTTCAAATTCGTTCTGAGCACTGCAAGGCAAAGGTCTCAAGTTGGCTATTCTGCAAGGGCCTTTTCTTGTGGATCTTGGGTCACTTGTGGGCTATGGTCTAGTCTTGGGTGAGTTGGGCTTCAAACTATCCATTCTAGGCTCTTAAGATATTCAAAATAAGATGATTTCTTCAAGCCCTTACTTTCATCCTGAAATACAATATAAACAACAAAATACCTTGTGATGCATAGAGATTTGAAGTCAAAAACCTAAGCAAAAGAGGGCATAAAAGTATAACTTTATGCACTCAACATGGAGTCTCAGCAGCCATTGAGGCTCTACTAATCTTAGGTAGGGACAACTATGGTGCTCCAAGTGAATTTGCAATTGCAAGAATCATAGAGGCTTCCATTGGGTTGCTTTGTTTCCTAATAGTAGAAAAATATCGTTCGTAAATTATTATTTCAATTACTAGAATTGTATGATGACTTAAATGATTAAAATAGGGAAATGCATGTTAAAATGTACCTATAACGGTATTTAATTGTCAAAAAACGAAAATTATGACAAAGTTTTCTTTTGTAATTTTCAAATTGTTAAAAAAAAATATAGACGGGTGAAAAAAGGGTAAATGGGCAAAAAGGATAAATGGGTTCAAAAATAGGTAAACGGGTAAATGGTTATGGTTAAATGGGTACACGGTTATGGGTATGGTTAACCGTTTATAAACGGTTATGGGTATGGTTAACCGTTTATAAATGGTTATGGGTATGGGTATGGGTATAACCGTTTATGCAATTACCCAACGGGTAAACGGTTATGCGGGTATGAACATAAACGGTTATGGGTAAATAACCGCTGTTACCCGTCCGCCATAACCGTTGCCCATCCCTAGCCCCTGCGCAAGGATGATACGCATGAATCCAAAAATGGTCCAAATTTTAGCTAATCTAACAAAATCTATCGTTTGACAAAAAAAAAAAAAACCTGGATTTTGCTTTTAAAGAAGGCTGAGTTTCAAATAAGAAAGGGGACCAAAAAGCCATGTGTCATGTGCAAAAGCATTCTGGAAAGATCTAGGGTCAAAATCCACTCTCAAGAAAAAGTTGACAGATGGCCCATATAGGTTGTCTTAAAGTGTGTGCCCATTTCGCATGAAGGCTGCGAGAAGTATTGACAAGATAGAACCACTTGACAGAATGAACTAGAAATATTAGCATGAAATGCATATGTGTGAACAAACCCAACAATGTAGCTTGACCCCAACAATGTCATACATTGACATATCTACATAACTAGGTAGCTTGACCCCAACAATGTCGTGGACACCCTCAGTGGAAGGCCTTTGACATAGTCAAAGGTTAATGACCTAACCACTAGTAAACTATGATGCATCAGGTCAAATTACTACTTTTCATTATTGCAACTTATGAAATCTTACATGATATGTATTTTAGAGCTCGCTTTTGATCATTGTTCAGTGGGCTCAACAACCTTTTAAGCACCTATGTATTTGCCTTAGTGTCCAACATTAAATGACTTGAGACTAGTCATACTCCCGCTCGAGTTAACATTACACATACTAGCCTAAGCAGATTGCCAATGCCTAATTGACAATCCTATGGCTAGGAATGTTTTAGGAATGAACATAATAGAAAGGTCTTGTTGATCTAACTTACTTAGATCACTTCTTTCTTAGGTTGATTACATTCCTTGGATTCTATTATTGATTATACACGTGAAACAATAAATAGTGATTAGGAGGCCGAAAGAGTAAACTTCCCCCAGTGGCCTTATGGGTTAGAAGGTTGAATAAGTAAACTTCCCCCATTGGCTTTATGGGTTAGGAGGACAAAAGAGTAAACTTCCCCCATAATGACACCCTTGTTATCTCTTCCAACTGGCCCATGCCATGGTCAATAGAATAATGGTGGACAACGGCAACGTAGTCAACATTCTTCAAACTTTCAATGATTCAAATGATGGGCTTCGAAAGCACAATCATGCTGCATGAAAGTCTTGACCGGATTCAATGGCTTCACCTCAACTGTCGTCGACACAATCGTACTTGACATGCACACTCCTCCAATTGTCTCATGGTAGACCTTCATGATTGGTAGCAACATATCTCCCCATAATAGGATCTTGGGGGCCAGCTCTGGCACATGAAGATTGGAGCTATGACATCTATTGAGTCAAGGATGAGGAGTTGGAGAGATCAAGTCTAACCAAGCCATATCCCAACGATGTACCGTGCAAGTTCTGAAGGAATCAAAGAAGAAGTTTTCACCTCGATCATAACAACTGAGGTACAAAATGACAATTCTACCTCCACCCAATAGCAATTACAGCAGGCAGATCAAGAAGATGGCGTCCAGGTCACCATATTGGTAGACGATACAGGATAGGAGCTAGAGGAAGATGCCGAGTACATCGTTCTTAATCTCCAACCAACTGGAAAAGATGACTAGAATTGACTCATGTCTGAGCTCAAAGAAGAAAGAAAAACTCACCACTTTCCTTAGGGAAAATCGTGATGCCTTCGCTTGATAACCATCTGATATGTCGTGCATTGATCCCGAGATAGCTTACTACAAGCTGCATGACGACCTCACTGCCAAACTGGTGATCTAAAGTAAGTACCAATCATTGAGGTGGAGATAAACAAGTTACTGGAGGTCGGTTTCATCAAGAGGTGGCACACTCAACATGTCTGGCCAACATTGTGCTAATGATGAAGAAAGAGAATGGCAAAGGAAGAGTATGTATGGACTACACCGACCTCAACCCTACAGAACTGTATGTGGTTCCCAAACTGACCTACTAGAGGACTTGACATACAGGAACCAATTGCTTTGCTTTTTGGACGCATACCTAGGCTACAATCAGATTGTCATGTATGAACCTTACAAAAAGAAGACCGTATTCATGATTGAGCAAGGCACCTATTACTACATAATCAAGCATTTTGGCCTCAATAACGTATGACCAACTTACCAATGACTAGTATACATGATGTTCAAGAATCAAATCAGAGTAACCATGGAGGTCTACGCTAACGATATCATGGTGACAGACAAGCACTGGTCATACCACATCAGCAACTTGGCAGAGACATTCGACATCTTCCATGAGAACAAGATGAAGCTCAAACCTGCCTACAGGACCATGTTTTATTTTATTTTTTATTATATTAAAATTTTGTCCTTTTTATTAAATTTAAATCCTTCCCATTAAAGTTTAAGCTATTTTGGTTAAATAATAGTCTATGTTGTTTTTCGTTAAATTAAAGTTAGTCCAATACTTTTTCATTAAAACTCCCTAAAATTAATTGTGTACACCATGATGTCATGGGGGTATTACTATTTAGACATAAAAAAGTGTTAAGCAAAGCATAATTAATAAATTTACTTACGTGGATCACAGTCATTGTGTGACAACCCGTCCCTAATTTTAAGTTTTATAAATTTTAAATTAGTGATTTTACGAAAATGCCCCTAGAGGCAAAGATTTTGACTTTCGTTGACCATCGGTTAGAGAGACATAGGACTTACTCTTTTAGCATATCCTCGTAGTACTTGTCACTATGAGCGGATAGGCGAAAGCCGTTTGCGAATCCGGGTTTTAACGATATAGTTACGGACATTTGAAGTCGTTTTATTAAATTTTAGATTAGAAATTAATTAAACTCCCACCTTGTGGGAAAGAGACCAATCAGATTATTGTTTAAGTGACCAATCAGATAAAAGAGTGGTGGACCAATCAGAATTTGAGAAAAGAAGGCAGCAGCCAATCAGGAAGAATGAGCCATTCCTGTTAACACGTACACCCACCACCAACCCAGTTTCAACCAAGTTTGATTTCAGCTTCCTCCTGCCATTTTTTCTGTTGAAATGCCATATCCACCACTTGAAAACATCATCACGCTCCTTGTCCTTCATTTTTCACCCACAACACAACAAGATTTGGTCTGTGTCGAAATGAGCAGCGACGACCGGGCCGATGGTCCCATGGTGGCGATCCGCCATTCCTGAAGCCAACTCCATCAACCATCACCACTATTAGGCTCTTCTTGAGCTCAGGAAAAAACCCCAAACAACCTTGGAGGCGGCGGAGCACCGGAGAAGTCAAATCGAAGGCCACCATTTCTAGGGTTTTTGACGAGTTCGAGGGAAATTGGAGCTTTACTCGGCCAAATTAGACTTGACCACAGCTATAAAACTTGCTCTACTCGTCGAGATATTCATTCCTGTAAAATTTGAGAATTTTTGGAAATAGTTGAATTTTCTGGCGAGTCGGGGCGGCATGTGGCGGCGGTGCGTGGGCAGAGGCACAACTTGACCTCCCTAGGATAAAATGGGTGCCCCGATTCCATATTAGACATCCGATTGATGAAATTCCATTGTTTGGTTATATTTCTGTTAAGGGTTGCCACTTGGTTATTATATGATTCAACGATCCGACCATTGGATTGTCACCAAACTTTAATACGTAGTAGTACATAATATTTCAGGATATTAGGAACTAATGGATTGAGAATATGGCATATGGATCTTCCCGGATGGGTTTTCTAAGTTTGTAAATCTAAACGTCGGCCGCCACTTAATTTTAGCGATTGGCGGAGATCCGACCGTTGGATCGTTCCAAAACCTTATGATGTTGTTCTAGATGCTTATTGAAACTCTTGGGAAGTTACGGATTGGAAATTTGAGGTGCGGATCTTTCGGATCAAGTTACATAGGTTTGTGGACCCTACTGTTGACCTTTGACCGACAGTTGACTTTTGGTCAATGAGTTACATCATTCTAGAACGTCCTTAGGGATTTGTTTTATGTAAGTTACGTGTTCTATCGGTAAGAATTCTGAGACGTGATTTGATATTTGTTCTAGGCGACGATCGTTTGTGACACCTCGATATTCGTGCTAGGGAATTGTAGCGCGAACTTCAAGTGAGTGGGTCTTTTCCTTTTTATAGTATATATGTAACTGTTAGTTTCCATTTATACATTTCATAAAGAGTTCCCTACAATGTGCCTAGTTTAGCGTAATGCTTACAAGATTTAGCATATTGATGGAAATTACGAAATATACTACATCCTACGGGATGCACATGTATGCGCATGTTTATTTGATGCCATAATTATATCTACGGGTATGAATGTTAGTATGTTGATTCAAATTATTGAATCACTATGACATGACTATATTTGTGTTATATGCTCATCATTTGCAGCACCCAGTGTTAGTGCTCGCTTAGGGCCAGGGCCAGTCTTTCACGTGTATGTTCACCTCCGCACCGCACGCTCGCCTTGGATCCAAGTAGGTATGCGTATGTTTATTTGATGCCATAATTATATCTACGGTTATGAATGTTAGTATGTTGATTCAAATTATTGAATCACTATGACATGACTATATTTGTGTTATCTGCTCATCATTTGCAGCACCCAGTGTTAGTGCTCGCTTAGGGCCAGGGCCAGTCTTTCACGTGTATGTTCACCTCCGCACCGCACGCTCGCCTTGGATCCAAGTAGGTGCTAGTCCTGTCGTACAGGTTGCAATAGGCAACTCCGACTCGTATGTGACCACGAATAGCACCAGTCTTCACGTGATTGTAGCACTAAAGCGTTATCATTATTACACCCAGTCTTGTTCATGTCAGACTACCTCTGCATGAACTCGTGTGTCAGCATATGTCGATGACCACTCGTTATGATAAAATTGCCTATGCTAGATTATGTGGTTACTGACATAATGTGTTTACGTAGGGGATTTGTGCCATATTGGTAGCTTGATATTTTGCAGGCTATGGTAAGTATTTTCATACTATACGTAGTATGTATATTTTTGGAAACTATACTTGTTTTACGGCAAGGGGTTATAACGTTTTCAAAAGGTTTTTATAAAGCTTTATTTTCAGGCCCACTCACCCTTGTTTTTCGCCCCTCCAGGTTTTTAGTGCTGAGCTTTCGTGTCGACGAGGATTCTTGGCAAATCTCGGTATTGGTGGCTACCTTTGATGGTATCATTCTTATCCTACCTTACTATACTTTACTTATGCTCAGACATCACGTTTGAAATGGATTCATTCCTGCTCACAAGCCCAAACTTATATTTAGGCACTTTTAGGTTTAAATTTATGCACATTTTTCACATCACTATACTTTATGGCTTCGTCACCCTTCGAGTGTCGGTCAGCACAGCTCGATTTGGAGTCCAGGTGGATATTCAGGGTCGGAGTGTGTCACACTGAGTTTTTTAATAAAAATATATTGGGTTTCAAGTAAAAAAATTAAGTATAAGAGGCTAAAGTTGTCACATCCCGACCCATCGTAGCACGATATTGTTCGCTTTGGGCCCCGACCATGCCCACACTGTTTTGTTTCTGGGAACTCACACGAGAACTTCCCAGTGGGTCACTCATCATGGGATTGCTCTCGCGCAAACTCACTTAACTTCGGAGTTCCGATGGAACCTGAAGCCAGTGAGCTCCCAAAAGGCTTCATGCTAGGTAGAGATGGGAATATACATATAAGGCTTACATGATCCACTCCCCTGGGCGATATGGGATGTTACAATCCACCCTCCTTAAGGGCCCAACGTCCTCGTCGGCACACATCCGGCCAGGGATTGGCTCTAATACCAAATTGTCACATCTCGGCCCGGGCCCCCACCACATCCCAGGCTCGACTCCACCGTAGCATAATATTGTCTGCTTTGGGCTCCGACCACGCCCTAACGGTTTTGTTTCTGGGAACTCACACGAGAACTTCCCAGTGGGTTACCCATCATGGGATTGCTCTCGCGCGAACTCGCTTAACTTTGGAGTTCCGATGGAACCCGAAGCCAGTGAGCTCCCAAAAGGTCTCGTGCTAGGTAGAGATAGGAATATATATATAAGGCTTACATGATCCACTCCTCTGGACGATGTGGGATGTTACAAAAGTCATATTTTAATTATCAAATACATATATTTAAATAATGCTATACATCCAATGTGACAGCCGAAAAGTGAGAATGACGTATCACAATTAAAAATGCATGTGTGGGCAGCACTATTATATATATATTCGAGAAAGTGCATGCAAATGTTGTACAATGAAAAATAATATTTAAACTCTTTTTTTGAATATATAAAAACACAAATATTCATAACATCAGTTCATCACGTCTGAAATTGTGAAACACAATTACTTAATAGGTTTTATTACAAGTGGTCCTTGGAGCATATGATATGACCTTCTTAGTCTAAATGACTACTTTATTCATTCTTGGAGAGCGTGCTTGCTTCAAACCCTGCATACTCACCACAAAACCGAGACGAAGTAAAATTTCAATTCATACTCTGAGGTTAATTATGATGAATTTTATTAACTAAAAGGAACAAAATTATATAGATTGGTATATATATATAGATACACGTGTGCGCGCGCGCTTACTGGGTATAACGAATCTTGATTTTTCCGGCGTTGGGGTTAGCAATTGCAGCAAAGGCTTCTTGAGAAAGATCGATGGTTCCTCGGCATCCAGGAGGACAGTAATCCACAATTTTAACGACAACGCTATTCCCTTTGCAAGGCTTTGGCACACCTTGTGTTCGAAGGCAAAGGTGGATGGCCCCTCGCACAGCTCCCCAAGGGTGAATGGCACTTTTGTTGAATGTTGGTCGTCGGGTTCTTACTACTTGGTGTACTGCAAGATGGGTTTGAAGTTAGTTTGAAGGGTGGATTTGTGGGGCCTTAGGTATAGGCCTTGAGGCTTACAATCAAAACTAACAACAAGCTAGGTGTGCCACTACTATCTCAGTATAGCAGATGTAGAATAAGTGTGTTTTAAGTAGATTACTTGTGCCCCAAGTTACTCAAACTTCTTGTTATCAAAGGATTGTCACAGATGGATTAAGTTTGTATTAAGTTCTTTTTCTTGCCTTGTAAATAACGACTTTTAGTTCATAATCTTGTATGTTTAGAAGGGAAGGAGTTTAGATCCCTTTAAACCATGTTTTTGATCCCAGGTTGCTCTTAATGAAAGCAGATCTATTGAGTTCACCAGATCTGGATGCAAATGGGACTCTTAAGTAGGAAATAATTGGAAATAAGTTGCATACATGTTGAAAAATACATTTAGGCGACAAATCTACTAATTTAGAGGACAAAGAGACTCGGGCAAGATTTCACCTTGTTTGGCAAGGTTGAACCTCTTACAGCCACTTCTCTTTGTGTTTACAGAGGTTGTGAGCTAAAAAGTGATGGATGGTAAACAGGTTTTACACGAGGGAATCGATACTACAACACTAGGGAAGGTAGCAGAGCTTTTAAACTAGGCAAAAGATAACTTTTCTAAAGGGACTATGACTAAAAAGACTAAATCTAAGTTGGTTTTAGCTTTTCTGGATGCAAATTTGGCTTGAGAGCAGAGTTTGTATGTTGTTTTTTTTTATTGGTTGAGTGTCCTTGTTTCTGTTGTCTCTTCTCCCTTTTATAAGCAGTTTCACCCGATTGCCGAAGGCTTTTGGAGGGTAGTGAGTCATCAACTTTTTACTTGTAGTGCCACTAGAAGGTGCTTTTTCGCTGGTAGTAGGTTGATCTCCATCACTTGTCACTTCAGTCATAAACATGTGGCTTATGTCTTGGCCGAGAAGGCTTTTAATCCGCATCAGGCTTCAAGGTTGGGCTTCAGGAAAATGCAACCTGCTTTAGCGCCTTTGGGCTTTCTTTCTACTAAGCTCAATATTCAAATATTAACCGAAACAGTGCCCCATTTAATCAAGTTTGCAAATTGAGGCCTTAATGATGATTAAAACGAACTGAATGCTTTTACTTGAGACTTGCACCATTTTAAACAACCGTTTTCGCATAAACCCTTATACTAACCAAACCTTTGCACCAACCCACGAATTCCAACGTTAACTAACTGCTTACTATATAATCTTCACTTAAACCTCTCGGCCAAATACCTTAGCCATTCTAATTCTTCAAGCTTCCAGAATTCTCTTGCTTTCACAGTTTTCTTGCTTTCTGCCTTTGATCTTCTTTCCAAAAATCATCCAATGGCTCTCAATACTACTCGCTCTTCCTGTGAATCTAGCGAGGGGATTGTCACCATGCGCTGCTTGCTCTGAAGGAAAAATTTTGTCCTAGCTAAGAACATGTGCGAATATTTGAACACATATGCAAACTATTAACATATTAAAGTAGGCATGCATTAAAAAACAATTCTAAAACCCATGACTTTCAAAGCCTAGTGAATGGTGAACCACAAGACTCTTTAACAACATAAGAGAGGGAAGGTTTTAGAGATTCATTACCCTTGAAGCTCATCCTTGGTTACACAAGGGATTCACCCAAGTGGAGGGCCTTCAAGTCACCTCCTAGCTCCTTGGATCTTCCTTGTGATTTTTCTTCCTTTTGATGCTCCTTTGCTCCTTGAGGATGTGAGGAAATGATCTCCAAGAACACCAAAGATTTGGTGTCTCTAAGTCTCCACACCAAGGATGAGGTGTGAAGATGAAATGGATGACTTAGAGAAGAAAAGATTGCTAGCTATATCTTCTCTAAGTGGCCGGCCTCCTTTAGAAAAAGAGAGAAAGTGTTTCTCATCTTTGTCATAAGAAAACCCTAATGAGGTAAAAGTTATAAAGATGCTTTTATATCTCTTTTCTTAGGTGAGTGACAAACTTGCAATTAAGCAAAACTTCCCACTTCCCTCACTATGTCCGGCCATCTTAAGTGATTGGGCTATTTGCCCATATTTGTTTTAGTTGTCATACAACTTAAACATAATGGGCCTAGTGGACCAAACCCTTTTGGACCCCGAAGCCCAAAACTAACTTAAAAGCCCAATACGAACCTTTCGTATAATTAATTAACTAATTAATTAACCTTGACCATTTTTCAATTAAACCATTTAATTTCTTATCCATTTCATTTATATTTCTTCACTTTCATCCTTAGTCGGTGTACGATCCATTAGGTTCCAATTAGCGAGGCAGTGGGCGATTGTTACTCTTAACGATCGATTGTGAATTGAAACTACATTTCAATTCTCCCTTTGATTAAGATTAGTGTTTGCTAATCTTCAGGGCTTCCACAAACCATGAGTGACACCTAGCAGCATGTCATGGCTACCCAAGCTAAATAGAATTGGTTGGAGAACCTATCCAATTACAATTACAATGCAATACGGTCATTCTCTAATACAATACTCTTAATCACATTGTCTGAGTGATAGTTTGTATCCTGTCTACTATCCAATGTGATACTTCTCTATATGATTCAATTGAATATGATTTGGAACATACTTCCTAAGTCATATTCGTATGCTTTGGCCAAAGACTCCCGAATCATATCTTAGAGTATTCTCCTTCCACCATGGAAGGTTAGAGATTCCTTGTTGTGCATTCATTTGCCTACATGACTAGATAGCTTGACCCCAACAATGCCGTGGACACTCTCGATGGAATGCCTTTGACATGATCAAAGATTAAAGACCTAACCATTAGACATCTATGATGCCTCAGGTCAAAGGACTACTTTGCATATTGCAACTTACGAGTTCTTACATGACATGTATGTTCGAACTCTCTTTTGATCGTTGTTCAGTGTACTCGATTACTCTTTCAAGCACCTATGTGTTTGTCTTAGTGTCCAACACTAAATGACTTGAGACTAGTCATAGTCACGCTTGAGTTGACATAACACATACTAACCTTAGCGGATTGTCAATGCCCAATTGGCAATCCTATGGCTAGGAACGTTTTAGGAATGAACATAAGAGAAAGGTCTCGTTAATCTAACTTACTTAAATCACTTCTCTCTTAGATCAAATACATTCCTTGGATTCCCTTATTGCTTTAACACATGATACACTAAATAGTGATTAACAATAAGCTTTGCCCTTCATTAAACATATAATAGTCTAATACAATAAGTATTCCAAAAGCTATTACATCAAATGAGTGGCTTTGTGGGCATACTTCCAACATGCTCAACGGCGTTCATCGCCTTCGAGCAGGCCTGAATACTTCACTCTTCTTCGAGGAAGGGGAGTACACTCTTTGGGACCTACATGGATTTCCAGGGTCCCAATTGTTGTGGAAAATAATATGCCCAAGGCCAATTGGTTCACCCCCAACCCATATTCGGCTAAAGCTAGCATCTCAACCTTTAAGTGGCCTACCCATCGAACAGGCTTCCCTTTGATGAAAGATGAGGGTTGGGCGCAGTGGGTGAATGAGCTCGAGCCCATTTTCAAGAAGAAGTGGATGAACAACGGCATCTACGAGCTAATAATGCTCTCCAAGACCACAGTGATTGCCAAGCCCGAGCTCCTGACCACAACTCTTCTATTTTGGAACAATGGGACCAATACATTCAATTTCAGGATGGGTCCCATGTCTCCAACCATCCTTGATATGGCCTAAGTCTTCGGGCTAAGGCCCTCGGGCAAGTGCGTGAATATAACCCACGACTAGTCTTCCCCATCTAGCCTGAATGCTAAAGGCTCAGATGCTTCTGACTCCATCACTTGGTTGGAGTATAATCCCTTGACTTTCAACAGCTATGGGACTTCATTCATGGGTCTTATCATTTGCTAAACATAATGTGCTCCAGAAGATAGGAAAAAGTCTATATACGTACATATATATATATATACATATATATATATATATGTATATATATATATATATAAGGAGAAAATCAAGCTAGAGAGGTTGCATAAAAGAGAATGTCATTCCGTCGCGATCAAAGTGCAGTGATTCTTCTTTCATGCCTCCAAACTCAAACTTTCCTTCTCCTTTAGTACAATACGTAATGTCGAAGTACGTACATAATAAAATGAAGTTAAAATAGTTGTACTGAAAACAACACCGAAAATAGCAAACCTCACCTACACACCTATAGGCATCATGTGCCTCGAAAATGTGAGTGTGCTATCTTTAGGCTTAATAGCTTTTAAGATCAATATATACATAATATTAATATTACAAAATTCACATTTTAGGACACAACTTCAATACTTAGATGTGTATTATTTTGAAATTCTTTCCTTGTGTATACATAGATGACGACTTGCAGGCTCAGATGGTGCTCGTCATCACCTCACTCTCAATTTGGGTCGAGTTTATAACATCTTTGATGGTTGTCGGCCCTTTGACTTGGGATCAACTTAGTAAGGGCTACTCTTTCCGACCCTAATTTGTTACGGCCTGCCCCTAACCAGGCCTAGTTTAACATAGGGCCCCATTTTAACAACACAGATTAGGATTCTAAAACTGGGCTTGAACACTTACCCTAAATAACACTTATATTGTGCAATCCTGACTGTGTACATCCAAGTTTCGTCTCTGAACATCTTTATTTTTCTAGATACCAAATTTTCTCTCACACATTTTTTTTAACATAAAAAATAATTCACTAAACTTTTAAGAATACCCTTATTTTACTTGTTATGAAATTATTTTTCTTTGCACACCCATTTTTCATTTTCTTTGAACACCCATTTTCCTTGTATTAATTGTATTGGCTCTCTTCCATTTGGCAATTTTCGTTGATGGAATAGTTCTTTGTTCCACATGTGACTGCATGATTCTTTTATTTCATGAAGCAAAATTCAATCTATACTAAAACTGAAAACACTCTGATTCACTGTTCATAAGCACAGTGCACTGACGATTTTGCCCCTGTTTAATTTTTGTTATTGCAAGTGTGCCACTATCTGAGAAAATATATAAACACATTATTTTTTTCCCTTCTCTTTTACACCTTTCTCGCCCGTCCCTCTCGCTGTTCACTCCACGACTCACCACTATGGCTGGCGACGAGTTCGTAGCTTTCAACGACTACAAACCAAAAAACCAACTAATAAAAAAACCCTCTCTCAAATTCAATCTAACCCTCAAATCTATCTCTAGAAATTCTCAGCCGTTTTCGATTATTAAGTTGGTGCCCGAAATCCAGCGAGCTGTTTCCGGCCGAACACTGGCGATCGGACCTTGCTGTTACAACAAGTCGTTTAACATTCGTCTCAGGAACTAAAATCACCCGTTGCATGCCTCGATTAGTTACGGTTTAAGGTGAATCGGAGGTAAGTTGTTGTCTAGTTTTTCCTGCAAAAGCTAATGTGTATGGAAAATTTCTTTGAAAAATCCAGTTTCCGGCTAGATTCCTTAACCCTCAATTCCTAAACACTAATCCAATCTCTTCGACCTTTACTTAGGAGTGATTTCAATTATTCAAGAACAAGTCACAAAAGCATTTGCGTGCTCTTAATGCCAATTAGGAATTGACTCAAACAGTATGTTGTTTGTCATCAGCTGCATAATGGTTTGAATCCAAGTGATTTAAAACCTTCACTCCTTTCTCTTCTACTCCCGCAGGGCCTTCAGTTCTTAATTAGATTCCAGAGTAAAAGCCCAGAAAGCTAATATGGCGAAGCGAGAGCTTTCCAGCACTTTGAGGAACTTAAAGGTAAAAAGAAACGAAGAAATGTCAAATTTTTTTTGGTTTTTTATTTATTTTCAGTGCTAATTTCTGATTAAATTTTTATTTTTGATAAACTCTCTGAGAATCTGATCTAGGTTTTGCTTAAATTCATGTTGGTGTTTTTTAATTTTGAGTTCTATAATTTTCTGGTGGACCTGTAATTGTATTTACAGATTAATATAACATAATTGGGTTATTTTTTTAATTATTGTAGTTTATGCAAAGAGCAACTTAGAAAGAGGTGAAGAAAGAAGAAGATGTCAAACCATACCTCATCACCTCAGGTACCTTTTAGACCTATTGCATGTCAAAATCGGCTTCAAATTTGTGATTTAATATAATTGAATTTTAGCAAGTTTTTCGTGATTTTGTAGAATTTTACGTTTAATAACCAAGTACACTTTACTTGGTTGGATCTGTTTTTATAACTATATTTCAACCTTTCCTCTGATGGCTTTTGACGATTGGATTTCTCGAGTCTACTTTCCATGCTTTGACCATTTCATTTGGCAGAGGGTTCTAGGTTTTGGAGAATTCTTCATTAAATTGGTGGGTTTGTAGAATTGTGCCCTTATATTTCTGGGTTTGGTTTTATGTCAATTTAGTAAATTTTTTTAGGTTTTGCAGAATTCTTTGTGATTAAATTTTTGGGTTTAGTAGCAGTTTTTGAGGTTGTGGTCTCCACTAAAAGGTAATTTTTACATTAATTTTGTGAAAATTTGTACATATCAATGTATTAGAATCTTTAAGGGAATTTAAAATAAAATATGGTATTGGTATCGGCGGGGACGATGTGTGGGAATTTTCAAGGATTATTGGAATCTCATGATAAGGAATGGTGTAGAAACTTATAGCTGCAGCAGTTGATGCATGTTTCCTTTCTATGAACCCTATTAACTTATAGCTGCAGCAGTTGATGCATGTTTCCTTTCTATGAACCCTATTTTGGATGGAGAAAGGTGACTCTGGGTACGGAGTTCAAGAATCTAATTGTGTTGATGGATACACGAGACGGAGATGGCATAGAAGTATCCTTGAATCTCAAGGAAGAAGACCTAGCCATATTTGAAAGCAATAAGGAGCTGCTTGAGTATGCATCTTTAAATCCAACTGTAATTTATTTTAGTATTGTTGAACCTTTTATGATCTTTCATTGTTTTATTTCTTGCTTATGTTTTTCTTAGGTGTGTACTAAATTGGATGTTGGTTTGGTTATTTCCAAGCTTTCCCCATGACTTTTGATACCCAATAGAGAATATGAAAAACCCAACTTTAATTTTGTAAATTTTTTTGTCTTAAATGAAGGTAACATGGGAATTTGTTCTGAATGATGTTCAAAGAACTTCAAACTCAACTTTGTCCTAAATGAGTTATGTTCTCTGGATGTCTGATATCAATTTTTTATCTGCTCACAGAGTCATCTGATTTACAACTTTTGCTAGAGTGATAATGTGCCTCCACCATTCAATTCATTTGAATCTACTGGCCTCCCATCTGAGATTCAGAGGTATTGAATTATTCTTCTGTTTTTGTCTCTTTTGTGTAATACTGGTAGCCTTTACTGTAAGTTACCCGAGTGTTTTGTGCAAAGTTATGTGATTGCTAGAGGTCCAATGGTGAGTTTCATACTCATGTTAATTCTTTAGCCATCTGCATTTTTATCGCAGGTGCGACGCTGTGCTGCCCTCTTTGTGGGGGTTTGCGTTTGATTTGGAGCGCCCTTTTGCATGGACCAATTTTGGGAAAAGGGTTTTCTAAATCACGCAAGTTTGTGGCTTGGCCTGCTGTTTATGATTCAGTCTGCTACTCGGCCCAAATGAAGGAAGAGGCCTCCTCCTGCTCCAGCCTGTTGTTGCAAGCCTTGGTCGCAGGCAATAGGTGTACTTTGTTCATCCGCTGACACTCTTGAACTTATATCAGACTTGAAGTAGAAGGTAACAAAAAAGTTGTAACTGTAATGTCAATAACACTTCCTAAATACATGGGGTGTAACATATATATATATATATATAAAGTCTTAAATGGCACATATGGGTGACAAATCTTATTTTTTGAGCTTTGTACAATTTTAGACGTAAAAGTCTCCCTAGGATTGGACCGTAGCTTTTGAAGAACAATCCATGAGGATGACGTACTAACATTGTGACAGCCCGTCCCTGATTTTAAGAGATTTAAAGTTTTAATAAAGGATTTTACAAAAATGCCCTTTGAGGCACGCGCATTATTCGAGGTTAATCTTTGGGTCGTGCCATCTAAGATTTATTTTCTTGTCATACCCTCGTAGTACTCGTCGCTACGGAAGCGTGGGCGCAGACGGTTTGTGATTTGGAGTTACGGTTAAAGTTTTACGGAACTCTAACCTGAGAAGTACTTTTACTTTGGTTAATATATACATATATATATATATTTATGTGTTATTATTGTTATTAGTTGTTATTAGAAATGGGAAAAGAATGAGGAAGGCATCGGGAGGAAAGGAAAAACAGAGAAAAAGAAAGATTGGGCAAAGCTGCCCAATCGGAGAAGAAGAAGGAGTTGGCGAATTAGGACAGGAGAGAGGAAGGGCTGGCCAACCAGAGAAGAGAGTAGGAGGGAAAGGAGGAAGAAGAAGAACTAGCTAACCGGACCTACGACCCGGTTCCATATTACGACCCGGTTCTTGACCTGGTCGTATCTCATTCGTCCGAGTTTCGTTGGAGGTGATTCTGGTGTCTATGGAACGTTCTCGACGAGCCTAACATCCCTATGGTGGTAGATTATCAAATTTCTTGTCAAATTTATTCGAATTGAAGCCGTACACCCACGGTGGTTCCGGCGGGTTTTTCCTTTCTCCGGTGAATTTAGAAATGATTCCTTCCAATTACCACCACCATTATACTCCCTTAGAACCCAGGAACAAAGCCCAGGCAGTGGTGGAGGCGTCAGAGCAAGTTTGAAGGCCGAATCGAATCACACCCAAAACTAGGGTTCCGACGGGTTTTGATGAAATTGGAGCTTTTCCAGGCCAGTGGCCCGCCAATGTCATTCTTAGCATGTGTTTAAGGTTCTAGGTTCAGTTTTGATAATTGATGGACGTAAATTGAGTAATTGAACCTAAGTTCGTTACGATTCGTGGTTAGGCCAAAAGGTGAATTGACGATCCAACCGTCGGATCATCACCAAACTTTGATCCGTTGTAATACGTAATATTTGAGGATTATAGGAACTTACGGATTGGGAATCCGATTTACGGATCTTCCGGAATTGGAGTTGTAAGTTCATAAACAGAATGTTAACCGTCATTTGGTTTTGACAATTGACGGAGATCCGACCGTTGGATGGTAAGAAATTTTAGGATGTTTTCCTAGAGGTATATTGTGGACCTTTGGAAGTTATGGATTTGAAATCTGAGTTGTAGATCTTCCGGATCGAACCACGTAGTGACGTGTTTTATATAAGTTATATATTCTATCGATATGATTTCTGAGGTTGGATTTGATTATTGTTTTAGGCGCCGATCGTCATGACGCCTTGATGTATTGTGCTAGGGAGTTGTAGGGCGAACTCCAGGTGAGTGGGCAGTACTTTCTGTATTTACCTATATACTATTGATATTTTTTCCCAGAAATAGAATTTAAATGAAAGTACGTTTTAAAATGCCATGCATGCATAATATGAAATATATGAATTGATAATGATGCATATATATATGTGAATTGGTGCTATGGACGCACAGGTGAGTATCAGGTGAGTTTTATATTATTCATGTGAATTGTGTTGAGATCATAACCTGCACCCCTGGTGTTAGTGCTTATATTATTCACCGCACCGCACGCTCACCTTGGATCCAAGTACGTGCATGTCGTACAGACCATGAGAGGGTTCCGACATGCTAGTTGTACAGATCACTTGAGGTGGTTCCGACTGGTAGGTGACCTTAGATTATGTGCACAGATGATTGATGAGAGAAGCACTAGAGCGTATTATTACACCATTCTTATCGTACAGACTACTTTAGGTAGTTCCGATTTATGTGCAGAGTAGTGTCGTACAGGTCACCGTGGTGACTCCGGTTTGGATTGGATATTGAGTTATAGAATTAACCATACAGGACCAACTGCAGGGTCTCCGGTTGATTCATTATTTCACCTGTTATTTTGATGCATCATTCATTATGTTTTTGACAGTTATAGCATGGCATACTTTCTGGCTTTTGAGAAAAATTGATGATTTGAGATATATAAAAAGTTATATGCTATTATGTTATTTTCTGGGAAAGTGTACAGGTTTTACAGCGAGGGGTTAGAAATGCTTTAAATGAAATGTTTTCGAAAAACTTTGTTTTACTGACCCACTCAATTTTGTTTTGCGCCCCTCCAGGTTCTAGATAGCAGAGCTTTGGTGGCCACGAGGAATCCAACGGTGTTCTGACAGAATTCACAAAAGTAGGACTCACCCTCGGGTGTTTCATCTTAGTAATTGTATTTTTAAAGCTTCTGAACTGTGTAAATGGTTACGTCACTCCCACGTGACGGCCATCATGCCCTCCTTCGGGACGGGGCGTGTCAGTTGGTATCAGAGCCTAGGTTGCAATTCTAGACATCTTGAGAATTTCCTAGTGTCTTCTGTCAGAACTATACCACCTCGTAGCGAGCCACGTAGTTCAGATGAGCCTAATTTCCCTGATATAGTAGTTTAGGGGAAATTATTGCCATTGTGATTCAGTTTATTATCTAAAGGAACCTTTTGAGACTGGTTATAAGTTAAATTTGAATCACTTTAGGGAAATGAAGAACCTAAGGGAGCAGAGTGATGGTTTAATCATTTGGGAAAAGACGTTTCGGATTATGCAAAGTCAAGGGAATCTTCCTCCCGATAGGTGGGTCGAGATGACTACCTAGTTTCTGAGTGTTGAATCTGCATTCTGATGGAGATAAGAATGTTATCCGATGTTATCGGAAGAACAGCTGTTTGGAAGTCGTTTAAAGAATTGTTTAAGGAAAAGTTCATTACTCCGGCATATTATTATAGAAAGTTTACAGACTTGCCTTGTTCCCATTCGGATGTGGTTGCTAATCCGGTCGAGGGGTTATGTCATTTTTGGCTAAATAATAAGAAGAAGTGGCGTTCTTTGGCGACCACTATTCATTGTACTTTTTACCAGGAGTTTACGAGATGTTGTTGAGCATTGAGGACTCTGAGAACATGATCAGCGAGAGTAAAGAGGAATAAGAAAAGAATGAGAATCAGAAGAAAGACGATAAAGTTAAAGATCCGTCATATCAAAGACCTCGGAAGACTCAGAGCTTCAAAATAAGTGAAACTAGAGCTAATTTTCCCAGCTGAGGTTTTAGTGCCACTGGTCAGAGGCAAAGTGATAGATTTACTAGTGATCCCAGATCTTAGAGACAAGGTGACTCTGGTAGAGGAAATGTATCTTTGTACCGTAGGTACAATATTAGGCACTTTGGAGAGTGTGGGAAGTTGTGAATGTGTTCATGTGGTTAGATGAGACATAGAGGTATGAATTGTCCCTAGGATCAGTTGTTACCCAGCAGTCTTCCTTGACATATTACTTGGAAAATTGATGAGTAAGTCATACAGGTCACTATAGGTAACTCCGACTTATGTGCTAACATGGATGGTCGAGCTGTAGACTCAGTCGTACAGGTCATTCTAGCTGACTCCGGCTGATATAATTCTTATTATTGACGATGTTGCCAAAGGAAGTAGTGAATGAGCACGGCCGAGGCATATATATATATTTCTAATGAAGAGCAAGATGATAATATTGCACCCTTAAGAATTGTTGTTTACTTATCGAGACGACAGTGAGTTATCGTTATTGCGGGCTGCAGACCATAATATCCATAACTTATTTGTTGGATTCGTTTAGTAGGTAAACAGGTAGGTCATTCTATGTCAATTATGGTTATTCAGGGTGTCCAGTGATGGTGGAAGAAGTAGTTATGCCAGCGAATCTTATCTCGTTAGACATTGTGGATTTCGTTGTGATTTTAAGCACATATTGGTTACATTATAATCGTGCCAATATGGATTGCTACGGGAAATCAGTTACCTTCCATTGTCTTGGATTATCAGAGGTTACTTTTGTGAGTGAGCAAAGTGGAGTGAGACATGTCGTTATTTCTGTAGTGAGAGCAAAAAGATTGTTATCAAAAGGTTGCCAATGATACCTAGCTCATGTGGTGTTGCAGGATCGTACTCCTAGTATTGTGGATGACGTACGAGTGGTAGACATTTTCCTAATGTGTTTCCGGAATGATTTACATGGATGGCCACCAGACAGAGATGTGGTGTTCATTATTGAATTGTCTCCAAGTACAGATTTTATGTTATAGATTGGTTCCTATAGAGTTAAAGGAATTGAAAATTCAGTCACAGGAATTGGTTGATAAAGGTTTCAGTCAACCTAGTACGTTACTTTGGAAAACCCCAGCTTTGTTTATAAGGAAGAAAGACGGGACCTTAAGAATATGTATGGATATTAGGTAATTGAATCGGGTAACGAGTAAGAACCGTTATCCATTGCCGCGCATTGATGATTGTTTGATCAGCTTAGAGGTGCCTATGTGTTTTTCAAGGAAAGAGTTGAGGTCTGGTATACTTTTAAGTGAAAGTAAAGCATGCTAGTCAGTTTGAGTTGGTGTTGCAATGTTTGAGGGAACATTGGTAGTATGCAAAGTTTGACAAATGTCAATTTTGGACGAATCAAGTGGCATTTTTGGGACATGTGATATCTGCACAAGGTATTCAAGTGGATCCTTAAAAGGAATAACGGTTGAGAATTGGGAACTACCTCGAACCATCACTGAGGTACGAAGTTTTCTTGGCCTAGTAGGGTACTATAGACGTTTGTAAAGGATTTTTAGTCATTGCTTTACCATTGACGGGATCGACTAGAAAAGAGGTTAGGTTGAGTGGATGAAAATTATGAACAAAGTTTCAGCAACTGAAGTATTATCTCACTCATACACCTGTTTTAGCACTCCCAGACGATAACGGTAATTATGAGGTCTACAGTGATGCATCCTTGAATGGTTTAGGATGTGTGTTGATGCAACATGGTAGAGTGATTGCTACACTTCACGACAATTGAAACCTCATAAGATGAATTACCCTACTCATGATTTGGAATTAGCAGCTATCATCTTTACTTTGAAGATTTGGAGACATTGTCTTTATGGGGAGAAAAGTACAAGATTTTTTACGGTCATAAGAGTCTCCAATATTTGTTTACTCAG
Organism: Malus fusca; assembly: GCA_035220775.1. Lineage (NCBI taxonomy): Eukaryota > Viridiplantae > Streptophyta > Magnoliopsida > Rosales > Rosaceae > Malus > Malus fusca. The sequence goes on from CM069071.1 coordinate 30,276,866, forward strand.
AGAGATCTTAAACTTCATCAACGAAGGTAGATTGAGTTGCTAAAAGATTAGGATCGCATGATTGAGTATCATCTTGATCGTACAACCATGGTAGTTGATGCACTTAGTAGGAAGACTTCAGCTAGACTTCATGCCAGTTATGATTGTTATGGTCTTCTTCTTAATGAATTACGGTTCACTGGAGTGAAGTTAGGAATGGAAGATAAACAAGAAGCCTTACTTGTTAATTTTCAAGTTAGGCCAAATTTTAGCGGGTCGTGTGCTTGAAACTCAGATGGAAGATGAAGAGACCTAAGAATTAATTGAGGCAAGGAACGACGAGAAAAAGAAAGACCTCAGAGTTAGAGAATCAGATGGCATGCTTATGCAAGAGAACAGGATGTATGTACTTATTGATATGGAATTAAAGAAAGTAATTTTGGACGAAGTATACTGTTCAGCTTATGCAATGCATCCTGGAGGTACTAAAATGTATCATACCATTTGACCATTTTTATTGGCCAGATATGAAAAGGGAAATTGTTGAATTTGTGAATAGGTGTATCAGTCGTCAGCAAGTCAAAGCAGAAAGAAAGAAGTCTTTTGGATTGATGTAGTTACTTCCTGTTCCACAGCGGAAATGAGAAAATATTAATATAGATTATGTGTGCAAGTTTCCTCGTACACGAAATGGTTATGATGGCATTTGGGTGTTAGTTGATCGGCTTACTAAATCAACACAGTATTCTTCAATGAAAGAGCAGTAACCTTTCCAGAAGTGCAACAGTTATTTATCTGTCTTATGGAAAAGAGATTTAGGCTTACGGATCTGTTGAACTTCTTGGGTATGTTGGTCCTTTCAGTTTGTTCCCTAGAGCAACGCCATAAGGCCGTGGAAAGCTGTGTCTTGTGTTTCGAAATTGTTAGAATTGTGGACGGATGGTATTCAAGGCCCTGAGTTAGTGGAGGAGACTACTCGGAAGATTCAAGTAATTAAGTCTAACCTGGAAGTGAGCCAGGATCGGATGAAGAGCTTAGCAGACAAACATGCCACTGACCGGACGTGTAATGCAGGAGATTGGATGTTTTTGAAATTATCACCTTGGAAAGGTGCGGTTCAGGTCGAAATGGAAGACAAGTTAAATCCTAAGTACATCAGGCCGTCTTTGACTATTGAAGGAATCGGTGAAATACTTTCAAGTTTGAGTACCGTCGGGATTGGATAAGGTGTATAATGTAGTTCATGTTTTGATGCTTCATTACAAAGTAGCAGATTCGTCGCGTATGATTCCGGTTCAGCCCTTGGAGATTAATCCGGATTTAACTTATAATGAGGAACCTATGATTATTTTGAAATAGAAAAAGGAAGTCCTGAGAAATAAAATAGTGTACTTGGTAAAAGTTTAATGAAGGAATCATTCAGTAGAAGAAACTACTTGGGAGACAAAAGATCGAATGAGAGAGGTGTTTCAGGTTGTTTTATGGGTATCGATGGATTGTAAAGATTGTGTAAATTTCGAGGACGAAATTTTTTAAGGTGGGTAGATTGTGACAGCCCGTCCCTGATTTTAAGAGTTTTAAAGTTTTAATAAAAGATGTTACAAAAATGCCCTTTGAGGCACGCACATTATTCGAGGTTAATCGTTGGGTCGTGCCATCTAAGATTTGTTTTCTTGTCATATCCTCGTAGTACTCGTCGTTATGGAATCGTGGGCGCATACGGTTTGTGATTTGGAATTACGGTTAAAGTTTTACGGAACTCTAACCTGAGAAGTACTTTTACTTTGGTTAATATATACATATATATATATATATATATGTGTTATTATTGTTATTAGTTGTTATTAGAAATGGGAAAAGAATGAGGAAGGCATCGGGAGGAAAGGAAAAACAGAGAAAAAGAAAGATTGGGCAAAGCTTCCCAATCGGAGAAGAAGAAGGAGTTGGTGAATTAGGAGAGGAGAGAGGAAGGGCTGGCCAACCAGAGAAGAGAGCAGGAGGGAAATGAGGAAGAAGAAGAACTAGCTAACCGGACCTACGACCCGGTCGTATCTCCTTCTTCCGGGTTCCGTTGAAGGTGATTCCGGTGTCTATGGAACGTTCTCGACGAGCCCAACATCCCTATGGTGGTAGATTATCAAATTTCTTGTCAAATTTATTCGAATTGAAGCCGTACACCCATGGTGGTTCAGCGGGTTTTTCTTTCTCCGGTGAATTTCGAAATGATTCCTTCCAATTACCACCACCATTATACTCCCTTAGAACCTAGGAACAAAGCCCATGCAGTGGTGGAGGCGTCGGAGCAAGTTTGAAGGCCGAATCGAATCACACCCAAAACTAGGGTTCCGACGGGTTTTGATGAAATTGGAGCTTTTCCAGGCCAGTGGCCCGCCAATGTCATTCTTAGCATGTGTTTAAGGTTCTAGGTTCAGTTTTGATAATTGATGGACGTAAATTGAGTAATTGAACCTAAGTTCGTTACGATTCGTGGTTAGGCCAAAAGGTGAATTGACGATCCAACCGTCGGATCATCACCAAACTTTGATCCAACCGTCGGATCATCACCGTAGCTTTTGAAGAACAATCCATGAGGATGACGTACTAACATTGTGACAGCCCGTCCCTGATTTTAAGAGATTTAAAGTTTTAATAAAGGATTTTACAAAAATGCCCTTTGAGGCACGCGCATTATTCGAGGTTAATCTTTGGGTCGTGCCATCTAAGATTTATTTTCTTGTCATACCCTCGTAGTACTCGTCGCTACGGAAGCGTGGGCGCAGACGGTTTGTGATTTGGAGTTACGGTTAAAGTTTTACGGAACTCTAACCTGAGAAGTACTTTTACTTTGGTTAATATATACATATATATATATATTTATGTGTTATTATTGTTATTAGTTGTTATTAGAAATGGGAAAAGAATGAGGAAGGCATCGGGAGGAAAGGAAAAACAGAGAAAAAGAAAGATTGGGCAAAGCTGCCCAATCGGAGAAGAAGAAGGAGTTGGCGAATTAGGACAGGAGAGAGGAAGGGCTGGCCAACCAGAGAAGAGAGTAGGAGGGAAAGGAGGAAGAAGAAGAACTAGCTAACCGGACCTACGACCCGGTTCCATATTACGACCCGGTTCTTGACCTGGTCGTATCTCATTCGTCCGAGTTTCGTTGGAGGTGATTCTGGTGTCTATGGAACGTTCTCGACGAGCCTAACATCCCTATGGTGGTAGATTATCAAATTTCTTGTCAAATTTATTCGAATTGAAGCCGTACACCCACGGTGGTTCCGGCGGGTTTTTCCTTTCTCCGGTGAATTTAGAAATGATTCCTTCCAATTACCACCACCATTATACTCCCTTAGAACCCAGGAACAAAGCCCAGGCAGTGGTGGAGGCGTCAGAGCAAGTTTGAAGGCCGAATCGAATCACACCCAAAACTAGGGTTCCGACGGGTTTTGATGAAATTGGAGCTTTTCCAGGCCAGTGGCCCGCCAATGTCATTCTTAGCATGTGTTTAAGGTTCTAGGTTCAGTTTTGATAATTGATGGACGTAAATTGAGTAATTGAACCTAAGTTCGTTACGATTCGTGGTTAGGCCAAAAGGTGAATTGACGATCCAACCGTCGGATCATCACCAAACTTTGATCCGTTGTAATACGTAATATTTGAGGATTATAGGAACTTACGGATTGGGAATCCGATTTACGGATCTTCCGGAATTGGAGTTGTAAGTTCATAAACAGAATGTTAACCGTCATTTGGTTTTGACAATTGACGGAGATCCGACCGTTGGATGGTAAGAAATTTTAGGATGTTTTCCTAGAGGTATATTGTGGACCTTTGGAAGTTATGGATTTGAAATCTGAGTTGTAGATCTTCCGGATCGAACCACGTAGTGACGTGTTTTATATAAGTTATATATTCTATCGATATGATTTCTGAGGTTGGATTTGATTATTGTTTTAGGCGCCGATCGTCATGACGCCTTGATGTATTGTGCTAGGGAGTTGTAGGGCGAACTCCAGGTGAGTGGGCAGTACTTTCTGTATTTACCTATATACTATTGATATTTTTTCCCAGAAATAGAATTTAAATGAAAGTACGTTTTAAAATGCCATGCATGCATAATATGAAATATATGAATTGATAATGATGCATATATATATGTGAATTGGTGCTATGGACGCACAGGTGAGTATCAGGTGAGTTTTATATTATTCATGTGAATTGTGTTGAGAGCTCATAACCTGCACCCCTGGTGTTTGTGCTTATATTATTCACTGCACCGCACGCTCACATTGGATCCAAGTAGGTGCATGTCGTACAGACCATGAGAGGGTTCCGACATGCTAGTCGTACAGATCACTTGAGCTGGTTCCGACTGGTAGGTGACCTTAGATTATGTGCACAGATGATGGATGAGAGAAGCACTAGAGCGTATTATTACACCATTCTTATCGTACAGACTACTTTAGGTAGTTCCGATTTATGTGCAAAGTAGTGCCGTACAGGTCACCGGTTGATTCATTATTTCACCTGTTATTTTGAGCTATAGAATTAACCGTAAAGGACCAACTGCAGGGTCTCCGGTTGATTCATTATTTCACCTGTTATTTTGATGCATCATTCATTATGTTTTTGACAGTTATAGCATGGCATACTTTCTGGCTTTTGAGAAAAAATTGATGATTTGAGATATATGAAAAGTTATATGCTATTATGTTATTTTTGGGGAAAGTATACAAGTTTTACAGCGAGGGGTTAGAAATGCTTTAAATGAAATGTTTTCGAAAAACTTTGTTTTACTGACCCACTCAATTTTGTTTTGCGCCCCTCCAGATTCTAGATAGCATAGCTTTGGTGGCCACGAGGAATCCAACGGTGTTCTGACAGAATTCACAAAAGTAGGACTCACCCTCGGGTGTTTCATCTTAGTAATTGTATTTTTAAAGCTTCCGAATTGTGTAAATGGTTACGTCACTCCCACATAAGGGCCAGCATGTCCTCATTCGGGACGAGGTGTGTCAAACATCCTCAATTTTTGGCATGTAATATATGAATGTAAATAGTACTCTCTGGCTATGGCGTACTACCATCCCAATTTTTGTCATGTACTATAAGAATGTAAATAGCACTCTCTAAGTATGTCATATCAGCATTCTCAATTTTCTCATGCAATATATGTATATAACCTTACTCTTTGGCATATATTTTCTCACGTATATCTACCTTTTACACGTTTAAGATAGTTTTGAAACCCGTAGCATCGCGCGGGCTTCACTGCTTGTTTACACTATAATCAGACGCAATTTGAAGAACAATGAGGAGACCGAGCACTAGAGTGTCATTAAAAAAAAAAAAAACCGGAGCTTCTAAAAGCTATCACAATAAATTGGGAAATAATAGATGCTCAAAATCAAATTTCAACTGAGTGAAGATTAGATAAGCCCGGTAAACTGAATATCGCGAAGTTTATTAGTCGCATTGTTACCACGTTGTTTGTTTTAAAACCATATGGGTGTCCCAAAAGAGAATAATTGTTTTTCTTAAAAAATCACTAAGTAAGAGTCCTTCCCCTTATGCAAAGGGATTTCCATTTTTTTACATGACCTATTTTTTTTACATGGCGATTAGTTGTGGGATTCACTCGACATCGAAATTTTAAGAATTCAAACCGTCTATTTTTCAAGTTGTAGGTCATAGATTCTCCTTCCAAAATATTAGTCAAATCGGAAATAATTGAGACATCTAATTGAGTTCAAAGAAATTGACAGACATTATGTTTTAAGTTACATTAATATTTTATCATGACAACCAAATAATGATAAATTGTTTAAGATTGAATTGATTTTTTGTAAGGATAATTTATGATTAATATTAAAAAAATAAACGATTCGAATTGTTGAAGTTTGATATAAAATAGGCTCCAGAAGGTATGATGGGTATAATTGTCCTTTCATTCTGAACCGCAATATCCAACGGGCCACAAACCATCCCTAATAATAAATTAAAAAATAAATAAAAAAGGACCGCGGTGTCTTCAACAAAAATATCCACAAAACCAAGCCTCTCTCCCATTACTTCCTCCCAACATTTCCGAACTTGATCTAAACTCGTAACCTTCATCCAAACAAATCATCAATCAATGCCACCTCCTCCTCCCCACCACCACCACAACCATGTAATTCCACAAACACCGCCTCCAAAACCAAACCCAAAGCATCTCTCTCTAACCATCAAAGCTTTGGTTATGACCTTTATAAACTCCCTCTTCTTCCTCTTCCTCGGCCTCGCAGCCATCGTTCTCTTCCTATTCCTCGCCGCCGGTGCTCTCCACTGCCACCGCACCCAATCCCCTTACCCCTCATCTGTGTTCTTCCCCAAAAATCTCAAGACCATCCCCCAAGTTGAATATCAGAGTGCGCAACGAACAAGATTAACAAAATAATAGGAATATTATTAAACTAACGAGAATGCCGGAACGGCTACAAAACCCTAGAAGGCTACATTGTGACTAACTTGTTTTCTAATGAATAACAAAGCACTCTAATTATAATAAACTAACCCTAACCCTAATGCTAACAGGCTAGGCCCAAACTAAACTTATAAGAAAACTCAAACAAAATAATACCTAAATTACTAATATATTCCAACACCCCCCGTCAAACTCATGGCGGTATACGACATGAGTTTGCAAACAAGTAGATGCGGACTGGCTCCGTTAGGTGGATTGACAGACATGTAAACTTGACTTGACTTGACTGGCAAACTTGACTTGATTCTTGACTTGACTTGATTTGACTGGAAAACTGGCAAACTAGTTCTTGATTCTTGATTCTGGCTGGCAAACTGGCTAGAGTTGAGAGTATGGAAAGAACCCGTCACTAAACGGACGAGATTTTCATATCTCAATTGTAGCTACAAACAAACAAACACAAATATTATTACTCGAGTGGTCACTATTCCAAGTACTCGAATGACGGTCACAAAACAATCCCAAACAGGCCAACAACCAGTGGGCCTCGAACTTTAAACCAAAAATGACCAAACAACCCATTTTTTCTTATGCCCGTGTGGGCCTCAAAACCTCCAACCTTTTCTCTTTTCCTTTTCTTGTTTCTTCCGTTTCTAATCCTTTTTAATTCATTTTTTTTTCTCTTTTCTCCTTCTTCCTCTTTCTTCTTTCTGTGCGTTCGCCTTTTTTTTTTTTTTTTTTTTTATCTCCTTCTTCCTCTTTCTTGGGATGGCAACACAAAAACAAGTTTTGATGCAGGCAGATACAAAGATGCAGATTCAAGGGGTGCAAGTGCAGGGTTTTCAGAGCTTATGCACATGACAACGAGGGACGACAGATTGCGGAAGCGCGTCAAGCTGCAGTGCAGTGGTGCGGCTACGAGGCTATGGCAAAGGGTAGGGCAAAGACGAACTCGATCTGAGTTTGGGTTCTCGGATCTGGGCTTCGTCAAAACAAATGATGGACAATGAGAAAGACAGTGATGGATCGAGGTTGAAGGTGGGTTCATGCGGCAGCAGTTAGTGGTGCGAGTTCGTCAGGATCTGATCTAGACAGCAGACTTGGTGGGTTAGTTCTAGTGCAGCGACGGCAGGGGATACGAGTACGGCAAGGGAAGCAGCGGATTCAACGGGTGGTGGTGCGGACAACGAGTTCAATGGATAGCCGCGGAACCGATTCAAGCAGCGGGTGGCGAGGCATGACAAAGCTTCAGCAATTTTTATTTCTATTTTTTTTTCATAACTAATACTGAAAACTAATATCATACAAACAACTAATTGATACCAATCAAGAACAGTTTAAATCCCGAAGGATCAAACCTGCTCTGATACTAAGTTGAATATCAGAGTGCTCAACGAACAAGATTAACAAAATAATAGGAATATTATTAAATTAACGAGAATGCCGGAAAGGCTACAAAACCCTAGAAGGTTACATTGTGACTAACTTGTTTTCTAATGAATAACAAAGCACTCTATTTATAATAAACTAACTCTAACCCTAATGCTAACAGGCTAGGCCCAAACTAAACTTATAAGATAACTCAACAAATTCCACTTCAGAGTTGCCCAGCCCCAATCGCAATCCTCCTCGTCGCCGTCGCCGCAGACAGACTGCGTTGTTTGCCTGGACGCGTTTCGCGAAGGCCAGTGGTGCAGGAAACTCGTGGTGTGCGATCACGTGTTCTATAGGCGGTGCTTGGACACGTGATTGCTTAAGGTGTCGGCGTGTCCGATTTGCCGTACACGTGTTGTGACATCCCACATCGCCCAGGGGAGTGATCTTTAAATGTATATTCCCATCCCTACCTAGCACGAGGCCTTTTGGGAGCTCACTGGCTTCGGGTTCCGTAGGAACTCCGAAGTTAAGCGAGAAGGAGGCCAGAGCACTCCCAGGATGGGTGACCCACCGGGAAGTTGCTCGTGAGTTCCCAAAAACAAAACCGTGAGGGAATGGTAAGCCCAAAACGGACAATATCGTGCTACGGTGGTGGAACGGGCCCGGGATATGGTGGACCCGGGCCGGGATGTGACACGTGTAAGGTTAGATTACGGGGACGCGGAGTCGGTGCTTGTGGAGTTTTAATACGAACAACAATAATTTGAGGGCTTGGTAGGACTTGTGAAGTAAATTAAGTTGTGCATATTTTGAGATTTTGTAACATACTTCAAACATTTCAGTTTATTTTCTTCTTTTTTTTTTAGCCCTTCAATTTTTACCTCTAAAATACCTTATGTTAATAATAGATGTCATTAATGTTCTTCAATTCATTCAAACGGAAGAAAATTGATACGGATGTGTAAGAAGCGAAAATAACCATTTTCTATTGTATAATAGATGTTTATAGTATAAACAAGCAGAGGTATCCGCGCGTTGCTGCGGAATTTATAAAATTATTGACAATTGAGAAGTGTAGAAAATATGTGTTAAGGAGTAGTGTTTACATAAATACATTACATTCACGTGTCATGTTGTTCCTTACATATATATATGAATAAAACTATTCATGTCATTACATTCAAAATATTTAAAATTAATCATGAGATTGCATATTCTAGATTTTCTCATTCGAAGGGCTAAACCTCTACTTGATCTGTCGTAACCACGTCACACCTCTAGTGATGACATGCTTGAGAGAAAAATCGATAAGGATGAATAGCATAAAAAGCCATGTAGATAAACAAAAGGAACTGACCTAACATAACTACTCCACACCCTGTTCCCAGTTCAATCACACGTTTTCATTTCACTTTTAGATGGGGAGAACCTTCCATTTCTGCATTTCTTTTCCTGGAAAAACCAAAAAAAAAAAATAAATAAATAAATCACATCCATATCTATTTATAAATATGAACAAGGAAAATTTTATTTGAATCCGTATAACCTCTTTCTACAACCAATTTAAACTTTAATTTTAATTGTCTTTTTTACTTTATTGCATAATTATCATCAAGTACGAAATGAAATTAACAATAAAACTAAAACTTGTCAATAAATCCACTCTATAATTAAACCCTACCATCACCCCCTTGTGTTTTCATCCAAAGTAATAATCCATGTAATGGTTTAATCTAGACTTCTAGTGCATGGTTCTTTCGATACAGTACCAAGGGTGACACAAGATTCATTCAAGCCATGAAACTGGCAATCATTGAAACATCATCTGCTTCTGGTAGGGATAGAGGGGCACCTTTCCCTTGTCAATTGGATAAGATTGTGTCAACCTCACGCATGTAAGTGCTGATTAACTGTACAGGGCATTCGGGATTTGCACTAGTCTACAAGGTCTGAAGCTGTGAAAAATGATTCTTGATTAAACCTGCGGAAATATATGAACGCACATTAAATCAAATAAGTACTCTTCCAAACATTACTAAAATCAAGTAAATCTGTTGTATCCCATACAAGTAGAAAATAACTTGAATTAGCCCTATGTCATATCCATGGAGAAAGGGGCCATACTTCAGTAGGTGGTTTGATTTCAACTTTGATGAGCTCTCTCCAAAAAAATCCAGTGCATGGTTTTTATAGTTTCACAATTTAGTTTAGTTAAACAGAAGTTGAAATATTATTGATTGGTAACCCTATCATAATATGATTGCAAAGAAGATCATATTGTGTAGATTATGAATTTGTCCACTTTTTTGTAGTCCTAACTTGAAATGGACTTCTTTTTGCAAATTTTGAATTTGTATTTTCTAAAATGGGTATAGAGATAAATTTATAAATTGAATTAGGTTTGTGAGGGTAGTTTAGGTAGTAAATTTGGGTTTAAAGAGAGATTGATAGTTTAATTAAAAGTAATATGGGTTTGGTATTACTGTGCTTTGAAAAAAAACTGCTGTGAGAATAAGCGGCTGTGCTGTGAGAATACGCGGCTGCGAAATAAATCAGCAGAGTGTTTGGTAAACTTTTTTGTAAAAGTGCTTTTGGAAAAAAAAAAAACAGTCTGATAGTGGGTCTTTTCATTAAAGGAGCATTGTAGCTCCATGTGCTTTGAAAAAAAGCACCAAACACCTAAAACCCTCACAGCTTTTTTTCATGGGTGCTTTTTTTTTAAGCACCTCACTCCCAAACCACCCCTAAGTTGGGTGTAGAAACAGTTCAAATAAAATAAACTTATGAACAAATGATCTGCTCCGAAAACAGAAAATTAAATAACTGACTGAAAGGAAATTCTAACTCCAACTAAAAATATATGCCTACGACATGAAGATCAATGAAAAGTTAAGGGGTGTGCTATCCACACACCATATTTTACTTCTCACACACCCCTTGATAATTTATGTCTGTTAGATCTTATTCAATTCATCCGATCCGACGACCGAAAATTAAAAAGGTGTGTGAGAAGTAAAATGGGGTGTGTGGATATCACACCCCAAAGTTAATACCTCACAATATATGACACTTAATACCTATTCAAAGGTGCTATTCTTCCAAAGAATATAATTGGTATGGTTTGAAAATTGAAAATTGAAAATTGAAAACTATTCACATAAAGGTGAGATATTAAGTGTCATATATTTGATATTATGTTTGTACATTAAAAATCACTATAATGATTATATTATACAGATTGATTTTCCTTTTCACATCAGATTACTCTGTACATTAGAATCTGATATGAATATAATTTAATTCTGTTAGTAAAATTTAGTATTTAAAGGAAGATTAATTTCAATTTTGAAGTTCATTAAAGGATAATCAAAGTAAATTCAGCATAAGAAGCTTGTTAAAATTGTAAGTGAAATAGAGAGAAGCAATAAGCATAACGCACCAGTCGGAGTTCTACTATTATTTTCCGAAGCTGCAACAAACCAATTAATCAATAAAAATTACCCAAAAAAACAGAACCCAGATTCCACAATAAATGTAAGAAAAAAAGGTGGATTTATTGAAGCCGTGGATTACCAAGTGAGTAAAAATATCAGAAATGAAAAACCAGAGAGGGGATTTGACAAATAATTACTAAACAGATAGTTGCTTTGTTTCACCGTGACCATTACTTTAAGGTTTTCAAGCCCTTTGCTTTGTTTCACCGTGACCATTGCTTTGTCCTTATCATTAAAACTCAAAGTTTTCAAGCTCTTTTCATTAGTTTTCCTTACTTTCTTTAAATGGCTGTAGACTATTGGTGGTAAGCTCACATAAAATTTGCAAATTAAACCACAACTATAATGGAAAAACACGATATGGGATCCCATTCACCATAAATTATTATCTGCAACTCAAAAAATAAAAAGAGAGATAGAAACTTGTCGGAAAAAACGAAAACCCTAGCCGGAACCGAAACGAATCGAGGCATACAGCTGGTGGTTTTGATTCCTGAGATGAAGGGAAGACGATTGGTGGCAACGGGGAGGTCTGATTCGCCGGTGTTCTGCCAGAAACAATGAGCACCAAAACCTAACTACTTAATAATATAAAACGGCTGATAGTTTCTAGAAATCGATTTGAGGATCATCTTCAGTGTGAGGAGAGGGTTTGTTTTTGGATGGTTTGGTGGTCCGTCGTAGCAGCTGCGTCGCGGAGAGAGCGAGAGGGAAGAGAGAAAACAGAGAAGCAAGAACATAAAAATTAAACAAATTTCAGTATTTATAGTTCGTAAAACAGTGGCAGACTTGTAATAAAACAAATTAAGCAAGGGCTAAAAAAGACGTACACTGCGCTTATAAACAATGTTTCAGAGTGTTTTGGATTTTAGTATAGATTAAATTTGAGCATGATCGTTTTGATATATCATTCCCAACGAATTGGATGAAAGGATTATGAGCGAATCAATAGTCGGATAAAATATGGACTTTATTTTTGGGTAGACAACAAATATGGACTTAATTAGTTGTTTGATTGTGTTTTATTGTTTTCAATATCAAATGTCTATTTGTTGGGGTTTGTTGAGTTTAGAACCGGACTCAGCCTTCTCATTAAATTAATCACTTTAATGTCATATTTAGTTATAACTTTACGCTACTAATCTCTTGTTATGATGTGCTTGTCGTCTCCATCTTCATTGCATTTCCACACAACCAAAATTAGGCGAGTTTGGTTCGAGGGTGTCCAGTCGCACAGAAGAACATGGTGCTTGCTTGATTCGGGGTTAAATTCGTAGTTCTTGCAAGATAACTGACGCCATATTTGGTTCCCCAAAGTCAATTTCAAATTTGGTGAGTTTTAAAAATGCAACCCTAGAATTAAAATTTGTTATTTCTGTTAATTTTGAATAATTATGTTAGTGTTTAAGGTTAATTATGCATGTTTGTTGATGAAATTAGTTGAATTAGTGGATATTTGTGGAATTTTTAGGAAATTTGGGTCCAATAGAGGATGAAATGTTGTTGAGAGGTTGTATATAAGGGTTATGTCGTTAACTTTTGTTTTGTTGAAGTTATATTGTTGAGTTGGGATAGATTTGTGTTGATGAAATCTTCTTTAGTTATATGAATTAACTTGATATTGCTTAAGTATGCTTTGTTCATGGAAGATGTATTGTTATGAAAACTTGTTGATAGGTTGTGTTAAGGGTATGTATTGTTGAATTTGGTTATGTTGAATGTTTATATTGTTATGTGTACAGGAGATGGCAACTCAAGGAATTCAACTAGCAACAAAAGAGGAATAACCCGTATAGGGGAACGGTTAACAACCTATCTCAAGCAAATCATGTGCTAAGAGGCATGTGTCAAAAGTTTAATGATGCACAACTTGCTACCTTTAGGGCATTATGCTTTCGCCACTTAGAGCATGTCGATAAATTGGCTTTCAGTGGTCAATTGGTGCATAAGTTGTTGCTCCGTAGATGGCTAATCAAGGGGTGAAAGACTTAAAGGGACTAACATATTTAATAGGCTGTGAAGTGACTCGGTTCATGAAGGACTTTTGCCTTATTACCGGGCTTCGTTGTGATGAACTCTATGACCTAGAGGTTGAGCCTTCCGACATTAGGCTATTGAGTAAATATTTTCCTGAGTGTGAAGTCTAAATTTTAATGTTACGTTGTGGCATGTCTCACCTCAAAACGTTTAGTCATGCATGTGCGTTTCATGTCTACATTCTGACTGGTTTAAGTTGTCTCGTCAACTTTGCTTTCTGACTTTCTGCTAGCTGGGCACACAAATTAAGACATCCCATATTGACTAACACCTTTTTGCTAGATGCCAACTTTTAGCTATTGATCTGCCCATATTGTTTTTTAGCTTGACAAGTGTCCTTATCCTCGCTAGCAGAAAAGAAACATTCATTTGCATAAAACATTTTGCTTAGGGTTTCTTTTTCATATTCTTGTTAGTTTCTTCTTTCAATGATTTGACTGAAGAAACTGACTGGTCATTGAATCCAAATTTCATATAACCATCATCATCATATCATCCACATTGGTTGTGTTTGTTTTCCATGCCACAAGGTGAAGAGCTCTGGAGGAGTAGCCACTGAAGGCCGAAGGAATCCTTTTCTTGTGTAAGGCAAGGTTGCACAAAGGTATAAGATACTCCGTAGATTAGGATCTAAGATTTGAGCTTGTGTTGATACTTTGTAAGAAATCTTGTTTACACTAGTGGATTGGACTCGGTGGATAGTCCCTGGTTTTTTAACCCATAGGTGGGTTTTTCTGGCCAAAAACTTCTAGTGTTGAAAGTCATTTATTACTTGTCATATATCTCTTTTTTATGTACATGCTCCGTGTATATCTTAACTTGCTTAATTAGAGTTTAAATGTGTACTAGACTAAACCTTAATTAAATATGTTCACATTAGTAAACTAGGAATTATTGTTTATTCCTGCTTAGTAACACTGACTAGTCAGTCAAGCATATATTGAATTTTAAATTACAGGATATTCCGCCTTGTATCAATTTCAATTGGTATCAGAGCCTTGCTCTAGATATACATAGAATGATCTTTGGGATTGGTATTAGGTGGAATCTCACCATGGATCGTAATCGTGTTGTTGCCTCTTGCAACTCTTCTCCATTCTTTGATGGAACTAATTATGCCTCATAGAGTGAAAAGTTTCAAATCTTCCTGGAAGGTCAAGACTTAATTGTTGTTGACTACTTTACCCTGGAAGGGAACGCCTTGTCAAAAAGTGTTAATGGTGAATATGTGATTAAGCCTAACGGAAAATGGACCCCTGGTGAAGTTACTGCTACCATGGCAAATAGAAAGCAAGAAACACCATTGTTACCGCCATTTCTCCAACTCAATTTTGCACACATTCATTATTGCACAATGGCCAAGCAAGCTTGGGACAAGCTGAGAATACTAGATGAAGGTGATAAACAAGTGAGGGATCTCAAACTTCAAATGACTCTTTTAAAGTTTGAGGATTTGAGAATGAAGAATCAGAAACCTTCTTGGCCTTCTATGAAAAAGTTGAAATACTAACCAATGAAGCTTTTGGTTTGGGGAAGCATATTCATGAACTACTATTGTTTAGAATATCTTAAGATCTTTGCCTAAGAGATTCATGGCTAAGAAGGCTGCCATTCAAGAGGTTCAAGATTTGAATGAAATCAAACTTAGAAAACTGGTAGACAAGCTTATCACTTATGAAATGGATGGCGTAGCCATGTTAAGGGCTACTATGGGCTATAGCCCAGGTAGCTTTCTGTAAAAAATAAAAAGTTTACATGTAATTTTTATTGATTTTTGAATGTAGCCCATCATATATTTAGTCACTACTCCTAATTCTCTTGGTTTAACCATATAAAAATTATATAATACAGTTTACAAACCATCTCTTTTTGTTTCATCTTTTTTCTCATCTTTTTTCACACATATTTGTTTAATAACGAAAATCCTTGGCTCACCTTGTGAAAATTGTCTTAAGCTAAAGGATTCAGTATTAAGTGTCTTTGTTCATAATGATTTAAATCTTTAAGCTAGCCCACCCGGTGAAAAATTTCTAGCTCCGCCATTGAGCTAGATATGGAAAATGATGATGCTATAAAGGGAAAGATGTTGCCCTTCATAGTATTGAGCATGTTGATTCTATCAATATGCCTTGTGTTCTATCTCTAGAAGATGATATTGCCTTGTTTGTCAAATAATTCTGAAGGATTCTCAACAATAAAGGAAATGAGATAAAAAAAGGTTGGGGAGTCTTCTAGAAACTCAAATAACCAATCACATGAAAAGTTCACTTTTGGTAGAAAACAAGGAATATTTACAAGTAGAAGGGATAAAACTTTCTTAGTAGAATCTGGTCTCTGCTTTTCTTGTGGTGAAAGTGAACATCATGCTACTAAGTGCGCAAATAACAGGGAGTCGAGTTTGAAAAGGGACAAAGTAATGATGGCTACTTGGAGTGAAAGTGAAGGTGAAGGATCTGTGCATTTTGATGAGTCGTCAGATGATGAAGAAAAAATTGTTGCTCTTGTTGCCCCAATAGAGGAATTGTCTCCAAGTGATGATTATCTAGTGCTGAATGACACTGGGAGATGTGCATTAAGTATGATACTCTATTTGATGAGACTTGTATTACAAAGTTGAGAAGATTGAGCTGACTAAGAAGGTTGTTGAGTTATAGAAAGAAAACAAGTCTCTTCGTCTGGTCATAATTGAACTGTATGAAAAGATTGGTTAGCTTAAGGCACATGTCCAAGAGTTGAATGAGAATGATTGTCAACTGAAGCACTCTAGGTGTTCCAACTATGGGTGTTCCAACTATGGCGGCATTAGAATGGACCACTCTAGGTGTTCTAACTATGGCTGCAGGTTTATTTCTCCATACTTCGGCCATAAATCTCCAATCTCCAATCCACTGAAGCACTCGGCCTTCAGTTGGCTCTTCGACCAGTGCCTCCTCACCAAGCTGAAGAAGTCTTCAAACACTTCTTCGGCCTAGACGTCATTTTCGATGACTAATTTTTTATATGTCGTCGTCAGGAATACCCTCACCCCGTCAGACTTCCCACATCGATCTGGAGTGAAAGCGAAGATGCTGGTTTTCGTCAAAACTGGGGCTCGTTCGTGTTAACTCGCGACCTTCCCCTCGGTTGCGATGCTCGCTGAGCAAGTTGGGAAGTCTACCACCCCTACTTTGCTGCCCGACAGCTTGGCTACCACCAAGGTTGCCCGGTGCCTCTACTTTCTTCCCGCTCCCTTCTAAGCCGATGACGCCTCTCTGGTTCCTCAGAAAGGAAGTGCATAGACACGGAGAAAGAGTTTCAGGAACGGTGTAAGAAATTTTACCTTCGACCAACTGTTCCTGAATCTCTCGACACCGACACCTTCGATGACTAGTGGGAAGAATATACTCATGACTTTCTTGGCGCTTCAGTCGAGGACGTAGTCAACAAAATTTTTGGTGACCGACCCAAACAAACTTCTGCCCCTCAGTCTAAAGAGATGCCCCAAGGTACACGACTATCTCTACCTTTATTCTTCAAACACTTAAACGGTTTTACTAATGAGATTTTTCTTTCTCAGGCGGTCGAGTATTGAAACAGGCAGACATGGTCGCCCCGGCTATGGCCAAGAAAAAATTGGCCCCTTCCTCCAAGAAATCTAAAACTGCCGTGCAAAACACACCAAGCAAACAGCCTCACCCGGACGCCGAGATGGCAGGTGAAGCCCCTCGTCCCACAAAGTGCGTCAAGCAATTGGCGAAGAAGGGAGCACGTGAGATTCATGTTAACTCCAGCCACACCACCGGAACAACCGCTCCAAGTGCCTCTCCTTTTGTTCCTGTTGTTCAGGCCTCAACAGAGAACAACCATTTTCAACCAACCGGTAACCCAAGCTCACCCGGCCCCTGAGGTCCTCGAGGTCGCGGTCGAACCAGTTGTTGTATTGCTGTTCGAAACGCCTGCACCTCCGGGGCCGACCGTAGCACTCGTACTAGGGGGCAACCCCTTCGATCGGGAAGAATCTCCCCAAGAATCTGAAACAGTCAGCGATCATCATAGAAGAGGTATGATTATGCTGGCAACTCTCTTCACTCATTAAATTCAAAAGTATTAACAACTCTTTTGTTTCAGGATGACGAGAGTGATCAGATTCTGCCGACGAATCGCTCTTGACCGACCGAAACTCCTTCCATTTATCCTCCCTCTGTGGTTGAGGCGACCGACCAGGTTGATCCTCCTGCAGTTGATCGTGGAAAAAAGCCTATCATTGAACCTGAAACGACGTTAGAAACTCCAATTCACTCGTAGGACCAAGACCTCGGCATCCCCTTTTAAGAAACGACCTCGACTTTCGTAAGGCTCGATTACTTTCTCTTGCCAATTTTGTTATAACAGGTCTGCATCGAGAAAAATATTAAATATTAGGTGCCCAGTTATTCATTTCATTGAAAATTCTATGCGCGAAAGGGTGTTATCTATATTTCCTGGCCACCTCAGTGGCCATTGAACGTAGATAACCTTCATCGCCCTCGTGAATTAAGAAGTAGTCTAAAACACTGGGCTCGGCCATTAAGCTTTCTAGGTTCGAGCAATGAACCTGATGTGAAAATTAACTTGATACACAAATTAAACCCTATTAAACATGTAATTGTAGTATTAAGCAAGTAGGAATCATTCTAAACCGGGGATTAACTAGGATTGCTAATCAATGCAAATAAGGCTCAAAAACACTAAACTAGACTCTATAAATTCAAAACTGACTTAAATGACTTAAAATAGCAACAAACAATCAAAGAGACTCAATTCTAGACCTAACAAGTGATTTGGACGAAAATAAAACTTAACTTGACTCAAAAGACTCAATTAAAACAGATTATGACTCAACTAACTCAAAACACACTAAAAAGACTCAAAACAGCACAATACTAACAATTAGACTCAAAACAGACTCTAGGGAGTTATTTGGACAAATTTAAGACTAATTAAGACTCAAACAATGTTTATGGACTAATTCTAACTTATATTAACTCAAAACACTCTAAAGAACCTGGTTTGGACAGATTTTGACCTAGAAACACCAAATAGAAAAAGGGGTTTGGTTTTGACGAAATTGAAGTAAAACTAAACAGATTACAAACCAAAGTAAACTAGATATGAAATTGGGTGAATTGAATGGTGAAATAGGCTAGTTAGAGGATCCTTCTCCACACATGAACATATGCAACATAAATCAATTTCTAGTATTGTTTCTTTAAACCATGAATGACAATACCCCAAATTAATCGTGAATGCACAAATTAACTCTCAGATTTCCTTAAATTCATTGAATTGAATGGACAACGCATCACAACCAAATTATTCTTCTCAAGTTCCCTATATGAACAACATGATAGAGATACATTCAAAGATCATTAAGTTCCATGGAAATCATAAGCATTGACAAGGCAATTATAACTATGAATTGCATGATACTCTTGCCAAGAATCTACTTAACACGATTGTGACTAACAATCTCCACTACTTGTAATTATAAGTTCCTAACGATTAGATGAAAGTCCCATATAATTTAGCATTAGATTCATTTATGCAAACTAAGTATGCATCCTTAATCAACACACAAGAATAAGTTATCAATCAAATAGATAAGTAAATCACATTCATGTTTTATGTTTTTCTGATGTTTTGGCTCTTGTATGTAGTGCACGAAATTGTGGTGGATGGTATGGTGATTTGATGGTAGAGGGTGGTGGTTTGAATTGTGGCAGAAAATATGTATTTATAGGCTAGGATTTTGCACAAAGTAGTGGAGGAAAAGGATTACACAATCCTAGGGAAAAAGGACTAGGAATTTCGTCAGATTTCTAGGGGGAAAAGGATCAGGTTATTTGCATTGTTTTAGGGCTTGTAGAATAAGATATTAGGTATTTTAATGTGATAAGGAGTCCCCCTTGCAGCTGGAATTAAGGTAGGATAGGATTAGGATAGGATAAGATAAGATAAGGTTAGTTTGGATAAGATAAGGTTGGATAAGGTTTTGGATAATGTTCCTTCATTTTAGCTGATTCCTTATCTTCTTTGTCTTGAATTTATTTTCTTCATCTTGTCAGCACATTCCTAGTCTTTTGAACTTCAAATTCGTCCATCCATCTTGCTCCACTCATAAGCTATCCATTTGGTGCCCAAAACTGCCTCAAAATGCTCTAAATTGCACTTTCTTGCCAACTTTGTCATATGGACCTATAAACACACGAAAATAGCTTAAAACACTATAATAAACATAAACAAACTATGAAAATGCAAGAAAACAAGCCAACTAAGTCGCATAAATATGCTCCTATCAGAACCTGGAGACATGGCCGAAGTCTCATCTCGGCAGGTCTAAAACAAATTATCTCTGCTACATTCTTTTATGATTTCCCTTGTGCCTAAACTCTTTTCGTGTGCAGCCTTTATGGGAAGTCGAGTTCGATGCTCTCTTATCGAGTACTTCGGGAGCGGCTGGCCCTTCAGCAGCTACAACCGGGCCGGTCGAATCGACTGTTCTTGTTAGGTTGCAGAAGCTCTTGTCTCTCTCAGCTTCACAAGTTCTCAAATACCAGGGCCTTGATTCGGCGGAATCATGCTTGCATGCACTTAAAAACAAAACATTAACCATGAAATTCAAAGCCTAGTAGATTGGTGAACCAAGACTCAACTCAAATCAAAGTGAGTTGAGAAATTTATACCTTAGTAGATTCCTCTTTGCATAAGCAAAGGCTAATCACCCAAAGAGAGGGCCTTCATTCCTTGCATCTTAGATCTATGGATTTGGATGGATGAAATGGTTCTCCAAGTTCCCAAAATTGAGAACCTCTAAGTCTCTTCACCAAGGTTAGATTGAAGAAGAAATGAGTGACCTTGGAGGAGTTGGATTGCTAGCTAATCCCTCAAAGGGGGCCGGCCTCTTTAGAGAGAAATGGAGAGACATGTTCTCACCAATTTTCTCCAAAAGAAACCTTTAAATGAATTTTGGCTATAAAGTCATATTTATACCTTTATTCATTGGAGTGGCAAACTTGTAATTAAGTCCAAAACTCACTCCATTAACAATATGGCTGACCATAGGGTTTCATTGGGCTTTTTAGGCCTTTGTGAATTTTAGTCATTAAGTTGTCATACAACTCAAGTCAATGGGCTTGACGTTCGAACTTTATTCGTGTGATTAATTAATCATATTAATTAATCCTTGCCATAAATAATTAAACCATTTAATTATTCTTACTCATCTCCGTTGTTTCTTCAATCTCCACCTTACACGGTGTATGATCCATTAGGTTCCTTTTAGCGAGGCAATGGGCGATTAAAACCATTTCAAATCGATTGTGAATTGAAACTTACTTTCAATTCTCCCTTTAGTGATTATACACGTTTAGGGCTTCCACAAACCATGAGTGACACCTAGCAGTATGTCATGGTTACCCAAGCTAATCAGAAGAGGTGGAGAACCTATTCAGTTTAGGATTACAAATGCAATACGGTCTTTCTCTAATACAATACTCTTGACCACATTGTTTGGATTGATAGTTTATTCATGTCTACTATCCAATGTGATTCGTGTGCTTATATGATTACCTTGAATGTGATTTGGAACGACTTCCTAAATCTCATTCATACTCTGGCCAGAGATTCCTAATCATATCATAGAGTATTCTCCCTCAAAAGGTTTGAAGGTTAGAGATCCCTTGTTGCGCATTTAATTGCC
Organism: Malus fusca; assembly: GCA_035220775.1. Lineage (NCBI taxonomy): Eukaryota > Viridiplantae > Streptophyta > Magnoliopsida > Rosales > Rosaceae > Malus > Malus fusca. The sequence goes on from CM069071.1 coordinate 30,297,936, forward strand.
TCCATGGCTAAGTGGCTTAACCCCAACGATGCCGTGGACACCCCGAATGGAGTGACTTTGACATAGTCAAAGATCAAGGACTTAACCACAAGACAACTATGATGCCTCAGGTCAAAGGACTACTTTGCATTATCCCAACCATGAGTTCTCATGTGACATGAATATGAGAACTCTTCGTTGATCGTGTTCAGTGAACTCATTCTCTATTGAGCACCTACGTACTTGTCTTGATGTCACACACAACAATGACTCGAGACTAGTAATTCTCCCTGAGAGAAGACACGGCACGGACTGTCAATGCCCAATTGGCAATCCTATGATCAGGAACGTTTAGGATGTGTCTACGAAAGAATGGTCTCATGAATCTAACTTCTTTAGATTGCATTGTCCCAATCACATATTCCTTGGACTTTATCGTTTAAGCATATAACATTTATATGAGACGGCTTAAACAATAATCTTTGCCCTTTATATTTAAACTACATTAGTTTGACTTGTGAAATGTCCGTAAAGTATCATCATATGATTGGTTTTAGGGCACATTTCCAACACTGCGATCGCCTGATTCTACGGCTCCAGTGCTGTTTATCCAAACTGAAGGTGTCGCCGGTTGCCTTCACAGTGCTGTTTATCCAAACTGAAGATGTGTCGGCGGAAAAGGAAAATAAAAATCTCAAGGTTATTGAGAGGTTTCACCAAAGCGAGGGTTTGCACAGAGCAGTTTGTGTGTTGAATTGGATAGGCTTTAACGATGTCCTCCTCCCTCTATTTATAGTAGTCAACCTGCTTCCAATCGAATTACAACCCTACTCGGATTAGAACTCTTTCCTCCGATCTAACCTTATCTCGGCCACTCCTACTTCTACTAGGACTTTGAAATCAACCCTCTTATCAGGCCGCATTAAATCCCAAACTTCTACATCCTTATCCTGTCGAAACTCATTCTCGTATCAGGATTCAACCACCCATGGATTCCTAATAGGACATGGCCGGCCTTGGCTATATGGCCCATAAGCCGAATGAACCCCAGCGACTCCTAAGCATGGCCTCTGGGCTGAGAACAATTCTAAACTCAGCCCAAACCAATATTTTGGGCCCAAACAATATGGTTATATATATTGTTGCTCGATACTACGGACGCTCAAGTAAGCTTTAGGTGAGTATATTGATGGTAGTGATGGTAGTGAGTATAATAGTGCTGAGATATATTTCGAGCTTATTATCCTGCACCTCGGTGTTAGTGCTCTGCCCGAGGATAGGGCCTAGCCTTCACGTGATTGTTCACCTCCCGCACCACACGCTTACCTTAGATCCAAGGCAGGTGCTACCCTGTCATACAGGCCACTTTAGGTGGTTTCGACTCGTAGGTGACTTGCGATACTTCGCACAGCCTTCACGTGACCGTAGTACTTGAGCATATTTATTTACACCCAGCCTGTCATACAGAGCACTTTAGGTGGTTCCGACTTGTGTGCAGAGAACTAGTCGATGAGTTATAGATCCAGCATGTTGACCCTAAAAACTACCAAGCCTACGTAGCGCGCAGGCCGAGTAACTAATGAGCTAACTACATCATTTAGTTGTATGCGGGCGTGCCAACTTGTCGGTCGAGCTTGGGCGAGGAGTAAAATGTGTTAATGTTGCGTTGGGTGCGCTGCTGACTTCTTGATCTTGCCACTGCGGCCGAGGAAGGAACGCATCTCGACCTTCGAGTTCTAGAGCCTGAAGACAAGGCTGCTAGTTCTACGAAGTTCAATATCAAATTCGGCTGTCAATGTGCCGAATTGAAGATGTTCACCGGTTGCCTTCATAGTGTTGTTTATCTAAACTGAAGATGTGTTGGCGAAAAAGAAAATAAAAATCTCAAGATGTTTGAGAGGTTTCATGTAGAGCGAGGGTTTACGCAGGGCATTTTGTGTGTGGAGTTGGAGGTCGTCTCTCTGTTGTGGAATGCCTTGATATTTATAAAGATCTGCAGGCCCAAGTCGCGAAAACCAATCCTAATTGCACTGTGACTCTGAGTCTTTATTGGTTGCCAACCCCACGTCTTATCAAAACTTGCCATCATCTTGCAACCTGATGGGTACATGTTTTCATATATTTTTATCATATATTTCCTTTGGATTTTGTATATATGAATGGGTTAAATGCACTAATTTATTTTGTTTTAATTTATAGGCATTCAATACGGGAGTTATGCAAAAATGAAGTGCAAAATGAGCTTTTTGGGTGTCTAGAGTAATTCCAATGGAGCAAGAGGCTAGTTAACTGCACCAAGGCATATGCGTTACAACAAGAAGATGAGACTGCAATGGTTTTGGGAATCAAATGGACATGGGAGTGCTATTCAATAGATTTAAGAAGAGACATAATTTTTAGTTTTTATTATTTCCGTTTATTTTTCTTTTCTTTAATAAGGACTTGAAAGTCCATTAACCTAGGATTAATGGTCATTTTAATTGGCCTTTAGTAACCTTTGCCGTTGGTTTTATATATGGAGATTGGTTCTCCATTGTAAGGGAGAATCCACAAAACACAATTCATATTCCAAAGGGGGACTGCGGCAAAGAAGTGAAAAAGGAGAAGAGCTTTAGGGTTTTTTTTCGTTTCTAGGGCTACGATGTAGCCTAATCATGAATACTTAATTGCCTTGTGGCATTGTTATTATCAAGTTTTTCATCTTTATTGAGTATCTTTTGCTATTCGTAATGCGCTTGATTTTTATTTAGATGCTTGATCACCATCTAGGTTTAAATTAGGTTGATTTGATGCAAGTTAGAGTAGATGCCATACTTAACTTGGGTTTAGCTTCTTGCAATTGATACCATAACCACCTATTTGTAGATGCCATACAATTAGGGTTTGTGTGATTTTCCAACGATTTCCATAGAGCTTAATGGGTTCTTACTTGTTTAAATTCATCTAGATGCCATAGAGGGTTAACAAGAAGGATACTTTTGATGCAACCAGATGCCATGGCCGTTGAATAATTTAGGGAAAATCGATCATCAATATTGGGGAAATACTTGAGCATAACATATTAAGGGAATTAAGTAGAATTGGTTACGGTGAATTCGGATGCCCTAGGTTTTATTTTCTTATATTTTTAATTTTATTATTTCATGCATATTATTTTCAAGTCATATTTCATTTTTAGTTTAATTTCAAATTTTCTCTCTTCTCCATTAAAGCTTCTCAATTACAATTTGTTTCAATTTAGTTAGTAAGATTTTTAGAATCAATTCGATCTCTGTGGGACGATATCCGTGCTTATATGCTATACAATCATCCGATTCGTATACTTGCGAGCACTAAAATTCGAGACTTAATGAGTTTAATTTTTGTTATCTAATTTTCGCAACAAGTTTCTGGCGCCGTTGCCGGGGAACGACTTTGATTCCAGAAACTTGCTCCATTGGAATTACTCTAGACACCCAAAAAGCTCATTTTGCACTTCATTTTTGCATAACTCCCGTATTGAATGCCTATAAATTAAAACAAAATAAATTAGTGCATTTAACCCATTCATATATATAAAATCCAAAGGAAATATATGATAAAAATATATGAAAACATGTACCCATCACAACCTTATGCAATCTTGTTTTCAATTAATAACCTTTATCCATTATCATCATAACCTTTATTCATCATCATAACCTTTATCCATCATCATAACCTTCTACCGAAGACCACGCATGCATGATGACTCCTTCACCAACTTAAACTTTAAAAAGTAACTTTAACTGATGAAATATAATCACCATATCCCTTAGATACAGCCACATACACCAATCCCATCCATGAATTCCAATTCAACTTGAATTGTACCACCCACTTTTATATCATAAATAGGTCTTTGGTTTTAATAATAATTGGCCACATAGGAGATTGCATGCACCTGGGGCCTGATAAGATGAGCCTATTCGAATGTCCTCACGCGCTCCTTGATAAGCTCATATTTATATATATTTTACATCAAATTCTCTCGTCTTTTCTTAGTTAGTTTCTCATATTTTTGTGCTATTTACTTTGTTTTTGTGTTTTATCGAATTTATCTAGTTAAGAAAATAAAAATAGCACAAGTGTAATTTTAAGTAATAAATTCGTCATTTTTATATTGCTCACTTATTTTATTAACTTAAGAAAACGTTTTGTCAGAAAATAAAAGAAAGGCAGCACATGCTGCTAGTGAGAAATGGAAGAAGTGGAGCACTGAAGTAGTGAGGGGAAATAAAGAAAATAAAAGAAGCAGAAAAAGGATTAGAGGGAACATGCAGGACAGCTTGCATGGAGAAGATTAAAAAAGTCAAGCAGCATGTCCTCGTTGGGGGAAATAATTAGGCAAGGGATGGCAGAAATAAAGAAAAGTATTAGTGCTACTTGAGTGCAGCGTGGGATTAAATAAAAGAAAAACAAAAGCCTCGGCTTTTGGCAGCAGAAAGAAGGGGGAAAACGATGTGAAGACACGGGGTGAAGATAATGAGCTGACAGTGGAGTGCACACTCGGGAAAAAGTGGAAAAAAATATAGAATGGCTTAAGGCAGCTGTAAAGAAAGAGAATAATAAAATGGCAGTGAGGTCAGGTGTGGGGGGATAATAATCAGAAATGTGAGAGTGGTGCCTTGGGGAAGGCGAGAGTGCTGTGCAGCGCACAGCTTGGGCAGCTCAGAGGAAAGGGTTGAAACGACAGCTGCCTTGCGCAGCTAAGGAGAAAGCGCGCAGGAGGGACGGACAGAAATTGGGAGAGATCAGGTCAGGGGGGGTGGTAGCTGCTTCTGGCGAGCAAGTCAGAGGCGCAGGAGGCATTGCCGATGCAAAGGACTGAAGTTGACGGCCTTCGTCGACACAAGAAGCAGGGAGCACTCCTCGTTTGGTTTTATTTTTCTTAAACTCATGTTTAATTTAATTTGCTTTTCAATTATATTAAACATGTGTAATTAATTTCTGTTTAGTTAGAGGTGAATTTGAAACCATGGATAAATGTTTATTATAATTTGATTTACTCCAGTTATGAATTTTTGAATGTTGGATGTGGTTTATTTTTCTGTGTTGATTAATAACTTGTTTATGTATGTGGGTTAAGGGTCGACACTTAATTTGCATGCTTAGACTTGATGCTAGGATATAAGGGAATTTCACCTAATCGTTATGAACTTATATCCATGAGTAGTAAAAATCGCTAGTCACGATTGTGTTTAGTAAACCCTAGGTTGGATTAACATGCGTATTCCATAGTTATGAATGCCTAGTCGATGTTTATGATTTCCATTAAACTTAATGCTCTTTGATATGTTTCTCTATCATGCGTATTCCATAGTTAGGGAACTTGATAAGAATAATTTGGTTGTGATGCGTATCCCATCCAATTCAATGAATCTAGGGAAATCTGAAGGTTAATTTAAGCGGACCTAATTAACTTGGAGCGTTGTCATTTATTCGTTTGTTGAAGGCATAACTGGGAATCAAATTATATGCATATATTCATGTGTGGATAAGGAACCCTCTAACTAGTGTCTCATCATTTTAATTCTATAAAATATATTTTCTTTGAAGTTTGTTTTTAAGTTTCTGTTTTAAATTCAATTTCGTCAAAAATCAATCCCCCGTTTATTTTAAGTGTTAGAATTGTTAGAAATCAATTTAGTTTGTGTTTTCTTGAGTTTTGAATTATTTTGAGTCTTTTGAATTGTTTTAGATTATTTGTTAGTTTTATTTTGAGTTATTCTAGTTAAGTGTTTTGATTTTAGTTTAGTGTTTTAAATTTTGTTTTTACGTTTTTAATTTAATTTTACTTTGGTTAGCATCCCTAGTTAATCCCCGGTTAGAACGATCCCTACTTATCCATATACTACAATTGTCACAAATAAGGTTTAATTTGTGTGCGTTAGTTAATTTTCGCATCAAATTTTTGGCGCCGTTGCCGGGGATTAGCAAATTTGCTAATCCCTTGTTTATGTTTTTGTTTGTGTTTTATTTTTTTTTATTTGTGTTTATTGTATTTTATTTTATTTTTTTTATTTTATTTTATTTTATTTTATTTTTGTTATTATGTCTTTTACTTTTGATATTTGATTTAGTTTTCTTTCTTTGATTTTAGGTACAAATGGAGCGAGACATGGCACTTGCATCCATCCAAGCTCAATTGGCGAATCTCACATCTCAATTAACTCAGAATGCCGGAAGGACCACAATGCCAAGTGTCCCTACATTTGGTGCATCGTATGGGCAAGGATATCAAACTCATCAATGTCCCCAATTTTCTGCAAATGAAGATGTTTGGGGATATCAAGGCTATAACCAATCAAGGGGCAACATGTTTTCCAACGCTTGCAATTCAAATTGGAGAGGTAATTCAGATTATATGTGGGATGAACCTCAACAATTTCAACAAGGTGGATATTGGCAGCAAGACGAGTTCTATTCAAGACCTATGCAGCCACCACAGCATCCCCCACAACAATTCCAATCAAATCAAAGTATGCCCATGAATTATAATGAAATTCTTGAAGGACTAATTTCTGTGGCGCAGGGTTTACGAAAAGAAGAACAATTGCCGCCATCGGAAGAGTTCTATCAGTGGCCATATGAACCGTCACAGCCACCACAACAATCAACCCAATTCAATTCAGGTACATCCTTGGATAATGATACACTTAATAAGTTACTCACCTCTTTGAATCAGGGAGTAGAAAATCAAAACCAGGAGATGCAAGACCGAGTCAAAAGAGTGGACGAATTGGATATGCAAGTTGGGCAGATTGTGGAATTCATGGCACAAATTCGAGATCAAAGTGAACTCTCCAACTCAAACATTGCAAATTCAAAGGCAGAAAGTGAAATCGATGAAGTCATCACTTTGGAAGGTGACATGAAGGATGAAGTTGTCCCAGAACCATCCAAACACAGCCCGAACATGGATGAATTGTTGCTGCAAGCAGAAGAGGAGGAGGACGACCTAGGCAGTTTAGAAGAATTCTTGCTGCAAGCTCCTCAAATCCCTATGTCATCCAACTCAGGTGAGGAAGTTCTAAATCCACTTCATTCTAACATTATTCCACCGAATGTCCTTTGTCCTTGCAGGTTTTTGATTCCAAATACTAAAGAGAGTGAAAAAGACATTGTGGAAGCTCTTCCAAAGGTGCAAAGTGATATCCCAATTCTTGGTGCACCAAAACAAGTTCCCAATGGTATTGAAATGTTCAAAGAACCTTGCACACCAAGAAAAGGGATTCAAGAGAATGAAGTGGTTGAAGCATATCAAGAATACATCCAAGAGGCTGTGCATGAGACAATCAAGCCCAAAGCAGTTGAGTTTGATGACACGGGACAAGCCACAACCATCATAGTAAACCTGGCCAAGTTCAAAGTCCCGGAAATGTTCAAAGATGTGGTGTTTGTCATTGAGTTTGTGTCGGAAAAAGAAAGTAAGCCATCTTCTCCAATTTTAATTTTAATTTATACTAACAATCTAATTTTGATGATTCAGGCACCTGAAGGAAATTTTGTGAAAAACATGTTCATTTGAATAACATCATATAGCATGCAATTAACAATTAAAGGTGGAATCATGCTTTCATGCATTCAAAAACAAAACATCTACCATGAAATTCAAAGCCTAATAGATTGGTGAACCTTGACTCAACTTAAAAACAACAATTTGTTAGTTGAGAAATATTTACCTTTGTAGATTCCTCTTTGCACATGCAAAGGATAATCACCCAAGAGATAGGGCCTTCATTCCTTGCTTCTTAGCTCCATGCATTTGGTTAGAAGAATAGGTTCTCCAAGTTCCCAAAATTGAGAACCTCTAAAGATTCTACACCAAGGTTGGATTGGAGAGGAAATGAGTGACCTTGAGGAAATAGAATTGCTAGACAATATCCCCCAAGGTGGTTGGCCTCTTAGAGAGAAATGGAAGCTTTTTGTTCTCACCAATTTTCTCTAAAATCAACAACTTATGAATTTTAGGTTATAAAGTTCTTTATATAGTCACTTCTTTAAATGACCTAAAGAACCAAAAAACCCTAATTCAACACTAAATGGATATGGGCTTTTGGGCCTTTGTGAATCTTTATTCATTAAGTTGTCATACAACTTAAGTCAATGGGCTTTGACGTTCGAAGCCCATTGGGCCTTAAGGTCCAAAACTATCCCGAGGTCTTTAACGAACTTATTCGTTTGATTAATTAACATATTAATTAATCCTTGCCATAAATAATTAAACCATTTAATTCATCTCCTTTGTTTCTTCAATCTCCACCTTATTTGGTGTACGATACATTAGGTTCCTTTTAGCGAGGCAGTGGGCGATTAAAACCATTTTACATCGATTGTGAATTGAAACTTACTTTCAATTCTCCCTTTAGTGATTACACACGTTTAGGGCTTCCACAAACCATGAGTGACCCCTAGCAGCATATCATGGCTACCCAAGCTAATCAGAAGAGGTAGAGAACCTATTCAGTTTAGGATTACAAATGCAATACGGTCTTTCTCTAATCTAATACTCTTGACCACATTGTTTGGTTTGATAGTTTATTTATTCATGTCTACTATCCAATGTGATTCATTTGCATTTTATGATTACCTTGAATGTGATTTGGAACGCATTCCCCAATCTCATTCATACTCTGGCCAGAGATTTTAATCATATCATAGAGTATTCTCCCTCAAGCCAATTGAAGGTTAGAGATCCCTTGTTGCGCATTCACTTGTCTCCATGACTAAGTGGCTTAACCCCAATGATGTCGTGGACACCCCGATGGGGTGACTTTGGCATAATCAAAGATCAAGGACTTAACCACAAGACAACAACTGTGATGCCTCAGGTCAAAGGACTAATTTGCATTATCCCAAACATGAGTTCTCATGTGACATGAGTATGAGAACTCCTCGTTGATCGTGTTCAGTGAACTCATTCTCTATTGAGCACCTACGTACTTGTCTTGATGTCACACACACCAATGACTCGAGACTAGTCACTCTCCCTGAGAGAAAACATAGCACGTACTGATCTTATCGGACTGTCAATGCCCAATTGGCAATCCTATGATCAGGAACGTTTAGGATGTGTCTACGAAAGAATGGTCTCATTAATCTAACTACATTAGATTGCATTCTTCCAATCACATATTCCTTGGACTTTATCGTTTAAGCATATAACATTTATATGAGACGTCTCAAACAATAATGTTTGCCCTTTATATGTAAACTAGATTAGTTTAACATGTGAAATATCCGTAAAGTATCATCATATGAATGGCTTTAGGGCACATTTCCAACAATCTCCCACTTGCACTAGAGCCAATCAGCTTGGTCATCTGTTATGATTCCTCTTCTGTAGTCATTTCCTAAATGGCTGAGTAGTAGGCCTAGGAAATGGATATCTATATGTTATCCATAGAAGCAACCTTGAGAATATCGACGTCACCATTATACATGATTCCCAATCATGTGGTTCAGTCTCTCATATGAGTTCGGATCTTGATGAGACCTTGATTCCCAGGCTTGAGCTATCGCCCCATTAGTGTCGTAGTGTCAGTACACTAGATACACTTTCTGGTTGGAACCGAATAGAGAGTTCATAAATGAACTTTCCCATCCAAACAACATTGTTGTAAACTTCTATATGGCAATATATTTTGCATTCATAATGGAACACACTAAAGTCATTACTTTAATGTTTCCATCCAAATATCTCTTTAGTCATAATAAAGAGATATCTGTTTATCTCTTCATTCATAATGAAGAAACATCCAATGATGGATTAGATTCACAATCTAATACATTTACGCTTCCATTACGTTTGTCTAATTCTTCCTCATTCTTCGAGGAACCTATCCTTTAGTATTTCTTAAATACTTAAGGATTCACTTGACAGTTGCCATGGTTCTGATCCTGGGCTTGCATTGATATCGCCTTGTACCTTTCTAGGTACAACTCATATCAATGTTTTTCATACAATATGAAATACATAAATCACCTTTCTGCGTATGCATAAAGGATTCGATTTACGCATTATTTCTTTGGGAGTCAAAGGGTACGTTCCCTTTGAGAAGAGCTACCTCCTAGTCTCACTAGAGTTGTTCTTCTTATTAAAGTTTATCATCATATGAGAAACTTCCTAGCAACCTTTTGTCTATTATTAGGGCATGATATAATCCAATTATATCCTAAAATCTATCATTATAGATTTCCATCCCATGTATATAGACTATGTCTCCCATATACATTCTATCGTTATAGAAAGTTTTAAAGTCATAACTTTAACAATGAAGTATTCTTTTCATTTCCAAAATTAATATATCATACATATATTCAAATTTAGGAATATGATTAACTCCCACTAATCTTTTGTAAACCTAGTAAACAAAAGATTCATTTACATCTATATGAGAAATCAAACAATTTTGATCTTTCTCTCATAAGACGCTTATGGCTCCCACTAGCTTGCTAAGATCCATGATGGTTGGATCTCTACAACTTACATGTTTTATGATTCATAGTTTTAGACATAAATTATCAAGACTATCTTAATAATGGTTTCGGAAACCTATATCATGTCCAAACATTGAATCACCATTTAGTTGTAGCTAGCAATCTTCGAATTATTTGAAACTAAGACTACTTCAAAGATGGTTCCTTCAAAGTCAACCATTCTCTTTGATTGTAGTCACCTTAAGCTACCAATTATCTATGAAGGTTTCATTATTTCGGGTCAAATGGTACTTTACCATTTCCTTGAGTATATATCGTATATACACTCAATGTAGTCATAAAGTTCAAACCATTCAACTGAGACGGTTTATAAATCCTTCTTGACTACCTTGGAGCTTGTGGTATAGGAACTAGGTTGTTATATTTGTTGATTATCATCTTGTCTCTCAAAGAACCCATTCTTTTGAGTTCTATTCCTAGTTCATTTGCTCTAAGGCAAATCACATTGTAGGATTACAATGAACTACTCAACAAACAACATTTGTTGGTTGGTTTATAGAAGTGATATCCAAAGGTTAATTTAAGGATATCCACAAGATAATTTTTAAACAAATATTGCTTATTAGCACACAACCCCAAATCTTAACATGATTAAGATTTGTCTTTCTTTCCAACTACATCCTATGGAGTTATGAAAATTTTGGAAGATCTTCTAATTGACAATCATATTGTCTTAGAAGCATATATATCCTATATATGGGTAATTGATAATATCCAACGAACTAAATCTTATTCAAGTTCGTTCTTCTCCTAATGGAGAAAATCATTTATCTTATGATGCTAATTTCCTTGATATCTTTCAAGGAAACTCATCTAAAGTGTTACCTTTCCTTGGATCAAATCTAAGGATGTAATTACTTTAGACGTCTTACTCATCAATCTTACATTTCTTGAATTCTTTGAAACCTTTTGCAAAGTATTCGGACTTGTGTTTATTCAAAATAAACTATAGTCCAACCGAGAGTGATCTTCGGTGAATGTCATACAACATGAGTAGTATTATGTTGTGTGGACAATTGCCACTATCTTGCAACCTTTTGGGTTTTAAGCATCATTATATTCTAAACAGTTAACGCTACCATATCATCTCTACTATAGAGACAATCAATTAGATTACTATAATCCAATCATTGATTAATAAAGAACAATGTTTTGTCAAACAAAACATTCATCCATCTCTACTATAGTGACGAAATTAAGTTCCTTAAAATTGGAATGTAAAGACAATCTTTGGTTTTTCCAATTTCTTTGGTAGTTCATATGAGGAAGTTAGTACCATCTGCTTTCGCAGAGATCTATATTTTATTCACGTTCCGAATGTGAAATACTTTCTCTTCTCTCATTAATCTTCTACTTCTTATTAGCCACACTTTTACAACGATTGTAAAACATAGTTACTAATACGGAATCAAGCATTCAAGTAGAAGAACCAACTGTTTTGAACTTTTCAAGAACAATTTACAACACCTTCGAAAGGTGTGTTCTTGACACTTGCAAGACATTTCTTGCAAATACCCCTTCCAATGTCCATCCTTTCATAAAGAAAGTTTGTTCCCTTGGAGTTAATTTTATCTTCTTCATTTGACTTCTCCTTTGACTACAATAGTCATGGTCCCTAAACTCCCACTATCTCTCTTGAAACCTTTTTCAATTGTGTTATACACATCAAACATTTTGGAGAGTGTGTGGTTATTGTTCACTACATAGTTTACAATAAACTTAGTGAACCATTAGGATAGGGACATAAAGGTGAAGTCCTAGCTTAGTTTCCGTCTCGTTAAGTGGTTTATCACTTCAACACTCAATGATTCAAAATCATCATAAGTCCATGTTGATGGACTATTTTTGTCAACCAACCATTATGTTCTAAACATAATTACATACTTTCAAGAGTTGTTCAAGGCAACTCTCATTTCTTCATAAGTTCATTTGTTCATATAACGAAGGAATAAGCATTAGTTGTTTGTGTTGTCCTCTTCATGATAGACATTTCTAACATGTTCTTCCAATGATACATTATCAATAGGAAGATTGTGAGGATGAGACTTCTTAGGTACATGCACAATCCATTTAAGACAATCTTTGGGATTGTGTTACCAAGTCCGGAAACTAAAACATTCTGCTTTTCTTTGTCAAGTTTTGGATAGCGTTTGCAAATATATTGGTAAACAAATACATAACGAATATAAATTGATTGATTTTAAGCCATTTGATTTGGGTCTTTAAATCAAATAGCATCACCCACTATTTTTGGCAAATTCCATATCCCTCATTGGAATTCGAGAGTTTTGGATGAAACTCTTAGTAGGTTATGGGAGACTCACTATTACCAAGCCCACCTCACAATGATATGATGTTGGCTAGCATTAATAATAATGAGAGAGTACGCTTACTCATTTGCAACTAATGCAAGTACCCATCAATTTGGCCTCTAGAGAATGTTGCCTCACGATGATACGATGTTGGCGCCATTGCACTTAGTTAAGTCATTCCCACCATGCTTAGTTCGTGAAGGGGTTCAAGAATAGCCTCACGATGATACGATGTCGGCCATCCTCGTTGCCTACACTACCCTCATCAAGTATGTATATAGACTCCTCCTGAGTATAAGCATGCACTTTGTACTCCCCCATGATAGGGTGAAGCCGGTGTACAAGTCATAAACGATTGGAGCCTACCACGGTGGAAGGCCACGAAAGAGTGTTCTAAGCACTCTCACGCTTTTCAACTTAATAATGGTTTGGTTGAGGGTTTTAGGTCTCATCACATATAAGTATTCATTTTAATCTACATTAAAACAATTTTGGTCCTATTACAACTATTGGTCCATTTGTTTTTAGTTGTATATAATACTCCCACTATGCTTATAAAACGGTTTTTTAAAGCAAGAGTATATGATACTACTAACATAAGGTTTGCATTCATTTGATGGACTATATAGTTGCCTTAGGGCCTTAGGATGACTATGAACCTTTGTTTAGATTCAACACGAGCCTAGTGTTGAATCTCGGACTAGGGATGGAGATTGATTTTAGTTACGCGTTTAATCACATTAAGGCGTGTTGTCTTAGGGGCGTTGGACCCAACTACTTCATTTTCATGCATATCAAATAAAGCAAGAAAGAAGTACTTCAAAGTAAAAGAGAGCTTATGCTCTTTACAACATTTGCATAAAACAAATTACTTTAAAGTAAAGAAGAGCTTATGCTCTTTTACAACATTTGATCAAATCAAATTACAACCAAAATTAATCTACCCATTCCCATGGTTCAAACAAATTTGAAACGACCTTTCACATAGCTCAATTATCGTAGGCTTAGGTTCATAATCACCCTTTAATTAATCAACACTTTAATTAATTAAATTGAATGCAACATTTTCATTTGGTTTTTTGTATCCATAAAATTGATTTAAATGGAGCTAAATGAAATGAAAATCCAATTCTCATTTAAAGAGACAAAACAATTTTTGTTCCCTACTTAATTTGGGCCATCATGCAATAACCACAACTTTTTGGGCTATATTGCGAAACACAAACTTTTGGGGTCACTTTGTAAAAACACAAAAGTCCACTACTTCATGTAATTACAACTAGAACCCAAAAATTTCAACAAATACAAAAAACTTCATTAAAGGAGCAAAACAATTTGTCCTTTAACGTTTTTGGGCCTTAACGTAAAAACGTAAACTTTTGGGCCAAAGTGCAAATACACAAAAGTATCAAAACTTTATGTAATTGAATAAAAGACCCAAAAATACCCTATTTAATTAGGGTGGCCGGCCATGATAGAAAAAATATGATTTTTACAAAGTTTTTGTAAGTGGGTTTTATTAGGTGAGGTAAAGATGAAATATTTTGAATTTATGTTAAACTTTTAAAAAAGTTTGTCTACCATTATAACCATTAATTGAATTTATGTCAAACTTTTAAAAAAGTTTGTCTACCATTAAAACCATTAATAATTCTTTACAAATAATCATCACCCACTAAAATCACCCACTAAAATTAAACCAAAACTTTATGTAAAAACATAAAACATTTTGAATCAAAACTTCAAAACTTTTTGTTCTTGGCAAGAACTTCAAGAACATTGAAGAACACTCATGAAAACTCATAATAGCTCCATGAATGTTTTCACTCACCAAAACTCAAATTTTCATCACTCAAAAGAGGGTTAACATCCTAGGGTACTTAGGGGTTCCAAAAGTCACTTTAAAACCATTTTAACAAGACAAACATGAACCCAAAAAATCACCCTTTGGATTTGGCCGAATTTCCCAAAAAACATGGCACCAAATTTTAGCTCCAAAATTCATGCTCATATGAACTACATCTACAACATTTGAGATGGCAAATTTTCTAACAAAATTTACATTCAAAGAAACAAGAATAAAGCTTGTAACATATTACAACTTTTAAATAAAAAACTATGAACTACAAAACCCAAAATGATTCACCAACTACTAGACCTAGGCTCTTGATACCACTTGAAGGAAATTTTGTGAAAAACATGTTCATTTGAATAACATCATATAGCATGCAATTAACAATTAAAGGCGGAATCATGCTTTCATGCATTCAAAAACAAAACATCTACCATGAAATTCAAAGCCTAATAGATTGGTGAACCTTGACTCAACTTAAAAACAACAATTTGTTAGTTGAGAAATATTTACCTTTGTAGATTCCTCTTTGCACATGCAAAGGATAATCACCCAAGAGATAGGGCCTTCATTCCTTGCTTCTTAGCTCCATGGATTTGGTTAGAAGAATAGGTTCTCCAAGTTCCCAAAATTGAGAACCTCTAAAGATTCTACACCAAGGTTGGATTGGAGAGGAAATGAGTGACCTTGAGGAAATAGAATTGCTAGACAATATCCCCCAAGGTGGTTGGCCTCTTAGAGAGAAATGGAAGCTTTGTGTTCTCACCAATTTTCTCTAAAATCAACAACTTATGAATTTTAGGTTATAAAGTTCTTTATATAGTCACTTCTTTAAATGACCTAAAGAACCAAAAAACCCTAATTCAACACTAAATGGATATGGGCTTTTGGGCCTTTGTGAATCTTTATTCATTAAGTTGTCATACAACTTAAGTCAATGGGCTTTGACGTTCGAAGCCCATTGGGCCTTAAGGTCCAAAACTATCCCGAGGTCTTTAACGAACTTATTCGTTTGATTAATTAACATATTAATTAATCCTTGCCATAAATAATTAAACCATTTAATTCATCTCCTTTGTTTCTTCAATCTCCACCTTATTTGGTGTACGATACATTAGGTTCCTTTTAGCGAGGCAGTGGGCGATTAAAACCATTTTACATCGATTGTGAATTGAAACTTACTTTCAATTCTCCCTTTAGTGATTACACACGTTTAGGGCTTCCACAAACCATGAGTGACCCCTAGCAGCATATCATGGCTACCCAAGCTAATCAGAAGAGGTAGAGAACCTATTCAGTTTAGGATTACAAATGCAATACGGTCTTTCTCTAATCTAATACTCTTGACCACATTGTTTGGTTTGATAGTTTATTTATTCATGTCTACTATCCAATGTGATTCATTTGCATTTTATGATTACCTTGAATGTGATTTGGAACGCATTCCCCAATCTCATTCATACTCTGGCCAGAGATTTTAATCATATCATAGAGTATTCTCCCTCAAGCCAATTGAAGGTTAGAGATCCCTTGTTGCGCATTCACTTGTCTCCATGACTAAGTGGCTTAACCCCAATGATGTCGTGGACACCCCGATGGGGTGACTTTGGCATAATCAAAGATCAAGGACTTAACCACAAGACAACAACTGTGATGCCTCAGGTCAAAGGACTAATTTGCATTATCCCAAACATGAGTTCTCATGTGACATGAGTATGAGAACTCCTCGTTGATCGTGTTCAGTGAACTCATTCTCTATTGAGCACCTACGTACTTGTCTTGATGTCACACACACCAATGACTCGAGACTAGTCACTCTCCCTGAGAGAAAACATAGCACGTACTGATCTTATCGGACTGTCAATGCCCAATTGGCAATCCTATGATCAGGAACGTTTAGGATGTGTCTACGAAAGAATGGTCTCATTAATCTAACTACATTAGATTGCATTCTTCCAATCACATATTCCTTGGACTTTATCGTTTAAGCATATAACATTTATATGAGACGTCTCAAACAATAATGTTTGCCCTTTATATGTAAACTAGATTAGTTTAACATGTGAAATATCCGTAAAGTATCATCATATGAATGGCTTTAGGGCACATTTCCAACAGCACCGTCATTAGAACTTAGACCGTTGTCGGATCATTTCAAGTACCACCGTCCGTTCAAGGATAAACCCATGCATTTGAATAATGAAGGGAGGCCTAGGAATCACCCACAATCAGATTTGCATTCCTAATCCCTTCTCTTTACTGCTTTCATTTTGTTTTGTTTATTTAGTTGTGATTTTTGTTTAGAAAGTTAAACATAGTCTTTATTACATTAATTTACATATTTTTACATTGATATTTTGCCTTCAAAAAAAAATAAATATATATATATATATATATATAAACATCCATATAATTTGAAAAAAAAAAATAAAAAAAAAAATAAAAAAAAATAAAAAATAAAAATATATAAAAAAAAAAACTTATATTTATATATATAATTAAATAAACTTAAAAGCATAAATATTTTACAATAATGTGAACTAATAGCTTTCATTGGTCATTGGTAGGTGGTGCCTCGGAGGTAGACGGAGCCCCAGAAAGACGAAGCGCCAGAGTTGGATCATTCGGAGCCTCAATACTTGGTGCAGCTCCCGATGACGAAGGCAACACAAACCTCGGGAGTAACGCCATAAACCGTTGATGATCACTCTGAATCCGCACTTCGGACTCCTGCAGCTGATCAAGCTTCCTCTTCATGCTTGTTGAGTAATTAGTTGCAAGCATGTGCAACTCCTTATTCTCATGCCTAAGCACTCTGACCTCTTGCCGAAGACTAGCCACTTCAGCCATCAACGACTCAACCTGACGAGTTCGTGCAAGAAGGCGCTGGCCCATGTTTGATACTGAGCCTGCACTTCGGACGCTGTAGGACACTTACTCCCACTCTCTTCAGCTTTGTCAAGCTGGTTTCCACCGTTCGTACACTTTCTTTTGGCCAAGCATCTCTCTCCAACATGGGGAGCGAAAGAAACCATAGCACACAGAATGACACCCCCATTGGACCTAGTATGAAGCAACGAAAGCAAGAAGGAAATAGAGTTACTCTTCAAGCTAAAGTCGATGAGCTAGAAGCTCAGAACAACAAGATAGTGATGAGGAACGAGGTCCTCCAAGAGCAATATGAAAAGCTTTTCGAGAGGCTTCACGAGGCTAGGCATGCTCAAACACACAAGTTCGTCGCCCCTGTCGAGGTCAACAATCATCTGTATGCCCCCCAACACGGAGGGTCACCGATATCCAACACGGACATCCCTGACAGGGATCGAGCTACCCATCAATGTGACAATCAACATGAGACTTCTCTCAACCCGGCCGCTTCAACCCGAAGCAGAAGAAGTAGAGGGAAACACCTCTTCACAGAGGGAGTGGAAGGATCAAAATCCGTCTATCGCAATTGTCGAGACTTCCTAAAGCAACGTCGAGAGAATCTCATCCACATAAGCTTGAAGGTTAATGACCCAAGAGTTTCTGAAAGACTCGGTCCTCTTCCACGACCCAGACCAGCAGCCAATCTAGGGAATGGGCAACAGGCCCCAGAAGAACATGAAGGTACAGGGGACTCGGAAATATTCCGACATACTCACTCTAGGAGTCAGTATGGCGAGTCCAAGGAAAAATCACGCTATCTTGATCAAACTTTCCTACCCCCAAGAGGCGAGGGGGACTTACGGAAGAAAACTTCAGTGGTGCACGACTCCACTCAGGACCCCCTTGTCCTACAACTCCTGGATGAAGTAAACAAGTTGAAGGCTGAACGTCAAGCCGAGATACCTGACTGGAACCAACCCAGGCCTGGCCCCCTCACAAAAAGGATCCTCAACACCCCCTCCAAGCGAAAACAAAGCAGAAGCTTGACTTACAACTCTATACTGGAAGGGAATACCCGATTGAACACCTTAACCTCTTTGAGTCCACCATGGTATACCGGAGACACACCGACGAAGAACGGTGCCTTCTCTTCCCCTCCACCCTCTCTGGCGGAGCTTTAAACTGGTATTGCCGTATTCCACCCGAGACGGTAGACTCATTTGAAGAGTTGAGGAAGTTGTTTGTCTCTCAACACATCTTCCAGACCGATCGCTTGCATTCCGCAGATGACTTGTACACTATTCGCCAGAAGCCGGACGAGTCATTACGAAAGTATGTTGGCCGCTTCAGCCGTGAGTATTCCCCCTGCGCTGAGGCAGATGACAAAACCGCCCTCAAAGCCTTCACGGCAGGCTTACGTGACTGTTTCTTCAAGTACATGATCAATGCCAACACTTGGAAGACTTACTCTGAGGTGATGGCACAAGCTTACAACCATGCCTCCGCCGAGGCAAGGACATATCAAGGGAAACCCCCTACAGTCACCCCTTATCAGCAAGTAGGGAGTGGAGGCCAGATCCAACCGAATGAGAAGACCTCAACCTTCCAAGAAGTAGCAGCACACCC
The DNA here is from genome assembly GCA_035220775.1 of Malus fusca. Taxonomy (NCBI): domain Eukaryota; kingdom Viridiplantae; phylum Streptophyta; class Magnoliopsida; order Rosales; family Rosaceae; genus Malus; species Malus fusca. The sequence goes on from CM069071.1 coordinate 30,317,094, forward strand.
CCCTGCCTCATTTAATGCTTCGCCAAGTCAGCAGACATATCAATCCCAGGGCAAAAGGAAAGATTTTCATCCTCACCAATCTCATTTTAATAAAAAGAATAAGGGGCACTATCGCGATAACTCAGGATATCGTCACAATAACACTCATCCCCAGGCAGTCAACGCAGTGGGCCAATCGCGTGTCAAGACAGGCCCTACCCCGAGGTATGAGACATACACACCTTTGAACGCTACATGCGCGGCCATCTACCCCAGTATAGCTCACCTGATACCAAAGCCAAAGCCAAGACAGCCAGATTACAAGTCCACGAAGAACACGGGCGTGTTTTGCTGCTACCACGAATATAATGGCCATGACGGCAAGAAGTGCATCATCCTCCGTGATCATATCGAGGCTTTGGCACGTGAAGGAAAAATTGATCAGTTCATCCTTCACCCTCCAAGGGATAACCGTAACCAACGTCAGGTGAATGTGATATACTCCATAAGCGGCGGCACACCCATGTCTGAATCTTCCAATAGGGCCATGAAAAACAGTGAGCGAACTTTGAGACATGGCCATCAAGTGTTTCACGTAGAAGACATCAGGGGAGGCAAGTATCAAAAACCTAACTGGGATCCAATATGTTTCTACCCTGAGGAAGAAAGAGGTATCATCTACCCTCACAACGACCCGCTGATCGTGGAGGCTCACATAGCAAATTTTGATGTGAAGCGAATCCTGATAGACACAGGTGCTTCAGTCAATATCATGTTTGCTGAAGCTTTCAAGGCACTTAATGTAGCTGAACACTTGCTCGATCGCTCGATTTCTCCTCTGATAAGCTTCTCTGGCGATATCGTACAACCTTTAGGGAGTATACACTTACCCCTCACCATTGGTACAGGCCCCTACACAGCTACTATTACCACTAACTTCCTAGTGGTCAATTGCCCGACAGCATACAATGTCATCTTCGGGAGCACAGGCATCAATGATCTCAAGGCCATGGTATCCACACATATGTTGTTGATGAAGTTTCCAACCCCTTTCGGCAATGGATACATCAGGGGAGATCAACTTAGTGCTCGATCATGTTACAACACTTCAGTTAAGCAACAACACCTGCCTGTCCCTAAGGAGACCCTCTCTATACATAACCAAGTAGTAAAGACCAGTCCAGATGAAGCTAACTCGGATCTTCATGATGGCAACAGTCAACCTGATGACCCTCGAGATGACTCATTCACCCAGCAAGCACAACCCGCTGAAGAGTTAGAGAATGTCTCTATCTCCAAAGACCATCCAGATTGCATGGTGAAGATTGGCACCACTTTGTCACCACCCCTGCGGCTGTCGTTGATCTCATTTTTGCAAGAGAACGCCGAGGTCTTCGCTTGGTCATATAAAGATATGCCGGGCATCACTCCCGATATCATCTGTCACCACTTGAGTATTGATCCCAAGACCAAACCAGTAAAACAGAAGCGAAGATCTTATGATGTTGAACGATACGAGGCGATGAAAGCAGAAGTTGTAAAACTCAAGGACATAGGTTTCGTCCGTGAAGTCAATTACCCAACATGGGTAGTAAATGTTGTCCTTGTTAAGAAAAATCCGACCAAGGAAAGTCTCCTGCTTCAAAAGGACTTGTGGAGAATGTGTGTCGACTACACCGACCTAAACAAAGGATGCCCGAAGGATAGTTTCCCCCTTCCTCTCATTGATAGACTTATAGACTCTACGGCAGGGTGTGAGCTCTTGAGCTTCATGGACGCTTATTCAGGATACAACCAAATCCTCATGAACCCCTCAGACCAAGAACACACAGCCTTCACTACTGACAGGGGACTATATTGCTACAAAGTCATGCCTTTCGGCCTAAAGAATGCAGGAGCAACTTATCAGAGACTGGTCAATTCAATGTTCGCCGAACAGATTGGGAAGAGCATGGAAGTTTACGTTGATGACATGCTAGTCAAGAGCAAACATGCTGACCAACACATCACCAACCTATCTGAAACTTTCACCATTCTAAAGAGGTATCGAATGAGGTTGAACCCCAACAAATGTGTCTTCGGCGTGGGCTCTGGCAAATTCTTAGGCTTCATGATTAGCCAACGAGGCATTGAAGCTAACCCTGAAAAGATCAAAGCAATCCTCAACATGAAAGAGCCAGTAACTTCAAAAGACATCCAAAGCCTTACTGGCAAGGTGGCAGCCTTAACCAGATTCATCTCTAAGGCCACAGACAGATGTGCTCCTTTCTTCAAAGCACTAAAGGGAAATAAGAAGTACATTACATGGACGGAGGAATGTGCCGAGGCATTCAGGAACCTCAAAGAGTACATGAGTAAGGCCCCTCTGCTCTCCAAACCAGAAGTTGGTGACACTCTCATTATCTATCTATCAGTTTCGGCTTCAGCAGTCAGTTCTGTTCTTATTCGAAAGGACAGTGGTGTGGAACGGCCCGTCTACTACGCTAGCAAGGCCCTACAAGATGCGGAGACACGATACTCCAACATTGAGAAATTAGCTCTAGCATTGGTCATGTCTGCTCGAAAACTTCGCCCTTATTTCCAAGCACACGCCATCATCGTGCTTACCAATCACCCTCTTCGACAGATACTCCAGAGTCCTGACATGTCTGGGCGAATGATCAAATGGGCGATAGCATTGGGTGAGTTTGACATCTCCTACCAACCAAAACCAGTCGAAAAGGGTCAAGCAGTAGCAGATTTCATCGCCGACTTCACATATCTTGTTGACATTGCTTCTACACCTGAAGCAGTAGCTTCACTACCATCGGAAGCTCAGAAGATAGAATCAACAACCCCAACATGGAGTCTGTATGTTGATGGCTCATCCAACCAACAGGGCTGCGGAGCAGGATTAGTCCTCACTACCCCCGACAAAGTGGCGATGGAATACGCTCTTCGTTTCAAATTCAAGGCATCGAATAACGAGGCCGAATACGAAGCCCTTCTAGCAGGCTTACGTTTGGCCAAGCACCTTGGGGTTAAACAAATTGATATCTTCAGTGACTCCCAATTAGTGGTCAACCAGGTCACGAACAACTGTTATGCTAAGGATAGTTCCATGGCGGCATATCTCGCGCAAACACGACTTTTGCTCAAGCACTTCCACTACCAGATCACCCAAGTTCCTCGAGCGGCAAACAGTCATGCAGACGCTTTGGCTCGCCTCGCCTCGGCAGTGGAAGACAAGATTGGGAGAAAAATTCATGTCGAATTGTTGGCGGCACCAAGCACCATGGTCGCGGAAGTGTGCAATTTACAACAAGGAGATAGTTGGATCACCCCAATTTATAAATTCCTTGCTCATGGCACCCTCCCAAATGACAAAGTCCAAGCTAAGCAGATTCGATACAAGTCTGCCCGCTACCTGATCATTAATGACGAACTCTACAAGCGCGGTTTTACCCTGCCATACCTAAGATGCCTTACACCTGTGGAGGCGGAAATTGTCCTACGGGAAATACATGAAGGAGTCTGTGGAGATCATGCTGGGTCCCGATCCCTAGCACACAAGACTTTTCGCCAAGGATACTATTGGCCAACACTCCACCAAGATGCCATCAGAATATCTCGTTCATGTGATAAGTGTCAACACTACGCAACTATCCCTCACTCCCCTCCCGAGCCGCTCACTCCTATGATCAGCCCTTGGCCCTTCGCCCAATGGGGACTTGATTTGATCGGCCCGATGCCTGCAGGGAAGGGCAAGGTTCGCTATGCAATCGTTGCAGTTGACTACTTCACAAAATGGGCTGAAGTAGAACCCCTGGCAACCATTACTGAGGCAAAAATAGAAGACTTCGTATGGAAGAACATCCTCTGCAGATTCGGCATTCCCAATGCGATAGTCACGGACAATGGGCGGCAGTTCGACAACAAGAAGTTCAGGATGTTTTGCTCTAAGTTCAACATCAACTTATGTTTTGCCTCTCCAGCCCATCCTCAATCTAATGGACAAGTCGAGGCCGTTAACAAAATAATCAAGCGCACTCTGAAAACTAGCTTGGACAAAGCCAAAGGTTGTTGGCCAGAATTCATACCCCAAGTTCTTTGGTCATACCGCACTTCATATCGGAATTCCACAGGGGAAACTCCATTCTCACTTGCTTTTGGTACAGAAGCAGTTGTCCCGGTTGAGCTTAAGCAAGCAACATACCGAACCCAGAACTACATGCAGAGTGAGAACGACAAACAACTCACCCTCAACCTGGATCTAGTTGAAGAACACAGAAATCAGGCTCACCTGAGGAATGTTGCCTACAAGCAGCGCATCTCCAACTACTACAACTCAAGGGTCAAACCTCGCTCTTTCAAAGTGGGAGACTGGGTACTGAAGAAAAGATTACTCTGTGATAGAGTCCCGAGTGAAGGAACACTTAGTCCTAACTGGGATGGACCGTTCGAGATCGTCGGCATCAGCCGCCCTGGCTCCTACAAGCTCAGAAGCTCCGACGGCAAGACCCTTGGCCATCCATGGAATGCTGACCACTTGAAGTACTATTACAAATAGACTCACATTGTACAAGTGTTAAGCTACAACCGTTCGGCATCCTATGTAACAAAGACCATTTGGTATGAATTCAATAAAGAGGTGATTTAGCCAACTCGGCCCTAAACTCTTTTACATTCTGAGCAATGAAACACTCAAGTGTTGAAGCTTCAACGCAAATGTTTCCAATACAAAACAAAATCTAAGTATGTGTCAACAAGACTATACAAAGGATCTACATCATACATTCCAACACATTCATACATAAACATCATACATTCCAACACATTCATACATAAACATCATACATTCCAACACATTCATACAACACATCCATACATAAGCCAACTGTGCTTCGAAAGGGTTCAACACACTTTGTGTCATTCGACATTTACCACAATGTGCCTCGACACCTTGCCCTTATTCTCACCAACTAGGTGATGAAGGAACTCACTTTCGTGTCACCAACTAGGTGATGAAATGTACAACCCGTACTCTAATATTATTTGGAAACTTACCGCCCTTATCACCAATCAGGTGAAAAAGGAACTCATCTTCATGCCACCAACCAGGTGATGAAATGTACAACGCGTACTCTCCTTCATGCCACCAACCAGGTGATGAAATGTACAAACAATGCTCCAGAAGACGAGTGGTACAACTTGTACATGTGAACTCCTAGCATTTACAAATAATCAAAAACCCTCAAGCTTTACAACTCAACTAGGGGAGCACTTATGCCTAACAAGAGCTATAGTCACCAACAAAGTCTTATTGCAAGCCAACAATGGCTTCAGTGCATGGTATACGAAGATCAAGCTCTTCAGCCCTCTTGCATCTGCTTCAGACATTTCTCCTTTGTAACAATGCAAACACTACAACTCATAGAAAGCTTCACACGCTCTTGATCAAGACTGTTCGAAGCAAATTCAATTTATATGGTTCATCCAAACCTTCGACTACTACAAGATGTGGCTTGCATCACAATCTCTTGCTCAACAGTGTGGAAGCAAAATTTGTATACGTTGTCTCTCCCACATTTTCAAATTTCTAGTTTTCCAACAAAAAAAAAAAAAAAAAAAAAAAAAAAGGGAAATTGGAAATTGGGAAATTCAACAAAGCTTCATCAATGGAACACAACTACAATCTCAAAAGCTTCGCACTATCTTCATCAAGATAGTGTGAAGCAAAATCAATTTATGGTGCCACCAAAAGCTTCATCAATGGAGGACAAATATCAATCTCAAAAGCTTCGCACTATCTTCATCAAGATAGTGTGAAGCAAAATCAATTTATGGTGTCACCAAAAGCTTCATCAATGGAGGACAAATATCAATCTCAAAAGCTTCGCACTATCTTCATCAAGATAGTGTGAAGCAAAATCAATTTATGGTGCCACCAAAGCTTCACCTATAAAGCTTCAACCCCAAAGTTTCAACTATAAAGCTTCAACCCCAAAACTTCACCTACAATACCAAATTTCAACACCAAAACATATAAAAGCTTCACACACTCTTCATCAAGATAGTGCGAAGCTAATTCCAGTGGAGCTGAATTTTAGACATCTTATAGTTCTTGAGCAAATGAACAACTTTCACGAAGGAAATGTTTCTATTTGAGCGACGGAAGTTAGAGTGTTGAAGCTCCAAACATGACGGTCAGATTTCTGCAAGCTTCAAAGCTGCTGCGGTGTTTTGAAGATCTGGAATTATTCAACCGTTAGTTTGTTCTGAATTTTTTATATGTTATGAAAGAGATGATGAGGAACAACTTCAATGAAGAAAGTATGTTCATCTGAACAAGAGAAAATGAAGTTTCGAAGCTCACAATAAGTCTGACGGGTTAACAGAAAAATGATGAACAGTCACTCATCATACCTGAATATCTGGAGTTGTACTACTTCGATGGATCTCAAATTTGGATATGTTGTAGTTCACAAGCTAAGGAACAATTTTCATGAAGACAACCTTGTGATTTGAGCTACAGAGAATGGTGTTATATTGAAGAGCTACCGCTCCCTCTACGTTAACTCCCTCCTTCACTTCTTTGGCTCCAACACCCACATTTCCTTCAACATGGCTTTGGAATAATTCAGATTTTTAGTGGAAATGAAAACCTTGAGCAGTTTTGGGCTACACAAAAATTTTGGGCCCTCGCAAAGATAAAACCAGCTTGAAATATTTTTGGATAAGGCATATATGAAGGTGGGACATCAAACCAAGGCTTCGTTACTTTGACAAATTAGTAGCAAGCCAGTCACCTCATTCGGCAACTATCCTCGCCTGAAGACTTGGGGGACTCCCACCATATGCTACTGCACCTTGATACTCGGAAGTCTCACAACCACTCAGTGACTTGAATTTTTCAAGTCTCCAACCGAGAAATTTTCCTCACTCGGGAAATTAAGGGAACACTACCTCAAACTACATGCTTCACTCACAAAGCTTCAACAATACAAGTTTCAACAAAAGAAAAAATTCAGAGAACTTTCTGAAGAAGGCTTTGGTGTATTTAACACAATACGTTGAAATGAAGCAAAGCTTATTTATTAATATTTCCGATAAGCTACAAATATGTACATATACATGAGTCAAAATAAACAAACAAGAGGGAGCCTTCACAAAGGTTGCTTAGGGGAAGTCTCAGCAGTCGGTAGAGCCCCAGAAAGAGAAAGCACCGGAGGGTGGTTATCCGGAGCCTCAGTACTGGACAGAACCCCAGAAGGAGGAGGTATTGGAGGTTGATCATTTGGAGCTTCATTATGCGGTACAACCCCAGAAGACGAAGGCAATAAATGCCTTTGGAACAAACCCCCAAACCTTTGATGATCAAGTAAAGCCTGACCATCAAATTCCTGCATCTGGTCAAGCTTCCTCTTCATGTTTGTAGCATAGTCATGTGCGAGCCCGTGCAACTGTTTATTCTCATGCTTGAGCCCTCTGATCTCATGTTTGAGACGTATCACTTCAGCCACCAATGATTCAACTTGGCGGGTTCTAGCAAATAGGCGTTGGGCCATATTAGACACAGAACCTGCACACTGAACACTCAGAGCTAGAGAATCCTTAACAGCCAACCCATCAGACCGTTTGGAAAGTAGTCTGTTATCTTTGGGAGTGAGAAGGTTCCTGGCCACCACCGCAGCGGACATATCATTCTTCATCACGGAATCCCCAACGGTAAGAGGACCAGTAGGGGATAAGAAGGATGGGCGCCATATGTTGTCTGGAGAAGGCGTGGTTGCCTCTTCAGCAAAGTTCAAATCAAAACGACGGTCGGAGGGGCCTGACATTTTCAAAGGTGTTGAAGAGAGAAGAGGTTGGACAAATCAAGATCTTAGAAGTGAAAGAAGGGAGCTTCTACTGGTGGAGATTCGAGTATGCTGTGGAACTTAATGCCAGCCTCTATAAAAATCTGCACTCGACGGAGCTTCAGAAATCGAAGAGGCGTTTGCTTTCTCAAAAGCTGGGCTGCTCAGAGACCACGATGACCGATCTCAGAAATCGAAGAGGCGCTTGCTTCCTCAAAAGCTGGGCTGCTCAGAGACCACGAGGGCCGATCTCAGAAATCGAAGAGGCACCTGTTTTTTCAGCCTCGTCAGCACCTGTCACATGCCCACTCAGCTTTGCGGAAATTACGGGCAATCTGTTGAAGATTTCTGGTGAAATAGAAAGCACGTGAATCTTATTGTTCAATCACCACTCTCTACACGTAACATCAATTGCTCGGGTACCACATATAATCTTGCCAAAGATCTCTGACAAAGTTTAGGCACGAGAATTTCGAAATTCCAGCTACCCTACTATTACCTACAAGGGTAAAGGAACAACACCACTGCTTGACAACTGGAAAGTCCCTATGTGTGTCGACCTCCGTGTTCCGTGGCAAGACAGACTGGCAAGAACGTCCAACCTTTACTCACTTTCAAGAAAAGACTCCCAACATAATTACTTTCTCAAAAACCGAAACGGCGCCACTCTCCGAATCTCGAGGTCCAGACTCCCAACGGGATTACTTTCTTGAAAACCGAATAGGCACAGCTCTCAGAACTTCGAGAACCAGATCTCCTTAGATAAAGCTTGTCTGTAATCTTCACACGCAACATCAGCTTTCCAGATACCACACACCACTTTTTCAAAGTGCTCTGACAAAGTTAAAACACGTGAAGCTGGCAGCTCCCACTACATTGCTGTGACCAAGAAGGGTAAAGGAATAGCATTACTACTTGCTATTGGGAAATCCCTATATACGTCGACCTCCATCCTCTAAGGACAAGCAAACCTGCAAAAATGCTCAACTCTTTCTCGCATTCGAGAAGGCACCCTCAACATAACTTCTCGAAATACTCAGCTTTATTTCCCCCCGATAATACCTCAGCAAATAAGCCACACCAAGAACAAGAGTATCTCATATCATCAGGGTCGAAAGCAAGAGTATCCCATATCATGCTTTCTCCCTGTCCTTGTCTTTGTCCTTGTCCACACATGCAGGACAAGGAGAAAGAGAGCAGTCAGTCGGAACCTGAAATCAAACCTCCAATCGGGAACTGACTGCCTGAGACCTTTGCCCGGTTACTTACTTAACATTGCTCTCGAGTACTCATCCTCAACTGCTGTCAAGGTCACGAATTCCACCGGTAAATACCTCATGACAGTTGATCAGATATTGGCTCTTTACACTGAAGCTGCCAAGCGTGGATGAGTCACTAGGAAGGAATGTTCTGAATGACCATTTAAATGCAAAGGGTACACACCACTTCTGCCAGGCAAAAGATTGAAGCAGAAGGTTCAACGATGAGCTAAAACAGATCGCTACAACACAAGAAGCTTCAACAACCTTTCACTAGCACCGCCGCCGAAGACCAAAACCTCGCCATACCACATTCATTACTTTGTCAACAGCAAGAGTATCCCATATCATCAGGGTCGATCATACTCTAGATTTGATGGACTTGTTTTGACCCTCAAATTCTTGAGCCGACTCACTAAGGCGTCGTGAACTGCACGTGTTGATTCATCACCCTTGAATCAAATCCTTAAAGATCATGTCACCAACGACCCTTGAAGATATCACAAGCCCGATTCAAGATCAAGTGTCCGCCACCTTGAATCGAATCCAGTTCAAGATTTAGTCTGTGGAAAGTCCTTTGGAGGAGACTAGAAAACCCTCCGACACAGTTCAAGAATAAGCCTGTGGAAAGTTACTTCTTCAAAAGCAAAAGTATCTCATATCATCTCTTCTCCATCTGCTTCTCCTTATCCTGGCAGCTGAATGAGAGACAAGGAGAAGGAGAACAATCAACCGGAAGCCGAAGTCGAACCTCCGATCCTGGGTTGCTTGCTTGGAAGCCTGACTGCTTACCTTGTCGGTCACCTCCTTCGACAGATCTCCTAGCTCGGCGACTTGGGGGACTCCTACTATAGGGTTTGTATCGCATTTGGCCAAGCCCGAAACTACAAGTAAGCTTCAAGTGAAATTGATACATTACCTTGTGCATCTCCACCGGTTGAAGACACCACCCCTGAATGGAGGAAGCGTACTTCCAGAGAAGATGCCACATCTACCTATGAGAAAGATAAGGCAAATGAAGACGATACCACACCTCGGTACTTAGAAGTTTCGTGATTACTCAGCGGCTTGGATCTTGCAAGTCCCCAACCGAGGAGTTTCCCTCACTCGGGAACTTAGGGGAGCACTGTTTGTACCATACTTGACCAATCCCGAAACTACTTAGCACCGGTCAACATTATACCGTCAAGGATCCAGAAGAGCTTCCCTTCAACCAGGAGGCCAATCACAATGCGACACGTGTCGACATCAGAAGCCAATCACAGCGCGACACGTGTCAACATCAGAAGCCAATCACAACATGACACGTGTCAATGTCAGAACAAAACTAGAAACTCTCTTCTATAAATAGGGATCATTCTCCCACAATAATCTCTAATGTCATTTTGTACTAAACTATTCACTAGAACTCACAAAATGAGAGCTTGAACCAATGCATTTGTGTAAACCCTTCACAGTTAATGAGAACTCCTCTACTCCGTGGACGTAGCCAATCTGGGTGAACCACGTATATCTTGTGTTTGCTTCTCTGTCTCTATTCTTCTATACACCTATCCTCGCTAGTGACCGAAGCAACCAAGCGAAGGTCACAAAACCTGACACTTTCTGTTGTACCAAAGTCCTCGCTGATTTTGTGCATCAACAATGGTAAAACAAGGCATAGTTTTAGGTCACATAGTTTCAGCAAATGGAATTGAGGTTGATAAATCAAAAATAGATCTTGTACGCTACTTACCCTCTCCCACTTTGGTGAGAGAGGTTCGTTCTTTTCCTGGCCATGTAGGATTCTATAGGCGATTCATCAAAGACTTTTCAAAGATTTCCCAACCCCTTTGCCGACTTCTACAAAAGGATGTGCCATTCAAGTTTGATGATGAGTGTGAGAAAGCGTTCAATCACCTCAAAGAGATGCTAACTTCGGCCCCCATCATAGTCCCACCAGATTGGAGCCTTCCTTTTGAGCTTATGTGCGATGCCTCAGATTATGCATTAAGGGCTTCTTTGGGACAAAGGAAGGACAAGAAGCCACATGTCATCTATTATGCATCCCGGACCTTCAATGATGCCCAATTGAATTATTCCACCACTGAAAAAGAATTTCTTGCTGTTGTATTTGCTTTAGATAAGTTTCGTTCTTATTTACTTGGAACTAAAGTTATAATTTACACTGATCATGCAACTTTGGAGTATTTGCTCACAAAGAAGGAGGCCAAGCCAAGGCTTATTCGTTGGATGTTACTTCTCCAAGAGTTTGACGTGGAAATCCGAGACAAGAAAGGGAGTGAAAACGTGGTGGCTAACCACTTGAGCCGTATGGTGCATGAAGAGGATGCCGTGCCTATCCCAGAGACATTCCCAGATGAGCAACTGCTGACCATTGAGGTAAGTAAGCCATGGTATGCCGATTTAGTTAACTAGTTGGTCACTAAGCAAGTTCCAAGCACCCTCAGTAAGCACCAGCGTGATAAACTCAAGAAAGATGCACGGTTTTATGTTTGGGATGACCCTTATTTGTGGAAATGTTGCCCTGATCAGATTCTACGTAGGTGTGTGCATGCTTTCGAGTTTCATTCTATTTTAACTTTCTGTCACACTTATGCATGTGGGGGTCATTTTGGCACACAACGCACATCACATAAGGTTTTAGAATGTGGATTTTATTGGCCCACTATCTTTAGGGATGCTAGAACTTTTTGTTGATTTGTGATCGTTGTCAAAGAACAGGTAATATAAGTGCAAAATACCAAATGTCGCAGCATCCTATCTATTCTGTCGAAATCTTTGATGTATGGGGAATTGATTTCATGGGTCCTTTTCCTTCCTCACATGGTTTCCTGTATATATTACTTGTTGTGGATTATGTGTCGAAATGGGTGGAAGCAAAAGCCACCCGTACTAATGATTCTAAAGTGGTTGCAGATTTTGTTAAAACTAACAAGGTTTGGAATGCCAAGAGTGCTTATAAGTAATGGGGGTTCCCATTTTTGCAATCGAACCATTAAGGCGCTGCTCAAGAAGTACAATGCCACGCATAAGGTTTCAATACCTCATCATCCTCAAACAAGTGGGTAAGCCGAGGCTTCGAATAGGGAAATCAAGTAGATGTTGGAAAAGACGGTTGGACCAACTAGGGAAGATTGGAGCTTGCGTTTGAATGATGCATTGTGGGCATATCGTACGGCCTACAAAACACCAATTGGGATGTCCCCATTTCGGCTCATCTATGGGAAACCATGTTATCTTTCGGTTGAGTTAGAGCATCGTGCACATTGGGCAGTTAAGACATTCAATATGGACTTTGATGCCGTTGAAATTCATAGGAAGCTTCAATTGAATGAGCTTGAAGAGATTTGGAATGAGGCTTATGAAAACGCTCACATTTATAAAGAGAAAGCTTCAATTGAATGAGGTTGAAGAGTTTTGGAACGTGGCAAAACATTCTCCATAGGGCAGAAAGTGTTGCTCTTCAATTCCCGCCTTCGTTTGTTTCCGGGTAAGTTGCGTTCTAAATGGATAGGCCCTTTTGTTATTACTAATGTTTTCCCTTGGTGTAGTCCAAATTCAAAGTTTGAAGATGGGACATGAATTCAAAGTCAATGGACACCGTTTGAAGCCCTACTATGAGACTTTTGAGGAGCATGCCGTGAAGGACATACCCCTCCATGCCGTGGGTCCTATTGAAGCTTAAATGGAGGTATCGTCCGGCTAGAAGATGTTAAAGCAAGCGCTTCTTGGGAGGCAACCCATGTGTTCAAACGAGGGCTTGATGGAATTCTAGCTCCATAACCAGATTTGCATTCTTAAACTCTACTCTTTCTTGTTTTTATTTTGCCATGATTGTCGTGTTTGTCAGTTGTGTTGTTTGCTTGTTTGAGTGTGAGTTTATGTTTGAAACATTGAGGACAATGTTTGGTTTAAGTGTGGGGGGGGGGTAAACAAGTGTTTTTATTGAAAATTCATAGGATTTCACCACCTAGCACTACTAGAGTTGTTTCTTACTGTTTTTAAGTGTTTTTAGTGTGTTTTAAAGTGGTTTTTGTGTCATATAACAGAAAAAGAAAGAAAAAAATCGAAAAAAGTTTTGAAAAAGATAAAAAAAAAAGTCGTTTTTGTTTGTTTGTGTCTTAGGGTACCTTCCAACACAATGATGAGGATTTGGTTTTTAATTGCATGACTGTTAAAGAAAGCTACAAACATGGGTGGAAGTTTGATATGCTCTTTGGTTAATACTTGGTTATAGTTGACGTTTACAAATTCACATGTAATCACAAAAGAAGAAAAAATCAGTTTTTGTAACATGCTTGAAGGAAGGAACTCAAACTAACGCTACAACCCTGAGACACTTGAGCCTATACTTTATTTGGAGAGTTATTAATTTGTGAATTTCTTGTTTTCTAAAGTCATTGCATGATCTCATTATTCTTTTCTTGGTTGCTACTTAGAATGCGTTTTATCATTTTAGTTCCAAATACTAGAACTCATGCCCGTTTCATTCAAAGCTTAAAATTGAGTGCATAACATATAACAAGATGAAGTTGTTTAGTAGTTACCACCAGAGCCAAAAAGCCTTCATCCCATGCATTTGTTTTGCAGGTTTAACCTCTTTGAGCCTTAGTTAGCCTATTTTCGTTGTTAGCCACATTACCCCGACCTAGCCTAGAATAGGACTATCCATACCCTTGTTCTTAATGTATAGTGGAGCATGACTTAGAGGGAATTCCTTTTGATCAAACATATTGCCGAAATCAAGTGTGGGGGAAGGTTATGTAGAAAAAAAAGAAAAAAAAACGTGAAAAAGAAGAAAAAGTGGAAAAAGAAAGGAAAAGAGTTCTAAATAAGTGAGAATGAACTCACAAGTATTGGTTGTTGAAGAAAGGGTCCAAAAGTTTGAATATGGCCCTAAGTATTGTGTGAATCGTCCCTTTGTGTTTAAAGTGGAGTTTTGCATTCAAAAGTGAATTCTAAGTGTCAATTTCATTACTTTGCTTACTATTGCTTTAAGAACCGTTGTTTATCCTTAACCTTTCTTTGTTAGCCAATACCCTTAGCCCCATTACAACCCTTAGACTTCTATCTTGGGTGTTATGTGTTTCAATAATGTGGAGTTTGGGATTGGTTTGAGCATATGGTATCCCTGGTTCTCGCGTCTAAGTAGTGACATTCCATTCATGAGATTATATATATACACATGCATTAATAATTCCAGAAAGTGCTTTCTTTGATTATAACATATGTGAGTGTTAGTCTACATGTTTACATCATATACCTAGTATAGGGAGTGTAGTCAGAAAATCTGTGTGAAAATAGAGAGTATCTCTGGTGAGGAATTGAGGGAATTCTCTAAGGCATGTTACTACATTCAAAACATTGTTTTAAATGGATTAAATGCGAGCTAGTGAGTGGTGACTGTGATTAAGTGTGTGCTCGAGGGTAAGGATAACTAAAATCTATGTGAGTAGTGATTTTTAATATGTCATGTTTCATTGGAAATCCCTGAGGCAAATGTTGGAAGGTCTATGTTATGTTTTGTTTGTTTTGTTTTGCTCGCGGACTAGCAAAAGCTAAGTGTGGGGAAATTTGATAGGAGCATATTTATGCGACTTAGTTAGCTTGTTTTCTTGCATTTTCATAGTTAGTTTGTGTTTATTATAGTGATTTAAGCTACTTTCGTATGTTTGTAGGTCGAATTGGCAAATTTGGCAAGAAAGTGCATTTTGAAGCATTTTAAAGCAATTTTGGGCTGGATTGGATTGCATGCATGTGGAGCACAAGGAATGGACGTTTTTGAAGATCAGTGAAGCTAGGAACGTGCTAAAGAGATGGAGAAATTAGTTCAAGTCTTGGAAGATGAGTAATCAGCTGTAAGGGGACCTAAATTCCTTCTAGAAGGCCTATCCCTTCTCCTATACATATGCCGCACCAACCTTTCTAGAAGCCCTAGAAAGGTGGCGCCTCTCCTCTTCTAGAAGGTTAGAAATCAGCCACAACACACTATTTCTAGAAGCCCTAAAAGAGTGCCGCACCTTATACCTTCTAGAAACCCTAAAATCTGCCAAACCCTAGTCTTTTTCCCTCTTGGATTGAGGCCCAAGCCTTGTGCCGCAAACCCTAAGACTTTTCCTTTCAGAAATTGTGAAAACCTTAGCCTATAAATATATGTTTTCAGCCACAATTTCGCAGCACCACCCCCCATATAATTCTACATCACAGAAACACATTATGCTGCAATATTGGAGAAGAAGAAGCCTTGCCATGGCTTCCATTGGAGTAGGAGGACCTTGTGCTGCAAGCCACTTGCAACCATTGAAGTTCTAAGAGTTCTTTCTTCCCTCGTTTCGTTTCCATGTTTATTTTATTTTTCTTTTCAATTATTATGAACATGAGGAACTAATTCCTTTTTAGTTAGACGTGAATTCGAAGCCATGGACATATGTTTAATATGAATTGATTACTTTCAGTTATTGTTTCGTAAAACATGAATGTGATTTACTTATCTGCGTTATTGAGAACCTGTTCTTGTGTGTTTATTAAGGATGCATACTTAGTTTGCATGTAGGGATTTGATGCTAAATTATAAGGGAATTTCACCTAATCGTTATGAACTTATAATTAAAAGTAGTGGAGATTGCTAGTCACAATCGTGTTAAGTAAATTCTTGGCAAGAGTATCATGCAGTTCATAGTTATGACTGCCTTGTCAATGCTTATGATTTTCATAGAACGTAATGATCTTTGATATGTATCTATATCATGTTGTTCATATAGGGAACTTGAGAAGAATAATTTGATTACGATGCGTTGTCCATTCAATTCAATGAATTTAGGGAAATCTGAAAGTTAATTAGTGCATTCACAATTAATTTGGGGCATTGTCATTCATGGTTTAAAGAAACAACACTGGAAATCGATTTATGTTGCATATGGTTCATGTGTGGAGAAGGATCCTCTGGCTAAGTTTTCACCATTCAAATCACCTAATTTACTTTGTTTTGCAATCTGTTAGTTTAGTTAAATTTCGTCCAAATCAATCCCCCCTTTAATTAAGTGTGTTATTTTAGTTAGAAACGTGTTCAAATCTGTCCAATTTAGTGTTTTGAGTCTTAATAGTCTTAAATTCGTCCACTTAACTCCCAAGAGTCAGTTTTGAGTCAATTTCACTTAGTTTTGCTGTTTTAAGTAGTTTGAGTCAGTTTTAAGTCTTAAGTGTTTAGTTTTGTGTTTTTAAGTCTAGCTTTGTGTTTTTGAGTCATATTTGTGTAGATTAGCATCCCTAGTTAATCTCCGGTCTAAAACGATCCATACTTTCATATACTACAACTATCTTAATAGGGTTTTAATTTGTGTGTTAGTTAAATTTCACATCAGATCACCTTTGGGTGTTGTATAATTAGTATTCGTCCTGCTGGACTGCACTTAGGCTACTTATGCTCTGATTGTGCAATCACACTTAATTTCGTCTTGCACTTATTCTTATCTAGTGCTCTAGTTGGATTGGTTTTTTTTTATTCGCATTCCTTATATTAGTATTGCTTTTGCACTGTGCACATGACTATGTCACCCTCACGTGACGGCCAACATGTCTCGATCTAGGTTGGGGTGTGGCAAAGTTAGTATATGATTTTTTTGTTAAAATTCAAAGTATTGAAGCATTTTTCATTAGTTTTTCTAAATAAAAACCTCATGGCCAACGAGGCCGAAATGGGTATTACCGTAAATTCCATAATTCCAGACGGCGGTCGATAGGTTTCCTTAAACTCCTCATAAACTTCAAAGGGCAGTGAAGGTGGAGTCATCCGTCGACAGAAAATGTCGGAAACAGACGGCGTCTTCTCCCACGATCACCGATCAACGATTGTCAAGGTTCTCCTCGATTCCCTCAAGATTTTCCAAAAAAACAAACCGACTTTCGTTTCCATTTTTGCCCTCACGACCCTCCCGCTTTCCCTCCTCCTCTTCTCCCTCTCCCTCTCCTCGCACCCCCTCAAATCCCACATCTACCACCTTGAATCCCTCGCACGCCTCGCCCCCACGCGATTCGAGGCCCGCCAGGTCTGGAAGGAGTCCCGCGACGACGCCATCTCGCTCCTCCGCATCAAGGTCGTCTTCTTCTTCCCCTCCTACGCCCTCTCACTCCTCGCTTCCATCGCCGCCGTGACAGCCGCCTCGACATCAATCCATGGAAAACGCCCCACTCTCCGCTCATCCCTTAACGCCGTCAAGATCACTTGGAGAAGGCCGTTAGTCACGTCCATCTGTATCTACGCGCTGTCGATCGCGTCCGCGCTAGTGCCCCGCACTTTGTCAACTGTATTCAACTCGTCCTGGTCCAGATTGGTCATCATGGTTCTCGGGTCGGGTCTGGAAATATACCTGATGGGGATGATGGGCCTGGGGCTAGTGGCGTCGATTTTGGAAGAGAGGTACGGGTGGGATGCAATTCGGGTCGGGTGGGAGTTGATGGCGGGTAAGAAGCTATGCGGGTGGGTGATGTCGGGCATGTTCGTGTTGTTTACGTGGGCGGTTGCGAGGAAGCTGGAGGAAGTGATGGATGGTGAGGATTTGATGGAGGGATCATCGACGGCGACGCTGACGAGGGTGGTGGTGGGCATTGAGGATAAATTGGGTTGGGTAATTTTGTACGGGTTAGTGGTGCTTTGGGGGTACGTTGTTACCACGGTTTTTTACTGCGACTGTAGGAAACGCCACGTAAGTGGAGGTGGTGAAAATGAGGACGGCCCTGACTGAATTCTCTGCTCTTCAGATCCAACTCCACATGAGGTTTTCTTTTTTCTTTTTTCTTTTTTCTTTTTTTGTTTTTCTTTTTTGAAATTTCTTTTTGGGAGATACATAGTTTGTTTCTCGTTTTTAAATGTAATGGGATAGGATTGAAATAATGTTTTGATTTGGTTTGTTGAAGAAGCCGACAGACAGACTATATTCTTTTGGGTTGAGATGTTTTGCATTTGAATCCAATTTATGGATCATCCTCACATCCACATGTATTGTTTTTCTTTTCCTAATGTGATTCAACAAGTAATGGGAAAACTGTTTCAATAAATGTAAATACAAGATTGGATGATGGATGAGATTTGTCACCCACTCTCATTGTTTATTGAAAAGCTAGCCTTAGAATTGTATGGGTAATGCTACCGACATCAATATTTTAGATCAATTCTTTAAATCATACGACGTGGTTGTTGATAATAAATTTTATTTTATTTTATTTTATTTTTTGAAATTAATTAATAAATTAAACCAAGGCCAAGCCATACAAAGTGAGAGGGAATACAAATGATGCGCCCAAACCCACTACAACAAAATACTAATTCGGGGAACAAGGAAAGCCGTCTTTGTTTAAGATACCAACAAGCGACGATGGGGGTCTTTCAACCTAGATGTTATTGCACATCTTCGCGCCCTGATGAGACACCACATGTGGTCCGCCGCAAATTAGCTGATCTCGGAACCCAAGACCAATCGCAAGCATGAAAGGAGTTCCTCAAGGCATAAATGCGGAAAATGATGGGGAGCACCTCCCAGCCGCTATCATCAATCTTAGGCACGAGATAACCTTCAAGGAATCAGATTCAATGATAATATTTGAGAACCCTCGTTGCAAAGCCATTATGTTCACCATGTGGAGTAGGAGGGATCTAGTGAGGGGATGACCGCGGGGTCCTGCTTACCGTGGATCGAGAGGTGGGCCTCCTTGAACAAGCAGCCATGAAGGACACATCATACGCTTACTGCGGATCGAGAGGTTGTTGATAATAGATTATTACTTAAGTTTTGATTAATGTATTTATTGTCCATTGGTGACATATCATATGATTTACAAATTTGACCTCAAAAGTTGGTCTATTGTAAATTTAGGCTATATGACAGTGGATCTTCTTAATAGCCTATGTAATTGTCTAGAGGTCAGCTTTTAGTTTCTTAGATATGATCGAGTAGACTTAATAAATTTGTAGTGTGTTTTTTATACAGCCAATTTTGGATCTAGTTGTTTTATCAAATTTTTATAAGGAAAAATTCTTAATTAATTTGTGACTACGAATATGTTGATAATAATGCGCAGTTTAACACTACAAATCTTTTATGTATGTACTAAATAACCGCGTGGGAACTTTTGCTAATGCGTACTAAATAACCTTCAACATAATTACCATTAGTTTTAACACTAATGTCAAAAATTAATTTTAAGCATTATTAGTCCTTTTGAGCCTCCGGTACTATTCTTGCTTCATCATTGTAACCATAGAAGAAAAACGTGGGTAAGGACAAACCGACCACTGCATCTATAGAGCGCTTCTTGCAAATTATGACATTTCCATGTATTTTGTTCCTACTCAAACTTACGCATGTCTTATCCGGTGTGAGAGTTGTCTTAATAGTAACAACATTATCGAAGTTTCTTTCTTACTAGGGGCGCCAACGTTTTTCACTTTGTTTGATGTGTTTGTCAATGCCAAATGGTGTTAAAAATAAATGAGATATGGAGTGTGTCCAATTTTGAATAAATATTGAATGACACAACATTTGTTGAGCAACAACTTACACGAAATAGTGGTGGTGTTCCAAACCCAACCCTATCACGCATAGCCGCTTTTTAGAATTTTCTCACACAACGTTGCATTATCGGTTTTGGACCCGCCATATGAAGTCTTTGTCGTACGTAAGTCCCCTGAACAAGATTAGGACTGTAACTTGGTTTGAAAATTCCCTACCTAAAAATTTGCCAAGCCTGTTCCAAATGATGATCCCAAACAAGTCTTAATGAAGAAATCCAATGTGTGTAACATTTTGATTCAAAAATGATATTCTTACTATCTAGTTGTATCATTATTTGTATCATCTTTCTAATAAAGATGAGACTCACATCACATGCGTTGGCTGGCCCTATCTCTATTAGAGAGATGGTGGGTTCCATCTCTATTAGATAAATGACACAAATGATGATATAACTAGATGGTAAGTGTAACACTACTCCGTTTAATTATGATCAGTGTTTGGTTTGACCACAGAAGCACGTGCAGTTCCTATGTTTTGATTCGTTCCCAAGTCCCAAGCCAATCCCACATATCTAACCCAACCCAATGACTAGTTGGGTTCTCGGAAGCTGTCAAGCAGCTTAAGCTGAATAAAGAGAATGAGGGAAGGATAAAGCAGTATGCATCTTATTTTTAATGTTTTCCATATATACTGTGGGTTTGCCTTTTGGCTCCTTATTTATGTTTTGCCTTGTTGGCCTTGCTCCTTATAAATTTGAATTGTTTAGTTACATAAACGCAAAATAAAACATATACAAAGCGTAATTGCATCTACAATAAAATTAAGGTTTTAAAAGATGCTCGGCGCTAGTCGGACGGCGAGTTAGGACCTAGCGGCTAGGTAGGGGCCTAAGCGGATTAGGCTAATTCAAATAAATTTATTATATGTTGTATAAATAAGTGTCTATTTATACATAAAGAAACACATAATTATATTGTCATACATAAACTGCAAAAGAAAATGACATATAGATTATAAAATATTAGGACATATTGAAAACATGAGAAATAAACATATAATGAGTGTTCATCCAAATATTCAACAAGCCTATTACATTTTATTGACAAAATAAAATGCAAAAATGTAAGTTATCGGATTTTCTATCTAAGTAAAAGTTGCGACCTAGGCGAGTTTAGGCGGGCTAGGCGGACGCCCAAGCAGGTCTAGGCGCATTTTCTTAATTTTTAAATGCTTAAAGACTAATTGGGGAGGTGGCTAGTGCCTAAGTAGGGCCTAGCGGCGCTAGGCAAGGTCTTTTAGAACAACGAAAAAAAATTCACCTAGATATACATGGTTTCAAGAAATCGTGTTGAAATTTTGAAACAAAATCCTAATATCCTCGATTATAAATTTATCCCCCATAAAGTCGCACACCATCCCAAAATCAAATCATTAACTAGTTTGGAGTTGTCTTAAACAAGAACATCCTTATAAATCTTTTGCAGTGCAAATTTTAAAGCATCTCTCAAAGCAAACTGCTTCCGAAATATGTCACCCATAAGACTAGGATAGTAGGACTTCCTCTCTCATCACAAATGACAATACCACAAACAACATGTTGATTTAAGAGAGAACCATCAAAATTGATTTACAACTTGTTTCTTAGGGGTCCCTTTCACTTAATGATCCGTCTAGTTAGTTCTATTTACAATGTCTCATAAGGTATGGCCCAATCACTTCGAATGTCCTACCTGTTTTGATCCCTTAAAAGCTATAATAATTTTTGGCCGTTGGATGAAATTTCAAATGTCCGGATCACTTGATCCGGTAGTGATGAGTAGATTTTATATTATATATTTAACCCTATTCTTAGTATATTTTGGTTAATATTTTGGAAGAATTTTGATACTTTGAATTGTATTTCTAATATAGGACTTTCGACTTCCTTTGGAGAAAAATACGGTCAAATGGACGAATTTTGGAGTAATTTTAGTTGGAGGACGTTCGTGAGTCACTTGGCTTGATTGTATCAAAACATCAGATTTTTCTACCAAGCAGTGATTTCCTGGCGAATAAATAAAGGAGCGATGCGCAGTGCTGGAATAGTGACGTTTTGGGCTTGAATTGCGTTTTTGGGGCTCAAGTTAACATCGGATGGGTTCGTGGCCTTCTGGAGATGTGTTCAAAACATCTTGATCTTCAAAACAAGCTATGATGGGCTGGATTTGGAGGATATCTGAAGCTAAAACGTGGCTGGACAAGTGTTGGCAGATTCTCCTAGTTTAATTAGGACTTTATTTTCTAAACTATTTTACGTTTTTATTAACTTTAAAAGCGTGAATTCACGAAAATTCCCTAGAGGCAAGGACTTTAACTTTCGTTGACCATTGGTTAGAGAAACGTATGATTTATTCTTTTAGCATATTGATGCGAAAATTAACTTAACACACAAATTTAACCCTCTTTTGACAATTGTAGTATAAGTACAAGTAAGGATCGTTCTGGACCGGGGATTAGGAGGGCTTGCTAATAACCTCTAAACTGACTCAAAAACATAAAACTAAACTTAAAAACACTTAACAAGACTCACAAGACTCAAAGCAAACTTAAAATACTCAAAACAGCTTAAAACAACCAAATAAACTTTAACTAGACACTAGGAATGACTTGGGACGAAAATTGACTTTTACTTGAATCAAAACACTTAAAAACACAAACTAAAACAGATTTGAAACACTTTGAAACAAGAAACTAAAAGGGGGGGCGGGTTTGGATTTGGATGAAGTTGAAACAATCAAACAAGTATGAAAAACTAGACAGATTGTAAAACAATTTGAGAAATAAGATGATGGATGAGATAGCTAGAGGCTTTTTCCCCACACATGACATGTATGCAAACAACTCGATTTCCAGTTACTACTTCATTGAATTATAAACGACAATGCCCCAAATTAACCGTGATATCACTAGTTAACCCTTAGATTTTCCTTGTATTATTGGATTGGATGACATCCTTCGACAACCCAAAACATTCTTCAAAAGTTCTCTACATGACATCATAATAGAGATACAATCAAAGATCATTACGTTTAATGAAAATCATAAGCATTGACAAAGCACTTGCAACTATGACATCATGTTACTCATGCTAGAATTAAACTTAACGCGATCGTTTATAAGCGACCTCCACTACTTATGAATATAAGTTTGTAACGATTATGTGAAATTTTCTTATATTCTAGCATTGGATTTATGCATGCCAATTAAGTGTCGACCCTTAATCAACAAATACAAATAAGTTATCAATCAAATAGTTAAGCCAATTGCATTTACGATTCAAGAGTTCATAACTGGAATTTATCAAATCATATTACACACATAATCATGGCTTTGAAATCACCCCTAGCCAAGAGGGGTGATGCGAAAATAAATTAACGCACAAATTTAAACCCTATTTGTGACAGTTGTAGTAATGATATAAGTAGGGATCGTTCTAGGCCGGGGATTAACTAGGGATGCTAACCCAAGTAAAATTAAATTAAAAACGTAAAAACAAAATTTAAAACACTTAACTAGAATCACTCAAAATAAAACTAACAAATAAACTAAAGCAAATCAAAAGACTTAAAATAATTCAAAACTCAAGAAAACACAAACTAAATTGATTTCTAATAAATCTAACACTTTAAAATAAATGGGGGATTGATTTTTAATTAAAAGTAAATTAAACTTAAATAAATTACAGAATTGACAAAAACATAAAATTAAGGTAAATGGATGGACGACGGACTGGCTAGAGGATTATTCTCCACACATGCCACATATGCAACCTAAATTGATTTTCAGTTGTTCTTTCAATAAATTGTAAATTCTCAACGCCCCAAGTTAATTAGGTCCGCTTAAATTAACCTTCAGATTTTCCTACTTTTATTAGGTTGGATGATTGCATACGACAACCCAAAACATTCCCTACAAGTTCCCTACATGAATTGCATAATAGAGATACAAGCAAGAATCATTAAGTTTTATGAAAATCATAAGCATTGACGAGGCACTTGTTACTATGAATTGCATGAAACTTATGCCAAGAATTTACCTAACGCGATCGTTTATAAGCGACCTTCACTACTTGTGAATATAAGTTCATAACGATTAGGTGAAATTCACTTATATTCTAGCATCAAATTCATGCATGTAAATTAAGTATGCATCCTTAATCGACATACAAAAATAAGTTATCAATCAAGCAGTTAAGCAAATTAAATCACAACTCAGAAATCACAACTGAAGGTAATCAATTCAAATTACAAATATATCCATGGTTTTGAATTAACCTCTAGCCAAAACAAATTAATTACACATTATTTATAAATTAAAACAGAAAATAAAATGTGAGTTTGAGGAACGAATTAACCGATAGAAATGTGCAAGGATCTGTTTTTCTATCCTTCTTTCCTGCACAGTCCTCGCCAGGCAGCCCTTCTCCTTGCTTTCCGTGCTGACCTGCAGCTTTCAGCTGCCCGCGTGTCCTCCACTGTCCCGCAAGCCTTCTGACATGCTGCCCACGTGCTGCCAAGGCAGCACTCCCTGACTTTACTTTCCTGCCGTCTACCTCGTTCCGCACACTCCACTGCGTCAGTGTCTCTCCTGCGCCTGCTTCTGCCCGAGGCAGCACTGCCTCCTACTGACCTCTCCGCACCAGCTGCTCTCCCACGTGCTGCCTTCTGCCAGCTGCAAGCTGTGCTGACTTGCTCCCGCTACCACTAGGCAGCGCCTAACTGCTGACTGCCAGCTGCCCAAGCAGCTGTTTTTCCTGCCAAGCTGTCTTAGCAGCTTTCCTTTCTTCCAGGCAGCATGCTGCCTTCCTCGCTCTCTTTCCTGCCCAACCTTTTCTTTCCTCTCCCCTCTCACTGTTTTTCCGCGTCTCCCTTCTGAACTTCCACCTTTCCCACGCTGCATAAGGCAGCGGACCCCCCCCTTCTGACCTTACTCACCCTTCCGTTTATATTAGCTGCAAGGCAGCTTTCTTTTCTTCGGTCCATTAACTTCACCAACCCTCTTCCATTCACTGCACTTTCCTTTCCAACTTTAAAGAATACGCAGCACCAACAGCATGTGGAAGTTGTGAGCTGGAAAGCAATATAAATTATTGGTGGTGTGACCTTAATCATTTTAGTGAAACATTTGAAAATGGTCAACATATCAGCTAAAAATAATCTACTACATAAAATAATTTCTGTTTATTATTTAAAACTCATTTGTGCTATTTTTATTTTCTTTGCATAACATATCCTATAAACACAAAAATAACGTAAATAGCTCAAAAATATAAGGAACTAACCAAGAAAAGACGAGAGAATTTGATGTAAAATATGTATAAATATGAGCTTATCAAATACCCCCACACTTAGCTTTTGCTAGTCCTCGAGCAAAACAGACGAAAACAGAAAAATTAATAGCATGAAAATTATTAGTTTCCCCCTATATCATAGAACTTCATTTGAGAACACAATCATCAAGAACCATAGCTAACATCAAACAAGCTAATCCAAGTTCATTTTCCTAATTCAACTATTAGCAGTAATCTTTGAAACATCCTTGAAGTGTAGTGTGTGAGATAGCCATGCTAATGCAATTTCAAATTTTTATTTTAAAATCACCATATGTAAACTATCGACCTTCTCACTGGATATACGCTCAATCACACATGTGTTTAGTTTTAAATGTGTTTCGCTCAAAGAAACAAATGTGAAAGTTCTACCATAAGCTTGCATAAAGATCACTTCTCCACAGTCATAATTGCAAAACTTAAATCAAGAGGACTTTTATTGGATGTAATGAGGCTTAGGGCGAGAGTTATTGAAACGAAAGAATAGGAAAACACAAGTTCCAAGCTACATTGCAAGCAATTCTTTTGTTTAGATTTATAAGAACTCAACATTTCCCGCTATTCTACAAGTCACCTCCAACCACACCCATAAACTGAAACTTTAAAAACTTTTTATTTTCTTTGTATACAATCTTTCTTTTTCTTTTCCTTTTCTCTTTTTTTTTTTTTTTTTTTTTTTTTTTTTTTTTTTTTTCAAACAGAAACAAATATGGAAAACCCCCACACTTATTCTTTTGCCAAACACCCTCCAAAGTACTTCACAAACATTTCTCATAAGACAATCTCGCATTGCTCGCTTGGAAAGGGTAAGGAAAAATATTTATTTCAGGCATAAGGGTAGACATATCTGGTGATAAGAAATAAAAGGCTCACAAATACGGCTCAAATTGGCAATCTAATGATATCATTTTTCTTTGGGAAACAAGGTTATTTGGGCCATGGTGGTAAACCTAATGCCTCTATCATTTTCAAGTTCATGCAATCAATGACAAAAATTTCGAAAGATCGTTATGCAAGTTCTAGAGAAGTATCTCACATAAGTTCATCACACATAAAAAAAATAGGAGTGTATGAAAAATGCACACACTTTCAATAGGCTCAAAAACTCACATAGGATGTATATGGTCACTAAATTCACATATGGAGCTTTAAATCATGCTTTAGTTTCACATCAACAAGGCTATGTGCATTTGGTTTTTCAAAGATGATCAAATATGTACAAACTAACACGAGAATTAGGAATTTCACACAGCACGTGTTAACTAAGTTCTTGATCATCATGGTTCAAATTTTATCCAATTATATCATTGGGTCGGGAAACTAACAAAAAACTAAATCAAAACAATAAGGAAAACAAGGAAATATTTTTGGATTTTTTAAATTTTCCGATTTTTTTTTTTTTTTTTTTTTTAAAATAAAACAAAACTAATTAAGAAAACAAAGCAATAACATGGAAACAAATGAAACCAGTTCAAAGTCGAAGGTACAAAAATTTTCAATTTGGTCATTTTTATACTCTTTACCCCCACACTTAAACTAGACATTGTCCCCAATGTCAGAAAATATAATAAAATGCAAATAAAAATAAAATAAATAAATATAAAGAAACAAAATAAAGCAATAGGACTGAAAACTTCCCTAATTTGCAGAAAAATCAAGCGATGATCCCCAAGCTAAAATTCTGCAATCAACTTCAAGGGTGGAAATAACCAAAAGTTCCTGCAAAGAAAAGAAATAAATCAGTTAAGCACGCAAGAAAATATAAAAAAAACAAATAAACGAAAAATTGAAAATGAAAATAAAAGATAATAATAAAACTAAAAGTGATCATTGGTCCTGTTTGGTGACTTTCCACAGCTTTGAACTTGAACTGGCCTCGGAACTTCTTAGCAAGGAAAATGAGACTTGATTGGTGGTGTTGTTGAAGCTTCTCGAGCTCTTGGTTTCAACTCAGACTCCTTCTGCCGGGTTGATTGAGTCTGCAGGCTACATTCTTCTCTTTTTGTTCTTCTGCATGGCAGGTAGGCACGAGGAATAGGTGGTGGTCTGCTTCTTTGTTCAATCTGTCCAAGTGCCGACCGATTGCCTTTCTTTCACCTTGACTCGTAGCCAAGAGCAAGGGTAAAGGAAAAGCGTGCCATGAGATATCTTTGCCTCTGACTCTGATGATATGGGATACTTTTGCTTTTGAAGAAGTATCGTTCCACATGTGTATGCTTGAACTGGGCTGGGGAGCTTCTTAGCAAGGAAAATGAGACTTGATCTTGAAGATGAAGCAGCACCTTGTCTCCACATGCTTCAAGTATCATTTTCACTTGCCATGTCTGTTCTCCAGGCAGATGTGGCGACTTCTTCGGAAGTACATCAGTGGTTGAAGAAGAGCACTCGAGAGCAATGCTAGGTAAGCAATCAGGAAGGATTTCCAGGCAGTCGGTTCTTAGATTGGAAGATTGACACCGAGTGCTGGCTGATTGCCCGCTTTCTCCTTGCCCCAAAGACAAGGAAAAGGACAGGGAGAAAGCGTGATATGAGATACTCTTGCTTTCAACCTTCATGATATGAAATACTCTAGCTCTAGATGATTTATTTGCAAAGGTATCCCAGGGAATGAGAAACACAGAGAAACTCGAGAGGGTTTGTTGGAAAGGCATTTTCGGAGATGAAAAATTTCGGAGATGAAAAAGTGTTGAGAGAGTTTGCCTTTGCTGTTGAAGGCAAAGGTAGACGTTTATAGGACTTTTCTTCACAACCGAAACTATTCTTTTACCCCTGTCGGCAGCCGGTGGATGGATGAACAGTACAGGTCACGCGCTTTCTGAAAAAGCCACCCGTAATTTGCGCAAAGCTGACAGCGCGTGACGAGTGACGACAAAATTGGAAAAATCAGGGAGCGGCTCGTGGTTTCTGAGCAATCCCGACTTTTGAGAAAGGAATTGCATGTGACACGTCTGGACAAATCAGGGAGCGGCTCGCCTCGTGATTCCTGACTGCTCCGACTTTTAAGAGAGACGCCCGACTTTTGAGAGAGCGGCGTCCGACTTTTGAGAAAGGAACCCGGCTTTTGAGAAAGGAGCCCGGCTCTTCGATTTGCGAGAGGACGCCTCTTCGACTTCTGAGGAGCGCCTCTTGATTTCTTCTTTTTATAGAGGCTCAATTTTGTTCCACAACACACTTAAGCTCCCCTTGTAAACACTTCATCTGGTAAACGTTCCCTCCTGTAAACACTCCCTCTTGCATTTTCTTTTAATCTTGATCATTCCGACTCTTCATTCTCAACACCTTCAGAAAATGTCTTGCCCTTCTGACCGTCGCCTTAACTTGAATGTTGGGGAAGATAGTGATATATCTTCTCCAACCAACATTTGGCAGCCATCCTTCATATCCCCAAATGGTCCTCTTACAGTTGGGGATTCCATGATGATGAACGAAACAACCGCATCGGTGGTGGCCCAAAATCTGCTCACTCCTAGAGACACTAGGATACTTTCTAGGCGGTCCGACGAACTGGCTGTTCAGGACTCCATGGCCTACAGCGTCCGATGCGCAGGCTCCGTATCAAACATGGGCCAGCGCCTTCTTGCACGAACCCGTCAGGTGGAGTCGTTGATGGCTGAAGTGGCTAGTCTTCGGCAGGAGGTCAGAGTGCTTAGGCATGAGAACAGGGATTTGCACATGCTTGCAACCAATTACTCCACAAGCATGAAGAGGAAGCTTGATCAGCTGCAGGAGTCCGAAGTGCGGATTCAGAGTGATCATCAACGGTTTATGACGTTACTCCCGAGGTTTGTGTTGCCTTCGTCCTCGGGAGCAGCACCAAGTATTGAGGCTCCGAATGATCCAGCTCTGGCGCTTCGTCTTTCAGGGGCTCCGTCGACCTCCGAGGCACCACCAACCAACGACCAATGAACGAAATTAGTTTACAAGTTATTGTAAAATATTTATGCAATTTTGTTTTTTTTTTTTTTTTATTATTATTATTATTATTATTTTTTTTTTTTTTTGTATTTTTATTTATATGAATGTTTATGTTTTTTTTTTTTTTTTATTTAACAATGTAAAATAAGTAAAACAAAGTAAAAAGACTAAGTTTAACTTTCTAAACAAAAATCACAACTAAATAAACAAAACAAAATGAAATCAACGTAAAAAAAAAAAATCAACGTAAAATAAATTCACACAAGAGCCAACAAACAATGAAAGAACTAAATAAAGTAAAATAAATTCAGTAAGGAGAAGGGATTAGGAATGCAAATCTGATTGTGGGTGATTCCTAGGCCTCCCTTCATTATTCAAATGCATGAGTTTATCCTTGAACGGACGGTGGTAATTGAAATGATCCGGCAACGGTCTAAGTTCTAATGACGGTGCCTGAATCATCAAAATTAAAAACAAGTTAGTATAAATTAAAATAAAAAATGGAGAAGATGGCTTACAGTCACATTCAAACTCAATTACAAACACCACGTCTTTGAACGTTTCCGGGACTTTGAACTTGGCCAGGTTTACTATGATGGTTGTGGCTTGTCCCGTGTCATCAAACTCAACTGCTTTGGGCTCGATTATCTCATGCACATCCTCTTTGATAAGTTCAACAAATTCTCCGGCCACATCCTTTTCTGGAATATCTTCCACAACGTCTTTTTCATTCACTTCTTCCTTGGGATTTAAAAACCTGCAAGGAAAAAGGACATTTGGTGGAACGATGTTAGAATGAAATGAACTTAGAACCTCCTCACCTGAGTTGGATGGCATAAGGACTTGAGGAGTTTGCGATAAGAATTCTTCTAAACTGCCCAAGTAGTCATCCTCATCTTCTTCTTGAAGCGGCAATTCATCCATGTCCGGGCCATGTTTGGATGGTTCTGGAACAACTTCATCCTCCATATCACTTCCCAAAGTGATGGCTTCATCGATTTCAATTTCTGCCTTTGAATTTGCAAATGTGGAGTTGGAGAGTTCTCTTTGATCTTGAATCTGTGCCATGATCTCCATAATCTGCCCAACTTGCTTCTCCAATGCATTCATCTTGTTGTCTCGGTCTTGCATCTCCTGGTTTTGATTTTCTACTCCCTGATTCAAAGAGGTGAGTAAATTATTAAGTGTATCATTATCCAAGGATGTACCTGAATTGAATTGGGTTGATTGTTGTGGTGGTTCATATGGCCATTGATAGAACTCTTCCGATGGAGGCAATTGTTCTTCTTTTTGTGAACCCTGTACCGAAGAAATTAATTCTTCAAGCATTTGATTATAATCCACGGGCATACTTTGATTCGATTGGAATTGTTGTGGGGGATGCTGTGGTGGCTGCATAGATCTTGAATAGAATTCGTCTTGCTGCCAATATCCACTTTGTTGAAAGTGTTGAGGTTCATCCCACATATAATCTGAGTAGTCTCTCCAATCCGAATTGTAAGCGTTGGAAAACATGTTGCCCCTTGATTGGTTATGGCCCTGATATCCCCAAACATCTTCATTTGCAGAAAATTGAGGACCTTGATATCGTTGCCCATAGGGCACATCAAGTGTAGGGACACTTGGCATTGTGGTCCGTTCGGCATTATGAGTTAATTGAGCAGTGAGCTGTGCCAATAGATCTTGAATGCTAGTAGAATCCAGGTCTTGCTCCATTTGTAACTAAAATCAAAGAAAGAAAACTAAATCAAATATCAAAAGTAAAAGACATAACAAACCAAAAATAAAATAACATAAAATAAACACAAATAAAATAAAATAAAATAAAATAAAACACAAACAAAAACATAAACAAAGGATTAGCAAATTTGCTAATCCCCGGCAACGGCGCCAAAAATTTGATGCGAAAATAAATTAACGCACAAATTTAAACCCTATTTGTGACAGTTGTAGTAATGATATAAGTAGGGATCGTTCTAGGCCGGGGATTAACTAGGGATGCTAACCCAAGTAAAATTAAATTAAAAACGTAAAAACAAAATTTAAAACACTTAACTAGAATCACTCAAAATAAAACTAACAAATAAACTAAAGCAAATCAAAAGACTTAAAATAATTCAAAACTCAAGAAAACACAAACTAAATTGATTTCTAATAAATCTAACACTTTAAAATAAATGGGGGATTGATTTTTAATTAAAAGTAAATTAAACTTAAATAAATTACAGAATTGACAAAAACATAAAATTAAGGTAAATGGA
The DNA here is from genome assembly GCA_035220775.1 of Malus fusca. Lineage (NCBI taxonomy): Eukaryota > Viridiplantae > Streptophyta > Magnoliopsida > Rosales > Rosaceae > Malus > Malus fusca. Next base: position 30,348,225 of record CM069071.1, read on the forward strand.
TGGACGACGGACTGGCTAGAGGATTATTCTCCACACATGCCACATATGCAACCTAAATTGATTTTCAGTTGTTCTTTCAATAAATTGTAAATTCTCAACGCCCCAAGTTAATTAGGTCCGCTTAAATTAACCTTCAGATTTTCCTACTTTTATTAGGTTGGATGATTGCATACGACAACCCAAAACATTCCCTACAAGTTCCCTACATGAATTGCATAATAGAGATACAAGCAAGAATCATTAAGTTTTATGAAAATCATAAGCATTGACGAGGCACTTGTTACTATGAATTGCATGACACTTATGCCAAGAATTTACCTAACGCGATCGTTTATAAGCGACCTTCACTACTTGTGAATATAAGTTCATAACGATTAGGTGAAATTCACTTATATTCTAGCATCAAATTCATGCATGTAAATTAAGTATGCATCCTTAATCGACATACAAAAATAAGTTATCAATCAAGCAGTTAAGCAAATTAAATCACAACTCAGAAATCACAACTGAAGGTAATCAATTCAAATTACAAATATATCCATGGTTTTGAATTAACCTCTAGCCAAAACAAATTAATTACACATTATTTATAAATTAAAACAGAAAATAAAATGTGAGTTTGAGGAACGAATTAACCGATAGAAATGTGCAAGGATCTGTTTTTCTATCCTTCTTTCCTGCACAGTCCTCGCCAGGCAGCCCTTCTCCTTGCTTTCCGTGCTGACCTGCAGCTTTCAGCTGCCCGCGTGTCCTCCACTGTCCCGCAAGCCTTCTGACATGCTGCCCACGTGCTGCCAAGGCAGCACTCCCTGACTTTACTTTCCTGCCGTCTACCTCGTTCCGCACACTCCACTGCGTCAGTGTCTCTCCTGCGCCTGCTTCTGCCCGAGGCAGCACTGCCTCCTACTGACCTCTCCGCACCAGCTGCTCTCCCACGTGCTGCCTTCTGCCAGCTGCAAGCTGTGCTGACTTGCTCCCGCTACCACTAGGCAGCGCCTAACTGCTGACTGCCAGCTGCCCAAGCAGCTGTTTTTCCTGCCAAGCTGTCTTAGCAGCTTTCCTTTCTTCCAGGCAGCATGCTGCCTTCCTCGCTCTCTTTCCTGCCCAACCTTTTCTTTCCTCTCCCCTCTCACTGTTTTTCCGCGTCTCCCTTCTGAACTTCCACCTTTCCCACGCTGCATAAGGCAGCGGACCCCCCCCTTCTGACCTTACTCACCCTTCCGTTTATATTAGCTGCAAGGCAGCTTTCTTTTCTTCGGTCCATTAACTTCACCAACCCTCTTCCATTCACTGCACTTTCCTTTCCAACTTTAAAGAATACGCAGCACCAACAGCATGTGGAAGTTGTGAGCTGGAAAGCAATATAAATTATTGGTGGTGTGACCTTAATCATTTTAGTGAAACATTTGAAAATGGTCAACATATCAGCTAAAAATAATCTACTACATAAAATAATTTCTGTTTATTATTTAAAACTCATTTGTGCTATTTTTATTTTCTTTGCATAACATATCCTATAAACACAAAAATAACGTAAATAGCTCAAAAATATAAGGAACTAACCAAGAAAAGACGAGAGAATTTGATGTAAAATATGTATAAATATGAGCTTATCAAGGGGTTTAGCCACTCATATTCACAATAAAACAAAAGAAAATGAATTTAAACATTGGAAACAAAAGAAAGAAAACACCTAAGAGCTTCAACGATCCAAGTTGGATAACAAGCACGTCCAAGCACTTTCCTTCCCTTCCTTTGCTATGGTACAAGGTGTTGGTGAGTGTTTGAAGGTTTGTTTGTATGGAGGAATGGATGTGAAGATGAATGGATGCGTTTGGATGAAGGTTGTATTGAATGCGGCAAAGAGTGGAGAATTGTGTAGATGATGTGTGTGTGTGTTTTGGATTGATCTATGTCTCTCATGGTGAAGGGTGGATGAATGTATTTATAGGCTAGGGAGAGGATGTAGTGGGTGGTGGTAATGAGTGGATGTAGTGGTAGGTGAATGTGTTGGGTGGTTGAAATGAGTGGATGTAGTGGTAGGTGAATGTGTTGGGTGGTTGTAAGGAGTGGATGTGTTGGGTGAAATGAGTGGATGTAGTGGTAGGTGAATGGATGTGTTGGGTGAAATGAGTGGATGTAGTGGTAGGTGAATGTGTTGGGTGGTTGTAATGAGTGGATGTGTTGGGTGAAATGAGTGGAGTGGATGTAGTGGTAGGTGAATGTGTTGGGTGGTTGTAATGAGTGGATGTGTTGGGTGAAATGAGTGGATGTGTTGGGTGAAATGAGTAGATGTAGTGGTAGGTGAATGGATGTGTTGGGTGAAATAAGTGTGCTAAAATGGTTATTTATAGGGAGAGGATGATGTACAAACTGCAAATTTCGTCCATTCCTTTTGCTCCAAGCATATGCTATCCATTCCATGCCCAAAAATGCTCCAAAATGCACTTCTTTGCCACATTAACCCTTTGGACCTACAAACACACGAAAATAGCTTAAAATACTAAAATAACTACGAACTAACAACATAAATACCAAGAAACAAGCTAACTAAGTCTCATAAATATGCTCCTATCAAATTCCCCCACACTTAGCTTTTGCTAGTCCTCGAGCAAAACAAAACAAACAAAACAAAACAAAACAAAACACAACCTAGACCTTCCAACAATTGCCTCAGGGATTTTTAATGAAACATGACATGTTAAAAATCATCATTCCCACAAAATTTGGTCATCGTCACACTTGAGCACATACTTAATTACAGTCACCATTTACTAGTTCACAATTACCCAATTAAAACGATGTTTTGAATGTAGTGCCTTAGAGAATTTGCTCAATTCCTTACAAGATACTCTCTATTTTCACACATTTTCTGACTACACACCCTACACTAGTTATATGTGAGAAGATTGATGTAAACACGAAAGACTAGGACTCACATATGTTATAACAAAGAAAGCAATTTTCTGGAGTTATTAAGCATGTTTAGATATGATCTCATGAATGGAATGCTACTACTTAGATGCGAGAATCAGTGACACCATATGCTCATACCAATTTCGAACTCCACAAATTGAAACACACAACACTCAAGATTGAAGTCAAGGGTTGTAACAGGGCTTGCGGGTAATGGCTAACAAAGAAAGGATAGGGATAACAAACGTTCTTAAAACGATAGCAAGCAAAGCAATGAAATAGACACTTGGAAATCACTTTAGAATGCATAATTAACTTTTAAATACAACGGGAAGATTCATGCAACACTTAGGGCCTAATTCAATGTTTTGAACCCTTTCTTTAACAAACAACACTTTAGAGCTCTTTTTCATACTTTTTTTTTTCAATTCTTTTTTTTTCTTTTCTACCCGTGCCTTATTAAGGACTTTGGCACACACACACACACACACAAGAATCACTTTCCCCACACTTGCTTTCTGCAATACATTGATAAAAAAGGAGTTCATTTTAAGTCATGCTTTACTATGCTTCAAGAATAAGGATATGGATGGTCCTAAAACTAGGCTAGGTAAGGATAGTGTGGGTTAACAAAGAACATAGGCTTAACAAGGCTCAACGGGGTTAAACTTAAACACATAATGAAATAGGGGCACGACAATTTGGCTTTGGTGGTCATTACACAACTTCATCTTGAATGAGTGTTATGCAAATCAATATCATGCTTTGAATTAAATAGGCATGAGTTCTAGCATTTGGAACTAAATGATGAAACGCCTTCTAAGTAGCAACCAAGCAAAAAATAATGAGATCATGCAACGACTTTAGAAAACAATGGTGCACAGATTATTAACTCTCCAAATAAACATTTTAGGCTCAAGTCTCACAAGGTTGTAGCGTTACTTTGAGTTCCTTTCTTCAATCATGTTACAAAAACTGATTTTTTTCCCTTTATGATTGCATGTGAATTTATAAATTATAACCACAACCAAGCATAAACCAAGGAGTAAATCAAACTTCCATCCATATTTATAACTCTCTTTAACAGTCATGCAATTAAAAACCAATTCCTCATCACTGTGTTGGAAGGTATCCTAAGACACAAACAAACACACAAAAACAACTCTTTTTGGGTTTTTCAAAACAATTTTTCAAATTTTTATGAGATTTTCGGATTTTTATGTCAAAACACACTAAAACACTCCAAAACAGGATAAAAACACTTAAAACCAGCAAGGAACAACACTAGAAGTAATGGGTGATAAACTCCCACGAATTTCATGCAAAACAACTTGGTTACCCCCCCCCCCACACTTAAATCAAACATTGTCCTCAATGTTTCAGGCATAAACTCACACAAAAACAAGCAAACAAACAAACAACGAATAAACATGACAAGTATGGCAAAGTAAAAACCAGACAAAGTAGAGTTTAAGAACGCAAATCTGGTTATGGAGAGATGATCTTGTTAACTTTCCACAGCTTTGATCTCGAACTGGGCTATGGAACTTCTTAGCAAGGAAAATGAGACTTGATTGGTGGTGGTGATTTGATGGCCTTGTACGGCGAGGCTTTGCTCTTTGGCGACTGATGCGTCCATATGTTGTTGAAGCTTCTCGAGCTCTTGGTTTCAACTCAGACTCATTCTGCTGGGTTGATTGAGTCTGTAGGCAGCATTCTTCTCTGCTTGTTTCTTCTGCACGGTAGGTAGGCACGAGGTAGAGGTGATGGTCTGTTTCTTTGTTCAATCTGTCCAAGTGCCGACCGATTGCTTTCTTTCTCCTTGTCTCGCAGGCAAGAGCAAGGGTAAAGGAAAAGCATGCCATGAGATATCTTTGCCTTTGACTCTGATGATATGAGATACTTTTGCTTTTGAAGAAGTATCTTTCCACAGGTTTATTCTTGAACTGGGCTGGAGAACTTCTTAGCAAGGAAAATGAGACTTGATCTTGAAGATGAATTAGCACGTTGTCTCCACATGCTTCAAGGTATCATTTTCACTTGCCTTATCTGTTCTCTAGGCAGATGCGGCATCTTCTTCGGAAGTACATCAACAGTTGAAGATGAGCACTCGAGAGCAATGCTAGGTAAGCAATTAGGAAGGAGTTACAGGCAGTCGGTTCTTAGATCGGAAGATTGACACAAGTGCTGGCTGATTGCTCGCTTTCTCCTTGTTACAAATACAAGGAAAAAGACAGGGAGAAAGCATGATATGAGATACTCTTGCTTTCAACCTTTATGATATGAAATACTTTTGCTTTTGATGACTTGTTTGCAAAGGCACCCCAAGGGATGAGGAACACTGAGTGACTCGAGACGCTTTGTTAGGAATGCATTTTCGGAGATGAAGAAAGGTTGAGTATGTCTGCCTTGCTGTGAAGGTTGACATTTATAGGGATTTCTTCATAACTGGTAGCGGCATTGTTCTTTTACTCGTGTCTGCAACCGTTGGATGATTAAGCAGTATGGCTACACGTGCTTTCTTCTTCATTAGAAATCTTCGACAAATTGCCCGTAATTTCCGCAAAGCTAAGTGTGCATGTGACAGGTGCTGACGAGGCTGAAAAAGACAGGCGCCTCTTCGATATCTGAGATCAGCGCATCGACAAATTGACCGTGATTTCCGCAAAGCTGAGTTTGCGTGTGACAGGTGCCGACGAGGCCGAAAAAGATTGGCGCATCTTCGATATGTGAGATCGGCGCTTCGACAAATTATCTGTGATTTTCGCAAAGTTGAGTGTCCATGTGACAGGTGATGACACGTCTGAAAAAGCAAGTGCCTTTTCGATTTCTGAGATCGGCGCTTGGTTTCTGAGCAGCCCAGCTTTTGAGAAAGCAAATGTCTCTTCGATTTCTGAGCTCGAATCTTCGATTTCTGAAGCTTCGTCGAGTGCTAATTTTTAGAGAGAGGCACGCATCACGTTCCAAAGCACACTTGAATTTCCGCCTGTAGAAGCTCTCTTCTTGCACTTCTAAAATCTTGATTTGTCCAACCTCTTCTTTTTCTTCACACCTTCGAATATGTCTTGCCCTTCTGACCATCGCCTTAACTTGAATGTCGGGGAAGATAGTGACATATCTTCTCCAAACAACATTTGGCAGCCATCCTTCGTATCTCCCAATGGTCCTCTTACAGTTGGGGATTCTATGATGATGAACGATACAACCGCTTCGGTGGTGGCCAGAAATCTTCTCACTCCTAGAGACACTAGGATACTTTCCAGGCGGTCCGACGAGCTGTCTGTTCAGAACTCTCTGGCCTACAGCGTCCGATGTGCAAGCTCAGTTTCAAACATGGGCCAACGCCTTCTTGCTCGATCTAGTCAGGTTGAGTCGTTGATGGCTGAGGTGGCCAGTATTCGGCAAGAGGTCAGAGTGCTTCGGTACGAGAATAAAGAGTTGCACATGCTCGTAACTAATTACTCAACAAGCATGAAGAGGAAGCTTGACCAGCTGCAGGAATCCAAAGTTCGGATTCGGAGTGATCATTAGAGGTTTGTGGCCTTACGCCAGCGGCAACTTCTGCCTTCGTCCTCTGGCGCTTCACCAAGTGTTGAGGCTACAGATAATCAATCTCCGGTGCTTCATCTTTCTGGTGCTCCGTCAAAAGTTGAGGCACCTCCTGACCAATGAAGACTCCTTACTGTTTATTTGCACTTTCTTGTACTTTTCTACCTTTTTACCTAATGTTCCTCTTCCACGAAAATTAATGTAAAAATACTTTGTTTACCTGTCAAAGTTTCAAACATAAACCCACACCAAAAAACAATCAAACAAGCAACAAATAAATATGACAAACATGGCAAAATAAATCTGCAGAAAAGGGAAGGTTTTTAGGAACGCAAAACCAATCGTGGAGCAATTCAAAACTCTTCCTTATGTGAATACATGGGTTGCCTTCCAAGAAGCGCTTGCTTTAACGTCTTCCAGCCGGACGAAGAACACATTCACTCCCCATTGGAGCCCATGGCATGCAGGGATATGTCCTCCATGGCATGCTCCTCAAAATACTCATACATTGGCTCTCTGAATGGAAGGGAATAGTAATCTTTCTTGATTGGGGCGTTGAGCATCCTAAAGTCAATGTATTCATTTCCACCAGCTTGGATTCGATTGGGGACCTGTACCATACAAGGTAACAACCTATTAGTTGAAATGGGAATCGAAATTGGAATAGGTAGCTTACCAATGTGTTGCAATGAAGTGGCAGCACTGTCAACAAATTTTCCAAATGTGCTTTCGGCCAAATTATGCATTTGGAGGTTAATGGTGTGTTCTTTGTGCTCCACTCCAATTCCCTCTTCGTTGGTGGTTGGAAATTCATCCTTCTTGGTTGGTGCTGAAGGTTCCTGCCCTATATCTTTAATTACATCAATGGCAAAACAAGAATGAACATCAGTAAGATTCACATTAGATTCAGGAATTTTAAAGTGAATCATATCACCACCAAATGCCATTGTTAATGCTCCCTTAGCCACTTCAATCTTGGTTTGAGTTGTTTTCATGAAAGGTCATCCAAGCAAGATTGATGATGGTGGAGAGTGGGCTACATCCTCCATGTCAAGCGCATAGAAATCTGCAGGAAAAATTAAGTGGTCTACCTGCACCAACACATCTTCCAAAACTCATTTCGGGTAGGCATTAGATCTATTGGCTAGTTGAATAACAACACCATCATGTTTAAGCTCTCCTAGATTCATAGATGCATAAACAGAATATGGCATGACATTAATTGATGCACCTAGATCTAGCATAGCATGTTCAAACCTTGTATTACCAATTACACAAGGAATTGTGAAACTACCCGGGTCTTTGCATTTGGGTGGCAGCTTTCTTTGTAACATTGCAGAGACATTCTCGCTTACATGTACCACTTCTTTCTCCCGAATACGTTTCCTTGGTGTACAAAGCTTCTTCAAAAACTTGGCATACTTCGGGATTTGCTTTATAGCATCAAGAAGTGGGATATTGACATGCACCTTTCTAAACGTCTCCAGAACATCTTTTTCCTCCTCTTCGTTCTTGGCTTGCAAAAATCTGCTAGGAAAGGGTACATTGGGTGGAATATGGTTAATATTAACCAAAATTGGAACTTCCTTACCTTTGTTGGCCGAATTGGATGGTTTAGGAGCATTTGGGGCCTACGGCAAAGGTGTTTCCACCCTTTCTGTGGGGGTGCTTTGTTCCTTCTCTTCAATTATCAACTCTTCAACCTCATTGGAACGTGATTTGGAAGGTTGGGGATCAGATCCAACTTGTTTTCCACTTCGCAAACTCATGGCTTTGGCCGATTCGAATCCTCCCTTTGGGTTGACAACGGTTGAACTAGGCAACTTACCTTGCTCTCTGAATTGTCCTACAAACTTCGCAATTTGCCCAATTTTCTTCTCCATTTGGTCCACCCTTTTGTCTTGGTTTTGCATTGCTTTGGCTTGATTTTCTTGCCCATGAGACAAATTGGTGAGTAACTTAAGAAGTGTCTCATTATCTAAAGATGTACTTAAGGTGTTTTGGGCAGGTTGTTGTGGGGCTTGTGTTGGTGCGTATTGCTTGATATAGAAGCCCGGAGGTTGCTGCCTAAAACCTCCTTGTTGTTAGGGTTGTTGGGGCTCCCTCCACCTGAAATTTGGATGGTCTCTCCAACATGGATTGTACGTATTAGAATATGGATCATTCCTTGGCTGGTTTTGGCCTTGAAATCCAATTGCTTTGGCGCTTTCCCATCCACCATTTTCAATCAATTGAGGGCATTTTTAAGAGGCATGTCCTTGGATAGAACACACACCACATGCACTTGGTTCTTTCATCCTCATTCCTTAGGCCATCTGAGACACAATGGAAGTAAGATTAGCTAATTACGATTGAATGTCGGATGTTGAACTTACCTCATTCACTTGCTGCCGTGGGGTGTCCCTTTGACCAATGTCTTCATATTGTTGAGCATTCAATGCTCGGTTAGCAATTAAGGTCTTGGCAGCCATGGGTGTTTTATCCACCAAAGCTTATCCCGCTGAGGCGTCTAGCATTTGGCTTTCAATTGGTAGAAGCCCTTCGTAGAAATATTGAAGAAGAAGCTCCTCCTTCATCTGGTGCTGTGGACATGAAGCAACAAGGGTTTTAAAATGCTCATAGTAAGTGGGAAAGGATTCACCTTGGTTTTGCTGAATGCCACTAATCCTTTTGCGTAGTAGAATGACTCGAGAAGTTGGGCAAAAACTTCTCCAAAAATGCCCGTTTCATGCTCTCCCATGATGTGACAGTTCCGGGGGCTAGCTCATACAACCAATCTTTAGCCTTTTCTAAGAGAGAAAAGGGAAATGCCTTCATCTTCAAAATGTTCCCATCAACATTCACGGGAGTCATACTCGAACAAACAACCTCAAACTCTTTCAAGTGTTTATTAGGATCTTCCATGGACATCCCGTGGAACTTAGGAATGTGATGCAACAAACTTGACTTCGAAGCAGAAAGCTCCTTGATTGTTCGATTGTCTGCTGCCATGTCTTGTACTTCTTAAAAAATCTGAGCCGATTGAGGTCGTTGGGGTTCTTGTTGATTCCTTGCTCGTCTCAAAGTTCATTCAAAATCGTCGTCAAAGTCAAGGATGTGCTTATGAACAGGTTGAGAACTTCGAGTCATAAACCACCTAAAACAAGAAAACAAGTAAAGTCATCAACTAGGAACAAAAACACATGAAAAGAAACAAAAAGAAATAACAAGGGATTAGCAAAATTGCTAATCCCTGGCAACGGCGCCAAAAAATTGATGCGAAAATTAACTTAACACAAATTAAACCCTCTTATTGTCAATTGTAGTAAAGAATGTAAGTAGGGATCGTTCTAGGCCGGGGATTAGGAGGGATTGCTAAAACACTTGAAACTGACTTAAAAACGTAAAATAAAGTTTAAAACACCAAACTAGACTCAAAAGATGCAATACAAACTAAAAAGACTCAAAACTAGTTTAAAAGACTCAAAACAGCTTAAAACAATGAATTAGACTCTAAACTGACTCTAGGGATGGTTTTGGACAAAATTAGGTTCTAACTTGACTCAAGACACTTAAAAACACAAATCAAAATAGATTTTGACTAATAAAACACTTTAAAGTAAAGGGGGATTTGATTTTGACGAATTTGAAAACAAAACAAACAGATTGTAAACTAAAACAGATTTTGGACGAATTTGGGTAAACTATGGATGATGGGCTAGCTAGAGGGTTCTTCTCCACACATGATACACTTGCACATAAACCAATTTTCAGTTGTTCTTTCAATAAATCATGAAACTCAACACCCCAGGTTAATTAGGTCCGCTTAAATTAACCTTCAAGTTCTCCTTAAGTTATTGAATTGGATGGGAAAACGCATACAACAATTCAAAGCATTCTTCAAAAGTCCTTTATGTGAACAACATAATAAAGATACAATCAAAGATCATTAAGCATCATGAAAACTATAAGTATTGACGAGGCATTCGTTACTATGATGAGCATGAAACTCCTGCCAAGAATTCATTTAACGCGATCGTTTATAAGCGACCTCCACTACGTGTGAATATAAGTTTGTAACTATTAGGTGAAACTCCCTTATACTCTAGCATCATATTCATGCATGCAAACTAAGTGTGCACTCTTAATAAACATACACGAATAAGTTATCAATCAAGCAGCTAAACAAATTGAATTCACAACTTATGAAATCACAACTGAAGGTAATCAATTCATATTGCAAGTATGTTCATGGCTTTGAATTCCCCCTAACTAAATAGGGGTTTAGCTACTTATAATTGCAACAAAATCAGAAAATAATAAAGTAGACATTGAAAGCAAGAACGAAGTACACCTAAAACGCTCCAAAGTTTCAAACTTGAAACGCCAAGGACCTTCTTTTTCACCACCTTGTTGAAGCACAAGTATCTAAGGATGTGTATGGATATATGGAAAGGTTATGAATGTATTTAGGTTGGATGGATGCCACGACAAGGGGAAGGGAATGTATAGAATTGTGTTTGATTTTTGGTTGGATGAGTGCCATGGCAAGGGAATGGAATTGTATGTGTTTTTGGGATGTGGGAATATATGGATGAATGTAAGGTCTTTCGATGGATCTCCCTAGTTATGGTGAAGGGTGGATGTATTTATTGGCTAGGGAGAGGACCACCATCTAATTAAGGTGGTAGTGGTTTATGTTGTGGTAATGAGTGGATGTAATGGGTGTAGTGGATGGATGTTGTGGTAATGAGTGGATGTAATGGGTGTAGTGGGTGAATGTTGTGGTAATGAGTGGATGTAATGGGTGTAGTGGATGAATGTTGTGGTAATGAGTGGATGTAATGGGTGTAGTGGATGGATGTTTAGGCAATGAGTGGATGTAATGGGTGTAGTGGGTGAGTGTTGTGGTAATGAGTGGATGTAATGGGTGTAGTGGATGGATGTTTAGGTAATGAGTGGATGTAATGGGTGTAGTGGGTGAGTGTTGTGGTAATGAGTGGATGTGGTGGTAGGTGAATGTGTTGGGTAAAATGAGTGGATGTAGTGGTAGGTGAATGTGTTGGGTGAAATGAGTGTGCTAAAATGGTTATTTATAGGGAGAGGATGATGCACAAACTTCAAATTTTGTCCATTCCTTTTGCTCCAAGCATATGCTATCCATTCCATGCCCAAAAATGCTCCAAAATGCTCCAAAATGCACTTCTTTGCCACGTTAACCCTTTGGACCTACAAACACACGAAAATAGCTTAAATTACTAAAATAACTACGAACTAACAACATAAATGCCAAGAAACAAGCTAACTAAGTCGCATAAATATGCTCCTATCAATAGCACGTTGGTATGTGGCACCAGCATTTTAAAGGCCGAATGGCATAACAATCCACTCGTAGGTCTCAAGTGCCCCTGGGCAACGAAAGGCAAATTTGTGAACATCGGTTTCGGCGATGAAGATTTGGTTGTATCCAACATGGCCATCCATGAAGGACAACATCTCATGATTGGCCGCGGTGTCAATTAATAAATCTGAGATTGGCATCAGATATTCATCTTTGGGGGGTTGCCAAATTTAAATTACAAAAATCGATGCAAATGCGTAGATCGCCACTTTTCTTTAACACTGGTACGATATTCACCAACCATTCGACATATCGAGCTGTTCGAATAAACTCGGCTTTTAAAAGCCGAACTAGTTCGTCTTTGATGCCGAGCTGTACTTCAGTCGAGAATCATCGAGGGGTTGGCGGAAGGGATTACAACCAGTTTTGATGCGTAATTCATGCTCGACAAGGTTTCGATCTAAACCAGGTATCTCATGGTAACTCCAAGCAAAACAATCTTTAAACTTGTTGAGTAATTAAGAAAGTTCGATTTTCATGGATTGGGGCAACAAAGCACTAATGAATAATGGCCGAGGGTCATCGACGGTCCCACCATTTATTTCCTCTAATGGGTCTTTGACTTGGGGTCGACTGTCTTCGAGTTTGGCCGGGGTAACTTGGACTTTATCAAGGGAAAGGACGGGACCATTATCCCTTTCGGTGAGAAACTCCACGAGGCTTACGCCTGAATTCGGCTATTTAGAAATGGTATACCAGTGGGCCAGCAGCCATTCCATAATAGATGAAATTATGGCTCGTCGTTCGGCATGTTTGGTATCAGACATCAGGATTGGTAACGAGGTCAGCCAACCCAAGTCTTGCCGAATCCTGGTGAATAGTCTCGGCACCTACTTCGATGGCTTTTTGAAACGAAATCTGAGTTAGCCGTACTTCATCGTTTAAATCATGCAAGGTGATGTAGCCGACGTGGTCGTCGTAGTAACGTGCCTGGATCATGTTGGCTTCGAACGGTTGATTGTCGGCTGAATGAACCATGACCAATTTGTCGTCCCAGAAGATGAGGACTTGGTAAACCCATTTTTCATGTCACATCCCGGCCCGGGGCGGACCACTTCCCAGGCCCACTCCACCACCGTAGCACGATATTGTCCGCTTTGGGCTTACCATTCCCTCACGGTTTTGTTTTTGGGAACTCACGAGCAACTTCCCAGTGGGTCACCCATCTTGGGAGTGCTCTGGCCTCCTTCTCGCTTAACTTCGGAGTTCCTACGGAACCCGAAGCCAGTGAGCTCCCAAAAGGCTTCGTGCTAGGTAGGGATGTAAATATACATTTAAGGATCACTTCCCTGGGCGATGTGGGATGTTACAATCCACCCCCTTAGGGGCCCGACGTCCTCGTCGGCACACTTCCGGCCAGGGATTGACTCTGATACCATTTGTCACATCCCGGCCCGGGGCGGACCACTTCCCAGGGCCACTCCACCACGGTAGCACGATATTGTCCGCTTTGGGCTTACCATTCCCTCACGGTTTTGTTTTTGGGAACTCACGAGCAACTTCTCAGTGGGTCACCCATCCTGGGAGTGCTCTGGCCTCCTTCTCGCTTAACTTCGAAGTTCCTACGGAACCCGAAGCCAGTGAGCTCCCAAAAGGCCTCGTGCTAGGTAGGGATGTAAATATACATTTAAGGATCACTTCCCTAGGCGATGTGGGATGTTACATGTAATCCCAGAAGATGAGGACTTGGTAGGACTCGGTCTTTGAGTTGACTATGAAGAATGCAGTCATGTGATTACGACCAGTGATATTGACTTCTAACAGAAGTACCCTCTTGGTCTGGGACTTCTCGCCAACGAAACTACTCATGGTGATTCCAGACAGAATAAGTTCGTCGTTAGAGTGACGTCGTGCCTTCATGATGGAGACGGGCATGATATTGACCGTTGCTCCGCAATCGACAAAGATTTTGGAGACTGGATATCCTTCGATGTGAGCTGTTACATACAATGGCTTTAAATGATGGGGATTGGCTGAGGAAGGGCGGGGAAACAACTCAGCAAGAGTCGCTTTGAGTTTTTCTTCTTTGCTTACTTGCTTGTCTTCCTCTATGATGATGAAGTCGACTTGCATTGATTCTTCGGCAACCACATCACCATCTAAGAAAATTGGTTGGGACGTGGCTGGTTGAAATTCAGTCGGTAGAACGTGGACCATACTAATTTCTATGTTGTCGAGAACCGAAGGGCCCCTTAGGTCATGGTCGTCGTCTTCCGAACTACTGAGCAAAGTATCCTGTTTTTTAGGGTCCTCGACCTTATCATTTGTCTCTTCAAGTAATTGTTCCTGTGGCGCATCCAACGGATCTGTTTCATTCTGATTGTTATCCCTGTGCTCAGTCGACGGTGGAGACCGATTTTCTCCTTGCGATGCTTTACGGGCATGCTCCTGATAGGCAATCCAGGCATCCCTCATATCTAGGTAAGCATCCAGCCGTACCACTCGCTCTTTCCCGTCGACTGACAAGTCGAAAAGGGACACTGTTGAGAAAACTTCAAAATGGTATCGTAAATATTAAAGGTCCTCGAGGGAGAAAATAAGCTCAGTGGTATCTATATCAGTGTATGGATCGACCTCGAAGCCGAGAACTCGAGCTTCACGACATGTTAGTGCTAGGTCGAGAGCTTCTTGACATGCCTTTGGTAGGCCATACAGGTCATTAGCGGAGTATTTCTTTTGAAAATCCCGCATGTACTCTAAGGCTTCGCCGACAAATAGGGGATGTAGGTTTCTACAGACTTTTATTAATGATTCTTGTGAAGGCAACGAAGGAAGTTTGCTTTCTGCTTCCTTCCTGAAGTGTTCGAAATGAGCCTTCATTTCCCCAGGTCGAAGAAGAAGTTTAATGCGCTTCTTGGATTCTTCTATTGTGGTCTCAGAATCGTGATTGATCGCCTTTTTTCCCTGAAGTAATTCGACCATGATTGTTAGGGGCTATCGGTCATCTTCATTATCTGGTATTTTTTTCGGTTGCCATTTCGTAGCCGAGGTAGCCTGAGTCGCTTGTCAACGGGCCATGCAGTCTATTCACTGGCGCTGGTGTTTCTATGATTTGAAAGTGCGGTATACACACCGATAGGAGAATTGTAACTATACCACCGTTGGTCGCGTTGCTCAGGTGGCTGAAGGTCTTTTGACTCATGGAAGAACTCGAGCTGCTAGATTTATGCGCATAATAGTGAAGGAAATTTTGTGAAAAACATGTTCATTTGAGCAACATCTATGGCATGCAATTAACATTTAAAGGCGGAATCATGCTTGTATGCACTCAAAAACAAAACATTACCCATGAAATTCAAAGCGTAGTAGAAAGGTGAACCAAGACTCAACTCAAGAACAAAGTGAGTTGAGAGATTTTATACCTTTGTTGATTCCTCTTTGCATAAGCAAAGGCTAAGAGGGCCTTCATTCCTTGCTTCTTAGATCCATGGATTTCTTGGATGAGGATGGTTGAAAGGATTCTCCAAGTTCCCAAAGTTGAGAACCTCTAATTTTTCCACACCAAGGATGGACTTGAAGAAGAGATAAGTGACATTGGAGGAGGAAAGATTGCTAGCTAATCTCCTCCAAGGGGGCCGGCCTCTTAGAGAGAAAATGAGAGCATTGTGTTCTCATCCTTTCCCAAAAGAAAACCCTAAGGATGAAATGGCTATAAAGTTGCCTTTATACCACCTCACAATGGAGTGGCAAACTTGCAATTAAAGCAAGTTCACTACCCTCCTCTATTTGGCCGGCCTTAAGGGTTTATTGGGCTTTTAAGCCCTTTGTTTATTCAAGTTGTCATACAACTTGAGTTAATGGGCTTGACATTCAAATCCCATTGGGCCTTGCGGCCCAAAACTAACCCTAGGTCTATAACGAACTTATTCGTTTGATTAATTAACATATTAATTAATCCTAGCCATAATTAATTAAACCATTTAATTATCATTACTCATCTCCGTTGTTTCTTCAATCTCTACCTTACACGGTGTACGATCCATTAGGTTCCTTTTAGCGAGGCAGTGGGCGATTGTTACTCTTAACGATCGATTGTGAATTGAAACTTACTTTCAATTCTCCCTTTAGTGATTATACACGTTTAGGGCTTCCACAAACCATGAGTGACACATAGCAGTATGTCATGGTTACCCAAGCTAATCAGAAGAGTTGGAGAACCTATTCAGTTTAGGATTACAATGCAATACGGTCTTTCTCTAATACAATACCTTTTTTTGAATGTAAATTTTGTTAGAAAATTTGTCATCTCAAATGTTGTAGATGTAGTTCATATGAGCATGAATTTTGGAGCTAAAATTTGGTGCCATGTTTTTGGGGATTTTCGGTCAAATCCAAAGGGTGAAATTTTGGGTTCTTGTTTGACTTGTTAAAAGTGTTTTAAGGTGACTTTTGGAACCCCTAAGTACCCTAGGATGTTAATCCCATTTTGAGAAGTGAAAATTTGATTTTTATTGCTTGAAAACATTCATGGAGCTCTTATGGGTTTTCATGGATGTTCTTCATTGTTCTTGATGTTTTAGCCAAGAACATAAAGTTTGGTGTTTTGATTCAAAGTTTTGATTTATTTCACAAAGTCTTTGTTTTGTGTTGGTGGGTGTGACTTATCTATCATCAAAACATTTATTAAAAATTTGAAAGGTGATAGAAATGGTGATGGGTGTGTAAGAAGTACTTCTCTTACACACACACCACTTGCATGGCTTTAATCACACCAACCTATTTCCACTTGCATGGCTTTATGACTTAGTTGAAAAAAAATTCAAAATTTTGATGGCTTCATTTCTCTAAAAACCGGCCACCCTATTAAAATAGGGTATTTTTGGGGCTTTTATGCAATTACATAAAGTTTTGATACTTTTGTGTATTTGCAGTTTGACCCAAAAGTTTACGTATTTACGTAAAGGCCCAAAATCATTAAAGGACAAATTGTTTTGTTCCTTTAATGAAGTTTTTTGAATTTATTGAAATTTTTTAGTTCTAGTTGTAATTACATGAAGTAGTGGACTTTTGTGTTTTTACAAAATGAGCTCAAAAGTTTAAGTTTTGCAACATAGCCCAAAGGTTGAGGTTATTGCATTTTGGCCCAAATTAGGTTGAGAACAAAATGGTTTTGTCTCTTTAAATGAGAATTGGATTTTCATTTCATTTAGCTCCATTTAAATCAATTCTATGGATACAAAAACCAAATGAAAATGTTGCATTCAAGTTTAATTGGTTAAAGCATTAATTAATTAAAGAAAGGGTGATTATGAACCTAAGCCTACGATAATTGAGATATGTGAAAGGCCGTCTCAAATTTGTTTAAACCATGGGAATGTGTAGATTAGATTTTGGTTGTAATCTGATATGATCAAATGTTGTAAAAGAGCATAAGCTCTTCTTTACTTTAAAGTAATTTGTTTTGATCAATTGTTGTAAAAGAGTATAAGCTCTTCTTTACTTTAAAGTACTCATTTTCTTGTTTTATTTGATATGCATGAAATTGGAGTAGTTGGGTCCAACGCCCAATAGGAACACCACTCCTTAATATGATTAAACGCGTAACTAAAATCAATCACCATCCCTAGACCGAGATTCAACACTAGGCTCGTGTTGGATCTAATCAAAGGTTCATAGTCATCCTAAGGCCCTAAGACAACTATATAGTCCATCAATGAATGCAAACCTTATGTTAGTAGTACCATATACTCTTGCTTTAAAAATTGTTTTACAAGCTTAGTGGGAGTATTATATACTACTAAATCAATCAAATGGACCAATAGTTGTAAAAGGACCAAAATTGTTTTAATAAAGATTAAAATGCATGTTTATATATGATGAGACCTAAAACCCTCAACCAAACCATTATTAAGTTGATAAGCGAGAGATGCTTTGAACATCTCTTCGTAGGCCTTCCACCATGGTGGGCTTCAATCGTTTGTGACTCATACACCATATTCTTCCAGTTCTGGGGTATGCAAAGTATGTGCTTACATTCAGGAGAAGCCTATAAACATATGATGAAGTGAAGGTAGGCAACGAGTATGGTCAATATGATATTCTTTTGAGGCCATTCTTGAACCCCTACTTGAACTAGCATGGTGGGAATGACTTAACTAAGTGCAATGGTGCCAATATGATATTCTTCTGAGGCATCATTTTCTAGAGGCCAAATTAGATGGGTAATTACAAAAGTTGTAAATGGCTAAAGCGTTATCCTCTCATCATTATTGTTGCTAGCCAATATGATATTCTTCTGAGGTGGGCTTGGTAATGGTGAGTCTCCCATACCCTACTAAGAGTTTCCTCCAAAACTCTCGAATTCCAATGAGGGGTATGGAATTTGCCAAAAATAGTGGGTGGTGCTATTTGATTTAAAGACCCGAATCAAATGGCTTAAAATCAATCAATTTATATTCGTTATGTATTTGTTTTCCAATATATTTGCAAACGCTATCCAAAACTTGACAAAGAAAAGCCGAATGCTTTAGTTTCCGGATTTGGGACCACAATCCCAAAGATTGTCTTAAATGGATTGTATAAGTACCTAAGTAGTCTCATCCTCACAATCTTCCTATTGATAATGTATCATTAGAAGAACATGTTAGATAAGTCTATCATAAAGAGGACAACACTTTTAAATGTCATAATTCTTCAATTACAAATTGTTGTATGAAGAAATAAGAGTTGCTTTGAACAACCCTTAGTCAATGCAAACACTAGTGCTTGTTTCTTTGTTAACTGAACAAAGAACTTGAGAAGTAAGAACAAGGACATGGACACTTTATGTGCCATGATTCTTCACTTACAACTTGTTGTATGAAGAAATGAGAGTTGCCTTGAACAACTCTTGAAAGTTTGTAATTATGTTTAGAACATAATGGTTGGTTGACAAAAATAGTCCATCAACATGGACTTATGATGATTTTGAATCATTGAGTGTTGAAGTGTTACACCACTTAAAGAAACGGAAACTAGGCAAGGACTTCACCTTTGTGTCCCTATCCAAATGGTTCACTAAGTTTATTGTAAACTATGTAGTGAACAATAAATCACATGCTCTCCAAAATGTTTGATGTGTATAACACAATTGAAATAAGTTTCAAGAGAGATAGTGGGAGTTTAGGGACCATGACTATTGTAGTCAAAGGAGAAGTCAAATGAAGAAGATAAAATTAACTCCAAGGGAACAAACTTTCTTTATGAAAGGATGGACATTGGAAGGGGTATTTGCAAGAAAGGTCTTGCAAGTGTCAAGAACACACCTTTCGAAGGTGTTGTAAATTGTTCTTGAATAGTTCAAAACAGTTGGTTCTTCTACTTGAATGCTTGATTCCGTATTAGTAACTATGTTTACAATCGTTGTAAAAGTATGGCTAATAAGAAGTAGAAGATAAATGAGAGAAGAAAAGGTGCTTCACATTCGGAACGTGAATAAAATATAGATCTCTGCGAAAGCGGATTGTACTTACTTCCTCATATGCACTACCAAAGAAATTGGAAAACCAAAGATTGTCTTTACATTCCAATTTTAAGGAACTTAATTCCGTCACTATAGTAGAGATGGATGAATGTTTTGTTGGACAAAACATTGTTCTTTATTAATTAATGATTGGATTATTGTAATCTAATTGATTGTCTCTATAGTAGAGATGATATGGTAGTGTTAACTGTATAGAATATAACGATGCTTAAAACCCAAAAGGTTGCAAGGTAGTGACTAATCCCAACTAAGTTGTGATACCTCTAAAACATAAATTACGAGTTGGTCATATATGGATGCCTTGGATCGTTAGATCCGGATCCAATGCCTTCTTGTTAAAATTGTATAGAGGCAAAATGTTTGAATCTTTATTCTTTTGGAAAGAATAAAGAATCACAAAGTTGTTGAGGTTAATTCACTTAGATGTTAGTGGCACTTGTCCACAATATAATACTACTCATATTGTTTGACATTCACTGAAGATCACTCTCGGTTGGACTATAGTTTATTTTGAATAAACACTAGTCCGAATACTTTGCAAAAGGTTTCAAAGAATTCAAGAAATGTAAGTTGATGAGTAAGACGTCTAAAGTATTTGCCTCCTTAGATTTGATCCAAGGAAAGGTAACACTTTAGAACAGTTTCCTTGAAAGATATCAAGGAAAGAAGCATCATAAGATAATGGATTTCTCCATAAGGAGAAGAACGAACTGGAATAAGATTTAGTTCGTTGGATATTATCAATTACCCATATATAGGATATATACTTCTAAAACAATATGATTGTCAATTAGAAGACCTTCCAAAATTTCCATGACTCCATAGGATGTAGTTGGAAAGAAAGACAAATCTTAATCATGTTAAGATTTGGGGTTGTGTGCTAATAAGCAATATTTGTTTGAAAATTATCTTGTGGGTATCCTTAAATTAACATTTGGATATCATTTCTATAAACCAAATAACAAATGTTGTTTTGTTGAAAAGTTCATTGTAATCCTACAATATGATTTGCCTAAGATAGAGCAATGAATGAGAGATAGAACTCAAAGAATGGGTTCGTTGAGAGACAAGATGATAATCAACAAATATAACAACCTAGTTCCTATACCATGAGCTCCAAGGTAGTCAAGAAGGATTTATAAACCGTCTCAGTAGAATGGTTTGAACTTTATGACTATGTCATAGAGTTGCACCTCTTAATTCGAAAGAAATAAGAATGAAAAATCCTTATGACTACATTGAGTGTATATACGATATATACTCAAGGAAATGGTAAAGTACCATTTGACCCGAAATAATGAAACCTTCATAGCTAATTGATAGCTTAAGATGACTACAATCAAAGAGATTGGTTGACTTTGAAGAAACCATCTTTGACGTAGTCTTGGTTTCAATTAATTTGAAGATTACTAGCTACAACTAAATGGTGATTCAATGTTTGGACATTATATGGGTTTCCGAAACCATTATTAAGATAGTCTTGATAATATATGTCTAAAACTATGAATCACAAGACATGTAAATTGTAGAGATCCATCCATCATGAATCTAAGCAAGCTAGTGGGAGCTATAAGCATCTTATGAGAAGAAAAAGATCATATCGTTTGATTTCTCATAAAGATGTAAATGAATCTTTTGTTTACTAGGTTTACAAAAGATTAGTGGGACTTAACCATATTCCTAAATTAGAATATATATATATATAAACATATATGATATATTAATTTTGGAAATGAAAAGAATAATTCTTCGTTAAAGTTATGACTTTAAACATTCTATAACGATAGAATGTATATGGGAGATATAGTCTATAAACATGGGATGGAAATCTATAATGATATATTTCAAGATATAATTTGATTATATCAATCCCTAATAATAGACAAAAGATGCTAGGAAGTTTCTCATATGATGATAAACTTCAATTAGAAGGACGACTCTAGTGTGACTAGCAAGTTGCCCTTCTCAAAGGGAACGTGCCCTTTGACTCCCAAAGAAATAATGCGTCAATAGAATCCTTTATGCATACGCAGAAAGGTGATTTATGTATTTCATATTGTATGAAAACATTGATATGAGTTGTACCTAGAAAGGTACAAGACAATATCAATGCAAGCCCAGGATCAGAACCATGGCAACTGTCAAGTGAGTCCTTAAGTATTTAAGAAATACTAAAGGTTAGATTCCTCAAAGAATGACGAAGAATTAGAGTAACGTAAAGGAAGCGTAAATGTATTAGATTATGAATCTAATCCATCATTGGATGTTTCTTCATTATGAATGAAGAGATAATCAGATATCTCTTTATTATGACTAAAGAGATGTTTGGATGGAAACATTAAAAGTAATGACTTTAGTGTGTTCCATTATGAATGCAAAATATATTGCCATATAGAAGCTCACAACAATGTTGTTTGGATGGGAAAGTTCATTCATGAACTCTCTATTCGGTTCCAACCAGAAAGTGTCTCTAGTGTACCAACACTATGACACTAATGGGGCGATAGCTCAAGCCAGGGAATCAAGGTCTCATCAAGATCCGAACTCAAGTGAGAGACTGAACCACATGATTGAGAATTATGTATAATGGTGACGTCGTTATTCTCAAGGTTGCTTCTATGGATAACATATAGATATCCATTGTCTAGGCCTACTACTCAGCCATTTTTGAAATGACTACAGAAGAGGTATCATCACTGATGACCAAGCTGATTGGCTCTAGTGCAAGTGGGAGATTGTTGGAAATGTGCCCTAAAACCAATCATATGATGATACTTTACGGACATTTCATAAGATTAAACTAATGTAGTTTAACTATAAAGAGCAGAAGGTTATTGTTTGAGTCGTCTCATATAAATGTTATATGCTTAAACGATAAAGTCCAAGGAATATGTGATTGGGAGAATGCAATCTAAAGAAGTTAGATTCATGAGACCATTCTTTCGTAGACACATCCTAAACGTTCCTGATCATAGGATTGCCAATTGGGCACTGACAGTCCGTTAAGATCAGTACGTGCTGTGTCTTCTCTCAGGGAGAATGACTAGTCTCGAGTCATTGGTGTGTGTGACATCAAGACAAGTACGTAGGTGCTCAATAGAGAATAAGTTCACTGAACACGATTAACGAAGAGTTCTCATATTCATGTCACATGAGAACTCATGGTTGGGATAATGCAAAGTAGTCATTTGACCTGAGGCATCATAGTTGTCTTGTGGTTAGGTACTTGATCTTTGATTATGTCAAAGTCACCCCATCTGCGGGTGTCCACGGCATCATCGGGGTTAAGCCACTTAGCCATGGAGGCAAGTAAATGCGCAACAAGGGATCTCTAACCTTCAAACCGTTTGGAGGAGAATACTCTATGATATGATTAAGAATCTCTGGCCAGAGTATGAATGAGATTTAGGAAGTCGTTCCAAATCACATTCAAGGTAATCATATAAGCACAAGAATCACATTGGATAGTAGACATGAATAATCTATCAAACCAAACAATGTGGTCAAAAGTATTGTATTAGAGAAAGACCGTATTGCATTGTAATCGTAAACTGAATAGGTTCTCCACCTCTTCTGATTAGCTTGGGTAACCATGATATGCTGCTAGGTGTCACTCATGGTTTGTGGAAGCCCTAAACGTGTATAAACACTAAAGGGAGAATTGAAAGTAAGTTTCAATTCACAATCGATTTGAAATGGTTTTAATCACCCACTGCCTCGCTAAAAGGAACCTAATGGATCGTACACCGTGTAAGGTGGAGATTGAAGAAACAATGGAGATGAGTAAGAATAATTAAATGGTTTAATTATTTATGGCAAGGATTAATTAATATGTTAATTGATCAAACGATAAGTTCGTTAAAGACCTCGGGATAGTTTTGGACCTTAAGGCCCAGTGGGCTTCGAACGTCAAGCCCATTGACTTAAGTTGTATGACAACTTAATGAATAATGATTCACAAAGGCCCAATTAGCCCAATAATACCCTAAGGCCGGCCATTTAGAGATGGAGTGGGTTTTGGACTTATTTACAAGTTTGCCACTCCAATTAATTAAGGTATAAATATGACTTTATAGCCAAAATTCATTTAGGGTTTTCTTTTGGGGAAAGGATGAGAACACAAGCTCTCATTTCTCTCTAAAGTGGCCGGCCTCCTTGGAGGGTTTAGCTAGCAATCCTATTACTCCAAGGTCACTCATTTCTTCTTCAATCTAACCTTGGTGAAGAGACTTAGAGGTTCTCAATTTTGGGAACTTGGAGAACCATTTCATCCATCCAAATCCATAGATCTAAGATGCAAGGAATGAATGCCCTCTCCTTGGGTGATTAGCCTTTGCCTATGCAAAGAGGAATCTACAAAGGTATAAATTTATCAACTCACTTTGATTTGAGTTGAGTCTTGGTTCACCAATCTACTAGGCTTTGAATTTCATGGTTAATGTTTTTTTTTAAGTGCTTGCAAGCATGATTCCGCCTTTTAATTGTTAATAGCATGCTAGAGATGTTGCTTAATAGAACATGTTTTTCACAAAATTTCCTTCATTGACCACATTGTTCGGTTTGATAGTTTATTCATTTCTTCTATCCAATGTGATTTTCTTACTTATATGATTACCTTGAATGTGATTTGAAACGACTTCCTAAATCTCATTCATACTCTGGCCAGAGATTCTTAATCGTATCATAGAGTATTCTCCCTCAAACGGTTTGACGGTTAGAGATCCCTTGTTGTGCATTCACTTGCCTCCATGGCTAAGTGGCTTAACCCTAACTATGTCGTGGACACCCTCGGATGGAGTGACTTTAACATAGTCAAAGATCAAGGACCTAACCACAAGACAACTATGATGCCTCAGGTCAAATGACTACTTTGCATTATCCCAACCATGAGTTCTCATGTGACATGAGTATGAGAACTTCTTGTTGATCGCGTTCAGTGAGCTCATTCTCTATTGAGCACCTATGTACTTGTCTTGGTGTCAGTCACACCAATGACTCGAGACCAGTCACTCTCCCTAAGAGAAGACATAGCACGTACTGATCTTAACGGATTGTCAATGCCTAATTGGCAATCCTATGATCATGAACGTTTAGGATATGTATACGAAAAAGAATGGTCTCAAGAATCTAACTTCTTCAGATCACATTCTCCCAATTGCATATTCCTTCGACTTATTGTTCAAGCATATAACATTTATATGAGACGGCTTAAAACAATAATCTTTGCCCTCGATATTAAACTAGTTTAGTTTAATAAGTGAAATGTCCGTAAAGTATCATCATACGATTGGTTTTAGGGCACATTTCCAACAATCTCCCACTTGCACTAGAGTCAATCAGCTTGGTCATCAGTGATGATACCTCTTTTGTAGTCATTTCAAAAATGGCTGAGTAGTAGGCCTAGACAATGGATATCTATATGTTATCCATATAATCAACCTTGAGATTAACGACGTCACCATTATACATGATTCTTAATCATGTGGTTTAGTCTATCATTTGAGTTCGGATCTTGATGAGACCTTGATTCCCTGGCTTGAGCTATCGCCCCATTAGTGTCATAGTGTCGGTACACTGGAGACACTTTCTGGTTGGAACCGAATAGAGAGTTCATAAATGAACTTTCTCAACCAAACAACATTGTTGTGAGCTTCTTTGTGGCAATATATTTTGCATGCATAATGGAACACACTAAAGTCATTACTTTTAATGTTTCCATCCAAATATCTCTTTAGTCATAATAACGAGATATCTAATTATCTCTTCATTCATAATGAAGAAACATCCAATGATGGATTAGATTCATAAACTAATACATTTACGCTTCCATTACATTACTCTAATTCTTCCTCATTCTTGAGCAATCCATCTTTTAGTATTTCTTAATACTTAAGGATTCACTTGACAGTTGCCATGGTTCTGATCCTGGGCTTGCACTGATATCATCTTGTACCGTTCTAGGTACAACTTATATCAATGTTTTTTCATACAATATAAAATACGTAAATCACCTTTCTGCGTATGCATAAAGGATTCTATTTATCCATCATTTCTTTGCGAGTCAAAGGGTACGTTCCCTTTGAGAAGAGCTACCTCCTAGTCTCACTAGAGTTGTTCTTCTGATTGAAGTTTATCATCATATGAGAAACTTCCTAGCATCTTTTGTCTATTAGGGATTGATATAATCCAATTATATCTTGAAATCTATCATTGTAGATTTCCATCCCATGTATATAGACTATGTCTCCCATATCCATTCTATCTTTATAGAATGTTTAAAGTGATAACTTTAACGAAGAAGTATTCTTTTCATTTCCAAAATTAATATATCATATATGTATATATATATATATTCAAATTTAGGAACATGATTAACTCCCACTAATCTTTTGTAAACCTAGTAAACAAAAGATTCATTTACATCTTTATGAGAAATCAAACGATTTGATCTTTCTCTCATAAGACGCTTATAGCTCCCACTAGCTTGCTAAGATTCATGATGGATGGATCTCTACAACTTACATGTCTTGTGATTCATAGTTTTAGACATATATTATCAAGACTATCTTAATAATGGTTTCGGAAACCCATGTTATGTCCAAACATTGAATCACCATTTAGTTCTAGCTAGCAATCTTCGAATTAATTGAAACCAAGACTAGGTCAAAGATGGTTTCTTCAAAGTCAACCAATCTCTTTGATTGTAGTCACCTTAAGCTACCAATTAGCTATAAAGGTTTCATTATTTCGGGTCAAATGGTACTTTACCATTTCCTTGAGTATATGTCGTATATACACTCAATGTAGTCATAAGGATTTTCATTCTTATTTCTTTCGAATTAAGAGGTGTAACTCTATGACATAATCATAAAGTTCAAACCATTCAACTGAGATCGTTTATAAATCCTTCTCGACTACCTTGGAGCTTGTGGTATAGGAACTAGGTTGTTATATTTGTTGATCACTATCTTGTCTCTCAAAGAACCCATTCTTTGACTTCTATCTCTCGTTCATTTGCGCTTTAGGCAAATCATATTGTAGGATTACGATGAACTACCCAACAAACAACATTTGTTAGTTGGTTTATAGAAGTGATATCCAAATGTTAATTTAAGGATACCCACAAGATAATTCTTAAACAAATATTGCTTATTAGCACAGAACCCCAAATCTTAACATGATTAAGATTTGTCTTTCTTTCCAACTACATCCTATGGAGTCATGAAAATTTTGGAAGATCTTCTAATTGACAATCATATTGTCTTAGAAGTATATATATCCTATATATGGGTAATTGATAACATCCAACGAACTAAATCTTATTCGAGTTCGTTCTTTTCTCAATGGAGATATCCATTATCTTATGATACTTCTTTCCTTGAATTTCCTTGATATTTTTCAAGGAAACTGTTCTAAAGTGTTATCTTTCCTTGGATCAAATCTAAGGAGGTAAATACTTTAGACGTCTTACTCATCAACTTACATTTCTTGAATTCTTTGAAACCTTTTGCAAAGTATTCGGACTTGTGTTTATTCAAAATAAACGATAGTCCAACCGAGAGTGATCTTCGTTGAATGTCATACAACATGAGTAGTATTATGTTGTGGACAAGTGCCACTAACATCTAAGTGAATTAACCTCAACAACTTTGTGATTCTTTCTTCTTTCCAAAAGAATAAAGATTCGAACATTTCGCCTCTATACAATTTTAATAAGAAGGCATTGGATCCGGATCTAACGATCCAAAGTATCCATCTATGACCAACTCGTAATTTATGTTTTAGATGTATCACAACTCAGTTGGGATTAGTCACTACCTTGCAACCTTTTGGGTTTTAAGCATCGTTATATTCTAAACAGTTAACACTACCATATCATCTCTACTATAGAGATAATCAATTATATTACAATAATCTAATCATTCATTAATAAAGAACAATGTTTTGTCAAACAAAACATTCATCCATTTCTCATACGGAATTAAGTTCCTTTATTCAAATTGGAATGTAAAGACAATCTTTGTTTTTCCATTTTCTTTGGTAGTTCATATGAGGAAGTAAGTACTACCTGCTTTCGCAGAGATCTATATTTGATTCACGTTCCGAATGTGAAGTACTTTCTCTTCTCTCATTAATCTTCTACTTCTTATTAGCCACAATTTTACAACGATTGTAAAACATAGTTACTAATACGGAATCAAGCATTCAAGTGGAAGAACCAATTGTTTTGAACTATTCAATTCAAGAACATTTTACAACACCTTCGAAAGGTGTGTTCTTGACACTTGCAAGACATTTCTTGCAAATACCCCTTCCAATGTCCATCATTTCATAAAGAAAGTTTGTTCCCTTGGAGTTATTTCGCTTTCTTCATTTGACTTCTCCTTTGACTACAATAGTCATGGTCCCTAAACTCCCACTATCTCTCTTGAAACTTATTTCAATTGTGTTATACACATCAAACAATTTGGAGAGCGTGTGGTTATTGTTCACTATATAGTTTACAATAAACTTAGTGAACCATTTGGATAGGGACACAAAAGTGAAGTCCTTGCCTAGTTTCCGTCTCGCGAAGTGGTTTAACACTTCAACACTCAATGATTCAAAATCATCATAAGTCCATGTTGATGGACTATTTTTGTCAACCAACCATTATGTTCTAAACATAATTAAAAACTTTCAAGAGTTGTTCAAGGCAACTCTCATTTCTTCATACAACAATTTGTAAGTGAAGAATCATGGCACATAAAGTGTCCATGCCCTTGTGATTACTTCTCAAGTTCCTTGTTCATGTAACAAAGAAACAAGCACTAATGTTTGCGTTAGCTAAGGGTTGTTCAAAGCAACTCTTATTTCTTCATACAACAATTTGTAATTGAAGATTTATGACATTAAAAGTGTTGTCCTCTTTATGATAGACTTATCTAACATGTTCTTCCAATGATACATTATCAATAGGAAGATTGTGAGGATGAGACTACTTAGGTACATATACAAGCCATTAAAGACAATCTATGGGATTGTGGTACCAAGTCCGGAAACTAAAGCATTCGGCTTTTCTTTGTCAAGTTTTGGATAGCGTTTGCAAATATATCGGTAAACAAATACATAACAAATATAAATTGATTGATTTTAAGCCATTTGATCCGGGTCTTTAAATCAAATAGCACTACCCACTATTTTTGGCAAATTCCATATCCCTCATCGGAATTCGAGAGTTTTGGAGGAAACTCTTAGTAGGGTATGGGAGACTCACCATTACCAAGCCCACCTCACAATGATATGATGTTGGCTAGCATCAATAATAATGAGAGAGTATGCTTTCTCATTTGCATCTCTTGCAAGTACCCATCTTATTTGGCCTCTAAAGAATGAAGCCTCACAATGATATGATGTTGGCTCCATTGCACTTAGTTAAGTCATTCCCACCATGCAAGTTCGAGTAGGGGTTCAAGAACAACCTCACAATGATATGATGTTGATCATTCTCGTTGCCTACCTTCACAACATCATGTATGCATATAGAACTCCTCCTGAGTGTAAGCACGCACTTTGTACTCCCCCATGATAGGGTGAAGTCGGTGTACGAGTCACAAACGATCGGAGCCTACCACGGTGGAAGGCCACGAAAGAGTGTTCAAAGTACTCTCACGCTTATCAACTTAATAATGGTTTGGTTGAGGGTTTTAGGTCTCATCACATATAAGCATGCATTTTAATCCTATTAAAACAATTTGGTCCTATTGCCACTATTGGTCCATTTGATAGATTTATTTGTATATGATACTCCCACTATGCTTGTAAAACGGTTTTTAAAGCAAGAGTATATGGTACTACTAACATAAGGTTTGCATTCATTGATGGACTATATAGTTGCCTTAAGGCCTTAGGATGACTATGAACCTTTGATTCGATCCAACACGAGCCTAGTGTTGAATCTCGGTCTAGGGATGGTGATTGATTTTAGTTATGCGTTTAATCACATTAAGGTGTGTTTTCTTATTGGGCGTTGGACCCTCTACTTCATTTTCATGCATATCAAATAAAGCAAGAAAGAAGTACTTCAAAGTAAAGAAGAGCTTATGCTCTTTTACAACATTTGATAAAAAAAAATTACTTTAAAGTAAAGAAGAGCTTATGCTCTTTTACAATATTTGATCATATCAAATTACAACCAAAATCTAATCTACACATTCCCATGGTTCAAACAAATTTGAGACGGCCTTTCACATAGCTCAATTATCGTAGGCTTAGGTTCATAATCACCCTTTCTTTAAATTAATTAACGCTTTAACTAATTAAACTTGAATGCAACATTTTTCATTTGGTTTTTGTATCCATAGAATTGATTTAAATGAAGCTAAATGAAATGAAAATCCAATTCTCATTTAAAGATACAAAACTATTTTGTTCTCAACTAATTTGGGCCGAAAAACAATAACCTCAACCATTGGGCTATATAGCAAAACACAAACTTTTGAGGTCACTTTGTAAAAACACAAAAGTCCACTACTTCATGTAATTACAACTAGAACCGAAAAATTTCATCAAATAACAAAAACGTCATTAAAGGAGCAAAACAATTTGTCCTTTAGTGATTTTGGGCCTTTACGTAAAAACGTAAACTTTCGGGTCAAAGTACAAATACACAAAAGTATCAAAACTTTATGTAATTGCATCAAAGCCCCAAAAGTACCCTATTTAATAGGGTGGCCGGTTTTGGATGAGCGATGGTGTCATAAACTTTTGAATTTTTCAACAAAAGTTAAAGGCCGTGGGTAGGTTTGAAAAAATGATTTCCATAAAACATGGTTCCTTGAAACAAGGAAAATGTGTAAGTGATTGGTATGGGTGTTGATTGAAAAATGACAAATCATGTCATACCATTTATTACAATAAAGTCACACCAACCACCATAAACAAAACTTTATGCAAAACAACCAAAAACTTTGAATCAAAATACCCAACCTTTTTGTTCTTGCCAAAAACATAACAAGAACAATGAATAACATCCATGAAAACCCATAAGAGCTCCATGAACATTTTTCACCCAAAGACACCCCAAAAACTCTCAAACTTAAGGGAAAAAACATATTACCATACTAGGGTACTTAGGGGTTCCTAATGTCACTTTAAAACACTTTTAACAAGACAAACATGAACCCAAAAATCCACCCTTTGGATTTGGCCGAATTTCCCCAAAAACATGGCACCAAATTTTAGCTCCAAAATTCATGCTCATATGAACTACATCTACAACATTTGAGATGGCAAATTTTCTAACAAAATTTACATTCAAAGAAGCAAGAATAAAGCTTGTAACAATTACAACATTCAAATCATAAACTATGAAAACACAAAACCCAAAAGAATTCACCAACTACTAGACCTAGGCTCTTGATACCACTTGAAGGAAATTTTGTGAAAAACATGTTCATTTGAGCAACATCTATGACATGAAATTAACATTTAAAGGCGGAATCATGCTTGTATGCACTCAAAAACAAAACATTACCCATGAAATTCAAAGCCTAGTAGAAAGGTGAACCAAGACTCAACTCAAGAACAAAGTGAGTTGAGAGATTTTATACCTTTGTTGATTCCTCTTTGCATAAGCAAAGGCTAATCACCCAAGGAGAGGGCCTTCATTCCTTGCTTCTTAGATCCATGGATTTCTTGGATGAGGATGGTTGAAAGGATTCTACAAGTTCCCAAAGTTGAGAACCTCTAATTTTTCCACACCAAGGATGTTGGAAATGTGCCCTAAAACCAATCATATGATGATACTTTACGGACATTTCACATGTTAAACTAATCTAGTTTAATATCAAGGGCAAAGATTATTGTTTAAGCCGTCTCATATAAATGTTATATGTTTAAACGATAAGTCCAAGGAATATGTGATTGGGAGAATGCAATCTAAATAAGTTAGATTCACGAGACCATTCTTTCGTAGACACATCCTAAACGTTCCTGATCATAGGATTGCCAATTGGGCATTGACAGTCCGTTAAGATCAATACGTGCTATGTCTTCTCTCAGGGAGAATGACTAGTCTCGAGTCATTGGTGTGTGTGACATCAAGACAAGTACGTAGGTGCTCAATAGAGAATGAGTTCACTGAACACGATCAACGAAGAGTTCTCATATTCATGTCACATGAGAACTCATGGTTGGGATAATGCAAAGTAGTCCTTTGACCTGAGGCATCATAGTTGTCTTGTGGTTAGGTCCTTGATCTTTGATTATGTCAAACGTCACCCATACACGGGTGTCCACGGCATCGTTGGGGTTAAGCCACTTAGCCATGAAGGCAAGTGAATGCGCAACAAGGGATTTCTAACCTTCAAACTGTTTGAGGGAGAATACTCTATGATATGATTAAGAATCTCTGGCTAGAGTATGAATGAGATTTAGGAAGTCGTTCCAAATCACATTCAAGGTAATCATATAAGCACACGAATCACATTGGATAGTAGACATGAATAAACTATCAAACCAAACAATGTGGTCAAGAGTATTGTATTAGAGAAAGACCGTATTACATTTGTAATCCTAAACTGAATAGGTTCTCCACCTCTTCTGATTAGCTTGGGTAACCATGATATGCTGCTAGGTGTCACTCATGGTTTGTGGAAGCCCTAAACGTGTATAAACACTAAAGGGAGAATTGAAAGTAAGTTTCAATTCACAATCGATTTGAAAGAGTTCGGAATCGCCCACTGCCTCGCTAAAAGGAACCTAATGGATCGTACACCGTGTAAGGTAAAGATTGAAGAAACAATGGAGATGAGTAAGAATAATTAAATGGTTTAATTATTTACGGCAAGGATTAATTAATATGTTAATTAATCAAACGAATAAGTTCGTTAAAGACCTCGGGATAGACCTTTGGGAACTTGGAGAAACCTATTCTTCCATCCAAATCCATAGATTTTAGATGCAAGGAATGAAGGCCCTCTCTTTGGGTGATTAGCCTTTGCTTTTGCAAAGAGGAATCTACAAAGGTATATATTTCTCAACTCACTTTGATTTGAGTTGAGTCTTGGTTCACCAATCTACTAGGCTTTGAATTTCATGGTTAATGTTTTGTTTTTAAGTGCATGCAAGCATGATTCCGCCTTTTAATTGTTAATAGCATGCTATTGATGTTGCTTAAATGAACATGTTTTTCACAAAATTTCCTTCAAGTGGTATCAGAGCCTAGGTCTAGTAGTTGGTGAATCCTTTTGGGTTTTGTAGTTCATAGTTTTGATTTAAAAGTTGTAATATGTTACAAGCTTTATTCTTGTTTCTTTGAATGTAAATTTTGCTAGAAAATTTGCCATCTCAAATGTTGTAGATGTAGTTCATATGAGCATGAATATTGGAGCTAAAATTTGGTGCCATGTTTTTGGGAATTTTCGGCCAAATCCAAAGGGTGGATTTTTGGGTTCTTGTTTGACTTGTTAAAAGTGTTTTCAAGTGACTTTTGGAACCCCTATGTACCCTAGTTTGGTTATATGTTATTTCCCTAAAGTTTAAATGGTTTTGGGATGTTTTTGGATGAAAAATGGTCATGGAAAATTTTGAGTTTTTTCATGAGTGTTCTTCATTGTTCTTGACATTTTTGCCAAGAACAAAAAGTTTGGTGTTTTGATTCAAAGTTTTGATTTATTTCATAAAGTTTATGTTTTATGTTTTTTCAAATGTTTTAATGCATTAGATATTTGTTTAAATGGTGATAGAATTATTGGTGGGTGTGAAATGATTAATTCCCTTTCACACACACCACTTGCACCACTTGCATGCTTTATGTCAAAACTCACAAATCAACACACACATCACTCACACTCCCCTCCAAAACCGGCCACTCCCTCAATGTGAGTAATTTTGGGGCTTTTATGCAATTACATAAAGTTTTGATACTTTTGTGTATTTGCACTTTGGCCCAAAAGTTTACGTTTTTACGTTTAGGTCCAAAAACGCTAAAGGACAAATTGTTTTGTTCATTTAATGAAGCTTTTGCATTGTTTAAATTTTGGGTTCTAGTTGTATTTACATGAAGTAGTGGACTTTTGTGTTTTTACAAAGTGACCCCAAAAGTTTGTGTTTTCGCAATATAGCACAAAAAGTTGTGATTATTGCATGATGGCCCAAATTAGGTTGAGAACAAAATTGTTTTGTCTCTTTAAATGAGAATTGGATTTTCATTTCATTTAGCTCCATTTAAATCAATTTTATGGATACAAAAACCAAATGAAAATGTCGCATTCAATTTAATTAGTTAAAGCGCTAATTAATTAAAGGGTGATTATGAACCTAAGCCTACGATAATTGAGCTATATGAAAGGCCGTTTCAAATTTGTTTGAACCATGGGAATGTGTAGATTAATTTTGGTTGTAATTTGATTTGATCAAATGTTGTAAAAGAGCATAAGCTCTTCTTTACTTTAAAGTAATTTATATATGCAAATGTTGTAATGAGCATAAGCTCACCTTTACTTTGAAGTACTTCTTTCTTGCTTTATTTGATATGCATGAAAATGGAGTAGTTGGGTCCAACGCCCCTAGGAACAACACGCCTTAATGTGATTAAACGCGTAACTAAAATCAATCACCATCCCTAGTCCGAGATTCAACACTAGGCTCGTGTTGAATCTAAACAAAGGTTCATAGTCATCCTAAGGCCCTAAGGCAACTATATAGTCCATCAAATGAATGCAAAGTTTATGTTAGTAGTATCATATACTCTTGCTTTAAAAACCGTTTTATAAGCATAGTGGGAGTATTATATACAACTAAATTCAATCCAATGGACCAATAGTTGTAATAGGACCAAAATTGTTTTAATAAAGATTAAAATAAATATGTTTATGTGATGAGACCTAAAACCCTCAAACCAAACCATTATTAAGTTGATAAGCGTGAGAGTGCTTTGAACACTCTTTCGTGGCCTTCCACCGTGGTAGCTCCAATCGTTTATGACTTGTACACCGCCTTCACCCTATCATGGGGAAGTTCAAAGTGCATGCTTATACTCAGGAGGAGACTATATACATACTTGATGAGGTGAGTGTAGGCAACGAGGATGGCCGACATCGTATCATCGTGAGGCTATTCTTGAACCCCTTCACGCACTAAGCATGGTGGGAATGACTTAACTAAGAGAAATGAAGCCAACATCATATCATTGTGAGGTGACATTTTCTAGAGGCCAAATTGATGGGTACTTGCAAGAGATGCAAATGAGTAAGTGTACTCTCTCATTATTATTAATGCTAGCCAACATCATATCATTGTGAGGTGGGCTTGGTAATAGTGAGTCTCCCATACCCTACTAAGAGTTTCATCCAAAACTCTCGAATTCCAATGAGGGATATGGAATTTGCCAAAAATAGTGGGTGGTGCTATTTGATTTAAAGACCCGGATCAAATGGCTTAAAATCAATCAATTTATATTCGTTATGTATTTGTTTACCAATATATTTGCAAACGCTATCCAACACATGACAAATAAAAACCGAATGTTTTAGTTTCCGGACTTGGTACCACAATCCCAAAGAATGTCTTAAAAGGATTGGATATGTACCTAAGTAGTCTCATCCTCACAATCTTCCTAATGATAATGTATCATTGGAAGAACATGTTAGAAAAGTCTATCAGGAAGAGGACAACACAAACAACCAATGCTTAATCCTTTGTTAAATGAACAAAGGAACTTACGAAGATTAGCATAAAGAAAAGGACACTTTTAGTGTTATTAGTTCTTCACTCACAAATCGTTGTATGAAGAAATAATGAGTTGTTTTGAACAACCCT